>OX328014.1:39375642-40808975 GCA_946811545.1 Netelia fuscicornis | reverse complement strand
CAATATTCGGAGAGTATACGTAGTGTTGTATTTTATTAGTTTCTCTACTCTAGGACCCAAAATGCACGAGCTACACAACAAAAGATGTAGAGTCATACCCACTTCTACACCATCCACCAGTTTCCGTTTTTCTTCTTTCTTACTGATGATATTTGTGGAGATGACAGAGTATCGTGTACTAGAAGGGAGGCTGTTCAGCTCAGATTACATTTTCTATTTCGTAGGATTGATTTAGTACATCATATTATCTATTTATGCTGTATACCTATATGCTATTATATACGAATAAAAAAAGGGACGTAGTAACTTGCAGTGTATACGGAGGGCATGGATGGGAGCCCAGCAAAATAGTAAACCCGGTGAAAAGATTATTCGGCCTCGCCGCGAGCCAGGTTCTAGCCAGTAAACGGGCTATCGTTACAAATTTGTTCAAAGAGCTCCCGTATATTCGTGGTGAATGGTGCGCGCGGACAAGCCCGAGCTCACGAATCCGAGGAGGAGCAGACTCGTCATGCGCCGTCGGCCGAATCAGCGGATTAGCTCCCTATTGAATACAGCAACGGAACATCTATCCTATCCCTCCTCCACTCACCTTTCCATATTTTTCCTTCTTCTCCTATGTCCCCGTCGGTCTATTTCTGTCCTGTTCGTGTTTACCTCTGGTTCACAGCTAGTGTTAAGGAGGTGAAGAAGAATTCAATGAAAATAAGATCGTGTACACGGGAGTAGTAAAATTGAGACGAACCGGAGGCGGAATAAAGCAAAGCGTAAAAGTAAAGGCAAGTAGGGCTCTAGCCAGCGGAGAGGTCTCGTATTCGCCATAATGTTTTGATGTACGGGTATAGAAGCTCGTGTTTACCCTAAGTGTAATAGGTGTAATGCTACGCCAGTCCTTGAAATTCGATGAGCTTATATTTTATGGATAGTGAAATCTATTAGCCACGAATCGGTGTTTGCGTAGGAGTTTATTTTATTTGTATACCTGTGCAGTTCAACGTTTTATTCTCGGTGAGCATTTGTCGTAGACGTGTCCCAAAGTTTGCCTCGTTAGATCCGGACCAGGAACTAGACAAACGGTTTAGTTTGAAAAATGGCGTTTATATGATTCTACTTGGGTTCTATGAAACGCTTAGGGTTCAAGGATATAGGAAGGATTCGATCTTTACGGACGATTATTCCTTGGTAAAATAATTCTAAGTACAATAAAGTTTGTGCGTCTTTGAAAGACAATAAAGTTTGGGTGTCTTTGAACGACGTCGCGAATTTTGTGTTTATTATTTGTGCGTACGTTTAATTTCTGATGCTTTCACAGTCATACAAGTTTTATTATGCTGCTGAATAAGATCTTGGCTGAAAACTTGAGAATATGCAAAATCAAAAATGGTGGATCTCGTTTGTATTAAAAAATTACAACTTTCACGTTTTTCATCGTTATATATTTTGACCAATTGTTTAGAAATTGTCAATTGTTAAATTATTAAAGGGCATGCCTAAAATGAAGGTGATTGAGTAAATTTTTAATTAGACTAGCTTTTCTGGGTTGCTCTAAAGCTAATAATATTTGTTTCGCAAATTCCTATTGGCAATTTGTATCCTTAAAAATAAATCGACAACTCGATGATTTTTTTAGCACTATATTGCATTTCGTATTTCGTATATATTTATAAAACAGTAGTTAACAGTAAATTGCTGCAATTGTACGGAAATGGGTGTTCTACCATGAATCGTTCGGAGCGTTTGTCATGGAAAAAAGCGTATCCCAAGTGTTTAGTGTCATCGTCCAGGAGACGTCGGACTTGTAAATAGCAAATAAATTTGCATATTAAACACCTACGACAGATAAAATAGTGTCAAGCTGTTGTTCCACCATGCTGTAAACAGTCGACACATTCTTTTCGATAAGATCGTTTATTCCACAGGCGAAAGAAAATGATGCTAAAAATGGAGAAGAAGAAAAAATCGTTAATATCAGGTGGCAAGAGACAAGATACATCTCAATCTGGGACGTTGAATCTTCTTGGATGAGCTGATCCCAACTACGAGACGGATCCTCGCCGAGTGCTCGAGCATGTACCTACGTTATTGGGGTGCCATTCTCTTCGGGTCGGTGAGAGTTCGTATTTGCTTTTTTTTTATGCTGGCAACGAGAGGCAAGCGACGAGACGAGGAAGCATGGCAGGAAGATAGAAAGTGAGAGACGAGAGGGATACGTATCTTCAAAGGACGCCGACAGTACTCGGGCCCAACGCGTATCGTGGCGTAGGATCGTCGATTTTATCGTCCGTCGGGCGAAACGGATACTTTCTTCGTTTTTGTCACACTGTTTTTTCGCCGATTTAAATTGTCTTGAAGGGAAGGCTATGATGAACCCAAGGCTCGAATGATGATGTACGAACTGGCGCATCGGACGAAGAAGAGTAAAGGGGAAGAGGCACACAACGACACACACGTACAACGTGTCGAAATAATGTCCAATCGACCATTTCCGTACGGTAAAATAAGGACGCGAGCTATTGAACCGATTCGAAGGAGAAATGGAACTGCGCTGTATCGGAACAGCCATGACAAATTTTGTTTCCGTCCAATAATTCATCTATCACTTTCACGTCCAAATTTTTCACGTTCAACAGAAAGCCACCATTTTCATCGTTGTTATACTTTTAGGGCTGAAATCTTCCAATTATTAGGTATAAAGGGTACCAACCTACTTCGACAAATGTCTGGTCTCTCCAATTATTGTTCACATTGAATGAATTTTTGTAACGGATCCATTGTTATCGATTGACTTTGGATCCTTGGATTTGTTTGATGAAGAATATATTTTGTTTTAGCGCGAGTGGATAATTATAATCTGTTATTTTAAATAACAATAAATAATTTTATGGTCCGTCGTTTCTATATAAATCAAAGTAGGCATCCAATGATACCTTATTCTTTGGTTTTCTTTACCATGACATAACGTGGGCTATTCGAACCGTATCCATAGGTCTAAAGGCTTGAAACCTTTTTAGTCTTTTTACTACTAAATTTATATTGAGTAAGTTTGTCGCCAATTCTTTAGGATGGAATTCGAGTTTTCTCTTGTTATTTTCACTAAATCATTTGATCGCTTCTTTCCCTGTCTCTATGTTGAGATCGCGGTGGATTGCCGCATTTGTCACATGCCATGGGACGTCTAGAATGATTCTGAGTGTTTTACACTAGAATCTGGATTATTTCCAGGTTGGAGTTGCAAGCAGTTCCTCATAGTTGTATTGCATAAGTCCACATTGGTCTCACGATGACTTTGCAAATGATTACTTTGTTGTACAGTGAAAGTTAGGATTTCCGTCCAACCAGCCAATACATTCTGCACAATTTAAGGTCAAGCTCTTTCCTTTTGGCTTTGATATGCTTTGTCTAGGTTAATCACGGATCCAGGTGCATTTCGAGATATTTTACTTCGTTGACACTCGGTAGCGACTGTTCATAGATCTTGACAGTATACTGTCAAGATCTATGAAAAGCAAACTGTCCTATAGGACAGTTTGCTTTTCTCGTGGCGAATGTGATGTGTACAGATTTTGTTGTGCTCGCATTTATCTGCAATTTTTCAAGCCATGCCTGTATGTCTGTAATTTCCTCTTGACACATTCTACATGCTACTTCAGGATTTTTGTGCACTGCTAATCCAGTTGTGTCATCAGTGAACGTTGCCACAGTAGTGACACTTCTCGTGGGTAGATCCATGGTATATAGTGTGTACAGGACTGGTCAAAGGACGATTTCCTGTTTCACATAAAGAATCTAGTAGTCAAACCGTAACGCCATCGAAAGTTGTATACGAGTGTCTAATCATCATTTGGCGAATAATATATTTGAAATGTGTATTTGAGCAGGAAAGGGATATGGGTCCAATATTTCGCTCATTTTCCCCTCGTCGTTCACTCGAGAGTCAGAAATTTGGACACGTTATGGGAGTTAGGGTTATACGTCGCTGGACACGCCAGGCCCACACGCTCTTTCACGAGATGGTTACTTTCCTCTTGCTGTTTGCCTTTCCCATATTATACACCTATATCTAGGCCGTTTTGCGGTATCGGGCCTTCTCGATGCCATTGTTACTGAAATTCTGGTAAATACGAGAGGGACGGCTCGGGGAACTTATAATGGTAAAGTAAATCGGCTTATGTCACACCACCGCCTCTCTCTCTCTCTCTCCTTTTACACCCTGACGTTTCGATGTCTGTAGAAAAACCCGATGAAAGGGTAAGGCGTCCGTTAATAAATAGTCAAATAAATACGTATACAACCGTATCCCCGTACCAAGGCGTTGATCCATGAGATCGGATATAATTTTTCACGATTTATACTCGAATTTTGCGAATCTGAGTGAAGGTAGTCGTATCGTGGGGGGGGGGATTAACATTTTATTCCCGTTTTTTTCTTACATTCCAAATGGACTGAGCGTTTAAGTTCATTAGGAAAAATTGTTGCAAATCGACGAAAGAACAACATAATCTAAATTCAAGTTGATCCTACGTAAAGTTTAATTGTTATATAATAAATAAAATCATGAATTTGTTTTCCATAAGATTTGTTATAAAAACTAATTGAAGCTTCTTTGATGTCGTATAAAAATGTGTGCAAAATTTCGACAGGCTTCATCGACCAAATGATCGAGATACTCGTTGTATAATGTTGTGATATTTAACACGGGCTCTTATGGGAGATTGCGAAAATTTAGGATTTTCAAGAATAAATATCATGATCTTTGAGTCGATAAAGGCCCCTGAAATTTTACTCACATGTATATATGACATCAAAGAACGTTTCTGCAAATTTTCAGTGAAATCTAATGGAAATGCTGTAACGATACGACTTTCGAAAGCTTATAATATGTAGAATGTGTGTCTAAAAGGATTTCCGTTCAGAGAAACCATTTTTTTTTTTTTTGAGAAAGTATGTTTCTCACAAAAATAGAGAAACAGAGTTTATCAAAAAGTTACATTCGTGTATTCATTTTTATAAAAAATATAGATCGGAATTCTTTTTTCAAATGTACCTTAGTTTGAAAATTTGAAATGTTTTCACTTCTATAGCCGAACTCTTATCTTTTATTCATCCTCTTCAAACGTATTATTTCAGTAAATCCGGAGAGCTGAAATGACGCCCATATAGGAGACAGTTTTTTATTTTGTATTAATTTTGAAGTAGCACATTGCTATTTATTTATTATATTATTTGGTATACACGAAGTTTTTTGTTTGTTCTAAAGTGAACAAATAAACAGAAAAAAAATCAAGGTCATATTATTTGTTCACATTATTTGTTTACAACGGCCGTTTGAAAAAAGAACTTGTAAAATCTTCTTATTTAATTAAAATATTTCTTAATAGTACAGATTAGGGATGTCGGCAGGGTAAACAATTATATTGTATCGATATTTAAAAAAAAATATCATCCCGATATCGATATATCGATATATTCATGAGATTTTATAACTAATCGAGAATGGTATATAAAAAAGATACGTAAACAAATTTGATTTTTTATTAAGTCAAGGATAGATGATGTTCAAGTTTGAGGTTAGTTTTTTTTTCACCGTCGCAAAGTAATTTTTTAACACATAATAAAGTCAAATGAAGTCGGTATTGCCATGGGAAAAAATATCGTTTCTTGATACGATACTTGAAATTTTATATCGATACATCGATATATCGAAATAAAAAATGTCGCATGAAAATATCGATATATCGAACGAATATATCGAAAGATATCGATTATATCGATATTTTTCGTTCGATATATCGATTACATCGATATTTTTCGTTCGATATATCGATTATATCGATATTTTTCGTTCGACATATCGATTATACCGATATTTTTTCGCTATCCTTAGTTCAGATATCAACATAAATATATGGCGCACATGTGATATTTGTTCCGAGTGAAATAAATTGCGCACGCAGAGCTGGAGAAAAAAAACTGCGATCCCAAAATCCGTTCCAGCCTGTTTATAGTCCGAAGAAAATAGCAAAATTGCCGATCGGTCACACCCAACGACATCACGGAACAACTTCCTCGATTGGTAAACGACGTACGGGGTCAATTTCTAAGCGTAACGTATTGCCAACTCTCGCACAAAAAAAAAAGAATCTATTTTTCCGATAAAGATGGAAATTCGGCACCCCTTTGTCGATTTTTTTGTCGCTCACCCGTTCGCGGCCCGGGAAAATCATACCGGTAACATGTTGACGCGAGAGGGGTGCCTCAACGAGATCGGGGTGAACGATTATCGGGCGGGGGTTGCCGTCCACCGGTTCTTCGGTCTTTACCCCAAATCGCCGTTTTGTGTCAGAGCTCGTAAATCAGTGCCGTGAAATCAATTACCGCGCATCCCACGTTTCACTATTCGACCCTATGATGCAGTCGAAGAAACAATCCGTGGTTTTCGCTCTGGGACCTGTTCGAAAAACGAACTTCCCGTTTATACCAATTTGTTGTTAAAATAAAAGCTGACTATACGATGCTCTCGCCTTAAAAAATCGAAGGGCAATTACAGTCCCTTAAGGGAGCTTTCCAGTGTGCCAGCCCGAAAAATCGCTGTTTTTCGCGATTTTTTTTTTTAAAGAAAAAATAATCTAATCGGTCTAGTTTTTTTTGTATATTAATTGGGTATTGAAGAATACAAAACAATTTTTTAAAGATCGATTTATTTATTAATTAATATCTATAAAAATGATGAAACAATTGTTGCAGAAAATGCACTTGGATGTGGTGTCCACGTTGGGGGTCACAATTTGATCTGAAACAAAAAACACAAAAAGATTATTGATCGGTATATAATTGGCTTTCGTGCTATGGAGGCTTTTTTTTTTTTTTTTGCAAAAATGGCGCCGGTTTGAACAAAAAGTATCGATTTTAGCATTTTTTTTTTGGCAGTTTTTTTTACAAAAAAAATAGGAAGATGTCAAAAAAAAAAAGCTTCCATAGCACGATAAACAATGACGTTAAGAATATTGTGTAAAAAATTCAACTCGATAGCTTTAAAACTCTGCCCTCCAAATTGGACACCGTTTTGAAAAATGCTGTTTCGAGAAAAACGCTTTCAAAGTTTCAAGTGAGGAAATTTTAGGTAAATCGTTTACTTACGGTCATCAGCGATGCCAGGTCCATACAATATCCCTTCTGCTTCTTCGAAAAGAGTGTATACTATTCGATAAAGCAAAAAAAAAAAAATTTTTTGAAAATTTCACACTGGAAAGCTCCATCGTGACATTAAAATCGAAAAATTATTTGTCAGTTTTACTCACATACAAAATGGTTTGCGGGCTCGAGTTAATAAAGAAAAATTGTTGCACATTGACTAAAGAACAACATACTCCAAATTCAAGGGCATCCAAGGTTATACGTACTTGCTGTATAATTACAAAAATTGCGAAAATTCGTTTCTTTAGATTTTTTTGAAAAACTAAGTAAAGCTTCTTTGATGTTGCATAAAAATGTATGCAAAGTTTTAGAAGGCTTTAACGAGTAGAAGCCAAGATATTTATGGATGAAAATGCAACTTTTAACACGCGCTCTTATGAGACATTACCGAAAATTCGGATTTTCACCAATAAATATCTCAACTTCCGTGTGGTAAAACCTTCCAAAAATTATTACACACGTACATATGACATCAAAGAAGGTATATTCAAATTTTCAACAAAATCTTAAGAAAACGATAAAACGACATAACTACCTTAATTGCGAGGTGTCAAAAACCAAAAAACAGGTATCTAGTTTTCCATTCTCCATATGTATGCAAATTTATATCTCAATCGATTAAAAATTCTCGCAGGTATGTACGTTTAAAAAAATGGCTTTTTATAATAAACAATGTGAAATTTGTTGTTATCCGCATCGTTCTCATCTCCAATGTATGATATGCGAAGAAATAAAGGATGTTGCAATTTGACTTTTTTTTTATATCTCGTAACGTTAAAATGTTATCGAAAATTGAAAATATTCCAATTTTTGAAGGACTGTTTCGCCCCTTAAAATCGTTTTTCCGTAGATAAAAAAAAATACGTGTCTCTTAGTTTTTTATACTCTTGCTCATAAAAAAAGTTTCAACGAAATCGGACGGGACACCAAAGTGATGTTGCTTGTTAGACCTAACAAAAGTATTGAGTAGGTTTCCCATGGACAGCTATACGTAGACTTTTCGTGGATCAGTTCCAAACAAAATTTGTTGGTATTGTGTAGCAAAAAGTCAGCTGCAAACATTGTTTATAAAGAAATTTTATAATCAATGGTAGCAATGTCACATTTTGCATTTCTTTTTTTTTCTAAGTTACACTAGTGCGAAGCTAGGGCGGGTCGCTATAGTTATGGTAATTGTATCGTTACAGCGTTTCCGTCAGATTTCACAAAAAAATTGCAAAAACGTTCTTTGATGTCATATGTACAAGTGTGCAAAATTTCAGGGGCCTTTATCGACTCAAAGGTCACGATATTTATTCTTGAAAATCGTAACTTTTCGCAATCTCCCATAAGAGCCCGTGTTAAATATCACAACATTATACAACGAGTATCTCGATCATTTGGTCGTTGAAGTCTGTTGAAATTTTGCACACATTTTTATATGACATCAAAGAAGCTTCGATTAGTTTTTATAACAAATCTTATGGAAAACAAATTCTTGATTTTGTTTATTACGTAACAACTAAACTTTACGTAGTATCAATTTGAATTTTGAATATGTTGTTCTTTAGTCGATTTGTAACAACTTTGCTTCATGCACTTAAACGCTCAGTCCACTAGAAATGTGAGAAAAAACGAAATTATTTTAATCAATAATATTAAATATTTACAACATGTTTAATTATGATTTTAATTGATTGAAACCACGTGAACAGTTACTTTGTTCGATACTCCGTCATATTTTTTGGTCACGGGAAATTTGTATTTTTTAAATTTGATTAACAATCAAAATTGTCACGAAATAAAGATTTCATTCTGCTCTTTCGAATGACTGTACGTGCCGAACAACCTTCACGCGATAAATAATGCGTAATTGATGTAACGAATAGTGACTGTGGCTGGGTCTCTTCAGGTCGTAAAGAAATACGACGTTTTGTTTTTTGTGCCACAGTATTAAGCTCAAACAAAGGGTTCGATCGTATTTTTCAATTAAAAAAAAAAATATTTGTCTGTCAGTTTTTCAATAACACATAAGTCATGATTATTTTCCACCAAAGCCTTGTACCGAGACAGTGAAGCATTCGTATTTTCTTCAAACAGTAATTATCTGAGATACAAATCTCTCGATGGATTGTCATTAAATTCTGTCGGAGTAAATGACTAATTAAACTGATCACAATCACTAATCGATTACTAATTCGATAAATGATATGATTGATCAATACAAATACTTCTTCGATTCTAATAAACAATGAAGATGGAAATTCCGATGTAACTATCGAGTTTCTATATTGATATTCGTTATGAGCGAGGGACAAGCCCATGGCTCGTATTATAGTGATGGGCTATATATACGTATATGCTCAGACCGTGCCTTCGAATTAACAATGGGATACCTCCCAATATCGCGTCGACTCTTTCGACACTTTGGAGGCGCGGGCATTGGGACCCCTTCTAATTCTTCTGGGCCGTCGCCCCGACATCGCCCTTGTACAAGCCCTCGTGGCAGCCTTTATTTTGATTTATACGATGTTAACTCGCTTTGGCGCTCAGTGAATCGTGCTCTGTGGTACGTTCGTGTCCTCGAATAAAATCAGAGCGGTAGAAATCTCAGTGAAGCTGCAACCCTGAGACACTACGAAAGGGTGCTTGATTATGAAACGTCGTCTCGTAAGATTTAGAGGTTCGTGACAATCGTGCGAGTGTTAACGAAAGAACTTTCTGTGAATATTGATCGTTTGGTTCATTTCCTAAGCGATGAATCAATCGTTTGGATTATTTTTATAGACCTTAGGAGACACCGAGAGAATTTTGTAAATCTTTGGCCGAACTTTGATGGACTGTATGAGACCAGGGCCACTGTCACTAGCTTTTTTTTGGTCTAGGAAGAATTTTAGTTGGTCTGGATAAATCTTGACAGCCGTTTAGTGACCTTTGCTAAACTGTATTATAATTGTTCAAGGGTTTGGGAGATCTTACCCTGTGGCTACACTCGGTTTTCGCATTTGGACAAAGAATCAACTTCACGATAGTGTGTCTTTATAACATGACAAATTATATCAATGTATAACATTTATTTTGTAAAATGTAGCTTGATATGTGGGACAGCTCCCATCGAAGTGGACAACAAAACTTGAACAAACGTCTTGAGAATACGCTGATTTACTTATTATTTATTTAATTTAATTCATATTAATAAAATTTTACTATGAAAGAGTAATCTATAAATAATCAAAAATAATATTAGTTTGCGTATTTAAAGTGGCGTTGGATTTTATGACGGCTATAGCAGACATCAAACTATATTTTATGGATTACACCTAGTGTAGGGGGAGATGAGATGACATTAGGATACCATTAGTGGCTCGTAGTAGAGTTTGAATGGGATTTTCCAAAATTTGAAAAATCTTGGGAACCTTCGGCCAGGTTTGGTTATAGGACATCGCCATCTGTAGCTCTAGTTAGTTTAATCAATTATTATGGCGAAGGCAGCCAAAAAGAGTCTATTGTGGTGAAGGCAGCCAAGAAGAGCCCAATCTCATCTTATAACGTGTTATCTGTTTCTTGTTCAGAAATCTATGATAAACAATCTTTCCAACATAAACTGTGCTTTCCCAAGATGACAAATATTTTCCTACTAGAGAAGGTAAGAGCATAGCCGCATATTGTATTGTTTTTAAATTCCTAAGTATTTTTTCCAACTGACTTACAGAGTAAAGGTCGAGGGTATTCCCAAAATGACTACCTAATTAAGTACAAAATGGCAACCTGTATTTCAATTTTGGCAGAAGGTGCGAGTGTCGTTGGCATCAGAAAAGACGACACTTCGCAACGGATTCTGCAACCCGAAAATGGAAAGGGTGTAAAAGGTCGAGCCAGGTTCGGACAACCGACTACGATGTGGCACAGCGATGGTATGTGGTAACTTAGGTATTATTCTTTGGCGCGATGTCGCGTCGTTCGGAGAATTCAATTAAGTTTGGATGTGTGAACTGAGGGGTTCTATAGGGGACTTGAGGTACCCAGGATGGAGACGCAGGCGCCACAGCCGCATTATCGTCGGCCATCATTTTCGTCGTCATGGATACCTCTCGGAGGAGGAGTGCAGGAGACTACCATATCGATCGACACGGCGAACTATTTGAGGAGGGGAGGGGGCACCATTGTTTCGTCGTATCACGGGGCGTTTTCTTGCTCATCCTCACTCGAGGTCAAATGATTTGGGTGCGAAACTTGAAAAAACGAAAATTCTTCGATGTACAATAACAACTTGTACTGAATCCTTGATTCCTAGTACGAGAGGGACATCATCCAGGGGAGAAAGGACTCAGTTTGACTTCAAATTCGTAACGTGATTTATTTTGCAAAGCTGAGGGAAGGAATTCATGTTTCCCTTCAATGATACTTGTTAAATTTTTAGAAATCCTTCTGATAGTGATGTTGATCCGCAATTTTAGTGCTCTCATTGAGTGATAACAGCATTGCTTTGTACTAGAGTTTATTTTAGCTCTTCTCAAAACGAAGGGTCTTATTTGATTTGAATCATTGTTTATCCTCATTTGAGGGTAATACGTTTTTCTCCCATAGTAAACTCTCGCAATGTTGGAAAATGACTGCAAAAACACTAGGCAACATTTTTATTTGCAAATGGTGTTCCTGTTACGATCCAATCTTCTTTCATTATGACAAAAGCAACTTTGAATCAAAGGTACGACGAAATTTTTCTTACAAAGTTCAATGAGTCCTAAATCCGTTGCTCAGAAATACGAATGAATAAATACAATGAATGCGGATATCGGACAGTTGGGGTACGAATAAAAAGTGAATAGAAATATCATACAACGTTAGCTACTTGTCGCGTCTATGATACTCGTTTCACGCAGTGTGTATTGCGTCGCGACAAAAGAGCATTCGGTGTAGCTGAGCCGACTCCAGTGCTTCGTTTTCCAGTTTTATAATCCCGTCGACAGCGGAGCGGAATAAAGGGGTTATACCCTCATTGTGCTCGATAATTTAGTGTCTGCAAACAGACGGGGTTTCGATGTAAAACATGTGCAAACATATCTATCGTATGGAAGAAGGATTACCGTACGGCAATCGCACGTCGATCCGGATTCGAATTTCGTATACATATCCCGCGTGGAAATCTGCTAGGGAGCAGTTGGATTAAACTAGCTTTTCTTACCTGGGAAAAGTGGAAAGCCGCTGGCCAAGTATTATCCAAGAAACTATTTTGCATCACGTTCGAGGTTTAATTATCAAATAGGTGCGCTAAGTATACGATGAAACCGTTACACATATCGTTTTGGACGTTAGTGTTACAGTTTGCCATCTTTGTTATTTTTATAGACAGAACCTGGCCACTCCCTGGTTAGGCGCTAGTGAGATATCCCGAATAGCGGTTAGCGCACGCGCAATGGCCGAGTGGCGCGAAATGCTCGCAAGTAGATTGATCCATCTCCACACCCCCATTCAACGAGCAGATTGGTGACGAACTGCGCAGTTTTAATTGTAGGATTTATAATTGTTTTGGATAAATTCATGTCTCCTACGATGATTGGAGGTTGCAAAAAATTAATTATTTATTGTTTTTTAATCGGCCTACTTTAAAATCTGTACTTTCGAATTTGTTTGCCTTATCTTTTTGGCATTAAAATAATATTGATTTCATTCTGGTTTGTCGTCCGGCCGTATGGTATGATGACTACGACATGGATATGAATTCTATAGAGATTTGATACATTATTTTTATGAATGCTGCTCGAGTATTTTGTTAGTTATTTATGGATTCTGCTTCGTTACATTTTGTTGAAAAATGGTCATTGTTGAAAAGGAGAGAGAACAAGTTTGTTCCTTTAGTCAACTATTTCTCTCAAATTAATAATTCTATTGACTATTTATACTTTCTGTATTCCGATTGTATGCCCTTGCGGGCTTTTACATGCTCCTCTCTTAGACCTGAGTGGTTTTTTTTTACTCAGATTCCTCGGTACGGCTTCCCCCGCCTTTTTACCTATCTCTCCTATAACACCTTGCCACGCATTTCACCGTTAACCACTCCGGTGGCCCTACAGTTTTAGGTGGGTTCCGAACCACCGAGAGCACAAAAAAAGCACATAGAAAAAATCCATTGGTGCCGGCGGGATTCGAACCTGGGACCCCTGAGTTGGGAGTCGGGAACGTTACCCCTTATGCCACTGCCTCTCTCTCAAATTAATAATTATATTTCTCTACCTCCCCCCCCCCCCCTTTCCGAGGCCCTGTCCATTGACTTGCTTTGAAAGTAAAACTTGAATACTTGTAGTATCCTTCCATACTAGAGTTTGGTCTGGACTCTATTGACCCCTCCACCACCAGTTGAGCATCCGGGCGGGATGCCAATAGCAATGCGATACAATGTGAATAACAATAAACTTGCAAATATGCCGTCTTTGCATAGCGTTGTTAAGGTTAGCACGAGAATAAAACCTCATGAGTTCGGAGTTCGAAGATTGAAGCACCTTAAATGATCCAATGCTAATAGGTACTCCAAGATCGGATACGCGGCGCACAAATACCTTTTCCATCCAAGACATAGTTGTACAAGCCATATAGGTATAAAACTATTCTTATCGGGATAGAGAAAGGCATTGTAGAAACCTCGTATATCGGTTGGTGCAAGATCCATAGATATGGAAGATCTTCCATTATACTCGCTTCTTTTCAAATGATGTATTTACGTATATAATTGGTCCACAAACGTTCGAATTGTCGATGAGAAATTGGTACTCCTGTACGGTTTGATAATTTACTGTATAATTGTACGATTTGAAATAGTATATGAGCTGAAATTTTCCGGCGCTTCGGGAATAACTCGAATCGAGCGGAGTGGCGAGGGTCCAGCTGGGTTTCCGAAGTAAGCTAGAGTGTATAGACGGACCCTCCGCCGACTCTCCAAAATGGCAAAAAGTTTACATTTGAAGTCAACAAAGAATTACGGAGGGTCTTGTGGACCCTCTACAACCAACCAGGGATCCTTCTCCGCGCGCTCGTCCAAACCTTCCAGTCACCTCCTTTGAGGCTACTATGGGTGCGCCCCATACAACATCAAGTAACTATTCACAGATTATCGTTATTTTTTCTTACTCTACGCTCTGCAGTATGTTTCTATGTATACAGCTACAATACACGCTGATATACTTTGTTCATTATGTCCCAAACCCAAAAGGACATGCACGTTTGTACGTGTGTCAGGAATAGCACACCCATGCAAATATGTATGTCCGCAAATTCTTCACACAACTAGAGAACCTTCAAGGATATTACAAAATCGTCGTCAGCACTTTTGTCGATGGGCAACTGTTTTTTAGACTAATTCCGTCGGCTATATATACAAAAATGTCGCGTCACCGTCCGCGAGAATCGCAGCCATCTGTCGGATTCCGACGGTACTGTCAGCGCGACAATTATGTATTGCGAAATTTGCATCAAGGGCAGAGTCCACCACTCGCCACGCACAGTTGGGATTACGAAGAGGGTCCGATTTCTCAAACTTGGAATTGAGGGCAGGTTGCGGAGGGTTCAAGATAGACACCAGATTCCAGTTCGAGGGTGCCTTGACATTGAGTTCAGGTTGGCGGCTCGGGCGCTATAAAGAAAATAGAGTTTCGAAGGTTGAAAATAGCAGAAAAAGATTCGAATCCACCCGTTGATCATATCCATTAGCATTGATGACTTTGATGGGCTGTTTTATAGACCGATGGATAGGTATGATTAAACATATGTAGTAGGCCATTTTTTACTCGTTGACCCATGCGAGGTAATAGGTGAAATTTCACAAGGAGCAAGGAGGAGGAATATCGAAAGCCAGATTTTGTTTTTGTTTATTTGTTTACAACGTTTTCAGCCTAGGAAATGGACACTGGGCCCAACGCGCGATCCAAGGCTGCGATGTTGACCAGGAACAACAGCGACTGAATTTATTCCTGATAATGCAGTTGACCGAACTTGCCCCTTGTTCATTCAAGAATAATTTCGACTTAGTCGTTACGTCTGTTGGGTTGTCATTTGCTCAAACAGAAGAACTCAAAGTTAATCATTGGTTATTCCTCAGGAGAAGATTTGCTTGGAAGATAATCCTCGAATCGATAATTATTTTACGACCTATATTCCCTTTTTGTGAATTCTTTCCTGGCCGCACTTTGCTCATCTAATCTAATTTTCCAAGCACTTTGCACTGCACCGAATACACCTAAGGCACAGAGAAATTAGAGGCCTTCCATCAGACTCCGGAAGAATGACCTCTGTCAGCGATCCGATCCGCCAACCAGTGCACAACTGAGAGGTCACTGCACCAATTAGTGGCAGCATGACATGCTGCACAACATCGGTGATGACTAGAGCCGCACTCCAACCTCGAACCCATCGCTGCCAGTATCCGTGATAATTATTTCGAGAACATTCGAAAACACGTTTGGGATACGATCGAGGATGGAAAACGTAGTAATAGGGACGTCACCACGGGGTTATGTGACGAGTAATTAAACGGACATGTGGATGCATAGAGAACTGAGAGTGGGGGGAGAGCGAGAGAGAGGGAGAGGGAGTAAAACATTGAACAAGGAGTTTGAACAAGCATGGTAGCCTACCCGGCGCGGAGTGAGAGCCGGAGTCACGTGGCGCCCCCATGCACAGACGTAATCTACGCGAACCCGTCACGATCCCCCGTGATGTTGGCAATTACCGGAGGCTTAGAGCTCGAACGGTCGGAACGCACGTCGTTCGGTCCTAGGGACCTCACGCTCCTTTTTTTTCACCCATCCATAGTCATGAATACCTACTTCTCCGCACGGGGCACGTGTCCCGCCTTCTCGATATTCATATTCGGTCCAGGTCCTCCATACTCGATCCGTCGGATCTTGATGCTGAAATTGAACGACCCACCGCCGGAAGCGCTCAACTTCGATTTACGAATGGATACGTTTTACTTGGATGAAAGACAATTCACACGTGCCCGTGAAATAATAAATCGCAGATTGAGTCGAATAGTTTCTACATTCTTGAAATTGTATAAACTATTTGTATACAGTTGGGTTTGAATTGTTCTTTCGTTTCATGGGATTTCGATAACAACTAATTACATTCATGAAATTAATAGAATTAATGAAATTAAGGAAAGCAATGAAATTTACAAACTGATGAAATGAACACATTTAACGAAATTAAAGCAATTACAAAAATTGGTAGAATTAATAAAATTAAGAAAATTAATAAAGTAAGAAAGTTAACAAAATTACCGACCGATATTATTTAATGACGATTTCTTAGTCATAATACGCGTTAACTATATCATCGAATGAAATCTTCTACGGTAGAGTTTAAGGCCGTCTTCTAGTCTAGAATTTTGAAAAAATTGATTTTTTGCATATTTTTAATGTTTAGTATTTCAATAATATACCCTCCAAAGGAAATTTGGAAATTCCAAATATTAACGGAGTTACAGCTGTGATTCCAGGGGATTATTCACGGTCCTGAAAGTTCCGCGTTCGCTCTCAGACGTGATGAAGAGCGGATTCGCCGCTCGGAACTCCGAACTATCATCATCAAAAAACATCAAAAGACTTAGATTTTGAAGAAGAAGGAATATTTTATGGACTAAGAATCGCAGATTAACGAAATGCAAGTATGTGTATCATTATACGACTTATTGTTAGACTGCCTGAAACTGTACTCGAATCGTTAAGGGAGCTTTCCAGTGTGAAATTTTCAAAAAATCGATTTTTTTTTGCTTTATTGAATAGTATACACTCTTTTCGAAGAAGCAGAAGGGATATTGTATGGACCTGGCATCGCTGATTGACCGTAAGTAAACGATTTACCTAAAATTTCCTCATTTGAAACTTTGAATGCGTTTTTCTCGAAACAGCATTTTTCAAAACGGTGTCCAACTTGGAGGGCAGAGTTTTAAAGCTATCGAGTTGAATTTTTTACACAATATTCTTAACGTAATTGTTTATCGTGCTATGGAAGCTTTTTTTTTGACATCTTCCTATTTTTTTGTAAAAAAAACTGCCAAAAAAAATGCTAAAATCGATACTTTTTGTTCAAACCGGCGCCATTTGTTCAAAAAAAAAAAAAAAGCCTCCATAGCACGAAAGCCAATTATATACCGATCAATAATCTTTTTGTGTTTTTTGTTTCAGATCAAAATTGTGACCCCCAACGTGGACACCACATCCAAGTGCATTTTCTGCAACAATTGTTTCATCATTTTTATAGATATTAATTAATAAATAAATCGATCTTTAAAAAATTGTTTTGTATTCTTCAATACCCAATTAATATACAAAAAAAACCAGACCGATTAGATTATTTTTTCTTTAAAAAAAAAAATCGCGAAAAACAGCGATTTTTCGGGCTGTCACACTGGAAAGCTCCCTTATGGAGGGGGAAAGAAGAATCAAAAAAGTACTTTTCCTTGTAAACGATTTTGGCGAGTAAAAAATATATAATATTATATAGGTCGATGGGAAATTTTTTTTTAACATTGAAAACATTTTTGAACAAAAAATAAGAGGTTTAAAAAACCTTTGATTTATTACAAGTTCATGTCGCGGAACTAAAAGCGACATACGCGATGACGTTGGAACCCGATGGTGGATTTTACAAGGTAGAATGTGGGGCTCGAGTATTTTGGCGTCTCATCGTCCCTAGTAATTTACGAAATACGACACTTACAAGTGCACGAACACTGGTAGTTTTCGGGCGCATGCTCCGTGACGCGACATTACAGAACGTATAATCACGTTAAATTTCGTGTAATAAGAAGAGAGTTTCAATAAGTATTATGAAAATGTTACAACATGAAAAACATTTGCGATCAATTAACTAAGCAAATCACGAGTAAAATGGTTTTTATTTTTAATTAATTTATACGTAATCTTACAGAACTTTGAACAAATCAATAATATTGATAAAATAGTTGCAAAGATTTTAATTTGATTAAAGAAGATTAAATTTCGTGAACGAGTAATTATGATATATGGAAATTATTTTAATTGAGAATGTTTAACATTTGCTAGAAGTATTTAAAAATGTTTATAATTCATTCTCAATAATAACGAAAAGAAGAATGCAATTATTTTGTTTGATACCTTAAGATATATTTTACGTTGAGTAGCTGTTTTTAATTCGTGAATCGAATAAATAGTTGAAATTTTCATCGAATGAAAATAGGAACCTTTTTGTTTACAAAAAAGCGAGTATGATGGTTTTAAGAGTTGTGTCGTCTAGGCTAATTTCGATTTTAGAGGCAGTTGGTATTTCAAGCTCCTACTTTTTGCTGACTCGCAGACCCTCACTTGTTTACAGATTTTTGAAGGGGTAACACCACTGTAGAATTTTCAAAAAATTGATTTCTTTTTATTGGCTTAAAAGATGTTTTGAACCTTCTAAAATATGAGGCAAAATCCTAATCCCCGAAAATAATTTGTTCTGTGGAAATCCGAGCTTCTCCTCTAGCGCTACGGATGCTAGCAGCTCACGTTTATAACATATTTCAAAACTTCAAACGCGTTTTTCTCGATACATGATTTTTCAAAACGGCACACAGCATAATTGCAACAATTTTCAATCTTTTTATTTGAAAATTTAACCATATCTTTGAAATAACTTTGCACAGTGAAGTAAGTGGGGGATTTTTGATTAGTTAATGTAAACAATATTTATTAACAAATGACTGTGTTTTTTTGTGGTGAAGATTGAATAACTGGATTCAAACACTCGGCAATTACACAAAAATCAATATTTCTAAAAATCCCCTACGGACTTCACTAGCTATACTCATGTAGATTGCAGAGATTTTTTCTTAGATTTAAATTTGAATTGCTGCAGTGCCGCCATTTTATAATATTTTCCTACAACATTTTTTTTAAACATACGTTGGAAAGGTAAAAAAAGGCTTTTTTCTGATTTTTTTTTGGCCAAACGATAAAATAATTGATAACAAAATTTCTTCCATATAAAAGATATATATTTAGTGTAAACATTATAATTTTTTGAAAGAAATATATTTAAAAATAAGCCGTTATATATCAACGACCGAAGACGCTGCAAAAAAACAGATTTTGCGGTGATCACTCCCACGCTGCAACGGATTATCTGAAACCAACAAAACAGGGGGGATCTTTAGTTAATGATATAAAGCTCCGGTTGAACCAAGGGTTTTGAAAAATTTGCATTTTTCACAAAATGGCGGACGTTGAAAGTAAAAAATGTTGCTTTGACCAAAATTTCACTTACATTTTTGACTATAAAAAAAAATAATTGTCCAAAAGAAATCCTTCGTTCATCCGGAGGACAACTATATATAGAAGAAGTGATATAAATTTCAACCCGATCGGTAAAGCCGTTCTCGAGTTACAGTGATCACCGACTTCGAAAACTTGGTTTCGAGAAAAACGAGTTTAGACGTTTTACCTAGCTACTTTGTATGGCTCTAACACGGCTTCCTTCAAAGTTATGTATTTCGGCGAATAATAGTCCGATTTAAATGGAATTAGTCGGAAAATACTCCGAATATATTGTACTTTTAGAAAATAAAAAAAATCGATTTTTTGGAAATTTCACTTAGACCTCCCCCGTTAAATATCTGATCAATAACTACCCCAAGTATCATTTCTCTGTGCCCTTTCCTTCCGCCCAACAAAAAATGTTAAAAAGCCCTTTTGTTAGCCCGCTACGATGGTGTTGGTCCTTAAACGTCAAAGGAGTTGGAGACGTAAAAATTCGAGACAATGAAGATAAATGAAAATAGATGTGCGAAATTGGGAACGCAATAAAGAAGATGAGCTTGAACCTGCGCCTAGAAAAATAAGACGTCCGCATGACCTCTGGAGTATTTGAATCTTTTCTCGAAACTTATTGGGCTCGGTAGAAGAAAACTAAATAAAGTGAGATATAATTTATCCCGTACGCTGAGTGTATGTTCGAAATAAAACGGTAACTACTTCCTAAACTCATTGGCAGGACTGGTCTGAAAACAATTTCATTTCCAATTGTTAATTGTTGCTATTCTTTACAAAAGATCCCGGACGTTCGAGACATCATTCGTACGAATTGTTCTCGTTTTGTATAACTCTCGAGTAGAATAATGAAAATCAAATAAGATAAAAGTGTGTGCTGGCGTACGAGTACCTACCACGAATGAATCATACGGTACGTAAGTAAAGAGTTGCCCCCAGTATCTTTTGAATTTGTTGATTACTCGCGAGAACACAAGGGTACGTTTGATTCCATGACGAACATTTTTATTTGGCCATGATACGTCAAATAATATGGTAGGAAGGTTGTATTCGATCCTGTAATGATGGGCTGTCAATGGCCGAACCGAGGCTACGTTTGCCAATGAATAGAAAGGTCGCGTTGGCTGCTGGTGCCCGTTTATGTAGTGTTTGTGCGGGGGTGTACGTTCCGCGTATTCCGTTTCATTCTCCCTTTCCCAAGTACAAAACGAGCGGAGGGTCAATATTATACGAGTGATTGAGCAGGAGAAGAGTCTTTCCCGTTCCACGTCTCTCGTATTATGTTTGCTTTTGCACATCGATCGTACGACAGGTCTCTCCAAATTAGTGCCAATTAAAGTCGTATGGCGAGGGTGGGCAGTTAAATCGACTGGTTTACGATTGTCGCCCAATTAACCACCGGTCCAATCGTATTTTTTCTTAATTTCTCAAGATTAATATTTCAAACGATCGATCGTGACACATCGATTCTTCGATATATCGATATTGTGCAATAATTATTATTTAATTAATTAGCGTAGATATATGCTATGCTAAATATAATACGCATTTCACAGATCGACGAACGCATCTTGAAATTTATTGGCCAGGATTGGACCCGAGTTTAAAAATGTGCCGATAAAAATTCCCACGTGCTATTAAAATCAAATTTAATTTAATTTTACAAGAAACTGGAAAGATTTGACATAGATCATCGCATTCAACAATATTGTGACGAGTAAATTGTTTTTGCAAAATATGTTGTATCGTCTTCTTCCGAGAAGAAAGGTCGGTGGACCCGGGTTCGGTTCCCGCCGGCATGGAATTTTTCCGTGCTTTTTTTCTGTGTTCTCGGTGGTTTGGAACCCACCTAAGAAAAACTGTAGGTCCACCCGAGTGGTTGCTGGTGGAAATGTGTCCTCAGGAGAGGTTGCTGGAAATGTGTATGAGGAGTGGTTGCTGGAAATGTATATGAGACGAGTGTTGGAAACGTGTACGAGGAGGCGTTGCTGATGCAAATGTGTATGACGAGTTGTTGCTGGAATTGCGTATGAGGAGTGGTTGCTGGAAATGCGTATGAGGAGAGTTTGGTGGAAATGTGTATGTGGAGTGGTTGCTGGAAATATGTATGAGGAGAGGTTGCTGGAATTATGCATGAGGAGTGGTTAGTGGAAATGTATATGAGGATATGGTGCGGGAAAATGTGTATGAGGAGAGGTTGCATGGAAATGTGTATGAGGAGAGGTTTCTGGAAATGTGTATGAGGAGAGGTTGCTGGAATTGCATACGAGGAGTGGTTGCTGGAAATATGTATGAGGAGAGGTTGCTGGAACTATGTATGAGGAGTGGTTAGTGGAAATGTATATGAGGATATGGTCCGGGAAAATGTGTATGAGGAGAGGTTGCATGGAAATGTGTATGAGGAGTTGTTGCTGGAATTGCGTATGAGGAGTGATTGCTGGAAATGCGTATGAGGAGAGTTTGGTGGAAATGTGTATGAGGAGTGGTTGCTGGAAACATGTATGAGGAGAGGTTGCTGGAACTGTGTACGAGGAGTGGTAGCTGGAAATGCGTATGAGGAGAGAGTATTGGAAACGTGTATGAGGAGACTTTTCTGGAAAATGTATAGAAGGAGAGGAGATGTAAAAATGCGAAGAATGCCGTAGATTGAAACTTGTGCATACAACCACCCCAGCCCGATAGTTATCTGTCGAATATGCACCACATTACTATCTATCTATCTATCTATCTATCGTTTTCCTCCTAAGTCGAAGTCTATAATTTCAGTAAATGCTTTTTCAAAATTAAAACATTGGCTGGGCGATTAAAGTTTCGAAAATGTACCTATAGCGCGAATATTCAGAAAAGTCATATCCGCCGGACAAGGCTCGTGTGTAAAAAACGTAAGTAGCAGTGGGGAGCCGTAGAATTGGTATGGAAGGATCTTAATCCGAGCGATAAGATCGGATCGAGTAAGGTCGTAACGTATGTCGCTTCACACCGGCTGCGCTCGATACATTCACGACTATCGCAAATCCCGATCGGAATGATCAGATCTTGGGGTGCCTATATCCATTACAGCGATCCACTTTGCGTACCGTTTTTTTTCTCTTACTGTGCTGCAAACGTTTGATCCGTGACGAGGTGTCAGCGATATGCAAATTCTTAGCTCCTGGCACAATGCTATTGCAATGACGTTACACGTTTCACGACCCTTTTCTCTCTTCCATTGAGACGATCCTAATGTGAACACAACCCTCGTTCCATTTATTTTCGTCCAAGTCGATCTCCATATTTTAATCGGCTACACATATCGTTTAAATTTATTACAGAAGTATTTTATCACTATGTAAATAATTGTAATAAATTGATAAATACGTCTCCGTTAATGGATGGAAACAAAGATCCTGCATTCTCCCATCTATTTCTCAAAAGTGTGATATTTTGAAAACTTACTTTGACAATTTTATATCGTCATATTTTGGGAGGATGATGCTTCAGCCTAGCCTTCTAATTCTCCAACTGAATTTACGATAATAGGTACGTGTCAAAGATCATTCTTGCTTTTTAATTTTTTCGTCATAATAGAAATAATAATAGGAGATAAATTTGGAGTATAATAATAAATCCTAATTATTATTTTTGTTATTATTTTTATTATTATTTCCACGTTTCTTTGAAAAAAAAGTCCCAAAGTTTGTTATATTCTTCGACCTCTGCAGTCATTTACACCCTTAAACTACAAGAAAGAAAGAAAATTGGCCAAGCCTATATAGCCTCATCGTTCTCCCCTAATTTGAAAGCAGGTATCGCGTAAGTTTTAAACGGTGAGCGTTGATCGAGACTCAACGATGGAGACCGTTCGTCGGTCGAGTTTTCAATTATCGAAGGATATGAAAAGGAACGATTATGTTGCTGCGATACGCGTATATCCATATAACATAGTAAAGACCGCCAGAACGAATTCAGTAGGTACGTATGGGAGATACGTCGCGTTACCGAGGCAGCGTATATTGTCCCTGTGACAGTGATTTGACGTAATTGGCACCGGGAAGGAGACGAGCGGAGCAGAAATGATTGGGATAAGCCAGTATAAGCCGGGATAAGCCATGTGTGGATTTAGCCTGGCACCGTAGCTAGGAGAGCTTGAGGGGAGCTCTACGAGTTCCTCAGCTACATGCCAGTTTGCGCATCGATTTAGGGGCATCTCGACACGCCCGTACATCTACCATGGTAGGTATATTCCATGGATCATCCCGATGCCTTTTAAACGCCTTCATCGTCGTTGAGATATCAATTATCGTTTCAATTCTCCCAAAGTTGGGATAGCCAAGTTTTTACTCAAGTCAGGATAATGACGTTTTGACAAGGCGAAGAATTTATCTTTGGCCAACATGAATGGCTTGAAAATAAATTATTTCCAATATAATTTATTTGGTGAAGGACACGATGAATGTTGTGTTTTTGGAAGGTTGATAGGCGAGTAGTGAGTTTATGTTGTATCGATACAATCTCGATTTTATCAATAAAATCTAAAGATTGATAAGTGATTTGACAAAATTCCAAATATTTTCATTTTAGGTTAACTTTTCTTTCAATAAATCATAATTAACGTTGTTATTTCTTTTTTTCTCTCCATTTTCTATCTCGATCGTCGTGACTTTAATTAGATCAGAGTTACAATTTTGAAAAAAATGCTCGGTTAAACACAACGAAGAAAAGGCAAGGGGATTCCAGGTATAATTTTTCTTTCGCAAAATGTAATTGTTTTAAACAACAATTTTGTCGCGAATAAATTAACAGAATAAACAAATAAATATAATAATCAATAAATGGTATTTACGAATTTATTGATTTTTTGTTATAATAAAAATTACAATGGAAGTATACAAATCCACTCACGGATCGCCCATGGCAAGGATGAAAGTGCTTTTACGCGTAATGCGAACGTCAAACACTTGAGCAACCCTCCAGGCAAAAGGGCTGCAGTTACGTGGGAGAAGACACCTGAGTATGTAGGAAAATCCGATCAACTCCCGGTTTCATAATCGAGCAAGCTTTCGGAGAACCTTACGAGCACGTTTATCATCCAGAAATAGTTCCTCGGGGCTTGATAGGAATTTAGAAAAGGTCTGAAAGAAATTTTACTATTATTACACGCCCCTCGATCACGTGGTGCACGGTCGTGGGTTCGCATTGGCTTATGGCAGAATAACATATAGCGCCTCTCGTGGCGAAAGCAGTTCGAGGCGAAGGACGAATGACATTTGTAAAACGTCAGCTTTTAGGAGACTCAAAATAAAAGTTTATACAAATAAAAGTATTATGCGTTAAAAAAAAAGCAAAATTATTATATTTGTAAATACGGAGGAAGTACAAAACTGAAGGTAAGTCAAGGTTTCTTCTGTACTTATTAAATTTCACTGCTTCATTTTTAGTTATGAAAATGTAAACATTGGACCAAGTGATAATATATACTTATCAAATGAAAACTTAAACGATATATCAATGTTTTTATAGTTTCATAATTTTAATTTAAATACACGAGTATAATGCATTGACATTATTAATAATGACTAAATGTTAGGTTAGCGTATCTTACTCTTTTTCTTTTGATCAATTTTGTAAGCAACTTTAGGAAATTTGTCAATTTCACACTTACAATTTTTAAGTGAATTTTTACAATTAAATGCATAACAGCTATTAACCATTGTAAACATAAACAATAATATTGAATATTTATATGACTCTACTACACAGATATTGACAATAATAGCAAACGTTTCTATACTTCGCTTCGAAACTTTTTTGCCACCACTTTTTTGCCTCGATCGCCATGGTCATCCCCTTTACCTTTCCACAGTTGGCGAATACGGAGGTTCAAATAATTTGAATAACGTGGAAAAAATTTTAATCCCCCACCCAACGATACGACTAACTTAATAGTCCAAGCAATAGAGCTCTAAAATCACCAGTTTTTGACAAAAATAGCACCCGATAACGGCGAGTGCCATCAGCCGCGGAGCAGCCTCCCGAACATAACTGACCACTTTTCGACTCCCGATTTTCATTTTATTTTTTGTTATTAACAAATTAGTGAAAAAAACCACATTTTTTTCATTTTTTGCTTATAAAACAAAAAATAATGAAGGAATCTGTTTGGTCCCAATGGACGAATTGTAGGTAATTGAAATACGCACAAAATGAGTGCTGAAAGAACCCGATCGGTCAATAATTAAGGAAGATACACTGACAGAACCGAGAAAAAAACGCTTTTTTTAAAAATGTATAACTCCGCCATTTTTAAAGTTGTAGGCCAGGCTCTGCGCGAGGTAGTAGGTATTGATACGTACTTTTTGTGTGCGAAATCTGGGCGGTGTCGGATAATTAGTTTTTGCGTTATTGCAATGAACATTTAATTCTGCCATATTTTGCGGAGAGGCTCGATACTCTTGAGGTCGTCCGATTTAAGTTTAACAAGCGGCTTTTGAAACTAGAGCTCTTGACCTATAAATCGTCAATTTTAGATTTTCGTTTAATTGCGTTTAAGTAGGTGAAAATCGCGCCTAAACATGACCAAAAACGTCCGAGCGCGCGGAAGCGGTCGAGTAGTGGGGGTAAACCGGCAGACGCGGGGAAGCCGCATATATAGTAATAGAAGCGCGCTCGGCCCAAGTTTAGTATCTATTTATTTGATTATTTCAAGAACCAGTGGGACTATTTTAACATTTTTTTTAATTTGGGGTAACTCGGTCACCGGAATCTGTTTCTTTACTCAGATTTCATGTAAAATGAACGAGCAACTTTTTTCAGATGTTTTAACCTACACGTCCTCACATTAATATATAACAATATATATTGAACAATTAAGAATATTATTAAACATTATTCGAATAATATTCCTATAATATTCAAATAATAATAATATTTAATAATATTCTTAATTGTTCAATGTACGAAGTGAAACATTGAATATTAAAAAATGATAATTGCATTATAATTAATGTGAGGACGCGTAGGTTAAAACATCTGAAAAGAGATTCCCGTTGGGAAATTCGAGAGATCCTCGTTTTATTTATTTTGTCTTCGGTATTAGTCTCTCCTTTTTGTCGTTGGATAACGAGACAGTAGAACTCGTAGTCTCCTCTTCCTGGATCGCTCTTCCGATCTTTTTCATAAACGTGTATCTATCCTGCCGCAACGATTATTTGTCCCCAGCTCCTTTCTGCTGTCTTTCGTCGATCGACGGTGTACTTTGTGATGTATGGACATTACGTCAGCCTAGATAGACGGAAATAATAATAATAAGGAAAAACGAATGAACGAACTGCTTGCTGCTTGAAGATCGGATAACGTATTCGTGAATAAGCATGCACGAACGCGGAAAAAACTAACATAAGTAGTGACAATGAGAAAGTATTTTAGTGCTTCTATGATTATATTTAAAAAATTTAAAACGTTATCATTTTTGACAAGAAAATCAGTAAAATCTGTCCAGGATTTTTAACAATTACCGATTTAATGATGAGAATAAATTTGATCGAAATTACAAACACATCTTATGTCAAGGTTGATAATTTGTGTATTTTCTTTGCGAAGTGTTTTACCTAAGATTTTTGAATATCAGCAAACATTTTCCGTGTCGGGAATATCGACGGAATAAGAACAGCGACGTAATTACTTTAGAGTTTGCAAGTGCCATTTGCCTCACTCTTCTTTGATAAGTCGGTATACACGTTTGGATATCGTCTGCAGATAAACAAAATAATAATTTAGTTTACGCCAATCCACGGCCTCGTGGAAATATTTTTATCAAACGAAGAGGCCTTAGAAGTGTAGGAAAATAAAAAAATAAAATAAAATTTATCATAACGAATGGGAGAACACTATATTGTTTTTATCGCAGGTCGAATTTTGTATATAAGGCGCCGAAGTGCTATATCTACAAAGTATAACTACGGCGAATGTTTATCTTGCAACTGTCGTTGTCCAAGCTGAATCTCTTCCAGAAAAACTTATTTTATTCAAAGCACGCCGAACGACTGAAGAAATATATTATAATCTTGTTTTTATAAACCCACTACAAACGCATTATTGAAATTTCAGCGTTAATTTTCAAGTTTAACAGGGTAATTATGCAGAATTTGTATTTTCTCATTAACGGAATCAAATATTTTCATTTTCGCTGGTGTATCGTTAATTCCCACATCCTAAAAAGTGAATGTTATAAATAAATAAACTTTTTTTTTCGACTTTTTCATCGAGATGATCCGAAGTTTCTCTCTTTTGTGCACGACCGTGTTCATCGCGACGTTGTTACCATCTTTCGTCGCAAGTCATAAGGTAAAGTGAAACATTTGTCAGTGCCTGGGCGATACTTTTGCATTTTACTACCAATATTTTTGTAGAAACATTAGAATTTCTGAAACGGGTTGAATACAGTAAAGTCCATAACGTTGACATCAATAATAATCATTCAGGAAGGATCTATCAACTTAATAAATAAATTTCTCACAGCAATTTTTTAATAAGCAAATGATTGAGTTAACAAATATTAATAATTATTTGTGTACACAATTTAATGCGCGGGTTTCTTGTTTTCGAGAGAATATACTTGAACTTTGATTAATCGAAAATGAATTTGAAAATGATATGAGTGTTGACAATATTCAATAAATTCTTGAAATCGCCTTACGCCAAAAACATTTTATGTCTATCGGTTTCGAACGAGTTTCATGTTCTTCCATTAAGGTAGTTCTATCGCTTTATCGTTTTCTTAAGATTTCGTTGAAAATTTGGATATATCTTCTTTGATGTCATATGTACGTGTGTAATAATTTTTGGAAGGTTTTACCACGCGGGAGTTGAAATATTTATTGGTGAAAATCAGAATTTTCGGTAGTCTCTCATAAGAGCGCGTGTTAAAAGTTGCATTTTCATCCATAAATATCTTGGCTTCTACTCGGTGAAGCCTTCTAAAACTTTGCATACATTTTTATGCAACATCAAAGAAGCTTTATTTAGTTTTTCAAAAAAATCTAACGAAAAGAATTTTCGCAATTTTTATAATTATACAGCAAGTACATATTACCTTGGATGACCTTGAATTTGGAGTATGTTGTTCTTTAGGCAATTTGCAACACATTTTCTTTATTAACTTAAGCCCGCAAACCATTTTGTATGTGAGAAAAACTGAAAAATAATTTTTCAATTTTAATGTCACGATAGAACTACCTTAAGAGACAGTGTAAAGCGACGAGCTACTTGCACTTCGAAAACGGGATCCGTAAATTGTCCAGCACTGAACAACCGATCGCCTTAAAATTTGGAGGGTACATAGAGAACTGTGGCAAAAAGTGTATGACAGTCTTATTTTTCCAAAATTTTGGAAATTTTTTGCATATTCAGTCACCACCGGAAAAACTTTTCCAAAATTTTGGAAAAATAAGACTGTCATGCACTTTATGCCATAATTCTCTATGTACCCTCCAAATTTCAAGGCGATCGGTCGCTCAGTGCCGGACAATTTACGGATCCCGTTTTCGAAGTGCAAGTAGCTCGTCGCTAGTCACACTGTCTCTTAATATCTCGATTTCTCAAACATATTTTTTTCTTTAATTTTAATTGTAAGATTCTACTTTACTTCTATTAACATAGCCATTGCTGGTGGGAAAAACTCGAGATCTGCAATGCAAGGACCTCGGATACGGTTTTGCTTGCAAGGTAGAATAAGTATTAACGATTATTGAGCTGAGAGAAACTAATACATTGCTTAGCGTACAACATGTTTGTAAATCACGACTTTTCCACATTGTAGGGAAAAGCCCAAGGTGATGAAGATAACTCGTGCGTTTTCCTAGTATGCGGCCGTGAACATGGCAATAAGGAATATTTCAGGCAACGAGTATACCCTTATACAGGCGTTCAAGACGGAACAAGCTGCGGCGTGTCAAAGGTATCTCATTTTACGTATCACTTCGCGCGCTCTTTCAGTTGATAAAAAATATAAAAACTGAGCTTGTACGATTGAATATTGCGGTTTAGAAATTACAATATTGATCACTTTATTCTTACAATATTTATTTAGGATGTGATATTCTAATGTTGTAGATGTGCATAAACCGCCAGTGTGTCGAGAGGGTGGAGCCGAAGCTCCGAATGAAAGGCAACCGTCTGGTCCGGCGATGCGGCACAGTAAGGAAATATTATAATGCTGTTCATAGGTTAACGATTTTCCCATACCCTATAGAATGATTCTATAATTTATTACACAATTATTATATTGTACTTCTCGCCTCTTTCTCAATGATCAACATGTGTGATGTGATCCGGGGAAAGGGACCTACGAGGCAAAATGTGAATTTTTTCACGACGAGCGATTAAAGAACTCAAAAGCAATGCTTGCACTCGAATGATACAGTTTTCAATAATTCATATCTTGTAAAATTACGTAAATCAAAAATTTCTAATTGCACCACATAAAAGGTCAATTCAAAAACTTATAGCATAACGCTTTTCTCGCCTCTTCCGGAAAGATCGCTCCCACCCAAAAATCCCACTTTATATGACACGCAAAGCCTTGAACAATAAATGACAGTCTAAAAATAAGGACAAAGGAACAGGATTGCAAGCGAAACCGGAGTGGCGCAGTTTTCGACTTAACTTCTCTAGGCGCAAATTTTCTAATCATTAGGCGCAATTTTTTGAGTATATATTTGAGTGTCGTATTTTCATATTTTGCAGGAGAAAATTCTGTGGTAGTTAAACATATTTTATTTTCTTAGGATTTAGCTCTCAAGCCAGAAACGCGACTGGAACAATGTAAACGTCACGGTTTCGACGTTGTTTGTAAGGTTAGAATGCTCAACAATTAGTCCACTTACCACTTTATGAGATAACAGTGTTACTTAATGAGTGTTTTAATAAAACACTATTTTTCTAAACCACATTTAGGCTCTCGTCAATAGTTGCACTCGAATAATATGCGGTTATGCCAGACCAAATTTAGCATACTACGTTCTCCATCCACACCACGGTTTATCGATAAGCGTCGCGACCAATACACAGTGCGGCGAATCGAAAGTAAGTATCGTACGTCAATTAATGTTACATCAAATTTGATTCTTGGTGAAACTTGAACGACTCTGCACTATAAAAATTAAAATTACGATATTGCACTCGTAAATTGGCAGACATGGTTACGGCCTTAATATAGAAAGACAAATAACTTTAACAAAGTTGATATGATTTATTAATATTCCAGATATGCAAAGGAAGGGCATGTGTAGCGGTACCACCAGACGAAATGCCGAATTATTCCTCGCCCGAAGAGTTTAAAGACTGTCAAAGTTTGCCAGAAACGGAGCCAACATGCTCGAAGCCTTAATTCTTCAGTTGGCATATTCATTTTTATATTGTAATAATATCTTTCAAAAACATCGAGTAATAGAGAAGACGATATTCCATGCTGATTGGTCACGGTGTACGTAATTTAATTCGTGACCGCTAATGTATAACAACGATGAATAAAGAACTCACGTATACAATAATGTCTTACCGTTTATAATTTCTCATAGCTATCGTTCAATTTTATTCGAAAATTCACAATAACTCATATAGCCTGCGCGGAACGTCGAGGGCACAGAAAAAAAGTTAAATAAATCGGCGACTTTTCCTCGCGTTGACTTGAATGGGCTGGATTGTGGAGCGTAATTCTGCATCAGTTGGATAATCTTTGTTATTTTTCATTACTTAAATCGATTTTCGATCCGGAAGTTTTACTGAGGAAAGGCAGTAGCTGTGGACCAATTGGTGCTACGTCGTTTATGCAAGGCAATTCATCTTGTCCGGAAAGACGCTCTCGGTCTTTCTCTCTCTCTCTCTCGGTTTTTTGCTTCTTACTCCGTTTCTTCCTTCTGTCACTCTTCGTCATTTTCGCGATCGTCTTCTATATGTCTGTTTCTCTCGCAAAAGTAGGCTGCGAGATGACCCGCGAACTTTCGCTAACTCATAGAAAACGGAAATTTTCAAGACCCAGCGGGACTTCATCCTCTTACCACCGATCTTACGTCTCGGTCCTTCGCTTGTCTTGCAAAACAAGCTTTGAGTTGAGCTACGGAGTTTATTCGAAATTATGCCATCGGTTGTTACAATTTCGCACCGAGAAATTCGAATATCGGGAGAATTCCATTCCGCTGGAATGTTGCGCACCGTAGAAGCTCGCCATCTGCCCGGAACGTGCGGAATAATCAGTGGACCACTGCGCGTAATAGACTCACGAGGGAAGTTTCCAATCAGATTTTACGATGTGTCGTTTCTACTTTAAAAAGAAAAGAAACTTAATCCTTTCGCGGTAGTTCACCGAGGGAATAGCAGCGGTGAACTAGTTTGATCTAGAAACGTCGTAAAGAAGATGGCAAGGGCAACATGAAGGTTCGACCTCTCGGTTTAAATTGGGCGAGACTCTCGAGTGTTCCGTATGTGTTTGCAGGAGTGTGCAACTTGATAGCTTGTGTTTCCATGACGAAATACGTGACCCAACTTCGTTGTCCGTGGAATTTTAAAGAACCAAATGGGTGTCCAGTTCGTGATGTCATCTTCCAGCTGCCCCCGTTCAACCAAAAATTGCACAGACGATATCTGTCAATGTCGGATATCATCATTTCCGCGATTGCTTGATAATTTCTATGAGAACGCTTCGATGCAAGTTGGATTATGTGTAATTTCCGTAATCAGCGACGATTCGACAAACGGCAAAGGAATTCAAAACTTTCATCTGAAATTTATTCGGAGTCAACGAGGTTCGAACGAAGTCAGAGAGGCGTTAAGGTCGGGCTTCGCGTTGGCAAGAGACCGAAGAGGGTTGCTTTTCTGATGAATCCTCGCTTCCGGGCTCAGTTTGGAGTTGGAGTATATGCTGCAAGGTTTTCGTGTGGTGACTGGTCAGCCACGATCAAACAGTCGCTAACCAAGATTTACGCACGTCCGGAATTAAGTTCTGCGGACCTGGGATTAAGATTCGTGCCGCATCACACCGGGACGAGCCGGGATCAACCGAGATGGCATTATACTATATACTCTTGGAGACCTCCGCAAAACACTTCTCTTCATTGTCTCCGTTACGTTTTCCAATCCTACGAAAATCTCGTTATCTTATAAAGCGTCTCCCTCGTTCTTCCATGCAGCGTTTCCTTGGTGCTGATTTTTCGTTCCTCGAGCTAACGCATATCTCCGCCATTCGTTCGCTGCCCGATTTCTCGAACTTTACGACCGCCTATCACTTCGACAATTCCGCGTGGGTTGAATGTATCCAGCCGCCCCCATCCCCTCTTTTCTCCTTGTCACGTACTGGTAAATAAGTCGACAATCGGCGATCACGGAATGCTCTACAGGAGAGCTCATAGTGCGGTCGTGCTACCCACTGCGCGACAAAGACCGAGATAACGGCGAGTTTTAAGCTCGTAAAAACGCGAGTTTTAACAGCGTAAAACTTGTGCCGTGCCGCGTGTATGTTAAAACTCGATGACCTCTATTATCACCTTTCGCGCAGTGTTCAATGACAGCAGGTGCCACATGTTTCTCCAGTTCTAGACAAGGCCTGCGCGATCGTTCCCGGGAGTTTGTAGCGTGACATCTCATGCTCTCCCTAGCCCCATCAGATCCTCACCGTCCCATCACACCCCTTTCTCCCTTAACCCATGCCCATGGAGAAACTTGCACGATCTCTATTTCTTTGACAACGTTCTCTGTGGTCTCCCGCTCATTAGGTTATTCCCGTGCATGTAATATCACGAAACGTAATGTCTCTTTTTCGCTTTTTTAAAACTATCCATATTACTAATGAGCCGACTGCTAGAAATCAAAATAGAGACAGAAAGTGAGTGAGGGGGAAAGGGACAGAATAAATATGATGAATGAGAGGTCATTATTAACCATGCGATAGAACGTATATGGGTTTATATTTGTAATTATCTTGACCTGACTCGAAGCTTGAGGATTCCATTTGGAATTGGGGTAATATTAAAATGCGTATGTTTATCATCATCGCCCCTTCCGAGTTATACTTGAAAACAATAGGAATAAGTTTTCGAAGGTTCCTTGAAGAAAAGCGAAATATATTAATTTTGGCTACGGTAATTTTGTTTAGTGTGTTTTTAATTCGACGAATTATTCTTTTGCCATACGTTCTAGTTACTTATGCGTTTTCAACATCTGTGCAAGCCTCATACTACGCAAACCTCTTTAAGACAGTTCTGAATGTATGTTTCCCTCGTAGCTAACTTTAACGCGTACATCCCTTTGCTCCCGCCCCTGTGTCAACCCCTGGGTGTCACTCTCTTCTTTAAAGTTTGTCACACGGGACAATGAGGGGAGCACGTCACTGACAAAATAAGAGAGAGGTAAGAAAAAGAAAATAAGTAGGAAGTGTAGGAATCGCGAGTTGGTGATCGATTCACCGGAACCTTGAGCTATCGTCGCTTGATTCAACCTTAAAACGGGCCAATCGATTTATCTCAACATCTAATCTATTTAAGTACAGTGGGACTGGTCTTCGCCACGCCATCTCTTACCTCTTACGCGAGATACGCGAACTAGAAGTCGTGACAACATCAGCGAGTGATTGTCCGCAGCTGCAAGTACGTTTGCTTAATATCCACTCTTGGATTCTTCGTCATAGCGGAAAAATGTTTGCTCAATAAGAAGCGAATCCATCCCCGTTTGCCACCCCATAAGACCAAACTACCCTGCTACCGTCGTTTCTATCCCGATTTCCGCCACTCGTCGAATTTTAGTTCCTTCTCCACCACGTCCATGGACGAACCAACGCCGAAGGCTTCCGCTTCCGTTGAGCTAACCCACCTCCCGAACCTTTCGCCTCGTGTTTGTTGCGTCCGGCTACGGTGCGACACGACTTGAAATGCGTGTCAGCCAGGGTCGTAAATCCTGACACCAAATTGTTAAAGAAAATTTGACACTGTTGCTTTTTAATTTTCACACACTCCCGCACCGCAAATTAATGGGATGAGGGTCGTTATTAGTGATTACTCAAATTATATAAGTTGAACAATATTTAATCACTATAAAGAAAACTTGATTTTACAGAATTTAACAGTGTAAGATGAATACAAATTTATTATGTTTGGCCACTTGAGTTTTGGTTCGAGTGACTACGAGTCTTATTTCGAGTGAATATTTGGATTTCGGAAGAACTGTTCCGGATGGAGTTGGACTCGTAACTGCCTACAAAAATTGAATTTGGAGAAGCAGCGTTTGGTGAATTTCGTAGACGGGTCATAAGGACTAATTCTCATTGATTGAAAAATGTTTTAGACAAACACAAAGTTAGGAGATGGTGAGGTAAAAAGTTTGTTACAAAAGAGCGAAAAGATACTGCCGATGACTGCTCGAGCGCACGTGCATACAATCACGTCATAAAAATGAACTGCGCGACGCGCTCGGCCGGCCCGATGAAGGATTAACTCTTTACAAAAATTAAAATGTGCGTTGTAGCTGACGAATAATATACAAGAGAAGCTATTGAAAGTTGACTGATATGTGGAGGGTTTTTACGTGCACTAAATGATTGGATAAAACTCTGGCAGTCGACGAAGTTGAAATTTGAGAATTGCCTTATTGAACTTCTAAAGGACTACCCTGCTTCTGACAATATGATGATAGAAAAAGAATATTCTTTTGTCCTTAAAATATTATAAGGCTACCTGCTAGTCTAGAATTTTGAAAAAAATCCATCTTTTTGCATACTTTCAATGTTTAGTATTTCAAGAATATACCCACCAAAGGAAATTTGGAAATTGCAAATATTAACGGAGTTATAGCTGCAATACCAGGGGATTACGATCGGTCCTGAAAGTCACGCGTTCGCTCTCAGACGTGATAAACAGCGGATTCACCGCTCTGAACTCCGAACTTCTCATCATCAAAAAACGACAAAAGAATGAAATTTTGAAGAAGAAGGAGTATTTTATGGACCAGGAATCGCCGATTAACGTAATGTAAGTATTACCATTACGTGACTTACAATTAGACTGCCTGAAACTGTACTCGAATCTGTAACGCATTTTTCTCGAAACAACTTTTTTTGAGTCACCTCACATGATATTTCAAGTTGTAATGAACCGATTTACTTGAAATTTTGTGTGGATCTTCTCTATACACCCCTCTATCGCCCCTACCAGATTTATTGCGAAATTTTGTTACTAATTATTTTTAAAAAATCAACAATCGTGAAGAAAAAGGTAAAAAATGACCTTTTCTTAAACAGCCGCCATTTTGCGAATTTTATTTTTGCCTGAGGTAGAGGCTATAATGACATCCTTACTAATTAAGAATTTATTTTTTTTCAGATGACCAGGAGGGTTGGAATCATGTCAATCAGGAGAAGCCGTTTTTTCCCCATCCCCACTTTACCAGCCTGCATCTACCAGAATTATGGATTTTTCTTCGCCCATTTTTATATTCAATGTCAAAGGATGAATAAATATGTGGTAAAAAGATAGATACGGAAATATTTTTTATTTTTTTTTAATCGCATATTGAAAAATCCCCAAATTTTGGCCCTCTAGACTAGAAAACGCCCTTAATACGATAAAATTTGGGTCACGCGTTCTTTTCACGACGTAACAAAAATCTTTGTTCACCCTTTTTCTTTATAAAATTATGAGTTTTTCCGAGTGGAAGTATTTTTTCAAAAAGCTGCGATACGTGTAAAATTTTTCAAAAATTAGCCTGTTTTTGTATGTGTTATTCTTAATAACATGCATCTGGTAGAAACATAAACCTCTGGCAAATGAAATAAACGAGGCCGAGATTGAAATTTCAATTGTTAAATTTGGTAATTGGAAAAGACTGGGGCTAAAAAGAAAAACTGCACCGACGATTTTATGACGCGATCTCCCTTTTATTCGATATTCTTTTTTTCTTTCGATACTCTGGTAAAAAATACGCGTAACTGAGCCAGGTGACGTATAAGGTCTCCTATACCTCTCTATACGTTTCCTTGACGAAAGAAGAATCGATGAGGTTCTTTCCATTCGATTGAGTCGTATCGGGCGTGACACTCCATTCGTATGCTTTACACGTTATATGTACGTGGAAGGGTAACGATTAACCCTTCGACAGTTCGAGAAGCCCTGAAACGTTGCTTTTACAAATTGTAACTTTAGTCAATTCATCATTGAACATAGAGAATCATGCTACGTAGTTGCACACGAATTAGTCAATCGATGCGTAAATAGTAGCGGTTCTCTGGGAAACTCGATATTACAAAATTAGCAAAATTAAATAAACAATTTACAAGCTTGTTCGAAAGTTAAAAAATTGGACGAACATTAGGAAAAATAATAAAATACATAATTTTAGATCTCATCGCATATTTTTTAATTAATCATTTTAGATGGAATATTCGGATTAATAAATTTCCAGATCTCTATGATAATTCAAATTATCTAAATTTAATATTGCCAGTAACGAAGATATTTTACGAGGATTTTTACGAATTTCTTCAAAAAACTCTTCGAGGAAGAAAGAATCTACAGAATTGCTTCCGTTGGGTAAATAGTTTATTTAAATTTTGACTTCGTTCTTCAGGAATTCGAGTCAAGAGGCTTGCATTTATTTAAAAAAATTAATTGCTGTTCACAGATTATCGTCGAACTTGGAATTTGATTCCAAGGGTACCTAGGGTACCCAAAGAATTATAACAAAAAGTGGTTAAACGATTCAAGACCGCCCTCTGGACTTTCTCCAGCACTGAGCATTAAAGTTTTGAGGGTATCTAAGAAATTATTGCAACAATTTCGGTAAAATAAAACATTTAGGCACTTTTTGCAACAATTCTCTAGATGCCCTCGGAGTTTTAACGCGATCAGTCGCTCAGCGTCGATGAAAATACAGTTCGCGTTTTCGTATCGCTTGTAGCTTGTGACATTATTTTCAAAACTATTCCTATTTAAAGAGCGTAATTTTCAAAAATTCCCATTTTTATAACGATCAACATTCAATAAATAATAATTTGGATAAGATTATTTTGCTATCACGCGACGCCTTATCGTCTGCCGGTAAATACGTAATGCTGGGCACGAGTTTCCTCTGGTGTTGAACGTGAATTAATGCAATCGGTGCTTTTGCGTATCGAATGGAGAGCGTAAAAACGGGGACATATGCAAAACATCCCTGTCCCTCGGGGAGAATGTAGCAGTATCGCCTGTGTAACAGTCGAGGACAGTAGAACCCTTGTAGGACCCCTTGGTTGTCCCCTCTGCGACAGAGAGGTCCGGTATTTATGAGGCTCGCTCCGGGATTGGACGCGTAACACGTCTAGTATAGCCCGTAGTGTTAATAGTTTTCGTTTAGTCCCAACCCAAAGAGTGGACAGAGACACGTGCGTATTTATAGTGATTTATGATTTTCAGCGGCAGTTCTGATTGAATTCAATGCAAACGTTCGCGCTCTTGTTTTGCATTTAACGGGGGCGTGACACTCTTTTTTCTACATTGGCGGCCCTACTCGCCAGACTAGCCAGAATGTACGATGTGCCACAGTATGTTTGAAACAGGTTTGAGTCCAGTTGGTTCGATTAACGCTCAAACACTTTTACGTGTCAACGATATTTTGTCTGATATTAATTAAACGCTATCATCTCTTTCGAGAACCAAATAGAAAAATGGACGTAAAAAAAGGAACAAAAATTTGACGATTTTCGTTGATACTTTAGTCGATTTTTTCGTAATTAGATCTCGATAGAAATTAATCAAATTTCAAATGAGTATTTGTATTTCGAGGACGAAATTGTTTTCATATATACGACATGAAACGTTTCTGACAACGTATCGTTACACGTTGCTCGGGATGAAGCGATTCTTTGGCTTTGTAGTGACGGTTGAACGCTCACACCCCTTTATCCAAAATCGTGTTCTACGACCGGGTCGTGAGTCAAAGAATTTCTCACCATTAATCCCCGATGGTTCGTTCCACAAAAGTGCAATCCGGTGGAAACTAACGGATGAATCGACGTGTAAGTAACGCATTAACGACACTCGAGCCGCGCATTGGTATCCAACTTTTTTACGAAGCACAAGTTGATTTTGTTCCTTTCGACTTTCTCGCATGCTCGTATTACAAAATTTCGCTGTTCGGATAAATTTGAATTTGGGTTATAATTATCGATTAATTTAAATCGTTATAACTCGAGAACGGGTTGGTCTAGCTGGCTCAAAATTTGGGAAATATAAATCTAAATTTTGTTGACTATGACATAGATTTCCAGATCTTATGGTAAGTTTTGTTACAAATATTGAGAAAAATTGATTACAAATTTGGAGACAATTTGGACTAGAAATTTCTACATGAATGGCTCATGTAGAAATTTCTAGTCCAAGTTTTTAACGAATTTAGCGTAGTTCGGTGGAAATTGATTGGGCGCAATTGTCACACTTTTACAATGTTTTATTTTATAATCTACGTTTATCGCCTCTGAGATAATCTTGGTTTTTAATGACTCGTGCTACGTGCTACAACCTTGAAGCCTCTATCCGTGTAAACTCTTGGTTTACTATGCTCCAAAATATATCGGCTCTTTTAAATGTTGAAATAGATTTTCTGAAAATGCACTTTATAGAACCATATTTTTCCATCAAAGTCTCAGAAATGACGAGTAGTACCTAGAAATGTCATGCAAAAAAGTAAAATAACGAAAATTAGATTTTTTTTCCTTTTAGTAAAATCGTACCGTTGCAAATTTAGAATATTGTATTTCTTTTAGGGATGCCAATATGTCAATATCGATATATTGAAAACAAATATTGATATCGATACATTGAAAACAAATATCGATATCGATATATCGAAAGAAATATCGACACATCGATATATCGCTGAGCTTTTGTAATTAATCGAAAATGGTATATAAATAAGATAGGTAAAAAAATATGATTTTATATTTAAGCAAGTAGAAGATAGATGATGTCCAAATTCGAGGTTACTTTTGATTTTTTGGCGATCACAGAGTAATTTTCTAACAGAAACTAAACACAAATTAAGTCGGTGTTGCATTGAAAAAAAATATCATTTTATGATGACTTTTCGATGCTTGAAATTTTATATCGATACATCGATATATCGAAATAAAAAATATCGCATGAAAATATCGATATATCGATATTTTTGTATCGATATTTTTTCACCATTCCTAGTTTCTTCTATAAAAATCGATCCGTCCCATATCTAATCTTTGCTAATCGAATAAAAATTGGATATTATTTTCTCGTTTAAACATCTGTGTTGCAGCATAACCTAAAAATAAAAAAATATCAAGTTTTGCGAACGATGTCGTTCGTATAATAATTTCAATAACTTTGAATCTGGAATTTTAGAGCACAGTGAGCGTTTATTCGTTTAAGACGGAATGTGAAAAGAATTGGCGGATGGCAAGGGCGCGATGGTACACGTAGGTACGGAATTTAATATAACGGTATATCGCATACCGGGTTAGAATTCCAAGTGCGCGAGTTATTTTTCGGGAACGAACCTCCGGGGGTTGTAATAAAATTAAAGAATCCAACCCCCTCTCGGTCGAGGGGTTCGCATCTGTGCTCGCGCTGCTATGGAACATTGCTTCTGCCTGTTCTGCCGTTCGCTTTTATTAATTTACTCCTTCGGCTCGATACCCCGGTGCTCCGATGTAGCCGAGGAGTGGGCGACCCAAAGGCCCTGCTCACCCTCTTTATTACCTAATTGATGTTGGCCCCGGTTTCTTTACTTTTTTTTTGTTTCGTGCTAACGTCTAACGCACTATGTATATCGATGCTAATGGTGCTAGAGAGCCTTACACGACAGGTGCGTTGCACGTCCCATGGAAGAATAGAATGCTTTAGTTACGCTTTGGTCTCGCATATTTTTCCAAGTTATTATTGCTTCGAAACATATTTAATTATCCCATCGTTCCTGGTCTGTTTTACGAAAGCCAATGGGAATCAAATAATCCTGTGTTATTTATTAGAGCTACGTTTTTTTCAACGGTTTCTTTTGATACTTATTTGAAAAGCTTTTGATACATAGGAAATGTTCGTTATAAAACTCGAAGGAGGTTACTGCGATTTAAGGTAGTTCTATCGTGACATTAGAATCGACAAATTATTTTTCGGTTCTTCTCACATACAAAATGGTTTGCGGGCTCGAGCTAATAAAGAAAAATTATTGCAAATTGACTAAAGAACAATATACTGCAAATTCAAGGTCATCCAAGGTAATACGTACTCGCTGTATAATTACAATAATTGCGAAAATTCTTTTTTTTTAGATTTTTTTGAAGAACTAAATACTTCTGAAGAACTTTTGAAGAACTTCTTTGATGTTGTATAAAAATGTATGCAAAGTTTTAGAAGGCTTCACCGAGTAGAAGCCAAGATATTTATGGACGAATGTGCAACTTTTAACACGCGCTCTTATGAGAGACTACTGAAAATTCGGATTTTCACCAATAAATATATCAACTTCCGCGTGGTAAATCCTTCCAAAAATTATTACACACGTACATATGACATCAAAGAAGATATATTCAAATTTTCAACAAAGTCTTAAGGGGGGAAGCTGGTCTAGAGCGTGAAAAAATGGGCATAATTTATGAATTTTTTGTGACTCAACAAAAAGAACAATCGAAATTCTGTGAAAGAGGTTTTATAATTTAGGTTTTAATATACAAATACAAATTTTTTCGTGTCAATTAAATTCAAAATGGCGGCTGTCCAGCATTTCTTCGGAGGTGCCTCATTTTTTAGACGTGTCCATGGCCGAAGATGTAACCTCCTTAATTTTGGTCCCGGAACAAAATCCTGAAAATTTTTAGTTTCTATATAACAACAGCAAGATACGTACGTAGGATTTTTCCGATATTTTGTTTTTTCGCGAAATGGTGCACGTTTGAACAAAACATTAAAATTTTCACTATAAAAAAACGACAAAATTGTTGATTAAAAAAAAACTATGCAATATAAAAAAAAAATCCTACGTACGTCTCCGGAGAAAGGTATTTCGAATGTACTGTAAAAAATTTCGTATAGATCGGTGAAGATTTGCTCGAGTTATGTCTTCGGCCAGTTCAAAAAAAGTGATTTCAAGAAAAACGCATTTAAAGTTTTGCCCCGTGCGCCGGGATCATAAATGGCGCTCGGGACATACCTGAGAGGCGCTGCCGCAGAATGGAAAGTTTGGGCATTTAGACATTTTTGCCGGCATCCATCCTTTGGTGTGTTATTTTTAAGACCCTAGAGTACCTTTTAAGACAAAAAAAAAAATTTCGGTTTCTTCAAAATTCTAGATCAGCCTCCCCCCTTAAGAAAACGATAAAACGATAGAACTACCTTAAATATTCGTAATTGATTTTTTTGTGTACGAGGTGAACATTCGATAGATAGCTATAGGATTAGAGTGGTTGTTTGTACAAATTTTAATGTACGGCATACTTCGCTTTTTTACATCCCCTTTCTTCATGCTAATTTCCAGCAACCTCTCCTCATACACATTTCCACCAGCAACCATTCCGGGGGATTTACAGTTTTTGTTATTGTTATTAAGGTGGGTTTCGAACCAACGAGAGCACAAAAAAAGCAGATAGAAAAATTTCCTTGCCGACGGGAATCGAACTCGGGTCCACTGCGCGTGAGTCGGGAAAGCTACCACTATGCCACTGCCTATTTTATGATTTTTGTTGTGTATATATAAAGTAAGATATTTTGTTATTTGTATATTGGAATGTCTTTTCGATACTTAAACAATTGGTGAGAAATACAGGAAAAAATCATCGCACATGCCGAATGACGTAGGAAAATATGTAGGAGCTGGTCTTGGAAAATAAATTTAATTTTTCGTGTAAACAGCTTATAGGCTTAGAGTCATGTGGGACAAATGTGCGCACTTAAGCTTTGAAATGCCATAAAATCGAAAATTATTAAGCAATAACTTGACGATAGAAATAATATTCGCCAATGGCACGAATTCTCAAAAATTGACTAAAACAAACATAGTCCGAAATGCGTACACTTACCCCAATATAGGGGTAAGTGTGCGCAGCAGTGTGAGTAAGGGTGCGCAACATAAAATGACGAGATTTTGACCTATTAAATAAGTATAACCGCACATAGGAACATGACAAATTCTTATTTATTATTATTAGATGTTTCAAAGGTACTAATAAAAAACAATTTGAAAACAAGAATAAACTTCAATAAGATGAATTGTAACGAACATTGATGGCATTGATATTGTGCCTTTCGATCCTGAAAGAAAATATTGCAGTATTAATACGAAGTTGCTGAAACGGGGTAAGTGTGCGCATGTACACACTTACACAACAAGCATGTGCGCGCACTTACCCCAACCCATCAAAACGGGATTTCATCAAAATAGTTCGGGATTGCGTCATCTCAAAAATGGAAAAATGTTTACTTGTCAAACTGAATACTACGTAGTACTCGATGATAAATATGAAACGTCCAAAATGGGCACAAGTCTACAAAAGATTGGACGCCACAAATAGTAAAATATCGTAACAATTTGAGCAAAAAAATTTACTTACCTGCTAAAAAAAAACGGCGCATTAGGGGTTACTAAAAATCGACCTCTTCGCAGGACGTCGCACGCGACATTGAATATGGGAGGTGCGGCGCTTTAGTTATAAATCGTTTTCGAGATATTTCATATGCGCACACTTACCCGCTGCGCACACTTACCCCACATGACTCTATAATAAAATTTCTTGTCGGTCATGATCGATCCGTATAATTAATTTTGAATCATTATCAACTTTTGCGCCAAATATATAGTGTAATATAGTTTTATGAACTTTAGGCAACTTATTAATACGAAGCTGAGATCAAATTTATAAAAGCAAAGATGACGGATCCAATATGTCGAATTTTTATTAATTCAAAAGGTGATCTCTATGGTATGCGCACTTGTTATACAGGAAATTGCAAAAACGCTGATTACGAACTTGGGGTCGAAATACCGAAATAACCCGAGTCGAAATTGTTACAGCTCGTCTCAATCTCCTAGAGACTATTTTCTTTGTAGCGCTCAAGCGGCCAGCCTCCACTCAATGTCAACGTGCCCTCCAGCTCCAATCTGGGGACATCACGGACCCTCCGCGAGCCCGCTCTCGATACCAACGCTGCCTGGCGAGGCAATTACGAGGGGGTCCATGAGCCCTCCGCATTCTCCACTCAGTGCAAATGTAAAGTTTCTGCCATTTTGGAGGATCTACGAGCCCCGTATATACCGTCTAGTATACGTTGCACCATCGCCTCGATCCTCACCACGTTCCTCCACTCTGCTCCATACCGCCTACTCTCCATCCCTCAAAAAATTCCGACTTGGGAAAAATTGTAGAATCAGAATGATGCACCGAATACTGATTTCTATCAACATTGATGTGACTAATTACAAAAATAGAGCTCTTTAAATTCTGTCATTCCGTTACTTGGTCACTTGGTTCGAGAAAAATGTTTGGGAAGCTGTAACGGATGGAGCGATTAAAAAGAAATATATTTTGATACACGAGTAGTGTGCTACAAATTCATATTTTGCATTTGAAAAGATGCTTAACCTATAAGTACATCGAGAGCGGCTCTCCGAACCGATATGCGATGTAGTACAGTAGTGCTGAAGGACTCGATTGAGCGAAGGCGGTCATCTGTGAAACACATTTAGCTTGTTGGCACAGCGAACGCAACGGGGCACGGCAAGAGAGCCCTCTTTCTACATGGACTGTGCCTAACTGGTGTCTGGGCGACGGAGCAAGCAACAGTGCTCTATACACCATAGCTGGTCCGTAACAGTGGTGAATAGCGCCCCTACACGTGCATCGGCCATCACGCATCACCACGCATCACCACGCACGGCTTCCAAGATCGAGTCACATGACACACGATGAGTAGGTATGGGTTACTAACTACCTAGGAAGGTGAACGCGATACTAACATCGAGTATACGTTAAATATATATAGTACAAAATATATACGAGAGAGGGCAGAAATAGGAGCTAGAACGTATCTTCTATTAGGAAACGTGGATATTACACTTTTATTTCGATTATTTCTACACGTTGTACTTAAAATATTACCGTTTTGGTCATCGGAGATGATGGGAGAGATTAGTTTATCTCAGGTTGAAAAAAACCGCTCGTGGCCTTGTCCCATAGGTGGTATGGCTGTTTTCCGATTATGAGAAGGTTAACTGCAAAACAGCATGCGTCCTCTTTCCGAAACGGTACGCCTGATCGAGATCAAATTTAGTTGTATCACTCTTGCCATAATTCTCAATCAGATAAGCCGAATGTCATCTCAATCTATTGCGTTATGCCGGAGTAGTTGCGAATCGCGTTCTCGAAGTGGACCGAGGCTGTAAGCAATATGGCGGAAGAGTCATATAGCGATGACGCACGAAGCACCAAGTGGGCACAAAAGGAACTAATAATTGTTCTTCGACAGATCGAACCGAAGATATGCGTTAGTAATGTAGAATTCAATTCGAATATAAATACATAGTATTGATGAAAAAGGACGAACTCTTCTTTACTTCAATTTTTTTTTCTACATTAGGTATTTGTGTAAATTTCCGAATTCTACTTTGTTGAACAAATTTATTTATTTATGAATTCTATACACAACTGTAGTTATATACCCTACCGTTTAACCCAATTAACCAGTTTATAACGTATATTGTGACATGATAAATCGCGAAAAAGAACTGTGAAATAATTTGTTGAGAAAATTCAAAGATGTCACTTCAGTCAGTATACATAGTAATAAAATGACTTTGTACGTACCCATTTTTTATTTCGAGTACGATCACCGAGCATATGGATGTATCGCCTGAGCCGTCATGCTGCGATGAACACAATCAAGTGAGCAACCCTCGTGCAACTTGACAGCGCGTCTACCTCCGGGCTCCAGTCTTCCAAGTACCTACCTACCGTATTTTTATTTATTGTTTGTGAAATGATGTTTTATATGTGTTTATGAAATTTATTGAATAATACAAAATCAATATTTTATTAAGCGGTAATAAAACTAGGAATAATGATAAGCGAGAAATAAATAATGAATGAATGTTGAATAAATGATAACAAAATTATTGAACAAGGATGATGTATAAATAATTAATCGATAATTAAAAATAAATAATTGATTAAAAAATATTTTTTTGAATAATAATAAGAATACCTACCAAATTTGAAATTTGAAAATATGATTAAAAATCATTAAAAGTGGCGGCCATGCTGGAACGAACAAAATATCGGATTTGTCCTATCCGACAAAAAACAAAAGTCCGTTAATTAAAGTAAATAAATAAAACAAATTTTGATCATAGCCAATTTTTGGAATATTACTTTTTCGAAAAATAATAATGATTTGAAGCCAAGTGTATGAATTTTGTCGTTTCAATTAAGGCCGTCTTCTAGTCTAGAATTTTGAAAAAATCAATTTTTTTGCATATTTTCAACGTTTAGTATTTCAAAAATATACTCTCCAAAGGAAATTTGGAAATTCCAAATATTAACGGAGTTACAGCTGTAATTCCAAGGGATTACGATCGGTCCTGAAAGTCATACGTTCTCAGACGTGATGAACAGCGGATTCACCGCTCTGAACTCCGAACTTATCATCATTAAAAAAGATCAAAAGACTTACAATTAGATTTTGAAGAAGGAGGAGTAGTAGTAGTAGTAATATTGAGTTTTTATTGCATAACCTTTTTGGTTTTTTACAAAATGTATTACCAATCTTTTCCTTATGAACTATTGAGCTATTGTGATCTTAACACTACTTAACATCCGACATTTTCATCTTTGCAAAATCTTCCCACTTCTCTATAGTAATTACACATTTCCTTGTCAATTTCCCCTCTTAGTTTTTCTATTAATCTAGCACCATTTTCCGTTTCTCCTAATCCCTCCTCCCATTTCTCTCCGTACTTTCTTGCCGTTTCCCTTAACTTCCTTCTTACCTCTTCACACACCAGAAAGTGTTCGACACTTTCCTCCTCCTTCTTACATATTCTACAATCCCATTCTGTTTCCCCTTTCTTTTCAGCTCGTCCTATGATTCCACATCTCAGCCTTGCCCGCATTTCCTTATCCTCTCCATTTATTTTTTCATCACTCCAATAATTCCATGGTTTCTCCACCTTATCAACACTATATCTTTATATTTTTTGTTAAATGTTGATTTTTCTCTTTGTTACGCCTCCCTTTCCAATATACTCTCCTTTAAGTTTTTCAGCCCTTCACTTATTTTCTTGTCTATCTCTTGTTAATTTCTTTCTTCTCTTATCATGTTTACTAGTGCCTCTATTTTCATTTCTTCCAACCTCTTTTTTTATGTCCTTTCCTCATTTTGTTGGATTCCCGTTAACTATACCTCTCATCTCAAGAAGAAGGAGTATTTTATGGCTTAGGAATCGGCGATTGATGGAATGTACTGCCTGAAACTGTACTCAAATCTTTAAACGCGTTTTTCTCGAAACTTAGTTTTTTTCGAGATTCAAATTTCACCTGACACACAAGTTGTAATGAACCAATTTACTTGAAAATTTTTGTAGACTTTCTCTATACACCCTTCTATCGCCCCTACCACATTTATCACGAAATTTTGTTACTAATTATTAAAAAAAAAACGGCAAAAAATAACCTTTTTTTTAAACAGCCGCCATTTTGTGAATTTTATTTTTGCCTGAAGTAGAGGCTATAATGACATTTTTTTTCCACCTCCACTTTACCAGCCTGCATCTACCAGAATTATGGATAATTTTTTCCGCCAATTTTTTTATACAATGTGAAAGGATGAATATGTAGTAAAACGACAGATACGGAAATATTTTTTGTTTTTTTTTTTAATCGCATGTTGAAAACTCCCCAAATTTTTGCCCTCTAGACTAGAAGACGGCCTTAAGTTCTTTGTCGTTTTTGCAATGTTTTTAATATAATTCGTAGAAACGTCACATTGGTTAACAAAAAAAAAGAAAAAACGCAATGGGGAGTGAAATAGAGCAAAGGGAAACGTGGCTGTGCAGTAGAGCTGTACGCGATGACATATTATACATACGTAGAGCTATAGGGAATCGTGAATGAGCTCGAATGGGGGAATAATTGACATATATATGGCTCGCTCGAAAAAGCGAAAGCCCGAGAACGAGAGTGGGGCCAAAATAAAGGCGACAGATGCAATGATTTTTTTTTTCGTCTCGCTTGTCAAAATATAGTCGAGTTGCAGTGTACGAAGGCGAGCGGTAGCGATTCACATATCACTGTGTCTCGACACTAACTTCCGAATACTCTGAACTCTGACCCGGAGTCTCGCGCCTCTATGGCACATCCATACGAAGCTAGAATCAACGAGACGTGACTTTTGCCGGTCCCTTGTCAAACTCGAGAATGCATTTATAACGCTTACAACTATACTTGACTCGTAGCACCCTTTCATGTCTCTAACGTCTCGTAATTTCATTTTCAACACATCACCCATTGTTTTGTTTTTATGTTTGTCGTTCTTTCGATCGAAGGGAGACAGAGGGTGTTGGACTGCTTTTGTGTTTGTAGATTTCACGACGTGCTCCATTTTTATGTCAAACAATCGAAATTATCAGTTTTTATGCGATAAAATAAACATGGTTAGTTAAGTGTTTAAGGGGGTTCGATATATTCGGAAGCTTTTATCTGATTTTCTTTGCTTCAAATTGACATTTCTTCAAAACCATTCAACATTTTTCAACGTTTTTCTTTTAGTTTTCTTCAGAAAGACTTTATTGATAATTGTGTGGAGGATTTTGGAGGAAATAGAAAAATTTTGGGACCAATTGAAAGTCGAAAAACATTGGTTCGAAAAATGCCTATTGTCAATGTACCTTTTCTCAGGAACCATACGTTCGATTTTGACCTTTTTTGTTGTGTGTGTATATTAAAATGTTATAAACAATGTGTCGAGCCATTTTTTTGAAAAAGCGATTCGCATCCGAGAAATATATATTTGAAGATTAAAAAACGTGGTCAACATTTTTTACGAAATTTTTAAACAATGTCAAAAATATCTGATAATTATTAAGAATTACTCGACTCCCAGTGCCAACATAATGATGAACCATAGGCCCCAAGTAATTATGTCTTTATTAACCTAAGAGGTTCCCCCAACACACTACTATGAGATAGTGTGTTGGAAAATGTAAACAAAAATATTTAATTGTTAAGAGTATCGCCTTGACTCCCATTGCCCCTTTGTCAACTCAAAGAGGGCAGAGGTATGAGTGATCGATCGATACGAAAAATAATTTACGATCGTAACCGATACTTGGCTTTCATTATATTCATATATACCCACGGCCTAAATTGTACGACACTTAACGGAATGACCTACGACAGAATGGGGAGATCTCGTACATTTGCCTCATACCTACCTCTCTACCATATTTTCAGACAACTGAAAATCCGAGAGATCGAAAACACGGTGAAAAGTGTGTCGCCACTCGAAACTTGAAAGTTTTCATCCCCCGGACAGCTTTTAGCGATTTTAGGGCAGTGCATACGTCGTACAATGCTTTCGAACCGTTAGGTGCTCCCTAAGATCCCGAAGGGCAAGAATCATCAATTACGATAGAAAATAAATCGAAGGCAGATGCAACGAGTGGCAAACGCGACGGGTGATCGAATCTCACCCCTCACTCCTACGGACAATAACCGTGTTTCTACAAATACAAAACGATACACGAGAGCGCCGGAGCGAGGCGCTCGTGCGTGCGTGTTTGGCCCACGAGGGCTTCTCTCTCTCTCCCTCTTCGTTCCTGCTCCGCTGTTCTCCCCAACTTACCGAATCGTCTCGATCTCTCTCTGGTCCCTCGTTTATTATTTCCGCCTTTCCTGATAATTTATCCAACCCCCCACTCTCGGTTCGGCAATGGGCACTTGCACTCGAACAATGCGAAAGTCCGGAAACGCCACGCGATCAACAATAGGATTTCCCGGTGTCGTATAGGTCCAGTTTGTATCGAAGCAAGCAAAATTTACATAGTTTCTGGGCCAGCTTTTTTCTAGATGCTGTTTTCTTACGATAAAGTAGTAGATAGATAGTAAATTTGGTGCATAGCTCTCAGTCTGGGGTGGTTGTATGCACAAATTGCGATGTACGGTGTCCTTCGCCTTTTTAGATTTCTTCTCCTCATACACATCTCCAGCCTCAATTCCACCATCAACCATTCTGGTGGATCTACAGTTTTTCTTAGGTGGGTTTCGAACTACCGAGATCACAGAAAAAGCATAGAAAAATTCCATTGGTGCCGGCGGGAATCTCCAGCCTCAATTCCACCATCAGCCACTCTGATGGACCTACAGTTTTTCTTAGGTGGGTCCCGAACTACCGAGAGCACATGAAAAGCACAGAAAAATTCCATTGGTTCCGGCGGGAATCGAACCCAAGTCGATATTTTTTGAGGGATCGAGAATAGGCGGCATTAAGCGGAGTATGTGAGGATCCAGGCGATAGTCCAAATTATACTAGACGGTGTATAGGGATCCCATCGTAGATCCTCCAAAATGTCAGAAACTCTACATTCGCACTGCGTGGAGGCTGCGGAGGTCCCATGGACTCTCCCATAACTGCCTCGCCAAGCACAGTTGGTATCGAGAGCGGGTTTACGAAGCGCGGATTTTTTCGAGCTTGGCCTCAAGAGTGGAATCCTGGAGGGTCCGTGATGCCCCCAGGTTCGAACTGGATGTTACGTATACTACGACTTATACTAGACGGTATATAGGGATCCCCTCGTAGATCCTCCAAAATGGCGGAAACTTTACATTCGCACTGCGTGGAGGCTGCGGAGGTCCCATGGACTCTCCCATAACTGCCTCGCCAAGCACAGTTGGCATCGAGAGCGGGTTTACGAAGCGCGGATTTTTTGGAACTTGGCCTCAAGAGTGGAATTCTGGATGGTCCATGATGCCCCCAGATTCGAACTGAATGTTACGTATACTACGACTTATACTAGACAGTATATAGGGATCCCCTCGAAGATCCTCCAACATGGCTGAAACTTTAGATTCGCACTGCGTGGAGGCTGCGGAGGTCCCATGGACTCTCCCATAACTGCCTCGTCAGGCACAGTTGGTATCGAGAGCGGGTTTACGAAGCGCGGATTTTTTCGAACTTGGCCTCAAGAGTGGAATTCTGGATGGTCCATGATGCCCCCAGGTTCGAACTGGATATTACGTTGTCATTGAGCGGAGGCTGGTGGCTTGTGCGCTACAAAGGAAATAGGTTCTACGAGATTGAGATTAACAGTAAAAATTTCGATTCGGGAACCCTAGCTCACTGCGTGTGAGCTAGGAACGCTACTCCTATGTCACTGCCTCTCTTCCTTACGATAAAGTATCAGGATGTTTTGGCACTTGGTGTTTTCTTCAGGAGAATTTTGTATGTTTTATGACATGACGTTTGCATATTTCTCATAGATGTGGATATTGGATCATCCGTAAATATAGGACATCCCGCATATGGGACTACCCAATAGGTTCTCCGATCTTCGATCATCATTACAGACAGTTTGTCGTATTAGACTATCTATACAGGGTGAGGTAGAGAAAGTGTTACAGAGCAACAGCATTCAAACTACTCATCATGTCCACAAATGTTTTTGATAAAAGTTTCAATGCTCGAGAAGGCCGTTACTGGACTATCCTATTTTTTTATCGGTGTAGGTGCTGAAGCTACGTCAAGGTCGACTCCACTTTTTCAAATGGAATGATACATTTTTTTCAACCGTCTTGTAGAGCACTTCAAGCTGGATCAAAATCATTAAGGGGGTCAAAGTCGTTTAAGGTCATTCAAGGTCAGTGTTGATAATACAAATCTAAATATCTCAGATGATTACAAAATATTTGGTAGTCTTATAAAGGCGTTATAAACAAATGTACCAAACAAAAGTGGTAATGTATGAAGGGGGTCATCAAATGCGATCAATTATTTTTGTTTTAATGAAGGTGACTTTCACTGTGCGCCAACGTCCCCACCGACATAAAACAATTTCGTACATGCCTCATCCTGTATGGAGAAGTTGGAAGAAATTATTTTCCGAAATGTCGTGACTAATCCAAAAAGATTGCCTACTGATGATTATTATTGTCAGTACGGATGTAAATTTACTAAAATAATAATTCAACAACGGCGTGACATTGGACGTTGCGAACGATTAGACCGATTGTCAGGGGTTTATAACGAGTATTTTACGAGCACGGTGGGCTGGCCTTATCTGACCACAGGAAGTAGCAGGAACGAGCGTCGTTTCCGCGATAATACAATCGGCCTCATTTGCGTATCGAGAAGCGTCTACCGCGAGAAGATATAACGCGTCGGCGACGCAACAATCTTCTCACGTTGTACTTGGAGGTGTGCTCGTATCCCGTCGTCTGGAAGCCCTCGGTTCGACCAACGACTGACAACGTACTTTTCTTTACTTCGTGGGCGATCGCAACGAGTAAGGCTTCTCATGAGAATCTCTGCGGGCTATCGTCTTACTCGTCAAACTTACGTAATTACCGTGCTCTGGAACATCGATCGCCATGCTGGGACATCCACGATTCATCGAGGGAATGTATTTTATAAATATAGGAAGAAAGTACGCGAGGGATTTCGTAAAATTTTTTAATCAATTTCTAGATTCTTCGAATGTTTTTAGGGAGGTGGGAGGTGGAAATTTTTTGTTTGAAAGTATGTTAAATAATTTTTTTAAGTTAGTATTTCTATTCATTAGAAGTTCAAACTTTTTCAGAAAATCCGTGTCTCCTGAATAGTTATGTTTTTTTCACCTGCTATGTATCTTATCTCAATATCTACTCGTCGTATCGGCGAATTTCTTTTTTTGGATGTAACAAGTACATCCAAATCAAGGATGTGTGAATTTTTGTGAAAAGAACATTCAGACGCGAGAAAAATATATTTGAAGGTAAAAAAAGGTGGTAAAAAATTTTAACAAAATTTCAAAACGATGTCAAAAAATTCTGAAACAAGATATCGAAAAAATGGCTCGATACATTATTTATAACACTTTAATATACACATACAACAAAAATGGTCAAAATCGAACGTATGGTTCCTGAGAAAAGGTAGGTACATTGAAAATAGGCATTTTTCGAACCAATATTTTTCGAATTTCAATCGGTCTCAAAATGTTTCTATTCGAATATCCCTTGAAACCGTATATGGAATTATCAATAATTGTGGTAAACATTTGACATTAAGTGTCGATTATTAATTCACAACTAATCAATGAATAAGGAACATTAAGTTTCAGTTTCGAAACCAGAAGTGTTTTTAGTTTTAAATAATAATTCCTAAAGTTACAGCCTTACATATTTACATAGGATTTTTTTTTGTATATTGCATAGTTCAAACTCTTTTTGGTTCATAATTATAGCTTGGAAATTGCAGGAGTTATGGGTTCGGCCAGTCAGCAATGAAAAAGAAAAGACGCAGCTGTAAAAATGCTGGGAAGTCGCCATTTTGTTTATTACAGCTCTGACAAAATTTATAAACAATACTCCATACGTGTATAATAAGTATTTTCTTACCAATTTTCGATATGTTGTTTAGTTTCTTTGAAGAAAAATCCCAAAGTTTGCTACATTTTTCATCCTCCAGACTGCTTGATCCCCTTAAATACGTCGTATCTTCGTATTTTGAATAAAAATAACTAAAGAATGAACAAACGAGCGACAGAAAATCGATCTGTTTCTCATCGACTGTGAAAACAAACGAAAAGCACGTCTACGAACGAGGCGAGCGGTATTTGCGCATGTGCATGCGCAGGCCACGGCACGCCGACGCAGTCACGCGTAATGCTGTGCACGAGCGCATGCGCGTTATACGGGCTCATCGGACGGATTCGTGCGCCAGGGGTTGTTTTCACGAGTAAACGCACGACGGGGCGTTGAAGCGTACAAATCCGAATAGTATTAGCATGCACCCTCCTATTGCGATTAACACAGGGCGAGATCCGATACGATACGTTTCGCCCTCTACACGTACCTATACTCGCCCTCCATGAACGAGCATCGACTCGCTCACCCCTATTTCCAATCTTTCCCCTTTATTGTTTCAAGCGATCCATGAGAATCAATTAGATCGGATTACGTCGAATTTACCTTGGCGATTTGGAGGATTCCAAGCTCTCCCGTTTGCGAATGGGAAATCCTTTTGAGATCCTACGGGGCTTCGTACAATTTAAACGAATGTTACATACGGGGCGATATTTGTTTCAAAATATTATCGGGTTTGTGAATTGGTGCAACGCGGGATTCCACTCGGTTATTTTCCTTTCGTGATGGGCGAGACCAATCTACAAAAACATGTTTTTATAAATATTTTGGGTCTCCCTAAAATTCGCATATTTTGTAATGATAAATGAATAGACGTTTTTTAAAATCTGTCTATATATATGTTATATACACTACCGGCGGAAAGTTTCCGGACAAAAGTTGAAAACAGTGCCGGAACGTTTTTTTATGCCATTTCACCGATAGTTGGCTTAGGCCAACTCTTTAAAATGGCGCTGGTTAAATAACCAACGCCATTTTAAAGAGCAGGGATTTGCCTTCATTTTGGTTTTCTTAAAAAAAAAATTTACGATTTTTGTTACAATTGCCACCCAGTTTTGAAAACAATTTTTGGTCGTTTTTTTGTTCTGTTGCAAGTGGACCCCCTTTGCAGTAAAAATTTGTTTAACGTATTTCTTTCACCATACTCATAAAGGGGGAAGTCTAAGCTTCAAGTTCATTTTTTAGAAAATTGTCTACAATTTTTTTTTCAAAGATATGTCGTTTTTTGAGAAAAGATAGACAATTTGAAAATTGCTTCATAGGACGAAAATTATGACGTTTACAATAAAACCTCAAGATGGCACAAAAGTTGTATTACTTCTTGCTGAGTTCAGGAGAATTTTTTCAGATTTTTTTTCAAACTTTTTTTTCCACCTATTTCCGGTCAGTTCGATTGATCTGAATACCATGAAAATAATAGAATTAAATTTTTTACTTACATCGAAGAAACTCCGTCGTCGAAGAAACCTCCGAAGAGACCAAAGTTTAATATGTAAGTAAAAAATTTAATTCTATTATTTTCATGGTATTCGGATCAATCGAGCTGACCGGAAATAGGTGGAAAAAAATTTCGAAAAGAAATCTGAAAAAATTCTCCTGAACTCAGCAATATATATACATATATATATATATATATATATATATATATATATATATATATATATATATATATATATATATATATATATATATATATATATATATATATATATATATATATATATATATATATGGGGCCTTCCATGCCAAACTGTACATCATTTAGTTTTGCAACTCCGATTTTTTTGAAAATTTGTTATGTTCTAATATTGGTTGCAATTTTTTTCATTTTGTTTTGTCGAACCGTTTTCAAGATAGCGTTTTTTTATTGCTTTTTTTTAAACGTTCATAACTTTGCGAAAAAGGGGCAAGATGAACTTTTAAAAATTTTTTTTTTCGAAGGTATACTTTTGATAAAAAAAATATTATACAAAATTTTCAAACCGTATTTCTATAAGATTTTTCAGTTTTAAATATAAATTGTTGATTTAAAAAAACACGTACTGATCGATTTTGTTGAATTTTTTTTTGTAAAATCCGTCATTCATTCCTCAACTTTTAAGCTTAGGTAGATAATGAGGATAACCATAAGATTTATTTTTTTCAATTTTTCAATGTCTATATATTAGTTATCCTCGTTGAAAAAAAATATTAATCTTTTTTGCAAAAAATTGCAAAAGTTGTACATATAATTCTAAAAGTTATTATTTTACGTAAATAAAAATGGGACCTTGAACCAGGTCTAAAATGAAGTTAATCTGTAGTACTGCAAAAACTATCGTAAAAATATAATCTTTTTAATGTGAAACTTTTAATTCTCAATCGACCAAAATGAAAAATAAATTTAACATTAATACCGATAATAATGACTCTCAAACTAAAGCATAAAAAAAAAAGTTTCTTTGTACACGATCCTCGATTAATAGTCTTATAAGATTCAATATTATGTGATAGACGAGTTCCATGAAGAAGAAATATTTCGAAAACTTGGAAATAATTAATCGTTCATTAGTAAGCGTTTCCGCTGTATCGCATAGAGCACGAATATAAAATATTATGGATGGGAGATTCTCGATATAGTGTCACGAAGTAGAGGGGGCGATAATTAACCGGATACCGCGTCTGCTTTTCACGCGAGTGCGACTCTTTTGACGTTAGATTTGCTTCTGATGGTGTTGGATCGTCGATGTAAGTTCCAAGAATCGTTATTAGTGGGACGATTCTACGTACCACACATATTAATCAGTCGGAGCACGAGTCATGTGCTGCCCGAAGTTTTGGAGCATACGGCTCTTCCACTAAATATTTTACCTGCGAGAAAATACTTCCAGTTTTCATTCGTGTGCAATCGCTCGGTTTAAGGAGGGAAAGCACATTCGGAGGTTCACAAAATCGATTTTTATTGCATAATTCGTTAGATTAACTATCAAAGAATATGCTGTCAAAATTTAAAAGCCAAATTCGCGTTCGTTTAGATTTTATGAGCATCGAACCGAGAGCTCATTGGGCACAGGCTCGAGCGCACAGCAGATAAGTTTTCTCGAAATGACTTTTTTCTCACTTGCGGAAAGTCTAACTCAAAAAGTAATGAACCAATTATTATAAAAATTGATAGTATGATTCTTTATGAGATTATGAATTATATGAAACAACTTTTGGGGTGATATTATGATTATAAGAGGGTTTTTTTGCATCATTAGTGAAGAAAATGGTGAAGTTTTAAGTAAATTTTTTCAACACCTGCAGAATTATTAATTTTCATTATTTTTATCTGTATTTACGTTAATATTCTTAGAAAATAAGTTATTAATATAAAGTAGAAACCCTTTTGATTTTAGAGGAAAATTGAAATGGCTACACGTCTCGCAATTGGAGAACTCTAGTTACGACCTTCAGCGGACATCCGTGGATAACTTTGTTATTTATGGTTGAAATTATTCAAAAAAATTCAGAAAAGTTGTTCGAAATATGAATAAAATGACGTTAAAATTTGATTGACTTCTAATTAATTCTTCCCACTTCAAAAAAATCCTAAAAAATTAGTGAAAATTCGCTTCGTAATGCTGTTTCCCCCTTAAGTTCGAGTACAATTTTTATAACAAAATATTGTATATCGTAATTTTTTATTTCCTAAATTAGAATATTCCGGTGTCTTCGTACCGGAAGAAAGTTGGCAAGATCCTGGCCAATTCCCGACTCTTCGATCGAGAAATTGTATTCCAAGAAACGTTCTTTAGAAGGACAAAGTTGAAGGGAATTTTATCGAGCAAATCGATCCATTCTTTAACACGCCCTACGTAATAATAGAATTACGAGGGAAACTGTTTTACCATCAGTCGGGGACCTCGCTCTCCGTTGTAGCAGTAATTTAGACGAAGCGCTTCCTTACGACCTTCGATTCCGTTTGGCATCTAGAAACCGGCCCACGTGTCCCAATTCTCAAAAAAGGTAAATATAAGTCTCAAACCATAGTCATTTTCCTTTGACAGAAATGATATTTTTAATCGATAAACTCTTTACAAATATGTACAATAATATGTAACAAAATTCGACGGATACGCGATACGCACGAACTTAATCAAATACTTAGATAATAATAGTAAGGTGTGAGAGTAAAAATCTAGAAGAAACAAAACGAGAATGAAGAAAAAAACAAGCGACATCATAGACGACGAAGAAGGAAGAAGGAAGAAATCGGTCGAGAGAGGTTTTTTTCTCCGTCATGGATCGAGTCATCGCGCGTACGTCGCCGGAATCGTCTGATTCATAAAGGTGCGTTGGTTGGCACGTGAGGATCTCCCGGTCGAGGTTCGCAGTCGCTCTCTCGCTTTTTGGATTACGTAATAACAACACGATACGACATACGCAATCGGGCATTCCATATCTTGTCCAGGTCGTCTCGTAACGAATCGATTAATGGATTTAACGTTGTTGGTTATATTCCTGTCCTCGAAATAACATCAATGCTGGAGATTATCAGTAGGCCCTGAGTCCGACCTCCATCTCGCCGTGAGGCTCGCCGCCACCACCTCCGGTGCCAGATCCGGCAACGTGATGATTGTGATGCACGTGATGATGATGATGATGATTCAAATGTGGCGGCTGACCTCCACCACCGCTACGATAAGCCGGCTGCTTCTCCTCGACCATGCGCAATCTGTTGAAATAATTGAACTCGGCTTGGACTTGGACGTTCTCGCGCGCGGCCGACTCGTCGTCGAATTCGAGACAGGCGACGCCGTCCAAACGCTGAAGATCGATCCAGCCACGGCAGGTTACGCAAACACCGTCCATTACAAAGTGGGATCTAACGTGGACCTGCGAAACAAAAAAAAGAAGCTAAATTGATTTTTGGTCTCGTATGGAAAATCGTGCGAAGGTCCAACTTTCATTTCGAATCGCCATTAGGTTGCCGGTTCCGGAACCGATCCGGACATTCCCGAGATTCATTCCTTTCGAGACGAGGATACATTTTTGTTTACCCAGACTTCCTTTAGGCAATCACTGATATTGATAAAAAGAATTAGAACATAGTTGCAAGTATCTAGAAAGCAATTTCTTAAATTTTCAAGACTGGAGGATACCTTGTTCGTGAAAAATAAATAAAAACATATTTCGTATATTAACATGTGCCTTTATGGGTTTCAGTGGATTTCCGTCTATGAACATTAAATTCACAACATTGACAAACAGTTTGTGACAGAAATTTCAGAATTAGTAAAGAGAAAACATCTAAGGAACATTCGTAGAGCTCCATAAAATCGATTGAGTACTCATGAGATACGTAACAAATTACAGCAAACTCCCGTTTATCCGAAATGATCGGGCGGCGGCCGGTTTGGATAATGAAAATTTCGGATAAGCCGAAGTCCCTTGTTTTCCCGCGTGAAACACCCCGAATTGCGTCAATACCGCGAAATATGATCGTAAAAAGTGCGTACGTAGATTACTATTGATATGGTTGTGAATAAGCCTGCATGTTTTTGACTGAAACATTTGTGTTGACGTGTTAAAAAGGCGCTAAAGTATGATTGAAAACTCAAAGTTTTTAAATGCTGAATAACAAAGCTCGTTTATTTTGCGTCCTTACAGAAAAAATTCGCCTTATTTGGAAGCGGGAAAAAAACAGGAGTTTTTATTTTATTACCTACTCTTTTGAATGAAAAAAATAGCTACAAAATTATGAAACAAAACTAGAGATTACTCAAAGGAAACTTTAAAGTAAAAAAACAAAAAACTTTTAACTTATGGACGTTGAAGTTCTAGGACGCTTCATTAGACTTTATTTTTTGGTAAAAAAGTCTGTAATGTTTTTTTGTGTTTTGGTTTGAGAAACTATTGTTGCGGCAATATTTTTAAAGTTGTGAACAATGAAAAAAGAAGCGTAAAAATTTGGTCGGAAAAATTTGTTCGGATAAACGCGATTGGGATAAACGGGAGTTTGCTGTAATTTGTCTCGAATAATGCTAATTTCTGCGGGTTTAAGCTTGGCAGTAGTCTGATCATGGCAACGTCGCAAATCCGCGTTTTTTTTTAAATAACAAACTATGCCTTCTGAGAAACTAATCTGAGAAACCAAATATTACTGCTTGGAAATGTTATGTGAGAAAACTTTTTTTAATAGCTGATAAAAGTCTTGAGTCATCAAATGTACAATTATGTGCAACTAAACGCATTTTTAGCAAGCCTTCCAAGAAAGTGTAGAGTTGGAGTAAATCATCCAAAAGAGTTACCGATGGAACTACTTTTCCATAACATTATAGCTGCCCCGCGATCATTCTTAAGGTAGTTCTATCATTTTATCGTTTTCTTAAGATTTTGTTGAAAATTTGGGTAATATCTTCTTTGATGTTTATGTATATGTGTAATAATTTTTGGAAGGTTTCACCACGCGGAAGTTGAGATATTTATTGATGAAAATCAGAATTTTCGGTAGTCTCTCATAAGAGCGCGTGTTAAGGGAGCTTTCCAGTGTGAAATTTTCAAAAAATCGATTTTTTTTTTGCTTTATCGAATAGTATACACTCTTTTCGAAGAAGCAGAAGGGATATTGTATGGACCTGGCATCGCTGATTGACCGTAAGTAAACGATTTACCTAAAATTTCCTCACTTTGAAGGCGTTTTTCTCGAAACAGCATTTTTCAAAACGGTGTCCAACTTGGAGGGCAGAGTTTTAAAGCTATCGAGTTGAATTTTTTACACAATATTCTTAACGTTCTTGTTTATCGTGCTATGGAAGCTTTTTTTTTGACATCTTCCTATTTTTTTGTAAAAAAAAACTGCCAAAAAAATGCTAAAATCGATACTTTTTGTTCAAACCGGCGCCATTTTTGCAAAAAAAAAAAGCCTCCATAGCACGAAAGCCAATTATATACCGATCAATAATCTTTTTGTGTTTTTTGTTTCAGATCAAAATTGTGACCCCCAACGTGGACACCACATTCAAGTGCATTTTCTGCAACAATTGTTTCATCATTTTTATAGATATTAATTAATAAATAAATCGATCTTTAAAAAATTGTTTTGTATTCTTCAATACCCAATTAATATACAAAAAAACCAGACCGATTAGATTATTTTTTCTTAAGAAAAAAAATCGCGAGAAACAGCGATTTTTCGGGCTGTCACACTGGAAAGCTCCCTTAAAAGTTGCACATTCATCCATAAATATCTTGGCTTCTACCCGGTGAAACCTTCTAAAACTTTGCATATATTTTTATGCAACATCAAAGAAGCTTTATTTAGTTATTCAAAAAAATCTAAAGAAAAGAATTTTCGCAATTTTTGTAATTATACAGCAGGTACACATAACCTTGGGATGACCTTGAATTTGCAGTATATTGTTTTTTAGTCAATTTGCAACAATTTTTCTTTATTAACTCGAGCCCGCAAACCATTTTGTATGTAAGAAAAACTGAAAAATAATTTGTTGATTTTAATGTCACGACAGAACTGCCTTAAACCTGCGACAACTGGATTTTTTCATGACCTTGACAATTAGAATTGATTTGAAAGAATGCAAACTTAATGCCAGTGTCGAAGTTATTCAAAAGTTGTTTGTAAATGCAACAAACCCCGTCTCCCTTATAAACGTCTTTTTGTATATCAAGTAAAATTGCGAAATGGTTCGGTGTGCAATTGATCCTCGCTCTCGAATCGAGCGAAATTGCTTTGCAAAATTACGTCGAATAACATATTGCGCGGCGGTATGGAATGGAGAAAAAAGAAATGAGAAGACGCAAAGGATGCGGTGGGTTCGTCCGTGTCCGGAAGACAAAGAGTCAAACGTGCAATTTTCTCTTTCTTCTTTCAACAGCTATCTCGGTTCTTCCTTTCACCCTGGCGGGCTCGGGACAAAGTGGGCCCATGCCAATCAACGTAATCGTCGACCGGGAGCAAGGGGTCCGTTGCGAGATCGTGGCCAAAAGCGAATGCTACGAGGGAGCTAGACGGGCAAATTGAAATGGGAAGGCCAATGATGAGCACCTGGGTTAATAACGAGTCGAATTGCTCGGTTCATTGAGAGGCCCCTCGGATCGGACCCAGAACGTATTGTAATTTTCAGCCGAAACTCAAAGTAGGTATCGCGTCGACGCTTTCTTTTCGCGAAATTGCATTTTTTTTCGACATTTTTCTCCTCCAACGTGTTCTAAAGATATTCCAAAGCGTTACAAAAAAATTGCATTTATATTATTATATTTTCTCTAAATTTCTTTGTTACACGACTATGTACCTATTTAGACAAAATGTTGAATTAAAAAATTTAAATCTCTAGGGATTTTTATTTTAATGGGATCGACTCGATATAAAATATCTTAGAGTCAGTAAAGTTGAGTTTTCAACAAAAGACTTTGTGATAAACTTCGGATGTCCAACATATTCTCTTCCTTCTTCATCACGTTATCGAAATTAGCACTGCAGTATACGTCGAGGATCCACGAGCCTTCGACATCGCACGACCAACGTAAGAGATCTTTCGTGTAATCAAAACTGACCATTGGACTAGTCGAAAACTCCTCCGAACGAATCTTGCAGTAAAATAAAGGCGAGACTTCGATCCCTGTGCCCAAAGACTTCCTTACGATTTGTTTGCATCCCTCGAGGCATAGGAATTGATCGACAGTGTCGCCACATCCAACATGAAACGACGATAAATCTCCCAATGAGATTTTAGTAAAGCTTAAAGTATCGAGATGTTTCGACTCAAGCACCCCTCGACCTTTCTTTCCCCAAGTCTGTTCCTCAATGAGAATCGCGAGGGCAGCCTCGAGCGGTGGTAGCAGCAGCAGCAAGCAGCACCCCGTTGCTCAATTACAATCCGAATGAGCTTCCTACCGCGAATTTCATATTGTTCCCATTACATTACGAAAAAGCCAAAATTGCCAGCTGGTCGTGCGGAATAATCCAACGTTTCCTTATTGGAGCAGGATGCCTATTATCGAACCGCCAAATATTCCTCGTTTCCACACGTTTTTTTCGTTTTCATTGTGTTTCTTTGTATCGTTGGATATATATATTTTTTAACGCGAGTGAATAATTATAATTTGTTAGTTTAAATAATAATAAATAATTGTGCGGTCCGTCGTTTCTATGTCAATCAATGTAAGTATCAAATCATACCTTATTCTTTAGTTTTATCGTCGGATTTGGAGCCGATTTACAATCTTATGAAAACATATTTTTGATATACAGGGTGTCCAGATTTAATCTTACACCTAAATTATCTCGAAAAATATTGCTCTGATCAAATTTTGTTTGGAACATAAGTTTTAGAGTTCGAAGGGGGACGTTCCAAAAAAATATTGTGGAAGGTCGCAAATTCAAAATGGCGACGTTACGATGGCTGACATGTTTTTTTAAGGAAACCTAACTTTTTTTTTATGACAAAACAATGCATTGCGTTAAAACTAATAACTTTTGTAGGAAACATTTTTAGATTCAGATTGTAGTTTTCATGTTGGAACTGCATTTTTGACTATTTAGCGCTGTCCGGAAGGTACCATAAGAAAGTGTGCATGTATCTGTGTGTGCGTGTCTTAGGTCAAGGCAATTCGGCTGAGACTTAATAAAGCCATAAAGAAGACCAAGAGTAATAGCTGACGTGAATTTCTCCTGGTAGAAGACAGTGACCCGTGAGGCAAACTGCACGAAACAGTCGTGGAGTCATGACTATTCCGGGGAAGTCCGACTTTCTTATCGTGTGATAAGCATTTCCTTCTTCGCGAAAAAAACAAACATGCCCACAATCGCGCAACCTAAGACACGCACACACAGATTCATGCACACTTTTTTATGGTACCTTCCGGACAGCCCTAAATAGTCAAAAATGCAGTTCCAACATGAAAACTACAATCTGAATCGAAAAATGTTTCCTACAAAAGTTGTTAGTTTTAACGCAATGCATTATTTTGTCATAAAAAAAAGTTAGGTTTCCTTAAAAAAAAAACATGTCGGCCATCGTAACGTCGCCATTTTGAATTTGCGACCTTCAACAATATTTTTATGCAACGTCCCCCTTCGAACTCTAAAACTTTTGTTCCAAACAAAATTTGATCAGAGCAATATTTTTCGAGATAATTTAGGTGTAAGATTAAATCTGGACACCCTGTATATAACTTTTGGCAAATTTTCGCGGATGTAATTTATAAAAAAAGAAGTGGAAAATGTAAAGTTACTGCCTTTGATTATGGAATTTTTTTATAAACAATGTTTGCAGCTGACTTTTCGTTACACAATACGAACAAATTTTGTTTGGAAGTGTCTATGGGAAAATCACTCAACGCTTAGAGGTGTAAGCTCGTTCGGTCCGTGAATTATTTTTACGGTTGCTTTAACCTCTGATTTCTTCTAAAGTATTTATCAGATTGATATTCTGTAAAGGACAATTATAATCTACATTAAATGTCCAAGAGTACTAACATATTTATTTGGATAAGGATTCAAACTGAATAAGAGTAAATAGCGTCACAAGTAACGCTGTTTTTAAATTACAGTTTTAATGAAAGAAATGGTTAGTGCGAGTCAACCGTAATAGATAGAGATATGCCATTGCGGAATTTTCTTTAGGATTTTAGAAGCACTACAATTCTCTAATACATCATTTTGAAGTTTCTCTTAAGGTTTAGCTTACGTAAGCCATGTAAAATTATTTTTCGACGACTTGCTTGCAAAATATTGTTTTTTTTCTACTTACAAAAAATTTAATTAGGTTTTAGTATACATATAAACCTTGTATGAAAAATTATCTGAATGATAGCGAAAACCGCATCAAAATCCGTTGTTTGGTGTAGAAGGTAGCGAATAAACAGTCGAATGGGGAAAGTGACTTTGCTTTATAGTATGTGAAGATTATACAAATTGACGTCCGCACGTATAATGTACGCATTCTGCTACTTGGCAAAATTCCCCAACGATTTGCATCTGAAATTATGCGCGACTTATTTCCTTCGAAGAATGATTGCGTCATCGCTCCTCGTTCGTAACAATAACAGTTTGTCGTACTTGGCACGTTCAACACAGAATTTTAATTTATTTTTCCGACAATCCATTCGATATATCTGTGTATAAATATAATTTTTGTAACGCTTTCTTTTTGAAGTAAATATTTGTTGCGGCTTTCGTTTGACTTGCGTAGAATTAATTTGACATGTTACGGATGTTGGAAGAACGTAAATTGGATTGTTGGAGGTGTTTGCGGCGCTGCAGTCAATGTGCGAATTAGAAAAGGAGCTGCGCAGTGTGGTGCGCGGTATCATGCGCAGAAAGATGCGCGGTACGATGCGCAGCTCGGTTCATAACAGTCGTCACTCTGCCGGATCTCCTAATCCCTAGGCCACTGCCTCTCTCACAAAATGTTATGATGTAGTTTCTATCATTATCGTTATAGTCCAAGCAAACAAACGGGTGACAAAAATAGCACCCGATAACGGCGAGTGCCATCAGACGCGGAGCAGCCTCCCGATCATATCTGACCACTTGTCGACTCCTGATTCCCATTTTATTTTTTGTTATTAACAAATTAATGAAAAAAAACACATTTTTTCATTTTTTGCTTATAAAACAAAAAATAATGAAGGAATCTGTTTGATCCCAATGGATGAATTGTAGGTAATTGAAATACGCATAAAATGAGCGCTGAAAGAAGCCGATCGGTCGATAATTAAGGGAGATACACTAACAGAAATGACAAAAAAAACGTTTTTTTAAAAAATGTATAACTTCACCATTTTTAAAGTTATAGGCCAGGGTCTTCGCGAGATCGTAGATAATGATACGTACTACGGTGCTATTTTTGTCAAAAAAAAGTTTATTTGCTTAGCCTATTACAGTCACCAAAGCATTGAAACAAATAAAACTTCGTACCTATCGAACAATGTCCTATGTTTTATTTTCATACATACCGAGTAGGAGGTACGTACCTAATAAACACGTCGCGTTTCGTCGACGAAACGTGAAATTTTACGATCCATGCCGCATAATTTAGTTTGCCTCGTGGAAAAAAAAGTTCGGAGCCGAATTGACGGTATCGCAGCAACAGCGCGCTCTACTACTAAAAACGTCAACCATTGTTTAAAGGAACGGAGGTAACTCCGCGACGTCGACAAATTTGACCGATTATTCACAGCCGTCGTTTTGGCAGGCTTCTCGCACCCGTTTTACCCGCGATAATTAATTACTCCGAGAACACACGGCTCGACCAACCCTTTTTCGTATCGGATGTTTATTAGCCTCGGCGCGTCCGCGCATCGTGTTCTCACGCGACGAGAAGCGGTATGGTAAGTCGTGGAAACAAAAACGTAAAAAAAAAAAAATCGTCGCTCCTTCTGGGCGTGACACATTATCGGGATAATGCGTGGCGATATTTAAACTGTAACGCGGTTCCGGTGTGCCGCGTTCGGGGGGTCAACCCTTTCGCTGGCTCATTTGCATTCGAGATGGAAGAAAGAGAAATAAAAAGAAAGGAGAAAAAAAACAAACAAACAAAAACGTGGTCGTTCCTATTTAGCGACGGCAATAGATAGATTAGTTACTTTGCTAATAATTGTTCTCTCTTCTTCCCTCTCTTGTTATCATTTATTTCTCATCTTCATTATTAGTTTTATTACTTTAGTTATTATTTTTATTGATCCCCTTTGCCTCTAAAGTTTGTCTAATTTTAAGCTATGATTATTTGTTGATTGTTGTTCCATAAATGGAATCAACAAATATAAATAAAAATGCTGCTATAAATATAAATGCAATTTATATGCAATATAAATAAAAATTGATATAAAGAAAAGGAGTAAAGAATATTCTAACTAAATGGGTGTAACGAAATATGCAATATAAATAAAAATGGAAATACATATTTATTTTAATTGAATTATTGCAAAAATGCACGAATATTGTTGAATATTTGAACTATGCAATATAAATATAAATTCCATTTTTATTTATATTGCATATATAATAAAAATTCCATTTTTATTTATATTGCATAGTTCCATTCCATTTTGCAAAATTCCATTTTTATTTATATTGCATATATAATAAAAATTCCATTTTTATTTATATTGCATAGTTCAAATATAAATAAAAATTCCATTTTTATTTATATTTGAACTATGACCTGATCATACTATATCGAATTCTTTTTGGTTCAGTATTGTTCAGTATTGTTTAGTACAGCTCTGATAAAATTTACAAATCCCCCTTAATCATGTTATTAAACTTGCTTCATCAGAACCAGTCGATAATGAATGTTGTTTTTTTTTTTTAATTTTCGAAATCCTTTATTCGGTCAATGTATGGAAGAAACGAAGGAAATAATTTCAAAATATTTGGATGATCGAGCGTTATAGGTATCTCTCATTATTGTGATTTCACTTTGTCTATCACCGGCCCGTTACCTCTACCTGTTATTACGTCCTCGTGAGTAGATACCCACTTGGATGTTATTTACCATTTTCGATTGAAGCGAGCTGTCGATGATTATGGAAATCGCGATGTCGTTGAATTTCTACACTGTATGTTAAGAGATAGTGTAACTAGCGACGAGCTACTTACACTTCGAAAACGGGACCCGTAAATTGTCCGGCACTGAGCAACCGATCGCCTTAAAATTTGGAGGGTACATAGAGAATTGTGGCATAAAGTGCATGACAGTCTTATTTTTCCAAAGCTTTGGAAACATTTTTGCAGGTTCAGTTACCACCGGAAAAAATTTTCCAAAATTTTGGAAAAATAATACTGTCATGCACTTTATGCCATAATTCTCTATGTACCCTCCAAATTTCAAGGTGATCGGTTGCTCAGTGTCGGACAATTTACGGATCCCATTTTCGAAGCGCAAGTAGCTCGTCGCCAATTACACTGCCTCTTAAGTATTGAAAATATTCGAACGAAGGAATCCATTGTCATCGAGAAAATTTAAATAATTGCTAGGTTCGCATTAAAAATGAAGCAAGTAATTAAGAAAACAATTAATAATTTATCGATAGCTTGATTAAAAATTAAATTAGATAATCCGTTATTTTAGTTATCGTCGAATCAGTATCGTATTTTCAATATTTCGTTCAAGAATTTTTCACTGTTGTTTTGTATCGGGCTATAAATTTATAGTCACGATGGCTTATAGCAGAAGAACATAAATATAGCGCCTGTCGTGGCGAAAGAAGTTCGAGGTGAAGGACGGATGACATTTGTAAAACGTCAGCTTTTAGGAGACTCAAAATAAAAGTTTATATACATAAAAGTATTATGCGTTAAAAAAGCAAAATTATTTGCAAACACGGAGGAAGTACGAAACTGAAGGTAAGTAAAGTTTTCTTCTGTACTTTAAATTCGCCTGCTTCATTTTTAGTTATGAATTCTGAATTTTTTCTTATGAATTCTGTAATTAAATTTGACTGCTTCATTTTTAGTTATGAAAATGTAAACATTGCGGTAACATATAGTTATCAAATGAAAACTTAAACGATATATCAATGTTTTTATAGTTTTATAATTTTAATTTAAATACACGAGTATTAATGCATGGACAATATTGACAATGACTAAACGTTAGGTTAGCGTATCTTACTGAACTCTCTGTACAGCAGCAATCCACTTTTTCGTTTGATCGATTTTGTAAGTAACTTTAGAAAATTTCTAAAATTCAGGCTTACTATGTTTAAGTGAATCTTTATAATTAAATACACAGCGGCTGTAAACCTTTCCGCAGTCGACGATTCGACAATTCATAAGTACAAAACACTAGATCAGAAACGATAATGAATCAGAATAAATCGCATAAAAATCCTGCGTGTTTTAAAAAATTTAAGAAACCGTGATTTTTGAATAAATATAACGAGGAATTTAAAATTGGATATTATTAAATAGATATTATCGTTGTTAAAAATAAACGCAATTACTCGTTTGCCAAAAAAATGACGGATCGTATTTAGTGGAAGAATATAAAAAAAAATTATTTTAAACGATTAAATTGCAATTAAAATCGAAACGCAATGACTTTTTGGCCAACGTAATATTTTGTCGCAGAGCTGGACGGGGTTTGGGTTTGGCTGCAACGTAAAAGGTGTGCCCATAACAGAAGTATACGAATCACCAGGCCTGCGTTCGTAATAACTGTCTTTCTATTATACGAACGTGAAAATAAATCCGAACGTTGAAACGAGACACTAGTCCGGCCATTTAGCGAAACACGTACCTACACGTGTGTCATCGAAAAGCCGGACTGTTGAATTGGGCGTGACCCGTCACCGAGTCCGGCGACCAACATAAAAAAGGGACATTCCTCATTCGGGCCATACCAGGCGACTCAACGCCATACGGTCGGCGAGAAGCGAAAAAAAAGTCCTTCCATCCTCCATCCCTCACGGTACGGTGGCTCATTTTTACAAGCTTCAAATTGTTCCATTCGAATAACGTACCGTTGTATTTGGAAAATTCGACCGGAAGTCAAATATTTTTCAACTTCATAAATAATTATAAACGTCATGGAAAAAAGACTGGTTTGTTTGTTTGCCCATGACATAGTTAATGATTGTAAAATATTGTTTTATAAAAAAAAATGCGTTATTTTTTTGATAGTTAATTAGGTACCTAAGTTGATTTTGAGAATGTCCTATTTCGGTAATTAGTCAGAATCAGATGCCAAGGGTCCATAGATCAGGTAGAGGAAGGTGGATAGATAAGAGTCTAGCAAATGACGAAACTTGGTCCAAACACGTCGATTACATTTTGATCGACAATGCGATCATTTGAAAGACGCGTGCTCTTTCTAGGAGGTAGTTGCCCACGAAAAATAGACTTTTGCGAGAGAAAAGCAGCTTAGTATTTGACTTTTCATTTGGAATATGTTAGAGTTAAAAACGTTTTTAGTCATATTTCCTAAACGGTGAGTTCCACAATAACAATGATATGAACCTTTTTTGTAGGAAATTATATTTTCTACAACTTTCATTGAAATAATTTTTCCTCTACAGTTGATATTTTTCGAGATATTGACAGTCGAATAATTGTTAGTTGTCGTTTTTATGAAATATCTTGATAATGGTTGGAGATACAAAAAAATGGTAACCTATCAAACTTATAGAGCATGAAATTTTTTAAGAATTTGATGTACAACTTTTTTTTCGTACAAAGGTGTGATGTAACGTACCGGCACGCTATGTCAAACTATATCTCATTAAGGGGGTAAAGCATTCTAGAGGCCAAAAAATATAGCAAACTTCGGGATTTTTTTTCAAAGAAAGTAAACAACATATCGAAATTTGGTAAAAAGGTCCTTATTACACAAGTATTGAGCATTGTTTATAAATTTTATCAGAGCTGTACTAAACAAAATGGCGGCTTCCCACCATTTTACCAGCTGCAATTTTTGCTTTTTCATTGCTGCCAGGCCGAACCCATAACTGCTGTAATTTCAAAGCCACAATAATGAACCAAGAATTCGATATAGTATGATAACAGCTTCGACACTACGTAGGATTTTTTTTTAAATTAATTTTTGCAAAAATGGCGCGTTGTTGAACAAAAATTTCGACAAAACACAAATAAATGCACAAAAATTGTTAATAAAATTTGAACTATGCAATATAAAAAAAAAATCCTACATAGGGTCGAAGCTGTTAACATACTACTCGACCTCCAGAGTGGTTTAGCCCCTTAACCATTAATTTTACGGGAAAAAGTTTCACTTGGAATTTGTAGAGATTTTCATGCTCTACAATTTTATTTGCATCTCCAACTTATTTACACTTAGGGGCCACCCCCTACCATATTCCAATTGAAAAATCAAATGCTGTCTTTTCTGGACTACCTATAAAACGAGTTAGGAAAGGGAGGAACAAAATGTTCCTCGATATTTCTCACTAGGGTGGGGGGCTTCTTTATCTCACTTTTTCGATCTCCGGTAATTATTTCTCGCCACGGGGCACACCGAGAATACTCAGCACGTGTCCTTTGCGTGTTCTTTAACGGGGTTCCCTCCCTCTCTCTCTCTCTCTCTCTCTCTCTCTCTCTGTCTCTGTCTCTCTTTCTCTCTCTCTCTCTGTCTCTGTCTCTCTTTCTCTCTCTCTCTCTCTCCCTCTCTCTCTGTACCCGACTCTTTATCTCTCCACGTGACAGATCGTTTTGTTTAAAACAATGTGCACGAGCCACGGGTAAGCGTTCCTTATGATTGCAGCACGCGCACATATGCATAACTACCGAAATTGGACGAGATCGGATCGTCGATTGCCGATCCCCTAAAGCACGTTATTTTCATTTTGCCCTTTTGAAGCGCCTCCAATATCGTCTCTTTTTCGTTCTTCACAAGGGAATCTTTATATCGGTGAACGAGGATTGAGATAATTACCTATGCCAAAATCTCTAAAACTGTGGAAAATGTTTAAAAAAATTATTTTTAAAAAGAAAAACTTCGAAAATGTTTGAAAAAATTATTTTTAGAAAGAAAGAAGTAAAAAATGTTTAACAGAATTATTTTTAGAAAGAAAAAGGTCGAAAATGTTTTGAAAAGATTATTTTTTAGAAAGAAGAAGGTCTAAAATCTTAAAAAAGATTATTTTTAGAAAGAGAAAAGTCGAAAATGTATAAAAGAAATTATTTTTAGAAAGAGAAAAGTCGAAAATGTATAAAAGAAATTATTTTTAGAAAGAGAAAAGTCGAAAATGTATAAAAAAAAAAGTTATTTTTGGAAAAAAAGAAGTTGGGAATATTTAAAAAAAAATATTAAAACAAAAAAAAGTCGAGAATGTTTGAAAAAATTATTTTTAGAAAGAAAAAAGTGGTCCGATATTGACGGCTGTTTGAAAACTCAAAAAATTGATTTACGAATACGCACGAATTTTCCGTTTCAAGATAAGTACCGAATCGATCAAGTCAATCGCTAAAGTTCGTCATTTTCAATTTGGACGTTTAAATCGTGTCGAAGTCCTTTGAACAATTTACAACACCAAAAAATAAAATTTCTCCGTGAAAATATTGCCAAAATTCTGAAACGTGTATTAATTTCGAGAGTTAACTCTGAGTTAACTTAAGAAATAATATTATGTCGAAGCAGCCGACGTTTTATACAACACTTTTGTCCATTTTTCTGAGAACATCGTATATTTATGTACAGTCAAAGTTCCTTATTCGCGAGGGACGCATTCCAGCCTTACAAAATCCAAAAAAGATTATAACTTACCAAACAATATTAATTATTATTTTCAAACTTGGGCAATTATTTAAAAAAATTAAAAAAAATTCTGCTTATGTCGTCTTTAAAAGGTTTTTGAATGTCGATTATTCAACAACTTGGCTTTTGTAGACAGGATTCCTTTCCATAGACGAATCAACTTTTCTAAACGAGTCACAAAGCTAATTTGCTTAATACGACAGCTTTAATCGAAGAACTTTAGGCAGGACGACAATATAATTTGTTTGTTTATAAATACGTCGATATACCTACTCGTTTGTTTCGATAGGCAACTGATAAATAAATCCATAATATTATTCTAAAAATATAATATGTGAATTTTGTACCGTACAGCGTTGACTGTATATAAAGGGGGGGGGGGGGGGGGGAGATGCCATTTGTATTCGGAGCCGGGTCTCCAAATAGTTTTCCTGTAGGTATCGAAGAGACATAAAAAAAATCCTTGCTTCGGTTCCATTGGGGTAGGTACTAAAAGTAGTGTCCCGGTTCGTTCAAAGAAAATAAGAAAAGAAAAAAATAAGAAAATTTAAAGGAGAGAAGAGCAGAGCCCGGTAGCGGTTACAGGGAGGTCAAAAATAAAATGTCGTAAGCTCTCGAGCGTCGGCTCGAGCACATCCTCGGGCGTCGAATCCTTTAAAGTTTCGTCAGTGTCGAAGAAGGAGATACACCGTAGGGTCCTCGAGCGCAACTGGGCTCCCCTTCGCAGTCCCAAGGACCCACCGCGCGACATATTTACGACCCATTATGCGCTAAATTTCCAGTCACCGCCTTTCGAAGCAACTTTTATTGTCTCTCCATTCGCTTTTCGTTGTCGAATGACACTATGGAATTTTTACTGGGTTCGAGGTCCTTCGTGCCTCTCTGATCGTAAACATTGTATTTCGTTCATTTTTTACAAAGGTTGCAAAACTTAAAAATTACAAACCCAATTACCTACTTTCGCACGGATAGAAATGTTCTCCAGGATATTCTACAAGGCCACATTAATTTTTCTCAATTCTGTATCCTAGATTTTTCATTATCATTCGCTTATTAACTTTCTGCAATTAGCTCTGTTAGAGTCATGTGGGGTAAGTGTGCGCAGCGGGTAAGTGTGCGCATACGAAATATCTCAGAAACGATTTATAACTAAAGCGCCGCACCTCCCATATTCAGTGCCCCGTGCGATGTCCTGCGAAGAGGTCGATTTTTAGTAGCCCCTAACCCGCCGTTTTGTTTTAGCAGGTAAGTGATTTTTTTTGCTCAAATTGTTACGATATTTTACTATTTTTGGCGTCCAATCTTTTGTAGACTTGTGCCCATTTTGGACGTTTCATATTTATCATCGAGTACTACGTAGTATTCAGTTTGACAAGTAACAATTTTTCAATTTTTGAGATAACGCAATCCCGAACTATTTTGATGAAATCCCGTTTTGATGGGTTAGGGTAAGTGTGCGCACATGCTTGCTGTGTAAGTGTGTGCATGCGCACACTTATCCCGTTTTAGAAACTTCGTATTAATACTGCAATATTTTGTTTCAGGATCGAAAGGTACAATATCAATGCCGTCAATGTTCGTTACAATTCATCTTTTTGAAGTTAATTCTTGTTTTCAAATTGTTTTTTATTAGTACCGTTAAAACACCTAATAATAATAAATAAAAATTTACCATGTTCCTGTGTCTGGTTATACTTATTTAATAGGTAAAAATCTCGTCATTTTATGTTGCGCACCCTTACCTACACTGCTGCGCACACTTACTCCTATATTGGGGTAAGTGTACGCATTTCGGACTATGTTAGTTTTGGTCAATTTTTGAGAATTCGTGCCGTTGACGAATATTATTTCTATCGTCAAGTTATTGCTTAATAACCACAAAAAGGATTAAAAAATTGTTTTTTCTTAAAGTACATTTCTTTCTTGATATGTGGTTCAAATTTTATAAAATTTTGAGCAGTGGAAGTGTGTTAAATAATTTTTTTAAGTTAGCGTTTCAATTCATTAAAAATTCAAACTTTTTCAGAAAATCGTGTTATTTGAAAAGTTATATTTTTTCGTCTGCAATTTACCTTTTCTCGAAATCTACTCATCGTATCGGCATATATTTTTTTTTTTTGAGGTAATAATCCAAACGAAGGATGTGTCGAGCCATTTTTTTGAAAAAAGGATTCAGACCCGAGAAAAAAATATTTGAACGTAAAAAAAGGTGGTAAAAAATTTTAACAAAATTTCAAAACGATGTCTAAAAATTCTGAAACAAAATATCGAAAAATGGCTCGACACATTGTTTATAACACTTTAATACACACGCACAACAAAAATGGTCAACATCGAGCGTACGGTTCCTGAGAAAAGGTACATTGAAAATGGGCATTTTTCCAACCAATGTTTTTCAACTTTCAATTGGGCCCAAAATTTGTCTATTTCGAATATCCTCTAAAACCCTACATAGAATTATCAATAAAGTCTTTCTGAACAAAACTAAAAAAAAATCGTCGAAAAATGTTGAATAGTTTTGAAGAAATTTCAATTTGAAGCAACGAAAATCAAGTCAAGTCACTCTTCCTAATACGTCAAACCTTCTTGTCCCTACGTTCACCCTGGCACTTCCCAAGTAGGGATGGGCCATCTCGATTACGATTCTGCTAAAATCGATCCATAAGGTCTAACAATCGATCTTTTGTATCGATTCTTTAAAGTCTCGATCTTCCATGAACTGATTCTTCATGTTTAGAATCGACTGCGATTCTGCGACTGCGCGCTGCAGTTGTGTCCCGTTCTTGCCCGGTAATAATTGTAGTTAAATGAAATATCTAAGACGAATTGCTGCAGTATCGGTTATTGTAAACTTTTTTGAATGTCCGTTTAGAAATTCATAATATAAAAATATTCAAATTTTTATTCACTCTTGTTGTTTTTTTGTACTAACGAACCACGTAGAAGCGGGAAATGTGAAAATTGATTGTTATTTGTAAAAGTTGAACCCATACTAAATTTTGCCTCGCACGATACGAATTTTGGATAAAATTAGTTCATCGGTGAATGATTTTATAAACACACGCTTTAAAGCCGACATTTATAAAATGTCGACGAGCTTTTTGGTTATCCGTAAGTTCTAACGTCGATTATGAAGTGTCTGGCGACAAAATTTTGAATCGGTAAAATCGATTAGAGATTTTGATAATTTTGGTAATGGCAGTTAACGTGAACTTCTTCAAAGTTTTAGCATCGACGAGCAAAAATGCTCTTGTTCCAGTACGAAGTAATAATTGTATTCATTATTTATTAATACGACCAGTCCGAATGGTGCGTTCTTTATAACAAAAAATTAACTACGATTTTTTCGACCGGAATAATTTCAAATAATTCGGAAAGAAAGTTAACTTCTTAAATCGGTCGCTTACAAATTTTGATTCGAAAAAATAAGGGCCGGAGCTCCGCCCCTCATTCATTGTTCGTTCCTGAGCCAGCTCTGTAACTCACGAGCAAACAAATAAAATCAATGATAAAAGAAGTGCGACAAGTTGGATGCCTAAGTTGCACATTTGCCGCGAGAATTTAAATAACTTCACCATTAAATTATCCGCCTTAAGGAGTCTTAGAAAGATCAATGTTCGCAAGACCAAAGCGAGTTTTGCAAAATGGCGGTCGGCCAGGGAACGCACTATCGATCGCAATGGCGTTGATACAATGAGCCGGCGCCCTTGTCAGTCCATCGCGTCGGCGTAGGGGAGATGCGCCGAAAACGGGTAGGTCTTCCGAAATACGCGTTACAAGTATTTTTGTAAATGCGTGAGTACAAACCGACCTCCCGACCACGTCAACCAATCATGGTCAGTCAGCTCGCTTGGGTCACGTAGACGGTTACAAGGTAAAACAATGATCGAGTATTTTCCTACTTTTCTTTAACAAAATTCAAAATCTACCAGTTCTTATTACTCGAGTATGGTGGAAAATGGGTTTTCCTAGGTTTTGTGTTACGTTTTCATTAGTAATGTGATTCTTATCTTCGCAAACTCGCGATTCCCTGCATTTTTATTTTTAGGTTATAATGATAGAAAATTCAAACGCGCTTTTGAGCAAAATGGATGGGGGCGAGCAAATACGATTTGCCCTGGAATAATCTTATGGGTAGTTTGAGAGGCTCTTATTACTGCGATGTTTGTCAGGAATAAATTTAGATCCTTTCACGAATTAGAGATTATAATTGTTACTTATTATAGATGTTGATTGTTATTTTAGAGGAAGATTTAAAACACTTCATTTATAATTAGTTGATTATCGTGGAGAGTGATTAATGTTTAAAGAAGATTGCACTTTTGCACAAGGCATAGATTTTTCAATTAAGTTGATCGATCTCGTTATTTAGCCTTTACCCATTTTGCTCGAGTGGAGTACTCGTTTTAGGCCTCCCATATGGGCAAGGCGGGTAGTGCGAAGAATTTTTTTGTATCATTATTAAACAAAATGAATAAACGTCTTTGTAATTTTCAAAAGTTCATTAGGTGGACATTCCCACGAATAAAAATGGAAGTTGAAGTTCGTTTCGAACAATTCTATTTTTTTTCCAACATTTCCTTTAGCTCATCCGTTTTGTGCTTGACTCCCCTATCTATACGCGTCAGAGCCGGAACAAACCTCCATGCTTATAGTAGAATTCAGCGCATATCCAACAAACACGATCAGAAGAGTTTTGAAAATAAATTGCATTTGCTAAGGAAGAGAGAAAAAGAAACAACGAGGGAGTGCAAAGAACGCTTAGATTGTTCGTTATCCTTGGAACAGTGGTCAATGACGACAGGGGTGAATGATATGTTCGATGCGAGTTAAGAATGAATTAGGGATGTCGCCATTACTATCTCTCGCATAGGGATCGAAAGGTGTATCCCTAAAAAATAAGGAAAAGCTGGCTTTAATTTTTGTACGAGTCTAGATATGTGGGACACCACTCTTAGGTCTATCCAAGCTCCAACAATCAACTCTCCCCGGTATGGATCTCCAATCAAACGTACTTTTTATACAGTCGTATGGATGAGAAAACTTCCTAACGTTAATGATTGAAATTGCTCACCACGAATGCAACGTTAACTAAAAGGGTTGGTTCCTGAATCCGGCTTGGGAGTGAAGGTATACCAATCTATCCTAGAGAGTGGAAGAACTCATTCATTCAAAACATTATTCAAAAAGCAGAAATAAAATGGCACCATTCGGAGAATATGAAACAATGGATAATGGTCAAATATGGGGATCCTCGAGGTAGCGAGGAATCAGATCGGATCTCTCGGAGGTCCAAGATGCGTTTGGTTTGAAGCCTTTGCGAACAAAGAGAACTGTGCAACGTCTACATCAGTGAGGGTGGAATAAAGATGAAAGAGGGTGCGACCTGGAGAGCCCAACGACCCTCGCCAATCATTCATGGGATGGACTCTACTTTATTTTCCACCCTGCTTGGGTTCGTTACGTCGAAGAGCGTGGAATGACCGAATGGGAATTCCGAGAAGACCTTCGTCTGGATTGCTGCAAACCTATTGGAGAGCGTCAACTGTCAATGTATAGGTTAGCAATTGGCTAACGGCTGGGAGGAGGTTCGCTCATTCTATGGAACGAGTCCTGCAAAAGTAGTTTCACCGTTCCCAAGAGACTCCACCATCATGAAGGACCTCCCCGGGTGTCGAAAGGTTGAACCAGGAGGGATCGAAAAATTATAAACGGAAGTATCAATTATGTCCACGATGGAACGTACATTGTTGGCTCGACGATTTCGTCTAAATGGTGTAACGTTAATGGTAGGGACATGTTTCCCTTTTGAAAAGTGCTCTTGGAGAAAAGCTGTTGCCTAGTAGGTAATTATCCAATCCCGGTCGAAAGTTCTACACGGCAGCAAGTTTTTTCACACAGAGAATAACTTTTTGGAGGATTTTTCAAACGCTTCGATTAGATCTAGTTCCTTAGATTCGGATTCTTCCTGGTCAAGAACCACTTGCTCGACTGGTAATTAATTTATAGTGATATTGCATTCGGGCTGGGATCGTTTAATCGGCATCATTTGTGATTACATGCATGTTTTTTTTGGCACCCTGTCTGAAATTACTTGACCCCACGTCGTTTTCCTTTCAGGGCTTTTCGGACCCACGAGACTCGCCAGCATGGCGATCGTTATCGCTAATTGGACGAGGTTTCCTCTTTATATGAAAACGTCTATGGAACCAACCATAAATTTCCATTGAGCATAATAACGGCGCGATTGAGTAGACGATGTCTCGTTAGGGATGATTTACCAAGGGGAGGGTGGGTGTACACGATTCAAATGCAATTTTTGTAACTCTGGTTCACAAAACCCGTCGACCTGGTCGTTCGAAACTCCAGCACGGTTTTGAAATTTGCAAAAATCCAAATTCTTTTTCCCAATCTTTGGACACCTAAAGTCTAGGAAAGTTCTAATAAATTCTCGGAAAACGTACCTTGCCCCGTTCCTTCTCAAAGTCACATTGATCGGGCTCGCTATGCAAGTAATTTCCGGGAACTTGACCAAAGGTTAGTTGGATATTCGTTCCCGTTGCGGCGAATGAGATTTCGGCATGGCCCTCGCGGCAACCATCTTGAAATCGTCGTTGACGTTCCTCTAATGGCCGATCTCTATAACCGGTGTATCGAATCTGGAATGAATAAATACTGAAATGAAACGACGCTTTTGCAACCGAGTTCTTCGTCAATATATCATAATTTTCCGAGCCAGTGCACTCGTTTATTCAAACACGGTTAGCCAGAATGCATTCGATTCTAAGGACTATTTAGGCAAGGTTGTTTGGGACGTAGGTACAGTCTCATTTGGAAAAACAGCTAGAAGTTTGTAAGGATGCAAATTTCAACGATTAATCAAATTTAAGATTTTCAAATAGTTCGAGAATGGAAAAAACCTGTCGGAGTATCGAAAGAAATGTTCTTTTTTCATGTTTTTGTATTTGTTTTTAATAATTTATGAAAACTTGTAAATATTTAGTAAACGTTTCATACTGATGATCGCAATTTGTTCTTTATATCTTAATTACTTTTACATAAAGTTTCATATTTTTCATACTCTTTTCTAACGTTTTTTTTAAGTAATTCAAAATTTCATAAGGTCGCATTTAAATTCATTAAAATGAAAGAGCGATTTGGAAATTTCAGAAAATGACAAATTTGTCCGAGAATTTGAGAACGTAAATATTCAAATTGAGCGAACAGGAAGCCCTTATTGATACTGATTAACAAAAAACCTGTAAGACAAAATTGTCGCAAAATTGAAAAAAAAGCAAGGGGTATTCATAGGGACAAAAATCTATTAGAAAAGAGACACGAATAATAAATTTGAAACTAGAAGCTGATTGTACTTTTCGAAATCAAACAGTTAAATTGCCAGAACTTCTAAAATAATGGCCAAAAATAAGCAAATTTGCTGCGTGTCATTTTTTGTTTGGATGACGAAAAAACTACTATTATTTTTCTTACAGCGAACGTTACAACGAACATTTTGTAATGAATTATGTATATTTGACAAATGTCAATAAATCCACGTGAATGAAAGAAATTATCGATTTTGAAATTTTCGAAAAACAGAATTTTCGAATATTTGAATTTTGAAAGAAAGAAAAAAAATCAAGCTGTGTTTCAAAAGTATTTTTGCAATGCTAACAAGTGTGAAAAATAGTTTACCTTTGCTCTATGATATATCGTCTAAGCTAAATATAATAACTCAAAACGTAATGAAAATCAGAAATTTATTTTTTCTTGAAACGTTAAAGATTTTTTTTAGAATCGATACCAAAGATCTTTGTTCCCATAGTCGTCCCCGAATGAAGATTCAAAGTTTTGTAAATTATTGTTCAATAGAAGATGCAAATTATTGTAGTATTACAATGTTAGGACGAATTTTTTAAAATATTTTCATTATTCGTGAAGCGTACGTGTAATGTATAAAGGTAACCTAGGTAACGGATCTATTAGGTATCGACGGTCAATTAATACTACGAATGGATTTACAAAGCTACGTAAATGTGTAGCGGTTTCGAAAAATGCGACTTTTCAAAAATTTGTTTTCTCCATAGTAGTAACTTCTGACGATATAATTTTGTATAATTATATCGTCAGAAATATTTATTTATAAATTTTCAATATCAATCAAATTACAGTTTTTTAAATATTATTTTTCGAATTAAAGTCATGTGCATACATTAAGAGGCGTTTTCGGATTGTTTTTTTTTCGAAATAACATATTTCAGAAAAACAACAATTGTCAATATTTACTGGCTTTATTGTCAATTTGAATTTATGCAACCCTTAATTCGAGCAATTGCGTTCTTTCAGTCATTTAACAATATATGATTGTAATAATTTTAATACGGAAATTTCCTTTTTTTACTTTTGGAATTTTTAAGTTTATAGCACATACTCTGCATGACAAACTTTGACTATTTTATGTGGTATTCATTGCTCGAGAACAATAAACAGAAACATCAACAATATCTGACAATGACGAAATCAAAAAATGCACAGTTTTTGTAAATGGTAATTTTTCAATTGGTAAACATAAGTTTTTTACGAATAATTTTGTTTCGTTATCGAACATATAATTGTACTCGTTATAAAATAATAAATAATGTCGTTCATTGATGTAATAAAAATGACGATGATTTCATTTTTTGCCAGTCTGTGTTAAAAGCTTGGGCAAAATTTAAAAATTAATGACGTTATAAAAGAAACGTGTCGTAATAATCTCGATGATTAACTTTCCCGAATACATTCAGGAGCCCAAAATTATCTAAAAAGTCTCGAAATATGAAAAATTCGTTAATAATAGAAATATACTGGAAAGTGTCCCAAAAAATAGAAAACACAATAAATTTTAAAAGGCATTTCGAAAATTTCCCTAATACCGACCATTTTATTTCGATTTGCACTGAGAACTAGGAAGACCATGAATTTTTTTTTTTGTAAATTTTGTATCGTTCGAAATGATGAAAAAAACTAAAAAAAAAAAGGTCGAGCATACACATATTTGAGTGGTTTTCTCATCTTTTAAGCGCAAGAAACGAAAATTATAGTTTTATTTATTCGCTCAAATATATATTACCTACTCGAATAAATATAAAATATTGAAAATATTGAAAAAAAAAACAATAATTCCAAATGTAAAAATATTAAAATATACGAATCAGTTAGTATAACAATATATTAAAATATATATAAATATATTAACATATTAAATATATAATATATCAATATATTCATATATTAAAACATATAAAAAAATATCAATATATTAAATATATAATATATCAATATATTCATATATTAAAACATATATAAATATATCAATATATTGAATATATAATATATCAATATATTAATACATTAAAACATATATAAATATGTCAATATATTAAATATATAATATATCAATATATTAATATATTAAAACATATATAAATATGTCAATATATTAAATATATAATATATCAATATATTAATATATTAAATGTATAATATACAAATATATTAATATATTTAATATATAATATGTATAAATAATTGATATATAAATATATCAGTATATAAATATATAAAAGATAGTCCGAGATTGTGACTCGAGATTGTGAACCGATAATTTTTGTCTATCTTCGCAAAATGCATATCTTCAAGTGATATCGTTAAACGGCAACAAATATAAGACAACGAAAAGATTGGAAATTTCTTTCTTCGGGTCGAATTATTCAAGTATTGGCTACATAATATTATTCGGGCGATCACGAAAGTTAATCTTTCAATGCTGCTGCCAATACTTGGTGAGGTGACCGCTCGACCGTACGCTAAGGGGATATACGGTAAGGAAGAAAAAGTCGTCTGCAAACGCACCCAAACGCATCCAGCAACAGTTAGGTTAGACGAACATTAGGAAAGAAAGAGGTGGGGAATCTGGGAGTTCGGGGCGAGAGGGAAGAAGAAACAAACCAAACAATAACAAATAGCTTGCTCACCTCGCATTCGCGACTCAATTTTCTAAGCGTTTCGTTATTCTCGAACTTGGCCTTCTGATTAGAAACGACCTTGGGCACCTTCCACATGAGCCTAGATCGGGGCTGGGGATAAAGTCCCATTCCATCGAACGGTAGAACCGGATGATCGCTCATCGTATGCATCATCTTGGGTCTCGTGTTTATGTTTATTTAGTTTCAAGGTCACGGGGTCAACACAACCTAAGCAGCAACGAGACGCCCCAATTGCTCTCGGCCCCTCCCCCGCTCCTTGCTGAATAATTTTCGTCAATCGGCCGCTCCGAGTCCTTCGTACCACGTCCTCTTTTTAAGATCCGATCGTCACGTTTGAAATTTCGACGAATTGGCGCGAAATACAATTGTTACGGTGCGTTTTGATATTCCACGCTCGACGTTACGTACGAATATACGCGGAATGTGGAACGAAAAGAAAGGATATTCTCGCGATAATCGACAATGACAGAACAGTCGGATTTCTCATAAACGAGAAAGGTGACTCGACGTAAACCCCTCGCCGAAAAAGAACTTCACAGCACGACAAGTCCGCGGAGACTAATGCGTCGAGGTCTCCGTAACTTTGGGTCGTATACGGGTAGCTCCGCCCACCGGTAACGCCCACTCTTCGTCCTCCGCTAATCATTCGCTCGCGCGTCCCACCCTTCGGCCCTCGACCAACCAGCGTATACTTGGATCAGCCCGTATACGACCGTATACGCGCGCATGCGCCTTTTAGAGACACTGGTGGTCGGCGTACAATCAGGGTCACTTTTCGTTGCGTACCGGTGAGTGGGAGGAAAGCGACGCGTCGCCAATTTGACAAATAAATAATATAAATGAGTTATGTCCGGCTTATTTTATTATGCCCTTACGACATTGCGGATGGTATGGCGTCCTTCATTAGGGTTCGTACGTACCAAATTCGTCGAAAAGTCATCGTAATTTTGATTCATTTTTATTCCAGTATTTTTATTCCATTAAAAAAAATTCTTACGTATTGCTGTCGCAGACACGATGTCCAAGGCGTTTTGCATTCTTGTCCAACATTAGCTCACTCTTGCCGAGAATATAAATTAATGACGCTGATTTAAGTTGAGAAAAATGGCACTTAAATAGGCCTTCGTACTGGGATTTATTTTTTTTAATTGAAAACGTCATCTTTCAACTGCACGTTGATGATTCGTCACCGAAAGTTTCTTCTTCGAATTTTGATACAATAATTTTTTCACGAATAACGAATTTTATTCAGACAGAACGAGTAATAATGCTTATTTACCAGAAGCATAGCGAATGAAGTGCGGAATGTATGTGTAGACATTATGGCTTTTCGAACGACAAGTGTTTTGAAAAATATTTAACGTGGCTGTACAAAAAATAGAAATATTATTTACAAAGATACGTTCGAAGGCAAATGCTTTTAAGGATTGCGTTAAGAAATCTTTCGATCAACAAATTTTACAATCGCAAAGGCATTTGGTAACGTCAGCGCCTTCATTTTCGACGTAGAAAGATCCCTTGAAAACCGAGCCACTTACGAGAACAATTCGTGTTTCACGAACCAACATCGACCTAAATTGAAACCATAGTTTTGAAAATAAGTAAGTATCTACCTAAGAAACTAATTAAAAATATTTTTTGGACAAATTTTAATTACTTACTGCGAATACTTTTGAAATGTCGATTTATAAATTTCAGGGCAAGTACCTATCGATTAATAAGATTTAAGAAGAGAAAATAAAAATTTCGTACTATTCAAATTTGAATTATTTTGTAATATTTTTTTTTTTTAAGTTCGGAGTACGAACTAAAGGTGACTTTGTAAATGATCTTGATTTTTTGCAGTTTGTTAAAACATTTATCTACTGAAAACAATGTAAATACGCAATTATTTGATTTTTTAAAATATTCTTTCATTGATTTTCATGAAAATAGTTCATATCGCTGTTCAGGGGGTAATGGAAAGTTTTCGAAAAGTCCCTAAAAATACTCTCCAAATGAATTATTAGAAATACATTCTTCACAAAAATATTCACAGTAATGCAGATTAATTTGTCTCGTAAACATTACGTTAGATTTATTAAAAATAATTTATTCCCCCTCAAATCGAGGCCCACGAATAAAATTCTTGAAATTTATTTTTTTCTTCGTGTTTAATCGACGTCCTTTGCCGAAAATATGTTTCGGCAAAGGACGTCGGGCTAAACATTTTTGAGAATTTTCAATATGGTTCCGCTTATTGAAAAGCCGCGTGGACTTGGGTAATTTTATGATTTTCTCGATAATTGCATCGTAGTTTATTGTCTTTTGGGAAATTATCATGGTCGAGAAATTCCGATGACCGACTCGGCCTGGTTTTTTTTTTTCTATTATCGCACCTCTCGTCGAAGGTAGCGAGTCATTTGTAAATTATATCTGCTTTGGTAACTCTCAATACCTTTCTGCGCTCCACAATTAAAAAATAAAGCGATCAACCAACGGAGTGAATCGTGAACACTAACAAAAGAGAGAAACGAAATGAGATGCATGTTGGATCCGTTATTTCCGTTTTATTACCTCTTCCAAAAGTTGACAAAATTTATGTTCACGCGCTCGAACGAACCACATTTATCCTTCTTCGATAAATTGAATATCAGATAAAACAATTTAAAAATAAATGTGTAATGTTAGTTACACATTGGAATCAAATATTTTGAATAAATTTGAATAAATATTAATTGCAAAAAAATTATTTTGCATCATTACAGATGTGGTGAAAGATCCAACTTCATTTAGGTACTAAGAAAGAACTTGTGAAGGGTGAATTTTGCATAATCGTTTGAAAGCTATTGTGTTTCAGGGGAGTTTGCGAGTTTGAACGTCATTTTGGCAAAAACAAACTCATTAATAATACTTTCGACATAAATGAATAACACACGATTGGTTGTTATTTTTATTTATTATTATAAATACTATATAGTAGTGATAATAAAACGGATTTTTGTATTTTATTAAGTCGTTTTGAAGATTACGTTTATATCTGTTTCAAAGCTCTGATGACAACTTGCAATCAATTAAACAAATTAATTATGAATAAAAAGGATTTTTATTTGTAAATGATGTTTTAACTTGTAGCCAAATTTTGAAACGTCGTGATAATCAATATAGGTATCTATATACGGGAAATATTTTAATCAACAATATATAATATTGACGAAATTTGTGCAAATTTTTATAATTTATTAAAAATCATGATGAAAATATAAAAAAGAAAATACGTTTTTTTGACGTCTATACATAGGTATTGCATTCACTAGCAATCTTTAATTCGTAAATAATAGTCATATAATTAAAAAATTCCAACCTACTTTTTCTAATTACTGTACGTGCCAAATATTCTTAAGGGTGTACATATTTTCAATTGCGACAAAATCACATATTTTTATAATAAATGAAATAACGTTTTGACGAAAATATTTGTGGTAACAGAAAAATCGTTGGCTTCCCTTATCTGATGATGGAATATATTCTGCTAAAGTAAGTAAACAAATCTAGTGGTTATCATAATCTATTTGAAGAATATCAATTAGTTGAAGATTTAAAGTAAATAACGACAATTTCAGCGGTTAAAACAATACCTACTGTTTTATGTATGGAAACGAAGAAGCGTAGGTACACCATGAATTTAAGGGGGAAACCTCTTTACGAGACTCGTTTTTACTGATTTTATAAGATTTTTTTTAGATGGGAATAATTAATTAAAATTCAATCAAATTTTGACATCATTTTATTCATATTTCGAACAACTATTCTGAATTTTTTTGAATAAGTTCAGCCATAAATAACAAAGTTACGCACTTATGTTCGCTGAAGGTCGTAACTAGAATTCTCCTATTCCGGTACGTGTAGCCATTCCAATTTTTATCTGAAATCAAAAAGATTTTTATTTTACATTAATAACTTATTTTCTAACAATATGAACCTCAATGCAGATGAAAAAAAAGAAAATTAAAAATGGAAGGTGTTGGAAAAATTTACTTCAAATTTCATCATTTTTTTCACTTATCATGCAAACAAAACACCCTTAAAATTAAGATAACAATTCAAAAGTTGGTTCATATATTTCGTAATTTCATAAAGAATCATATTGTCAATTTTAATAACAATCGGTGCATTACTTTTTGAGTGAAAATTCCCGCAATTGTGGAAATAGTTATTTCGAAAAACCTTATCTGCTGTGCGCTCGAGCATGTAGCCGGTACCCGATGAACGCTCGGTGTTATGCTGATAAAATCTAAACGAATGCGAATTTCGCTCTAAAGTTTTGACAGCATATTCTTGAATAGTTAACCTAACGATTTATATAATAAAAAAGTCGATTTTTCTGAACCTCCTAACGGGGTTTGCTCCCTTAAGAAATAATATGACAAGTACTAGATAATAATATCATAATCAGGGGTACAAAAATTCCTTGATCTCGGATAAGTAATTTTTAAATACTTATTTCGCGTGTTGATTCTGAAAACCTCGTTTTCATAAAAGTACAATCCAAGTTCAGAAAGAACAGTATACCTACAGGCGCGCCAGGTGGTGATTGTTCGCACTAAAACGTCTATAAATTTATTAATTCATAACATTTTAACGTCAACTTTTCACAGAATGTTCTTGAAGGATAGTAATCTATGAAAATAGATATAATTTTCATGTTTGAATTTGTTGTAAATAAAAAATGTATTCGGTTAATTCACGAAAATTTATAACTCTTAGACTTATTGTTAAGAATCGTTCTTAGTAGGGACCATGGATAATGTGCCTTTAAAAAATCGAAACGATCATAAAAAAAGACTTTTTCATTGGAAAAAACCGTTAGCCACAAAAATCTGATAACGCACAGAATCCCATAGCTAGGTTCCTAAAATCCAATCAAATTCGTTTCGTAATAACGATCGATCTTTTTTTATAAGGATATATCATAAATGTTTATGAGCAAAAAATTGGAAATGACAAACGAAATCAAAAGAATGACAGACTCGTGGCGAAGTGGTTCGAGGTGAAGGATGGATGACATCCCTAAAACGTCAGCTTTTAGGAAACTTAAAAAAAAGCAAAATCATTTGTAAATACGGAGGAAGTACAAAACTGAAGGTAAGTAAAGTTTCATTCTGTATTTGTTAAATTTCACTGCGTCATTTTTAGTTGACGAAAATGTAAACGTTAGACCAAGTGATAACACATACTTATCAAGTGAAAAGTTTAAAGGATATATTGACGTTTTTATGGTTTCATAATTTTAATGTAAATGCACGATTATAATTCATTGGCAATATTGACAATGACTAAATGTTAGGTTAGCGTATCTTACTGAACCCTCTGTACAGCAGCAATCCATTTCTTCTTTTGTTCGATTTTGTAATCAACTTTAGGACATTTGTAAGATTTACACTTAGTATTTTTAAGTGAATTTTTACAATTAAATACGCAAGAGCTATTGACCATTGTAAAAATAAACAATAATATTGAATATTTATATAATTTTACTATACAGATATTCCCATAAATAGCAGATGCTTTTACACTTCGCCTCGAAACATTTTTGCCACCATGAACGGCACATCGGATGGAATATTGTTTACCTAAAACTGCTGTACTCACCACTTGCAAAAATTTATATTCAGACGATCAAAAACGTATTCGTGCAGATAGGTACCTGCTTACGCCATTTTCAGAGATTCAAAGTGCCAGAAATCGGTCGCGTATGACGTTAAAAAAATTTTTTTTTTTTTTTAATTTTTCATATCTTCCTTTGCCTATGATGAGCAACATTATGGATACCTACTTTTCAAATTGTTGATAACTTTTAGGTGGCCTCGACGCCTTCGCGAAAATAATCTCGATTTTATTATTGCGCGAGCGCTTCCTCCTCGAAACTATACAATCTTCGTGCTAAAGTTTTTTTTTCGCATCACATCTCATTTTTAAACATTTTTTTACTAGCAGACTTTCGAAGAAAGAAGGAACCGCTTGTCAAAAGAAAATGCAACATTGCCAGTAGGTATATATTCCCATAGCGCGCGTCGCTCCTATTGGAAAGGGAAAAATAAAGAAATAAAAAACATCTGCCCTTACCAATATGTTCTCATACAATGTAAATTATTGAACGGACTGTAAATATCGTTTGTAATTGCGAGTAGTAATGCGTATCGAACAATTTATTCCTGTAGAGTGGAGCCCATTCACGTGAGAATTAAACTTTCGAGAGCTTTTCTCGCCGATAGTTATGCCATTCTACGAGCTTAAGCGAACTCGGTCCCTATACCGAGAGTTAGGATCTACCTACTCTCAGGATTGTCACGATGTGGAACGACGTTTCCCGAACAAGGAAGAGACAAGTAGCTCAATTGAAGAATACGAAAAAATGCAATTCTTTGGGATGTCAAGAGCGTCGAATGTCGCAAAAAGGGAATTAAAAAATCATACAATTTCAAGAACCGCGCTCAAGTTTAAACGTACCGAAAGAGGAATGTAAAGAAAATACTACAAACATACTCGTTACGTGGATATGCAGAGCTCGACCCGACAGCTTCTTTTACTTTTTCCATTTTCTTTGAGAATAGGTAAGACGATAAATGGCGGCTGCAGTAGGAACGGTTTGCTGCTTGTGCGAAACGGGAATTTAAAATACTATAGGTAACTACTGACGCGATATGCGTCATTCTCGAGCTACATACGCACGATCCTATTGTGAGAGTAAAGTTGCGAGAAACTCTCGGGTTACTTTCCAAATTGCTCGCGAGAGTAAAACTCGCGGGAAACAAAAAAACGTAGAAAGTGAAAACAGTCGGGCGAGTACCTACGCTCGAGCGCGGCTCTCAGGATTTACTTGCACGTGGACGGGCACCGTCTTCGAGTCTTCGGACTCTTTATTCTGGTCGATATAGTAGGTGCCAGAAAGGAAGTATTTAGGATTACCTCGACTCCCTACTACGCGACTCGTACTTGCTCTTGTACGAATACCGACTGTTGATAATCATACCGACAATCGATAAAAGCGTTCGCAATGGTCGGAACGTAAGGTGATGTGACAGATCTTCTTTACCGTTCCTGCTGTCCATGTATTTTTCGGACGAATGCCATTTCTAAACTAATGAACGGAATGAGCTGAAATTTGAGTATGATATACAATTAACCACTTCGCATACGCTGACGCTCGCAGAATTTCGAAATTTGGTAAATAATGTACAGATTTCGTTACCATATGGTAATTTTGATTACAGATTTACATATTTTGACAAATTAATGACTCGAATCAAAAAAACTGCGAGCGTGATCGACAAACTACGAAAAAATCTGAAACAATGAGTACCTGCACGTTGCTGAGTGCGCAATATTACAGAAATGGCATTCATACGAAAATAACACGTGGAAAGCCGGTAATAGCAATTGGAAGAGTAGAGCGAGGTTGTGTACGTAGTTCGCGCATATCCCGCTTCTCTCTCGCGAAGCTCGAGCGCTAATAACGCTTGTTCGCGTCGACCGAAGCTATGGGATATACATGAGATACACAACGCGGTGGCAAATTTCACACCGTATCATCATAGTATAACTAGTATGGGCACTCTTTGTCGGCACTTTGATCTTTTTGTCGTCAATTTTCCGCCATGTTTTTGGCCTAACCTCCAGTGACGGATCATTTGTTCTAGGAACCCGCGGTATATTACTATCTCACCAGGGACGTATATAAATTTTATAAATTGGAAAAGAAATTTTTTAATTTAAAAATTATCTAAAAAATAAAACAAATAAAAGCTTTTTTTGGTCAATAAATTAAAATTATTAGAGATAGATTTATTAGAGATAAAATATATTAGATAAAATTGATAAAAAGATGAAAATATATATAAACTAATTTATACAGATTAGAACCGATTGTATACATAAATAAGAAAATAAAAAAGTGAAATGGTTTGCATATTTTATTATTTGAAAACTAATTGTTATTTATGTCTATCATTATTATTATAAATCATTACATAAATATAGGAGTTCGGTAATCATAAGTAAAGTAAAAATATATGATTACATGAATCATTTATTCATTACATAATGACATACAAACATCTATTATAAAATTACATTAATTATACAATTAGTGAATAATTAAAGCCATACATATCATGGAAATATAGAGCCAATTATTCCAATTGTTTATAAATGTTTCCAAATGATCATTTTATTTGAATTATTTTGATTAGAATTAGATTTAAAGTTGCGATTTATAAATTTTAAAGTATAATATAAACGCATCCTGAAAAATAGCTTTTTTACAAATAAATGTGGAAAATCTTGACATGGATGCTGAAACATAATTGATTCAACTTTTGTCAAAAATGTTTGAATAACATTTTTTTGTAAAATAACGGTTTCAAAATTATCATTAAAAATCGCTTCTAAAGAACATATATAAAATATAAAATTGTTATGTGGCATTTTCAGGCTACCAAAAGCAGACCTTTCACTTTGATATGCTTTAAAAAAACAGGAAATTGTTGAGTCCTCCAATTCTACATGTTCTATACTGTATTCTTCGCAAACTGCAAAGCGAAAAAAAGAACACTCTGAATTTGCAGTCGTATTTCTGCAATTTTTAACACTGCACTTTTTATATCCTTTGATTTTCTACATTTTATTTTATGTCTTATTTTCCAACGTTGTTTTCAAAAATTGTAACCTTTCAACTGACTGTCACAGGCTTCACATCACCACTTATGAAACAATTTTCTGATTGGTGGCGCCCAAAAACATGGCGGATGGATGCGCAGAACGGATCGACGCGAACCTCGAAAATGCTCGGAGTGCCCATACTAGTTATACTATGGTATCATTATGTACATGTTTTAACCATAGTATAACTAGTATGGGCACTCTTTGTCGGCACTTTGATCTTTTTGTCGTCAATTTTCCGCCATGTTTTTGGTCTAACCTCCAGTGACGGATCATTTGTTCTAGGAACCCGCGGTATATTACTATCTCACCAGGGACGTATATAAATTTTATAAATTGAAAAAAGAAATTTTTAAATTTAAAAATTATCTAAAAAATAAAACAAATAAAAGCTGTTTTTTGTCAATAAATTATAATTATTAGAGATAGATTTATTAGAGATAAAATATATTAGATAAAATTGATAATTATTAGAGATAGATTTATTAGAGATAAAATATATTAGATAAAATTGATAAAAAGATGAAAATATATATAAACTAATTTATACAGATTAGAACCGATTGTATACATAAATAAGAAAATAAAAAAGTGAAATGGTTTGCATATTTTATTATTTGAAAACTAATTGTTATTTATGTCTATCATTATTATTATAAATCATTACATAAATATAGGAGTTCGGTAATCATAAGTAAGGTAAAAATATATGATAACATCAATCATTTATTAATTACATAATGACATACAAACATCTATTACAAAATTACATTAATTATACAATTAGTGAATAAAGCCATACATATCATAGAAATATACAGCCAATTATTCCAATTGCATACATTCGATCTTCAAAATGATGACTGCAAACTCTGTTGGTTGCGTATAAATTTTCTGCTGTTTTCAACATTAAATCGGGGCGATTGTAAAATATTATCCACTTCCTTGCCCTAAAATTATTACAAATTATTTTTTAGTATAACATTCATCGAAAAAATTCTTCCTCTCAGTCTACCTTTCATTATCTTTAGGAAAGCGAAAAAAAGAACACTCTGAATTTGCAATCGTATTTCTGCAATTTTTAACGCTGCACTTTTTGTACTCTTTGATTTTATGCATTTTTTTTATTATAATGTATTATTTTCCGACGTTGTTTTAAAAAATTTTAACCTCTGAACTGACTGTCACAGGCTTCACATCACCACTTATGAAACAATTTTCTGATTGGCGGCGCCCAAAAACATGGCGGATGGATGCGCAGAACGGATCGACGCGAACCTCGAAAATGCTCGGAGTGCCCATACTAGTTATGTTTTAACGCATGTGTATTTGCCTGAAGAGAGTCCCTTCACGACTGCAACTAGCCGAGTCGAGACTCGATCGAGACTTATCGATTCTTAATCGAACTTAATCCAAAGATAGCCGGCGACTTTTTACGCTCAATTTTGAATCTCGTTTTTTTCAGGAACCATCAGCGATCAAACGATAAAATTTGACATACAGTAGTATCAAACGACGCTCAACCGATGGCAAAAGGACAAAGTTAAAAATATAACAACTGGAAGTGTTCAACCTTCACCAGTTAAAAGTTACTAAACAAGATCCGGAGAAAGTAATTTCGATCTTGTGAAAAAAACTATTAAAGATCAAACGCTTATTTTTAACGATATAACGGTATCAAACGACGATCAAACAATTGGTAAAAAAAAGGTAAAAAAGTTCCGGTCGGTCGGCCAACTTTATGGAGCCGTTCGCATCACGGATGTTCTAACCTTTTATCCTTTCAGAAGTCCCTTAGGACAACATAATGTGCAAACAGTAATGTGTACTTATTGTTAGGCGTTTTCGAAAAATAGCAAGGGACGTCTTACGCGTATAACATATCCCGGTACGTTGCAACTATAAGCATGAGATGGCGGTGGTCGAGTTGTGGCGGCGTTTAAACTTCGCAATTGTTAGATCGAGGTCTGATCATTACTTTTTGAAGTAAAACTTCTTTAGGCGTGGTAGGGCAGTAAATTCGTTCGAACCGGACGACGAACGCGAGTGACCCCGTCAGGAGAAGCCCTTTCCCTCTAGCAGGCAGCTGAGAGGGGAGAGTTGGAGCGTCGACTAGTAGCGACTCTTTTACTGCATCATATATACTCTGAGCACATGCGCAGTGTGTAGTGCTCCCAACTGGCAGTTGCGTAGAAAGAGAGAGATTCATTTCTACTCTCTTCGTTGCAAACGGCAGAGACTCTATTCGCATACGCCTGGCATACTGTGTTAGCACGTAGGGTAGGTAGCGTAAAAAACTAGTAAACGCTTGCACATTAGACTAAACACGTGTGAATTTCTTTTTTAATTTAACTTTTCTTCAAAACTGGTAATATTTTTTCATATATATTCAAATTCAAAGGTAATATAATTAAAAAAATACGTGTATTTCCAAGCCTGGCTTGCACGAAATTTTTCATTTTCAGGAAAACTATATGCATTTGGTCGTTCTCAATAATTATAAATATAACATATAATATATATTTGTTTTAATAATGAAAATTAGAAAACAGCCAAATAACAATGGCAATTCAACAAATGTTCATATAAATACACGTATTTTCTTTTTCATTGTATTACCTTTGTATTGTAATATATACGAAAGAATATGAGCAGTAATGTACAAAAATATAAATAAAAAAAACGATAAATGAGATTCGAGCCAGCGATCCAGTGATTACGGAGCTCGAATGCTAACTACTCCACCGTCACCATCTACTTATAGCTGCGATGCATAGATATAGTATATTTGACGCGGAAAACTTCTCTTGAGATTTTCTCGAAAACGCCTGCGTAATACGCCTTACTACTTGGATATTATGTTGTTCTAATGGATGACTAAAAGTGTACAAAGTTTGGAGAAAATCCGCGATCCATTCTGATCCCGTCTATTTCTCGGCGCAAGACTTGCATTTGGCTCAAGGTTTGGCTCATTTTCTTCCCGAGGCTTTGTACGCTTTGCACTTTGGGCCATGCACTGCCATCTAGCGGCGTTGCGCAGCGTGCAAGTTCGCTACCATGCCGACGTCGTCGGAGTTCGTCCAGGCCTTTCACATCACCGTAACGCATTATATCTCAACAAATTGCTCACAATTTGCTCATCACTGCCCCACCTTTTATTTGCATTTTATTAACGTTGTTTTTTTTTCAATAAAATATAACAATAAAATTTCCGATGTCGTAGGCTTGGGAAAACGACAGTAGCGCTGCCAGTTTTGAAATATGGAACTAGGAAGCGCTGAGATGTCCGCGAAGTTAGCGTTGTAAATGTACTTTTCACTTTTCCAATAGTATCACATATAAAAAGATTCTTACGTGTTTACACTTGTTTCCTACAAAAATTGATTTTATTGCATCGGATGCTTAAGGTAGTCCTATCGTTGGGTGGGGGATTAAAATTTTATTCCCGTTTTTTCTCACATTCGAAGTGAACCAAACGTTAAAGTTCATTAACAAAAGTTGTTGCAAATCGACTGAAGAACAACATACTCAAAATTCAAATTGATCTTGCGGAAAGTTTATTTGTTATATAATAAACAAAATCGTGAATTTTGTTTTCCATAAGATTTGTTATAAAAACTAATCGAAGCTTCTTTGATGTCATATAAAAATGTGTGCAAAATTTCAACAGGCTTCATCGACCAAATGATCGAGATACTCGTTGTATAATGTTGCGATATTTAACACGGGCTCTTACGGGAGATTGCGAAAAGTGACGATTTTCATGAATAAATATCGTGATTTTTGAGTCGATAAAGGGCCCTGAAATTTTATACAAATATACATATGACATCAAAGAACGTCTCTGCAAATTTTCACTGAAATCTGATGGATACGTTATAACGATACGACTACCTGAAGAGAGCTTTAATGATGTGAAAAGAAAAATGCGAGAAAGAAATTATTCCCAAATGGACAGCTTACAGCAACGTTATTTTCCACAACGTTGCTGTAAGTTGTCCATTTGGGAATAATGCGTAGACATTTTCAACGAGAAATTCTATATCAATTGTCATTAATATTAGCAATACTTTTGTTAACGATTGATTTGAGGTGCTAGTAAGTTTATTTATTACTGCGCAAAGGTGGTATCAATATTAACAATGGTACAAGGGGCCATAAAGTTCTTCGTTTTCTAGCTTCCTGTTTTAAAACTGGCGGCGTTACTGTTGTTTTCTCATCATTAAAACATTGGAAATTTAATTACTAATTTTTATTGAAAAAACGTTAATAAAACGCAAACAAAAAGGTGGAGCAGTGATGAGGAAATTGATCGCAATTTTTTGAGCTCAGAAAAGATCCCGTTCGTACTTGGACAACTTAAAAATTACGAAATTCGTGTTTGTTGTGAAATTGTTTAATAACTTATATGGACGAATGCCATTTTTAAACTAAGAACGGAATGAGCTGAAATGTGAGTAAGTTGTATAGTTGATAGATCCACATACCCGAAAGGTCGAAGAATTTCAAAATTCGATAAAAAATTTACAGATTTCGTTACCAGGTGGCAATTTTGGCTCCAAATTTATATTTATTGGCTTGAATAAAAAAAACTCTGGTATTTACCGGATAGACGACAAAAAATCCGATACAATAAGTATCCACACGTTGCTGCACGTGCAATATTACAAAAACACAGCGAAGGCCGGTAATAGTAACTGGTATAGTAGAGGAGGGTTGCGTATGTAGTTCGCGCATATTCCGTTTCTCCCCCGCGGCGCTTCGAGCGCTAATAGCGCTCGTTTGCAGCTCAATAAACTTAGCCGGTTCTATTGAAATATCGAATTTTTCTCTATGTCAATGGATTGTTAGTCATTTGTTAGTATTTCTTAGGCAAAATCTAGCATTTATTAGGCTTTATTTATTGACTAATACGACAAACAAATTTCATGTCAAAGTTAGGCGCGCGAAAAAGATTTTTAATGATTTCCAACTTGTATTCGTACCCAATCATTTGTTAGTCGTTTGTTAGCGTTTGTTAGTTGATTTTTATCGTTCGTTAGAGCTTTATTTTAAATTAATCATTAAAAAACTTTTCGGGCTTGGAGCGCGCTTTAAACCACGTGAAGTTAGCCGCATTACCACGACAGCTGAGCACGGCTTTATTCATGACACTTCGTAATTGCAGCTAAATACCGCTTCTTCTCATTCCAATCGATTGTTATTCCATTATTAGTGATTGTTAGTCGATTTATATCGTTTGTTAGCGCTTTATTTTAATTTAATCATTAAAAAACTTTTCGGGCCTACAGCACGCTGCAAGCCGCGTGAAGTTAGCCGCATTATCACGACCACTGAGCGCGGCTTTATCTATGATACTTCGTTATTGCAGCAGAATGCCGATTCTTCTCGTCCCAATCGATTGTTTATCCATTGTTAGTGATTGTTAGTTAATTTGTATCATTTGTTAGAGTTTCATTTATATCCAATCGTTGAAAAACTTTCCGGTCCTAGAGCATTGGTATCGTACTGTAAGGCCGAAAAGTTTTTCAACGTTTAAATGAAAATGAAGCTCTAAAATATGATGAAAATTAAGTAACAATCACTAATAACGAATTACCAACCGTGTAGGTTGAGAATAATCAGTATTTTGCTGAAATTGAAAAGTTACATCGGCAAGCGGTGCCCAGCCGCCGTGGTGGTGCTGTCAACTTCATGCGGCTTGCAACGTGCCGAAAGTTTTTCAATGATTGAATAAAAATTAAGTTCTAACAAACGATAAAAATCGACTAACAAACGACTAACAAACGATTGGGTACGAAGAAAAGTTCGAAATCATTAAAAATATTATTCGCGCGGCAAACTTTGACATGAAATTTGTTTTTCGTATTAATCAATAAATAAAATCTAACAAACGCTAGATTTTGTCTAACAAATACTAACAAACCACTGACAATCGATTGGCACAGAAAAAAATTTGATATTTTAAAAGTCGCCGGCTAAATTGATTGAGCTCTCGTTTGCGTCGACTGAAACCATAGTCAGAGAACATAGAGGACAGGTCCCGTGTTAATTTTTGGCACGGAATACGTAGTTCCAGTTATGGGCTGTAGAGCGCGCAGCGATGTATCGGTGTGCCGCACACGTTCGACGCAACAGCTGACCCCCACTCTCATGCTATCTCGCTTGCACTTACGCGTGCCTGCGGATAGGTGTATCTCATTCGCGCTTGTATCAGCGGCACGCTCGAAAGCGAAGAGGGGGATACATGCTAGGGGTTCATGGATCGAACCCTAGTATTGGAGTTTTCTTTTTTAGTAGATTTTATTTTACATCGAAGTTCAATATTCATAATATTGACTCTTACTTTTTGTAAAAATGATTATTTTTTTTAATCGAAAGAGGAATACGTTCTGTAAAAAAATGTGTGTATATGTCTCGCCATCATAATTGTATGACCTGTAAAAAAATCATATTCAGATACGGAATGAAATAATAAACTTATCTTACAGAACATTTTCTCTTTTGAGTTTGTAATTTGAGAGTTATTTATTTTTTAAAAAACATATAAATAAACATGTGCATATTTTTCAATTGGACTCGCTCTTAGCTAATATCAATCGGTATGTATACATGTAAAGCGTTTGTAGTGCATTATTATTAACAAAATAAATCATGAAATGAGAAAATCAAACATGCTATAATAGTGATTGATATTACTCGACGAAAACCACGTGAAGGTGGCGAGTATTTTTTGTCAGGATGGGAAGGAATAATAGCTAGTTTTTTACAATCATAAAATGAGTTTTTGGATTTAAAAAACCGACTATAAGGAATAAGGTAAGGCAGGAAGAAGGGAAATTAATGAATCTAACTGAAAAATCGACAAATCATGTACTTTCATGTGAAATTAAATTTTAATTTGAATTGAAATTTATATTCTAATTTGACAGATTAAAAATACTTTATTGAAACGGTTAAGAACGTAAAAAAATCGTTCAGCTGTGAGAAACTTTCAATAACTTGCGGTTCGGTTTCGCAAGAACGTCGCTGTTTGGCCGTATTTTATTAGTTACATCTCTCAAATCACGGGATATCCACTTCAAATATCTACAATAAAATCGCGATGGTCTTTGCAATCAACGTTTTTTTAACCAAAAGTTACGGTCGGTCGCTGTCAATGTTTCATGCAGACATCGTCTGAGATATTTACCAATGCCGATTTCGTGTTTGTGCAGCGAAAATTCACTTTCAAATCGTCTGTAACCAGCAACTATCAAAGTATGAAACTTGTCGACAGAAGCTGTTAAATGTCCAAGTTCTTGTCCGTCAGTGGTTTTATACGATTTAAAAAAAAACTAAAAGCTGACTGTCATTTTCGAAATTCTGGTTACTTTTAACAAAAACTTCTTTGCATTTCGCACACTGAAACTTTTCCAGACATCTATGGAGCAAGCAACCAGAAACATAATTCATGCTGCAGTTTCCAAGAGTTATTTCGTTACTATCTTCTTTGGTCTTTATCAACGTCGGCATTGTTTGATCTATTTTATCGTCCAGTGTCTGGTCAATGTCGCTGATTGACTCGTTTGCGACCACATCTTCACTGATTATCATCAATTTCGTACATCGTGTCGTTTTCAGGGACCAACAAACCCGATCCTTCGCTAATAATGTTAATTTTTAATTTGGTTTTTTTTCGCGAGCAATGTAAGCATTTCGTCTTCCTCTCAATTCGTTCCTTTCGGAGGTTTTTCTAGATCGACGGTTATTACATATTGTAAATTGTATCTAAATTGTGTTGCGGAAAAAACATCTGCGTACAATGTTTACTACGAGGAGTCTATATTTTATTTTTTTCCTGTTCATAATTTTAGTTGAATCGCGAATAATTTATTTCTCGGTCATAATGAATAAATTTTTATTTTTGACAAAAAAGGAAACAAAAATTTGCACGCTGGAGAATCGATCTATTAACCATAACATTGCTATGTCTGCATGCTCACCGGATGACCATTTTACAAACTTAAGTTATATAAAATCATTTATCGAACCCATCATCAGGAAGGCTTAATATCTTAAATGGTTAATTTACAACAACATCGTTTAACTTTCTAGAAAAAAAGCATCTTTATTATCTGTGATGAATAAAATCTATTTTAACCATTATACAGGCTCTGCAAATAAACGAACGAGCATCTTATATCGAGACCCCAAGTACCCCAAGCTCAAGGTATACAGCTCGTAAGTGCGGGCGAGAGCGACACCGCACCCCAAGCATAGTTGAACGCATGGGTGCGAGAAAGCGCATGCTATGACCCCAGCGTTAGTGTATGCGTGCAAACACATATTGAGCAGCGCCGCGGTGGCTGGGGTCAGCACTAAGCCTTATATCGAGACCCCAGCACCCCAACCTCGGGGTACACAGCTCGTGGGTGCGAGCGAGAGCGATACAGTACCCCAAGCATGGCTGAACGCATGGGTGCGAGAAAGCGCGGGCTATCACCCCAGCGTCAATTTATGCGTGCATACCGATATTGAACAGCGCTGCGGTGGCTGAGGTGAGCACTAAGCGCACCCCAGCCAAGTGCGCCCATAAGATCTGTCCTTCCCATGGATAAATGAATATAGGGATGGAGCACGAGCTCACGGGAGTGAAACCATTGCGGGTCGAAGGGACGAGGTATTATGTGCCTGAATCTGATTGGTTATAATGGTGCGCAAGTGCAGTGAGACCAAGTGGGACTAAGCTTGTACATATCGTATGTACATCGCTAGTACATTGTCGTATTTATCCTTTTCTTTTCAAAATAATTTTTATCAAAAGGGAAAAAAATCAAAATGGTGCAATGTTGTGTGCCAAATTGTAAAAATCGATCCGATTACCAAAATTGGAAACAGATAAGTACTGTAGATTAAAATCGGAAAATCATTATTCAAAGGTCAGTAATGATTTATATGTATATCTATTCTGTTTTATGATTTAACTTTTATAACAATTCGAAATAAATTGTATTGCTTTGTAATATACACGTGTATTATCGTAATTATAACTTCTATATTATTATATCCGTTTATTTTTAATTAATGCTGCATATTTTATGGGTCATCTTTGTATAAACTTTTTTCTTGCAAACTTTAAATAAATATCATTCATATAAATTCTTTTACATTAAGTCTCTATTTTTTATTCTATTGTGATTTTCTATCATTGCTTTTACTATTAATAATTATGGTTTTTTATACGCACACACAAAGAGAGAGATGTGATTTTACAATCAATTTACGTTTTTACTATTTGGCATGACACATGAAGTAAATATAAGATTACTAAGAAGTATAATTAAATATTGTATTTTATATCAATGGAATATTTTTTATATTTATTATATTTTACAGTACAAACTAGAATCATTAGTATCAGTAGTACGTATTTTACAATTATCTATGCATTTTCAATTTTGTATTTTAACCTACAAATACATTGCGCGTCCTACAAATATAAATGTTTGTATTTCATCATATATATACAATAACAATATATAATTCTTTTACCATTAACTTTTTCACAACCGAATATACCTAGTTATCATCGTTTTACATTTAACCTGCCGGTGACGAGTGGCACGTAGCAGTATACTGAGCATGCGCACAATTGTAGACAATGAAATTTGGGCACATTAACCCCCCCCCCCCCCCCCCCCCCATTTCGGCTTCACTCCCCGCATCTACCTTTCGGGCTTATACTCTATCCCTATATTCCTATATCCATGGTCCTTCCATGTAAATCTATGTTCTCTGCTGTGTCAGTCAGCTGAGAGGTTAAAATTTGTGAAAACAACGTCGGAAAATAATATATTATAATAAAAAAAAATGCATAAAATCAAAGGATACAAAAAGTGCAGCGTTAAAATTGCGAAATACGACTGCAAATTCAAAGTGTTCTTTTTTTCGCTTTCCAAATGATAATGAAAGGTAGACTGAAAGGAAGAATTTTGTCGATGAATGTTACAATCAAAAATAATTTGTAATAATTTTAGGGCAAGGAAGTGGATACGATTTTGCAATCGCCCCGATTTAATGTTGAAGACAGCAGAAAATTTATACGCAACTAACAGAGTTTGCCGTCATCATTTCGAAGATCGAATGTATGCAAACGATTTAAAAAATCGGTTGCTTCCTTCAGCCTATCCGACTCTAAATACGGACTCTGAAAATAACGAAAACGAAAATATTGCTGTAAGAACGTAATGATGAATCAAAGAATCAATATTTATAAATAAGAAACATAACCTTTAAGTAAAAAATCATTTCAAAATCATTTTTTTAGAATGCAGATTCTATTGATAATGTAGACTGTAGTGCAAAAACACTACGTAATTATGAAAATGATATATCTGAGGTATGTTTATTTGTTTATTATAAGTGATCTACAGCCCGTATCAGACTACGCAGAGAAATTAAGATTTAAGTTTGACAATTGAAATTTGACCAGGACAACGAAATTTTTGTTCTTGTAACGAATTGTAACAGTTTGTATTTTAATATTTTGGTACAGTTATTTTTAGACGCTTCAACAATATTTAACAAATGGAATCTCTTGATTAAACGTTGAATAGTGATATCGAAAGTTTAAGAAAATTACAAAATAAATAATATTAACTTGTTCTCAATCATACACACACAGTCACGTTGACATACTCTCCATCTCACTCATCATGGGTAGAGACAAACGGGATCATGATCGATCTTGTTAAATGAAATAAAATATATCAGTCCTTATCTTGGAGTTATGTCTTGTCTTCCCTCGTTGGCATGTCCAGAGAGAGAGAGAGAGAGCGGAAATGTTGTTGTAGATGCCTTTAGTGAGTCCCATCAGAGCAGATTGCACGTGATCTTGGATGGTAAATGAAATCTCGTCCGGTATAGTGGATGGAAGATTTTCCGGAACGATCGGTGGACCCTCAATTTTGGATGTTAATAGGCGATCGCTGGCCAGGCAATCGTCGATTATGATAAATCCAAAATTAGATGGGCGGCGAATCTTTGTCTCTTGGCACCGTCTGGTTGATAGTGTGACGATGTTCCTTCTTTGGAACCTGATGTGCGAGTGTCTCCTATTCGGTGCGAATTTGATAATTGGTTTCCGTGCTCTCTTGGACATGTCCCCACTCTAGTCTCCCCCACTCTCGTCGATTCTCACATTATGGGATCGAACGATCGCCTCATTCTTTTTATTTTAATCTGTCAAATTCTAATCTTTCATCTTGAATCGTAAATGCATAATCTGGTACCGTCTTTAGATATTAAAATATAAATAGGTTTAAAATATTTTGTTTTTTGGTTTGATAGTTCGCTTCAATCACTGCGCCAAATCTAGAAACAGAAATTGCAGTAGTTGAACCGACTTGTCAGGTACAAATCTTTTGTCTTTTTTCTATTACTCGAAAGAGAATATTAAAATATAAATAGGTTTAAAAATTTACTTTTTTTTTATTTTATAGATTGCTTCAAACACTAGGCAAGAAACTGGAATATAAATTGCAGTAATTGAACCGACTTCAAACACTGGGCAAGAAATAGAACGCGAAGTATCAACGAAGCATGATAAAGTCGTTTAAACAACGAAAAAGTTACCCTCTGATACGCCGAAAAAAATAAAACTGCGAAAAGAAAGTAAGCTTTTGAAAAAAGAGAATACTGTTTTGCGAAATAACCTTGAAAATATAATGAATGTAAGCAAAGATCAATTCTTAAAATATTGCGATGAATACTTACCTCCAGAAATAGCACTGTTCGTAAAAGAGCAAGTTCTTAGTAAAAATAAAAGAATGAGAGGTCAAAGTTATTCTAAACAATATAAAGGATTATAAATATAATTCAAATAAAATGATTATTTGGAAAAATCAGTAAACAATTGGAATTATTGCCTGTATATTTCTATATGATATGTATGGTATGAATTGTTAACTAATTGTATTGTAACGGTCCCACATTCTATTCCCACCGCACTCACCTACTCCTAATCTCTTTTCTTGCTAACTCCCAATTCCGCTGACTCCACAATCCCACGGTCCCTTATCACCCTCACGCGACATCCCCTCCACTCCTAAACTGTTTCTTTCAAACCCTTTCTCCCAGCCTCTTTCATCATCTAAATCAGTTCTCCTCCGACTTCCTAACCAACTAGACCTTTCCTCCATTTAATAAATTACCAATCTTTTACACCGCAAACACGCGTACAATTATTTATATCTTTACCGCTCACTATCCGTTACAGTATAATTAATGTAACTTTGTAATAGATGTTTGTATGTAATTATGTAATTAATAAATGATTGATGTAATCATTTATTATTATTATATAAATGTTTATTATTATATAAATATATATACATATAAATATATTATTATATAAATTATATAAATGATTGATGTAATCATTTATTATTACCGAATTCCTATGTTTATGTAATAATTTATAATAATAATGATAGGCATAATTAACAATTAGTTTTCAAATAATAAAATATGCAAACCATTTCATTTTTTAAATTTTATTATTTATGTATACAATCGTTTCTAATCTGTATAAATTAGTTTATATCAGTGTTGGCATTAATTAATAAATTTTTTAATCGATTAATTATTTTCATTAATTTTAATCAGATTAAATTAATCATGATTAAAATAATTATGATTAAAAAGTAATTTTAATCATAATTATTGGTGTTAATCATTAATCACTAATCATTAATTGTTGTTCATACGAAGGAAGAATAACAGTCAACCCGTGTAGCGTTTGATTGTCGCGCGTCTTTTCTAGTTTCGTTTGTTACCGCACGCTCAGCGCTGATGTCGCGCATAGTCCTATTACTGCGTTTATGTACCGAGGTGTGACTACTCCCTTCTACTTCTTCTTAGCACACGCTGTCGGCTAGTTCGTTTTTAATAAAGCCTTAGTGATATATTAGCATTAATAGTCATATCGTTTATTGATGAAAACCTGCCTCGTCATAACCAACAGGTTATGGGCCCAGCACTATTCAACTGCACTGTATGACTATTGAGAAATATAGTCTAAATAATATTCGTACAAAAAAAAAACGCTAGAGCTAACCTAAAAATCGCCACGTGGGTGACGCTTGTATGCGATCAAAATTTGTCTGTTCTCTTCAAGTGAAACTGTGTGAACTACAAGTTGGAGACAAGAAAGAAGAAAAATGTCGACACACACGACGAATATTGAAAAATTAAATAATGAAAATTACGATACCTGGAGACTTCAAATGGAAGCCATCCTGATAAAAAATGATTACTGGAATTACGTAAGTAGCCGAAATAGAAAACCCGAACGGATCGTAAATGCTGAACTCAATGTTGTTATAAATCAACATGAAATCGACAACTGGGTGGAGAAGAATCAGAAAGTGAAAGCTGATATAATTCTATCTATGACACCGTCTGAATTATGTCATGCTAAGCACTGTGCGACGTCAATTGAAGTATGGAAAATATTAGAAGAAGTCTATCATTCCAAAGGACCAGCTCGAAAAGCGACACTCTGGAAACAATTGTTATTCACAAAAATGCGTGAAGGTGAGAGCATGATGGAACATTTGAATAATTGTTTCGGTACCGTTGACATTATCGCAGAGATGGAGATTCCAGTGGCCGAAGATCTGTTAGCGATACTTCTATTGTATAGTTTACCAAGCAGTTATGAAAACTTTCGTTGTGCAATCGAAACGAGGGACGAGCTCCCAGCACCTGAAGCTTTGAAAATCAAGCTGTTAGAAGAATACAATTCGAGAAAAGAAAAAACGGCGCAAGCGGGTCAGCAACAGGATGCATTTTTCGCGAAAGCATCTGCAAACCATAGAAGACCACCTAACTCGAATAATATGCAACGACGAAAGGAAAATGATACAAGTAAGTTACACAAAAATTACAAATGTAACTATTGCCATAAAATAGGACACAAAGCTTCGGAATGCTGGAAAAAGGCAGCAGATCAAAAGGCAAAAGGCGGCTCAAAAGAATACGCAGCAAATGTAGATACGGAAGAAGCTTTCTGTGCCATTGAGTTTTCGAAAATCGAAGAGCCACATAACAAACAAGTTTCGAGTACTTTTGAACACTGCTGTCAAGAAGAATGTGACAATTCTCCGTTTCTGGAACAAGCTTCCATAGCAATCGCAATGAACGTCGAACAAATATCGGGCGACGATTGGTGTATCGATAGCGGCGCAACTTCACACATGTGCCACGAAAGGGCAAAATTTTGCGATTTCACGCCAATGACAAGTGGACACGTAAAAGTAGCTGCAAACACAACGACGGAGATACACGGAAACGGTACAGTTCACTTGACAGTGTCAAATGGAAACGAAAAGAAGAAAATAAGACTCGAAAAGGTTTTGTATGTACCAAAACTAAGCACAAACCTCATGTCAATCTCCAAAATGACTGAGAATGGCCACGAGATCAGATTCAAGGACGACCATGTATGGGTTTAAAAAAAATCACTTTATGGATTGAAGCAAACGGGACGTCAGTGGTTCATAAAATTAGATCAGACCCTTCAAAGTTTTGGGTTGGTCGCGTTGGAATCAGAAAAATGCTTTTACCAAATGAAAGAACAAGACAGTCACCTGATAGTTGTCATCTATGTCGACGACATCATCATTGGCACAAATGACGAAACCAATTAATGGTTCATCCGTCCTTCGATAAGCAAGGCCGTAATTGAAACTGCCTCGTCATAACCAACATTAATTGATTAATTTGATTATAAATTAATAAATCCATCAATGTCGTCAATTCCATGTAAGAAAAATGATGGCAAATAATTATACAGATTTCTTAAAACATTTTTATTAATTAAACAAAAACTGAAAAAAAAAACAATTTTTAACGTTCAAATTCTTATTTTGAAAAAATACTTTCAATCAAATAATCTCTAATCTTTACATTCCTAATTTCTTGATGTTCAAGTTACATTTCATAACTACTCGTTTTTCAAATAAGTCGTCAGATATTTTGTGTGACCGAGGTTTATTTAGCATAGTTGCATAAGAAAACATTCTTTCTATTGAGCCAGAGGACGGCATTGGTGTGTTGTATTTACTAAACACTTTGCCTATAATAGGATATTTTTGTAGAAGCTCTTGTTCTTGGCTTCCTTCGGCAAAAAAATTTGAAATAATCATATCCGCTCTCTTTTTAGCAACAACTGATTCTGCTTCACTGCCAGAATCGGAATTGAAATAAAAAAACTCGTCTTCTTGGTGGCGTGGATTATTGACTGCATTGTTGATTGTTAAAGGTTCCGGGATTTCTGATATTTCCTTTCTTACTATTGATTTAAAAAAGTTTATACACTTCTTTTGATCAGCGGCAGTTAGACATACCAGCCACTTTTTCTTAAATCTTGGATAACACAGAGCTGCAATGGCTGCATGTTTACTGGCTTTATACGAAAGAGTGTAAAAGTCTCCAAATCTTTTCTCTGCGCTTTGTAGATGTTTTGCAGTAAGTGGTTCACAAAATTTGAGATTTGAAGTCGTCATGATCTTCTGTAACTTCTTTTTTATTGCATGCAGACACGGTAATAATATTCCATAACATGAGTCATCGCCCTGCAATATATCCAAAGCTGTTGCAACTGAAGCAGCGCATAGGCAGTATTCCTCAATATATTGAAATTCAGAGTCTCGTAATGGATTTTTTATACTAAGTGCTCTGGCTAGTTGAGAGTAACTAGTTTTGATTTTCAATATATTTTCCAAAGCGCCATAGTAACTATTCCATCTAATTATGCCAGGTCGTGTTAACGTATGCCCGAGAATGTTTTGTATCGTCTCAGCTGATTTTGGGTGAGCAGCAGCACTCCACAAATCGTTACATTTTCCCATTACTATGGTATGCATTTTCCCAAGACATGTCGATTTGTCAGTCAACAAGGCTTGGACGTCCTTACTAGCAATCAGATTTAAAGTGTGCGCATTACACCTGAAGTGAAATGGTAACGACCTGTTTTGTGAATGGTTGTATATTATATTTTCTTCTAACAGAAGATCGTCATGTTCGTGTTCCTGTGTTGTGCCGAACTCTTCTTCAGTCTCTTCAATTTCTTCTCCACTCAACTCGTTCTCGCTGCCACTTGGAGTTGAAGATTCATTATTTTCATCATATTGTATTAAGGATGTTGTATTTACTCCGAATATCGTGAACGCTTTCACAAAATTTGACCCATTGTCAGTATCAGAGCCTACTATTTTCGTGGGGTCAATGTCAAAATTTGAGAATATCTCCAGGAGCAAATCTTTTACCCCGTCAAAGGTGTGTGCCCCTTTAAACCGGCGACAAGCTAAAGCTGCGGAACGCCTCTTATAGTCATTATCAATCCAGTGCACCGTAGCCCCTAAAAAACTTCTTTTCTTCCCCGACCATATATCAGCGGTGGTGCACAAATATTATTTCACTGCAGCTAGGTTTCCTTTTATTTCGCAAATCTGATCGAATGATTGTTTAGCTCCTTTTTTTCTGAGAGAACGGCGCCCTGGTACCTTGATTCCACTATTTGTCACATTTGAATCCTCCATCATTTTAATGAAGTACGGGTCTTCCACGGCTCGAAAAGCAATCATTGAGTTAACAAAATAATTTACTAAATTACGATCAAAATTTTCTTGTGTTACAGGTGTTTTTGAAGCTTGAACTGTATTATTTTTCTTCGTCTTTTGCTTATTGTCTTTCATATATTTTTTACATTCCTGTACTGTGTCAGCACCATGTTTCCGTTTTAAGTGTCCCAAAAAGTTAGATATCGTTTTGCCATAGCCTTTAACTTCTTTACTTTGCGCGTCCAAACACTATACAAACTGCTACCGTGTTGTTATCTGTGCATTTGTCTAGTAGAAGCTTGTAATAGGTACCGTCAAATAAAGCAGAAGAAGAAATTGTTGAATTGACAACTACTGTTGAATTCCCGGAATTACTTGACGACACCGACGGATCATTTGACACACCACTACTATTAGAGTCCATAAAGTCATCATCAGAATTCATGTTTGTTTCTTAAATTAATCTGTTACAATCCGCTGAACTCTATCGAGTATGGGAATGCATAACACGGTTCGATTTCTCTTTTCGAGGCAAGGCAATTAAGCCCTTTCCTTCAGGGACGGAAATCTCGCCTTTTCTTTACTACAATTCGTCGGAGGGGTTTTCGACTAGGACGGCACCGTCGTTTTCGACTAGTCCGATGGTCAATCTTGGCCTATACGAAAGGTTGCATGAGAAAGATTCGACTCACTCTTTCGATGGTCGTGTAGTGCTGGTGATCTGACGAAGCTCGATGCGATGCGACGATGATTCTTGTAGTCTCGGCGAGGAGTGAAAAGAATATGGTCGACGCGAGTTCAGTTATCAGACTTTTATTTTTCACGAGCACGTTACTTTTTGACTCTAAGATTACTGTACAATATACAAGCTTAGTCTCGATGAGTTTACAACTTTTATACTCAGACGGGCGACGAGCAAGAATGCTCCGCAGATTCTGTTGCACAAAGTGGTTGCGTTGCTGGTCCCCGTTGAAATTGTAATTAACTACTTGGTGTAAAAGGTCGCCCTTTTATACTAATTTTTGGTAGCTACTTAGGGCTAGTGTGATGAGTCACCTAGTGGAAGGGTGCCTAGGATGAGTAATGAAGATAGCGAAAGGTGTCGTCCGCGGCACGGTGTACGCGCGGCAGCGAGCCAATCACAGGGTTTTCCCGAGTTCGCGCGTGGCTCTTCTGGGTTCGGAGGTACAGTGTGTTAAGGTGAGGTCACCTGGCTCGAGGCAGGTGACGAATTGTGCGATGCCTCGAAATCGTTGGAGTTTGGCATAGAAATAGTGGATTCGTAACGCGATTGGTGCGATGCGCTAAGTTGTGCGGTACGCTAGGCGAGGCTTGAAATCGTTTAGAGATAGGTATAAAGATAAAGGATTCTCAAATCGTAACAAATCACTGAGTGAAACAATATCGCAAACTTTTGCAAAATCCGAAAAATTCATAGCCAACCGACCGCAAGGCGAGCGTTTGCCTATACTGTTTAACGCTTAGGGCATCGCCATAACAAATAACGTTGGCTCCGTTACGGAGCTATCCGTCATTTGTTCCGCAACTCCGTAGGCTCCGCTGCGGAATCAAATGTTTTTAGCATGATTGCGCTTAAGATGCTACGGTATCATCGTCATTGGCAACTGTTATTGTGAGGAGTTTTTGATGTTCTCTTCTTTCTTTTCTACGGATAGATGACGAAATAACGACGAATAACATTAGTACTGATGACTTTTGACTGATTGACTTTTTGATTTAGTTGATTTATTATACATTTTATTTGGACAGAGTTAATAGTTAATTAAATAATCAAATTAACGATTAATGATTATGATTAATAATCTTAATCATTTTAAATTTGATTATGATTAATTAATTGTAATCAAATTTTTAGATTATGATTTTTAATCATTACTTTTTAGTCATTAAGCAGATTAACTTTGGGCCAACACTGGTTTATATATTTTTTCATCTTTTTATCAATTTTATCTAATATATTTTATCTCTAATAAATCTATCTCTAATAATTTTTATTTATTGACACACATCAGCTTTTATTTGTTTTATTTTTTAGATAATTTTTAAATTTTTAAATTACTTTTTTAATTTATAAAATTTATATATGTACATCCCTGTTGCGATAATAATATAACGCAGGTTCCTAGAATAAATGATCCGTCACTGGAGGTTAGACCAAAAACATGGCGCAAAATTGACAACAAAAAGATCAGTGCCGACAAAGGGTGCCCATACTAGTTATACTATGTTGAAATTATGGGATAACATGAGATGCACCACGTGGTTGCAAACTTCACGCCGTATTATGATATACATGTTTTGACACATGTGCATTGACTGGAGGGATCTGCTTCACAAATGTCACTAGCCGAGTCGAAACCCGATCGAGAATTATTGATTCTTAGTAGAACACATGAACCTTGAATTATAGCCCAGAGATCACAGTTATGTTTGTACAACATTGCGTTATGAGCTGAAAATCACATGCAATGTTATAAGAACGTTACATGTTGCTTACATGTCAGTTACAATTTCCGCCTCTTAAATGTTACAAGTAACTGAACTTTTGTTACATTACTGTTACATAACTGAGCACATCAACAAATACGCATTAGCTATCAAACATTCAAGCAACAAGTAATGTATTTTTTTTCTCTCCTTTATTCTTTGCAACTATAATTTATCCCCGGGGGACATTCAATAATTCTGATAAGTGTAGTTTTCTTTGCTCAGTGGGAAAGCCATTGCCGTCTCTGCTATTGGTGTCTACGTTGTTAATTCAGATTTGTCTCGTTGGGAGATCCAAGAGCTTGATGCGTTTTAGTCGGCTGGTTTCGTCTCTTCGGTCGAGGATTTGTCGGGCCATTGTGTTTGGGTGGTTCTGAAGTCTTTCCATATATCTCGTGCTGTAGCTTCTGGTATTTTGAGCTACCGTTGTTATTCTTAGGTCGTTGTGAATGGTCTTGTTGCTGACGTACCAGCGGGCACTAATAATAGTTCTTAGTGCTGATGATTGGGATCGTTGGATGATTTCTATGTTGGATCTACTTGCCGTCCCCCAGAGTTCGATACCGTACGTCCACACTGGTTTGATTATTGTTTTGTAGAGTAGAATCTTGTTTTCCGTTGTGATTTTGGAGTTCCTTCCGAGTAGCCAGTACGTTTTTTTAGCTTGATATCGAGTTTTTTTCTTTTTGTTTTGATATGCTTGCTCCAGGTTAATCGTCTGTTTAGGTGCATTCCCAGGTATTTTACATTATTTTTTGTTGGCAGGGGTTGGTCATATAGTGTAACGGTCGGACAGTTGTTTTTCCGCAGTGTGAACGTTATGTGTACCGATTTACTTCCGCTGGCTTCAATCTTCCACGTATTTAGCCATCTTTCGACTCGCGTAAGCGCTTGTTGGACTAACCGAGACGCCTCTGTGGGGTTTTCGTGCTTCGCTAGTGTCGCAGCGTCATCCGCGTAAGTTGCGAATGTGGCGTCGTTTCCTGTGGGGAGGTCTGCAGTGTACAGTGTATATACACTGGCCCAAGAACACTGCCCTGGGGCACACCCGATTTAATTACGTGTAATGTGGTTGTTTCTTGATCATAACAAACTTGAAATTTCCTGTTGTTGAGATACGATTTTATGGTCAGGTAAAATTGAGGCATCTTTTCTTTTATTTTTTATAGCAATCCTTCGTCCAAACTTTGTCAAACGCTTGCTCTATGTCCAGTAGCACTGCCGAGCAATACTTCCTTTCCTCCAGGGTGTTAGAGATTATGGCGTGGACTCTGTTTATTTGTTCGATTGTTGAATGTGAGTTCCTGAAGCCGAATTGATGCTCCGACAATAATTTGTCGTTTTTTATGTGCAGGTTCATACGGGATAAAAGCAATTTTTCAAAAAGTTTTGATATTATGGGAAGTAGGCTAATTGGTCTGTACAATGTTATTGCTGTTGGTGGCTTTCCAGGTTTGGGGACCATCGTAATTTGTGCGACTTTCCATTGGTTAGGTATGAATGTTGTTCGTAGGATGCTATTGAAGAGTGTTGTTATAAATACTATTCCTTTTTTGGGTATATTACATCCCCATAACGTAATCACCATCGCGCCTTAACCTTTTAGATACTACGCGCCACTATAGTGGCTTCCGCGGATATCATTTTTCAGGACGACGCGCCACTATAGTGGCTTTCGTGTATGTCATCTCTCTGAACGTGGCGCCACTATAGTGGCTTTCGCGGATGTGATATTTGAACGACGCGTCAGTGTAGTGGCTCCCTCTAGTGACACTCGTTCACCATTTGAATTGAAAAATCCTCTTCATACGCAATAATTGTCTTCATATGGATAATTGTTGTACACGTCTTTTTTCTGTACATCGATTTACAACAGTATAAATAAAACAGTAGACAGACGGAATATACAGTCTTTGTTTTTTACGGCAGTGTGAGGTAACGATTAATGCTTTTTCCTTAAATAAATATACCATTTGTTTTTTGTAATCTGTCCTTATACATTGTTAGAGTCTCTAACCCCAAAATGCCACATGAAAAGAGAAAACAAACGGCATTTTCTGACAATTCAAAATCTGACTCGGCAATCGAAAATCTTAATTTGAATGTTCTCGTGCACAGAACGGAATTGCCCGTCACACTTTGCAGTGTTATATCAATTATACGTTGTTCACGTCAGACCCTGCCATCCAGGGAAATAACCACACGCAGAATTCAGCCGTATCTAAAAGGTTAAGGACGAGTATCCCTCCTTACGCCAACGCACGACGCAACCCTAACTCGGGGATGAACGCGGCGGGGAGAGATGCTCGGGCCCAAGAGTGGGAACAGGCTATAAGGATAAATTTTCCTTCGGATTGGAAAAGTAAGGAGTGGGAGACGGTGGAGACTTTGTACCAATAAGGAATTTGTAAACTACCCTCTCCAACCCCTACACAATAGTCACAGATAGTTGATAGACTAGGATACATTGGGACAAAAAAGTTTCCGGAATTTCTAAATAAAACGCAAAATAGTTCATCTTCTTCAATATTTATTTTGTCTCCTTTTTGAAGGTTGCCCCTTCTGAAGCCCCTTCTGAAGCAATACACATACGCCAACGCTTCTTCCAATCTTCGAAACATTTTTTATAGGCGTTGGTCGGGATGGCGTTCAGCTCTCTCGTCGCATTCTGTTTTATGGTCGGTATGGAGTCAAAACGGGTTCCCCGGAGTGGCAATTTTAGTTTTGGGAAGAGGAAAAAGTCACACGGGGCCAGATCTGGACTGTACGGTACCTGGTCGATGGTATTTATCGAGTGTTTTGCCTTAAATGCGTTCACAATCGTGGCTCGATGAGATGGCGCGTTATCGTCGTGCAGAATCCACGAATTGTCTGCCCACAATTGCGGCCGAACACGACGGACCCGTTCACGCAAACGCCTCAAAACAGTCACATAATACTCCTTATTGACCATTTGTCTCTCTGGAACGTATTCATAATGCACCACACCACGAATATCGAAGAAAACAATGAGCATCACGTTGATTTTTGAGCGGCTCTGGCGTGGTTTCTTCGGTTTCGGCTCCTCTTTTTCAAGCCATTCGGATGATTGTTGACTTGTTTGCATGTCGTACTCGTAGACCCATGTCTCATCACCAGTTATGATGCTTCCTATGAAGTTTGGATCAGAATTGGCTCGATCCAGCATGTCCATCGAGATCTGCATCCGATACTGTTTTTGAAGAGAATTCAGTAGGATCGGAACAAGCCGAGCGGCGACGCGTCGCATACCCAAATTTTCCACTAAAATCAAACGAGCCGTTTCACGAGACATGTTGAGGTCACGAGCTAACTCTCTAACACTGGTATGACGATTTTCGACCACGATTTCCCTTACTTTTTCGACGTTATCGTCGGTGGTAGAGGTGGAAGGCCGGCCGGAACGAGGCGCGTCTTCTACGGTCTCCCGACCATCCTCAAACGCTTTATACCACTCGTAGACTTGGGTTTTCGATAAAACAGACTCCCCATAAGCTTTCTGCAACATTCGGAGCGATTCCGCACACGATATTTCGTTCATAACACAAAATTTGAGACAAACTCGTTGTTCAATATTTTTTTGCATTGTAAACTTCGACGAGCACTAGTGAGGTGGACTGTTATTAACAGCTGCCGTAAACAAACTGGTTGATAAATCTCGCTCATTTTTGGCATAGCCATTAAGTACAGTCCTACCAACATACAGAAACGAAAAATTCTGAAAAATACTTAACGCGCGTGTTTTAAATGAGTTTTTGTCACAATGTATAAGGTCCGAATTATAGCATAAAAATCAGTTCTCTATCAACATTCAAACTTGTAAGCTTCTCTTAAGTCTTCAAAAATATAAAAGTCCTGGACAGAGCAAAGTTTCTTTACTGCTCTACCAGTCTCAACTCAACCACCAAAAATAGAAAAGAGTAAGTTAGTAACTGACTCCCACAAATTATTGAATTGCGAGGACCACCTCGAGTTTGAAATACCTTCTCAATAACAAGTCGAATTGCGTGGACCACTCCGAGTTCGACCATCCTCCAATACACCATATTGAACTGCAAGGCCCACCTCGAGTTCGATCATCCTCCTACACAACCCATTGAACTGCGAGGTCCACCCCGAGTTCGATAGATTCCCCAAAACCCCAAGGAAGAAATGAGTTGCGAGGACAAAACAGAGCTCTATCCCTCCATCATCCGTTGAGTTGCGAGGACCACCTGTAACACAGAGGATGCCTTCCTTACTCATTAATCCCAATTCCTTCTAACTTCGGGGGACTCCACAGTCTAAAATTCATTTATCTAGTTAAACTCCATTAGTCCGTTTCCCAAGACTCATTAGCTTTGCTAAGGTCAAAAATAGAGCAACTATTATGTTACTAGGACGTAACAGGTAGCTCTTTCAGTATTTTTCCTGTTATGAGGTTGTACCCGGGTGTCTTGTTTGCTTTTGTGTGTTTTATTATGACGTGGTGCATTTCTGATGGGGTGAAGTGTTTGGTTGGGAGGGCAACTGGTAAGTGTGAGTTTAGAAATTCTTTTATTGTTTTGTCAATCTCTCTGGGGCCTGTATTGATCGGCGTAAAGACGTTTGTGAGATGGTCTGCGAAGGCGTTTGCTTTTTCGTGTTAACTTCAGGCCCACTGGTTGGTTGTAGTTTTGATTGGTGGGCTGTGAGTTTTGGGCCTTTTTATGTTCTTGGTTATTTTCCAGAGTGAATATTCAGTGGCTTGGGTTGCAGTTAGATTTTCTAGTTTTTTTACTAAAGTTATCGTTTTTGTACGTGCATATGATATTTTTGAGTTCTTTGATGGCTTTATTGTAGTTTGTTTTGTCCACTGGGTTTCTGCTAGTTTGCCATTTCCTTCGGAGTCTTCTTTTATCTGCAATTTTATTTTTGATTTGGAGAGGGTAGTTAATAGTTTTTTTTTCGGTTTGGGTTTGGGTTTGCGTTCCATGCTGCCGTTTGGATCAGTCTTGTGAATATTTCTGTCGCGTTGTCTAGTTCCGCTTCAGTTGTGAAAGGCAAGTTCAGGTTTATGTTATCGTCGATTGTTTGTCTGAAGAATTTGTCTTTTTTTTGTGAAGGTTTAGGTTTTTTTCTTTATATATTAGTTTGGTGCTTATCATGAGAATTACAGGGGTGTGATCCGATGATAGTTCCAAACTCGATTCTGCGATGGTATGGGTTCTTGTTATCCCGCTCGTGATGAAGAAGTCCAAAACATCTGGGATTTTGTTTGGGTCGGTTGGCCAGTATGTGGGTTGTCTGACGGTGATATAGTCCAATGTTTTGTTTATAATGGCTTTGTGTAGTTCATTACCTCTTGTGGAGTTTAGCCTGGATCCCCACATAGTGTTTTTGGCATTGTAATCCCCGCCGGCAATAAATCCTGGACCAACTGTTTCAAAGTAATCGATGTATTTCTGCGGTTTGTTTTGTGTTTGGGTGGGCAGTAAACTGCTGAGAGAGTTAAAGGTCCGTTCCATTCTTGAATCTCGACACTCATGGCTTGTAGGTGTTGTTTTTCGTATTTTGTGAGTTCGTGGTGTTTAATGTTTTTACGTATAATTATTGCAGTGCCACCATGAGCTGTACCGTCCGGGTGCTTGGTGTCACACAAATTATATTCACGTACGTTGAAGTAGTTCTTATTCGTAAATCGTGTTTCAGTGACGAGCATTATGTCTATTTTATTGAGATTCAGGAATACAGATAGTTTGTCGCGCCTTTGCGCTAAACCGTTCGCATTCCATAGTGCAATTCGGTAGTAGGTATTCATTTCTGGGCCATATTCGTGACAAATGTTGTGATCAGTTTTATTAAGGAGTTCAAAAGCTCCGTTTGTTGAGTTAGTAACGTTTTCAGTTCAGCGAAAGAGTTCGTAAGTATGTTCGTTAGGTTAGTGAATGCGTTTAGTTGATTGTCTTGTGTTTCACTGTTTGTCCGAGTTATTTGAGCGTAGCTCGTATTGTCGCGCGCGTTGTTTGTGCTTGTTTCCGCGTGTGTTGGATTTATTTCCGTGCGAGTTCTTACTTGTTGTTCGTGAGTATCAGTTCTGTGCCAATGAGGGCGCTGTGTTGTGTTGTTTCGCTGCTGCAGTATTTCTTGATATACGGTACATCCCTTGTAGCTTGAAGGGTGAGCACCACCACGTAAGGCACATTTGGCTGGGGTATCCTTGCGTTTTATACGTTCTTCTGACTTGTGCCTCTCGCTACACTTGACACATCTGTATGGCCTCCGACAGTAGGTTTTCGTGTGTCCGTACCGTTGGCATTTTAGGCACTGCGAGATCCCTGGATTTTTTTTGGGTGGCTCGATCTGCATTTTGGCGTTTGCTAATAGTTCTACTTTGTAGATTTCTTTATTTTTTGGTGAACGTTCCAGATCGACGAAAAATAGTGGGAGTGGTTGTTTTGTTAGCCCGCTTTCAATATTCATTATGTTCCGAACTTTGCAGCCTAATTTTTCGATTTCTTCTTTTAGATAGTCCGTACAGGTGGAATGGTGTAGGGCTTGGATAACAATGCGGTAGACGCGCTCTTGCTTTAATTGATACGTGTGATACGCAGCACCTACGTTTTCTAATAGATGAATTATTTTTCTGTATGTTGTTGGGTTATTTGTCATTATTTTGAATTGTCCGTTGTTGGTGGCTTTGTAAGTGTATTCTTCTGTGGTTGCGACTTTATTTATCTCATTCGTGAAGGTTCCGATATCTTGTACACCTGGTATAAATATGGTGGTGGTTTCGGTGTGGTATTTATATTCGCACTCTGATCGTTCACATCCATGTTTACGTTTTGATCGAGGGATTGTAGCACTGAGAATCGATTTCCGTTGGAATTTTGATCTATCTCATCTTCGGTATTCGAGGAGTGGTTCGAGTTCCTTCTTGGGCGTTTCCTCGAGTGGACTATCTGCCACGCTGGCGATTTTTGTATACGTGTGATACGTATGCTTGAAATTTGTGAATTTCCACTAGCTGGGTGGTTTGCTTGATCATGCTCAGGAGAGGGGCTCCCGAACTGCAGATGATTTCTAGGGTTTAGTATGGGTTGCAGCAGGTGCATGTTGATTGCATTTTCGCTGCGATTGTCGTCAGAGTCGTCCTCTTCCATGGTATCGGCACCGGTCCCAGTGGGACTCTATTATATATCTACTCACTTTGTTTTGATCTCGTTTCTATTGACACTGAGGTAAGCACGGTTTAGAAACACGACTGTTGCCAACGACAGTTCGATCAAGACTCAAGTAATGTATTAGCAATGAAAATAATATATATTATAAACACTCTTTTTCGGGGATATAGTTGGCAGAAATCGACCTAGAAATTATTTGATTTATTTTATTATGTATCAAACGTATTTTATATTATTTCTTCATTCTTTGTACATGTCAGAATAATTAAGAAGTATTATATATGTAAAATACAACGAACCTTGAATAACAAAAATCACATACCTTCTTTGGGTGTAGTTTGCTATCCTAATCACTAATGGAAACACGATAAGATTTTCTAAAAGAAACTTAATTGTTTTTTTTGAATGTTAGTGTTAATAAATTAATAGAAAAATACTGAATAGTATCTTTTAGAATAATATGAAATAATAATGAAATAAAAAAACAATACAAGAAGGAGTCAGGATGCATCAAATATTACTGTCACGGCTCTTATTTCTTTGAAATCATTATTCTAATGGAAATATTATTTATTCTCACTCAATGCAGATCTTCTTTTAGTTAAATTAATTTTTATCGAGCAAGAAAATCAGTTAAACAAATAAAATCTTTTGCATCAAATAAAACTGCAGTTATTCGAGAAAATACTTGTTTAGATTAATATTTTAAGTATATTAATCTTTTTATTCAATCATTTTTTATCAGTTCTTCAAAATAAGGGTTAAATCATAAAAGTTATATCACTTATATATAATTTGGATGTAACCAATGCAATATTGCACGAAGATAAGACTGTTATATTGATAATATATAACATGATGACCTCCGCACTATAACATAAATCTAGCAATGTTATATCACTTACATATAACTTGAATGTAACAAATGTAATGTTGCATGGAGATAACATTGTTATATTTCTGATATATAACATAGCTGTAACCGAGTTATATAACACACGTCTAACAATGTAATATAACTAATATATAATATATATAACAAATGCAATGTAACTAGTTACTCTCATGTTATATAACTATTATATTTGTTACAGTTTTATTATTGGAAAAATATATTGTAATTTATTTAGATACATATATGTGTACACAGATGTATATCTATTGAGCGAGAATAACGATAGCAGAGCAAAATAATATAAGTACGCTCTCGGCAAAGCTCATGCTACGACTGACTCATTAAATCACCGAGAGACGTACATCGACACGGAAATTTAGGCGAAGCCCAAATTTGCCATCTCATCGACACACACACATTACACGCATACAGTGTACGACGTATTCCTCAACACTCTCACTCGGCGTACAATGTACCATATACATCGTCATACCTCATTCTTCTCATACCAATGCACACTACTCGTACACATTCACGATATTCAAACGCTCAAGATTCTTCACGAATTTGTCGCGATGGAGAGCTTTCGTAAACATATCGGCCAATTGATCTTCACTGCATTTATACTGCACGTGCACTATTTTCTATCTGTTCACCTCTCTCACGTCATGAAGATCCACATCGAAATGTTTGGTTCTGGCGTGCACTTCCGGATTCTTGATTAGTCGCAGGGTGCTTTGGTTGTCAATGTTCAGTTCAATGGGATCTCTCAGTTCCCTTCCGATGTCCTTGAGGAGCTGCATGAGCCAACACGCTTCACGCGCGCCCTCACAGCTGGCAGCGTACTCTGCCTCGGTGGTGGAAAGTGTGACCTTTTTCTGCCTCTGACTTTTCCAAGTCACAGCCCCGCCTCCCATGGTAAAGACAAAACCTGTCGTCGATTGCCGAGTCTCCATGCCAGCAAAATTTGCGTCAGTATATCCCACAATACTTGCTGCTGAATTATACGTGATGCCAAACTCTGATGCCGACTTGAGATACCTCAAGATTCTTTTTACTGCATTAACGTGCTCAGCACTGGGGTGTTCCAGGAATCGACTAGCCACTCCAACTGCATATGCGATATCTGGCCTTGAAACCATTGCGGCATACAACAGCGACCCCACAACCTCGCGAAACGGAAAAACCCCGGTGCAAATCTCCCTTGCGGCAGTCAATCGAATGTTTGCATCAAAAGGTGTACTTGATGGCACAGCATCTGTCATGTTGAATTTTGCGATGAGTTTCTCGATGTATGATTTCTGCCCAATACTGATTTTTTTTTGCTTTTCTGTCTCTCAATATTTCAATTCCGACGTAATACCGACACTCACCGACGGTCATTTCAAAACAGCTTCGCATGTGTTGAATCACATTTTTCAAAACATCGCTGCTCTTCGACAGAATGAGTCCGTCGTCCACATACAATAACAGAAACACATCGTGTCCATCAGACTCTCCCACTAAACACGCATGGATCTGCTGTACTGGCCACGAAATTAAATTTTTGTAAACACGAAATGAATTTCTGATTCCACATTCTCGAGGTCTGTTTTAATCCGTACAAACTTTTTTTTTAACTTTCAAACAGAGTCTTTGTCTTTTGCATTAAGTCCTTGTGGCAGTTCCATAAAAATTTCTTCTTCTAATTCTCCATTCAAGAAAGCACATTTGACGTCGAACTAGACAATTTCTAAGTCATCTTGCGCAGCGAAGCACAGCATTATTCTCACTGAATCATATCTGACCACGGGGGAGAAGACATCCGTATAGTCAACTCCTTCCCGTTGTGAGAATCCCCTCGCCACAACACGAGCTTTTGCTCTCACTTCCTCTGACCCTGGTGTATTCTTCACTTTGAATACCCACTTATACGTCACTACATTTCTGTGTGGTGGTCTCGCGGTTAATTCCCATGTCTCATTTTTCTCGAGGGCGTTGAGCTCCTCACATATCGCTTGTTGCCACTTGTCGGTATCTTTAGAAACCATTGCCTCCTCGAACGTGTTAACTTCTTCAATAATTGCACTGTTTCCACTTCCTTCATACCTGTCTGGTTCATATATGTATGGTCTCAAGTTATAACGTGGCTCTTCACTAGCATTCTCAGCTGCGTCGACAAAGGCTTCATCGTTGTCTATTTGCTCGTCTGCTGGTCTGATGTTCTCTCCATCTGTGGCATTTTCATCATTCAAGGTAACGATGAGCAAATCTTTTCCTTGGACATTCTTTGTGCAATACAGTCTTCATTGATTATAGCGTCACAGCTGACAATTACCTTTCTCTTGCTCGAGCCATACAGTCTAATTCTTCGCGCTTGACTCGTATCCTACAAGGTACATCTTTTTAGCCCTGGCATCCCACTTTTTTCGACCCTCTTTTGGGACGTGCACATAGGCCTCAGAACCAAAAATTCGCACGTGACCCAGGTCAGGCTTACTCTTAAACCATAGCTCAAAAGGAGTTTTTGCGGGATTCTTTGCGTTGGGGGTTCTATTTAGGATGTACACCGCTGTTCGAACCGCCTCAGACCATAGACACACGTGTAAACCACTGGCCAATAGCATCGTCCGGGCGGACTCTTGAATTGTCCGATTTTCACGTTCTACACGGCCGTTTTGTTCAGGCGTGTAGGGTGACGTTCTTTTGTGGATAATTCCTCTCTCTCGCAGTACTCTCGACATGTTCTCGTTGACAAATTCCAAGCCATTATCGGTCCTGATTGATTTTATCTGATTTCCAGTGACAACCTCGACTGCACTGACCTGCTCTTTTATTTTGTTTATCACGTCAGACTTCTGCACTAGGAAATACACATATCGAAAGCTTGTAGCCTCATCCTTTACCACCAAGATGTATTTGTACCCTCCCACTGAGGTTACATGCATGGGACCACAAACGTCCGTATGGAGTCTTTCCCCAGGTTGACATTGACGGATCTCGCGAGACGCATGGGAAATGCGGTGCATCTTGCCCACCGCACAGTCTGCACAAAAGAATTTATTTTCCGCGGCGAATGACACTCCACTGACAGTGTTTTTATTCACCATGTTCTGCATCATTTTAAAACCCAAGTGTCCCAGTCTCTGATGCCACCTACGGCACGATTCAGTAGTTACCTTGAATACCTCACATCCTCGATTTACTCGCGAACCCAGACGATACTGATTCATGGTGTCTTTCACACCAATAACTGCTACTTTTCCGTTCGGGAATTGCACTTCACACTCACGCTCTCTTTCGATAATAATAAAACCGCGCGACGTTACTGTTCCCGTCGAGAAAAGGTTTGGACCTAGACCGGGAACGTATTGTACCTTTTCTAATACACACGACTCCCACTTAAACCCGTTCCACATTGACGCATGAATATTGCCTACACCATGTATCGGTAATTTTGCATCACTTGCCACACGCACAAATCTCCCGGTCGGTGCCTCGTCAAGCTCACTGAACCAGTCTTTTCTACTCGTCATGTGTTGCGTCGCTCCCGTGTCAACAATCCATACATCTTTCAACGCGCTACCTTTAATTTCATTTGGCATTACCACGAATGCTGTGTCGCTTTTGGGAAAAGGACAGGCTCGGAACGCTGTATAGTTCTTAGAATTCCCTTTGTCCGCGTGTTCACTGTTTACATCTTCGCTCTCTGGACATTCGCGCTGCCAGTGCCTCGTCTGACCACATTTATGGCACTGTGATTCCCTTTTTCTTTGTGCGATCGGCTTATTGTTTTTCTGTTTCGTCCACGGCTTTTGTTTTCCTCTTACGGCGAAAGCACCATCACCAGTGGTGTTATTCTTATTTATTTGATCCTCTTCCTGTTGTAAACGAGCTAATAGACTATTGAGATCCCGACCCTCTCTGATATTGTAGGTACCATGCGGTCTTGAAATTTTGAAATTTTGGCGTGAGACTACTGATAATCCTTGACATTTTAATATTATCAGATAGCTTTTCCCCTTGATCCTCAATTTCAGATGCGAGTTTTATCACTTTTGAAACGTACGTCGTCACAGATTCTTTTTCAGCCATTTGTAGACCGAAATATTCTTCATAGAGAGTCATCACACTCACTTCACTTCTCTTTTCACGAATGGTGCTAAGCTTCTCATAAACTTCTTTTGCTGTATTACATGTCAACACGTTCATAGCTTGGTCGCTTTCCAATGATGCAATTAAAATAGCCATTGCTTTGCCATCGTTTTCGTTAAAGGCATTGATTTCACCTCGACTCGCTGTTGCTGCAACGACTTCACGTACGTACTTATTCAGACCTTTTCCACGTAATATGGCATCTACTTGGATTTTCATAGCTTATAATTGCTCTCGTTGAGCTTATGAGCAATCGTGATCGAACCTGTGTCTGCCATTTTCTCGCTCTCACACCAAATTTTAGTCCTTTTTCGCGAATAATTTCACAACGACTTTAACGGTCACAAGTTTTATTCACTTCGGGTACACTCGGCGTGCTGGGCCCATAACCTGTTACAGTTTTATTATTGGAAAAATATATTGTAATTTATTTAGATACATATATGTGTACACAGATGTATATCTATTGAGCGAGAATAACGATAGCAGAGATAAATAATATAAGTATGCTCAGCCAAGTTCTGACAACGAGAAAACCAAACGACAATACAAAATTAACCGAAACCTTATTATTAAGATGTGTCGAAATATAGCGAGAAATCATAAAACCCAATCTCAAATGGTATCAGCATTAGTAATGAAATACTTGTTGGAAAAAAATCAGCTTATGACACAGTAACACTGCCCATTAAAGAACCCGGCACAATCGAAACTTTTTTTTTTCATGTATGGCAAAAACACTGAAAAATTTCTCTCCACATTTTCAAAATAGCTAAGTCAAATAATATAAAAAATAGTCAATATTATCGCGAATCTGATAATGCAGCGAATTGTTATGCGATAATACAATTTGTTGTGCCCAATACACTGGCACAACAAATATATTTCGCACCCATGATGACTATACCGTAACAATCTCGTCAATTATATCAAATTGGGGAGAACAATCCACATCCTCCAGCAGTATTACTAATATCGACTCCGCGTCCTACGCCATCAACAAGCGCAACTCCAAGTGAACCACCTTTGTGGCATGGTCTCCCAGTAATTCAAATCTAAGCCCATGAGGAAGATGTTTATAATGAATATACGAGATTGTATTTGAATACGATTTGAATAAAAATTCTGTACCTTAAACAAACTGCAAGCTTTGCTGTCGGTGAAATTCCTCCACGGAACTGCGTATTTTTCTTAGTGCTGCTGGTTTTATCTTCAATAAACCGTAAAATCTAGACTGCAATTTTAAATAAATAGTTAAATAAAGTCCAATGTTCTCCCTCTATCTTTCTTTTTATCAACATTGGATGCACCCACACTCGTTTATGTTTCGTTGAGTTATTTTCATCTGTGTCTTAGAAGTAAAGCTATAAGAGCCAGCTCCTCGTCGCTCCACGATGGATGTATTGCGATTGCAAAATGTTTTAAGATAACTGAAGGATGCTTACGTGTCGGTCTATTACATGATGGTAGCAATGTGAGCATACGCGAAAAAGTTATCGGTCGGTGGTATGAATTTTGAAAAAAAATGTTCTGTTTTTCAACCATTTTCAAACGCTCATAACTTTTTCAAAAATTGGTTAACCGAGACGATTTTTTCGATTTTTGTTTGTTTTTAAACGCGATTTTCAGAAAAAAATACAAAAAAATATTCAAGTCATACTTTATGAAACTTTTCATTTTTTTTAGAGAAAAATCTCAATTTTTTCTGACTATTCTGACATGAGTTTAATGCCGTAAGGTTCATAGTGGGCAGGTTTTTTTTTTCTTTCTTTCGATCGAAGTAAAAATGGCTTCAGTTTTTCTGAGAAAAATATTAATTTTCCAGAAAACCCTACGTTTAATTTATGATTTTCTATTTTTTTTTTAAACTTAGATTTAATCTGAGGTTAATGCCGCAAGATTCATATGTGGATAGGTATCTTTTACTATTTTTTTTTTCGATAGAAGAAAAATTTACTTCCGTTTATCTCAGAAATATATTTGTTTTCAGTCGTCTTTCGCGCAAGCGAGAACGTTGTGCTCCCACACATAAGGGCGTACGACCGCCTTTCTCGCAGGCGATAGCTACTATGACACCTTGTCGAGTATTATTCATGAAATAAATGGAATTCAAGAGAAATGTGACCTGAAAAGAATGCATGTAATATTGAGAGAAGTGAACAAAAGACTAGAGCATTGTAATAATTATATAGCCGTATGTAAGGCATTCTATAACGTTGTTCTTAACCCTTTGAAGCATACATTTTCTAAATAATCGGATGATCGCGAAAATTTGCACTTGCGGGTTTTTGGAGTCACTGATAACGAATCCGGTATTAAGTTCTTGAAATTCAAGATGGCGAACTCAATATGACGGATACCGAAATTAAAATCCTCGAGAATATCCATAAAAGATTTTATTCAGGAGTTTTCGGGGTCATTGATAACGAATCCGCAATTAGGTTTTCGAAATTTAAGATGGCGGATACCGAAATATGAATCTTCGAAAACATCCGTAACAATTTTTATTCGGGAGTTTTCTAGGTCACTGATTAGGGAGAGAAGGTCAGATTCGCGTAATTCAAAATGGTGAATCTAATATGGGCGATACCGACATGCAATTCTTCGAAAATATCCATAAAATTTTGACAATTTACTCTTTCCACCCAGTTTTAGCTCCATTTTTTATTTTCTTTGTTATATTAAAAAAATTTGTTTTCCTTTTTAAAAATTAGTTTTTATTTTTTTTTGCCATCTTGAGTTTGAAAAATCTGACATTGGATTTGTTTACCAGTGATCCTAAAAACCCTTGAGTAAAAATTTTCATTAATATTCCCGTAGAGTTATTTTTTGGCCTCTGCCATCTTGAATCCGCTGTCTTGAATTTGAAAAACCTGATATTGAATTCATAATCAGTGACCCCAAAAACCTACTCTCATTAAATTTCAAGTTATTTCCTTCAATAAATTGTTAAAAAATGAATTATTCCGAAAAAAACGTCAATTTTTTTAGTTTGTTTATAACTCTCATATTATAAGCAGTTATGCCAATTAGACTATATTTTTATATTCTTTTATCGCTAAAGTAAGTGAGAAATCTTTTCCTATTTTTTTTCAAAGTTTAAAAAAAATTGAAAATCGAAAATAAAAAATAGAGTATTTGAGAAACTGAGAGTTTTCTCTGAAAAAATGAAAAATTTCATGGAGTATGGTTTGAAATAATTTTTGTTCTGAAAAGCGGCTTTAGAAACGAAAAATTTGAAAAGAAATATCTCTATTTACCAATTTTTTTAAAAATTATGAGTGTTTAAAAATGGTTGAAAAAAAGAACGACGTTTTATTTAAAAATTCATAACTTTTTTTTGGTTGAGTAAAAAAATTTGAAATAATTCACAAAGCTGTTTTTAGTGAGGTAGTATAACATGTACAATTTTCTGCAAAATTAAAAATGGTCGGGTTCAAAAGTGGTCGAAATGATTTGACATAAGTCATATATATCATACTAGCGGTACCTGGCATGTGTTGCAACGCCGTTTTGGTGTCATAATTTATTTGACACGCAATATTTTTTGTTTTTTTGTCCATATGCGGAGTATAGGCTTTCCAAATATAATCTATTATTTGGAAAGCAAATAACACACTTCTGGCGATTGTCCCTGTGCTTCGTTGATGGGCATGGCAAATGCGAGTCGCACTGGAAACTGCGAACATTTGAATTCGAATGGCATATATTTTGATATCATTAGGCTACGTGGCAACAGCACATCTTGCCCTTTAAATTATGCATTTTTAATTCTAGTCTCATTCGGATTGTTCATCACATTTTTCCCGAAAACCATAGTACCGTTGCAAAGTCGTGGTGGATTGATGTTTCGACGATTCGATAAAAGAATTAGAGGTACGCCCATTTTTAATGTTACAACGTGCGGCGGTATCCTGGCAAATTAAGAGAATTCAAGAATTTTGTTAGATAATTAACAACTTGTTCTTGATTAATAAAAGCAGCAATCGACTCGTACATTTCAGCTTCTCATGGTATTCTGTTTTGAGTCGTGCAATTGATATAATTTATATTGATGTTTTGCTGTTAATATAGCACGTCCCCTTAATCTCTTATGACTTTTGTAATTATGTACAATATTTTCAAAAACTTTGTTAATTAATTCGTCTGTTATTGCTGTTATTTTAAGAAAGTGTGTACGTCGTCGTACGTACTCTAACTGTTTCTTGTCTTGCTTCTCGTTGCTCGTCCGTTTCTGAAGCTCGTAATGCATTTTTCATTTGTGATTGACGTGTATATCTTCCAATCGATTCTCGATTTAATGTCACGATTAAGGGAATTTATCTGGTCAGCGAATTAACAAACATATATTGATTAAAAAATCACAATATAGTTATCAGTATCTATAAAGTCATGTTCTTAAAATTTGAAGACTCGAGGATACTTTATTCGCGGAACATAAATAAAAACATATTTTTCCTAAATTAACACGTACCTTTATGGGTTTCAGTGGTTTTTCCGTCTGGGTTTCAGTGGATTCACCGTCATTAAATTCACAACCATTGACAGACAGTTTTTGATAAAAAGTGCAGAATTAAGAAAACAATATCTAAGGAACATTTGTAGAGCTTCATAAAATCGATTAAGTACTCATGAAAGTCATAATAAATTAATTTGTCTCGAATAATAGTAATTTTTGCGAGGTTAAGCATTCGCGGCACTGTCAAACATGCTGAATTGACTACGCCTGTCACACAAATTTTTCTTTTGACTTACTCGATACCAGACCTTAATTTGACATTCGCTGTCAAATGAATTATGCAATCGATATGTGCAATATCGAGTCGATCGAGTCGTTAAAACAAATGTGTGTCTTTTAGTTCGCATGCCATTTTATTAGCATACTTTGACAGCTGTCAAATAATCTCTATATATAGATATACATAAATGTTAACTTTGTTTTGCCCCGTACGCGTTTATTTTGGCAATTAAAATTATTCTACTAACGCAGAAACCTTCTCGGGAGTGCGGACTACAATTCACCAAACTTTCATCGTAATTGGATGAATGGTATAGGAACTTACTCGTGACAAACAGACATACAGACAAACAAACATTCTTCCATTTTTATATATAAGATATATGATATATATGATATATGATATAATATATATGATATATGATATAATATATATGATATATATGATATATGATATAATATATATGATATATATGATATATCATATATATATGAATATTAATTCTGTTTTGGTGCTCTTGCGTACGTTCATATATGAGATTATTCTGCTAATAAAAACCTTCGTGGGCGTGGGCACTTCAACTCAACAAATTTTCATTGCAATCGAATGAATCGTATAGAAGCTTACTTGTGACAAACAAACAAACATCCCTCCATTTTTATATATAAGATGTGCTCTATTTAATAGTTACAAGAATACTAAGTCAGTTGTTGACAGTGCAGCGTCTAGACACTGAAAACCCGCCTTTGACAATAATGTACAGAAAAATTCCTCACGTAATTATTTATTAGCATATATCTAGGTATTAGGTATTCGTATATACCTAGATAAAGGCCATAAATAGTGATCCTAATTTTATTGTCATTATTTATAATGCCGACCAAGTCCTGTGTTCAGAACACGAATCGAATCAAAGGCGAGCGCGCCTACAAGTTTGCAATACGCCCGACACACGCGTAAGAGTAGTGCGGGAGCGCCTGCGAAACGGCAACCCGCCCGACATGCATGCATGCGGTGTGTCGGGCGCCCGAGACCACGAGCGCGCATTGTCGCCTTTCTCGCAAGCGAGAACACCACGCTCTTGATATATAAGGGCGTACCACCGCCTTTCTCCTAGGTGATAGCTACTATGATGCACCTATTTTTCATTTTATTTATTTTTCATGGTTGCCTCAACTTCTGAGGTATTGGTTACTGTTTTCAGACTTCACAGTGTTACATACTGATAATTTGGAGTTACATCAAATTTCGACTTGAGATTTTACAAATAAGTAGGCGTGAGTGAGGTTAGTGTGGCCGTTTCTCAGTTGTGTGATTGCTGTTTGTTTCCTTCTTTTGAGAAAGTCGAGTACTTTATCTAATATTGATTCTCTTATTTCGTATAGTTTGTTAACCGACATGTGGACCAACCACAGTAAATCGCATTTGTGAACAAACAGCTTGGCAGATGGCACTTTTGCATTTGTGTAGAGAAAATGTTGATGTCGACTATGACACATTGTTGAGTATTATTCATGAAATAAAAGATATTCACGAGAAATGGGACCTCTACACAGAATGCTTGTAATGTTGAGAAAATTGAATCAACGATTAGGGAATTGTAAGAATCATACATCCGTATGTGAGGCATTCTGCAATGTTGTTCTTAAGAAGGACGGTACCTGAGTAAACGGCAAGAAAAACATGTAAACTTCGGGAATTTTTATCTCAAAAATCAATGTTTCAATTGGATCCGGGTTTATTTTATTGGAAACTATGTATATTGAGGCTTTCTCTTCTTGTACACTCGAGACACAAATCTTATCACGTACTGTTTCTGACGCAGTTAAAATATTCTTTGCAATTATATCTTATGTGCATTGTACAAGCGGGTATACGAAATCCGTCAACCCACGAAATATTTGCATTCCTTTCAAATTAATTCCAATCATCCGTATAGCGAAAATAAATCTTATATTTGTTTCGTACGCATTTGAAATATAGTATATGGGCAGAAGGATGTACTTTAGGCATTACAGGATCAACGTTCTATTGTGATTTTGAAACCAAGGCTACGGGTGGATATTTTCGCGATGATAACTGCCTATCTGCAGTATTGACATTTTACGCGTTCACTGACGAACGAAAAACTTGTCACAAAATTGCATATTTTTTTTTGGCAACCGCACTCTACTGTTTTTTTTCATATTCATGGCGATTCAATGGACGTTTTTTCGTTTTCTTTTTCCTAAAGAGAAATCCGTAAAGACGGATTGTCTATACGGATCTTGAACGTCGCTCTATCCGTTCTTGAGCTTTTATTTAGCTGGTCTTTACAGTTCATTTAACTGCAGTGGGATAAATAATAGACTAATGCTTCAAAACAGTTGCAGGCCGCCGGAGTTATCCTACCCTTGTATATCTGCTGGCTATTGTTACGACCTTCCGAGATTCTTCGGAATGTGAGGATACGTAAACACGGTCGTCTCGAGTTCTCTTTTCGAGTCAGGGCAGTAAGTCATTTACTCATGGACGGAAGCCTCGCCTTAATATTACTACAAGTGCAATTCGGAGGGGTTTTATGGGGGATGGATAGCGCTATCGGTTTCGACTTTGTCTGATGGCCAGGTTCTACTCTTATGAGAGAATATACGAGCATGTTTTCGACTCACTCTTTTGTTGGAGCGTGTGTTGATGGTAATCCAAATAAACTAGATGCTGTGAGGTTGAGATTCTTGGAGATTCGATGAAGAATAAGGTGAATATTCGTTACACAGAGTTTTATTTTCACAACACAATACGCTGACTCTAAGATCACTACTACAATATACAAGTTTTGTCTCGATGAGTTACAACTTTTGTACTTAGACTTATCGTACATTGAATAGTCGTGAATCTTCCGCAGATTCTTATGGAACTATTTTTAGAGCGATGTTGCTGGCTAGGTAAACCCGGCGACTAGGGGCAAAGTTGATTTTTGGTGGTGAATTGTTAGTTCAGAGTGTAATTGTAACTTGTGTTTATTAGAGAAGCTGGCCTTTTTATATCAAAACCTCTACATTCTTAATAGGAGAATAAAGAAATAGAGTGAACAGGAGAGGGGGCTCGATCCCTCCTAGGAGGCATAGCAGTGGGTTAGGCGTGTGCCATCTTCGAGGGTGATGACTCAGTACCCCGAAGGTTAAGTTTTGGTGGCACGTGTGCATCTTGGCTTGGTAACAAGTGTTAAGAGATTTAGGCGTTGGGAGTCATGCAGCCCTGTTGTTACGTCCCAGCATGGGCGACGCGCACCTCCAGGCAATAAATTAGACTACTACGTTACCTACCTGTAAACCAATGCAGCCTGCCGGTAAAATTTAAACAGTATGTACAACTTTTTTCTCTCTTATTGCTATCTTACTATTGCATTTATAAACTATATCATTTATCCGTAGAAACTAAACAGATTAGGGGAAAGATCCCAATTAAGATTACACACATGCACCAAGCAACTCAGAATCATAACCAAAATACTCAACCCAGTCATAAACACCCCCTCTGGCAAACATCTTTTTTAATGTCTTTTCCACGAACCTCTTGCGCGATGTCGTAGCTAGACTCCTAGTTTTAAGAACGAACCATAATAATTGTCACGCACGGAAAAACTTTTCCCTGCTCTCCTTATTTATGTTCACATTTTTACGAGCGCCTCGTTCGATATCTCCGCTCGTAAAAACTGACGAAAAGCAAACTCGGTATTTCTCAGAACCATAATCAGAAAATACACTTTTCTCTCCCACGATCGCCGTCCAAAAGCGACGCTCTCAAGACACTCCCATATCTTTGAAACAACCCCTCTGATAGGGAAAACTCGAAATCTCGCTAAAGAATCCGACCAATCAATTATGTATAATTTTGTAACTCCGCCCGAACCGAGGCGAAATCGTCAACCAACTTCGACAAGAGAATTAGAATGGACTCAACTACGAAATCGAAAACATCTTGAGCTAACAAATCTCCGATATTTGTAAAATCACTCTAAGTCCAACTTGTGTTGTAATTTCACGGTACAATCCCAAACTTGAATAAAGTACAGTTGTTATTGTTAATTGTATGAGAAGTGTTGGTGTTGCAATCAATAATAATTTACCCAAGAAAAATACATCTTCTCGGTTCAATCGAGAACTCTGGGAAACATCATCAATCAACAATACGTCTTCGAAGAGGAATCATCCTCGACGATTAATCATAAATCGTTGAGTGAGTACATTGAGCACAAGTAAGTCCCAGGCAGCGAGCTCACGTCCAGCCGAACGGCGCAAATTTAATACAAATATCGCGCGCACATCGAATTATCGACGGAGCTTCAAATTCTCTCCATCTTGGGACGTAACACATATAACAGATCCATTTTGGTTGACTAAAATATTTCCTGTTGCATCTCTGAAAATGTTTCCAGTGTCGTGAATTTCCAAATCGGTACTATTTTCTATTTAGGTATAAAATGTACATTAATGTTTATGCCCGTACATAATAATTAAAGCAATAATATTAAACATTACAGTGCTATTTTTAGACTAAAAAATATATCTCTAAAATTAACTTATAGGAATAAGAATAATATTAAAATAGTAGTCTTTTAGTTATTGAGGTACAAAGTATAAGGTTATATATGAATATAAAAACCATTTGAGACTGAATGCATGTACAATACATACGATTTATTGTTATTGCTATGATGCATTGTTATAACATATTTAAGTTACATATTACATGTAATTGTTTATTTTTAAACGTACCTCTGACAACTGTGCGCGTACGAACATTTAAAGAAAAATGGCCGCTATACCAATCGCATGTAGACAAAGTTACTAGATATATTATCCTTAACTAAGATTCACTCGTAACGAGTTGGTGCAAGGGGAGCGGCCTTAAGCAGGGGGGCTATTACGGTTCTGGAAACGAGTGAAAATGACGAAAGTGAGCGACTCACCCTATTACGGTGAATCTCACTAGGTGAAAAGACGAGATTATCCGCGTGAGTTTACTCGACACAAACTTCTGTGTCGAGAACCGCCGTGCGCATGCTCGTGAGCGTGATTTGCCTGCATTTGCGTGGAAGTCCCATAACCAACGAATTCAGACAACTATAGAAGGAACTTGCTTATGGCGCGATTGAAGCCAAGTTTTTGCCTCCAGAAATTGTCACTTGGCGTCGCAGCGGTCGATTGTGACGTCACTCGGGATCGTATGTATAATTCAAATTAAACTCAAAGAATAATCTATTTTTTACAATTATCTAAACTTCTATTAACGTTATTAACATTTTTAAGGTTGATATTATATACAAATCAGTGGGGTTCGGCAGTAGCAGCTCAGAAAACGAGAGAGTCGGCACGAGAACCCCACTGTATACCTCACACGAGAGAAAGCGAGAAGGAGCACTCGCTCGGTCGTGATTGGTGAGAGAGGAGGCGGAGCGACGCCGTAACGTTGTGTAAGGTATACGTGAACGCGTCTGTGTGACCTAACACATTCTTGTAGCGCCGTCAGCGCCGCTGGTGAATGGGGTGCGAAGCTCAATGGGGTTATCGTTTTCTGGCGTCAATCTAAGACCAAGCAAGTTCCTTCTATAGTCGTCTGAATTCGTTGCCATAACGTAGAACCAACGAATTCAGACGACTATAGAAGGAATATGCCTATTCCTAATTTGAAGCAAAGTTTTCTCCGCCAGAAACTGCCACTTGGTGTCGTGGCGGTCGATTGTGACGTCACGCCGATACTGTCTACACCCCCGTGGGCGGCGTTACGAGAATGTAAACGCCCTGTCGTCTCTAAATTCTCGAGTTCTCGACTCTAAGAGACGAACGATCGAATCCCCTGCTTTTTTTCATTTTTTTTATTGTTTCGTTGTTCGTGTAGATAGATAAATGTTGCCTGCTTTTTTTCATTTTTTTTTTATTATTTCCTTCTTCGTCTAGTTTTTCGGACCGATGTTTTTCGACTTTCTATTGGTCCCAAAATTTTTCTATTTCGAATATTCGCTAAAATCTTACATAGAATTACCAATAAAGTCTTTCGGAACAAAACTAAAAAAGAATCGTCGAAAAATCTTGAGTAGTTTAAAAGATATCTTAATTTGAAACAATGAAAAATTTTGAGACCAGGTAGGGGCTTCCGAACATGTCGAAACTCCTTAAAAAACGAAAATGAAACTAAAACAGTAAGTATTTGAACGACTTTAGTGAAACTGGGAACGGATTTTGTTTTCCATTTGACATACAAAACAATCAAATGTTTCAAAGGGTTATCTAAACCGTATCGGATATTACACCTTAAGAGAATTGTTCAACAAATAGAAGATGTTAGCTGGCAGACTCACCGCAGCAGCGCTACGGTGAACACCATTTAGTCGATCTCATAACGACTCACTATAATTCCTTTCAAAGTTTAGAAAAAAAAGGAGAAAAATTCAGATCTATTTAAATTTTATAATTAGTCAGCATTAACCATATGTATCTGTAAATAAGTGTTAATAAGTGTTAATAATAATCAAAGTGTATAATAGTGTATTTCCCAACATTGAAACAAAGAGACAACCAACACAGGACCCTCCCTATGGAGGCTTTCCGAGTGACCGTGCCATAACAAACATGGCGACCAACAAAAGAAAAATAGACACCACAGGCACAGATAATCACAATAAAAAATACCAAAAAAAAATGGACAAAGCAACCAAAATACAATATCAATAAAAAAACTTGACCAAGTATACAAAAATTTCATAAAAGATTACGGAAATGACAACGTGCACACACGCCACGTAAGTCCAAATCTAGCAACGGCCCGTAGACCCATAAAAAACAATGAAAACAAAGAAAATAATAATAACAGTTAACCCGAATCCAACGACTGGGTTAGCCCTAAGAAAACGTCAAAAATATCCAAAACTGCTACACCATTAGGCGACATAACAAATGTGAATATTTTCGACAATCTCAGCGAAAATAATGACATGGATGCAGACGAACGCACATATATAGAAATACGCACCCCTGGGCCGAGCACAACGCAGCAAGGGTCATCCAAACCTCCGCCGATACATCTGGTAAACATTTCCAATATAAAGGCAGCCATAAACACCCTCTCTATAAACCAAATAGAGAAAGGAACCTTCACCATCTGTCAAACCGGTGCTAACGAGGCCACCATTCGCGCCACGTCTTTAAGCACGTACAACAGAATAACAACGGTACTCGCTAAAAACAAAGCACAATATTATACATAGACGCCCAAAGCACTACGACCAAAGACTCTTGTTTTAAAAGGCATAGCCGGTGATTTTACAGACAATGACATCCTCGAAGAACTGAAAAGCCTTAATCTAAAAGTCTTCCTATTAAAAATCCCAAAGTCTTCCATTTACTGTAATACAATTTATACGCCTAGTTTTTAAAGTTTACCCTAGTCGTAAGCTAACCACAATATGTATGGCACCTTCATTTATATAAATAAAATAACTTTACAAAAAAAAAAAAAAAAAAAAAAAGAAGATGTTAGCTGAGTTGATAGCGTCGGAGTTTGACACTACAAGGTCTTGGGATCGAGTCTTAAAGACTCTTTTTTCAATTTTTTTTGTCGATAAGAAACGAATTTTTATGATTTATTAGCTTATAATTCAAATACAAAAAATAATCTATTATTTACAATTATTTGAACTTATATTATGTGGCTATTAAGGTTCTGAGGGTCGATATCATACATGTCGACTCGATGGGGTACCCCAGTAGCAGTTGAGAAAGAGAGAGAGACGGCATGAGTACCCCAACCTATACCTCGCATTAGAAAAAGCGAGACGGTAACAGTTGAGAACAAGAGAGAGACGGCATGGGTACCCCAACCTATACCGCGCATTAGAAAAAGCGAGACAGTAACAGTTAAAAACAAGAGAGAGCCGGCATGGGTACCCCAACCTATACCTCGCATTAGAAAAAGCAAGACGGTAACAGCTCAGAAAAAGAGAGAGGCAGCATGAGTACCCCAACCTATACCTCGCATTAGAGAAAGCGAGAAGGAGCACTTGCTCGTCCGTGATTGGTAAGAGAGGAGGCGGAGCTACGCCAGGAGGTTGTGTGAGGTATACGTGAACTTGTCCGTGTGACCTAACACATTCTTATAGCGACGCTAGCGACATCGGTGCTTGGGGTACCAAACTATCCTCGGGGTACCAAAACTCCCTTCAAATTAAGGATAGGCATATTCCTTCTATAGTCGTCTGAATTCGTTGGTATTACGTGGAGCTTCCCGTTTAATCGGATTTCATCGAAATGCGACGTAGACGCTTGCTCTCGTTGCTGGTGATACGACCCTCTTAATTGTTCGGCAAGTGTTTTCGAAAATCGTAGATGGCTCAGTGGCTTTTCCCCTTTTTTGTTTTTTTCTAGTTTATACAAAATATATGAATTGAGTAGGGAAATTTCCATTCCCCAGAAAAAAACCTTACGCCACCATTTAAGCGATTTTCGCAGGAAACAATAGGTTGACGCATATTGGTCCGCCCGATCAACACCGCCCATATTTTTTATATAATTCAATACAATATTGGGTTTCTTGGCCATTACATCTACACCTCCTCGTGTAATTCTTTTGACCGTCGTCATTCTTGTGTCACCCGCCGTAGTCAAGCAAGTGACACCCCTCTTATCTTTCCATCCTAAAACTAAGGTGTTGTCCTGTCGATACGCGACCGTGGATTTTTTCGAAAAATTTGGCTTCTTTATTTCCTTGGGCAATCCTTTCCTGTTCGTTAAAATTGTTCCGGTAAGATTACATTTTAATTTGGCTAGTTCTTGCGCTAAGAAATAACTGGTGTAGTAGCGATCCGTATACATATGGTGCCCCTGAGCACCTGGAATTTTTTCCAACAACATTTGATATAAGTGTATTGGAATTCTTGATGACACTGGTAAATCGGGTCTGACCAAGAGCTCTGTGGTGAGTGACCCGTAATATGGCAAAATGCAGCAAATGTAGCCAGTCAGCTAAAGCATAAACTCTGATACCCCATTTTGTGGGTTTCTTCGGATTGTAAGTTATGAACGAAATTCGACCCTTGAATTTGATAGTGGACTCATCCACACATATGTGCTCGCCCGGGATAAAATAATCCAAAAACTTCGAGGTGACATAGTCCAAAAAGCAGCTTACGCGTTGTAGGCGCGTTCGTGGATTGGTGTTGCGTGTTGGAATAGTTTCCAGGTGAAGCATCCAGAAGATTTGGCTAAATCTATCTCTAGTAAATGTATCCGAATAGAAAAGAATATAACTGACGACATTCCTCGACCAATATTCTTGTAAATTGGCCAACGGCATCGTCCCCATATTGATTACGACAGCAAGAAATGCCCAGAACTCTTCGTTGGTCACATCACGCCAGCTTCGCCAAATCGAATTTGCAGATAGCGTCTTCCCTTCCAATTTTTTTTTTTACATATATATTGGTTTCACAAACAATTTTTTTCACGAGGTCATTAGTGAAAAACAGTTTAAAAAAATCTATTGGTTGTTTTAGGTGAGAAACTATTCGTGTTGCTGTGGGATTTTGGCCAGGTATAAATTGTACATTTGACGGCACTTCGTCGTAGTCTCCGCAAAGTTCCCATGTTGAACTGCTTGCACCTTCCACAGTTTTACTTTCAACTTCTCTTTCAACATCACTCTCAGCTTCATTGTCGCTCTCTATAATTCTAATTTTCCGTCGTCTTACACCTCTCACATTATCACTGTCTTCACAACTGGATTCTTTCGTTTCACGGCGTAATCCGTCGGAAATCGATGTAAGTTCATCACCCAAAGCGGAAAAATCGAATTCGTCCGAACTCGAGCTGATCTGATCTTCCTCCATATTTTTAGGGTTCAAATACTTTTTAGATACTATATTTACTGCCAATACTGTTTCAAGCGAATGCTACGCTGAGACTAACTAAATTGAGCTAAGATTTGGCTACAATGTAAGCAGGGCAGTAAATAAGGAGATCCAGTTACAAAAGACCATAGCGTCGTAGCAGCGTAGTTCGATTTACAATGTTACAACACTCTGGCGCCGCAGCAGCGTCGCTCGAGTTGCCACTTCGAATCGGCCGGGCGCCCCACAGCGGGGCAGAATCCCAAAAACTTGGCCAAAAATCGAAAAATCGACTTTCATATATTCGACCTAAAATAGTTGTAACAGGTTTAGGGACAATTCGAGCAGCTGCCTGTGACAGGAAAATTTCGTATACCTGCCCCTTCTCCCCGATTAGTCAGTCCGAAGTTGGCCTTCGTCCCGAGCGTACACAACGGAGCGTAGAGCCGAAAAGTGTCGAGAAGTTTGAATACCCATAAAACGGGACTGAGTTAACGAAATTTAATTTCTAAAAATGGAAAATTCTGCTGGAGGTATGTAGAATTGTATTGTATGAATATGAAGTGTTAATTTTGCATGCACATAACTAATAAACAGTATAAATAAACAATGAAAATAACTTAATTTTTTATGTTAACACGATGTTTGAATATGGATTTAAAAAAATTAAGGCCGGTTAAGGCTTCGATTCTTATTGAGTTTTGTACATTATACTATTGCTCACAACATATAAAAAAATTAGCTGCCCCGAGCTGCCACCGAAGTGTTGGGATAGTTTTTTATTTCCACATTATCACTTCGCGCGATTATACACTCATTCAAAACTACTGTAAATGAAATTGTTCTTCAATTTTTCTGTCGATTTACATGAAATATGTACTTCAAATGTAACATTAACCCGAAAAAATTATTTTTATTCTTACTTACGAAAAGCAGTTTACTAATATTTCGTATATGAAATACAAATAATATATTTTAGATGTAACAAGTGAGAATTTTGAAATTAAATCGTGATAGACGTGAAATATTCGTTATATTCTGGGATCTGTTTATATACATTTGGAATTGGTCATGGGTGTCTATTCCACACTCGTCACCACAAAATACTTTATGGCGGGTTTAATGCATGTTCGTTACAAAAGTCAGATATAACTGATCGAACACCTACATAATCCCGATCCTCGTACACCTTTCGTACGTAGATAAGTGCATCTCTAGCGCTTTCTCTGACGTCATGTTGTTTATGACGGATAATGACGTCATCGAGAAATTTACACGCTCGCACATAATACGTGTGCGATGATGCGAATTTAGGATCGCCATAAGAACCACCGCAAGTACCAATATCATTCTTAGATGACGCAGATGAGGTTTTACGACTAGAAGCTTTTGAAGCTTGGGTCTTCTTCCCTTTGCGTGATTTCTGCTTTACAGGCTGTGGGCCAGACACAGAGCGAACTTTCTCACCTCCTGAATGTCCTTGTCCATCACTAGCGTGTATAGATTGCAGCTCAACGCTTGAGGTACTGCCCAGTCTACTCTCGTCTGATTGGGATTTCTTGCTTTGACAAGAAGGAGAGCATCCACTGTCCTTCTTAGCCTTAGTGATAGAGGTCTGTTTGCGCCTCTGGTTACCGCCTCTTTTCTTTTGGGCTTTTGGTAAATCACTAATAACGGCGTCAATGGGTGGGAAAGGATAGCCTAGAGGTTTTAGGACATGTTGTGTATATCTATGACAACATTCTTGGTCCGCTACTCTGATCTGCAGCTGTGTAAATTGGAGACTTAGGTCTGACAATTTTAGTTGAACAGCTTTAAGTTCAGATAAGACTTCCTTATCAGTATTTTGGTGCTGTGGAAGTGAGCCAGAACGATGAAGATCGTCACCTGTACACTCACGTGGGTCCAAACCAGCACTGAACTGTGGGACAGGGTCAAAACGTGTAACGCTTCCTGGTCCCCTGTCAATATGCACGGGAGTAGATGCAAAGTGACTAGCACTACCTACATTCCTATTCCTGTGCGAGTTATATGAATCAAAATAAAGTTGAGTTCCACCGGATCGCTCAACTACATCATATAACTCTGGCGCGAGGTGGCGACGTCGCTTTTCAATAACGCGATCGTCAATGGATAGCATTTGCCAAATAACCTTGATAGCTGTCTTCCCGTCAAAAAGACGTGAAATTTGGAAAGCGGACACCCCCCCCCCCCTCATCCCCAGGCCCGGGTCTTGCAAGGCCGTTATATACCTGCGTTCGTTGACTCGCACACTGCTTGTAGAAGCACGTTGTCTATTTTCATGTTTTGAAATGTATTCTATCCAATCTTCGAAATAATTAATTATGTTAGTCATAACTGTTATTTGCAATATGTTTTTTGTTTTTATTACTCATATATGCATACTACAATTTTTTTTAAATATTGTGGTCAAATGGAAATTAATATATTATTACAATAATAAAATATTTACACAATTTCAAACGATAAAATATACATTTCAATTTATATGTTGGTTTCGATTGAATTAAGTATACATTGTATATTAATTTATTTATATATTAATAAATAATAGATTAATAAATCTATTCTTCAGAACAATAGATTCTACTCTTTCAAAAAAAATTGCCATCATTTTAATACTGATACATTAAATGTATTAATAATGAAGTAAAAATAAATAAAATGAAATATTATATACAAAACAAATTGTTAATTTTTTTTAATACAATTATTTTTTATAAATATTATATTACATTTGAATTGTTTTATTTTACAGGATCTTACACAAATGACCTGATTTTGTCACGAAAAGATGTTTTTTTTTATCATAAAAGAACACATTAAAGAAAATCAGCATGCCATATTTGAGATCTTGGAGAAAACTATAGCTGAAAAACATGAACAATCTGTGTATATGTCAGAAGATTTCAAAGTTACGTTAGCTGCATTATTTTCAACCATCAGACCAAAATGGACAACAGCATCAAGGACATTAGACAGATTTTTAAAACAAAATGAAGAATGGTTGAAAGGAGATATACGCTTTCCAACCTCGATCAAGCAATCTACCGAAATCGCAGCACAAGAGGTGTCAGAAGATATTTCCAAGCGCGGTCGTCCTTCAAAAAGTTTCGATTCAAATAGTGACAGATCCAAGCGTCGAAAAACTGAAGGAATTCGAAAATCTTTTACACCGGAAGAATTAGCTTATGCAACGCAAATGAATCTGAGATCCACCGGCAAAGTAGAAGCGGCAAAAATAGTCAAAGATGTGTCTTTAGCAAGCCCAACAAAAGCTACTCAGTATGCTACTTCATTTCAGTCGAAAAAGGAAGAAACTTCTACTCCCGACGAAGCTCTTTCGCTACTGCTCGAGACCAAGGCTTCAAAACAATCTTATCAATTGACAAGAAACTCGGCAAAAAAAAATTGTAAATTGTATCCATCATACAAAAAAATAGAAAAGGCCAAACAATCGTGCTATCCGCCAGACTACTATGTAGGTATAACTGAAACTAGCGCAGAAGTAAGTGTTCAAGCTATACTAGATAAAACGGTTTCAAGAATTCTCGAACTTCAAGACGAAGTCATTTCTACTTTAAGTCCCGAGAATTTAAAAAATTTAGAATTTTTTTTGCAAATGGGGGTGTGATGGAAGTTCCGGGCAAAGCGTATATAAGCAAAAGTTTTCAGAAGACGGAAAAATAGATGAAATTGTTTTTTTCACCTCATTTGTACCAATCAAGCTCGTAAGCAAGATAGAAAACACTGAAACTATTGTATGGCAAAATCCAAGGCCATCTTCACCAAGATTTTGCAGGCCAATAAAATAGCAATTTTCACACGAAACGGTTGAAACGACAGTAGATGAAGTAAATGATATAGAACAACAAATAGAAAAACTGCCTTTTAAACCAATAATTGCACAGAGACATTTAATTGTAACGCATATCATGACATTTATTATGATTGATGGTAAAGTGTGCAATGCTGTCACTGGCACAAAGTCAGCACAACGCTGTTTTTTTATGTAATGCCACTTCTAAACAGTAACCAACAGCCTATATTAAATCGTAGGATAGCCTTTTAGAGGAGAAGACAAAAACCCCTCGAAGGTGACCGCATATTTTTTTTCTCTTCCTCTCTTTATAAAAAATGCCAATAATAAGAGAATTACATTACTCATGTGCCAGAGGTTTCTCTATAGCGTAATTTAAGACCTTCGGTAATTCAACATCGCAACATAATTAAGAATTAAACAATACGTAATATCGACAAGACCTCCTTCTTTCCTTTTTAGGTTTAACCATTCTCGAATAACTTTTTTATATATACATATATATGCATGTCTAGCGAGCCTCTATGCAAGAAAAAAAAAGAAAGAAAGTAAAGGAAACGGAAAGAGTAGTAAAAGAAAAATTATAATAAGAAAAGAAAAATAGATATAGAAATAAACTAAGAATACATGGGCCAACGGAAGCCTCCCCCTACTCGCTCGTAAATATTTCCTCAATGGGTCATCCAGCCGTTGAGAGACTATAACAAAAAGGAAGAAGATAAAAAAACGGAGAAAGTAGTAAAAGAAAAATTATAATAAGAAAGAACAATAGATATGGAGATAAACTAAAAATACCATAGCCCTACTCGACTACGTGAGCCACTTGGTATACCTGGGCCAACGGAAGCCTCCCCCTACTCGCTCGTAAATATTTCCTCAACGGGTCATCCAGCGGTTGAGAGACTATAACAAAAAGGAAGAATATAAAAGAAACGGAGAAAGTAGTAAAAGAAAAATTATAATAAGAAAGAACAATAGATATGGAGATAAACTAAAAATACCATAGCCCTACTCGACTACGTGAGCCACTTGGTATACCTGGGCCAACGGAAGCCTCCCCCTATTCGCTCGCAAGCATTTCCTCAACAGGTCACCCGACCGTTGAGAGATTAATAGGCGACCAGAATCGCCCCGACGAAAAAAAAAGGGAAAAGGCGCCCATCGCCTGACCCCGATGGCAGCAATACGAGGCGCAGAAACCTCCGAACGACCCACCGACCAAACCAACCAAGTCGCATGAACGCTTAAAAATCTAGGGAAGGGTAAAATCTCTTATGAGAGAAAACAAGTACACAAAGAATTATAACAATTTTTTCATTTTATTTCCTTCCTCACTCCCTCTCTCTCCCTCCTCTTACAATGGATATTTTTCTAATATTTTTCTTTTTTTCCTTCCGCTTCACATACACTCGTTCCGTTCAATCGGCCGAGTATGCCGCATATATCCCGCGCGGATCCATCCAAGCTGGGTGATCCCAGTCTTCCTCTGGGTGTACAGTCCCCCAGCGACCCTCAAACATCCAGCGGATACACCAGAAGTCGAAGTCGAGTGAAGCCTCCTGTCGAGATAACTCACGACGCGCTTCCCTCCGCGCCTCCCGAACTGAGGTCCAGACCCGGAATAATTCGGACAAGCCCTATATATATAAAAAAAAGGAGAAACAAGAAACACACAATAAATTAGAAACGATTTAACAAAAATACGTACTAAATCGTTTCGCGCTACTCACATAACAAGGTCGCTTCACGGGCGACTCGTTGCCGAACCGAACCTCAACGTCGAAAGACAAACACCTTTTCGCCATATCGATAAATTCGAAGGAAGTAGTAGAATTTTGAGAACTGTTCTCCAAAAGGATTCACAGAATAATGACTGCTCAGAAACTACCCGAGCAGCTTCGCACCTCTCGAAACCCAAATTTCACTACCCCCTCCACTTCCACACAAAAACAATGTGCACAACGGTAAACCCCACCGTTGGCAGCACCAAATACGGGACATTCAAACACCTCGAACCCCTTTTACCCTTAGAATTTTAAGGACATTCAAATTTTTAGCTTACCTTTAGTTAAAGTACAGCGCGTAATTTAGTACAATCCAATATTCAGAATAAAATTTCGTTTTTAGAATAAGTACATTTGTAATCAAAGTCCGTATAAGAAGTATAAGGAACATTAAATAAAAATACACGACAATCATACTTACGATTCTTCACCTGGAATAAAGACTTAAGATAATTCATATATAGCAATAATTAGCCTCCATGAAACATTCATGTATCAATATCATATAATTCAATTAGACTCTAAGATTATAAGGGGACACATGCAACCAAAATATGCTTGATTTCATATCAGAGCGAGGACGCTCCCTCTTTTTCCAAGGGGGGAAGTGTTACGTACTGGCCGACATTAGAGGCCCAGTCAATTTTGAAAATTCAGTCATGACCAAACGTCGGTTGCATATGTCCTCTAGTCGGTAAAAGGGCGCTCTGCGTAGTTACCCCTAGTACCGACATACCAGATAGTTCTGTCTGATAGGTCTGTCTGATAAGTATGTAAATAGTACGACTTATCTCAATACTAGAGACGGTAGGGAAAACCCCGCCTATCACAAGAACTTTCCGACCCTCTCCTAAAGGAAAACCCAAACTCCACCCTAAACCAAACTCCACCCTAAACAAAAATCCCTTCCACCCAAAGCCAGAGCACATATAAAAAGACACGCTCAGACCAAAAATCGCCACTTATAGACTTCGTCTTTTTAGACTCATAGACAATTATTACACAACTCGAGTTCTCTCAGTCCTCAGTTAAAACAGACTCTGTAAAACGTCTTTCGTGACGTTCAGTTCAGTTAAGCCGACACAATCTAAGAGTTACTCTACCACTTTAAATCAACTTGAATAAACTCAATTGTTAACTGTTATTCATCGTGTTGTTCTCTTCAACTGCGCATAGCAGGGGTCAAATTTCATAAAGAACCTTCGAATCTCCGAATTTCCGAATTTTCACTCGATCAGAATATCTCATTCATTCTGATCAAACTGAGCGTACTCTTCGTAGTTCGCGCCGATAAAACTATATCGGCGGAGTCAACAGAACGGCGTGACCGTGCTGTTCCGAATCATCATCGAGGACGTAAAACTACAACCACCAGAAATACAAGTACACGAACATAATTTTTCAGACGATATTTCGAATACATCTTCGACCACGGCATCCGAATCAGAATCCGAATCAAATGTAAACGATGACGAAGAACAATATTTCTGTTATTGAATAAATAAAACAGACTACGTTCATTATTAATTAAAAACATTGATTTTCTTATACTTTACCATCTCCATAATCCTATCCTTTATTATAATGAAACGAGTAAAACATGAAATTCTTAGATTTGGGTCCGCCATTTTGAATTTTGAAATTAGGACATCGGATTCGTAATCAGCGACCTCGAAAACCCCCGAGTAAGGATTTTTGAGTGTTTAAATTGACTTCTACTATTTATGGCCAGGTTTTTGGGATTCTGCCCCACTGTGCGCCGTATCGGCGCCGCTAGAGTGCAAAGGGTTAATTTTATTTTTTAGATCATGAATTACGAATATTTGATCCAATTTATGGGATGCTGCAAAGAATACAGCACGTTAAAGTAAATAATTATATCGAAAATATTGTTACAAACTACGACCATATCGATTTTATCATGCATTGTCGATTATCAAGAGAAGTGGCATACAGGTTAATCGATCAATTTAATGTGTCGAAAATATTCACTTCTTTGCAAGGTATATTTTATGATTATATATATTTATATAAGTGCACACATTATATACATGTACATGATTGTATATCACTTGCAGAATTATAAGTTTTAATATGTGTAAAGAAACTACATTTTTCCATTTTATTTCAATTCTGGCACGCCACAAAACATGCAATAGCAGTGTACGTCAGAGATGGCGCTGAGCAATTTACGTTGACATTCGGTGGAACAGTCTCGAATTTGGCAAAAAGACCTTGAAACGAATCAGAAAAGTAGAAAAGGAGAAATAGTGGGAAAGTTAAATAATAAACTTTAATTGTCGTTTCTCTGTTTCAGGTAAGATAGTAAGGTAAGATAATATTATTGTCACAACCGTTTACAAATATATCTACTCTGTTTTAGAGCAACACAATGTTGTTTTATTAAGATTCCCAACCATCCTTTGTGGGAGAACCTAAAGGACTTATAAAACGACAATTCTAGTTGAACCAAGAAACGGAGCGACTGCGGTTCACGTGTTACGTACTGGGAGACATTAAAGGCCCAGTCAATTTTCATGGTTTGTTCTAGTTTCTCTTTAATGTAATCATTGAATGTCATTGCGTTATCTAATGGAGATATGGCTGATGGTATTCTTGCTTCTGTACCGAAAACGAGTTTGTATGGTGTGAACTTTGTGCCTTCGTGTAAGCTAGTATTGTATGACATCGCTGCGTGTGAGAGCCATTCATCCCAGTCCCTTTTTTGTGTATAGTGTTTCAGGAAGTTTACCAGTACTCGGTTTCTTCTCTCGAGAGAGCCGTTCGACTGAGGGTGGAATGCTGTTGTTTTGATTTGTTGGATTTGATATGCTTTAGCTAATTTCTTCATAACTTGTTCTATGAACGCTGCTCCTTGATCTGTTAAGATTACCTTGGGGCAACCAAATTTATTTATAAACTCTCGGACTAGCGCTTTCGATATTTCCTCTGCCGTTGCATTTATTAGGGGTATAGCCAAGCTATATTTCGATTGATCGTCCTGCATTGTGAGAATGTATTTGTGACTTTTCTTCGAGACTTCGAATGGTCCGACTATGTCCATTGCTACTTTATGAAATACATCCGGTGATGTATCTGTAATAACTGGAGCGTCGCAAGAGACGCTATGCACAGAATATTAAGTGGAATTAAATTTAGTAATAATATTCCAACTATACACGAACACACAAACACAGACATTCAAAAATGCATTCATTTAGAGGATTAAGAAATCGAACATTTTCAAAGGCTTATAATTCACAGGAAATTTCAACTTTTGGCTTGCAGATGTTTTATTGCTGGGAAAGCCGATGAGTCGATCTCTGGCGACCAAATGTTTTATTGCCAACAACCGTTAGGGTTTTTCCGCGAGCCCGCCTCTCGAGACGCGTCGTACCGATCCGCGGGTGAGCTCAACCCTTGACCAATCGCATTTTTGTTTCGTATTGTCCAAAAAAAATATAGCCAATGAGAATGTTCAATACTGTCGCTTGAAACTTCTCCCTCCATCACAAGGAAAATTGAGAATTTTTCTGTATCTACAATTTTTAGGCAGTTCTTAACTCCTCGTCACCACGTCAACATCGAGTCTAGAGACCACTCTACTCGATTTCACACAACACGTTCACTTTACCATTTGTAAACGATTACTATTGTTCGGGAATAAATTATTATTTGTTGTTTCCAAAGGTTCTGAATCCCAATTTTCTTCCTACATACGCGAAACCAGTTGTCGTCAATTAATTTTGACTCCAACATTTTTACCGTCGATTCCGTTGCATCATAGCACACAAGAATTTACGACTCTTGTGGTAATTCTCAAATGAATCACGAGATCGCTCGGTATCTACAATACAATAACCATTGGTTGTTTTGTCTTTACTCTGACTAGTTTCTTTCTCTGATAGCTTGTGCATTTCTTAATGAATTCCTGAATATTTGTTTTCATGTGGGGCCAATAATATTTTTGCCTGATTCTGTTATAAGTCTTGGTCACTTCTTTATGGGCTCCTAACGGGGTCTCGTGACACTCTCGTATTATGCCTTCTCTGAGATCTTCGGATGGAATTATAATTTTGTCTTTGCAAATTGTTATCGTGACATCATTGGGTAATGTTTCTTCTATAATCTTGCTTATTTTGTTCCAGACTGGTGTTCCTAAGTTACTTTCAGCTTGTGAAATGCTGGCTGATTTGACGTTTATTTCAGCCATAATTAGTTTTAAATTTTAGAAGGCCTTTCTGATAGTTGTTTCTATCAATTAATCTGACGAGAACGCCGCATAAATCCCGCGTGGATCCATCCAGACAGGGTGGTCCCAATAGTCTTCAGGGTGCACAGTCCCCCAGCGACCCTCGAACAGCCAGCGGATGGACCAAAAGTCGAATTCGACGGCGTCCTCAAGTCGAGATAACTCGCGTCGCGCATCCCTCAGTAGCTCCCGAACCGAGGCCCAGACCCGGAATAAAGAGGACAGGCCCTATACATATATATAAAAAAAAAGAAACAAGAAACACACAATAAATTATTAATGGGTTAACAAAATACGTGCTAAATCATTTTTGCGATACTTACACAACAATGTCGCTTCACGCGCGACTCCTTGGCGAATTGACCTTCGACATCGACCTTCAAATTTCGTTTCGTCATATCGATAAACTTGAGCGAAATAGTAAATTTGAGAACTGTTTACCGCAAGAATTCACAGAATAATGACTGCTCAGAAACTACCCGAGCAGCTTCGCACCCCTCGAAGCCGAAATTTCACTACCCCTCCACTACAGTAAACCCCACCGTTGACCGTGCCAAATACGGGAGTTTCGGACACCCTCGAATCGCCTCCACCTTGAGAATCTTAAGGACATCCCAATTTTTTTTAGCTTACCTTTAGTCAAAGTACTATGCATAATTTAGTACAATCCAATATTCAGAATAAAATTTTGTTTTTTTTTTTAGAAAAAGTACATTGGTAATCAAAGTCCGTTAACGAGTATAAGGAACATTAAATAAAAAACCCACGACAATCATACTTACGGTTCTACATCTGAAATAAGGACTTAAGATAATTCATGTATAGCAATAACTACTTTCTAGGAACATCCATGTACCAATATCATATAATTCAACTAGACCTTAAGATTGTAAGGGGACACATGCAATCGAAATACGACTTTCAGTGTGCTTGATTTCATATCGGAGCGAGGACGCTCCCTCTTCTTCCAAGGGGGGAAGTGTTACGTACTGGCCGACATTAAAGGCCCAGTCAATTTTCAAAATTCAATAATGACCAAACGTCGGTTGCATATGTCCTCTAGTCGGTAAAAGGGCGCTCTGCGTAGTTACCTCTAGTACCGACATAGCAGATAGTTCTGTCTGATAAGTAAACAGTACGACTTATCCTAACACGAGAGATGGTAGGGAAAATACAGCCTACCACAAGAACTTCCCGACCCTCTCCTAAGGGAAAACCAAAACTCAACCTTAAACCAAACCCCTTCCACCCAAAATTAGAGCACCTATAAAAAGAGACGCTCCGACCAAAAAATACACTTATTATTCATAATCATTACTGTACGTTAATGCAGCTTGGTCGAATCCCCTTTTTTGCCAGCAACACTAACTGTGTCGAAATAATCGCGTCGGTTTGAAAGAATTCACCTATCGGGGTTGTAAGTCCCGATACACGAAGCGGAACGCGGTTAATCGACACGATCGCTCGAAAAATGTATTCGCAAGCGATCTACTATTAGCAAACAAGAAATAAATACACTTATTACGGATGGGTGTAATAATTTAATAAGAACAATGAATTTAGGTGAACAGTGAATGATACAATTTGAACATGACACGCGGACAATCTTTTCGTTGACGTTACCGAGGGACGATCGGAACTTGATCGCTCGTCGTTCGAAGGATACTTGAAGATGATTGATTGTTTTTCGGGAAGAACAGAAGAGCAAGACTCTGATCCGCGATGGTGGGAGGATTCTGAAAAGTCCGTGAATTTTCTATCGACAGATTTGATTGGTTTTAAAAAATGTAGAAGGGATGTCCACCCTTCCACAGTTATGGAAAAACCCTTGACTCCGCGAGCACGCTGACTGTGGCAGGGTGGTCGAGCGTAATTGTTTCTACATCTGGTAGGAGTCATAAACCAAAAAAAAAACCCCTTGAAATGAAAATTTTTATGGATGTCTTGCGACGTGATATTTTTGAGTTTTCGAGGATTATTAACCGGTCAATAAAAAATGTGCAGTGCACATTTCGCTTTAGAAGAATCTGGAATATCCCATGGTTGAGTCTGCTCTTTGTCACCCTTTTATTTTTTGTATTTGAAAAGATTGCCTTACAATTAGTAGCTCGACTGTGTACGAGACAATTACACAACTCGAGTTCTCTCAGTCAGTCCATAGTTAAAACACTCTCTGTAAAACGTCTCGTTCAACGTTCTGTTACGACCCGCTAGACTCTTCGGAGTGTGAGGATACGTAAACACGGTCGACTTCTCTTTTCGAGTCAGGGCAATTAAGTCCTTTACTCAGGGACGGAAGCCTCGCCTAAATATCGCTACAAGAGTAGTTCGGAGGGGTTTTATACTCGGGCGGTACCATCGTTTTCGACTTCGTCCAAGGGTCAGGTTCGGCTCTTACGAGGGATTATAGGAGGATATGTTCGACTCACTCTTTCGTTGGAGCGTGTGTTGTTGATAGTCCAAATAACTCGACGCTGTGAAGCTGAGATTCTTGGAGATTCGGCGAAGAACAAGATGAGTATTCGTTACACAGAATTTTATTTTTCAACACAATACTCTGACTCTAAGATTACTACTACGGTATACAAGTTTTGTTTTGTACCGCCGGTGCCACGATTCGCGTTTAAATCTACGGGGTTGTAAGTCCCGATGCTCGTGGCTTAGAGGTGACGCCGTTGGTACACTGCACGCCAACTTAATATTGTGCAGCTGATTAAAAATGAAGATTTCGCCACTGTTTTATTTTGATGCAATGGTTTTTATTAACAAAACAACTACTACTTTATTTAACAAAACAACAATAACGGATATATATTGGATTTGAGCTAATTTTAAGAGAAAAATGGAGAATGATACGACAAAGTTTCGTGAAATGAATTTAACTTGCAATCTCAGCTAGAAGAGTGAGTTGCTGCCGATCTGTCGATGTTGGCGTTAAGTATTAGACTGTCTTTCGTGATCGTTGACAAGAGCGTCTTGCGACAAAAAAGGAGAGGGGAGTGCGACGCCACTTTTCGCTTGGATGTAACGCTGAAGGTTATTGGTGAAAATTATTAGAAGGAAATAGTGGGCGGCTTTCTCTTGTCGCCAATCACGAAAGAGCTGGTGACAGTAAATTTTTGTGGAAAAACCCCTTGACGAACGCTAGTTTCGTCCAACGGGACATAATGCCTGACTCAGTCGCCACTGTCATAAAACAATCTCGCGGATGATTCGAGAATTGAGCGAGCACATGGTTAATCTTTTTACGGCATATCCCGGGGTGCTCGCATGCTGTTACTTCGCGTCGCAAGGAGTTATTCTTATAAGCGTATTTCTATTGTCTACAAATTCTATAGAAAAAATTATAGAATATAATTGACGGAAATAAAGTTTGGTCGCCAAATGTTGAGAAAGGCTTGCACGTGGTCCGGCGTACGTGCGGTACGTCGCGAACTCGTACATAGCCCGTTGTCCCTTTTTTATGGCGGTCCGGCCAAAGTAAGATTCTTTGACCTGACGAGCCGTCGCAGGGTGACGCGATGGTATCTTCTTAGTTCAAGGTACATGTTCGATATTCTTAAAAAATGTTAGATTTATATTAATTATTAAATCGATTCAACTTTGCGTAGTATGCACGCAACAAGTTTTGTTCCGATGAATTACAATTTTTGTACTTAGACTTGTCGTACTCTAGACTATCGTGAATCCTCCGCAGATTCTTATGACACTATTAACAGAGCGATGTTGACTTTTGGTGGTGAACCGTTAGTAGTTCAGAGTATAATTGTAACTGATGCTTGTTAGAGAAACTGGCCCTTTTATATCAAAATCTCTGCATTGTTAATAGAAGAACAAAGAACTAGAGTGTACAGGAGTGGGGGCTCGATCCCTCCTAAGAGGCATAGCGGTGGGTTAGGCGCGTGCCGTCTTCGAGGGTGATGACTCAGTTCCCCGAAGGTTAAATTTTGGTGACACGTGTTCATCTTAGCTTGGTAACAAGTGTTAAGAGATTTAGGCGTCGGGAGTTGTGTCGCTCTGTAGTGGAGGCACCGTGGGAATTTAGAAACATGAAAAAGTGTCGCGTGCCTCTTCGTGATGTTTAAAGAAGGGGCTCCATATGGTGAATGCGCATGCGTCTTAGAAGGAAGAAGGGAGATCCATGTTTTAATTAGTCAGTTGCGTGTCCTTCTTCTTAGATAAGGCTGCTGAGATTTCTTTATATTTCGCCTGCGCATGCGTTTTAGAGGAAAAAAGGGGGATCTATGTTCTAATTAGTCAGTTGCGTGCCCTTCTTCTTAGATAAGGCTGCTGAGATTTCTTTATATTTCGCCTGCGCATGCGTTTTAGAGGAAAGAAGGGGGATCTATGTTCTAATTAGTCAATTTCGTGCCCGTCTTCTTAGATAATGTTGCTGAGTTTTCTTTATATCTCGACTGCGCATGCGTTTTACCGGAAAGAAGGGGGCTCTATGTTTTAATTAGGCAGTTTCGTGTCCTTGGAATTTTTAAGGGATCCGATTGATGGGTGGTGTTGAACCTACGAGTTAAGTAAGCGGGGGCAAGGTTTTAAAAAGGGTAGCGCGGAAGCGTTAGGTCTAGTCGTGGTGCAGTGTTTCGTGAAGTGAAAAGTGCTTGGATTGTAACAGTTCAGTTCAGTAAACTTACAGAAACTAAGAGTTACTCTGTAACATTAAATCAATTTGAATAAACTCAATTGTTAACTGTTATTCATCGTGTTGTTCTCTTCAACTGCGCATAGCAGGGGTCGAATTTCATAAAGAACCTTTTGAATTTCTGAATCTCCGAATTTCCGAATTTCCGCTCGATCAGAATATCTCACTCACTCTGATCAAACTGAGCGTACTCTTCGTAGCTCGCGCCGACTAAACTATATATGCGGAGTCAATAGAACGGCGTGACCGTCCTGTTCCGAATCACCATCGAGGACGTAACACACGTTCGAAGTACGGGGATTAACAGACGGAAAAACAAATTTAATATGTATAACCTCTATTGAGACGCCAGAGGGACACGTGTTTGCAATCCCGGATGAGCTAAAACCAGCAAGTAAACATATTGACATAGTGTCTTCAGAGGTATTTGTGGAAATCAGAAATTCGTTGAAAAGGCGACACCAATCGCGTAGAATATGGATCCCTCTAAATAAGGAATTGAGGACAATATATTTAGATGAGGGTAAAAATCGACAGTTCGGGGACCAATATTTAGACGAAATCATAGGAGAAACGATGCACACAGACAATGATAATGATAACAAGAAATCGCAAAGTTTAGGGAAAACTGCCAAAAGATTTGTAATAGATAAATTCTTAAGTAACACATCGAACGCTGACCAATGGATTAGTGAATTTGAGAGTGAATATGGGAGATTCGAGATTTCCCAGGATGGGAAGAAAATTGAAATCTTGAAACACCTACTGGAAAAACAGTGTTTAGATTGGTACATCAGTATGTTGATAAAGCTTACGGTGAACTCAGAATGGGCAGAGTGGAAAGACAATTTTTGCGAGACATATGGGAATAGAGGTTGGTCCCAAGTCAAGTATGCATTTATGTTTACATGGCAAACTGGATCATTATTAGAATATGCCATCAGAAAGGATAAGCTGTTGTTAGAGGTCAACAAGAAAATTGACACCCAAACAATGATAAATCTTATTGTAATGGGGTTACCTGATTACATAATAGATAAGATTGATAAAGCAACAGTAAAGTCGACTGCTGGCCTCTACAATGAGATTGGGAAAAATGAAAATATGGGAAATAGAAAGATTTATAATAAGAATAAAAGGAGTGGCTACGAGCTCAAAGGGAAAACCGAAAAAATAAAACCATGCCAGACTTGTGAAAATTTGAACAAAGGAATTCGGTTTCACCTCGAAGAAAAATGCTGGTTTAAAGCGAGTGAAAACAATGATCGCAAGAAAATCCTTACGAAGAATATAAATAACTCGGTCATAGATGTCGAGTTAAATAATGATAATTCAAAAAACGAGTAATAACACTATTAATTCGCGTCAAACTATTATTGGAGGGACAATTAGAAATACTTGGAATATATGATTCAGGCCCTAATGCTTCGGTACTTAACTCCAAAGTAATGAGATTGAAAAAGAAAGGAGAAGAGGATGAGAAAAATGATAATCTGATAACAATTAATGGTGTTAAAAAGACAAGTGGATTGACAACTATAAAAATAAAAATATTTGATATCGAAGAAGTAACCGATGTTTATATTATTGATGGGGAAGAATTTAAATATGATTTCCTGATTGGACTGGACATTATTAAACAATTCAGACTGGTCCAAGATGAAAACTTGAAGATCACGTAAAAAAGAAGGGAAATAGTTATACAAAATAGAACGTCTATAAATGAAGATTCGAAGGAAAATGGTACCTCTGAAAGAATAAAAACTGAACCAAATCCATGTTCAGTGAATTTTAATGAATGCACAAAAGAGAGAGGGAAACTAGTTAACTAGTTTCTAATGAGCTTTGCTCGCGCTCTTTTGGATGACGACGAAAGTACATCTTCGCCGTTAAGCTCGCCAATGCTAAATTGACGAATGTTCCATAAAGACTCCGCAGAGCCAAACTCGAAAAGTCCGTTCTCGTTAGCAACCCAATTAGCTGGTATGGGACCATCCGCATTGGAAAATTGATAGCAATAGTTATCAGCAGAATCACCCATCCGTCGTTTAAGACGGTACCGGAACGAAGCCGCGCCTGAGGCGACTTGAGCAGAGGTCTGCGATGGGGAGACGGTGATGCCACTGTTTCTTCCCACTCCGCGATCTCGCTGATACTCAACGTCATCAGAGCTCCGCTCAGTATATGGTATCTGGCTAACGCTACCGTATGGCGATTCTCCTAACACTCCGATAGCTTGCAGCTTCGATGTTTTGAGATATTGCGATACAGCATTAACCAGCAGCTGATTTGTTGGGAGTCTACAAATGTTACGACATCCCAACGCTATAATGGCCTCTCGTGTTACCACGAAGCCAGCGTTCTGCAGTGTGTCTCGCTGGTTGTCTGTCAATTTGACAGCGCGTCCCCAGCCGATGAGATTAGCATTAGGTTCTGCTGTCACACCTCTCTGAGGGATAGGTGCTATGTGAGGGTCAATCGGCGTTACGTCATTTCCACTAATAGTGAAATTGAGGTCACTAAGTATACGATAAACCGCCATCCCTAAGGATGGAAGTGTCTCGTACACAACGTGAGTAACGTGATCGATCTGACCGAACCACCCGTCATAGTCGAGGGTTCTCAGATTGGACAGAGATCCTTGGATATGGATGAGGTTCTTCCTTCCATCTATATCTACGACATCACCTACTCCAGCTAAGTAAGCATTGATGTCGGTTGGTACAGCCAATTGATCATTGACTACCGCACTCAGCCTCATATAATCATCCACAAGAGATCTACGTGCTGATAAGATCCGCCAGAGTCGTTTCCACAGTAATACGAAACAGTAGTACTGCCACATAGAAAACGATACGTACTTCTGAAGCGATCGATCAAATCGAATTTTCGCGTCGTAAGACGTGCGCACGAGCACCGTGAAACCTGAAAAATCAAGTTGAAATCGTCGGTGTTGTTGTATCTCTTGAAATCCCGCCAAGCCTTCGATCAAGATGAACTGTGAAGTAAGCACAGGATCGTTCGTCTCTTTGGTGTAATTGGTCGAAACCGCTGTGGGCTTCAGTGCATCTTGAGGCAGTTGGTCAAATGGAATTATAGGACGTGAACTAGCTTTTGGTTTGCTAGCAGCGGCTCTAATCTGGCCCTTTGATTTTGAGCTAGATGGTTGATCTATTTGGGGTTTATCCTCCGACTGTTGAGGTCGAGATTTACGCCAATATGATCGTCTTTTGCCTTCCATTTCAGATTGATGATAAAAGTTTTAAAACTAGGTCACAATGGAAAATTTTCTATAAAGAAAACGTTTTAAAACGTTAAAGTTGAGTTTCTCACTCCGTGAATTAAACCAACAAAAAACAGAAATATATAGACTGATTGACACTTCTAGATCAATTTTTCAAAAGACAAATACGATATTGGAACGGTCAGGGAGTATGAAGCACGTATTAATCTCCTTACGGATAAATATTGTAGTAAACTAATAATATTGGAAGCTATAAGAAAGACAGGTTTTAGGGTAAAGTTTGCAAAATGAACATTCGCTTCACATTCAGTAAAATATCTCGGCCACATAATACAAAATAATACAGTGCGGCCATTACGAGATAATTTAGTTTCAATAAGAGATTTCTCGAAGCCAAGAACTCAGAAAAATATTAGACAATTTCTGGGAAAAGTTAATTTTTACCATGAATATATGCCAAAGAGTGCGATAATTTTAGAACCTCTTCATAATCTGTTAAGGAAAAATCAGAAATTCATTTGGTCCACAGATTGTCAACAATCTTTTGAAGGGATACAAAAACTACTGTGTTCACAGCCAATTTTAGCAATATTCGACCATAATTTAGCGATTAACATTCATACAGACGCCTCTTTGGATGGGATTAGAGCTGGGTTGAAGTAAACATAACCAAATGGAATAGAAAAACCAGTTGCATATTCCTCAAGAAAATTAAATCAAAGCCAAAAGAAAAAAAGGCAATATATCTGGAATGTTTAGCCATCAAAGAAGCGATAAGATATTGGCAGTATTGGTTGATAGGAAAAGCATTCACAGTGTATTCAGACCATAAACCACTAGAGAATTTAAATATTAAATCGAGAACTGATGAAAAATTAGGAGATTTAGCTTATTACCTATCACAATATGATTTTAAAATAAGATACGCCCCAGATAGAGAAAACTTGGAAGCAGATTATCTGAGTAGGAACCCGGTATTAGAAGCCAATGCTGATGTAGAGGAACTATTAAGAACCGTAAACATGATTAAATTAAACGATATAGTTATAGACTAAGAGAAAAATGCGGAGATACAGAGTAATAAAACAAAATTAGTATCAAGGCACAATGTATACTATAAGAAGGTTAGGAAAAGGGAAAAAATTATTCTATCAGAAGAGTTCAGTAGAAATCTGATCAAAGAAATACATGAAAATATGTGTCACAGTGGGGTGAAACAAATGCAGAATCACATTAGTCCAATATACACAGCAACGAATTTAACAAAAAATATTGAGAAACAGTGCAAAAGTTGCGAGATGTGTATAAACAATAAAACAAGAGGGCAAGGAAAATATGGTTCAATGTCACACCTAGGCCCTGCCACAAAACCTTTTGAAATTGTCTCGATAGACACAATCGGAGGTTTCGAAGGCACACGATCAACGAAAAGATATTTACACCTACTAGTGGACCATTTTACACGATTTGCTTATATTGTCACCTCAAAAACGCAGAATATTAATGATTTTCTTAAACTAATCAATACAGTAACAGAACAAGAGAAAATAGGTATACTGCTTACTGATCAATACCCGGGTATAAACTCAAAGGAATTTAAAAGGTTTTTAATGGAAAAGTCAATACAACTGGTCTTTACTGCAATAAATGCCCCATTTCCTAATGGCTTAAATGAACGTCTAAACCAAACGTTAGTAAACAAAATAAGATGCCAAATAAATGAAAGGGGGAAAAGGCATGGACAACAATTGCTCATAACTGTGTAAACAAATATAATAGTACAAAACATACAGTTTCTGGTTTTGCACCAAAATACCTATTGAAAGGTACAGATGTTTCATTTTTGCCAGATGAATTAATAGAAGATAAATCAGAAGGGGATTGGATAAGAGATAGAAGCATAGCGTATAAAAATTCAATACTGTCACATAACTTGTGACGAATTATTTTTCCGACAACCTGGGAAAACACCTTCCACAATCGTCACCTTCGTCCGTCGGTGCCGAACGGACGAAGGTGACGATCTCCTTCATATCAAACGGAGACACCGAATTCGTCAGAGGAAAATAACAAAATTTGTGTCCGAGAGAGAAAGCATTTCAATGCCGGAAATTCTTGCTGCAACAGAAAAATTCCGAATCCACACTCGAGCCATCATACCGAATTACAATAAGGATTACGTCATTAATACTTATCAAACAGGTATTAAAATAGGATCTTATTCATTTAAATGCAATTAATTAAAATTTTGATTTTTCTTTCCATTTCTAAATTTTTGGAAAGTTTTCAAAAATTTCCGTTTTCAGAATATGCCAAAATTATTTTTGAACTGTCATTTCTAGGGTGCCAATACCAGTCGACTTATGATCGAACTCTCGCCGAGCAAGGATCAACGGTGGTTCTCGTCCGGAGAAAGGACATGAATAAGGTGACACATTCGTATACAGCACAATATTCTGTCACCTTATCAGGCAAACTTCTACCAAGCGTCTTCGTCTGCTTGCAAGAGAGCACTGGATCGTTTGGACCAAGGGTGAAAAAATTAGTTGATGAGTACGCACGCAAATACAAGAACGTTGTTATAACATCCTCAAAATCCGGCAAACTCACAACAGGATTATACAAAGATTTTTTAAGCGATGTCCTGAAGCCATACGTGGGAGATAAAAAATTTCTTTTGCTCCTTGATTCTTGGGGAGGGCAAACAAACCCGGGTTTGTACGACGAAATGTTTCAAGACAAGGATGGTTTGCCAACTTGTAGTATTAAAGTTATTCCGCCAAAATGTACCCCGCTTGTACAGCCTTGCGAGGTATATTTTTATAGACAGGTAAAGAACCTCATAAAAAAAAATACAAAATTGTACATATATTATCGAACAAAACAGAGAGATAACGTCTAGAGAAGATTGCATTAAAATTCAATCGATTGTACATCATCAATTGTTCGCCCCAATATTCAGCGATATGCTTCGATATGCGTGGTTCGCAGCCAAATTGTGCGATGATCGAGACATTTTCGTTAATGTAAACCAGGCTTGCTTCGCAACAGATATTTTAAAAAAGCCATGTGAATGCAAAAATTCGGCATTCATTACATGTGCTAGATGCAGCAATAATTATTGTTTTTCTTGCTTCTACGACCAATATCACCCTGCTTCGTGTAGTACTGCGTAAATATAACGATAGAAAATAAATAAAAATATTGCTTTTGCACTATTTCTCGTGTATATTTTCTTCATTTCCAATCTTCTCACAAAAAACTTAATATCCCAATTCCGCATTATCCTCTATTATACAGTTATGATAATTGATATATAATTGGGATAAAGTTCCGAAAACCAGACATTTTCAATTTTGCTGAAATTTTGTAGACATTCGTCTCTGAAAAAATTCTCGATTGAAATGAATAATTAAAAATTAATAATATGCACAATTCTGATATATTTTGTGACGAGTTTCCGGAATCCTTCCGCCATCGTCACCTTCGGTCGTCTCTCTCTCGCTACCGCATCCGCAATTTTGCCGGCAGGGCGCCAGTCGATTTTTATTTCGCCGGTATCGACAACCGGCACAACCTGGGGGTCGGGAGGGAACGACCCGGCCCCTCCATGCTCACGACTTACCTGCGTGGATCGGGTCACTTTTATTTCGCCGGAGGTGACAATCCGGTCCACCTGGATGCGCCAGCGAGATCGACAAAACGGAAACGCTCGGCCGCTCAGGTTGTCGATTATGGTAGAGAGGGTCGGGGTACGTCACTCCGAGATGGCACCAAAACGTCGTTAATTTTTCGCGAGAGATTGAGTCTCGATCGGAAAACGAGAACATGAACTCTACGAATTCCCTTACGAAAACTTCTGAGTACGAAACCGTCAGCGAAACCAATCGAAATAACCATCACGAGAGCTCAATTTTTAACCATCGGAATCGATAGATTAATTTTTATATTGCGAGAACTAATTTGTTTTACGAGAGCGATCGAGAAAACGCGAATTTATTTCGTCTATAGGGAGCCGGATCGACACGGAACTCCCCATAGCGCGTACGCGAACTTACACCTCTCACCTCGGCGAGAGACGAACAACGACTCTAGATCGAGTGCCTAGAGGGAGGGAGCGCGACTTACATACGACGCGTAAGCGAGAGCGAGACAATGCTAGAGCGCGTACGTAGAGAGAGAACTCAGCATACGCATGGCGCGTTTGCGAGACAGAGACACCTCGCTCTCTCTACGACGCTTCGCGAGGCACCGCTGGTCTCGAGCGCGACACGATAACAACTGATTTTCGACCAATCATATTTCGATCAGCCGAAACACGAAATCTATCATCGGGAGCTACTGCCCTCTCACTCGACACAATACTTACCCTAACGAAATCGTAATTATCGACGTTACTCGAGATCTTGCGAGTACGCCGAAAATCGTATCCGCATGGTCATCGTGCATAGGGGAGCACTTACGTCGGCGGCGCGAGAGGTTCCCGCTCTCGCCCGCAATCTAAAAACCTCCGCTTCCCCTCATGCCCGATGCACCTAATAGCGGGGCGCCGGTATTGCAGCCGGACCTGCATCAATTCCTCGTGCGTACTCGCCGGCCGTTCTTTCCTGACGGGTAACACGTTACGTCGAGCACTCTCTTCCTCGTCAGGATCGAACGCCGTGCCGTTTCCTCCCTAAAACATCCCTCGGACAACACTGTCACCTAACATAATTTTTCCATAACGGCAGTACATAAAAACAAGACCAAATCAAATAATCGGTAGCGCGTGACGATCGTTGGGTTGTGCGGCGAGGGCAAACCAGGTAACAGCCTTGGGACCGTGACTTTTCCCTATGTCGGGAAAATCACGTCACAATTGATTTTAAGAAAACAAAATAAATAATTACAGCAGTGAGATTCGATCCAGAGACCTCGCGTATACGAGGCGGAACGCTTACCGCTACGCCAGGCGCTCCTTGAAAATATCATAACGTACCGAGTACATGATTCAACGGAATATTTCGATGGCGAGTTTCTCGCTATTGCTTGAGAAGCGGGTCTTAAGGCAGTAGTCTGCTTTACAGGCGTCAAAAAATCGATTTTTCGTTTTTGTCTTAAATCTATTCCAAAACTATCCAAGAATATGTATTCAAAATTTTAGAGGCCAATTCGACATATTTTCGAAGTTAGATCAGTTTTAGTGGCCGCGCGTCGAGCAGGTGCGAATGCTCGGGCAGACCCGACCGCGCGCACTTCGCCCCTTCATGTATTCTATTGTTTGACTATACTCGTATATACCTGAAAAGATCAAACCGTCCTTTGAAATATTATTTCAAAGTGAATTCAATGAAAAACCGAGACACTTGGTGGAAAGAAGGGGCTAACGGAGAGTGTCATTAAGAAATTGACGATTTACTACAGTCTGTCAATTCGTCGAAATATGAACTCCCAATCAGTAAAAGGTATGAAGAGAGCTATTATGGCAACATTAGATCATTATTGTTCCACCGATAAAAATCCTCAGCATGAAAATTGTCCAGAAGGCGCGGAGAGTTGGTGCGAATGGCGCAAGGCTCAAGCGGCGAATAATCTGGCATCTTTCAAACACCCGGCAAGATTAATTAATGATAATGTAGAGAAGCGCATTCGTCCAATTTACGAAGATCTTTCAAATGACGATTTATTGACGCGGTGCTTAGGCGGACACACTCAAAATTCGAACGAATCGTTCAATTCGATTGTGTGGCGCCTAAATCCGAAATACGTAAATTCCGGCTATAAAATCGTCGAAATAGCAGCAAATATGGCTACAGGCATTTTCAACGAAGGCTATTCAGCTGTGCTTTCTACCATGCAGCTCCTCGATATTGTCATCGGGCAGCAATGCAAAAATTTTGCTGACACCATCGATGCTGAGCGCATAACGCGGGAGAACCGGCGCGCATCACTTTCCAGCAAGGAGGCTCGTACAGCTCGAAGATCGGAAAGCCTCCGCCAAAACGAGTTTTTTGAAGAAGAGGAAGGATTATTGTATGGCCCGAGGATAGCCGATTAACATCTAATTAGTGTAAGTATCCAAAAACTTACATTTTTTGGACCGAAAACTTTACAGCCCGTTTTCTCGAGTTTTCATTTTCACAAGTTTTGGAAAACGGTGCCGGCGATAGTAAAAACAATATATGTCCGATCGAAAAAAACCAAAGTGATCTAGCTTCAGTATTGAATTATCTTCTATTTGAACTAAAAAAGTTGGACAAAAGTACTATTTAAATTACTTGTTTTGCAACTTAAAGTGAATTTTTTTTTTCAAAAAAGTGAATTTTTTTTTCAAACTTCGAAAAAATTTGGAATTTCGTCATTTCTTCGGTATTTTTTTAGTTCATATAGAAAAGGAACTTATAAAAACTAAAAAAAATTTGGTTCCACTGTTTCAGATGCATCGCACGACCTCCATCACCGGCACCGATTTACGAGTGCACACTCCAGGCGCCCCAGAAAAATCGTTACAACTTTGGCAAATTTCAATAATTTGTAATAATAAAAATTGTTTTTTAAAGCTTGAACATAATATACTATCGTCTCGAAATTTCGTTTACCGCAATCATTTCCTTCCCTTTCAAAAAAATTGTTGAAAAAACGCTTTTTTTCAGCTCCTAAAGCAGACTACTGCCTTTTAATATTTCTACCTGATGTAGTCCTAGTGACGGCCTTCAAGCCTGCAAAAGATGGCTCAAATCGGTGAGGTCAGGTAGAGATATTCCCCTTGTAAGATATCTTCAATAACCATCGTCGTTATTCGACATAAAAAATAAGTTTACATGGTTTATACACGAGCCAAGAATCTGTCACAAAGAGAGAGTTCGAGCTTAGTCATTAATTATATTTGATCGAACGAGTCAGTAAACTGATCACTAAAATACCATGTACGTAGCATAATAATTGACAACATATTTACTTATGGCCTTTCATTTGAACTCGACTTTTCATTGTGTTTTGATGTGTGTATGAATGTGTGATTAATTTTAAGATATTAAGGCATTAAAGAATGAATCGTCTACAATAAAAAAATATAATGTCAATTTGACAAATCGCGAAATTAAACAAAGCGAATTAGTAATTTTGAGTATATGCAATTTGAATTAATCGTTATATATACAGTGTGATATCTTGTACATTAATTGCTGTGAAAGAAGAACAATATGACATTGATGATTCATGATGACAATTTGGCCTAATGATTATTTGATCCGCGTCTTAGGGATATCCTTTTTGGTTTTGTTGTCGCATTTCCTTCTTGTAAATATGCAATTTAGTTTTAATGTTATATTTAAAATTTATTTGACAAAATGATCTATTCAATCGATTGTATCGTTTTTATATGCCATACATTTCGATTAATCTGAATCTTTAGTTACTTGGTGCGATTCTATTCTTCTACTTTTCTTCGCATGGCTCAGACATTGCGTCTTTAGTAAATCTATTAGATCTGTGAAATTTCAGTCATAATTTAATGTGATTTCCATCCAAATAAATATTTCATTACATAGTTACGCGGCAGCGCCTAACCCTAGCGATGGTGGTCGGTGACAGGGTCGACCGGCGGCGATGCGGGAGTGTCCGCGGCATTAGTGCGGTATTACCTCACTCCGGACACGGATTCGACGTATATGTCCCGCGACCAGCGAATGGTCTCGGAGACGATAAGTCGGCGCATCAGAGACGCGTAGTGGTGGGACACTCCGAGTCTCTTCAACACCAGCTCGTTCCCCGAGTCCCATGTGACGAGCGCGCCAACGACGATCGCGTCGACAGTCACCGCGTAGCCCTGTCCCTCGAGAGCCTGCGCAAGAGGAGTATACTTGGCGATCTTCGATCGCTTGTTATAGGTAGTTTTCGGCTCACAAGGAACATCACTTAGGTGTCCCCCTCCGATTTTGTTGAAACTTTGGTATGTGGTAGAGTATCGAAAACTAAGCAATACGTATTTTTTTTATCGGCGGAAAAAGGGTTTTAGGGGGTAAAACACACCCTCAAAAATTGGAGTTTTTTTTCATTTTTCGGCGATAACTTTTTAACGGTACGAGATATTTAAAAAATTCAAATTGCAACAACCCTTATTTTTTACGTACTATACATTGGAGATGAGAGCCATACAAATAACAACAAATTTCATGTTGTTTCTTGCAAAATTCGAATTTTTTCATACGTATCTCCAAGAATTTTTAATCGATTGAGATGTAAATTTGCATACACGTGGAGGATGAGAAACTAACGGATACATGTTTTTTGTTTTTCCGATATCTCGCAATTAAGGGGTTGTAACTACCCTTCGATTTTTGAGGCAAGAGCATCGTATACTCAGCTAGCATTATGGAATTCCGGGGTAAATTCACGTCATTATTGACGTTTGTGTGCATGTTTGTAAATATCCCGCCATCGCCACCCCCCAACAAAAAATTAAGGAGCGAACCACCCTTGTGTTTATCTTTCCCCCACCCTCTATGAGAGCGAGGTGGATCCAATTGAAGGTAACCTGTTCTATTTTGATGGTAACACAAAAATCTAGTTGGGGTGTTTTTGCATTTTTTGCAAATAGCAACCTTAAGGAGGTAAACTACCCTCTACCTTACGATATCAATTGTGAAAACGCATTCAATGAATTATAAAAATAGGTCGCCGCATAGATATCAAGTCATATCACGTTATGGCTGAGCGATCGGAGTCGCGCAAATTCCACAAGAATGACACAAATGTCTAATATAAACACCAGGAATGCATCTCTATGTGTGCATTTTTTCTTTAAATGAAAGAAATTATCTCATTAAAGAAAGTAAGTGGAAAAAGTATTTATCCGTGCACGTATAGAAAACATGTTTCTGATGAAAATTAGAAAAGTGAGGAGTAAGAGGTGTTCCGTCCTTAGACAACGTTTCATATTTTTTCTTTCTTTACATATTTCTATTCGAAAAAACTATACAAATCTGGTAAGTCGAGCCATCGCCTTCAATTTTATTTACCTCACTACGCCTGGTCAGACTGGAACTCTCGCCCGGCTGACCGTCATAAAGTAAGAAACAAGGGTCTTGCCTGTCTTCGACGCGTGCTCGATGACTCACAAGACAATAAAACATTTGGCTACCAAATGTCTCGTCGTCGAGCACCTATCCCGTTGAAACCTTTCTATTTTTTATATATACAGCATTGTTTTCTTAATATTCATATACGTGACTTCTTTCTAATCGCGAGACTTACCAGACACATTTCCTGAGCTCTCGGAAAAAAAACTCCGTTCAGTTTTTAGTAACGTTTTTCATTTATCTCAACTTTTTTGGGATTGGTCACGACAAATCTCCGCCTTCCGCAGGCAGCCCTAGAGTGACCAATCAGTATTATGCACAAAATAAATTGTGAAAAGAAAAGACCGAAGGGATTGTTCGGAGAGCTCTAAGATTCCAGTCTACAACCAAACACCGTACGCATCAGTCGCTCAAATTCAATACGCGATCTGGTAGATTCATACTCGTCTGTAACATAAAAAATATATCTCAAGTTCAAGTTACCATCGAGTGAATTATTCAAAACAACCCGAGCTCGTAGGCGATTAATTTCACTTACGAACGTACCTGACGATTAGCGTCAATATTCAAATTGAGAACAGGCCTTACAACCCTGTTCGGTCATTATTTTCGACCGTGCCGGTCTCAGGTACGCTACAAGAGACAAATCTCGACGTCCCCCTTCCCCGGCCCTTGTTGAGATTAATGCAAAATAAAAGGGGGGAGTCAGGTGGCCTTTGCAGGTAGATGAATGTTATGAGTGACCGTGTGGATGTCCGTTATTGGTGGATTTTCGGCTATGTCTCCGGCTTTGAGTACGTTCGCGGATTTGAAACTGTATCATTGATCGAGATCGTTCTCACATCTTAACGGAAAAATTATTCTCGTACGTGAAATTGAGAGTTGTAACATATCCACGGAAACGTTACTGAGAATTTCTATCAGAATAATACCTGGCTAGATTTCCAGTATACTCGTGCCTTCACACACGAAATGGATGAATCAACCAATTCTCCATACATTCGACTTTTTAACCGGCACTCTCTTCTATCATGAATAATTCTTCAACCGTTACCGGTATTAAAAAATAAAAAAGAATACATCTCGAAAACGATAACTAATTAACTACTAAGCCTTAATAAAATATATTTCTGAAGAGGATCCAGACCAGGATCGAAACGTAAACATTGTTTTTTTTTTCACTATCGCCTGACATCATCGACCGAGACATAGCCGAAAATCCACCAATAACGGCCTTTACAGGTTCCTACTTCCGACTCTCTGGTAGCCCCTAGGTCGGGGAGTTATCTTAAGGGTTATAGGGTGAGTATGGCTAGGGTACTCGGTCCCGAAGGGAGAGAGTTGGGTGGCCTTTTCAGGTTCCTACTACCGACTCTCGATCCGTCCTTGGTTCGGAGTTGGGGGAATTGGGATGGGAGGAGAGGAGGCGATGCCCCCCGAGTTCCGTTTGTATGGTCGCTCTGAGAAGAGCGGATGATAGTGGGCGAGGGTCCGGAGACACCTAGGCGCGTGGGTCTCGTGGCGGCGGTGGAGCCGTGATCAGGCAGATCCGTGGCCGCGGATCCGAGGGCTTGCCGATACGGTGGATGACTTCGCTCAGGGGCCGGGGGTCCGGCTTCGTGGTGGATGGGGGCCGCTTCTTCGGCGAAAAGCGGAAGGTCTCTTTGGCCGTTACCCCAGACACGACGGTGTCTCGGTTTTACCGGCCGTGTCGCTCGTCGCTCCAGCGATTGTGCGACGATGTCGTCGGTGATGGCCGTGGCGCGGTGTTGGTGGACTGGAGGCTGGACTCAGCGTTGCGTCGGTCGAGAGGGACCTACTCCGGGTTTGACGCCAATTTGCGGAGGGAGGTTCTCGCGGTTAGAGGGGTCCTGAGAAGGACCGATGGGTTTGGAGCTCGCGGAAGTCTCCTGGGCCGCCCTGCGAGCCTCAGCGCGATGGTCCAGACGACGGTAATACGAAGCCGTCCGATGGCGTCTCCTGGGCATCGATGACTGGTCGAGGACTGGTGTTGGAAAAAATGGAGCGGTAACCCAAAGACGTAGAAGGACTTGGTCAACAGGTTTATTTTAGAATCTGCTACAAGGAGTGGAGTCGAGGCACCTGGCTCGGCGCTCTCGCTTCGTAGACTGCTCACTCAGGCCCGGCGGCCCGCTACTTATATACTAGTTGGCGGCCCACCGGCGCACCAATCAGCGCGCGGCTCGTGCGTCGAGCGCGATATAGATATACCGCGTGGGCTAGACCGAGTGTGGGCGCTGATTGGTGCGGCGGTTGCTCGTTCGCGCGTGATATAGATATACCGCGTAAGCTAGACCGAGAGCGGGCGCTGATTGGTGCGGCGGTTGCTTGTTCGCGCGTGATATAGATATACCGCGTAAGCTAGACCGAGGGCGAGCGCTGATTGGTGCGGCGGTTGTTCGCTCGAAAAATTCTTAGTATCTAGTATTTAGGTAAAATATTCGACGAAATAGGTGAAGGTGCCGAGAAGCGGCATATAACAAGATTAATAAAGATTAATCCATTAGAGACTAATAAAGATTAATCCATTACAGACTAATGCGAAATATCCACAGGTATCCAAAACCATATTCATCAAAATAGCGTGGCAACTTTTTAAATCGCCAATGAAAAGGAAAATAGAGAGGGGTTCGATTACCTTCTCACGATCAGGGTCTCATATTGAGTTCGAAACATGAGGAAATGTCGATTCGGAGTTGTTAGAAATATTTTGAATCGGCCAAGACGTGTTAAATGGGAAAAGACGACCTCGGTAAGAAAGCTCGGGTGGAGGGTAGTTTACCCCCTTAAGGTTGCTATTTGGAAATAATGCAAGAACACCCCAACTAGAGTTTTGTGTTACCATCAAAATAGAACATGTTTCCTTCAATTAGATCCACCTCGTTCTCATAGAGGGTGGGGAAAGATACAAGGATCGTTCGAGAAGGAAAATAGAGAGGGGTTCGATTACCCTCTCACGACCAGGGTCTCATATTGAGTTCTTAACATGTGGAAACGTCGATTCGGAGTTGTTCGAAATATTTTGAATAGGCCAAGACGTGTTAAATGGGAAAAGACGACCCCGGTAAGAAAGTTCGGGTAGAGGGTAGTATAACCCCTTAAGGTTGCTATTTGGAAAAAATGCAAAAACACCCCAAGTACATTTTTGTGTTACCATCAAAATAGAACAGGTTTCCTTCAATTAGATCCACCTCGTTCTCATAGAGGGTGGGGGGAAGATAAACACCGAGTTAAATATTAAGAAAGTGGACATACCTTAGTATTTTATTAATTATAGTTTTCTATATATATTTCTCTTAACGGTAGCGGTTGAAGATTTGTTTGAAACAGGAGAGAGTGCAAATGTAATACGTTGATCATAGAGAATTTTTTGGTTCGTCCATTTTGTGTGTGAAAGAACGTGTGTGATGGAACTCTAGCCAGGTGATATTCGGTTAGATATCCTCTGTGAATTATTGATAAGAGCAAATAACACGGAAAGTTTATCTTTATCCATATTAGTTTAAAATGGCTGAGTAATTACCAACAACATTTCAGTGGTGATATTACAATTCTCAATCTTCAGTAAGAGAAAATTATTCCGTTAATGTTTTGTGAAAGATCTAGATCAATGTCAACGTTCGCGAATTTTCGAACGTACTAATGCCCAGAGACTATCGAGGCCTCTTTGTATTCTGAAGCAGTGCCGTATATATTGAGTTAGCAAATGATTAAGAAGGGGCGCTCATTTCGTTAATATGTAGCAATAGGAGGCAATGGTTTTCAATTTTGTTTTCTTTAGGTGTATTTGAGTAACCAGTTATTACGTATATATGTTATTGCGCAATGTGTGTTGCTCTTGTCAATGGTTCATATTAATTGTTAGTTAAGTTATCGTATTATTCTCATCCGAATATGTCATTTATAAAATACTGTCGTAAATGCAACTTAATTTTTGAATGTCGGTATTAAAATTAATAGAGGCAAAGTGTGATTTAATTTCGATCATTTCCAAAATGAGTCGTTTTTTCAACCATTCTTCATTGTCTAAGATTATTACGTCGTTAAAGTTAAAAGTGTGTTTCAGTTGAATGCTATGTAGCGCTAGAGCAGTGTGTGGTGTGTCCGTGTGTTTGATACTATTTCAGTGTTCATTCATTCTTGTTTTAAGGTATCTTTTAGTCTGTCCGATGTATACTAGTAGGTAATTCAATTTTGTCTTTTGTTGATCCAATAATTAATGAGATATTGTGTTTGTTGTTGGTTACAAGTGCTATATTGTACTCTTGTAAGAGACGGAATAGTTCGTGATGTATGTTCTGTGTATAAGGTAAATTCATTATCCTCGATGAATCAAATTTCGTGGTGGTTGGTGTATCTGCTGCTAATTGTATCAGTCTTCGTTTAGTAATTCGACTTGTGAAAAATTCTGGATAGCAATTTCGGTTCATGGTGTTTTTGATGAGTGATAAGTTTTTTTTGGTGGAAAGACTGATGCACTAATTTTATTGCTCTGTCTACCAGCATAATAATGATTCCTTTTTTGGCCCAATGGATGATGTGAAAAATAATTGATGTATCGGCCCGACCATGTTGGTTTTCTATACCAATCTGTGATAATAGAGCTATTGTTTCTGATTAAAAGGACATCTAAAAATGGTATTTTGCTATGTTCTTCTATTTCGTTGTAAATTTCAGTTTCGTGTGGTATGAGTTAAAAATATCTAATGTGGAATTTATCTCGTTAACTGGGAGAGTCATAATTATGTCATCTACATATCGTTTATAGAGAGGTATCGTAAATTTCAGATTCTGTAAGCAATTTTTTTCCAGATGAATCATTACTAAGTTCGACAGAATTGGGGCTAGAGGAGAGCAAAGAGAGAGCCATTGGTAGACCAAAGATTTGCTGGTAAATTTTATCTTGAAAAGTGAAAAAAGTCGAGAACATGATGAATTCAATTGATTTGATAATTTCATCTAATGGAAATTTTTCTGAAAATAGTGTAAATCTATTTTGGAGGCTCTGGATTATTAATTCAAGAGGAACATTGGTGTATAAGGAAACAACATCGAAAGAAACTAATCGGTAATTCTCTGGGACTGTGATATCAGAAACCAATTTTTGTAAGGAAAAACTATCTTTGATGTAAGAGTCAGTAGTACTAATTAATTTTGAGAGTCCAGCTTGTATGAAATCTGCTAGTTTGTGCGTGGCACTATTGATAGATGAGACTATAGGGCGTAATGGATAATTATTTTTGTGTATTTTGGGAAGACCATAGAGGCGCGACAGGTTGCAATTGTCTGCTTTCAGATATTTGTGAGTCATTTCATCTATTATTTTAAGTGCTCTCCATCTTGTTAGGATCTTGTTAACTCCTTTGTGTAAACTAATGATAGGGTTCCTGTTTAGAAGTTTATAAGTGGTAGTATCAGAGAACATTTAGTGTTTTGGCAATGTAATCGGACCTGTTAAGGATCACTGTTGTGTTATCTTTATCAGTTCTTATTATTAATATTTGAGGATCACTTTTTAGAAATGATGCTGTTTCATGAATAACTTTGTTTGTGGTAGTACAATTAATCGGTCTATTTATTTTACTAATTATGTTCGTGAATTTTGTTCTAATTTCGTTATGTGTTTGTTGATCAAGTAAATATCCTATTTTGTGTTCGAATTCTGCGATGGATTGGTGAATGTAAGTTTTGTATCAGATCGTTTTAGATATGGGAAACAGAATTTCTCTCCGAGTGATAAAAAGTTGATATGTGTGGTAGAATGGTTGTGTCAGATAGATGTTCAAGCCAATCATTTTTGTTGTTATTTGATCTGCCTGACTCAATGTTGGCAAGAGGGTCCTGCACTACTATGTTTTGTTGGTTCTCAATAGCCGATTGTGGCCGATAATTGGTTATGTTTGTGTGAAAGAAACTCTGTGAGGTTATTGTACTGTTTCGATGGATACGGTTTATCACGTTATCTCGATTAATCAACTGTTGTGATGAGATTGCATTAAGGAAATCATTCTGATTAAAAATATGTTCATGTATATCGTGTGTTCTTTGTAATCTCAGGAAATGATCTTCGATCGCCTCGCATCCCCCATTGCCTTGCGCTGGTTCTCGAAGGCGACGGCCACATCGACGATGTCGATCGTTTTCGCTGCCTCATCCCGGATCACAAGATCCGGTCTGAGGGCAGCTAGATCCCCATCGACCCCCCCGACACGCTGGTTTACGCGAACTTCCCCCGTCCGCCTAGTCGCTTTTGCAAATCTAAGCAGGATCGCGTCGTGGCGGAGCTGCAGTGCGGCGGCGTGCGGCAGGCAGTGACAGATAACGTGGGGGAGAGTCTCCCTCGCGTATCCGCACCGCCTGCACCGTTTGTCTCCGGCGCTCCAACGCATTGCCGCGTTAAGCGGCAACACGTCGAGGCGTGCTCGGTGGATAAATCGCCACTCTGCAAACCGGATGAATTTGCCGTCGCGCAGGAAGCCATTGCTGACTCCTGACTCCGACGACACCTCGTACACCTTGCCTTGGTCTCGCTTGGCCAGGAGAGTACTGAGACGATACTCCTGACCAGCGGACCGCAGCAGGCCGATCACCCGGTTCCGGGCGCTCCACGGCACCACAACTCGCTGCCCATTCTTACCCCGGCATTCCAGGTCGAGTCGGTCGGACCCCTCCCTACTAATCCATTTAAGGAGTAGACGGGATGCTTGCCGACGCGAAGCGAGACGCACCCTTGTCCAGAATCCTGGATCGCCACCTACACTACGAGAAAAAGGTTCCTCGAGCGAACCTGATAAAAATGTGGCGAGTTCGGCTGATGAGGGCTGGCGGTGGATACGACGCCGGACCGCCTCCCGCAGCGAGGCCACGGCCGCCTCTGCGACCGCCTCATCCTTGCAGGATAGAATCCTGAAGGCGTGAGCGATCGTGAGCACGTCCGCGAGCTCCACCACGGGAGTGAGCCCAGCTCCCCCGCGCCAAGTGGGAAGGTAGACGACCTCCGCACTGGCTCTTTGCGGGAGATGCATCCAGCCCTTCACCAGCTTCTTGACCGTTTGATCCAGGAAGGCCAAGGGTGTTTTTTCGACGTTGCCACTCCTTAAGATGTAGTCTAGCCGCGGCATGATGAACGTCCGTACGGCGTCCATCTTCTGCCACGGCGCGAGGAGCGACCCGTCTATCGCGTTCGCGTCCGCAATCATCCCGTCGATTTTACTAATAGGGGTCTGATCGACCGACAGGCCCAACGGAATGCCGAGGTAGTCATAGGCATCACCGACGCCGAGCGACCTCAAATCCTCCCCTCCCATGCCAAACTGCGTCGGGAAAGCTGTCCGTGCGCTTCCCCTCCCCGTGAGGTGGAGGGTGGCGCACTTCCTGGGGTTGAATTTCAACCCCACTCTTCCCGCCGCCCGCTCGGCAGTGGCGAGGAGGATCCTCATCTCCTCCGGAGAGGTTGCGACCAACGCTATGTCATCCGCGTAGGCCAGCGAGCGGTACGTAACCTCCCTCAACCTATAGCCCAGAGGCAGTGACTCGATCTCTCGAATCACCCCCTCAATGGCCAGGTTGAAGGTCACTGGACTACACGGGCATCCCTGCCTGACACCTGCGTTGATCGCGATTGGATGAGTGAAGCCATCCGACGTCCTGACGCGCGTCCTGCACCCTGAATTTAGGGATTTTAAAATATTTTGGGTCGCCCGCGGTAATCCGGCTCCTTTGAGAGCGTCGAAGATGGCGGCGTGGGGTATCGACCCGAACGCGTTAGTTAAATCCAACCACGCTACCACCAACGACTTACCCCCCCGGTTGCCGTCCTCCAGGATCTCCCTGAGCATGAAGTTGTGCTCATGGCACCCCTCATGTCTCAGGAAGCCCTTTTGAGGACGGCTGAGCCTTCCTCCGCGGGTGACAAAATCTAATATCCTATCGGCCAGCACCGCGGCGAACAGCTTCGGTACTGTATCGCCCAGTGCTAGCGGCCGCCAGTTTGCCAGGTCGCTTCGGTCGCCCTTTTTATGAATTAAAACCGTATTGGACGACTTCCACGACCCGGGGACGCGCTCGAGGCGGAGACAAGAATTAAATAGTGAGGTCAATACGGTTGACCCCGGATCCGCCTTCTTCAGGTCTCCGTAGGTGACCCCGTCCGGTCCGGGCGCCGTGTTCGACGTCCTTCCCAAGCGGCGGTTCACCTCTTCGACCGTAAAAGGCTTCACCAGAGCCTCCCGCAAGACCCCCTCCTGCTCCCCCTCGCCCCACTCCGGCCACCCGAAAGGCTCTTCGACCCCCTGAGCCCCCACAGGGTCCGCCTCCGAGTACATGCCGCGGAAATACGCTTGGACCTCCTCCTTGGGGATGGTGCAATAAGGACTTGGCCCAGTCGTAATCCGCTGCATGGCTCTTCGGCGGTTTTCCCTGTAGAGGCGCTGGATCTCGGTAGCCTCCCGAGTGTGGTCCCTCACGTCGGGGGGAGGCTGCGCGTCCCGAACAACCCGACGTCTGACTCTATTTTCCGGCGGCCTGCGTTGGGCGGGTAGCCTTTTCCGGGTAAAGGTCTGGAGGAACGCGGTCAATTCCTTGGCCGTCCCCTCCAGTGCCTCCCCCGTGACCGCGGCGTCTGCCTTGGCGATTAGAGCTCTACGTTTTACCGCATTGCTCGTCCTCGTTTCCGGCTCGCGCCGCTGCCGAGGTCCCGTCCTCTGCTGGGTCGCCGGTGCGGTACGGGGTCCACTCGCGTTAGCGACATCTCGTGTCGCACGAGTCCTAGAGGCAGGGTCAGTCCGCCCCCGCAGCGCCGGCGGCCGGCCCGGCCGCCGACCACCATTCTCGTAATGAATATTGTTCATCACCGCACTGATGATGTCGTCGATGCCATCATCGTCGCCATTAGCGACTCCGGCACCGACCCCAATCAGCGCGGTGGTTGGTCTCGCTGGTGGACTGGCCTGCGAAACAAGATTAATAAACGGTGCCACAGGGTCGGGGGAGGACTGGGGTGTCGGCGTCCTCCTCGTTGGCAGCCGCGTCGGTGGTGGTGGCGGCACTGCTGGCACCGGTGGCAATCGCGACGTTGTTGTTGTCGCCGGAGATGTTGGTGGCCGCCGTTGTGGTGGTGGTAATAGCGGCGGCGACGGCGGTGGTGGTGTCAGCGACAGGCGGACCGTTCTTCTCCTCCGTCGGGGGATCGGCTCCTCCTCGCTGTCCGACGAGTCACCCCTTGGACGTCGTCTCTTCCTCCTGTTAGTCGCCGTCCTCCAGGTGTTCTCAACGGCAGGGGAGGGGGCCGATGGTGGGGCCCGGACCGGTGTGGTCTGGGTAATCCCCTCCTCCTGCCGTGGCGGCCTCCCAGGCTCGGTTGGGGGGACCTCCGCCGGCGGCGTTGGCGGTGACAGCGTCAACCGCGGTGGGGCGGGCAGCCCCGGCGACTCCCCGGCCCTCGCATTGATGTTAATGGCGATGGTCGGCGACATGCGAGGGCCGCCACAGCACGTAGATGTTGTTGTGGCTGTGGTGAGGGTGGCTCCGATGGATGTTGCCACCCAGGGGAGCGCGCTGATGGCCGACAATCCCGTTGGCCACGACCTGGTCCTCTTCGACCCCCTGAGGGCATCCGCGTAGCCGACGAGCGCGCCCGGGGACCATCTTGCTGGTGGTGTTCGAGAGGACTGATGGATGGTCCCCGTGGGATGACTGGGAATCCTCTCACCCCTTGGCGCGCTCGCCGAGGCCCCCGTTTTCCTGACGACCGGGGCTGGGCGGGTGCCGGGGGTTTTCCGACTCTTGGTGGTGGTGGTGGTGGAGGTCGTGGCCCGTTGGCTGCCTCCTGGTGGGGAGCTGACCGCCGGGGTCCTCCGTGTTGACCGGGTTGCCCTAGAGAATATGGGGGCAACCCGCGTCGATCCTGGGGGCGTGGGACGGCGCGTCCCGGCGTTCCTTCTCCCGTTGGTGGCGGTAGTCGGTGGTGGTGACGGGGTGACTCTTTGGACGCTCGGAGTCGTCCGCGTCCCCATCCTGGTCCGCCTGTCCGTGCCGCTTGACGCGGCTGCGGCCCTCCTGGGCCTAGGCGTGGTAAGAGGGGTCGGAGGGCTTACAGGGGGGCCCTGTGGCGGGGCGGTTGCTACGTCCACCAGCGGGGGCGCGGTAATTGGGCGGCGCTGCCTCGTTGCGCGTCTTTCGACGGTCGGAGGCGCGGGCACACCCCCGCGGCTGATCATGAGACCATGGGCGCTCACAACCACTTCTGGGTGCATTTTAGCCACGTGGCTTTTTATCGTTTTAACGGGGTACAGCCCGGTACCCCTTTCGCCACAAATTCGGCACGTCATTATGATTTTGGCACCCAGGTGGTTTCGTTTGATGTGCTGTGCGAGCGCCGTATGGTCCCGAGCAGCCACGAGGGTCTGGTGCACGTTGCAAATCGGGCACCCTATAATCGTCTCGTAGGGGAAGACGAGCTCGACCTCGGTGACGGGCATGGTTGTGTCGCGGTGTGTAAAAGTTTGTCAGTTAATAGAGAGAATTCGTAAACCGCCCGTCACGAGTGCCGGGAACGCACGTAGTCCCCGTCGAGGAATCGAAATAAATAAATAAAGGAAAAGAGATAGAGAAAGCTATGTCAATAATAAAAGGGGTGCCCGCAACGTGCCCAGTAAGAGGTCTCGTAGCGCCTAATAAATAAATAAATAAATCGGAGGTGGTTCTGGTCGCGACGCAAAATAATAAATAAATAGATAAGAGGCGAGTCAATAAATAGGAAAAAAAATAAAAGTTAGAACAGCACACAGTAATTAATAGATAAAAAATAAAATAGAATGATCAGGTGTATAAATAAAATAGTGTATACAAAAGGAATAAAATAGGATGAGTCGCACGTATAATATGATAAGAAATAAGTCAAAAAAATATCGGTAAAATGTGAGATTAGTCAATCCAGAAAATAAAATAGGATGTGATAAGATGAAGTAAAAGTAATCACAGCTTGTGTCAATTCGTTAAAAGAAGTAAAATATTAAAATCCAGTGTATAAGTAGTTAAGTAAGTAAATAATTTGATAATACGTCATTCAATAAAAAGTAAAAAAAAATATAACAAGTTGTATAAACAGAAAGGACTAGACAAGTGACATAGATAAAAGAAGAATAGATAGACGAGTAAATAAATAGATAAATAATACTGTAAATAAATAATAGTGGTGCACGCAATAATAAATAAATAAATAATAATAGCGACCAGAAATAAAAGAGACCTCTTAACTTAAACTACCCTCCGACGGCGAGCACGGGGGCGCAAGCCGGCCGCGTCGGGGCGGGTGGAGAGTGGGGGGTGGTAGGGAGGGTAAAGAGCTATCTGTGGCAGGTACCACAGATAGTGAAGAAACACAAATGGGTGAAGGGGGAATAGAGAGAGAAGAGAGACGTAACCCTGCTCGGTATTTAGCCGAGCGGGGTGGGGGACGGACGGACACAGTACTTCGCAATGAGAATTGCGAAGTGTGAAAAGGGAAGGAGGATGCCGGGCACGGTCCCGTTTCCCCGGGCGCCCCTCTCCTGCCTTGAAAAAGGCAGCAGTTGACCACCCGTTGTGGTGCAACCGTGACCCCACAGCGCCAGAGCCGGCAACCACTGAGGTGGTAAACCTCCGGCCCTCTCTGTGAGGGTCTCCCGCCACCCAAGGGGAAGGAGGAGAGCAGGACTTAGCCTGCCTTCCCGCGGCAATAAGCGAATTCGCCTTTAAAAAGGCGCGCGCTATCGGCACGAGAGAGGCCTGCCGTACCCGACGGTGTACCGACGCCGCTCGCTCGCGCTCGCGACGGTCGATAACCGCGGACTCAGTCCTGCCTCGCGAGGACTCCCACTAACCGACCCACCACAACCAGACGACACGCAACCCCGGTACTCACTGGTGTCGGCAGGGCAGGTGCCCGCGTGCTCCGTCGCCGAATCCCTCCTCGTCGTAGATCCGTCCTTATCGCTCTCGCTGCTCTCCACCTCACTCGCGACTTTCGAAAAAAATTTTTCATCGGCGAGCCAGAATATATTTATATTGTAGGTGGGTCTCGGTCTTAATTAACTTTAAATAAACCTTATTAGGCCGTGCCCTGCTGTACTGCAATGCAGGGACGACCTATGGTGGGACCGGAGCAAGCCCCTCGGTCCCGCCGAGACCCCAAAAATCAGGTTAATATTCTGGCTCTCCGATGGAGAGCGTATCAGATATTAAGCTGATAAGAACAGATTAAATTGCAATTTATTGCACCATTTTAACTTCCCTGGGCGGACATTACCCGCCCAGGGTACATCAGTCTTTACATTCTTTTTGTTGTTGTATTATATTATAATATTTATAAAATAATATCTAATTTCTTAGTCCCCGTGTTAGGGTGGACGGCAGTCTTTTGTTTAAAATCGTTAACATTTACATACAATACAACTCAGTGTTTATGGTGACAATCAACATCGAGCTTATGTGTAATTTAATCCTAGTCAGTCGGTAAAAAATAAATAACAGTCGCCACAGGACGGACAGTCAGGTACATATTTAAATAGCCATACATATGCATCAGTCAATGTGTGAAATTATATATAATAAATAGGACGGCACAAGGGCGCCTACGTACGGACAAGTAATAAATAAAATTTAGATGCATATGCATGGCTATGTGTCACACTACATAATTAGGACTATACAAGTATCACTTTTGCGCGCGTAGTTATAGCTATTTTATGCTTTTGTTTTTGTCGCTCTTACAACTACGCAGGCAGCGCCGAACCCTAACGTTGGTGGTCGGTGATCGGGTCGGCCGACGGCACGGCGGGAGCGTTCGAGGCATTAATTCGATACTGTCTAACCCCGGACACGTGTTCGACGTAGATGTCCCTGGACCAGCGTATGGTCTCGGAGACGATAAGCCGGCGCATCAGAGACGCGTAGTGATTGGACACTCCGAGTCTCCTCAGCACCGGCTCGTTCCCCGAGTCCCATGTGCCGAGCGCGCCGACGACGATCGCGTCGACAGTCACCGTGTAGCCCTGTCCCTCGAGAACCCGCGCAAGAGGAGTATACTTGGCGATCTTCGATCGCCTCGCATCCTCCATTGCCCTGCGCTGGTTCTCGAAGGCGACGGCCACATCGACGATGTCGATCGTTTTCGCTGCCTCATCCCGGATCACAAGATCCGGTCTGAGGGCAGCTAGATCCCCATCGACCCCCCCGACACGCTGATTTACGCGAACTTCCCCCGTCCGCCTAGTCGCTTTTGCAAATCTACCCAGGATCGCGTCGTGGCGGAGCTGCAGTGCGGCGGCGTGCGGCAGGCAGTGACAGATGACGTGGGGGAGAGTCTCCCTCGCGTATCCGCACCGCCTGCACCGCTTGTCGCCGGCGCTCCAACGCATCGCCGCATTAAGCGGCAACACGTCGAGGCGTGCTCGGTGGATAAATCTCCACTCCGCAAACCGGATGGATTTGCCGTCGCGCAGAAAGCCATTGCTGACTCCTGACTCCGACGACACCTCGTAAACCTTGCCTTGGTCGCGCTTAGCCAGGAGAGTACTAAGACGATACTCCTGGCCAGCGGACCGCAGCAGGCCGATCACCCGGTTCCGGGCACTCCACGGCACCACAACTCGCTGCCCATTCTTACCCCGGCATTCCAGGTCGAGTCGGTCGGACCCCTCCCTACTAATCCATTTAAGGAGTAGACGGGATGCTTGCCGACGCGAAGCGAGACGCACCCTTGTCCAGAATCCTGGATCGCCACCTACACTACGAGAAAAAGGTTCCTCGAGCGAACCTGATAAAAATGTGGCGAGTTCGGCTGATGAGGGCTGGCGGTGGATACGACGCTGGACCGCCTCCCGCAGCGAGGCCGCGGCCGCCTCTGCGACCGCCTCATCCTTGCAGGATAGAATCCTGAAGGCGTGAGCGATCGTGAGCACGTCCGCAAGCTCCGCCACGGGAGTGAGCCCAGCTCCCCCGCGCCAAGTGGGGAGGTAGACGACCTCCGCACTGGCTCTTTGCGGGAGATGCATCCAGCCCTTCACCAGCTTCTTGACCGTTTGATCCAGGAAGGCCAAGGGTGTTTTTTCGACGTTGCCACTCCTTAAGATGTAATCAAGCCGTGGCATGATGAACGTCCGTACGGCGTCCATCTTCTGCCACGGCGCGAGGAGTGACCCGTCTATCGCATTCGCGTCCGCAATCATCCCGTCGATCTTATCAATAGGGGTCTGATCGACCGACAGGCCCAACGGAATGCCGAGGTATTCGTAGGCATCACCGACGCCGAGCGACCTCAAATCCCCCCCTCCCATGCCGAACTGCGTCGGGAGAGCTGTCCGTGCGCTTCCCCTCCCCGTGAGGTGGAGGGTGGCGCACTTCCTGGGGTTGAATTTCAACCCCACTCTTCCCGCCGCCCGCTCGGCAGTGGCGAGGAGGATCCTCATCTCCTCCGGAGAGGCCGCGACCAACGCTATATCATCCGCGTAGGCCAGTGAGCGGTAAGTAACCTCCCTCAACCTATAGCCCAGAGGCAGTGACTCGATCTCTCGAATCACCCCCTCAATGGCCAGGTTGAAGGTCACCGGACTACACGGGCATCCCTGCCTGACACCAGCGTTGATCGCGATTGGATGAGTGAAGCCATCCGACGTCCTGACGCGCGTCCTGCACCCTGTATTCAGGGATTTCAAAATATTCTGGGTCTCCCGCGGTAATCCGGCTCCCTTGAGGGCGTCGAAGATGGCGGCGTGGGGTATCGACCCGAACGCGTTGGTTAAATCCAGCCACGCTACCACCAACGGCTTACCCCCACGGTTGCCATCCTCCAGGATCTCCCTGAGCATGAAGTTGTGCTCATGGCACCCCTCATGTCTCAGGAAGCCCTTTTGAGGACGGCTGAGCCTTCCTCCGCGGGTGACAAAATCTAGCACCCTATCGGCTAGCACCGCGGCGAACAGCTTCGGTACTGTGTCGCCCAGTGCCAGCGGCCGCCAGTTTGCCAGGTCGCTTCGGTCGCCCTTTTTATGAATTAAAACCGTATTGGACGACTTCCACGACCCGGGGACGCGCTCGAGGCGGAGACAGGAATTAAACAGTGAGGTCAGTACGGTTGACCCCGGATCCGCCTTCTTCAGGTCTCCGTAGGTGACCCCGTCCGGTCCGGGCGCCGTATTCGACGTCCTTCCCAGGCGGCGGTTCACCTCTTCGACTGTGAAAGGCTTCACCAGAGTCTCCCGCAAGACCCCCTCCTGCTCCCCCTCACCCCACTCCGGCCACTCGAAAGGCCCTTCGACCCCCTGAGCCCCCGCAGGGTCCGCCTCCGAGTACATACCACGGAAATACGCCTGGACCTCCTCCTTGGGGATGGTGCAATAAGGACTTGGTCCAGTCGTAATCCGCTGCATGGCTCTTCGGCGGTTTTCCCTGTAGAGGCGCTGGATCTCGGTAGCCTCCCGAGTGCGGTCCCTCACGTCGGGGGGAGGCTGCGCGTCCCGAACAACCCGACGTCTGACTCTACTATTTTCCGACGGCCTGCGTTGGGCGGGTTGTCTCTTCCGGGTGAAGGTCTGGAGAAACGCGGTCAATTGCTTGGCCGTCTCCTCCAGATCCCCCCCCCCGTGACCGCGGCGTCTGCCTTGGCGATTAGAGCTCTACGTTTTACCGCATTGCTCGTCCTCGTTTCCGGCTCGCGCCGCTGCCGAGGTCCCGTCCTCTGCTGGGTCGCCGGTGCGGTACGGGGTCCACTCGCGTTAGCGACATCTCGTGTCGCACGAGTCCTAGAGGCAGGGTCAGTCCGCCCCCGCAACGCCGGCGGCCGGCCCGGCCGCCGACCGCCATTCTCTGAGTGTATATTATTCATCACCGCGCTGATGATGTCGTCGATGCCATCATCGTCGCCATTAGCGACTCCGGCACCGGCTTCAACCAGCGCGGTGGTCGACCCCATCGGCGGGCTAGTCCGCCGGGATACAATGTTATTATTCGCCACAGGGCCAGGAGAGGACAGAGGTGTTGGGGTCCTCCCCGATAGCAGCCGCGTCGGTGGTGGTGGCGGCGTCGCTGGCTCCGATGGTGGTCGCCGCCTCGTTGGTGGTGGCGGCGACGCCGACGGTGGAGTTGGCCGCCGCCTCGATGGTGGTGGCGGCGGCGTCGGCAATGGAGGTGTCGGCGGCGATGGCGGTGGTGTCGTCGACAGGCGGACCAGTCGTCTCCTCCTTCGGGGGACCGGCTCCTCCTCGCTGTCCGAAGAGTCACCCCTCGGGCGCCGTCGCTTCCTTCTGTTTGTCGCCGTCCTCCAGATGTTATTCTCGGCAGGGAGCGGGGTCGGCGACGGAGCCCGGACCGGCGTGGTCTGGGGTTCCCCGCCTGCCTGCCGAGTGTGGCTCCCAGTGTCCTCGGGGAGGACCTCCGCTGGTGGAGTCGGCGGCGAGAGCGTCAATCTCGGCGCCGTGAGCAGCCCCGGCGTCCCCCCGACCCTCGCATTGACGCTGATGGATGGTGACATGCGAGGGCCTCCACAGGACGTCGATGTTATAGTCGCTGTAGTGAGGGTGGCTCCGATTGATGATGCCACCCAGGGGAGGACGCAAATAGATGACAGCCCAGTGGGCCACGACCGTGTCCTCTTCGCCCCCCTCAGGGCATCCGCGTATCCGACGAGCGCTCCCGGAGACCATCTGGATGTTGACATGTTCGAGGACTTTTGGATGGTCTCCGGGGGATGACTGGCAGCCCTCGTTGTCCTGGCTGCGCTCGTCGGGGCCCCTGCTTTCCGAGTGTTGATGGCGGCAGGGGCTGGGCGGGTGCCGGGGGTCCTCCTGATGTTGTTGGTGGCGGTCGTGACCCGTCTCCTGCCTCCCGATGGGGGGCTGCCCGTCGGGGTCCTCCGTGCCGTCCGCGTGGTGGTGATGGTGGCGGCACGCGCACTGGGAGGCGTGGGACGGCGTCGTCCGGCGCCCCTCCTGGTGGTGATGGTGGGTGGTGGCGGGGGTGTGACCCTCCGAACGCTCGGGGTGTTCCGAGTCCCCGCTCGAGTCCGCCTGTCGGTGCCGCTAGACGCGGCTGCAGCCCTCCTGGGCCTGGGTGTGACCTCGGGTATGGGAGGGCTAGGGACTGGCCTCTGTGGCGACGCAGGGGAGGTATTGCCCGCCGTAGGGGCCGTCGAAGTTGCTCGGCGCTGCCTTGTGATACGCGCTCCGGCGGCCGGAGCCGCGGGCTCCCCGCCGCGGCTGACCAGGAGACCATGGGCACCCACGACAACCCCTGGGTGCCTTTTCGCCAAGTGCGATTTAATGATCTTGATGGGGTACAATCCGGTACCCCTCTCGCCGCAAATTCGGCAATTAATTTGTATTTTTGCACCCAGGTGTTTACGTTTAATATGTTGTGCGAGCGCCGTATGGTCCCGGGCAGCCACGACGGGATGCTCCACATTGCAGATTGGGCATCCTATGATGCCCTCGTAGGGGAACAGGAGCTCGATCTCCGTGACGGGCATGGTTGTGTCCTAGTAATGTTAGCGATTGTGCTACTAGTCAATAAAATAATGTAGACCTCCCGTCACAGATCACGAGTACTCTCCACGTCCCCGTCGAGGGAATCCGCGGGGGAACGCCACGGAAAGAGAAAGAAAGAAAGAAATGAACGAGAGATAGGAAAATTAGAAAAAGTTATAAAATACGAAATAAATGTAAATAATTTTTTTTTTTTTTTTTTTTTTTTTTTTTTTTTTTTTTTAATAGCGGCGGCGTTCCCTTTTTCGTGTGATTTTAGGTCTGCCCGCAATGTGCAGCACAAAAGGGGTCTCAAGCAGCGCCTACGTAAATATTCCGGTCAGGTCGTAGGTATATAGGCGAATAAATAAATAAATAGGTAAATAAATAAGTCAGGTACGGTAAAATAGAATAATCAAGTCAGTTCGCAGTGAAATAAATAAATAAATAAATAGGTGTGTCAATGTGTAAGATTTAGTGTGTCAAATAAGATAAAATAAATAACAAACATGTGTCAAATGGATAAGAAGAGAATATATAGTACGTCCATTGTGTAAAATTCAGTGTAAACGTATAAAATGTGTAAAATGCAGACTAGAAATGTGTTCATTGTCAAAAGTATAAAAATATATAAAGCATAAATAAGGAAGAATGTATAAAATATGAAAAGTATAAAAATGTATATAAAATCTAAAATGTGTATAACATGTAGTGTATAAACATAAAAAGACAAAACTGACTAGACTTGAACGAGTAAATAAATAAATAAATATGGCGCACGCAACTTAGTAGATAAATAAATAAAAGTATAAGTATTTACTTTGACCGGAATCTAATTGAGAACCCCTAGCTACCCTCCGACGGCGAGCACGGGGGCGCAAGCCGGCCGCGTCGGGGCGAGTGGAGAGTGGGGGGTGGTAGGGAAGGTGAAAGAATTATCTGTGGCTAGGGACCACAGATAATGAAAAGAGACAGAGTGAGAAAGAGGGGGAAGAGAGAAACGTGACCCTGCTCGGTGTTTAGCCGAGCGGGGTGGGGGACGGACGGACACAGTGCTTCGCAATGAAAATTGCAAAGCGCGAAAGGGGAAGGAGGATGCCGGGCACGGTCCCGTTTCCCCGGGCGCCCCTCTCCTGCCTTGAGAAAGGCAGCAGTTGACCACCCGTTGTGGTACAACCGTGACCCCACAGCGCCAGAGCCGGCAACCACTGAGGTGGTAAACCTCCGGCCCTCTCTGTGAAGGTCTCCCGCCACCCGAGGGGAAGGAGGAGAGCAGGACTTAGCCGCCTTCCCACGACGATGAGCGAATTCGCCTTTAAAAAGGCGCGCGCTATCGCCACGAGAGAGGCCTGCCGTACCCGACGGTGTACCGACGCCGCTCGCTCACGCTCGCGACGGTCGATAACCGCGGACTCAGTCCTGCCTCGCGAGGACTCCCACTAACCGACCCACCACAACCAGACGACGTGCAACCCCGGTACTCACCGGTGTCGGCAGGGCAGGTGCCCGCGTGCTCCGTCGCCGATCCCTCCTCGCCGTAGGCTCCGTTCCTATCACTCGCGATTTTTCAAAATTCGCATCGGTGAGCCAGAATATATATATTTATGTTGTGTGTGGGTCTCGGTCCTAATTAACTTTAAATAAACCTTATTAGGCCGTGCCCTGCTGTACTGCAATGCAGGGACGACCTATGGTGGGACCGGAGCAAGCCCCTCGGTCCCGCCGAGACCCCAAAAATCAGGTTAATATTCTGGCTCTCCGATGGAGAGCGTATCAGATATTAAGCTGATAAGAACAGATAAATTGCACTTTATTAGCACTCAATTAACTTCCCTGGACGGACAGTGTCCGCCCAGGGTACATCAGTCTTACAATTTGTATCACATTTTTTTGTTTTTCTTATTTTATATTATTAAAATAGAAAAGTTATAAGTTCTTAGTCCCCCTCACCTGGGGGACGGCGGTCAATAAATATATAGAAGTTAAATAATAATAATATAAAATACGCCGATGCACTCATGAGTGCCTTCGTGTGTCTTGCAATACTTATCCTAGTCAGACATTTTTGGTACGTCACAGGACGGACGGTCAGGTACATAAATAAATAACCACGCATATGCATCAGTCAATGTATATAAGAAAAATAAATAGGTTCATAACGGACGGACAAGCACGTCACAGTACGGACAGATCAGGAATAACACTTAGATGCATATGCGTGGTTATGTGTCGCGGTATAAAATACACTTATCACCTACATACAATACATTTATGCGCACGTAACTACCATATTTTTGACATACATACATTCAGTCCCATAGTTACGCGGCAGCGCCTAACCCTAGCGATGGTGGTCGGTGACAGGGTCGGCCGGCGGCGATACGGGAGCGTCCGCGGCATTAGTGCGGTATTGCCTCACCCCGGACACGTGTTCGACGTATATGTCCCGCGACCAGCGAATGGTCTCGGAGACAATAAGTCGGCGCATCAGAGACGCGTAGTGGTTGGACACTCCGAGTCTCTTCAGCGCCGGCTCGTTCCCCGAGTCCCACGTGCCGAGCGCGCCAACGACGACCGCGTCGACAGTCACCGCGTAGCCCTGTCCCTCGAGAACCCGCGCAAGAGGAGTATACTTGGCGATCTTCGATCGCCTCGCATCCTCCATAGCCTTGCGCTGGTTCTCGAAGGCGACGGCCACGTCGATTATGTCGATCGTTTTCGCCGCCTCATCCCGAACCACGAGATCCGGTCTGAGGGCGGCTAGATCCCCGCTGACGCCCCCGACACGCCGGTTCACGCGAACTTCCCCCGTCCGCTTCGTTGCTTTAACTATCCTAGACAGTATCGCGTCGTGGCGGAGCTGTAGTGCGGCCGAGTGCGGCAGACAATGACAGATGACGCGCGGGAGAGTCTCCCGCGCGTATCCGCATCGCCTGCACCGTTTGTCGCCGGCGCTCCAACGCATTGCCGCATTGAGCGGCAATACATCGAGGCGTGCTCGGTGGATAAAGCGCCACTCCGCAAACCGGATGAATCTGCCGTCGCGTAGGAAGCCATTGCTGACTCCCGACTGCGACGACACCTCGTACACCTTGCCTTGGTCTCGCTTGGCCAGGAGAGTACTAAGGCGATACTCCTGTCCAGCGGACCGCAGCAGGCCGATCACCCGGTTCCGGGCACCCGGCGGCACCACAACTCGCTGCCCATTCCTACCCCGGCATTCGAGGCTCAGCCGGTTGGCCCCGTCTACACTAATCCATTTAACCAGTAGACGAGATGCTTGACGACGCGAAGCGAGGCGCACCCTCGACCAAAATCCTGGATCGCCACCTACTCTAATACTCGAAAAAGGCTCTTCGAGCGAGCCGGATAAAAACGTGGCGACCTCGGCTGGTGTCGGTTGGCGGTGTAAGCGCCGCTGGACTGCCTCCCACAGCGAGGCCGCAGCCGCCTCTGCGACCGCCTCATCCTTGCAGGATAGAATCCTGAAGGCGTGAGCGATCGTGAGCACGTCCGCGAGCTCCGCCACCGGAGACAGGCCAGCTCCCCCGCGCCAAGTGGGGAGGTAGACGACCTCCGCACTTGCCCGCTGCGGGAGATGCAGCCATCCCTTCACCAGCCGCTTGACCGTGTTATCCAGGAAGGTCAAGGGTGTTTTTTCAACGTTGCCACTCCTCAAGATGTAATCTAGCCGCGGCATGATGAATGTCCGTACCGCATCCATCTTCTGCCACGGCGCAAGGAGTGACCCGTCTATCGCATTCGCGTCGGCAATCATCCCGTCGATCTTATCTATCGGGGTCTGATCAACCGACAGGCCCATGGGAATGCCGAGGTATTCATAGGCATCACCGACGCCCAATGACTTCAAGTCCTCCCCTCCCATGCCGAACCGCGTCGGAAGAGCTGTCCGTGCGCTTCCCTTCCCCGTAAGGTGAAGAGTCGCACACTTCCTGGGGTTGAATTTCAGCCCCACTCTCCCGGCCGCACGCTCGGCAGTGGCGAGAAGGATCCTCATCTCCTCCGGAGAGGACGCAATCAACGCGATGTCATCCGCGTAGGCCAGTGAACGGTATGTAACCTCCCTCAACCTATAGCCAAGAGGCAATGATTCGATTTCTCGGATCATCCCCTCTATGGCCAGGTCGAAGGTCACCGGACTACCCGGGCAACCCTGCCTGACTCCAGCGTTGATCGGTATGTGATGGGTAAAGCCATCAGACGTCCTGACGCGAGTCCTGCACCCTGTATTGAGGGATTTCAGCAAATTCTGTGTCGCCAGTGGGAGTCCGGCTCCCCTGAGGGCGCCGAAGATGACGGCGTGGGGCACTGATCCAAACGCGTTGGTCAAGTCCAGCCACGCTATCACCACCGGCTTACCCCCACGGTTGCCATCCTCAAGGATCTCCCTGAGCATGAAGTTGTGTTCATGACACCCCTCATGTCTCAGGAAGCCCTTTTGAGGACGGCTGAGCCTTTCTCCTCTGGTGACAAAATCTAGTACCCTATCGGCTAGCACTGCGGCGAATAATTTAGGTACCGTGTCGCCCAGTGCTAGCGGCCGCCAGTTTGCCAGGTCGCTTCGGTCGCCTTTCTTATGGATCAAAACTGTGTTTGACGACTTCCACGACCCGGGGACCCGCTCGAGACGGAGGCAGGAATTAAACAGTGAGGTCAATACGTCAGACCCCGGATCCGCCTTCTTCAAGTCTCCATAGGTAACCCCGTCCGGTCCGGGCGCCGTATTCGACGTCCTTCCCAAACGGCGGCTAACCTCTTCGACCGTAAAAGGTTTCACCAAGGTCTCCCGCAAGACCCCCTCCTGCTCCGACTCACCCCACTCCGGCCACTCGAAAGGCTCCGCGATCCCCTGAGCCTCCACAGGGCCCGGCTCGGCATACATGCCCCGGAAATATGACTGGACCTCGTCCTTGGGTATTGTGCAATAAGGACTTGGCCCAGCCAAGATCCGACGCATGGCGCTTCGCCGGTTTTCCCTGTAGAGGCGCTGAATCTCCGTTGCCTCGCGAGTGCGGTCCCGCACTTCGGGGGGAGGTTGCGCGTCCCTAGCAACCTGACGTCTGACTCTACTGTCCGGCGGCCCGCGTCGGGCAGGCTGTCTCTTTCGGGTGAAGGTTTGGAGGAACGCGGTCAATTGCTTGGCCGTTTCCTCCAGTGCCCCATCCGTTGCAGCCGCGTCCGCCTTGGCGATGAGTTGCCTGCGTTTTACCGCATTGCTCTCTCTCGCTTCCGGCTCGCGCGGCCGCAGAGGGCCTGACCTCTGTCGAGGCGCCGGAACGGCACGGGGTCCGCTCGCGGGAATGGGGACATCGCGTGTTACCCGTGCCCTTTGGGGTGGGGCATTCCGCCCCCGCAACGCCGACGGCCGGCCCGGCCGCCGACCACCATTGTTATCGCTGTTAGAATGAATATCGTTAATCACCGCGCTGATGATATCGTCGATGCCATCATCGTCGCCATTAGCGGCTCCGGCACCGACCCCGGTCAGCGCGGTGATTGGTCTCGCCGGTGGACTAGCCTGTGAACATAAATTTGAGCTAATTGCCACAGGGCCAGGGGGGGACTCGGGTGTCGGTGTCCTCCTCGATGGCAGCCGCGTCGGTGGTGGTGGCGGCACTGCTGGCACCGGTGGCAATGGTAACGTCGTCGTCGCCGGTGGTGTTGATGGCCGCCGTTCGGATGGTAGTGACGGCGGCGACGGCGGTGGCGGCGTCAGCGACAGGCGGATCGTGCGTCTCCTTCGTCGGGGGACCGGCTCCTCCTCGCTATCCGATGAGTCACCCTTTGGACGCCGTCTCTTCCTCCTGTTCGTCGCCGTCCTCCAGGTGTTGTCAACGGCAGGGGAGGGGGCCGATGGTGGTGCCCGGACCGGCGTGGTCTGGTCATTCTCCTCCTCCTGCCGTGGCGGCCTCCCAGGCTCGGTAGGGAGGACCTCCGCTGGTGGTGTTGGCGGCGACAACGTCAGCCGCGGCGGGGCGGGCAGCTCCGGCGTCTCCCCGGCCCTCGCATTGATGTTGATGGCGATGGTCGGCGACATGCGAGGGCCACCACAGCACGTGGATGTTGTTGTGGCTGTGGTGAGGGTGGCTCCGATGGATGTTGCCACCCAGGGAAGCGCGCTGATGGTCGACAGTCCCGATGGCCACGACCTGGTCCTCTTCGACCCCCTGAGGGCATCCGCATAGCCGACGAGCGCGCCCGGGGACCATCTTGCTGGTGGTGTTCGAGAGGACTGATGGATGGTCCCCGTGGGATGACTGGAAATCCTCTCACCCCTTGGCGCGCTCGCCGAGGCCCCCGTTTTCCTGACGACGGGGGCTGGGCGGGTGCCGGGGGTTTTCCTGCTCTTAGTGGTGGTGGTGGTGGAGGTCGTGGCCCGCTGGCTGCCTCCTGGTGGGGAGCTGACCGCTGGGGTCCTCCGTGTTGACCGGGCTGCCCTCGAGAAGACGGGGGCAACCCGCGTCGATCCTGGGGGCGTGGGACGGCGCGTCCCGGCGTCCCTTCTCCTGTTGGTGGTGGCAGTAAGTGGTGGCGACGGGGTGACTCTTTGGACGCTCGGAGTCGTCCGAGTCCCCATCCTCGTCCGCCTGTCCGTGCCGCCTGACGCGGCTGCGGCCCTCCTGGGCCTAGGCGTGGTGAGAGGGGCCGGAGGGCTTACAGGGGGGCCCTGTGGCGGGGCGGTTGCTACGTCCACCAGCGGGGGCGCGGTAATTGGGCGGCGCTGCCTCGTTGCGCGTGTCTCGACGGCCGGAGGCGCGGGCACACCCCCGCGGCTGATCATTAGACCATGGGCGCTCACAACCACTTCTGGGTGCACTTTAGCCACGTGGCTTTTTATTGTTTTAACGGGGTACAGCCCGGTACCCCTTTCGCCGCAAATTCGGCACGTCATTATAATTTTGGCACCCAGGTGGTTGCGTTTGATATGCTGTGCGAGCGCCGTATGGTCCCGAGCAGCCACGAGGGTCTGGTGCACGTTGCAGATCGGGCACCCTATAGTCGTCTCGTAGGGGAAGACGAGCTCGACCTCGGTGACGGGCATGGTTGTGTCGGGGTGTGTGAATGTTTGTCAATTAATAAAAAGAATTCGTAAACCACCCGTCACGAGTGCCGGGAACGCTCGTAGTCCCCGTCGAGTGATCGAAATGAATAAATAAGTAGATAGGTAAATAGGGCAGAAAAGAAAAAAAGATAGAGAAAAAGATGTCAATAGTGGTAGGGGTGCCCGCAACGTGCCCAGTAAGAGGTCTCGTAACGCCTAATAAATAAATCGGAGGTGGTTCTGGTCGGAACGCAAATAATGGATAATAAATAAATAGCGAGTCGATATATAAAAAATAATAAAACTGGCAGGTGTATAAATAGATAGTAAAATCACAGGTCAATAGATAGAAGGTGGATTATAGGGGTAGTCAGACAATAAAATAGTATAAAATAAAATAAGTCGGTGTATAAAATCGAATAGGTCAATATAATAAAATAACAACGAGCAAAAGCCCGGTCATTGTATGTATAGAAAAATGAAAAAATATATATAAAATTGTATAACAAGAAGTGTAGAAATATGAAATGTAGAAAAAAAACAAGAAAGTATATAGAAATAAAAGAGAAAAGAATCGCAGGTTATGTCCTTTGGTATAAAGAGTAAAATCGTATAATCTTAAAATCTGGCGTATAAATAAAATTGACAATAAGTCAATAAATAAATAACACAGATTGTATAAATAAGGAAAGAAAGACTAGGCAATGGACATAGGACGGTATAGATAAAATAACTAGTCAGTTAAATAAATAAATAGATAGACAGGTAAATAATAATAAGATCGCACGCAATAGTTAATAAATAAATAAATAGTAATAACGACCAGAAATAATAGAGACCTCTTATCTTAAACTACCCTCCGACGGCGAGCACGGGGGCGCAGGCCGGCCGCGTCGGGGCGGGTGGAGAGTGGGGGGTGGTAGGGAAGGTGAAAGAATTATCTGTGGCTAGGGACCACAGATAATGAAAAGAGACAGAGAGAGAAAGAGGGGGTAGAGAGAAACGTGACCCTGCTCGGTATTTAGCCGAGCGGGGTGGGGGACGGACGGACACAGTACTTCGCAATGAGAATTGCGAAGTGTGAAAAGGGAAGGAGGATGCCGGGCACGGTCCCGTTTCCCCGGGCGCCCCTCTCCTGCCTTGAGAAAGGCAGCAGTTGACCACCCGTTGTGGTACAACCGTGACCCCACAGCGCCAGAGCCGGCAACCACTGAGGTGGTATTACTCCGGCCCTCTCTGTGAGGGTCTCCCGCCACCCGAGGGGAAGGAGGAGAGCAGGACTTAGCCTGCCTTCCCGCGGCAATAAGCGAATTCGCCTTTAAAAAGGCGCGCGCTATCGCCACGAGAGAGGCCTGCCGTACCCGACGGTGTACCGACGCCGCTCGCTCGCGCTCGCGACGGTCGATAACCGCGGACTCAGTCCTGCCTCGCGAGGACTCCCACTACACCGACCCACCACAACCGGACGACACGCAACCCCGGTACTCACTGGTGTCGGCAGGGCAGGTGCCCGCGCGCTCCGTCGCCGAATCCCTCCTCGTCGTAGATCCGTCCTTATCGCTCTCGCTGCTCTCCACCTCACTCGCGACTTTCCGAAAAAATTTTCATCGGCGAGCCAGAATATATTTATATTGTAGGTGGGTCTCGGTCTTAATTAACTTTAAATAAACCTTATTAGGCCGTGCCCTGCTGTACTGCAATGCAAGGACGACCTATGGTGGGACCGGAGCAAGCCCCTCGGTCCCGCCGAGACCCCAAAAATCAGGTTAATATTCTGGCTCTCCGATGGAGAGCGTATCAGATATTAAGCTGATAAGAACAGATTAAATTGCAGTTTATTGCACCATCGTAATTTCCCTGAGGGGACATTGCCCCCCAGGGTACATCAGTCTTTACATAGTAGTTTCCTTTTTTTTTCCGTATTACATTATAGAATAAATAACATAACATATATAAATTCTTAGTCCCCCCGACGGGGTGGACGGCAGTCAACATTACATCAAAGTTTGCTTATAATATAATACAGCTCTATGTTCTAGGTGACAATTAACATCGAGTGTATGCATAATTTAATCCTAGTCAGTCTTTGGACACTTACAACACAGCATTAGACTAGACAATATACATAAATCAGTATATAGCCGCACACACGCATCACTCGTCATATATTTGGGTAAAAGTGATAAATAAACGGTACATCAACATTGTTGTACCGACAGTTAATAGGTAATATCAGATGCGTGTGCGCGGCTATGTGTCAAAGCTACAGTTACAAATACAGATGGACAATACAGGTGTGCGCGCGCAGTTACAGTTTATTGACAATATTTGGTTTCCATCGCACTTATAACTACGCAGGCAGCGCCAAGCCCTAACTTTGGCGGTCGGTGATCGGGCCGGCCGACGGCGCGGCGGGAGCGTCCGAGGCATTAATTCGGTATTGTCTTACCCCGGACACGTGTTCGACGTAGATGTCCCTAGACCAGCGTATGGTCTCGGAGACGATAAGCCGGCGCATCAGAGACGCGTAGTGGTTGGACACTCCGAGTCTCCTCAGCACCGGCTCGTTCCCCGAGTCCCATGTGCCGAGCGCGCCGACGACGATCGCGTCGACAGTCACCGTGTAGCCCTGTCCCTCGAGAACCCGCGCAAGAGGAGTATACTTGGCGATCTTTGATCGCCTCGCATCCCCCATTGCCTTACGCTGGTTCTCGAAGGCGACGGCCACATCGACGATGTCGATCGTTTTCGCTGCCTCATCCCGGATCACAAGATCCGGTCTGAGGGCAGCTAGATCCCCATCGACCCCCCCGACACGCTGGTTTACGCGAACTTCCCCCGTCCGCCTAGTCGCTTTTGCAAATCTATGCAGGATCGCGTCGTGGCGGAGCTGCAGTGCGGCGGCGTGCGGCAGACAGTGACAGATAACGTGAGGGAGAGTCTCCCTCGCGTATCCGCACCGCCTGCACCGTTTGTCTCCGGCGCTCCAACGCATTGCCGCGTTAAGCGGCAACACGTCGAGGCGTGCTCGGTGGATAAATCGCCACTCTGCAAACCGGATGAATTTGCCGTCGCGCAGGAAGCCATTACTGACTCCTGACTCCGACGACACCTCGTACACCTTGCCTTGGTCACGCTTGGCCAGGAGAGTACTAAGACGATACTCCTGACCAGCGGACCGCAGCAGGCCGATCACCCGGTTCCGGGCGCTCCACGGCACCACAACTCGCTGCCCATTCTTACCCCGGCATTCCAGGTCGAGTCGGTCGGACCCCTCCCTACTAATCCATTTAAGGAGCAGACGGGATGCTTGCCGACGCGAAGCGAGACGCACCCTTGTCCAGAATCCTGGATCGCCACCTACACTGCGAGAAAAAGGTTCCTCGAGCGAACCTGACAAAAATGTGGCGAGTTCTGCTGGTGAGGGCTGGCGGTGAATACGACGCTGGACCGCCTCCCGCAGCGAAGCGGCGGCCGCCTCTGCGACCGCCTCATCCTTGCAGGATAGTATCCTGAAGGCGTGAGCGATCGTGAGCACGTCCGCGAGCTCCGCCACGGGAGTAAGCCCAGCTCCCCCGCGCCAAGTGGGGAGGTAGACGACCTCCGCACTGGCTCTTTGCGGGAGATGCATCCAGCCCTTCACCAGCTTCTTGACCGTTTGATCCAGGAAGGCCAAGGGTGTTTTTTCGACGTTGCCGCTCCTAAGGATGTAATCTAGCCGCGGCATGATGAACGTCCGTACGGCGTCCATCTTCTGCCACGGCGCGAGGAGCGACCCGTCTATCGCGTTCGCGTCCGCAATCATCCCGTCGATCTTATCAATAGGGGTCTGATCGACCGACAGGCCCAACGGAACGCCGAGGTAGTCATAGGCATCACCGACGCCGAGCGACCTCAAATCCCCCCCTCCCATGCCAAACTGCGTCGGGAGAGCTGTCCGTGCGCTTCCCCGCCCCGTGAGGTGGAGGGTGGCGCACTTCCTGGGGTTGAATTTCAACCCCACTCTTCCCGCCGCCCGCTCGGCAGTGGCGAGGAGGATCCTCATCTCCTCCGGAGAGGTTGCGACCAACGCTATGTCATCCGCGTAGGCCAGCGAGCGGTACGTAACCTCCCTCAACCTATAGCCCAGGGGCAGTGACTCGATCTCTCGAATCACCCCCTCAATGGCCAGGTTGAAGGTCACCGGACTACACGGGCATCCCTGTCTGACACCTGCGTTGATCGCGATTGGATGAGTGAAGCCATCCGACGTCCTGACGCGCGTCCTGCACCCTGTATTCAGGGATTTCAAAATATTCTGGATCTCCCGCGGTAATCCGGCTCCCTTGAGGGCGTCGAGGATGACGGCGTGGGGTATCGACCCGAACGCGTTGGTTAAATCCAGCCACGCTACCACCAACGGCTTACCCCCACGGTTGCCATCCTCCAGGATCTCCCTGAGCATGAAGTTGTGCTCATGGCACCCCTCATGTCTCAGGAAGCCCTTTTGAGGACGGCTGAGCCTTCCTCCGCGGGTGACAAATTCTAACACCCTATCGGCTAGCACTGCGGCGAACAGCTTCGGTACCGTGTCGCCCAGCGCCAGCGGCCGCCAGTTTGCCAGGTCGCTTCGGTCGCCCTTTTTATGAATTAAAACCGTATTGGACGACTTCCACGACCCGGGGACGCGCTCGAGGCGGAGACAGGAATTAAACAGTGAGGTCAGTACGGTTGACCCCGGATCCGCCTTCTTCAGGTCTCCGTAGGTGACCCCGTCCGGTCCGGGCGCCGTATTCGACGTCCTTCCCAGGCGGCGGTTCACCTCTTCGACCGTGAAAGGCTTCACCAGAGCCTCCCGCAAGACCCCCTCCTGCTCCCCCTCGCCCCACTCCGGCCACTCGAAAGGCCCTTCGACCCCCTGAGCCCCCACAGGGTCCGCCTCCGAGTACATGCCGCGGAAATACGCTTGGACCTCCTCCTTGGGGATGGTGCAATAAGGACTTGGTCCAGTCGTAATCCGCTGCATGGCTCTTCGGCGGTTTTCCCTGTAGAGGCGCTGGATCTCGGTAGCCTCTCGAGTGCGGTCCCTCACGTCGGGGGGAGGCTGCGCGTCCCGAACAACCCGACGTCTGACTCTATTTTCCGGCGGCCTGCGTTGGGCGGGCAGCCTCTTTCGGGTAAAGGTCTGGAGAAACGCGGTCAATTCCTTGGCCGTCTCCTCCAGAGCCTCCCCCGTGGCCGCGGCGTCTGCCTTAGCGATTAGAGCTCTGCGTTTTCCCGCATTACCCGTCCTCGCTTCCGGCTCGCGCCGCCGCCGAGGTCCCGTCCTCTGCTGGATCGCCGGTGCGGTACGGGGTCCACTCGCGTTAGGGACATCTCGTGTCCCACGGGTCCTAAGGGCAGGGTCAATCCGCCCCCGCAACGCCGGCGGCCGGCCCGGCCGCCGACCACCATTATCATTATGGATGTTATTCATCACCGCGCTGATGATGTCGTCGATGCCATCATCGTCACCATTAGCGACTCCGGCACCGACCTCAATCAGCGCGGTGGTAGGTCTCGCTGGTGGACTGGCCTGAGAAACATAATTAATAGTAATTGCCACAGGGCCAGGGGAGGACTGGGGTGTTGGTGTTCTCCTCGATGGCAGCCGCGTCGATGGTGGTGTCGGCACTGCTGGCACCGGTAGCAATGGCGACGTTGTCGTCGCCGGTGGTGTTGGTGGCCGCCGTTGGGATGGTGGTAACGGCGGCGGCGACGGTGGTGGTGGTGTCAGCGAGAGGCGGACCGTTCTTCTCCTCCGTCGGGGGATCGGCTCCTCCTCGCTGTCCGACGAGTCACCCCTTGGACGCCGTCTCTTCCTCCTATTCGTCGCCGTCCTCCAGATGTTCTCGACGGCAGGGGAGGGGGCCGATGGTGGGGCCCGGACCGGCGTGGTCTGGGTAATCCCCTCCTCCTGTCGTGACGGCCTCCCAGGCTCGGTGGGGAGAACCTCCGCCGGTGGTGTTGGCGGCGACAGCGTCAGCCGCGGCGGAGCGGGCAGCCCCGGCGACTCCCTGGCCCTCGCATTGATGTTAGTGGCGATCGTCGGTGACATGCGAGGGCCGCCACAGCACGTGGATGTCATTGTGGCTGTGGTGAGGGTGGCTCCGATGGATGTTGCCACCCAGGGGAGCGCGTTGATGGTCGACAGTCCCGTTGGCCACGACCTGGTCCTCTTCGACCCCCTGAGGGCATCCGCGTAGCCGACGAGCGCGCCCGGGGACCATCTTGCTGGTGGTGTGCGTGAGGACTGATGGATGGTCCCCGTGGGGCGTTTGGAGATCCTCTCGCCCCGCGGCTCACTCGCCGGGGCCCCCGTTTTGGCGGGGGCTGTGCGGGTGCCAGGGGTCTTCCTGGTCTTGGTGGCGGTGGTGGAGGTCGTGGCCCGTTGGCTGCCTCCTGATGGGGGGCTGACCGCTGGGGTCCTCCGTATTGCCCGCGTTGCTCTCGAGAAGATGGGGGCAACGCGCGTCGGTCCCGGGGGCGTAGGACGGCGCGTCCCGGCGTCCCTTCTCCTGCTGGTCGTGGATGGTGGTGGTGGGGTGACTCTCTGGACGCTCGGAGTCGTCCGAGTCCCCATCCTGGTCCGCCTATCCGTGCCGCTTGACGCGGCTGCGGCCCTCCTGGGCCTAGGGGTGGTGATGGGGGTAGGAGGGCTTACAATATGGCCCTGTGGCGGGGCGGGTGCCGTGTCCACCAACGAGGGCGTAGTAATAGGGCGGCGCTGCCTCGTCGCACGTGGCTCGACGGCCGGAGCCGCGGGCTCCCCGCCGCGGCTGACCAGGAGGCCATGGGCGCTCACGACAACTTCCGGGTGCCTTTTCGCTAAGTGCGTTTTTATAATTTTAATGGGGTACAGTCCGGTACCCCTCTCACCGCAAATTCGGCAGTTGATTTGCATTTTAGCACCCAGATGCTTACGTTTAATGTGTTGTGCGAGCGCCGTATGGTCCCGGGCAGCCACGACGGGGTGCTCCACATTGCAAATTGGGCATCCTATGATGCCCTCGTAGGGGAAGAGGAGCTCGATCTCGGTGACGGGCATGGTTGTGTCTTTATAATATTAGCGTTTATGCTATTAGTCAGTTAAACAATATAAACCTCCCGTCACAGATCACAAGTGCTCTCCACGTCCCCGTCGAGGGAATCCGCGGGGGAACGCCACACCGAGTTAAGAGAATGAAGAAAGAAAAAGAAAAGCGAGGAATAATAATAGAAATAAACGACAGTAGAAGAATTAGGAAACTTATAAAATAAGAGATAGTTGTAAAAAGAAAAGAAAAAATTTTAATGGCGACAGCGCTCCCTTTTTCGTGTAATATAGGGTGTGCCCGCAATGTGCAGCATTTAATATTTTATAAGAGGTCTCGCAGCGCCACAAAAAAAAAAAAAAAAAAAAAAAAAAAAAAAAAAAAAAAAAAAAAAAAAAAATGTAAATAAATAAGTGGTATTTCTGGTCGCGACGCACGATGATAAATAATAAATAAATAGCGAGTCAATAGATAAGAAGACAGACAGGTGTATAAATAGAATATAATAGGCTAATATATATCAGGTCAATAGGTAAGAGGTAAAATATAGAGCTAGTCAAAGAATAAACTAGAGTAAGTCAATGTATAAAATCAAATGGGTCAATACAGTAAAATAACAACGAGCAAAAGCCCAGTCATTGTATGTAAAAAAAAAAGAAGAAAAATGAGATAAAATGGAGATATAAAATTATAAAAAGAGTGTAGAAATGTAGAATGTAGAAGAAAATATAGGAATAAAAGGGGAGAGAATCGCAGCTTATGTCCTTTGGTTAAAAGAATAAAATAGTAAAATATTAAAATCTGGTGTATAGATAAGATTGATAGTAAGTCAATAAATAAATATCACAGATTGTATAAACACAAAAACGACTAGGCGATGGACATAGATCGGTAGGAATAAAATAGAATAAGTAGTCAACTAAATAAATAAATAAGTAGGTAGGTAGTAATAAAGGCGCACGCAAACTTAAATAAATAAATAATAACGACCAGAAATATATGCGACCTCTTATCTTAAACTACCCTCCGACGGCGAGCACGGGGGCGCAGGCCGGCCGCGTCGGGGCGGGTGGAGAGTGGGGGGTGGTAGGGAAGGTGAAAGAATTATCTGTGGCTAGGGACCACAGATAATGAAAAGAGACAGAGTGAGAAAGAGGGGGAAGAGAGAAACGTGACCCTGCTCGGTATTTAGCCGAGCGGGGTGGGGGACGGACGGACACAGAACTTCGCAATGAAAATTGCGAAGCTAGAAAAGGGAAGGAGGATGCCGGGCACGGTCCCGTTTCCCCGGGCGCCCCTCTCCTGCCTTGAGAAAGGCAGCAGTTGACCACCCGTTGTGGTACAACCGTGACCCCACAGCGCCAGAGCCGGCAACCACTGAGGTGGTAGTACTCCGGCCCTCTCTGTGAGGGTCTCCCGCCACCCGGGGGAAGGAGGAGAGCAGGACTTAGCCTGCCTTCCCACGACGATGAGCGAATTCGCCTTTAAAAAGGCGCGCGCTATCGCCACGAGAGAGGCCTGCCGTACCCGACGGTGTACCGACGCCGTTCGCTCGCGCTCGCGACGGTCGATAACCGCGGACTCAGTCCTGCCTCGCGAGGACTCCCACTAACCGACCCACCACAACCAGACGACGTGCAACCCCGGTACTCACTGGTGTCGGCAGGGCAGGTGCCCGCGTGCTCCGTCGCCGAATCCCTCCTCGTCGTAGATCCGTCTTATCGCTTGCACTCAAAAAATTTTTTCGCGATTTTTCGGAAATCTCATCGGCGAGCCAGAATATATTTATATTATAGGTGGGTCTCGGCCTTAATTATGTTTAATAAGCGTTATTAGGCCGTGCCCTGCTGTACTGCAATGCAGGGACGACCTATGGTGGGACCGGAGCAAGCCCCTCGGTCCCGCCGAGACCCCAAAAATCAGGTTAATATTCTGGCTCTCCGATGGAGAGCGTATCAGATATTAAGCTGATAAGAACAGATTAAATTGCAGTTTATTGCACCATCATAATTTCCCTGAGGGGACATTGCCCCCCAGGGTACATCAGTCTTTACATCTTTACATATGGTATTATATTATTTTATAATGTTTATAAAATATCTTATATTTTCTTAGTCCCCCGTGGTGGGGTGGACGGCAGTCTCTTATTTAAAATACATAACGGTTAATATAATATAATACGACTCAGTGTTTACGGTGACAATCAACTTCGAGTTCGTGCATAATTTAATCCTAGTCAGTACAGTATAAAAAATGGACGCCACTGAACGGACGGTCAGGTACATAATTGTATAACCATGCATATGCATCAGTCAATATGTAAAATTGTATAATAAATAGGACGATTTTAGGACGTCTACGTACGGATAGATAATAAATAATATTAGATGCATATGCATGGTTATGTGTCACGATATAACATTAAAACTATACAAGAACTTAAATATGCGCGCGTAGTTACAGCTAAATCACATTTCTTTTTTTGTCGCTCTTATAACTACGCAGGCAGCGCCGAGCCCTAACGTTGGTGGTCGGCGGTCGGGCCGGCCGGCGGCGCAGCGGGGGCGTCCGAAGCATTAGTACGGTATTGTCTTACCCCGGACACGTGTTCGACGTAGATGTCCCTAGACCAGCGTATGGTCTCGGAGACGATAAGCCGGCGCATCAGAGACGCGTAGTGGTTGGACACTCCGAGTCTCCTCAGCACCGGCTCGTTCCCCGAGTCCCATGTGCCGAGCGCGCCGACGACGATCGCGTCGACAGTCACCGTGTAGCCCTGTCCCTCGAGAACCCGCGCAAGAGGAGTATACTTGGCGATCTTCGATCGCCTCGCATCCTCCATTGCCTTGCGCTGGTTCTCGAAGGCGACGGCCACATCGACGATGTCGATCGTTTTCGCTGCCTCATCCCGGATCACAAGATCCGGTCTGAGGGCAGCTAGATCCCCATCAACCCCCCCGACACGCTGATTTACGCGAACTTCCCCCGTCCGCCTGGTCGCTTTTGCAAATCTAAGCAGGATCGCGTCGTGGCGGAGCTGCAGTGCGGCGGCGTGCGGTAGGCAGTGACAGATAACGTGGGGGAGAGTCTCCCTCGCGTATCCGCACCGCCTGCACCGTTTGTCTCCGGCGCTCCAACGCATTGCCGCATTAAGCGGCAGCACGTCGAGGCGTGCTCGGTGGATAAATCGCCACTCTGCAAACCGGATGAATCTGCCGTCGCGCAGGAAGCCATTGCTGACTCCTGACTCCGACGACACCTCGTACACCTTGCCTTGGTCGCGCTTGGCCAGGAGAGTACTAAGACGATACTCCTGACCAGCGGACCGCAGCAGGCCGATCACCCGGTTCCGGGCACTCCACGGCACCACAACTCGCTGCCCATTTTTACCCCGGCATTCCAGGTCGAGTCGGTCGGACCCCTCCCTACTAATCCATTTAAGGAGCAGACGGGATGCTTGCCGACGCGAAGCGAGACGCACCCTTGTCCAGAATCCTGGATCGCCACCTACACTACGAGAAAATGGTTCCTCGAGCGAACCTGATAGAAATGTGGCGAGTTCAGCTGGCGAGGGCCGGCGGTGGATACGCCGCTGGACCGCTTCCCGCAGCGAGGCCGCGGCCGCCTCTGCGACCGCCTCATCCTTGCAGGATAGAATCCTGAAGGCGTGAGCGATCGTGAGCACGTCCGCGAGCTCCGCCACGGGAGTAAGCCCAGCTCCCCCGCGCCAAGTGGGGAGGTAGACGACCTCCGCACTGGCTCTTTGCGGGAGATGCATCCAGCCCTTCACCAGCTTCTTGACCGTTTGATCCAGGAAGGCCAAGGGTGTTTTTTCGACGTTGCCACTCCTTAAGATGTAATCAAGCCGTGGCATGATGAACGTCCGTACGGCGTCCATCTTCTGCCACGGCGCGAGGAGTGACCCGTCTATCGCATTCGCATCCGCAATCATCCCGTCGATCTTATCAATAGGGGTCTGATCGACCGACAGGCCCAACGGAATGCCGAGGTATTCGTAGGCATCACCGACGCCGAGCGACCTCAAACCCTCCCCTCCCATGCCGAACTGCGTCGGGAGAGCTGTCCGTGCGCTTCCCCTCCCCGTGAGGTGGAGGGTGGCGCACTTCCTGGGGTTGAATTTCAACCCCACTCTTCCCGCCGCCCGCTCGGCAGTGGCGAGGAGGATCCTCATCTCCTCCGGAGAGGCCGCGACCAACGCTATATCATCCGCGTAGGCCAGTGAGCGGTACGTAACCTCCCTCAACCTATAGCCCAGAGGCAGTGACTCGATCTCTCGAATCACCCCCTCAATGGCCAGGTTGAAGGTCACCGGACTACCCGGGCATCCCTGCCTGACACCAGCGTTGATCGCGATTGGATGAGTGAAGCCATCCGACGTCCTGACGCGCGTCCTGCACCCTGTATTAAGGGATTTAAGAATATTTTGGGTCTCCCGCGGTAATCCGGCTCCCTTGAGGGCGTCGAAGATGGCGGCGTGGGGTATCGACCCGAACGCGTTAGTTAAATCCAACCACGCTACCACCAACGACTTACCCCCACGGTTGCCGTCCTCCAGGATCTCCCTGAGCATGAAGTTGTGCTCATGGCACCCCTCATGTCTCAGGAAGCCCTTTTGAGGACGGCTGAGCCTTTCTCCGCGGGTGACAAAATCTAACACCCTATCGGCTAGCACCGCGGCGAACAGCTTCGGTACTGTGTCGCCCAGTGCCAGCGGCCGCCAGTTTGCCAGGTCGCTTCGGTCGCCCTTTTTATGAATTAAAACCGTATTGGACGACTTCCACGACCCGGGGACGCGCTCAAGGCGGAGACAGGAATTAAACAGTGAGGTCAGTACGGTTGACCCCGGATCCGCCTTCTTCAGGTCACCGTAGGTGACCCCGTCCGGTCCGGGCGCCGTATTCGACGTCCTTCCCAGACGGCGGTTCACCTCTTCGACTGTGAAAGGCTTCACCAGAGCCTCCCGCAAGACCCCCTCCTGCTCCCCCTCACCCCACTCCGGCCACTCGAAAGGCCCTTCGACCCCCTGAGCCCCCACAGGGTCCGCCTCCGAGTACATGCCGCGGAAATACGCTTGGACCTCCTCCTTGGGGATGGTGCAATAAGGACTTGGTCCAGTCGTAATCCGCTGCATGGCTCTTCGGCGGTTTTCCCTGTAGAGGCGCTGGATCTCGGTAGCCTCTCGAGTGCGGTCCCTCACGTCGGGGGGAGGCTGCGCGTCCCGAACAACCCGACGTCTGACTCTATTTTCCGGCGGCCTGCGTTGGGCGGGTAGCCTCTTTCGGGTAAAGGTCTGGAGAAACGCGGTCAATTCCTTGGCCGTCTCCCCCAGAGCCTCCTCCGTGGCCGCGGCGTCTGCCTTAGCGATTAGAGCTCTGCGTTTTACCGCATTACTCGTCCTCGCTTCCGGCTCGCGCCGCCGCCGAGGTCCCGTCCTCTGCTGGGTCGCCGGTGCGGTACGGGGTCCACTCGCGTCAGGGACATCTCGTGTCCCACGGGTCCTAAGGGCAGGGTCATTCCGCCCCCGCAACGCCGGCGGCCGGCCCGGCCGCCGACCACCATTATCATTATGTATATTGTACATCACCGCGCTGATGATGTCGTCGATGCCATCATCATCGCCATTAGCGACTCCGGCACCGGCTTCAACCAGCGCGGTGACCGACCCCATCGGCGGGCTAGTCCGCCGGGTTACATTATTATTATTATTATTTGCCACAGGGCCAGGAGAGGACAAGGGTGTTGGGGTCCTCGCTGATTGCAGCCGCGTCGGTGGTGGTAGCGGCCTCGCTGGCTCCGGTGGTGGTCGCCGCCTCGTTGGTGGTGGCGGCGACGCCGACGGTGGAGTTGGCCGCCGCCTCGATGGTGGTGGCGGCGGCGTCGGCAGTGGAGGTGTCGGCGGCGGCGACGGTGGTGATGGCGGTGGTGTCGTCGACAGGCGGACCAGTCGTCTCCTCCTTCGGGGGACCGGCTCCTCCTCGCTGTCCGAAGAGTCACCCCGCGGGCGCCGTCGCTTCCTTCTATTCGCCGTCCTCCAGTTGTTGGTCTCGACAGGGGGCGGGGTCGGCGACGGGGCCCGGACCGGCGTGGTCCGGGGTTCCCCGCCTGCCCGCCGAGTGTGGCTCCCAGTGTCCTCGGGGAGGACCTCCGCTGGTGGAGTCGGCGGCGAGAGCGTCAATCTCGGCGCCGTGAGCAGCCCCGGCGTCCCCCCGACCCTCGCATTGACGCTGATCGATGGTGACATGCGAGGGCCTCCACAGGACGTCGATGTTAGAGTTACTGTGGTGAGGGTGGCTCCGATTGATGTTGCCACCCAGGGGAGAACGCTGATTGACGAGAGCCCTGTGGGCCACGACCGTGTCCTCTTCGCCCCCCTCAGGGCATCCGCGTATCCGACGAGCGCTCCCGGAGACCATCTGGATGTTGATATGTTCGAGGACTTTTGGATGGTCTCCGGGGGATGACTGGCAGCCCTCGTTGTCCTGGCTGCGTTCGTCGGGGCCCCTGCTTTCCGAGTGTTGATGGCGGCAGGGGCTGGGCGGGTGCTGGGGGACCTCCTGATGTTCTTGGTGGCGGTCGTGACCCGTCTGCTGCCTCCCGATGGGGGGCTGCCCGTCGGGGTCCTCCGTGCCGTCCGTGTGATGGTGGTGGCGGCGGCACGCGCGCTGGGAGGCGTGGGACGGCGTCGTCCGGCGCCCCTCCTGGTGGTGGTGGTAGGTGGTGGCGGTGGTGTGACTCTCCGAACGCTCGGGGTATTCCGAGTCCCCGCTCGGGTCCGCCTGTCGGTGCCGCTAGACGCGGCTGCAGCCCTCCTGGGCCTGGGGGTGACCTCGGGTATGGGAGGGCTAGGGACTGGCCTCTGTGGCGACGCAGGGGGGTTATTGCCCGCCGTAGGGGCCGTCGATGTTGCTCGGCGCTGCCCTGTATTGCGCGTTCCGGCGGCCGGAGCCGCGGGCTCCCCGCCGCGGCTGACCAAGAGACCATGGGCGCTCACGACAACCCCTGGGTGTCTTTTCGCCAAGTGCGTTTTAATGATTTTTATGGGGTACAAACCGGTACCCCTCTCGCCGCAGATTCGGCAATTTATTTGTATTTTTGCACCCAGGTGCTTACGTTTAATATGTTGCGCGAGCGCCGTATGGTCCCGGGCAGCCACGACGGGGTGCTCCACATTGCAGATTGGGCATCCTATGATGCCCTCGTAGGGGAAGAGGAGCTCGATCTCGGTGACGGGCATGGTTGTGTCGTTAAAATGTTAGCGGGTGTGCCGCTTGTCAAGCAAAATAGTATAAACCTCCCGTCACGGATCACGAGTGCTCTCCACGTCCCCGTCGAGGGAATCCGCGGGGAACGCCACGCCGAGAGAAAGAAAAGATAGTGAAAAGGAAGAAGAAAAAAAAAAAAAAAAAAAAAAAAAAGAGAGAAAATAGGATATAATAGAATAGATAGGTAAATAAGTAAATAAATAAAGTCTAATAATAATAGAAATAAGATAATATTATGAAGAAGGGACAGTTATAACTTTTTTAATGGCGGCAGCGCTCCCTTCTTCGTGTAACTATAGGTATGCCCGCAATGTGCAGCATACGAGGGGTCTCAAGCAGCGCCTAGGTTATTATTATTCCGGTCAGATCGCAGTTTAAGTAATAAATAGACAAATAAATAAATAAATAGATAGATAGGTCAGGTGCGATAAAATCACAGTCGGGTCACGATAAAATAATTAAATAAATGTGTAAAATATGTGTCAGGTACAAATAAAATAGAATAAATAGGAAATATATAGTGTGTCAAATAAGTAAAAATCATATAAATTGCGTCCACTAGGTAAGAAAAAAGAACAGAATATATAATATGTCCGATAAATAAAATTCTATCTGTAAATGTGAAGTGTATAAAATGTGGACTAGATATTAAACCATGGAATGTAGAATGTGTATAATTAAAAAGCATGTAAAAATGCGTAGAATTGTCAAGTGTATAAAATTCAAAATATAATAAATAAACGTGTATAGAATGTAAATGTGTAAAACATAAAGTGTATAAACATAGAGACAAGACGGACTAGACTCGAGTGAACAGATAAATAAATAAATATGGCGCTCGCAACTTAATAAATAAATAAATAAAAATATAAGTAATTACTTTGACCGGAATCTAATTGAGAACCCCTAAACTACCCTCCGACGGCGAGCACGGGGGCGCAGGCCGGCCGCGTCGGGGCGGGTGGAGAGTGGGGGGTGGTAGGGAAGGTGAAAGAATTATCTGTGGCTAGGGACCACAGATAATGAAAAGAGACAGAGTGAGAAAGAGGGGGAAGAGAGAAACGTGACCCTGCTCGGTGTTTAGCCGAGCGGGGTGGGGGACGGACGGACACAGTGCTTCGCAATGAAAATTGCAAAGCGCGAAAGGGGAAGGAGGATGCCGGGCACGGTCCCGTTTCCCCGGGCGCCCCTCTCCCGCCTTGAAAAAGGCAGCAGTTGACCACCCGTTGTGGTACAACCGTGACCCCACAGCGCCAGAGCCGGCAACCACTGAGGTGGTAAGCCTCCGGCCCTCTCTGTGAGGGTCTCCCGCCACCCGAGGGGAAGGAGGAGAGCAGGACTTAGCCTGCCTTCCCGCGGCAATAAGCGAATTCGCCTATAAAAAGGCGCGCGCTATCGCCACGAGAGAGGCCTGCCGTACCCGACGGTGTACCGACGCCGCTCGCTCACGCTCGCGACGGTCGATAACCGCGGACTCAGTCCTGCCTCGCGAGGACTCCCACTACACCGACCCACCACAACCAGACGACACGCAGCCCCAGTACTCACCGGTGTCGGTAGGGCAGGTGCCCGCGTGCTCCGTCGCCGAGTCCCTCCTCGCTGTAGCACTGTCCCTATCGCTCGTCGCATGCACCAAAAAAATTTTTTCGCGACTTTTTGAAATCTCATCGGCGAGCCAGAATATATTTGTGTTATAGGTGGGTCTCGGCCTTAATTGTGTTTAATAGACGTTATTAGGCCGTGCCCTGCTGTACTGCAATGCAGGGACGACCTATGGTGGGACCGGAGCAAGCCCCTCGGTCCCGCCGAGATCCCAAAAATCAGGTTAATATTCTGGCTCTCCGATGGAGAGCGTATCAGATATTAAGCTGATAAGAACAGATAAATTGCATTTTTATTTGCACCCATCATAACTTCCCTGGGCGGACAATGCCTGCCCAGGGTACATCAGTCTTACAGCGTATCACATTTGTTTGCTTTTCCTTATTTTATATTATTAAAAAATAGAAAAAATATAAATTCTTAGTCCCCACTAGGCGGGACGGCGGTCAATAAATATATAAAACGTCTAATAACAATAATAATATAAAATACATCGATACACTCATGAGTGTCTACGAGTCTTTTGCAATATTTATCCTAGTCAGACATTTTTTGGTACGTCACGGGACGGACGGTCAGGTACATAAATAGATCAGTAAATAACCACGCATATGCATCAGTCAATGTGTAAAAGAAAAAAGGTCAGAATAAATAGGTACATAATGGACGGACAAGCACGTCACAGTACGGACAAATCATAAATAATATTTAGATGCATATGCGTGGTTATGTGTCGCAATATACAATACACTTAACAGCTACTGACAATAAAATACATATCTGCGCGCATAACTACCATAATTTTAACAAGAGCTGAGTCTTATAGTTACGCGGCAGCGCCTAGCCCTAGCGATGGTGGTCGGTGACAGGGCCGGCCGGCGGCGATACGGGAGCGTCCGCGGCATTAGTGCGGTATTGCCTCACCCCGGACACGTGTTCGACGTATATGTCCCGCGACCAGCGAATGGTCTCGGAGACGATAAGTCGGCGCATCAGAGACGCGTAGTGGTTGGACACTCCGAGTCTCTTCAGCGCCGGCTCGTTCCCCGAGTCCCATGTGCCGAGCGCGCCAACGACGACCGCGTCGACAGTCACCGCATAGCCCTGTCCCTCGAGAACCCGCGCAAGAGGAGTATACTTGGCGATCTTCGATCGCCTCGCACCCTCCATAGCCTTGCGCTGGTTCTCGAAGGCGACGGCCACGTCGATTATGTCGATCGTTTTCGCCGTCTCATCCCGGACCACGAGATCCGGTCTGAGAGCGGCTAGATCCCCGCCGACGCCCCCGACACGCTGGTTCACGCGAACTTCCCCCGTCCGCCTTGTTGCTTTAAATATCCTAGACAGTATCGCGTCGTGGCGGAGCCGTAGTGCGGCCGAGTGCGGCAGACAATGACAGATGACGTGCGGGAGTGTCTCCCGCGCGTATCCGCACCGCCTGCACCGTTTGTCGCCGGCGCTCCAACGCATTGCCGCATTGAGCGGCAACACGTCGAGGCGTGCTCGGTGGATAAAGCGCCACTCCGCAAACCGGATGAATCTGCCGTCGCGTAGGAAGCCATTGCTGACTCCCGACTGCGACGACACGTCGTATACCTTGCCTTGGTCTCGCTTGGCCAGGAGAGTACTAAGGCGATACTCCTGTCCAGCGGACCGCAGCAGGCCGATCACCCGGTTCCGGGCATCCGGCGGCACCACAACTCGCTGCCCATTCCTACCCCGGCATTCAAGGCTCAGTCGGTTGGCCCCGTCTACACTAATCCATTTGATTAATAGCCGAGACGCTTGACGACGCGAAGCGAGGCGCACCCTCGACCAAAATCCTGGATCGCCACCTACTCTAATACTCGAGAAAGGCTCTTCGAGCGAGCCAGATAAAAACGTGGCGACCTCGGCTGGTGTCGGTTGGCGGTGTAAGCGCCGCTGGACTGCCTCCCACAGCGAGGCCGCGGCCGCCTCTGCGACCGCCTCATCCTTGCAGGATAGAATCCTGAAGGCGTGAGCGATCGTGAGCACGTCCGCGAGCTCCGCCACCGGAGACAGGCCAGCTCCCCCGCGCCAAGTGGGGAGGTAGACGACCTCCGCACTTGCCCGCTGCGGGAGATGCAGCCATCCCTTCACCAGCCGCTTGACCGTGTTATCCAGGAAGGTCAAGGGTGTTTTTTCAACGTTGCCACTCCTCAAGATGTAGTCCAGCCGCGGCATGATGAACGTCCGTACCGCGTCCATCTTCTGCCACGGCGCAAGGAGTGACCCGTCTATCGCATTCGCGTCGGCAATCATCCCGTCGATCTTATCTATCGGGGTCTGATCAACCGACAGGCCCATAGGAATGCCGAGGTATTCGTAGGCATCACCGACGCCCAACGACTTCAAGTCCTCCCCTCCCATGCCGAACCGCGCCGGAAGAGCTGTCCGTGCGCTTCCCCTCCCCGTGAGGTGGAGAGTCGCGCACTTCCTGGGGTTGAATTTCAACCCCACTCTCCCGGCCGCACGCTCGGCAGTGGCGAGGAGGATCCTCATCTCCTCCGGAGAGGACGCAATCAACGCGATGTCATCCGCGTAGGCCAGTGAACGGTATGTGACCTCCCTCAACCTATAGCCCAGAGGCAATGATTCGATTTCTCGGATCATCCCCTCTATGGCCAGGTTGAAGGTCACCGGACTACCCGGGCAACCCTGCCTGACTCCAGCGTTGATTGCTATGTGATGGGTAAAGCCATCGGACGTCCTGACGCGAGTCCTGCACCCTGTATTAAGGGATTTTAACAAATTCTGTGTCGCCAGTGGGAGTCCGGCTCCCCTGAGGGCGTCGAAGATGACGGCGTGGGGCACTGATCCGAACGCGTTGGTCAAGTCCAGCCACGCTATCACCACCGGCTTACCCCCACGGTTGCCGTCCTCAAGGATCTCCCCGAGCATGAAGTTGTGTTCATGACACCCCTCATGTCTCAGAAAGCCCTTTTGAGGACGGCTGAGCCTTTTTCCTCTGGTGACAAAATCTAGGACCCTATCGGCTAGCACTGCGGCGAATAATTTAGGTACCGTATCGCCCAGTGCCAGCGGCCGCCAGTTTGCCAGGTCGTTTCGGTCGCCTTTCTTATGGATCAAAACTGTATTTGACGACTTCCACGACCCGGGGACCCGCTCGAGACGGAGGCAGGAATTGAACAGTGAGGTCAATACGTTAGACCCCGGATCCGCCTTCCTCAAGTCTCCGTAGGTAACCCCGTCCGGTCCGGGCGCCGTATTCGACGTCCTTCCCAAACGGCGGCTGACCTCTTCGACCGTAAAAGGTTTCACCAAGGCCTCCCGCAAGACCCCCTCCTGCTCCGACTCACCCCACTCCGGCCACTCGAAAGGCTCCGCGATCCCCTGAGCCTCCACAGAGTCCGGCTCGGCATACATGCCCCGGAAGTATGACTGGACCTCGTCCCTGGGTATTGTGCAATAAGGACTCGGCCCAGCCAAGATCCGGCGCATGGCGCTTCGCCGGTTTTCCCTGTAGAGGCGCTGAATCTCCGTCGCCTCGCGAGTGCGGTCCCGCACTTCGGGGGGAGGTTGCGCGTCCCTAACAACCTGGCGTCTGATTCTACTGTCCGGCGGCCCGCGTCGGGCAGGCTGTCTCTTTCGGGTGAAGGTTTGGAGGAACGCGGTCAATTGCTTGGCCGTTTCCTCCAGTGCCTCACCCGTTGCAACCGCGTCCGCCTTGGCGATGAGTTGCCTGCGTTTTACCGCATTGCTCTCTCTCGCTTCCGGCTCGCGCGGCCGCAGAGGGCCTGACCTCTGTCGAGGCGCCGGAACGGCACGGGGTCCGCTCGCGGGAATGGGGACATCGCGTGTTACCCGTGCCCTTTGGGGTGGGGCATTCCGCCCCCGCAACGCCGACGGCCGGCCCGGCCGCCGACCACCATTGTTATCGCTGTTAGAATGAATATCGTTAATCACCGCGCTGATGATATCGTCGATGCCATCATCGTCGCCATTAGCGGCTCCAGCACCGACCCCGGTCAGCGCGGTGATTGGTCTCGCCGGTGGACTAGCCTGTGAACATAAATTTGAGCTAATTGCCACAGGGCCAGGGGGGGACTCGGGTGTCGGTGTCCTCCTCGATGGCAGCCGCGTCGGTGGTGGTGGCGGCACTGCTGGCACCGGTGGCAATGGTAACGTCGTCGTCGCCGGTGGTGTTGATGGCCGCCGTTCGGATGGTAGTGACGGCGGCGGCGACGGCGGTGGCGGCGTCAGCGACAGGCGGATCGTGCGTCTCCTTCGTCGGGGGACCGGCTCCTCCTCGCTATCCGATGAGTCACCCTTTGGACGCCGTCTCTTCCTCCTGTTCGTCGCCGTCCTCCAGGTGTTGTCAACGGCAGGGGAGGGGGCCGATGGTGGTGCCCGGACCGGCGTGGTCTGGTCATTCTCCTCCTCCTGCCGTGGCGGCCTCCCAGGCTCGGTAGGGAGGACCTCCGCTGGTGGTGTTGGCGGCGACAACGTCAGCCGCGGCGGGGCGGGCAGCTCCGGCGTCTCCCCGGCCCTCGCATTGATGTTGATGGCGATGGTCGGCGACATGCGAGGGCCACCACAGCACGTGGATGTTGTTGTGGCTGTGGTGAGGGTGGCTCCGATGGATGTTGCCACCCAGGGAAGCGCGCTGATGGTCGACAGTCCCGATGGCCACGACCTGGTCCTCTTCGACCCCCTGAGGGCATCCGCATAGCCGACGAGCGCGCCCGGGGACCATCTTGCTGGTGGTGTTCGAGAGGACTGATGGATGGTCCCCGTGGGATGACTGGAAATCCTCTCACCCCCTGGCGCGCTCGCCGAGGCCCCCGTTTTCCTGACGACGGGGGCTGGGCGGGTGCCGGGGGTTTTCCTGCTCTTAGTGGTGGTGGTGGTGGAGGTCGTGGCCCGCTGGCTGCCTCCTGGTGGGGAGCTGACCGCTGGGGTCCTCCGTGTTGACCGGGCTGCCCTCGAGAAGACGGGGGCAACCCGCGTCGATCCTGGGGGCGTGGGACGGCGTGTCCCGGCGTCCCTTCTCCTGTTGGTGGTGGCAGTAAGTGGTGGCGACGGGGTGACTCTTTGGACGCTCGGAGTCGTCCGAGTCCCTATCCTCGTCCGCCTGTCCGTGCCGCCTGACGCGGCTGCGGCCCTCCTGGGCCTAGGCGTGGTGAGAGGGGCCGGAGGGCTTACAGGGGGGCCCTGTGGCGGGGCGGTTGCTACGTCCACCAGCGGGGGCGCGGTAATTGGGCGGCGCTGCCTCGTTGCGCGTGTCTCGACGGCCGGAGGCGCGGGCACACCCCCGCGGCTGATCATTAGACCATGGGCGCTCACAACCACTTCTGGGTGCACTTTAGCCACGTGGCTTTTTATTGTTTTAACGGGGTACAGCCCGGTACCCCTTTCGCCGCAAATTCGGCACGTCATTATAATTTTGGCACCCAGGTGGTTGCGTTTGATATGCTGTGCGAGCGCCGTATGGTCCCGAGCAGCCACGAGGGTCTGGTGCACGTTGCAGATCGGGCACCCTATAGTCGTCTCGTAGGGGAAGACGAGCTCGACCTCGGTGACGGGCATGGTTGTGTCGGGGTGTGTGAATGTTTGTCAATTAATAAAAAGAATTCGTAAACCACCCGTCACGAGTGCCGGGAACGCTCGTAGTCCCCGTCGAGTGATCGAAATGAATAAATAAATAGATAGGTAAATAGGGCAGAAAAGAAAAAAAGATAGAGAAAAAGATGTCAATAGTGGTAGGGGTGCCCGCAACGTGCCCAGTAAGAGGTCTCGTAACGCCTAATAAATAAATCGGAGGTGGTTCTGGTCGGAACGCAAATAATGGATAATAAATAAATAGCGAGTCGATAGATAAAAAATAATAAAACAGGCAGGTGTATAAATAGATAGTAAAATCACAGGTCAATAGATAGAAGGTGGAGTATAGGGCTAGTCAGACAATAAAATAGTATAATTTTTTATACTATTTTATTGTCTGACTAGTAAATAAGTCAGTGTATAAAATCGAATAGGTCAATATAATAAAATAACAACGAGCAAAAGCCCGGTCATTGTATGTATAGAAAAATGAAAAAAAATATATATAAAATTGTATAACAAGAAGTGTAGAAATATGAAATGTAGAAAAAAAACAAGAAAGTATATAGAAATAAAAGAGAAAAGAATCGCAGGTTATGTCCTTTGGTATAAAGAGTAAAATCGTATAATCTTAAAATCTGGCGTATAAATAAAATTGACAATAAGTCAATAAATAAATAACACAGATTGTATAAATAAGGAAAAAAAGACTAGGCAATGGACATAGGACGGTATAGATAAAATAACTAGTCAGTTAAATAAATAAATAGATAGACAGGTAAATAATAATAAGATCGCACGCAATAGTTAATAAATAAATAAATAGTAATAACGACCAGAAATAATAGAGACCTCTTATCTTAAACTACCCTCCGACGGCGAGCACGGGGGCGCAGGCCGGCCGCGTCGGGGCGGGTGGAGAGTGGGGGGTGGTAGGGAAGGTGAAAGAATTATCTGTGGCTAGGGACCACAGATAATGAAAAGAGACAGAGCGAGAAAGAGGGGGAAGAGAGAAACGTGACCCTGCTCGGTATTTAGCCGAGCGGGGTGGGGGACGGACGGACACAGAACTTCGCAATGAAAATTGCGAAGCTAGAAAAGGGAAGGAGGATGCCGGGCACGGTCCCGTTTCCCCGGGCGCCCCTCTCCTGCCTTGAGAAAGGCAGCAGTTGACCACCCGTTGTGGTACAACCGTGACCCCACAGCGCCAGAGCCGGCAACCACTGAGGTGGTAGTACTCCGGCCCTCTCTGTGAGGGTCTCCCGCCACCCGGGGGAAGGAGGAGAGCAGGACTTAGCCTGCCTTCCCACGACGATGAGCGAATTCGCCTTTAAAAAGGCGCGCGCTATCGCCACGAGAGAGGCCTGCCGTACCCGACGGTGTACCGACGCCGTTCGCTCGCGCTCGCGACGGTCGATAACCGCGGACTCAGTCCTGCCTCGCGAGGACTCCCACTAACCGACCCACCACAACCAGACGACGTGCAACCCCGGTACTCACTGGTGTCGGCAGGGCAGGTGCCCGCGTGCTCCGTCGCCGAATCCCTCCTCGTCGTAGATCCGTCTTATCGCTTGCACTCAAAAAATTTTTTCGCGATTTTTCGGAAATCTCATCGGCGAGCCAGAATATATTTATATTATAGGTGGGTCTCGGCCTTAATTATGTTTAATAAGCGTTATTAGGCCGTGCCCTGCTGTACTGCAATGCAGGGACGACCTATGGTGGGACCGGAGCAAGCCCCTCGGTCCCGCCGAGACCCCAAAAATCAGGTTAATATTCTGGCTCTCCGATGGAGAGCGTATCAGATATTAAGCTGATAAGAACAGATAAACTTGCTTTATTGCACCATCATATCTTCCCTGAGCGGATGTTATCCGCCCAGGGTACATCAGTCTTTACATAGAGGATATTGTTTTAATTGTATATTATTCTCATAATATTTTGGATATGTTCTTGGTCCCCTAGAACGAAGGGGACGGCAGTCTTTTGTTTAACGTACATAATATTTAACAAACATCTATATATATAAAATATTGCTCTATGCTAGTTGGTAACAAGTAACATCGAGTATATGCGAAGTATTATCCTAGTCATACTATTAAAATTACGTCAGGACAACAACACTTAAATAAAGATAGCAGTACACATGCGTCAGTCAGGCTATAAAAGAAGAAATAAATAAGACGGCACAATGACGTCTGCGTACGGACAGTACATAAATAATGGTAGACGCATGTATACTGCTATGTGTCAATGTATAAATATTTGGACAATCACAGCTAGTATTAATTTGCGCGCGCAGTTACAGTTATTTCACAATGTTTCATTCGCACCTATAACTACGCAGGCAGCGCCGAACCCTAACGTTGGTGGTCGGCGATCGGGTCGGCCGACGGCGCGGCGGGAGCGTCCGAGGCATTAGTTCGGTACTGTCTTACCCCGGACACGTGTTCGACGTAGATGTCCCTAGACCAGCGTATGGTCTCGGAGACGATAAGCCGGCGCATCAGAGACGCGTAGTGGTTGGACACTCCGAGTCTCTTCAGCACCGGCTCGTTCCCCGAGTCCCATGTGCCGAGCGCGCCGACGACGATCGCGTCGACAGTCACCGCGTAGCCCTGTCCCTCGAGAACCCGCGCAAGAGGAGTATACTTGGCGATCTTCGATCGCCTCGCATCCCCCATTGCCTTACGCTGGTTCTCGAAGGCGACGGCGACATCGACGATGTCGATCGTTTTCGCTGCCTCATCCCGGACCACAAGATCCGGTCTGAGGGCAGCTAGATCCCCATCGACCCCCCCGACACGCTGATTTACGCGAACTTCCCCCGTCCGCCTAGTCGCTTTTGCAAATCTACCCAGGATCGCGTCGTGGCGGAGCTGCAGTGCGGCGGCGTGCGGCAGGCAGTGGCAGATAACGTGAGGGAGAGTCTCCCTCGCGTACCCGCACCGCCTGCACCGTTTGTCGCCGGCGCTCCAACGCATTGCCGCGTTAAGCGGCAACACGTCAAGGCGTGCTCGGTGGATAAATCGCCACTCCGCAAACCGGATGAATTTGCCGTCGCGCAGGAAGCCATTGCTGACTCCTGACTCCGACGACACTTCGTATACCTTGCCTTGGTCACGCTTGGCCAGGAGAGTACTGAGACGATACTCCTGACCAGCCGACCGCAGCAGGCCGATCACCCGGCTCCGGGCACTCCACGGCACCACAATTCGCTGCCCATTCTTACCCCTGCATTCCAGGTCGAGTCGGTCGGACCCCTCCCTACTAATCCATCTAAGGAGTAGACGGGATGCCTGCCGACGCGAAGCGAGACGCACCCTTGTCCAGAATCCTGGATCGCCACCTACACTGCGAGAAAAAGGTTCCTCGAGCGAACCTGACAAAAATGTGGCGAGTTCTGCTGGCGAGGGCTGGCGGTGGATACGACGCTGGACCGCCTCCCGCAGCGAAGCCGCGGCCGCCTCTGCGACCGCCTCATCCTTGCAGGATAGTATCCTGAAGGCGTGAGCGATCGTGAGCACGTCCGCGAGTTCCGCCACGGGAGTAAGCCCAGCTCCCCCGCGCCAAGTGGGGAGGTAGACGACCTCCGCACTGGCTCTTTGCGGGAGATGCATCCAGCCCTTCACCAGCTTCTTGACCGTTTGATCCAGGAAGGCCAAGGGTGTTTTTTCGACGTTGCCGCTCCTAAGGATGTAGTCTAGCCGTGGCATGATGAACGTCCGTACGGCGTCCATCTTCTGCCACGGCGCGAGGAGCGACCCGTCTATCGCATTCGCGTCCGCAATCATCCCGTCGATCTTATCAATAGGAGTCTGATCGACCGACAGGCCCAACGGAATGCCGAGGTATTCGTAGGCATCACCGACGCCGAGCGACCTCAAATCCTCCCCTCCCATGCCGAACCGCGTCGGGAGAGCTGTCCGTGCGCTTCCCCTCCCCGTGAGGTGGAGGGTGGCGCACTTCCTGGGGTTGAATTTCAACCCCACTCTTCCCGCCGCCCGCTCGGCAGTGGCGAGGAGGATCCTCATCTCCTCCGGAGAGGCCGCGACCAACGCTATATCATCCGCGTAGGCCAGTGAGCGGTACGTAACCTCCCTCAACCTATAGCCCAGAGGCAGTGACTCGATCTCTCGAATCACCCCCTCAATGGCCAGGTCGAAGGTCACCGGACTACCCGGGCATCCCTGCCTGACACCAGCGTTGATCGCGATTGGATGAGTGAAGCCATCCGACGTCCTGACGCGCGTCCTGCACCCTGTATTAAGGGATTTAAAAATATTTTGGGTCTCCCGCGGTAATCCGGCTCCCTTGAGGGCGTCGAAGATGGCGGCGTGGGGTATCGACCCGAACGCGTTAGTTAAATCCAACCACGCTACCACCAACGACTTACCCCCACGGTTGCCGTCCTCCAGGATCTCCCTGAGCATGAAGTTGTGCTCATGGCACCCCTCATGTCTCAGGAAGCCCTTTTGAGGACGGCTGAGCCTTCCTCCGCGGGTGACAAAATCTACGACCCTATCGGCTAGCACCGCGGCGAACAGCTTCGGTACTGTGTCGCCCAGTGCCAGCGGCCGCCAGTTTGCCAGGTCGCTTCGGTCGCCCTTTTTATGAATAAGAACCGTATTGGACGACTTCCACGACCCGGGGACGCGCTCGAGGCGGAGACAAGAATTAAATAGTGAGGTCAATACGATCGACCCCGGATCCGCCTTCTTCAGGTCTCCGTAGGTGACCCCGTCCGGTCCGGGCGCCGTGTTCGACGTCCTTCCCAAGCGGCGGTTCACCTCTTCGACCGTAAAAGGCTTCACCAGAGCCTCCCGCAAGACCCCCTCCTGCTCCCCCTCACCCCACTCCGGCCACTCGAAAGGCTCTGCGACCCCCTGAGCCCCCGCAGGGTCCGCCTCCGAGTACATACCACGGAAATACGCTTGGACCTCCTCCTTGGGAATCGTGCAATAAGGACTTGGTCCAGTCGTAATCCGCTGCATGGCTCTTCGGCGGTTCTCCCTGTAGAGGCGCTGGATCTCCGTTGCCTCCCGAGCGCGGTCCCTCACGTCGGGGGGAGGCTGCGCGTCCCGAACAACCCGACGTGTAACTCTATCTCTATTTTCCGGCGGCCTGCGTTGGGCGGGTTGCCTCTTTCGGGTGAAGCTCTGGAGAAACGCGGTCAATTCCTTGGCCGCCCCCTCCAGAGCCCCCTCCGTGGCCGCGGCGTCTGCCTTGGCGATTAGAGCTCTACGTTTTACCGCATTGCTCGTCCTCGTTTCCGGCTCGCGCCGCTGCCGAGGTCCCGTCCTCTGCTGGGTCGCCGGTGCGGTACGGGGTCCACTCGCGTTAGCGACATCTCGTGTCGCACGGGTCCTAAAGGCAGGGTCAGTGCGCTCCCGCAACGCCGGCGGCCGGCCCGGCCGCCGACCACCATTCTCCGAGTGTATATTGTTCATCACCGCGCTGATGATGTCGTCGATGCCATCATCGTCGCCATTAGCGACTCCGGCACCGACCTCAATCAGCGCGGTGGTTGGTCTCGCTGGTGGACCGGCCTGCGAAACAAGATTAATAAACGGTGCCACAGGGTCAGGGGAGGACTGGGGTGTTGGCGTCCTCCTCGATGGCAGCCGCGTCGATGGTGGTGGCGGCGCTGCTGGCACCTGTGGCAGTGGAGACGTCGTCGTCGCCGGTGGTGTTGGTAGCCGCCGTTCGGATGGTGACGACGGCGGCGGCGACGGTGGTGGCGGTGACAGCGACAGGCGGACCGTTCGTCTCCTCCTTCGGGGGATCGGCTCCTCCTCGCTGTCCGACGAGTCACCCCTTGGACGCCGTCTCTTCCTCCTATTCGTCGCCGTCCTCCAGATGTTCTCGACGGCAGGGGAGGGGGCCGATGGTGGGGCCCGGACCGGCGTGGTCTGGGTAATCCCCTCCTCCTGCCGTGACGGCCTCCCAGGCTCGGTGGGGAGAACCTCCGCCGGTGGTGTTGGCGGCGACAGCGTCAGCCGCGGCGGAGCGGGCAGCCCCGGCGACTCCCTGGCCCTCGCATTGATGTTAGTGGCGATCGTCGGCGACATGCGAGGGCCGCCACAGCACGTGGATGTCATTGTGGCTGTGGTGAGGGTGGCTCCGATGGATGTTGCCACCCAGGGGAGCGCGTTGATGGCCGACAGTCCCGTTGGCCACGATCTGGTCCTCTTCGACCCCCTGAGGGCATCCGCGTAGCCGACGAGCGCGCCCGGGGACCATCTTGCTGGTGGTGTGCGTGAGGACTGATGGATGGTCCCCGTGGGGCGTTTGGAGATCCTCTCGCCCCGCGGCGCACTCGCCGGGGCCCCCGTTTTGGTGGGGGCTGTGCGGGTGCCAGGGGTCTTCCTGGTCTTGTTGGCGGTGGTGGAGGTCGTGGCCCGTTGGCTGCCTCCTGATGGGGGGCTGACCGCTGGGGTCCTCCTAGTTGTCCGCGTTGCCCTCGAGAAGATGGGGGCAACGCGCGTTGGTCCCGGGGGCGTAGGACGGCGCGTCCCGGCGTCCCTTGTCCTGGTGGTCGCGGATGGTGGTGATGGGGTGACTCTCTGGACGCTCGGAGTCGTCCGGGTCCCCATCCTGGTCCGCCTATCCGTGCCGCTTGACGCGGCTGCGGCCCTCCTGGGCCTAGGGGTGGTAATGGGGGTAGGAGGGATTACAGTGTGGCCCTGTGGCGGGACCGGTGCCGTGTCCACCAGCGAGGACGCGGTATTAGGGCGGCGCTGCCTCGTCGCGCTTGGCTCGACGGCCGGAGCCGCGGGCTCCCCGCCGCGGCTGACCAGGAGACCATGGGCGCTTACCACAACATCCGGGTGCCTTTTCGCGAGGTGCGTCTTAATAATTTTAATGGGGTACATCCCAGTACCCCTCTCGCCACATATTCGGCAATTAATTTGAAGTTTAGCACCCAGATGTTTGCGCTTGATGTGTTGCGCCAGCGCCGTATGGTCCCGGGCAGCCACGACGGGGTGCTCCACATTGCATATTGGGCATCCTATGATGCCCTCGTAGGGGAAGAGGAGCTCGATCTCCGTGACGGGCATGGTTGTGTCAGGGTTGTATTAGCGGGTATACCGCTTGTCAAATTCAATTAAAATTGTGTAAACCTCCCGTCACCGATCACGAGTGCTCTCCACCTCCCCGTCGAGGGAATCCGCGGGGGAACGCCACGCCGAGAGAGAAAGGCAAAAAAGAAAGAATGGAGAAGAAGAAATAATATATAGGCTTATTAATGGCGGTAGCGCTCCCTAATACGTGTGTAACCAGGTATGCCCGCAATGTGCAGCATAAGAGGTCTCACGACGCCAAAAGTGTAAATAAATAGGTGGTATTTCTGGTCGGGACGCACGGCAATAAATAATAAATAAATAGCGAGTCAATAGGTAAGAAGACAGACAGGTGTAAAATGTAAAAGAAAATATAGGGATAAAAGAGAAGAGAATCACAGATTATGTCCTTTGGTTAAAAGAGTAAAATAATAAAATCTTAAAATCTGGTGTATAGATAAAATTGATAGTAAGTCAATAAATAAATAAATAACACAGATTGTATAACCATAAAAACGACTAGACGATGGACATAGCTCAGTAGGAATAAAATAGAATAAATAGTCAACTAAATAAATAAATAAATAGGTAAATTACAATAGAGGCGCACGCAATCTTAAATAGATAAATAAATAATATAGACCAGAAATAATAATAAAAGAGACCTCTTAACTTATCCTACCCTCCGACGGCGAGCACGGGGGCGCAAGCCGGCCGCGTCGGGGCGGGTGGAGAGTGGGGGGTGATAGGGAGGGTGAAAGAATTATCTGTGGCTAGAGACCACAGATAATGAAAAGAGACAGGGGGAAAGAAAGAGAGGGGGTAGAGAGAAACGTGACCCTGCTCGGTATTTAGCCGAGCGGGGTGGGGGACGGACGGACACAGTACTTCGCAATGAGAATTGCGAAGTGTGAAAAGGGAAGGAGGATGCCGGGCACGGTCCCGTTTCCCCGGGCGCCCCTCTCCTGCCTTGAGAAAGGCAGCAGTTGACCACCCGTTGTGGTACAACCGTGACCCCACAGCGCCAGAGCCGGCAACCACTGAGGTGGTAAACCTCCGGCCCTCTCTGTGAGGGTCTCCCGCCACCCGAGGGGAAGGAGGAGAGCAGGACTTAGCCTGCCTTCCCGCGGCAATAAGCGAATTCGCCTTTAAAAAGGCGCGCGCTATCGCCACGAGAGAGGCCTGCCGTACCCGACGGTGTACCGACGCCGCTCGCTCGCGCTCGCGACGGTCGATAACCGCGGACTCAGTCCTGCCTCGCGAGGACTCCCACTAACCGACCCACCACAACCAGACGACACGCAACCCCGGTACTCACTGGTGTCGGCAGGGCAGGTGCCCGCGCGCTCCGTCGCCGAATCCCTCCTCGCCGTAGCACCGTTCCTATCACTCGCGATTTTTCAAAATTCGCATCGGTGAGCCAGAATATATATATTTATGTTGTGTGTGGGTCTCGGTCTTATTTAATTTTTTAGAAACCTTATTAGGCCGTGCCCTGCTGTACTGCAATGCAGGGACGACCTATGGTGGGACCGGAGCAAGCCCCTCGGTCCCGCCGAGACCCCAAAAATCAGGTTAATATTCTGGCTCTCCGATGGAGAGCGTATCAGATATTAAGCTGATAAGAACAGATTAAATTGCAATTTATTGCACCATTTTAACTTCCCTGGGCGGACATTGCCCGCTCAGGGTACATCAGTCTTTACATTCTTTTGGCGGTTGTATTATCTTATAACATTTATAAAATAGTATTTTAATTTCTTAGTCCCCCGTGTAAGGGCGGACGGCAGTCTTTTATCTAGCATAATTAACATTTATATAAAATACAACTCTTTGTTTATGGTGACAATCAACATCGAGCCTAAGTGTAATTTAATCCTAGTCAGTAAGGTAAAAAAAAAAAAAAATAAATACTAGTCGCCACAGGACGGACAGTCAGGTACATAATTAAATAAATAAATAAATAAATAGCCATGCATATCCATCAGTCAATGTATAAAATTGTATATGGTCGGACGGCACAAGGACTCCTAAGTACGGACAAGTAATAGCTAATATTTAGATGCATATGCATGGCTATGTGTCACACTACATTACAAGTGTACATATATTAGAATTTTGCGCGCGTAGTTACAGTTACATTACATTTTTGTTTTTGTCGCTCTTATAACTACGTAGGCAGCGCCGAGCCCTATCATTGGTGGTCGGCAATCGGGTCGGCCGACGGCGCGGCGGGAGCGTCCGAGGCATTGGTTCGATACTGTCTAACCCCGGACACGTGTTCGACGTAGATGTCCCTGGACCAGCGTATGGTCTCGGAGACGATAAGCCGGCGCATCAGAGGCGCGTAGTGGTTGGACACTCCGAGTCTCCTAAGCACCGGCTCGTTCCCCGAGTCCCATGTGCCGAGCGCGCCGACGACGATCGCGTCGACAGTCACCGTGTAGCCCTGTCCCTCGAGAACCCGCGCAAGAGGAGTATACTTGGCGATCTTCGATCGCCTCGCATCCCCCATTGCCTTGCGCTGGTTCTCGAAGGCGACGGCCACATCGACGATGTCGATCGTTTTCGCTGCCTCATCCCGGATCACAAGATCCGGTCTGAGGGCAGCTAGATCCCCATCGACCCCCCCGACACGCTGGTTTACGCGAACTTCCCCCGTCCGCCTAGTCGCTTTTGCAAATCTAAGCAGGATCGCGTCGTGGCGGAGCTGCAGTGCGGCGGCGTGCGGCAGGCAGTGACAGATAACGTGGGGGAGAGTCTCCCTCGCGTATCCGCACCGCCTGCACCGTTTGTCTCCGGCGCTCCAACGCATTGCCGCGTTAAGCGGCAACACGTCGAGGCGTGCTCGGTGGATAAATCGCCACTCTGCAAACCGGATGAATTTGCCGTCGCGCAGGAAGCCATTGCTGACTCCTGACTCCGACGACACCTCGTACACCTTGCCTTGGTCTCGCTTGGCCAGTAGAGTACTGAGACGATACTCCTGACCAGCGGACCGCAGCAGGCCGATCACCCGGTTCCGGGCGCTCCACGGCACCACAACTCGCTGCCCATTCTTACCCCGGCATTCCAGGTCGAGTCGGTCGGACCCCTCCCTACTAATCCATCTAAGGAGTAGACGGGATGCTTGCCGACGCGAAGCGAGACGCACCCTTGTCCAGAATCCTGGATCGCCACCTACACTACGAGAAAAAGGTTCCTCGAGCGAACCTGACAAAAATGTGGCGAGTTCTGCTAGTGAGGGCTGGCGGTGAATACGACGCTGGACCGCCTCCCGCAGCGAAGCCGCGGCCGCCTCTGCGACCGCCTCATCCTTGCAGGATAGTATCCTGAAGGCGTGAGCGATCGTGAGCACGTCCGCAAGCTCCGCCACGGGAGTAAGCCCAGCTCCCCCGCGCCAAGTGGGGAGGTAGACGACCTCCGCACTGGCTCTTTGCGGGAGATGCATCCAGCCCTTCACCAGCTTCTTGACCGTTTGATCCAGGAAGACCAAGGGTGTTTTTTCAACGTTGCCGCTCCTAAGGATGTAGTCTAGCCGTGGCATGATGAACGTCCGTACGGCGTCCATCTTTTGCCACGGCGCGAGGAGCGACCCGTCTATCGCATTCGCGTCCGCAATCATCCCGTCAATCTTATCAATGGGGGTCTGATCGACCGACAGGCCCAAAGGAATGCCGAGGTAGTCGTAGGCATCACCGACGCCGAGCGACCTCAAACCCTCCCCACCCATGCCGAACTGCGTCGGGAGAGCTGTCCGTGCGCTTCCCCTCCCCGTGAGGTGGAGGGTGGCGCACTTCCTGGGGTTGAATTTCAACCCCACTCTTCCCGCCGCCCGCTCGGCAGTGGCGAGGAGGATCCTCATCTCCTCCGGAGAGGTTGCGACCAACGCTATGTCATCCGCATAGGCCAGTGAGCGGTACGTAACCTCCCTCAACCTATAGCCCAGAGGCAGTGACTCGATCTCTCGGATCACCCCCTCAATGGCCAGGTTGAAGGTCACCGGACTACACGGGCATCCCTGTCTGACACCTGCGTTGATCGCGATCGGATGAGTGAAGCCATCCGACGTCCTGACGCGCGTCCTGCACCCTGTATTCAGGGATTTCAAAATATTCTGGGTCTCCCGCGGTAATCCGGCTCCCTTGAGGGCGTCGAAGATGGCGGCGTGGGGTATCGACCCGAACGCGTTGGTTAAATCCAGCCACGCTACCACCAACGGCTTACCCCCACGGTTGCCATCCTCCAGGATCTCCCTGAGCATGAAGTTGTGCTCATGGCACCCCTCATGTCTCAGGAAGCCCTTTTGAGGACGGCTGAGCCTTCCTCCGCGGGTGACAAAATCTAACACCCTATCGGCTAGCACCGCGGCGAACAGCTTCGGTACTGTGTCGCCCAGTGCCAGCGGCCGCCAGTTTGCCAGGTCGCTTCGGTCGCCCTTTTTATGAATTAAAACCGTATTGGACGACTTCCACGACCCGGGGACGCGCTCGAGGCGGAGACAGGAATTAAACAGTGAGGTCAGTACGGTTGACCCCGGGTCCGCCTTCTTCAGGTCTCCGTAGGTGACCCCGTCCGGTCCGGGCGCCGTGTTCGACGTCCTTCCCAGGCGGCGGTTCACCTCCTCGACCGTGAAAGGCTTCACCAGAGCCTCCCGCAAGACCCCCTCCTGCTCCCCCTCACCCCACTCCGGCCACTCGAAAGGCTCCTCGACCCCCCGAGCCCCCACAGGGCCCGCCTCCGAGTACATGCCGCGGAAGTACGCTTGGACCTCCTCCCTAGGGACGGAGCAATAAGGACTTGGCCCAGTCGTAATCCGCTGCACGGCTCTTCGGCGGTTCTCCCTGTAGAGGCGCTGGATCTCGGTTGCCTCTCGAGTGCGGTCCCTCACGTCGGGGGGAGGCTGCGCGTCCCGAACAAACCGACGTCTGACTCTACTGCTATTCTCCGGCGGCCTGCGTTGGGCGGGTAGTCTCTTCCGGGTGAAGGTCTGGAGAAACGCGGTCAATTGCTTGGCCGTCTCCTCCAGATCCCCCCCCCGTGACCGCGGCGTCTGCCTTGGCGATTAGAGCTCTACGTTTTACCGCATTGCTCGTCCTCGTTTCCGGCTCGCGCCGCTGCCGAGGTCCCGTCCTCTGCTGGGTCGCCGGTGCGGTACGGGGTCCATTCGCGTTAGGGACATCTCGTGTCCCACGGGTCCTAAGGGCAGGGTCAGTCCGCCCCCGCACCGCCGGCGGCCGGCCCGGCCGCCGACCACCATTATCATTATAAATGTTGTTCATCACCGCGCTGATGATGTCGTCGATGCCATCATCGTCGCCATTAGCGACTCCGGCACCGGCTTCAACCAGCGCGGTGGTCGACCCCATCGGCGGGCTAGTTCGCCGGGATATATTATTATTAATTGCCACAGGGCCAGGAGAGGACAGGGATGTTGGGGTCCTCCTTGATGGCAGCCGCGTCGGTGGTGGTGGCGGCGTCGCTGGCTCCGGTGGTGGTCGCCGCCTCGTTGGTGGTGGCGGCGACGCCGACGGTGGAGTTGGCCGCCGCCTTGATGGTGGTGGCGGCGGCGTCGGCAGTGGAGGTGTCGGCGGCGACGGTGGCGATGGTGGTGGTGTCGTCGACAGGCGGACCAGTCGTCTCCTCCTTCGGGGGACCGGCTCCTCCTCGCTGTCCGAAGAGTCACCCCGCGGGCGCCGTCGCTTCCTTCTATTCGCCGTCCTCCAGTTGTTGGTCTCGACAGGGGGCGGGGTCGGCGATGGGGCCCGGACCGGCGTGGTCTGGGGTTCCCCGCCTGCCTGCCGAGTGTGGCTCCCAGTGTCCTCGGGGAGGACCTCCGCTGGTGGAGTCGGCGGCGAGAGCGTCAATCTCGGCGCCGTGAGCAGCCCCGGCGTCTCCCCGACCCTCGCACTGACGCTGATGGATGGTGACATGCGAGGGCCTCCACAGGACGTCGATGTTATTGTCGCTGTGGTGAGGGTGGCTCCGATTGATGTTGCCACCCAGGGGAGGACGCTGGTTGATGACAGCCCTGTGGGCCACGACCGTGTCCTCTTCGCCCCCCTCAGGGCATCCGCGTATCCGACGAGCGCTCCCGGAGACCATCTGGATGTTGGTGTGTTCGAGGACTTTTGGATGGTCTCCGGGGGATGACTGGCAGCCCTCGTTGTCCTGGCTGCGCTCGTCGGGGCCCCTGCTTTCCGAGTGTTGGTGGCGGCCGGGGCTGTGCGGGTGCCGGGGGTCCTCCTGATGTTGTTGGTGGCGGTCGTGACCCGTCTGCTGCCTCCCAATGGGGGGCTGCCCGTCGGGGTCCTCCGTGCCGTCCGTGTGATGGTGGTGGTGGCGGCACGCGCGCTGGGAGGCGTGGGACGGCGTCGTCCGGCGCCCCTCCTGGTGGTGGCGGTGGGTGGTGGCGGTGGTGTGACTCTCCGAACGCTCGGGGTATTCCGAGTCCCCGCTCGGGTCCGCCTGTCGGTGCCGCTAGACGCGGCTGCAGCCCTCCTGGGCCTGGGTGTGGTCTCGGGTATGGGAGGGCTAAGGACTGGCCTCTGTGGCGGCGCAGGGGGGGTATTGCCCGCCGTAGGGGCCGTAGATGTTGCTCGGCGCTGCCTTGTATTGCGCGTTCCGGCGGCCGGTGCCGCGGGCTCCTCGCCGCGGCTGACCAGGAGACCATGGGCGCTTATCACAACATCTGGGTGCCTTTTCGCGAGGTGTGTTTTTATTATTTTTATGGGGTACATACCGGTACCCCTCTCGCCACATATTCGGCAGTTAATGTTCATTTTAGCACCCAGATGTTTGCGCTTGATGTGCTGCGCCAGCGCCGTATGGTCCCGGGCAGCCACGACGGGGTGCTCCACATTGCATATTGGGCATCCTATGATGCCCTCGTAGGGGAACAGGAGCTCGATCTCCGTGACGGGCATGGTTGTGTCGAGGTGTAATTAGCGGGTATACCGTTAGTCGAAATCAGTAAAATTGTATAAACCACCCGTCACAGATCACGGGTACTCTCCAAATCCCCGTCGAGGGAATCCGCGGGGGAGCGCCGCACCGATAGAAAGAAAAAAAAAGAGAGAAAAGAGAATAAAAAATAAGATAGAATAAAATAAATAGATAGAATTAAATAGTAAAATTATAGAAATTATGATTATAGCGTTTTTAATGACGGCAGCACTCCCTTCTTCGTGTAATTGTAGGTATGCCCGCAATGTGCAGCATACGAGGGGTCTCAAGCAGCGCCTACGTTTAATTCCGGTCAGATCACAGATAATTAATTCGACGAATAGATAAATAAATAAATAAATAAGCCAGGTAAAATAAAGTCGCAGAGTCAGGTAAGGATAAAATAACTAAATAAATGCGTGAAATATATGTCAAATATAATTAAAATAAATAAGAAATATGTAATGTGTCAAATGAGTAAATAAAAGACGTGTAAATTGCGTCGAATATGTAAGAAAAAGAAAAATATATGATATGTCAGATGAGTAAATTCGATGTATAGATGTAAATTGTATAAAATGTGGACTAGATGTTAAGACGTAAAATGTAAAATGTAAAATGTGTATAATTAGACAGCATGTAAAAAATGCGTAAATTGTCATTGGTGTATAAAATATAAAAAGTGTAAATACAAGTGTATAAAATCTAAAAAAGTGTAAAACAGAGTGTATAAACCTAAAAACAGGACGGACTAGACTTGCATGAATAGATAAATAAATAAATATGGCGCACGCAACTTAGGTTTAATAAATAAAAATATAAATAATTACTGTGACCGGAATCTAATTGAGAACCCCTATTACTGCCCTCCGACAGCGAGCACGGGGGCGCAAGCCGGCCGTGTCGGGGCGGGTGGAGAGTGGGGGGTGATAGGGAGGGTGAAAGAATTATCTGTGGCTAGAGACCACAGATAATGAGAAGAGACAGGGGGCTAGAAGAGGTGCAAGAGAGAAACGTGACCCTGCTCGGTATTTAGCCGAGCGGGGTGGGGGACGGACGGACACAGTACTTCGCAATGAAAATTGCGAAGTGTGAAAAGGGAAGGAGGATGCCGGGCACGGTCCCGTTTCCCCGGGCGCCCCTCTCCTGCCTTGAAAAAGGCAGCAGTTGACCACCCGTTGTGGTACAACCGTGACCCCACAGCGCCAGAGCCGGCAACCACTGAGGTGGTAAACCTCCGGCCCTCTCTGTGAGGGTCTCCCGCCACCCGAGGGGAAGGAGGAGAGCAGGACTTAGCCTGCCTTCCCGCGGCAATAAGCGAATTCGCCTTTAAAAAGGCGCGCGCTATCGCCACGAGAGAGGCCTGCCGTACCCGGCGGTGTACCGACGTCGCTCGCTCACGCTCGCGACGGTCGATAACCGCGGACTCAGTCCTGCCTCGCGAGGACTCCCACTAACCGACCCACCACAACCAGACGACGTGCAACCCCGGTACTCACCGGTGTCGGCAGGGCAGGTGCCCGCGTGCTCCGTCGCCGAATCCCTCCTCGCTGTAGCACTGTCCCTATCGCTCGTCGCATGCACCAAAAAAAAAAAATTTTTTCGCGACTTTTTGAAATCTCATCGGCGAGCCAGAATATATTTGTATTATAGGTAGGTCTCGGCCTTAATTATGTTTAATAAACCTTATTAGGCCGTGCCCTGCTGTACTGCAATGCAGGGACGACCTATGGTGGGACCGGAGCAAGCCCCTCGGTCCCGCCGAGACCCCAAAAATCAGGTTAATATTCTGGCTCTCCGATGGAGAGCGTATCAGATATTAAGCTGATAAGAACAGATAAACTTGCTTTATTGCACCATCGTATCTTCCCTGAGCGGACATTGCCGCCCAGGGTACATCATTCTTTACATAGTAGCTATTCTTTAAACTTATATTATTCTTATAATATATCACCAATGGTTCCTTAGTCCCCTGTATCAGGCGGACGGCAGTCTTTTGATCACAGTAGGTCGTTTTAATGTGTAATATATATAGGAACTATAGCTCTATGTTTCGCGGTGGCAATGAACATCGAGCATATGCATAGTTTTATCCTAGTCAGTCTTTTAAAATACAAATATAGGTAATTATAGGTAAGTATAGGTAAATAGCCATGCATATGCCTCAGTCAATATATATAAAAAAGTATAAATAAGACGACACAAAGACGTCAACGTACGGACAAGTAATAGGTAATATTAAAGGCATATGCATGGCTATGTGTCACAAGTATACATGATTACGAATACAAATATAGATACAATAACGTATATGACGGACAATACAGTTTTGCGCGCGCAGCAATGGCTCGTTACATGTTTGCAGTGTATCGCTCTTATAACTACGCGGCAGCGCCTAACCCTAGCGATGGTGGTCGGTGACAGGGCCGGCCGGCGGCGACACGGGAACGTCCGCGGCATTAGTGCGGTATTGCCTCACCCCGGACACGTGTTCGACGTATATGTCCCGCGACCAGCGAATGGTCTCGGAGACGATAAGTCGGCGCATCAGAGACGCATAGTGGTTGGACACTCCGAGTCTCTTCAGCGCCGGCTCGTTCCCCGAGTCCCATGTGCCGAGCGCGCCAACGACGACCGCGTCGACAGTCACCGCGTAGCCCTGTCCCTCGAGAACCCGCGCAAGAGGAGCATACTTGGCGATCTTCGATCGCCTCGCATCCTCCATAGCCCTGCGCTGGTTCTCGAAGGCGACGGCCACGTCGATTATATCGATCGTTTTCGCCGTCTCATCCCGGACCACGAGATCCGGTCTGAGAGCGGCTAGATCCCCGCCGACGCCCCCGACACGCCGGTTCACGCGAACTTCCCCCGTCCGCCTTGTTGCTTTAGCTATTCTAAACAGTATCGCGTCGTGGCGGAGCTGTAGTGCGGCCGAGTGCGGCAGGCAGTGACAAATGACGTGCGGGAGAGTCTCCCGCGCGTATCCGCACCGCCTGCACCGTTTGTCGCCGGCGCTCCAACGCATTGCCGCATTGAGCGGCAACACGTCGAGGCGTGCTCGGTGGATAAAGCGCCACTCCGCAAACCGGATGAATTTGCCGTCGCGTAGGAAGCCATTGCTGACTCCCGACTGCGACGACACATCGTACACCTTGCCTTGGTCTCGCTTGGCCAGGAGAGTACTAAGACGATACTCCTGTCCAGCGGACCGCAGCAGGCCGATCACCCGGTTCCGGGCACCCGGCGGCACCACAACTCGCTGCCCATTCCTACCCCGGCATTCGAGGCTCAGTCGGTTGGCCCCGTCTACACTAATCCATTTGATTAATAGACGAGACGCTTGACGGCGCGAAGCGAGGCGCACCCTCGACCAAAATCCTGGATCGCCACCTACTCTAATACTCGAAAAAGGCTCTTCGAGCGAGCCAGATAAGAACGTGGCGACCTCGGCTGGTGTCGGTTGGCGGTGTAAGCGCCGCCGGACTGCCTCCCATAGCGAGGCCGCGGCCGCCTCTGCGACCGCCTCATCCTTGCAGGATAAAATCCTGAAGGCGTGAGCGATCGTGAGCACGTCCGCGAGCTCCGCCACCGGAGACAGGCCAGCTCCCCCGCGCCAAGTGGGGAGGTAGACGACCTCCGCACTTGCCCGCTGCGGGAGATGCAGCCATCCCTTCACCAGCCGCTTGACCGTGTTATCCAGGAAGGTCAAGGGTGTTTTTTCAACGTTGCCACTCCTCAAGATGTAGTCCAGCCGCGGCATGATGAACGTCCGTACCGCGTCCATCTTCTGCCACGGCGCAAGGAGTGACCCGTCTATCGCATTCGCGTCGGCAATCATCCCGTCGATCTTATCTATCGGGGTCTGATCAACCGACAGGCCCATAGGAATGCCGAGGTATTCGTAGGCATCACCGACGCCCAATGACTTCAAGTCCTCCCCTCCCATGCCGAACCGCGTCGGAAGAGCTGTCCGTGCGCTTCCCCTCCCCGTGAGGTGGAGAGTCGCGCACTTCCTGGGGTTGAATTTCAACCCCACTCTCCCGGCCGCACGCTCGGCAGTGGCGAGGAGGATCCTCATCTCCTCCGGAGAGGACGCAATCAACGCGATGTCATCCGCGTAGGCCAGTGAACGGTATGTGACCTCCCTCAACCTATAGCCCAGAGGCAATGATTCGATTTCTCGGATCATCCCCTCTATGGCCAGGTTGAAGGTCACCGGACTACCCGGGCAACCCTGCCTGACTCCAGCGTTGATTGCTATGTGATGGGTAAAGCCATCGGACGTCCTGACGCGAGTCCTGCACCCTGTATTAAGGGATTTTAACAAATTCTGTGTCGCCAGTGGGAGTCCGGCTCCCCTGAGGGCGTCGAAGATGACGGCGTGGGGCACTGATCCGAACGCATTGGTCAAGTCCAGCCACGCTATCACCACCGGCTTACCCCCACGGTTGCCGTCCTCAAGGATCTCCCTGAGCACGAAGTTGTGTTCATGACACCCCTCATGTCTCAGAAAGCCCTTTTGAGGACGGCTGAGCCTTTTTCCTCTGGTGACAAAATCTAGGACCCTATCGGCTAGCACTGCGGCGAATAATTTAGGTACCGTATCGCCCAGTGCTAGCGGCCGCCAGTTTGCCAGGTCGTTTCGGTCGCCTTTCTTATGGATCAAAACTGTATTTGACGACTTCCACGACCCGGGGACCCGCTCGAGACGGAGGCAGGAATTAAACAGTGAGGTCAATACGTTAGACCCCGGATCCGCCTTCTTCAAGTCTCCGTAGGTAACCCCGTCCGGTCCGGGCGCCGTATTCGACGTCCTTCCCAAACGGCGGCTGACCTCTTCGACCGTAAAAGGTTTCACCAAGGCCTCCCGCAAGACCCCCTCCTGCTCCGACTCACCCCACTCCGGCCACTCGAAAGGCTCCGCGATCCCCTGAGCCTCCACAGGGTCCGGCTCGGCATACATGCCCCGGAAGTATGACTGGACCTCGTCCCTGGGTATTGTGCAATAAGGACTCGGCCCAGTCAAGATCCGGCGCATGGCGCTTCGCCGGTTTTCCCTGTAGAGGCGCTGAATCTCCGTCGCCTCGCGAGTGCGGTCCCGCACTTCGGGGGGAGGTTGCGCGTCCCTAACAACCTGACGTCTGATTCTATTGTCCGGCGGCCCGCGTCGGGCAGGCTGTCTCTTTCGGGTGAAGGTTTGGAGGAACGCGGTCAATTGCTTGGCCGTTTCCTCCAGTGCCTCACCCGTTGCAACCGCGTCCGCCTTGGCGATGAGTTGCCTGCGTTTTACCGCATTGCTCTCTCTCGCTTCCGGCTCGCGCGGCCGCAGAGGGCCCGTCCTCTGTCTAGGCGCCGGAACGGCACGGGGTCCGCCCGCGGGAATGGGGACATCGCGTGTTACCCGTGTCCTTTGGGGTGGGGCATTCCGCCCCCGCAACGCCGACGGCCGGCCCGGCCGCCGACCACCATCGTTCTCGCTATTTGAGTGGATATCGTTTATCACCGCGCTGATGATATCGTCGATGCCATCATTGTCGCCATTAGCGACTCCGGCACCGATCCCGGTTCGCGCGGTGATTGATCTCGCCGGTGGACTAGCCTGCGAACATAAATTTGAGCTAATTGCCACAGGGCCGGGGGAGGACTCGGGTGTCGGTGTCCTCCTCGATGGCAGCCGCGTCGGTGGTGGTGGCGGCACTGCTGGCACCGGTGGCAATTGCGACGTCATCGTCGCCGGTGGTATTGATGGCCGCCGTTCGGATGGTGGTGACGGCGGCGGCGACGGCGGTGGCGGCGTCAGCGACAGGCGGATCGTGCGTCTCCTTCGTCGGGGGACCGGCTCCTCCTCGCTATCCGACGAGTCACCCCTTGGACGCCGTCTCTTCCTCCTGTTCGTCGCCGTCCTCCAGGTGTTGCTAACGGCAGGGGAGGGGGCCGATGGTGGTGCCCGGACCGGCGTGGTCTGGTCAATCTCCTCCTCCTGCCGAGGCGGCCTCCCAGGCTCGGTTGGGAGGACCTCCGCCGGTGGTGTTGGCGGCGACAGCGTTAGCCGCGGCGGGGCGGGCAGCTTCGGCGACTCCCCGGCCCTCGCATTGATGTTGATGGCGATGGTCGGCGACATGCGAGGGCCACCACAGCACGTGGATGTTGTTGTGACTGTGGTGAGGGTGGCTCCGATGGATGTTGCCACCCAGGGGAGCGCACTGATGGTCGACAGTCCCGATGGCCACGACCTGGTCCTCTTCGACCCCCTGAGGGCATCCGCGTAGCCGACGAGCGCGCCCGGGGACCATCTCGCTGGTGGTGTTCGAGAGGACTGATGGATGGTCCCCGTGTGATGCCTGGGGATCCTCTCACCCCTTGGCGCGCTCGCCGAGGCCCCCGTTTTCCTGACGACCGGGGCTGGGCGGGTGCCGGGGGTTTTCCGACTCTTGGTGGTGGTGGTGGTGGAGGTCGTGGCCCGTTGGCTGCCTCCTGGTGGGGAGCTGACCGCCGGGGTCCTCCGTGTTGACCGGGTTGCCCTAGAGAATATGGGGGCAACCCGCGTCGATCCTGGGGGCGTGGGACGGCGCGTCCCGGCGTCCCTTCTCCCGTTGGTGGCGGTAGTCGGTGGTGGTGACGGGGTGACTCTTTGGACGCTCGGAGTCGTCCGCGTCCCCATCCTCGTCCGCCTGTCCGTGCCGCTTGACGCGGCTGCGGCCCTCCTGGGCCTAGGCGTGGTAAGAGGGGTCGGAGGGCTTACAGGGGGGCCCTGTGGCGGGGCGGTTGCTACGTCCACCAGCGAGGGCGCGGTAGTTGGGCGGCGCTGCCTCGTTGCGCGTCTTTCGACGGTCGGAGGCGCGGGCACACCCCCGCGGCTGATCATGAGACCATGGGCGCTCACAACCACTTCTGGGTGCACTTTAGCCACGTGGCTTTTTATCGTTTTAACAGGGTACAGCCCGGTACCCCTTTCGCCGCAAATTCGGCACGTCATTACAATTTTGGCACCCAGGTGGTTGCGTTTAATGTGCTGTGCGAGCGCCGTATGGTCCCGAGCAGCCACAAGGGTCTGGTGCACGTTGCAAATCGGGCACCCTATAATCGTCTCATAGGGGAAGACGAGCTCGACCTCGGTGACGGGCATGGTTGTGTCGGGGTGTGTAAAAGGTAGTCACTTAATAAAAAAGAGAAGAATTTGTAAACCGCCCGTCACGAGTGCCGGGAACGCTCGTAGTCCCCGTCGAGGAATCGAAATAATTGAATAGATATCAAAATAGATCAGGCCCCAAAGAAAAAAAAGATAGAAAAAGAGATGTCAAAAAGTAGTAAGGGTGCCCGCAACGTGCCCAGTAAGAGGTCTCGTAGCGCCTAATAAATAGATCGAAGGTAGTTCTGGTCAGGACGCAGATAGTAAATAATAAATAAATAGCAAGTCGATAGATAAAAAAAATAATAAAACAGGCAGGTGTATAAATAAATAAGATATAGTAAAATAGTATATCACAGGTCAATAGATAGAAGATGAGGTATAGGACTAGTCAAGAAATAAAATAGTATAAGTCAGTGTATAAAATCGAATAGGTCAATCTAGTAGAATAACAGCGAGCAAAAGCCCATTCCTTGTATATATAAAAGATAAAAAAAATAAAAAAAAAAAAATAAAAAATAAAGGATATACTATTATAAAAAAAAAAAATAATAAAAAAAGTGTCGAGATATAGGATGTAAAGAAAGAACAAGGAAGTATATAGAAATAAAAGAGAAGAGAATCACAGGTTATATCCTTTGGTTAAGAGAGTAAAATAGTAAAATCTTAAAATCTGGTGTATAAATAAAATTGATAATAAATCAATAAATAAATAACACAGATTGTATAAACAAAAGGACTAGACAATGGACATAAAACGGTAAAAATAAAATAAATAGTCAGCTGAATAAATAGGTAAATAATAATAGAGGCGCACGCAATAGTTAATAAATAAATAAATAATAGTAACGACCAGAAATAAAAGAGACCTCTTAACTTAGACTACCCTCCGACGGCGAGCACGGGGGCGCAAGCCGGCCGCGTCGGGGCGGTCGGCGAGTGGGGGGTGGTAGGGAGGGTAAAGAGCTATCTGTGGCAGGTACCACAGATAGTGAAGAAACACAAATGGGTGAAGGGGGAATAGAGAGAGAAGAGAGACGTAACCCTGCTCGGTATTTAGCCGAGCGGGGTGGGGGACGGACGGACACAGTACTTCGCAATGAGAATTGCGAAGTGTGAAAAGGGAAGGAGGATGCCGGGCACGGTCCCGTTTCCCCGGGCGCCCCTCTCCTGCCTTGAGAAAGGCAGCAGTTGACCACCCGTTGTGGTACAACCGTGACCCCACAGCGCCAGAGCCGGCAACCACTGAGGTGGTAAACCTCCGGCCCTCTCTGTGAGGGTCTCCCGCCACCCGAGGGGAAGGAGGAGAGCAGGACTTAGCCTGCCTTCCCGCGGCAATAAGCGAATTCGCCTTTAAAAAGGCGCGCGCTATCGCCACGAGAGAGGCCTGCCGTACCCGACGGTGTACCGACGCCGCTCGCTCGCGCTCGCGACGGTCGATAACCGCGGACTCAGTCCTGCCTCGCGAGGACTCCCACTAACCGACCCACCACAACCAGACGACACGCAACCCCGGTACTCACTGGTGTCGGCAGGGCAGGTGCCCGCGCGCTCCGTCGCCGAATCCCTCCTCGTCGTAGATCCGTCCCTATCGCTCTCGCTGCTCTCCACCTCACTCGCGACTTTTCGAAAAAAATTTTTATCGGCGAGCCAGAATATATTTATACTAATGGGTGGGTCTCGGTCTTATTTATCTTTTTAAAAACCTTATTAGGCCGTGCCCTGCTGTACTGCAATGCAGGGACGACCTATGGTGGGACCGGAGCAAGCCCCTCGGTCCCGCCGAGACCCCAAAAATCAGGTTAATATTCTGGCTCTCCGATGGAGAGCGTATCAGATATTAAGCTGATAAGAACAGATAAATTTGCATTTTATTGCACCATCGTAATTTCCCTGGGGGGACCTTGCCCCCCAGGGTACATCAGTCTTTACATAGTAACCATTGCGTTTTCTTATATTATTTTTATAATATCACCTCTTAGTTCCTTAGTCCCCTGTAGCAGAGGGGACGGCAGTCTTTCGTTCAACTTACATCTACTTTAGTATAAAATATAAATAGGAACTATATCTCTATGTTTTGCGGTGGCAATAAACATCGAGTGTATGCAGTTTTATCCTAGTCAATATTCTAAAATGTGTATAGGTGTATAAATACATAAATAAATAAATAGCCATACACATGCATCAGTCAGTGTGTATAAAAGAGTGAGACGGCACAGGGACGTCACCGTACGGACAAATGATAGTTAATATAAGATGCATGTGCATGGCTATATGTCAGGTTACAAGTACAAATACAAATACAAGTACAAATATATGTATAACAGACGATACAGTTATGCGCGCGCAGTTACAGCTTATTGCAAATTTTTTGGTATACATTGCTCTTATAACTACGCAGGCAGCGCCGAGCCCTATCATTGGTGGTCGGTGATCGGGTCGGCCGACGGCGCGGCGGGAGCGTCCGAGGCATTAGTTCGGTACTGTCTTACCCCGGACACGTGCTCGACGTAGATGTCCCTAGACCAGCGTATGGTCTCGGAGACGATAAGCCGGCGCATCAGAGACGCGTAGTGGTTGGACACTCCGAGTCTCCTCAGCACCGGCTCGTTCCCCGAGTCCCATGTGCCGAGCGCGCCGACGACGATCGCGTCGACAGTCACCGCGTAGCCCTGTCCCTCGAGAACCCGCGCAAGAGGAGTATACTTGGCGATCTTCGATCGCCTCGCATCCTCCATAGCCCTGCGCTGGTTCTCGAAGGCGACGGCCACATCGACGATGTCGATCGTTTTCGCTGCCTCATCCCGGACCACAAGGTCCGGTCTGAGGGCAGCTAGATCCCCATCGACCCCCCCGACACGCTGATTTACACGAACTTCCCCCGTCCGCCTAGTTGCTTGTTCAAATCTACGCAGGATCGCGTCGTGGCGGAGCTGCAGTGCGGCGGCGTGCGGCAGACAGTGGCAGATGACGTGGGGGAGAGTCTCCCTCGCGTATCCGCACCGCCTGCACCGTTTGTCTCCGGCGCTCCAACGCATTGCCGCGTTAAGCGGCAACACGTCGAGGCGTGCTCGGTGGATAAAACGCCACTCTGCAAACCGGATGAATCTGCCGTCGCGCAGGAAGCCATTGCTGACCCCCGACTCCGACGACACCTCGTATACCTTGCCTTGGTCACGCTTGGCCAAGAGAGTACTAAGACGGTACTCCTGACCAGCGGACCGCAGCAAGCCGATCACCCGGTTCCGGGCACTCCACGGCACCACAACTCGCTGCCCATTCTTACCCCTGCATTCCAGGTCGAGTCGGTCGGACCCCTCTCTACTAATCCATTTAAGGAGCAGACGGGATGCTTGCCGACGCGAAGCGAGACGCACCCTTGTCCAGAATCCTGGATCGCCACCTACACTACGAGAAAAGGGTTCCTCGAGTGACCCTGACAAAAATGTGGCGATTTCAGCTGGTGAGGGCCGGCGATGGATACGGCGCTGGACCGCTTCCCGCAGCGAGGCCGCGGCCGCCTCTGCGACCGCCTCATCCTTACAGGATAGGATCCTGAAGGCGTGGGCGATAGTGAGCACGTCCGCGAGCTCCGCCACGGGAGTAAGCCCAGCTCCCCCGCGCCAAGTGGGGAGGTAGACGACCTCCGCACTGGCTCTTTGCGGGAGATGCATCCAGCCCTTCACCAGCTTCTTGACCGTTTGATCCAGGAAGGCCAAGGGTGTTTTTTCGACGTTGCCACTCCTTAAGATGTAATCAAGCCGTGGCATGATGAACGTCCGTACGGCGTCCATCTTCTGCCACGGCGCGAGGAGTGACCCGTCTATCGCATTCGCGTCCGCAATCATCCCGTCGATCTTATCAATAGGGGTCTGATCGACCGACAGGCCCAACGGAATGCCGAGGTATTCGTAGGCATCACCGACGCCGAGCGACCTCAAATCCTCCCCTCCCATGCCGAACTGCGTCGGGAGAGCTGTCCGTGCGCTTCCCCTCCCCGTGAGGTGGAGGGTGGCACACTTCCTGGGGTTGAATTTCAACCCCACTCTTCCCGCCGCCCGCTCGGCAGTGGCGAGGAGGATCCTCATCTCCTCCGGAGAGGCCGCGACCAACGCTATATCATCCGCGTAGGCCAGTGAGCGGTACGTAACCTCCCTCAACCTATAGCCCAGAGGCAGTGACTCGATCTCTCGAATCACCCCCTCAATGGCCAGGTTGAAGGTCACCGGACTACCCGGGCATCCCTGCCTGACACCAGCGTTGATCGCGATTGGATGAGTGAAGCCATCCGACGTCCTGACGCGCGTCCTGCACCCTGTATTAAGGGATTTAAAAATATTTTGGGTCTCCCGCGGTAATCCGGCTCCCTTGAGGGCGTCGAAGATGGCGGCGTGGGGTATCGACCCGAACGCGTTAGTTAAATCCAACCACGCTACCACCAACGACTTACCCCCACGGTTGCCGTCCTCCAGGATCTCCCTGAGCATGAAGTTGTGCTCATGGCACCCCTCATGTCTCAGGAAGCCCTTTTGAGGACGGCTGAGCCTTCCTCCGCGGGTGACAAAATCTACGACCCTATCGGCTAGCACCGCGGCGAACAGCTTCGGTACTGTGTCGCCCAGTGCCAGCGGCCGCCAGTTTGCCAGGTCGCTTCGGTCGCCCTTTTTATGAATAAGAACCGTATTGGACGACTTCCACGACCCGGGGACGCGCTCGAGGCGGAGACAAGAATTAAATAGTGAGGTCAATACGATTGACCCCGGATCCGCCTTCTTCAGGTCTCCGTAGGTGACCCCGTCCGGTCCGGGCGCCGTGTTCGACGTCCTTCCCAAGCGGCGGTTCACCTCTTCGACCGTAAAAGGCTTCACCAGAGCCTCCCGCAAGACCCCCTCCTGCTCCCCCTCACCCCACTCCGGCCACTCGAAAGGCTCTTCGACCCCCTGAGCCCCCGCAGGGTCCGCCTCCGAGTACATACCACGGAAATACGCTTGGACCTCCTCCTTGGGAATCGTGCAATAAGGACTTGGTCCAGTCGTAATCCGCTGCATGGCTCTTCGGCGGTTCTCCCTGTAGAGGCGCTGGATCTCCGTTGCCTCCCGAGCGCGGTCCCTCACGTCGGGGGGAGGCTGCGCGTCCCGAACAACCCGACGTGTAACTCTATCTCTATTTTCCGGCGGCCTGCGTTGGGCGGGTTGCCTCTTTCGGGTGAAGCTCTGGAGAAACGCGGTCAATTCCTTGGCCGTCTCCTCCAGAGCCCCCTCCGTGGCCGCGGCGTCTGCCTTGGCGATTAGAGCTCTACGTTTTACCGCATTGCTCGTCCTCGTTTCCGGCTCGCGCCGCTGCCGAGGTCCCGTCCTCTGCTGGGTCGCCGGTGCGGTACGGGGTCCACTCGCGTTAGCGACATCTCGTGTCGCACGGGTCCTAAAGGCAGGGTCAGTGCGCTCCCGCAACGCCGGCGGCCGGCCCGGCCGCCGACCACCATTCTCAGAGTGTATATTGTTCATCACCGCGCTGATGATGTCGTCGATGCCATCATCGTCGCCATTAGCGACTCCGGCACCAGCTTCAACCAGCGCGGTGGTCGACCCCATCGGCAGGCTAGTCCGCCGGGATACAGTATTAATTGCCACAGGGCCAGGGGAGGACAGGGATGTTGGGGTCCTCCTTGATGGCAGCCGCGTCGGTGGTGGTGGCGGCGTCGCTGGCTCCGGTGGTGGTCGCCGCCTCGTTGGTGGTGGCGGCGACGCCGACGGTGGAGTTGGCCGCCGCCTTGATGGTAGTGGCGGCGGCGTCGGCAGTGGAGGTGTCGGCGGCGACGGTGGCGATGGCGGTGGTGTCGTCGACAGACGGACCAGTCGTCTCCTCCTTCGGGGGACCGGCTCCTCCTCGCTGTCCGAAGAGTCACCCCGCGGGCGCCGTCGCTTCCTTCTACTCGCCGTCCTCCAGGTGTTGGTCTCGACAGTGAGCGGGGACGGCGATGGAGCCCGGACCGGCGTGGTCCGGGGTTCCCCGCCTGTCTGCCGAGTGTGGCTCCCAGTATCCTCGGGGAGGACCTCCGCTGGTGGAGTCGGCGGCGAGAGCGTCAATCTCGGCGCCGTGAGCAGCCCCGGCGTCCCCCCGACCCTCGCATTGACGCTGATCGATGGTGACATGCGAGGGCCTCCACAGGACGTCGATGTTATTGTCGCTGTGGTGAGGGTGGCTCCGATTGATGTTGCCACCCAAGGGAGGACGCTGATTGATGACAGCCCAGTGGGCCACGACCGTGTCCTCTTCGCTCCCCTCAGGGCATCCGCGTATCCGACGAGCGCTCCCGGAGACCATCTGGATGTTGATATGTTCGAGGACCTTTGGATGGTCTCCGGAGGATGACTGGCAGCCCTCGTTGTCCTGGCTGCGCTCGTCGGGGCCCCTGCTTTCCGAGTGTTGATGGCGGCAGGGGCTGGGCGGGTGCCGGGGGTCCTCCTGATGTTCTTGGTGGCGGTCGTGACCCGTCTGCTGCCTCCCGATGGGGGGCTGCCCGTCGGGGTCCTCCGTGCCGTCCGCGTGATGGTGGTGGTGGCGGCACGGGTACTGGGAGGCGTGGGACGGCGTCTTCCGGCGCCCCTCCTGGTGGTGATGGTGGGTGGTGGCGGGGGTGTGACCCTCCGAACGCTCGGGGTGTTCCGAGTCCCCGCTCGGGTCCGCCCATCGGTGCCGCTAGACGCGGCTGCAGCCCTCCTGGGCCTCGGTGTGACCTCGGGTATGGGAGGACTAGGGACTGGCCTCTGTGGCGAGATAAGGGGGGTATTGCCCGCCGTAGGGGCCGTCGATGCTGCTCGGCGCTGCCTTGTTACACGCGCTCCGGCGGCCGGAGCCGCGGGCTCCCCGCCGCGGCTGACCAGGAGACCATGGGCGCTTACCACCACATCTGGGTGCCTTTTCGCGAGGTGTGTTTTGATAATTTTGATGGGGTACATCCCGGTACCCCTCTCGCCACATATTCGGCAGTTTATTAGCATTTTAGCACCCAGATGTTTGCGCTTGATGTGTTGCGCCAGCGCCGTATGGTCCCGGGCAGCCACGACGGGGTGCTCCACATTGCAGATTGGGCATCCTATGATGCCCTCATAGGGGAACAGGAGTTCGATCTCCGTGACGGGCATGGTTGTGTCGTAGAAGTACGAGTGATAAAATGTCCGCGGGTATGCCGCTTGTCAAACGAGTAAAATGAACCTCCCGTCACAGATCACGATTGCTCTCCACGTCCCCGTCGAGGGGATCCGCGGGGGAACGCCACGCCGAGAAAGAAGAGAATAGAAGAAAAGAGAAAAAAGAGAAAAGAAAATAGGATATGTATATGCAGAATCAAATGATGTTTTTAATGGCGGCAGCGCTCCCTTTTTCGTATAATTATAGGAGTGCCCGCAATGTGCAGCATACGAGGGGTCTCAAGCAGCGCCTACGAGATTATTCCGGTCAGATCGCAAATAAGTAAATAAATAGTCAAATAAATAAGTAGATAAACAAGTCAGGTACAATAGAATAGAATCGAGTCAGTATAAAATAAATAGATGTGTAAAATATGTGGTGAGTCAGGTACAAGTAAACATAAATAAATAAGAAATATATAGTGTGTCAAATAAATAAAAGGCATATAAGTTGCGTCAGGTAGATAAAAAAGAAAAAGAAGAATGTCAGGTAAGTAAAATTCAGTGTATAAAAATATATAACATATGGACTAGATATCAAAGTGTAAAATGTAAGATGTATATAATTAAAAAGCATGTAAAAATGCGTAGAATTGTCAAGAGTGTATAAAATTTAAAATGGAATAAATAAAAGTGTATAGAATCTGAAATGTGTAAAACCTAAAGTGTGTAAACATAAAAACAGAACGGACTAGACTTGTTTAAATAGATAAATAAATAAATTAATATGGCGCACGCAACTTAGATTAAATAAATAACCGTATAAATAATTACTATGACCGGAATACACCTGAGAACCCCTAAACTACCCTCCGACAGCGAGCACGGGGGCGCAAGCCGGCCGCGTCGGGGCGGGTGGAGAGTGGGGGGTGATAGGGTGGGTGAAAGAATTATCTGCGGCTAGAGGCCACAGATAATGAGAAAAATAGAGGGGTGAAAAGAGAGCGGAGACAAACGTGACCCTGCTCGGTATTTAGCCGAGCGGGGAGGGGGACGGACGGACACAGTACTTCGCAATGAGAATTGCGAAGTGTGAAAAGGGAAGGAGGATGCCGGGCACGGTCCCGTTTCCCCGGGCGCCCCTCTGCTGCCTTGAGAAAGGCAGCAGTTGACCACCCGTTGTGGTACAACCGTGACCCCACAGCGCCAGAGCCGGCAACCACTGAGGTGGTATTACTCCGGCCCCCTCTGTGAGGGTCTCCCGCCACCCGAGGGGAAGGAGGAGAGCAGGACTTAGCCTGCCTTCCCGCGGCAATAAGCGAATTCGCCTTTAAAAAGGCGCGCGCTATCGCCACGAGAGAGGCCTGCCGTACCCGACGGTGTACCGACGCCGCTCGCTCGCGCTCGCGACGGTCGATAACCGCGGACTCAGTCCTGCCTCGCGAGGACTCCCACTAACCGACCCACCACAACCAGACGACACGCAACCCCGGTACTCAGTGGTGTCGGCAGGGCAGGTGCCCGCGCGCTCCGTCGCCGAATCCCTCCTCGTCGTAGATCCGTCCTTATCGCTCTCGCTGCTCTCCACCTCACTCGCGACTTTCGAAAAAATTTCTCATCGGCGAGCCAGAATATATTTATGCTAATGGGTGGGTCTCGGCCTTAATTTTATGTTTAATAAACCTTATTAGGCCGTGCCCTGCTGTACTGCAATGCAGGGACGACCTATGGTGGGACCGGAGCAAGCCCCTCGGTCCCGCCGAGACCCCAAAAATCAGGTTAATATTCTGGCTCTCCGATGGAGAGCGTATCAGATATTAAGCTGATAAGAACAGATTAATTTGCATTTTATTGCACCATCATAATTGCCCTGAGGGGACATTGCCCCCCAGGGTACATCAGTCTTTACATCGTTTTTATATTGTTATTAATTTTATCTTATATAAAATAAAATTTCTTTTTAATATCTTAGTCCCCCATGGGAGGGTGGACGGCAGTCCTTGGTATCATAAATATAAATATAAATAACAGTTAACATATAAAATACTTCTCGATGTATACGGTGACAATTTACTTCGAGTATGTGCATAAATTAATCCTAGTCAGTACGATATAAAAGAAATGGACGTCACTAGACGAACATTCAGGTACATTGTTGTATAGCCATACATATGCATCAGTCAATATGTAAAAAAAGAAGTACAATAATAAATAGGACGGCACACAGACGTCTACGTACGGATAATTGGTAAGAAATATTAGATGCATATGCATGGCTATGTGTCACGATACAATATTAAGACTATATATAATTTAGAGTATGCGCGCGTAGTTACAGCTAAATCACATTTTTTTTTTTTTTTTTTTTTTTTTTTTTTTTTGTCGCTCCTATAACTACGCAGGCAGCGCCGAGCCCTAACGTTGGTGGTCGGTGATCGGGCCGGCCGGCGACGCGGCGGGAGCGTCCGAGGCATTAGTTCGGTATTGTCTTACCCCGGACACGTGTTCGACGTAGATGTCCCTAGACCAGCGTATGGTCTCGGAGACGATAAGCCGGCGCATCAGAGACGCGTAGTGGTTGGACACTCCGAGTCTCCTCAGCACCGGCTCGTTCCCCGAGTCCCATGTGCCGAGCGCGCCGACGACGATCGCGTCGACAGTCACCGCGTAGCCCTGTCCCTCGAGAGCCCGCGCAAGAGGAGTATACTTGGCGATCTTTGATCGCCTCGCATCCCCCATTGCCTTACGCTGGTTCTCGAAGGCGACGGCCACATCGATGATGTCGATCGTTTTCGCCGCCTCATCCCGGACCACAAGATCCGGTCTGAGGGCAGCTAGATCCCCTTCGACCCCCCCGACACGCTGATTTATGCGAACTTCCCCCGTCCGCCTAGTGGCTTTAGCAAATCTAAGCAGGATCGCATCGTGGCGGAGCTGCAGTGCGGCGGCGTGCGGCAGACAGTGGCAGATGACGTGGGGGAGAGTCTCCCTCGCGTATCCGCACCGCCTACACCGTTTGTCTCCGGCGCTCCAACGCATTGCCGCGTTAAGCGGCAACACGTCGAGGCGTGCTCGGTGGATAAATCGCCACTCCGCAAACCGGATGAATCTGCCGTCGCGCAGGAAGCCATTGCTGACTCCTGACTCCGACGACACCTCGTAAACCTTGCCTTGGTCGCGCTTAGCCAGGAGAGTACTAAGACGATACTCCTGGCCAGCGGACCGCAGCAGGCCGATCACCCGGTTCCGGGCACTCCACGGCACCACAACTCGCTGCCCATTCTTACCCCGGCATTCCAGGTCGAGTCGGTCGGACCCCTCCCTACTAATCCATTTAAGGAGTAGACGGGATGCTTGCCGACGCGAAGCGAGACGCACCCTTGTCCAGAATCCTGGATCGCCACCTACACTACGAGAAAAAGGTTCCTCGAGCGAACCTGATAAAAATGTGGCGAGTTCGGCTGATGAGGGCTGGCGGTGGATACGACGCTGGACCGCCTCCCGCAGCGAGGCCGCGGCCGCCTCTGCGACCGCCTCATCCTTGCAGGATAGAATCCTGAAGGCGTGAGCGATCGTGAGCACGTCCGCGAGCTCCGCCACGGGAGTGAGCCCAGCTCCCCCGCGCCAAGTGGGGAGGTAGACGACCTCCGCACTGGCTCTTTGCGGGAGATGCATCCAGCCCTTCACCAGCTTCTTGACCGTTTGATCCAGGAAGGCCAAGGGTGTTTTTTCGACGTTGCCACTCCTTAAGATGTAATCGAGCCGCGGCATGATGAACGTCCGTACGGCGTCCATCTTCTGCCACGGCGCGAGGAGTGACCCGTCTATCGCATTCGCGTCCGCAATCATCCCGTCGATCTTATCAATAGGGGTCTGATCGACCGACAGGCCCAACGGAATGCCGAGGTATTCGTAGGCATCACCGACGCCGAGCGACCTCAAATCCTCCCCTCCCATGCCAAACTGCGTCGGGAGAGCTGTCCGTGCGCTTCCCCTCCCCGTGAGGTGGAGGGTGGCGCACTTCCTGGGGTTGAATTTCAACCCCACTCTTCCCGCCGCCCGCTCGGCAGTGGCGAGGAGGATCCTCATCTCCTCCGGAGAGGCCGCGACCAACGCTATATCATCCGCGTAGGCCAGTGAGCGGTACGTAACCTCCCTCAACCTATAGCCCAGAGGCAGTGACTCGATCTCTCGAATCACCCCCTCAATGGCCAGGTTGAAGGTCACCGGACTACCCGGGCATCCCTGCCTGACACCAGCGTTGATCGTGATTGGATGAGTGAAGCCATCCGACGTCCTGACGCGCGTCCTGCACCCTGTATTAAGGGATTTAAAAATATTTTGAGTCTCCCGCGGTAATCCGGCTCCCTTGAGGGCGTCGAAGATGGCGGCGTGGGGTATCGACCCGAACGCGTTAGTTAAATCCAACCACGCCACCACCAACGACTTACCCCCACGGTTGCCGTCCTCCAGGATCTCCCTGAGCATGAAGTTGTGCTCATGGCACCCCTCATGTCTCAGGAAGCCCTTTTGAGGACGGCTGAGCCTTCCTCCGCGGGTGACAAAATCTACCACCCTATCGGCTAGCACCGCGGCGAACAGCTTCGGTACTGTGTCGCCCAGTGCCAGCGGCCGCCAGTTTGCCAGGTCGCTTCGGTCGCCCTTTTTGTGAATTAGAACCGTATTGGACGACTTCCACGACCCGGGGACGCACTCGAGGCGGAGACAAGAATTAAATAGTGAGGTCAGTACGGTTGACCCCGGATCCGCCTTCTTCAGGTCTCCGTAGGTGACCCCGTCCGGTCCGGGCGCCGTGTTCGACGTCCTTCCCAAGCGGCGGTTCACCTCTTCGACCGTAAAAGGCTTCACCAGAGCCTCCCGCAAGACCCCCTCCTGCTCCCCCTCACCCCACTCCGGCCACTCGAAAGGCTCTTCGACCCCCTGAGCCCCCGCAGGGTCCGCCTCCGAGTACATACCACGGAAATACGCCTGGACCTCCTCCTTGGGGATGGTGCAATAAGGACTTGGTCCAGTCGTAATCCGCTGCATGGCTCTTCGGCGGTTTTCCCTGTAGAGGCGCTGGATCTCGGTAGCCTCTCGAGTGCGGTCCCTCACGTCGGGGGGAGGCTGCGCGTCCCGAACAACCCGACGTCTGACTCTATTTTCCGGCGGCCTGCGTTGGGCGGGTTGCCTCTTTCGGGTGAAGCTCTGGAGAAACGCGGTCAATTCCTTGGCCGTCTCCTCCAGAGCCCCCTCCGTGGCCGCGGCGTCTGCCTTAGCGATTAGAGCTCTACGTTTTACCGCATTGCTCGTCCTCGTTTCCGGCTCGCGCCGCTGCCGAGGTTCCGTCCTCTGCTGGGTCGCCGGTGCGGTGCGGGGTCCACTCGCGTCAGGGACATCTCGTGTCCCACGGGTCCTAAGGGCAGGGTCATTCCGCCCCCGCAGCGCCGGCGGCCGGCCCGGCCGCCGACCACTATTCTCGTAGTGAATATTGTTCATCACCGCACTGATGATGTCGTCGATGCCATCATCGTCGCCATTAGCGACTCCGGCACCGACCCCAATCAGCGCGGTGGTTGGTCCCGCTGGTGGACTGGCCTGCGAAACAAAATTAATAAACGGTGCCACAGGGTCGGGGGAGGACTGGGGTGTCGGCGTCCTCCTCGTTGGCAGCCGCGTCGGTGGTGGTGGCGGCACTGCTGGCACCGGTGGCAATGGCGACGTTGTTGTTGTCGCCGGAGATGTTGGTGGCCGCCGTTGTGGTGGTGGTAATAGCGGCGGCGACGGTGGTGGTGGTGTCAGCGACAGGCGGACCGTTCTTCTCCTCCGTCGGGGGATCGGCTCCTCCTCGCTGTCCGACGAGTCACCCCTTGGACGTCGTCTCTTCCTCCTGTTAGTCGCCGTCCTCCAGGTGTTCTCAACGGCAGGGGAGGGGGCCGATGGTGGGGCCCGGACCGGTGTGGTCTGGGTAATCCCCTCCTCCTGCCGTGGCGGCCTCCCAGGCTCGGTTAGGGGGACCTCCGCCGGTGGCGTTGGCGGTGACAGCGTCAACCGCGGTGGGGCGGGCAGCCCCGGCGACTCCCCGGCCCTCGCATTGATGTTAATGGCGATGGTCGGCGACATGCGAGGGCCGCCACAGCACGTAGATGTTGTTGTGGCTGTGGTGAGGGTGGCTCCGATGGATGTTGCCACCCAGGGGAGCGCGCTGATGGCCGACAATCCCGTTGGCCACGACCTGGTCCTCTTCGACCCCCTGAGGGCATCCGCGTAGCCGACGAGCGCGCCCGGGGACCATCTTGCTGGTGGTGTGCGTGAGGACTGATGGATGGTCCCCGTGGGGCGATTGGGGTTCCTCTCACCCCGTGGTGCGCTCGCCGGGGCCCGCGTTTTGGCGGGGGCTGGCCGGGTGCCGGGGGTCTTCCTGGTCTTGGTGGTGGTGGTTGAGGTCGTGGCCCGTTGGCTGCCTCCTGATGGGGGACTGCCCGCTGGGGTCCTCCTTGTTGCGCGCGTTGCCCTCGAGAAGATGGGGGCAACGCGCGTCGGTCCCGGGGGCGTAGGACGGCGCGTCCCGGCGTCCCTTCTCCTGGTGGTCGTGGATGGTGGTGATGGGGTGACTCTCTGGACGCTCGGAGTCGTCCGAGTCCCCATTCTGGTCCGCCTATCCGTGCCGCTTGACGCGGCTGCGGCCCTCCTGGGCCTAGGGGCGGTGATGGGGGTGGGAGGGCTTACAATGTGACCCTGTGGCGGGACGGGTGCCGTGTCCACCAGCGAGGGCGTGGTAGTAGGGCGGCGCTGCCTCGTCGCGCTTGGCTCGACGGCCGGAGCCGCGGGCTCCCCGCCGCGACTGACCAGGAGACCATGGGCGCTTACCACAACATCTGGGTGCCTTTTCGCGAGGTGCGTCTTAATAATTTTAATGGGGTACATCCCAGTACCCCTCTCGCCACATATTCGGCAATTAATTTGGAGTTTAGCACCCAGATGTTTGCGCTTGATGTGTTGCGCCAGCGCCGTATGGTCCCGGGCAGCCACGACGGGGTGCTCCACATTGCATATTGGGCATCCTATGATGCCCTCGTAGGGGAAGAGGAGCTCGATCTCCGTGACGGGCATGGTTGTGTCGGGGTGGTATTAGCGGGTATGCCGCTTGTCAAATTCAATTAAAATTGTATAAACCTCCCGTCACAGATCACGCGTGCTCTCCACGTCCCCGTCGAGGGAGTCCGCGGGGGAACGCCACGCCGAGAAAACGGAATGAAAAAAGAAGAAGAAAAGCGAGAAATAATAATAGTAATAATAATAATAATAGAAATAAAAAACAGTAGAAAAATTAGGAAAAGTTATAAAATAAGAGATAGTTGTAAAAGAGAGAAAAAAAGAAAAAAAAAAAAAAAAAAAAAAAAAAAAAAAATTTAATTTAATGGCGAGAGCGTTCCCTTTTTCGTATAATATAGGGTGTGCCCGCAATGTGCAGCATACGAGGTCTCGCAGCGCGAAAAATGTAAATAAATAAGTAGTATTTCTGGTCGTGGCGGAAAATAATAAATAGCGAGTCAAGAGAATAAGACGAACAGGTGTATAAATAGAGTATAAAAAGTTGAGGTAAAGTAGGTCAATAAATAAAGGTAAGATAAATGACTAGTCAAAAAATAAAATTCGTCAATATATAAAATCGAGTAGGTCGGTATAGTAAAATAGTGACGGACAGAAGTCCGGTCCTTGTGAATAAAAGAAAAAATAAAGAAATGTATAACAGTATAGAACATAGAAATGTAAAAATGTAAAAGTGCGTATAAAAAAAGAGAAAAGAAAGTATCAGAGCTTATGTCCTTTAGTAAGATAGTAGAATCATAAGATCTCGTGTATAAATAAAATTGATAATACGTCAATAAATAAATAGCACTGGTTGTATAAACGGAAAAGACTAGACAGTGGACATAGATAAGTATAAATAGTCGATTCAATAAATAAATAAATAAGTAAATGATAGTGGCGCACGCAAACTTAAGTAATAAATAACTAAGTAATAACGACCAGAAATAATGAATGAGACCTCTTAACTTATCCTACCCTCCGACGGCGAGCACGGGGGCGCAAGCCGGCCGCGTCGGGGCGGGTGGAGAGTGGGGGGTGGTAGGGAAGGTGAAAGAATTATCTGTGGCTAGGGACCACAGATAATGAAAAGAGACAGAGAGAGAAAGAGGGGGAAGAGAGAAACGTGACCCTGCTCGGTATTTAGCCGAGCGGGCGGGGGACGGACGGACACAGTGCTTCGCAATGAAAATTGCGAAGCGAGAACAGGGAAGGAGGATGCCGGGCACGGTCCCGTTTCCCCGGGCGCCCCTCTCCTGCCTTGAAAAAGGCAGCAGTTGACCACCCGTTGTGGTACAACCGTGACCCCACAGCGCCAGAGCCGGCAACCACTGAGGTGGTAAACCTCCGGCCCTCTCTGTGAGGGTCTCCCGCCACCCGAGGGGAAGGAGGAGAGCAGGACTTAGCCTGCCTTCCCGCGGCAATAAGCGAATTCGCCTTTAAAAAGGCGCGCGCTATCGGCACGAGAGAGGCCTGCCGTACCCGACGGTGTACCGACGCCGCTCGCTCGCGCTCGCGACGGTCGATAACCGCGGACTCAGTCCTGCCTCGCGAGTACTCCCACTACACCGACCCACCACAACCAGACGACACGCAGCCCCAGTACTCACCGGTGTCGGTAGGGCAGGTGCCCGCGTGCTCCGTCGCCGAATCCCTCCTCGCTGTAGCACTGTCCCTATCGCTCGTCGCATGCACCAAAAAATTTTTTCGCGACTTTTTGAAATCTCATCGGCGAGCCAGAATATATTTGTGTTATAGGTGGGTCTCGGCCTTAATTGTGTTTAATAGACGTTATTAGGCCGTGCCCTGCTGTACTGCAATGCAGGGACGACCTATGGTGGGACCGGAGCAAGCCCCTCGGTCCCGCCGAGACCCCAAAAATCAGGTTAATATTCTGGCTCTCCGATGGAGAGCGTATCAGATATTAAGCTGATAAGAACAGATAAATTGCATTTTTATTTGCACCCATCATAACTTCCCTGGGCGGACAATGCTCGCCCAGGGTACATCAGTCTTACAGCGTATCACATTTTTATTTCTTATTCTTATATTGTTTAAAATATAAAGTATTTATAATTTCTTAGCCCCCTCCAACAAGGGGGGCGGCAGTCAACAGTAGATATAAAATAACAATATAATTTATAGTACATTGATACGTTTACAGGTGTTCTAAACAATCACATGTACGCAAATTTATCCTAGTCATTCACAGCACAGTTACGTCACAGGACAGGCAGTCAGGTACATAGTTCAATAGCCGCACACACACATCAGTCAATGTGTAGAATAAGTATAAACAAACAGACGGACAAGGACGTCTAAGTACGGACAAATAATATAATTATTAGATGTGTGTGTGCGGCTATGTGTCAGAAATAAATAGCTTACGATACAATATTTAACATTTGTGTGCGCGTAGTTACAAAGATTTATTATATTTATTCGAGCTTATAACTACGCAGGCAGCGCCGAACCCTAACGTTGGTGGTCGGTGATCGGGCCGGCCGACGGCGCGGCGGGAGCGTCCGAGGCATTAGTTCGGTATTGTCTTACCCCGGACACGTGTTCGACGTAGATGTCCCTAGACCAGCGTATGGTCTCGGAGACGATAAGCCGGCGCATCAGAGACGCGTAGTGGTTGGACACTCCGAGTCTCTTCAGCACCGGCTCGTTCCCCGAGTCCCACGTGCCGAGCGCGCCGACGACGATCGCGTCGACAGTCACCGTGTAGCCCTGTCCCTCGAGAACCCGCGCAAGAGGAGTATACTTAGCGATCTTCGATCGCCTCGCATCCCCCATTGCCCTACGCTGGTTCTCGAAGGCGACGGCCACATCGACAATGTCGATCGTTTTCGCTGCCTCATCCCGGACCACAAGATCCGGTCTGAGGGCAGCTAGATCCCCATCGACCCCCCCGACACGCTGATTTACGCGAACTTCCCCCGTCCGCCTAGTTGCTTTTTCAAATCTACGCAGGATCGCGTCGTGGCGGAGCTGCAGTGCGGCGGCGTGCGGCAGGCAGTGGCAGATAACGTGAGGGAGAGTCTCCCTCGCGTACCCGCACCGCCTGCACCGTTTGTCGCCGGCGCTCCAACGCATTGCCGCGTTAAGCGGCAACACGTCAAGGCGTGCTCGGTGGATAAATCGCCACTCCGCAAACCGGATGAATTTGCCGTCGCGCAGGAAGCCATTGCTGACTCCTGACTCCGACGACACTTCGTATACCTTGCCTTGGTCACGCTTGGCCAGGAGAGTACTGAGACGATACTCCTGACCAGCCAACCGCAGCAGGCCGATCACCCGGCTCCGGGCACTCCACGGCACCACAACTCGCTGCCCATTCTTACCCCTGCATTCCAGGTCGAGTCGGTCGGACCCCTCCCTACTAATCCATCTAAGGAGTAGACGGGATGCCTGCCGACGCGAAGCGAGACGCACCCCTGTCCAGAATCCTGGATCGCCACCTACACTGCGAGAAAAAGGTTCCTCGAGCGAACCTGACAAAAATGTGGCGAGTTCTGCTGGTGAGGGCCGGCGGTGAATACGACGCTGGACCGCCTCCCGCAGCGAAGCCGCGGCCGCCTCTGCGACCGCCTCATCCTTGCAGGATAATATCCTGAAGGCGTGAGCGATCGTGAGCACGTCCGCGAGTTCCGCCACGGGAGTAAGCCCAGCTCCCCCGCGCCAAGTGGGGAGGTAGACGACCTCCGCACTGGCTCTTTGCGGGAGATGCATCCAGCCCTTCACCAGCTTCTTGACCGTTTGATCCAGGAAGGCCAAGGGTGTTTTTTCGACGTTGCCGCTCCTAAGGATGTAGTCTAGCCGTGGCATGATGAACGTCCGTACGGCGTCCATCTTCTGCCACGGCGCGAGGAGCGACCCGTCTATCGCGTTCGCGTCCGCAATCATCCCGTCGATCTTATCAATAGGGGTCTGATCGACCGACAGGCCCAACGGAATGCCGAGGTAGTCATAGGCATCACCGACGCCGAGCGACCTCAAACCCTCCCCCCCCATGCCGAACTGCGTCGGGAGAGCTGTCCGTGCGCTTCCCCTCCCCGTGAGGTGGAGGGTGGCGCACTTCCTGGGGTTGAATTTCAACCCCACTCTTCCCGCCGCCCGCTCGGCAGTGGCGAGGAGGATCCTCATCTCCTCCGGAGAGGTTGCGACCAACGCTATGTCATCCGCGTAGGCCAGCGAGCGGTACGTAACCTCCCTCAACCTATAGCCCAGAGGCAGTGACTCGATCTCTCGAATCACCCCCTCAATGGCCAGGTCGAAGGTCACCGGACTACACGGGCATCCCTGTCTGACACCTGCGTTGATCGCGATTGGATGAGTGAAGCCATCCGACGTCCTGACGCGCGTCCTGCACCCTGTATTCAGGGATTTCAAAATGTTCTGGGTCTCCCGCGGTAATCCGGCTCCCTTGAGGGCGTCGAAGATGGCGGCGTGGGGTATCGATCCGAACGCGTTGGTTAAATCCAGCCACGCTACCACCAACGGCTTACCCCCACGGTTGCCATCCTCCAGGATCTCCCTGAGCATGAAGTTGTGCTCATGGCACCCCTCATGTCTCAGGAAGCCCTTTTGAGGACGGCTGAGCCTTCCTCCGCGGGTGACAAAATCTAGCACCCTATCGGCTAGCACCGCGGCGAACAGCTTCGGTACTGTGTCGCCCAGTGCCAGCGGCCGCCAGTTTGCCAGGTCGCTTCGGTCGCCCTTTTTATGAATTAAAACCGTATTGGACGACTTCCACGACCCGGGGACGCGCTCGAGGCGGAGACAGGAATTAAACAGTGAGGTCAGTACGGTTGACCCCGGATCCGCCTTCTTCAGGTCTCCGTAGGTGACCCCGTCCGGTCCGGGCGCCGTATTCGACGTCCTTCCCAGGCGGCGGTTCACCTCTTCGACTGTGAAAGGCTTCACCAGAGCCTCCCGCAAGACCCCCTCCTGCTCCCCCTCACCCCACTCCGGCCACTCGAAAGGCCCTTCGACCCCCTGAGCCCCCACAGGGTCCGCCTCCGAGTACATGCCGCGGAAATACGCTTGGACCTCCTCCTTGGGGATGGTGCAATAAGGACTTGGTCCAGTCGTAATCCGCTGCATGGCTTTTCGGCGGTTTTCCCTGTAGAGGCGCTGGATCTCGGTAGCCTCCCGAGTGCGGTCCCTCACGTCGGGGGGAGGCTGCGCGTCCCGAACAACCCGACGTCTGACTCTATTTTCCGGCGGCCTGCGTTGGGCGGGTAGCCTCTTTCGGGTAAAGGTCCGGAGAAACGCGGTCAATTCCTTGGCCGTCTCCTCCAGAGCCTCCCCCGTGGCCGCGGCGTCTGCCTTAGCGATTAGAGCTCTGCGTTTTACCGCATTACTCGTCCTCGCTTCCGGCTCGCGCCGCTGCCGAGGTCCCGTCCTCTGCTGGGTCGCCGGTGCGGTACGGGGTCCACTCGCGTTAGGGACATCTCGTGTCCCACGGGTCCTAAGGGCAGGGTCGTTCCGCCCCCGCAACGCCGGCGGCCGGCCCGGCCGCCGACCACCATTCTCGGAATGAATATTGTTCATGACCGCGCTGATGATGTCGTCGATGCCATCATCGTCGCCATTAGCGACTCCGGCACCGACCTCAATCAGCGCGGTGGTTGGTCTCGCTGGTGGACCGGCCTGCGAAACAAGATTAATAAACGGTGCCACAGGGTCAGGGGAGGACTGGGGTGTTGGCGTCCTCCTCGATGGCAGCCGCGTCGATGGTGGTGGCGGCGCTGCTGGCACCTGTGGCAGTGGAGACGTCGTCGTCGCCGGTGGTGTTGGTAGCCGCCGTTCGGATGGTGACGACGGCGGCGGCGACGGTGGTGGCGGTGTCAGTGACAGGCGGACCGTTCGTCTCCTCCTTCGGGGGATCGGCTCCTCCTCGCTGTCCGACGAGTCACCCCTTGGACGCCGTCTCTTCCTCCTATTCGTCGCCGTCCTCCAGATGTTCTCGACGGCAGGGGAGGGGGCCGATGGTGGGGCCCGGACCGGCGTGGTCTGGGTAATCCCCTCCTCCTGCCGTGACGGCCTCCCAGGCTCGGTGGGGAGAACCTCCGCCGGTGGTGTTGGCGGCGACAGCGTCAGCCGCGGCGGAGCGGGCAGCCCCGGCGACTCCCTGGCCCTCGCATTGATGTTAGTGGCGATCGTCGGTGACATGCGAGGGCCGCCACAGCACGTGGATGTCATTGTGGCTGTGGTGAGGGTGGCTCCGATGGATGTTGCCACCCAGGGGAGCGCGTTGATGGCCGACAGACCCGTTGGCCACGACCTGGTCCTCTTCGACCCCCTGAGGGCATCCGCGTAGCCGACGAGCGCGCCCGGGGACCATCTTGCTGGTGGTGTGCGTGAGGACTGATGGATGGTCCCCGTGGGGCGTTTGGAGGTCCTCTCGCCCCGCGGCGCGCTCGCCGGGGCCCCCGTTTTGGCGGGAGCTGTACGGGTGCCAGGGGTCTTCCTGGTCTTGGTGGTGGTGGTGGAGGTCGTGGCCCGTTGACTGCCTCCTGATGGGGGGCTGACCGCTGGGGTCCTCCTAGTTGTCCGCGTTGCCCTCGAGAAGATGGGGGCAACGCGCGTTGGTCCCGGGGGCGTAGGACGGCGCGTCCCGGCGTCCCTTGTCCTGGTGGTCGCGGGTGGTGGTGATGGGGTGACTCTCTGGACGCTCGGAGTCGTCCGGGTCCCCATCCTGGTCCGCCTATCCGTGCCGCTTGACGCGGCTGCGGCCCTCCTGGGCCTAGGGGTGGTAATGGGGGTAGGAGGGATTACAGTGTGGCCCTGTGGCGGGACCGGTGCCGTGTCCACCAGCGTGGGCGTAGAGATCGGGCGGCGCTGCCTCGTCGCACGTGGCTCGACGGCCGGAGCCGCGGGCTCCCCGCCGCGACTGACCAGGAGACCGTGGGCGCTCACGAGAACCTCTGGGTGCCTTTTCGCCAAGTGCGATTTTATGATTTTAATGGGGTACAATCCGGTACCCCTCTCGCCACATATCCGGCAATTAATTAGCATTTTGGCACCCAGATGCTTGCGTTTAATGTGTTGCGCGAGCGCCGTATGGTCCCGGGCAGCCACGACGGGGTGCTCCACATTGCAAATTGGGCATCCTATGATGCCCTCGTAGGGGAAGAGGAGCTCGATCTCGGTGACGGGCATGGTTGTGTCGTTAAAACAAGAATGTTAAAATGTCGGCGGGTATGCCGCTTGTCAAGCAAATAGTATAAGCCTCCCGTCACCGATCACGGTTGTTCTCCACGTCCCCGTCGAGGGGATCCGCGGGGGAGCGCTACGCCGAGAGAAAGAAGAAAGCGTGGACAGAAAAGAGAAAATAAAATAGAATATAATAGAATGGATAGCTAGATAGATAAGTAAGATCAAATAATAATAGCAGTAAAATAATATTATGAGGAAGGGATAATTATCACGCTTTTTAATGGCAGTAGTGCTCCCTTATTCGTGAGTGACCAGGTATGCCCGCAATGTGCAGCGTAAGAGGTCTCGCAGCGCCAAAAGTGTATGTAGATAGGTGGTATCTCTGGTCGGGACACACGGTAATAAATAATAAATAACGAGTCAATAGATAAGAAGACAGACAGGTGTATAAATAGAATATAATAAAATAATATATAGCAGGTCAATAAGTAGAAGATAAGATATAGGGCTAGTCAAAGAATAAAATAGAATAAAATAGAATAGGTCAATGTATAGAATCGAATGAGTCAATATAATACAGTAAAATAGTGACGAGCAAAAGTCCAGTCATTGTAGGTATAAAGTCGAGAAATGGAAGTATAAAATTGTAAAAAGAAAGTGTAGAAATATAAAATGTGAGAAAGTATAGGAATAAAATAAAGAAAATCACAGATTATGTCCTTTGGTTGAGAGTATAAAATACTAAAATCTCAAATCTAAAAATCTGGTGTATAAATAGAAAAATAAATAAATAAATAAAATAAACAAAAATAATAAAGTTGATAGTAGATCAATAAATATATGGCACAGATTGTATAAGCGAAAGGACTAGACAATGGACATAGATTGGACGAAGTAAAGTAGATAGTCAAATAAATAAATAAATAAATAAATAGGTAAAGAATAGTAGTGGCGCACGCAAACTTAAATACTAAATAAATAAGTAGTGTCGACCAGAAATAATAGTAAAGGAGACCTCTTATCTTAAACTACCCTCCGACGGCGAGCACGGGGGAGCAAGCCGGCCGCATCGGGGCGGGTGGAGAGTGGGGGGCGATAGGGAGGGTGAAAGAATTATCTGTGGCTAGAGACCACAGATAATGAAAGATAGAGGGGTGAAGAAAGAGAGAAGAGATAAACGTGACCCTGCTCGATGATTAGCCGAGCGGGGTGGGGTAGGGGGACGGACGGACACAGTACTTCGCAATGAAAATTGCGAAGCTAGAAAAGGGAAGGAGGATGCCGGGCACGGTCCCGTTTCCCCGGGCGCCCCTCTCCTGCCTTGAAAAAGGCAGCAGTTGACCACCCGTTGTGGTACAACCGTGACCCCACAGCGCCAGAGCCGGCAACCACTGAGGTGGTAAACCTCCGGCCCTCTCTGCGAGGGTCTCCCGCCACCCGAGGGGAAGGAGGAGAGCAGGACTTAGCCTGCCTTCCCGCGGCAATAAGCGAATTCGCCTTTAAAAAGGCGCGCGCTATCGCCACGAGAGAGGCCTGCCGTACCCGACGGTGTACCGACGCCGCTCGCTCGCGCTCGCGACGGTCGATAACCGCGGACTCAGTCCTGCCTCGCGAGGACTCCCACTACACCGACCCGCCACAACCAGACGACACGCAGCCCCAGTACTCACCGGTGTCGGTAGGGCAGGTGCCCGCGTGCTCCGTCGCCGAATCCCTCCTCGCCGTAGCACCGTCCTTATCGCTCGCACTCAAAAAATTTTTCGCGATTTTTCGGAAATCTCATCGGCGAGCCAGAATATATTTGTGTTATAGGTGGGTCTCGGCCTTAATTATGTTTAATAAACCTTATTAGGCCGTGCCCTGCTGTACTGCAATGCAGGGACGACCTATGGTGGGACCGGAGCAAGCCCCTCGGTCCCGCCGAGACCCCAAAAATCAGGTTAATATTCTGGCTCTCCGATGGAGAGCGTATCAGATATTAAGCTGATAAGAACAGATACTACACTTTGATCTTAGCCATAGGCCGAGAAGCGATGTTGAATGAAGTATTTCACGCTCTTTTAGCGAGCCAGAGGCGATATTTCGCCGGCGAGAATCGTTCCGGCGAGACGCCGCCGAGCGGACGACCTGGCAACTTCGCGATGTCGCGCGTTCGCCCTCCGCCTATATGGTGCATTGTGTGTGCACTCTATACCCTTGTACAGCCTGAACTTTCCAGTGTATGAGTATTCTGACTGGTTAAACACCCATACAGATAAATACGCGTAAAGCACACGCGTACGAAATGCCACAAGTCGAACGGCAGACGGCGGAGCGACGGACCAGCCTCGGTGAACCAGTATGCGTGCACCATGGGTGCACTACACATGAGAAAATATAAATAAATTTGATACGTTATTTATTATTTTAATACATTTATGGCCTAAGTATTGTGAAAATTGAAAAGCCCAAAACTACAATAAGTGTCTGCACGGAAAGTTGAATCGAGTGACCTTCGGAGTATGGTTCCAAACTCTTTACGCTACAAGAACCATTTGTTGAGCATTATTATAGCATAAAATAGTTGCGAATGTCTACATAAATGTAGCGAAATATTGTGTACTGTATTGTATTCATTTATATTTCCATAAATTTCATAAGACATTATTATTTTCACAAGCACATAATCATGGGAAATTTGGGGTTGCGGATAACTTACTAAGAAGAAATTATAATTAAAGCGTACCCTAATATAATATTTGAGTAAGGCATTTAAGGATTCAAGCAGGTTTATTTAAAACAATCGCGAGAGCGCTCACAGTATATCTGAATACGTATGCTATATACAAATTTTAAGAAAAATGAGCTAATATAGATAAAAAGGAATAAAAGCGGAAAAATGTATCATTCACTTATAAACTCTACATTGACAATAATATTCTGTATGTGTTCTGTGTGCATAAGTGACTTACATTAAGTTAAATAAGTGATTGAAAAAACGAGTCAATCTGTCGAGACATGCAATTTTTCAATCACCGGTGTGCGGTTCAAATTTGCGAAATATAGTTACAAAGTGCGAAAAACCCTCCAAATTAGTGAGAAATAAATATATTAAGTAATTACGGTTATATTACGAACATTTTTTCTGCGAAATAACATCATTTTCAGTGATCTTTTCGTTATTTCAACTCTATGGAAATAACTGTTTAAGGACCACACGTGTCAAAATTTTCACAGACCATATTTCACAGATAGAGGAAATTTATAAATAATTAAATACACCTCGTGCGTTTAATAAGTATAAAAACGATAACAGTACATATTTAAACAGAGTTTTAATAAATGTGTAATGCACATATACATTTTTTACATAAATTTATAAACTCATCCTGTTTCATAACCTGTACACGTATATTTCAGCCCCATACAAAGATATTAATATGTATAAAATGAATGTTTATTGATATGATTCCATTATAATTTAACTACAATCAAATTATGAGCACTACGTTAAATCTTAAATGATTTAATTAGAAGTTAATATATAGTAGTTCATCACTTTTCACGTTTTTCAATTTGAGGCGCTATTCATTACAGCACATATTTTAACAATTTTTACTTGCGGTTTTTACTGTATTCACTGGCACAAATTACAAGTGTATCATAATAAAACAAATAAATTTCTATGCAGCGGATAATCGTCATTTTGCTCTATACTTGTGATGTTTCCTGATTTTTCACACACCAGTGACACAAATTATATAGCACATCATAGTCATCAAGATGAAGAAACAGCCGCGCTCTCCTGATGCAGTCAATATTGCAGCAGCCTCTTCCTCGACATGTGAGAAGCTAATGCCAGGAACAATGGAGGACAGCGATAAAGATTTATCTGCAACACACAAAAAAGATAACTCTTAAAATTTGTTCACCAATGAACACACACAAGATAGAGACACAACAGTCTAACCCACCAATGAATAGAACAGCCGATTACTCACCCACAAGCTTAACTGCCGAAGTGAACAAAATTCTAAAACTCAAATGCAAAAGTAGTTAGACAAATATTAGAAGTTCCTGAAAAACCAAAGAATGTCAGACTAGCATAGGCGATGACAAGTCATATAGCGGAGAAATAAAGATATTTTTTTCAGCAATGTCCAGCCACATCTATCTGGCTGAAACAATCATCGATAAGGGAAACGAAACGCTCAAAAGGAAATGCGAACCATGCAACGCGAGGAACTCGTGTTGCAAAACAACTTTCATTGTCAAACAATAAAAATTCACGAACGACCACGGCCAAATCCTGGACACCCGATATACAGAAATTCAGAACAACAAATAATTCAAAGCACTCAAGAATAAGAATATGGAGACGAATTAAGACAACAACAATAATTCCGGACAACTGCGACGTAATACAACGAATAAACAACAAGAAAAAGACAACGACAGAACCAAGGGAAATAATAACACACAAAACATTATTCCCTCAATATGGAACACGACAACTAGGACGAGCAAAAAAAAATCAACAACACACATGGCACGACACAACATCCGCTCCAAAAACAAAAAATCAGCCAAAGCATCGCCAATGTTCGTTCCGAATTAGGATGCAAAAGATACGATTGATCTATGCACGCACAATGCTGAAACGTGTAACATTCACGTAAAAAATTTCAAGTCCATATACCGCATACTATTCCCCCATGATATCCAGAAATGCAACAAAATCAAGCAACAACCAAACAATAAACTCCGATTTTGACGAGCTCGATATCGAAGATTAATTAAAACATGACATTTCTCTGGACTTGAAATTCGACAATGTAACGAAGTTCACCACTGTCCACTCGAAATAGAATTTTGTACTGCCAATCTACATCGTGAAAATATTGCCCGACAGCAAATTGGCACTACTGACCATGATCAAACATCTCACATATCAAGCAATCACTTGGGAGAAACTGAAGAAATCCGAGTGCAGCAACCATCATCTTTCTGGACCATATTAGCCTGCCGAGGGACTCTAAAACCGACACAGATAAGTTGGACCATGCACACTGCATGGCATATGGGCACCCTGTCTCATATGGCACATTTACAAACAATCAAAGAAAAGAAAATAAAACAAATAAACCGATACATACAGCCGACGATTAATTAGGCCACTGCTGCACAAGGACCATGGATAGTTATTTCGACACTCAATGATTAACAGATGACTGACCACAACAAACTTCCAAACAGCCATTATCATTACCTATAACCCGGTGATGGTACTGCAACTAAATGATATTACCGCTGAACTGAAAAAGGCGATGCTTGAGATAATTATGCCACTAATAAACAAAATCAGAAAATCCTGTTTGTCGTCAGCGCAGACGCTCTGCCTAACAGAAAGGAACACGTTCGATGCCAAGTGGCCAGCACTTCTTTGAAAACTCAAACTCGAAAATGAAAACCAGTATTACATAATAGTCGGCAATTTGAATGCATAACAAAAGAGGTGGCATAGCATCATCAATAATCCTTGGGATGTATACTTAAATCGCTGGATCATTTGGTCACCAGTACCGAGCTCATATCAATCACTAGATTCATCTTAGCGAAAAGGCAAATCTTTCCTGAATGTGTGTGTCGCCGATAGCAGGATCGAACTTTCCACAGTTGGATTGGACAAACACACGAGATTCGCACGTTACTTCGACTCATCTCCATGCATGTAAGTACGTGATAATCTCAAGCTGCTTGATGCAGAGATCGACGCGTTCCTGTAAGACATTAACATTGATATTTTAAACGCGGTTAAAGCCGCAGTACCGGCATACAAAATATACAATTCTACGAGCAAAATATGTCCCCTACGGACATATATGAAAACAACACGATACACAATCTACGTAGACAAAATCACCATACTTACGCAGCTATTTAACCGAAGACGGGCTCGCGACCCCCAACCTACAAATGAGCATCCTGACAGACGAGCTTAAGCAGAAGAGAGCAGGCATGAAAACGAATATAAAAAAGCTAAACTCATGCTGAAAAAAAAAATAATTAAAATTAGACCTAACCCCTCGAGACAAATTTTCCCGGATTTAAACGAAATTTTCAGACCGAATACGACAACCAGCAAACCTACGTTAACAATCGGACTTGGCAAAATAAAAATGCTGCAAAATACTTCTGTCGGCGTAGACACTCTAGACGTAAACGACAATAGGAACTACAAGAAAAATAACGCGATTTAACCACATTTTGCAGCCATTTACATGCAAAATGAAAAACTCACAACATACGGACTTTGCAATGGATTACGGGACATGGTCACCCCCGTGAAGTTGGCCGGACAACTTGCACTTTATTAATTGACTTTTTTTATATCGTTAGGTGATCGTTAGGTAGTGTTAGGTAGTCTAATAAAAACGTTAGGTAGTCAATAGTTAAAAAAAAAAAAAAATTATTAATAATGTATGTGAAGTTGCCCGAATTTTTTTTTCCTTTATTTATCTTTTCAAGATGATCAAATGATGTGTAATCGTTAGGGGGTCATGAATATAAAAATTAAAACGTTAGGTAGTCAACTAACTCCTTACAAAAGCCAAAAAACAAGTTTGAGAAACCTGCATGCGCGACGCTGCGTAATGGGCAAAGATCGCAATTGTCAGTCGACTGGCTAAGTTCATACAGGTGCGCATTAGCCGTTGCGCATGCATAATTCGCAAAATTGTTTTTTGAATTTGCAAGGATATGGTTGACTACCTAACGTTTTAATTAGTATATTCATGACCACCTAACGATTACGCATCATTTGAGCATCTTGAAAAGAAAAATAAAGGGAAAAAAAATTTCAGCCAACATTACATACATTTTTTATTTTTTTTTTTAAGCTATTGACTACCTAACGTTTTAAGGCCCGGTTCCACAACTCGAGGTTAAACGCGAGATCTGTGAACTAAGCGTTAAAACTAACCACTACTTTAACGAGCGGTTTATCGTACTTGCGTTCCACAATCCACTTTTAACCGAGGTTTCCAGAAACCTATAGCCCATTACAGATAATTCCAACCGCGCGCTTAATTCTTTTCAAACGTCGTCTGTGATTAGCTTTCTGGAGTAGGGTAGTAGAAGGGATGTTATTATGCATATATAACTCTACAAACAAATAAAGGCCAAAGATATGTATGTATAAAAATGGAAAATGGCTTCTAAACGGGGTGCTAATTTTGCCACGGTGGAAAAAGAAATATTAATTAATGCAATAATTGCGATATTATTTATTAGTTGTATGTATTAAAACTGCGAACATAAGCGAGTACAGGGATAATATTTATTAGTTGTATGTATTAAAAATGCGAACATAAGAGATTATAAATAAATGTTAAATTCAAATAATTATGCATTATTTTTGTTTGCAAATTTACCTTTTATTACAGATTCACATACTTTGCTTACTTGTTACACAAAAGCTTAGTCAGAGGGTTTTCCTGACACCTTTGCTAATTCTGGACTCGATTGACCCATCGACCCCCACTGTTGAGATTGCCGAACCTCCTGAATCGCTCTGTGAAACTATCGGCAGATCTAACACTTCTATATTAAGCCCTCTTTCGGCAGATCTAACACTTCTATATTAGGCCCTCTTTCAAAGAAAAATATCATGTCATATAAAATTCACGACATCATTAAAATTTAAGGCTCTATTTTCCAGGCAAGAGGTTTTGAAAAATTGTCAAAAAATACTTGGTCGCTGATCCGATTTAAAAAGGTTGTAATGAAAAATATTAATTATTTTAATTTAATAATAATTTTAATATTAATTTTATTATTAAATTGAAATGCGCTTTGTATTACCATAATATTGTGATACTTACCAAGTGACTGAATTTTAATGTGAGTACAGTTCAAGTTTCCAAGTACTCTTGGAAAACGTGCAATGTCGAAGAATTTTAATTGCGTTTGCTTCATTTTATTTGGCATTGTAGGAAACTTTATGTAATGTGGCTGGAGCCGAGCAATTGCAGTTGTAACTTTATGTACTATTCCATGCGCACTTGTCTTGCTGACTCCATTGAAGTCCCCAGCAGAAATGAGATGACTTTCAGTCACATAAAACCGCAGTGCTAAAAGCAGTTAGTTCATAGGAGATATGGCATGGTTTCTAAAAAAAAAGTATAAATCTTATGCCAGATTAGGTTTGCACACGTAATATGATAATAGTAGTAATCAGAAAAGATTTTAATAATATGAACAGTCATATACTAAAAAGTACTGGCTGTTCTCTTTGATGCTCTAGATCATGTCGTATTTGCTGCAGGACTTCAACTACATTTTCTTTCGATAAGCGAAATTGAGCACGAAAATCTATGTCGTCAAATTCTTCGAAATGGTCTATTCGTCTTCTCACAACTTTTGGTCTTCGATGCACAACAAAATCTTCGTCGTCTGAAGACGACAACACCGCATCAATGATCCATCAGTTCGCCATTCTTTTGCAATAATATTATTCAAGCGTTCACTCGAATGATTATTAATTCAAACGGAAAAAAATAGGTTGTAGCAACAATACAGATTACCATACACGAAGTTAGATTAAGAATCCGCAAGCAGCGAGCTTGCTGTCAGTTGATACACACATATCCTATATAACCTATATAGCGAAGGTTTAGGCCCGATTGCACCGCTTGCACTGAAGAACGTATTCTTAGCAAGTGACACTCAAGCCCCAAGTATCACTTAAGGCCAGGTCCCTGACACTGGACCTAAATTCCCAATACCTGTAATACGCAAACATGGTCATCTTAGCGTGGCTGCTGTAGTGTGGCGCTAGTAGTACTGCGCGTTTCCCCCGTTGCCCCTCACCGCGTCTTCGACTGCCGTAACCGTTCTGAACGCGTCTACAAGGTATGTCACAGTCGTCACAATCAGCGAATTGCATGAATACGAGCCTCGCGCAGTACTACTAGCGCCTCTAACGGACGGCGATTTTAAGGGACACAACAGGAAAGCTTAGAGCCAGGGACCTGGGGGCTTATTACGGTTCTCGAGCGAGTTTACTCACTTCTCGCATTTTCATCTCACGCGAGTTTACTCACCCTATTACGAATCTCTCGAGTGAAAATGTGAAATAACTAGGCACTTCCGGCATAGGCGCCTCACATTTTCACGAAAGTTGGCGCCATATTTACAAAGTACATTTAACCGTTGTGTGATGCGTGATACAAATTTTGTAAAATGAATGTTATCGAAGAGCAAAAAAAGATATTATTAAAATATATGAAAGAACATGAAGATTTTGGACGGGGAAGGTTAAGGTACAATAGTGGAAATAAAAAAAAATTGGTAAGCATTATATTCACACATTAAATTTAATATTAATATACATCAAAGTTATTGAATACTAGTTTAATTTGTACATACTATTTTATTTCTTTTCTATTCTAAACGTAAACTATTGATAAATATAACCTCTATAGGCATAAAGGGATTAACCTGTAAAATCCGCGAAATTCGTTCTACCAACGAATTCAGACGACTATAGAAGGAATATGCCTATCCTTAATTTGAAGGGAGTTTTGGTACCCCGAGGATAGTTTGGTACCCCAAGCACCGATGTCGCTAGCGTCGCTATAAGAATGTGTTAGGTCACACGGACAAGTTCACGTATACCTCACACAACCTCCTGGCGTAGCTCCGCCTCCTCTCTCACCAATCACGGACGAGCAAGTGCTCCTTCTCGCTTTCTCTAATGCGAGGTATAGGTTGGGGTACTCATGCTGCCTCTCTCTTTTTCTGAGCTGTTACCGTCTCGCTTTTTCTAATGCGAGGTATAGGTTGGGGTACTCATGCCGTCTCTCTCTCTTTCTCAACTGCTACTGGGGTACCCCATCGAGTCGACATGTATGATATCGACCCTCAGAACCTTAATAACCACATAATATAAGTTCAAATAATTGTAAATAATAGATTATTTTTTGTATTTGAATTGTAAGCTAATAAATCATAAAAATTCGTTTCTTATCGACAAAAAAAATTGAAAAAAGAGTCTTTAAGACTCGATCCCAAGACCTTGTAGTGTCAAACTCCGACGCTATCAACTCAGCTAACATCTTCTTTTTTTTTTTTTTTTTTTTTTTTTTGTAAAGTTATTTTATTTATATAAATGAAGGTGCCATACATATTGTGGTTAGCTTACGACTAGGGTAAACTTTAAAAACTAGGCGTATAAATTGTATTACAGTAAATGGAAGACTTTGGGATTTTTAATAGGAAGACTTTTAGATTAAGGCTTTTCAGTTCTTCGAGGATGTCATTGTCTGTAAAATCACCGGCTATGCCTTTTAAAACAAGAGTCTTTGGTCGTAGTGCTTTGGGCGTCTATGTATAATATTGTGCTTTGTTTTTAGCGAGTACCGTTGTTATTCTGTTGTACGTGCTTAAAGACGTGGCGCGAATGATGGCCTCGTTAGCACCGGTTTGACGGATGGTGAAGGTTCCTTTCTCTATTTGGTTTATAGAGAGGGTGTTTATGGCTGCCTTTATATTGGAAATGTTTACCAGATGTATCGGCGGAGGTTTGGATGACCCTTGCTGCGTTGTGCTCGGCCCAGGGGTGCGTATTTCTATATATGTGCGTTCGTCTGCATCCATGTCATTATTTTCGCTGAGATTGTCGAAAATATTCACATTTGTTATGTCGCCTAATGGTGTAGCAGTTTTGGATATTTTTGACGTTTTTTTAGGGCTAACCCAGTCGTTGGATTCGGGTTAACTGTTATTATTATTTTCTTTGTTTTCATTGTTTTTTATGGGTCTACGGGCCGTTGCTAGATTTGGACTTACGTGGCGTGTGTGCACGTTGTCATTTCCGTAATCTTTTATGAAATTTTTGTATACTTGGTCAAGTTTTTTTATTGATATTGTATTTTGGTTGCTTTGTCCATTTTTTTTTGGTATTTTTTATTGTGATTATCTGTGCCTGTGGTGTCTATTTTTCTTTTGTTGGTCGCCATGTTTGTTATGGCACGGTCACTCGGAAAGCCTCCATAGGGAGGGTCCTGTGTTGGTTGTCTCTTTGTTTCAATGTTGGGAAATACACTATTATACACTTTGATTATTATTAACACTTATTAACACTTATTTACAGATACATATGGTTAATGCTGACTAATTATAAAATTTAAATAGAGCTGAATTTTTCTCCTTTTTTTTCTAAACTTTGAAAGGAATTATAGTGAGTCGTTATGAGATCGACTAAATGGTGTTCACCGTAGCGCTGCTGCGGTGAGTCTGCCAGCTAACATCTTCTATTTGTTGAACAATTCTCTTAAGGTGTAATATCCGATACGGTTTAGATAACCCTTTGAAACATTTGATTGTTTTGTATGTCAAATGGAAAACAAAATCCGTTCCCAGTTTCACTAAAGTCGTTCAAATACTTACTGTTTTAGTTTCATTTTCGTTTTTTAAGGAGTTTCGACATGTTCGGAAGCCCCTACCTGGTCTCAAAATTTTTCATTGCTTCAAATTAAGATTTCTTTTAAACTACTCAAGATTTTTCGACGATTCTTTTTTAGTTTTGTTCCGAAAGACTTTATTGGTAATTCTATGTAAGATTTTAGCGAATATTCGAAATAGAAAAATGTTGGGACCAATAGAAAGTCGAAAAACATCGGTCCGAAAAACTAGACGAAGAAGGAAATAATAAAAAAAAAAATGAAAAAAAGCAGGCAACATTTATCTATCTACACGAACAACGAAACAATAAAAAAAATGAAAAAAAAGCAGGGGATTCGATCGTTCGTCTCTTAGAGTCGAGAACTCGAGAATTTAGAGACGACAGGGCGTTTACATTCTCGTAACGCCGCCCACGGGGGTGTAGACAGTATCGGCGTGACGTCACAATCGACCGCCACGACACCAAGTGGCAGTTTCTGGCGGAGAAAACTTTGCTTCAAATTAGGGATAGGCATATTCCTTCTATAGTCGTCTGAATTCGTTGGTTCTACGTTATGGCAACGAATTCAGACGACTATAGAAGGAACTTGCTTGGTCTTAGATTGACGCCAGAAAACGATAACCCCATTGAGCTTCGCACCCCATTCACCAGCGGCGCTGACGGCGCTACAAGAATGTGTTAGGTCACACAGACGCGTTCACGTATACCTTACACAACGTTACGGCGTCGCTCCGCCTCCTCTCTCACCAATCACGACCGAGCGAGTGCTCCTTCTCGCTTTCTCTCGTGTGAGGTATACAGTGGGGTTCTCGTGCCGACTCTCTCGTTTTCTGAGCTGCTACTGCCGAACCCCACTGATTTGTATATAATATCAACCTTAAAAATGTTAATAACGTTAATAGAAGTTTAGATAATTGTAAAAAATAGATTATTCTTTGAATTTAATTTGAATTATACATACGATCCCGAGTGACGTCACAATCGACCGCTGCGACGCCAAGTGGCAATTTCTGGAGGCAAAAACTTGGCTTCAATCGCGCCATAAGCAAGTTCCTTCTATAGTTGTCTGAATTCGTTGGTTATGGGACTTCCACGCAAATGCAGGCAAATCACGCTCACGAGCATGCGCACGGCGGTTCTCGACACAGAAGTTTGTGTCGAGTAAACTCACGCGGATAATCTCGTCTTTTCACCTAGTGAGATTCACCGTAATAGGGTGAGTCGCTCACTTTCGTCATTTTCACTCGTTTCCAGAACCGTAATAGCCCCCCTGCTTAAGGCCGCTCCCCTTGCACCAACTCGTTACGAGTGAATCTTAGTTAAGGATAATATATCTAGTAACTTTGTCTACATGCGATTGGTATAGCGGCCATTTTTCTTTAAATGTTCGTACGCGCACAGTTGTCAGAGGTACGTTTAAAAATAAACAATTACATGTAATATGTAACTTAAATATGTTATAGCAATGCATCATAGCAATAACAATAAATCGTATGTATTGTACATGCATTCAGTCTCAAATGGTTTTTATATTCATATATAACCTTATACTTTGTACCTCAATAACTAAAAGACTACTATTTTAATATTATTCTTATTCCTATAAGTTAATTTTAGAGATATATTGTTTAGTCTAAAAATAGCACTGTAATGTTTAATATTATTGCTTTAATTATTATGTACGGGCATAAACATTAATGTACATTTTATACCTAAATAGAAAATAGTACCGATTTGGAAATTCACGACACTGGAAACATTTTAAGAGATGCAACAGGAAATATTTTAGTCAACCAAAATGGATCTGTTATATGTGTTACGTCCCAAGATGGAGAGAATTTGAAGCTCCGTCGATAATTCGATGTGCGCGCGATATTTGTATTAAATTTGCGCCGTTCGGCTGGAGGTGAACTCGCTGCCTGGGACTTACTTGTGCTCAATGTACTCACTCAACGATTTATGATTAATCGTCGAGGATGATTCCTCTTCGAAGACGTATTGTTGATTGATGATGTTTCCCAGAGTTCTCGATTGAACCGAGAAGATGTATTTTTCTTGGGTAAATTATTATTGATTGCAACACCAACACTTCTCATACAATTAACAATAACAACTGTACTTTATTCAAGTTTGGGATTGTACCGTGAAATTACAACACAAGTTGGACTTAGAGTGATTTTACAAATGTCGGAGATTTGTTAGCTCAAGATGTTTTCGATTTCGTAGTTGAGTCCATTCTAATTCTCTTGTCGAAGTTGGTTGACGATTTCGCCTCGGTTCGGGCGGAGTTACAAAATTATACATAATTGATTGGTCGGATTCTTTAGCGAGATTTTGAGTTTTCCCTATCAGAGGGGTTGTTTCAAAGATATGGGGGTGTCTTGAGAGCGTCGCTTTTTGGACGGCGATCGTGGGAAAGAAAAGTGTGTTTTCTGATTATGGTTCTGAGAAATACCGAGTTTGCTTTTCGTCAGTTTTTACGAGCGGTGATATCGAACGAGGCGCTCGTAAAAATGTGAACATAAATAAGGAGAGCAGGGAAAAGTTTTTCCGTGCTTGATAATTATGAATTCGTATATGGTTCGCTTTTAAATTAATGAGTCGAGCTACGAAATCGCGCAAGACGTTCGTGGAAAAGACATTAAAAAAGATGTTTGCCAGAGAGGGTGTTTATGACTGGATGGAGTGTTTTGGTTATGATTTTGAGTTGCTTGGTGCATGTATGTAATCTTAGCTGGGATCTTTCCCCTAATCTGTTTAGTTTCTACGGATGAATGATATAGTTTATAAATGCAATAGTAAGATAGCAATAAGAGAGAAAAAAGTTGTACATACTGTTTAAATTTTACCGGCAGGCTGCATCGGTTTACAGGTAGGTAAGGTAGTAGTCTAATTTGTTGACCGAAGGTGCGCGTCACCCATGCTGGGACGTAACACATGCACAACTGAAGGTTTGAAACATAAAGTAAAAATATTAAATACTAAGAATTGAAATATATCTACTGGTATAAGTCTGAACGGTAAACATTTTTTTTTATATCTTTTTAGGTGGTCTACAATTTGAAATACTGTACACAGATATTGATTTTTCGAGCAACAATTTATTAGCTACAATTGATGATAAAAAAATATTAATTACATTAAAATCACAAAATGAAATAAATAAACGAAATGATTCGGTGCCAAGAGAATTAAATCTCCAAGAAACGTTTACTTGGAGTGATTCAAGTACAAAATTTTTCATCGAATTATACAAGGAGAAAAAAGAATTATTAACAAATAGAAAAATTAAAACAAAAAAGATACTGTGGGAAATAATGAGAGAATGTATGAAAACGAAAGGATTTATTTTGACAACAACGCAATTAGAAAATAAATTAAAGTCGCTTGAAAGATCTTATAAAAATATGGTAACAAATAATAAGCAAACCGGCAGAGGACGTGTGACATGTCCATACCAAACGTACGTTTCCGACTTCTAAAATAAATTATTTAATGAAATATTCTCAGTTTCTTATAAAACGTTTTAATTTGTTATAGAGAATTAACAGACTTGTTGGGCCACAAGCACAATATTGAACCTGTAGCAGTTTCTGGTAGAGATGGTTTAATAAGAAAAGAGCCAACAAATACATTTCAGATCGAGGAAATAGACAAGGAGTAAGTTAAATATAAGTCACATATTTAGATATTTTTACTTAATAAGAAGGAATATTTCCATGCACAATAATAATTAAATAATAATAAAAAAATTCAAATTTAAACAATAGAAATCAAACTATAATCGAAGACACCGAAGAAGGACAATCATCGACAATTAATAGAAATCTAATTTCAAACGATGAAAATCAAGGAGAATCCACTAGAAATGTCACAAATGTCTCACTAACACAAACAAACGACAACATTAATTATAAATTGAGCCAAGTAGGTATAACAATATGTATGTTATTAATACAATTTTTATCGTCATACTTTAAAAACATTTATTTATCACCCAAGAAACAGAGAAAACCAGGTGGTACAGAACGAATGCTACAAAAATGTGAGACGCGTTTTGAAAAAATTATAAAGGAAATTATATCTAAAAATCAAATGAAGATTGAAAGCCATAGAGAAATAATGGCGGAATATAAAGAAATACGACGTGTCTATGAAGAAATCGCAACCACGATGAAAGAAGGTTTTGCGACAGCCAATAGACACCGAGAAGAGAGAAACAAACTTTTAAAAACTCTTATAGAACAACAACAACAAAATAGAGATAGAGAATGATAGACAGATGAAGAAGAGATGTGAGAAAAATGGAGAAGAGAAAGAGAGAGAGAGAGAGAGAGAGAGAGAGAATAAGACAGACTGAGACTTACAGAGAGCATTTAAAAAAAAAATAATAAGTATTAAAATGCATTAAATATTAAACGTTTTGTTTGTTAATTTTGTTTATTGCTATGTTTTTTTGTATATTGTAACATTGATAATGTTTCTTTTATTTGAGTTATTGAGTTTGGAGTTATTGTTTTTGTTTTAGAGAATTAAGCAGGAAAGTATAATAAAAAGTTTTATTTCGCAATTTATACAACTGTGTTTGGATTCTTATTGCCCATATTACATACTTATTTACAAGTTATGCGCTATTTAAACATTTTGTGTTATAATTGACTCTACCACATGAAAATATAATTGTCTTAACCAAAACGATTATTATTTATTCTGATATTTGTCGACATATTTCATTGTGAATATGCCCTCCATTCATTTTTCCACTCAACATTTTGTACACCTTGTCCTTCGAAGTCAGGATACTCATCATCGATACGTGGTTCGAAATATTCCAGATCTCTTTCATTTGCCATGTTGTGAAGTACACAATATGCATGAATCACACATACTATTCTATCAATATGTCTTAATTTGAGATGATACAATTGACGAAATCGTTGCTTCAGGCATCCAAAAGCATTTTCGATGATGACACGACAAGAGCTTAATTTTCGATTAAAAATTCGTTGGGCACGTGTTAAATGGCCATTGTCTCTGTAAGGTACCATTAATCCTTTTAAACAAGGATACGCACTATCTCCCAATAACTGATAATTCTCTGAAAGAAAAAGAAATGTAATCAAGTATTAAGCTTATTTTTTATAATTCATGTTATATTCCTTTATAATTTACCTATATCCAATGAACACATCTATAAATTTCATTTGGTGATTAACTGTTCCTTGGAGATTTATAGAAAAATATTGTTTGCGATTCATATATGAGTCTGGATCTTCTGCAGGTCGATCTATTCTGATATGTGATCCATCAATTGCACCTAAAAAGATATAAATATATATAGTGTCTCAGAATCGGCGGATTTCTTTTCAAGAGCATATACTTGGAAACATTTTTCGTTTAAAAATATTACATATAAGTATATATGTACGTATTGTGACGTGATTTTCTGAGTCCTGGTAAATCACGGTCACAAGCTATCGCTCTCGTTATAGTTAGCCTCTCTCTCGACCGAAGGGAGAGGGCAGTAGTTACCGGCAATGAAAATTTGGCATCCTATTGATGGGTGTTTGCGATTTTGAAGATTGGGAATCAATCAGTTTACCGCGAGTCGTCGAAGCGTCGCGATCGAGACAATAACAAGTCCTCGCGTACGCTCGGTGTCGAACACTCGGTGTCTCACTCGCTCTCGCGTTACGCGTCGGAGTTGAATCGGTCTCTCTCTCCGTACGCGAGTTCTAGTGTTGTCTCTCGGTCTCTCGTCTTTCTCTAGAGTGAGAGGTCCGATCTCGTCGCGTATGGTGATCGTTCGCGTGAGAGTTCTCGTTCGAATTATGTACGCGTTACCGAATTAACAGTTCTCGCCGATGAAAATTCGCGACTGCCGTGTGATTGAGGCCGAGCTTCGCGTAGCTCGTGCTCTCTCGGTACTGTGCGAATAGCTCGTTCTCGCTCGCACTTGCTGAGGGCACGACGCGTCCTCGCGTCGAGTACTCGCGTGCATTGTTGACGTTCGGACTCGTCTCCTAAGACGATACCTGTGTTCTCGTACTATACGGAATAATATAAATTTCGTACTGTGAATTCTCGAGTGTTGTGCCAGCGATCGCGCTGCCTTCGTGTTTTCGTGTCTCGGCCTGATCGGATACCCCCGGCAACGCTCTATCCGAGCGAGGTAAGCCACGTCGGAGGGATCTGTGATGAAGGTGAGCCAAGGTCTTCGGCAGCTCGGTAAGTCGTTTGATATTTACTTGTCCGACGCCAAGTTGCGTTCACGTGATGTTCCCGGACAATAATACCGCTCTAATTCAGAGTACTTTCGGTCTCGTGTCGTTCTCGAATAATAATAAAATCACGATTGAGTTATGATTCCGATACTCGTGTTCTGTACCGCGCTTGAGCCGATGGCTTGCGCGAGTTGACGTTCTCGCATCCATTGTCCGCCGACCCCGACCCTCTCTGCCAAACCTAGCAGTCTGAGCGGCCGAGCAATCCCGTCACCGTCGTGTGCCCGCCAACGCGTCCTGGTCAGCCCGGTTTCGTTGCTTCCGGCGAAACAAAAAGCAGCCCATGCGGTCATCGGCCAGTTTTGTTGTGTGTCGCGTTCGGTGAGATCGTTCCCGTCTCCCGTCGCTGTTGTTATTGTCGTTATCGTTAGTGTTGTTGCGTGCTGGCCGATGACCAGTTGGTGCGATCGCGGCGAGTTCCCCCCGCGATCGCCGGTTCTGCGCCAGTTGTCGAGACCGGCGAAACAAAACTCGACTGGCGCCCAAGTCGGCATTTGCGGACGCGCGAGCGCGGTACCGACGGACGAAGGTGACGATTGTGGAAGGTGTTTGTCCCGACGTTGTAGGAAAATTTATTCGTTACAGTATATATAAGTCGAAGACATTTAATCTAATATAATTTCAATAAATATACATATAAATATTACCAATGACACCAGGAAATCCTTTTGTATGTTGATAAAAAGCGGCAGTTTCTGCCTTTTCATTTGCATTTGGATATCGAATCACATCATTTGCCAAAGTTAAAATAAAATCTGTTACTCTTGTAATTATATTGTACAAAGCACTTAATGTAATCCCAAATCTATCAGCAACATCACGATAAGATGCACTTTGATGACCAACAAACCAGAGATAGCAAAGAATATGCTTCTCTGGAGTGATTTTCAAACGTCCAACGTCATCTGAAAAAAATATTATTAGAAAAACAATTGTCTAGTTAATGGTATACATAGACTTTAAAGTATTTGTAAGAGACTATATCCAACATAAGTTTGTACATATAAAAAACTTATAATTCTGCAAGTGATATAAAATTATGTATGTGTATATTATTCATGCAATTATATAAATGTATACAATCGTAAAATATACCTTGCAAGGAAGTGAATATTTCCGACGCACTAAATTAATCGATTAACATGTATGCCACTTCTCTTGATAATCGAAAATGCATGATAAAATCGATATTGCCGTAATTTGTAACAATATTTTCGATATAATTATTGATTTTTACATGCTGTATTCTTTGCAGCATCCCATAAATTGGATGAAATATTCGTAATTGATGATCTGAAAAAATAAGGCTCGTCTACAATACATGGAGATGGCCAAGCGTAAGGAATAATAGGAGGAGTAAGGTTCCTACATTAATGCTCGGTACGTTGGCCAAGCGTAAGCGTAAGTGGAGCGTCGCAAGAGACACTATGCACAGAATATTAAGTGGAATTAAATGTAGTAATAATATTCCAACTATACACGGACTTCCGTTTCCGGTGCGTGCGTGGAAAGACGTGTGTGGGGAGTGCGTGAGAGAAAAGTAGTGAAAAGTGAGGCAAGTAGAAGAAAAAAGGGAAGAAAGGCAATAGGAGTGAAGAAGAGAGGGAAGAGAAGAAGGCAGTGGAGAAAAAGCAGGGGAAAATAGGAAAGAAAGGTCGAAAATAAACAGAGGAGAGAAGTGCGAAAAACAGAAAGAGGTTAGGAGGCTGTAGGGGGAATACTGACAGGCAGGCGCGGGAGAGGAAAGTAGGTAGAGGCGGGAGCGAGGTGGTGAGTAAGAGTAGCGGCGTAGCGCCAACGGTGAGAGGCGTGGGAAGCGAGTGAGTGAGGGAAGGTAGAGAGTCGGTAGGTAAGGAAGGGAGCGGCGAGGAAAAGAAAGTAGGAAGTGGAAAATACAAAGGAAAAGGAATAGAGGTGAAATAAAATAAGAAATGGGACCGGAAGGAAAAAAGGGAGAGGAAGAGGGGAAGAAAAGGGGTAGGAAAACGAATGCGGTGAAGCTAGGGATGGAAAGAAGTGCGAGCGCGGGGGATTTGGTAGGAATAAAGGAATTCTGGAAAAGAAAGAGAGAGCGGATGGAAGGAAAGGAAGGGGAAGAAGAGGAGGAAGAAAGGGAGGCAGCGCAGAAGAACAGGAGGATATATAGATCACCAGAGAATAAAAGGGGGGAGGGGGAGGAGAGTATAGTGGCAATGATAAGAGAAATGAGGGAGGAGATGAGGAAAGAGTTGCAGGGAGTGAAACAGGAGATAAAGGGGCAGAGAGAGGAAATAGTAAGGGAAGTGAAAGAGGAAATAGTGAGAGAAGTGAAAGAGGGAATGGAGATGATAAAGGAGCAAATAAAGAAAGGGTAAGAAAGTTGGAGAAGGGAAAAAGAAGGACTGGAGGGGAGGTTGGGGAAATTAGAGAGGAGGGCGGAAGAAAAGGAGCAAGGGAGGGAAGGAATGGAAGAGATAGAAAGGAGAATAAGAAGGATAGAAATACAGAGGGAAAAAGAAGGAAAGGGAGGGGATGGAAGGAGGACAGTAGAAGTAAGGAATAGGGAACTGGAAGAGAGGGTAAAGGAAATGGAGAGGAAAGAAGAGAAGAGAGAGAGAGAGAAGAAAGAAGAAGGAACATAGTAATAAAAAGGGTGGAAGTAGGGGGAACGGTGGAGGAAACAGTGAAGGGAGTACTCGAAAGAATAGGAGTACAGGCGAAAATGGAAAAAGCAAAAGAGATAGGAAAAGGAAGAGGAGGAAGGAGAGAGACGATGATAGAGGTGAGAATGGAGGACGAGGAAGGGAAGAGGGAGGTGATGAGGAAGAAAGGGAACCTAAGAGGAAGGAGGGAGATAATAGAGGAAGATATGACATGGCAGGAGAGAAGGATGCAATGGAGGATAAGGGAAATAGGGAAAAGGGAAAGAAGGAAGGGGAAAATAGTAAAGATGAGACGCGGGAAATTATGGGTGAATGGGGAGTGGCGGTACTGGGACGAGGAGAGGGAAGGTATGAAGGATGGTAGAGGAAGAGAGAGGGGGGAGAAAGAAGACAGGAATGAAGAAGGGGGAAGAACGATTGAGTGAGGAGGGGGGAGGAGAGGAGTGGATGAAGGAAATGGACGCAGAAAGAGAACACAAGAAAAAGGAGGAGCAGGGAGACGGCGAGGGGGAAGAGGAGAGAAGGGAGTGAAAGAAGGAATGGAATGAATGGAGAGGAAACGGAAGTCGGGTGGAGGAGGGAAGGAGAGGAGAGAAGGGCGATAGATAAGTAGAGAATAGGGGAAAGAGAAGGGAGAAGGAGAAAGAGAAAGAAAGGCGGCGAGGAAAATGTAAAGGCGAGCGAGCGAGAGAGAGCAGGGGGAAGCGAGCGAGCGAATGGCGAGCAGAATAGCGAGCGAGCGTGCGAGAGAAAGGCGAGGAGGAAAGGAAAAGCGGCGTTAAAAATAAGGCGTAGTATAAGACATGTGTAAATAGAATAAGGTAGAATAAGAAGTAGTGGATAAGGTAGAATTAGAGCGTAGGATGAGAAGCAATGTAAATAGAAAAGGGTGTAAAGAGAGAAACGGGAGTCTTTGTAACCCGAAAGGGAACCAAATAAAGAGTAACTAACTATTCCAACTATACACGAACACACAAACACAGACATTCAAAGATGCATTCATTTAGAGGATTAAGAAATCGAACATTTTCAAAGGCTTATAATTCACAGGAAATTTCAACTTTTGGCTTGCAGATGTTTTATTGCTGGGAAAGCCGATAAGTCGATCTCTGGCGACCAAATGTTTTATTGCCAACAACCGTTAGGGTTTTTCCGCGAGCCCGCCTCTCGAGACGCGTCGTACCGACCCGCGGGTGAGCTCAACCCTTGACCAATCGCATTTTTGTTTCGTATTGTCTAAAAAATATAGCCAATGAGAATGTTCAATACTGTCGCTTGAAACTTCTCCTTCCATCACAAGGAAAATTGAGAATTTTTCTGTATCTACAATTTTTAGGCAGTTCTTAACTCCTCGTCACCACGTCAACATCGAGTCTAGAGACCACTCTACTCGATTTCACACAACACGTTCACTTTACCATTTGTAAACGATTACTATTGTTCGGGAATAAATTATTATTTGTTGTTTCCAAAGGTTCTGAATCCCAATTTTCTTCCTACATACGCGAAACCAGTTGTCGTCAATTAATTTTGACTCCAACATTTTTACCGTCGATTCCGTTGCATCATAGCACACAAGAATTTACGACTCTTGTGGTAATTCTCAAATGAATCACGAGATCGCTCGGTATCTACAATACAGTAAGAATAAAAGTAGAGTAGGAAATAAAATTAATTTAATTCGCATTACAACAAAGAAGTAACCTACTCTTACTTCTTTCGCCCGGTTTACTCCATTTATGTTATTGTAGGTTATATCTTAGGTTAGATTCATTCATTTTTAAACTAATGAATTGTAAACTTTTCACATTAATCAGATATTACCATCATTGTCTTCGTCTAGAACTGGTTCTAATGGTGGTGGTATTGGAAAAAAATCCTCTACATCGGATGATTCCATTAATTCTAAATTTATAACATTTGCGATATTTCTATCAACGTGATGCGCCATGTTGAGCACTGAACTGAACTAATAGGTTTGTTCTTTTTCGGTGAACTCCCTAGAACTCCCTGCACTAGTTCACGAAGTGTACACTGAAGCGTTCTTTTAAGCGGAAATACGTCATACTTAGCTGTTCCATTTCGCAGTGCAACAGCACTCAGTGCACTAGTTCACTGAACTGCTTGCCCCAGGTCTCGAGGTAATGCAGCAGGATAGTTCAAAATGGCAGCTTCCATGACAGGTAAACTTAACCTAAAGCAGCATAGTATAATAAATATACACAGTATAATAAATTATTAATTATAGATGCCATAATAGCCGATGAATCAAGTTTGGCTTTTGGCACGTTAAACTTCGTTAGAAAAAATAAATATTTCTAAATATAATAGAAAATTTATTTTAATGTTATTTTTATTTTATAAGTTAATCTTAGCTATATATTTTTTAGTCTAGAAATACTACTGTAATGTTTAATATTGTTGCTTTAGTATCGTGTACAGGCATATACGTTAATCACTCACATATATATAATGTACATTTTATACTTAAATAGAAAATATCTCCGATCTGGAAGTTGACGACACGGGAAACATTTCAAGAGATGAAAAAGGAAACATTTTAGTAAATCAAAATGGAAATGTTACATGCACTACTAAAGGTTTGTAACATACAATAAAAATATTAAATGTTAAGAATGTAAATCTTTCTACTGGTATAGGTCTGCACGGTATGCAGTCTCACCGCAGCAGCGCTACGGTGAACACCATTTAGTCGATCTCATAACGACACACTATAATTCCTTTCAAAGTTTAAAAAAAAAGAGAAAAATTCAGCTCTTTTTAAATTTTATAATTAGTCAGCATTAACCATATGTATCTGTAAATAAGTGTTAATAAGTGCTAATAATAATCATAGTGTATAATAGTGTATTTCCCAACATTAATACAAAGAGACAAACAACACAGGACCCTCCCTATGGAGGCTATCCGAGTGACCGTGCCATAACAAACATGGCGACCAACAAAAGAAAAATAGACACCACAGGCACAGATAATCACAATAAAAAATACCAACAAAATGGACAAAGCAACCAAAATACAATATCAATAAAAAAACTTGACCAAGAATACAAAAACTTCATAAAAGATTACGGAAATGACAACGTGCACACACGCCACGTAAGTCCAAACCTAGCAACGGCCCGTAGACACATAAAAAACAATGAAAACAAAGAAAATAATAATAACAGCCAACCCGAATCCAACGACTGGGTTAGCCCTAAAAAAACGTCAAAAACATCCAAAACTGCTACACCATTAGGCGACATAACAAATGTGAATATTTTCGACAATCTCAGCGAAAATAATGACATGGATGCAGACGAACGCACATATGTAGAAATACCCACCCCTGGGCCGAGCACAACGCAGCAAGGGTCATCCAAATCTCCGCCGATACATCTGGTAAACATTTCCAATATAAAGGCAGCCATAAACACCCTCTCGACAAACCAAATAGAGAAAGGAACCTTCACCATCCGTCAAACCGGTGCTAACGAGGCCACCATTCGCGCCACGTCTTTAAGCACGTACAACAAAATAACAACGATACTCGCTGAAAACAAAGCACAATATTACACATACACGCCCAAAGCACTACGACCAAAGACTCTTGTTTTAAAAGGCATAGCCGGTGATTTTACAGACAATGACATCCTCGAAGAACTGAAAAGCCTTAATCTAAAAAACACTGAAATCATAAAAATCAAAAAAATTAAAACAAGTAGAAAAAACAATCACCTAAACATATTCCTAGTACAACTAACACCAAATAGTGAATTGACACATATTAAATAAATACGCAACTTACTCTACCAAAAAATTCGATGGGAACATGTCCGCAGAAACACAATATATCAATGCAAAAAATGCCAAAGATTAGGACACGCGAGCACAAACTGCAACATGCCATTTCGATGTGTAAAATGCAGCGGCACACATGAACCCGGAAATTGCACCATTGCGGCACTCTCAGACAAAACGCAACTTAAATGCGCAAACTGTGGAGAACATGGACATCCGGCCAGTTATAAGGGATGCAAATACTACAAATTTATCAGCAAAAGAACTAAAGAAATAAAAAACACCACCCAAGAGCAGATCTACAGACGACAGGATAAAATAAATCGTAAAATATCCCCGGACTTCTCATACGCACAAATTACATCGAACAACGCAGACACTTCTCAACGCTCCAGTACTCAACAAGACGCAAACCACAACTCCCCACCAAAATGGGTGACCGATCTAAAGAACGATATTATTAATACATTCTCAGAAAGTCTAGCAAAATTAGCTTCTTCAATCAATAATAATTCACAAAGAATTTATATCATACTTAACCATATAGGCCTAGACATACATACAATATAATGACAAATAACGAAATAAGTATAAATAATAGAATAGCCGACACATCGGCACACCCTATAAGAATAGAAAATTTAATTGGATCCGCGATAAATGTACAATCCATAAGATCTCACCACAGACGACATAACCTCCATACTTTCCTCACAAATAATAATATCGACATTGCTCTAATATCAGAAACATATCTCAAACCAACACATAAAATAACATTCCCAGAATATAATATTATTAGAACCGACAGACCCCCCCCCCCCCAAACAAGGGCGGAGGCACAGCCATATTTTGCAAAAAAAAACATAAAGCATGAAACCATTAACCACCCCAACTCAAAAAATAACCATATAATAGAATATACAATTATTAAACTCACAATAGACAAAAATACGCACAATCACACCATCATATATATTATCAGTATATACGCCACAAACAGAAGCAATCTCAAAGCGACATTTCTTAGCGAACTAAATACTATTTTCGAACAACTAAACTTACATAACCCCAAAAATAGATATATCATTGCCGGCGATCTCAATGCAAGACACACTGCATACGGAGACAAAATCATCAGTCCAAGAGGCAGATATTTATACGACTTGATTAACACACACGCAATACAATACAGAGCGAAAATCTACCCTCCAAACGCACCAACATACACACCCACACAAACGACCATAGATCTCTGCATAACAGATGCCTCCATAAAATTCACCAACTTGGACGCACATAAAATACAAACACTTCCGTACGATAGCGACCATAATGCTCTTTACTTCACTATAGAACTAAATATTCAAAATACAGACACCTTCAATACAAATATAGAACGCAAATTCTTATATAAATCTACCGATTGGAATAAATTCACTAACAAACTAAATTCCACATATAACATAACTATACCCGACAATACGAACCTCACCATAGAAGAAATTGATCAATTCCTCCATAATATCAACAAACAAATCATAAATACTATAAATACCTGTATACCAAAATTCAATCCAACCAATAACACAAATATCTATATAAACAGGATAATTCGCAAACTACAAAAACAAAAATCCAAAATACTCACGACCATAAATAACAGACGCCGCTTTGATCCTATGTGTACATCCCCTACATCCAGAAATTTAAAGAATTTACTCACACACACTAAACATCTTCTCAAAGAACAATTCAAAACTTCCATCGATAGATACTGGAAAAAAATCTACCTAAGCATTGACCACAGAAATCCTGACAAATTCTTTCCCAAAATTAACAACATATTCAGACCCAAAACACCAAATCAATTCCACACTATACAAATCAGCACTACAAATCCAATAGCCCATCGCGCTGATATAAACCCCGACAATGCACCGATCAACAATAACAATAAATTTATAATTACCGAACCAACTAGTATACTAAATACCATTGGCGCACATTATGAAACCATAAACTCCCCCAGACACCTTAACTTAAACACTGGACTTCGTAGAATAATAGATAATAAAATGACAGAATTCAAAAATGAATATAACCAACTACGCACCAACCGCACAACCATCACAATATTTACAGAAACGAATACGGCGCTCTCACCAACTCCCACAGACGCATATAAATCATACTTCACAACAATACCACAACTCAAAAATATCCTCAACACCTTACCAAACCATATGTTATCCCCCCGAAAATTATAAAAGACTTCACAATCATCTTTAACAATGCTTTAAACCTACAATACTTCCCGAAAATATGGAAAACATCAAAAATCTACCCCATCCACAAGAAAAACAAAGACCCACATGATCCAGCCAGCTACCGCCCGATCAGCCTCACCCCCACAATCAGTAAAGTCTATGAGATAATAATACAGAAATCACTCCTCAGCCATTGCAATACACACTCAATAATCCCAGATACACAATATGGTTTTCGCTTTTTCCACTCTACCACTCATGCAATAAATAAACTACTATCAGACACCAACAAATACCTGGCCACGGGACATATCATTGGCGCCACCTTAATCGATCTCGAAAAAGCGTTCGACTCAGTATGGCTCGATGGATTAATTTATAAACTAGTAAAAAAAAAATTCCCCACCTACCTCTGCAACTTAATATATAATATGATACATGACCGTGAATTTACCATCTGGGATGGTGTCCACACATCCACCAAAACATTCAAAATCTCAGAGGGCCTACAGCAAGGTACAGTCACATCACCATTACTTTTTAATATATACACAGCAGACATCCTAAACTCTTTCAATCTCAATAATAACAACAACACACACTCAATAGCATATGCAGACGATCTTATTGTATATGTAACAGGAAAGAAAATCGCCAATATACAACACACACTACAAACCCTAGTAAATAAAGTCAACAATTACTACTGTACCTGGAACTTAAGAATAAACCCAAGTAAATGCGAATCCATATTATTCCGCCGTATCAACGCATACTTATCGCCAACAGATCGAATACTAAAACACCAATTCAAAATCGAGACACACAATCCAGACAACAGAAACCTAGTCACAATCCCCACAAAAAACATTGTTAAATATCTAGGAGTACATTTAGATAACCTCCTTCGATGCAATAAACACTGGCTAATACAAATAGAAAAAGCCAAAAACAGATATTTCTCGTTATCCAGACTAATGAAAAACAAATACATTTCCTCCACAGCTAGAGTAATCATATACCAAATACTAATCAGACCCATCCTTACCTATGCTGTTCCCGTCTTATGGAACCTCGGAGCAGCACAAGCCGAGAAACTCAGAATTTTTGAACGTTCATGCCTTAGAGCCGCTCAATACCTCCACCGATCCATCGAATCTGAATTCCAATACAGAGTAACTAATTCAAGAGTATATAACACCGCCAACATAACCAGAATAGACAATTTCATAATCAAACTCACTAGAAACTATTTTGCGGACACAAGGCTATCCAATAATATCACCATACAATCCTTCAGCCATCCTGACCCGATTTACACATACATATCAGCCAGCACCGGCTACATACAACCTGAAGCATTTATCTGGCATGATCGCTCCGGGATAATACAGGATCATCAAAATATCCCAATCATTATGCATTGGAGAAGACATGCCGCTAATAATAGATTACCCCCCTCTTACACACACATAATAAATAATAGACATAAATTAATATACGACACCACCATACCTAACATAGATAAATACGATAACCATCGTTTAGACAAAAAAATTTTCTGGCTAGATAACACTGCCGTACATATAAACCAATTAACAACAAGACTACGCGACTATGGCATACGTCCACATAGGAAACACAATAGAAGAAGACACAGATAAAACCTTATAAAAATTAAATAAAATAATAAAAAAAATTTTTTTTAAATAATAATAAATAAATATATAAATAAATAAACCAAAAAGTATGCCAAAGCACATATGTATAATTTTAAGATAACACAAATCTTATGTGATACTTTAAACGCTACATACCAAATGAATTAGACTTGTATACTGTGACGAGTTTTTGCGCCTTCTCGTCACCAGAATCGACTACTCATTGTGCGAGGCGGATTAACGCCCCTTGTTGCCATCGAGACATCCAATCTCGCGCAAAATTAAGCCGACCGAGACTTCGAAAATAGCAACGAGAATGGCACAATAAACCGACTCGCCTTCCAGGAATCAGAGGCGTCCGGCACCGATAATTATCGCGCTCGGTGTTGTGATCACGTGATACAGGACTTAGAGGACAACGAGTGCGGGAGCACTCGCTCCGACGCGAGCCGTGCACGTACCCATTGTCTGCTCTCTCCTTCGCTCTCTTTCTTACTTCCCCGCCGTAGCGCGTAGTAGGGGTAGCGGCCGTCGCGCGTCAATCATCGTCTACGAAATTTTGCCTAGTTGGGGAAAATAGCGATTTTTCGACGGAGTGGGGCGCGCGTCGGCCAGCACGTTCGGACGCGTTAACCATCGATGAGTAGTTCTTGATCCGTCTTGCGGATAACGCGCGATAACTGTTACGCGCCGCCGGATTAATAATTGTTTCCCTTTTCCGTCAGTGTCTCCTTGTTCGTACTCTCGTCACGCGACGCCGAGTGATAGTTACGCCGTTGGACCACCGTTTCGTTTTGGTAAGTTTGTGCTTAGAGTTTTGGTCGATTAAGTCGGCAATCGGTGGCATGTTGCCTCGGCGTGTGTCTTGGGTTTTGTTTCTTTTTACCGGTCGGCCGGTAGGGCTTCCGCCACCTCCGCGAAGGTGGCCGCTAGCTGCTCAGGTGGAAACGCGCAGCTATACTCGGTGTCGATCTTATGTAGTCCTGGTCTGCCCCGACCTTCGTCTGTGTATCCCGCTCCGGCGATAGAGTAATTTGGGAATGCGTTGCTGTCTTTTCGTAGTCTGTCGTGATGTCTATCGCTACCCTTTTGGTAATTCTGTCGCTACCTTTCGTTGATTTCTCGCTACCTTCGAGTATCTCTTTTATCGCTACCTTCGAGTATCTCTTTCTCGATTTATCGCTACCTTCGAGTATCTCTTTCTCGATTTATCGCTACCTTCGAGTATCTATTACCGCTACCTTCGAGTATCTCTTTCTCGATTTATCGCTACCTTCGAGTATCTCCTTCTCGCTACCTTCGAGTATCGCTTTCTCGCTACCTTCGAGTATCTCTTTCTCGATTTATCGCTACCTTCGAGTATCTCTTTCTCGATTTACCGCTGCCTTCGAGTATCTATTACCGCTACCTTCGAGTATCGCTTTCTCGCTACCTTCGAGTATCTTTTACCGCTACCTTCGAGTATCTTTTATCGCTACCTTCGTTGATTCCCTCGCTACCTTCGAATACCTTTCGTCGCTACCTCCGACTACCTTTTATCGCTACCTTTCGTTGTTTTATCGCTACCTTTCGGTAATTTCGCGATACCTTCGTTAATTCCCTCGCTACCTTCGAATACCTTTTATCGCTACCTTTCGTTGATTTATCGCTACCTTTTGGTAATTTCGCGCTACCTTCGTTAATTCCCTCGCTACCTTCGAATACCTTTTATCGCTACCTTTCGTTGATTTATCGCTACCTTTTGGTAATTTCGCGCTACCTTCGTTGATTCCCTCGCTACCTCCGACTACCTTTTATCGCTACCTTTCGTTGATTTATCGCTACCTCTTGGTAATTTCGCGCTACCTTCGTTAATTCTCTCGTTACCTTCGAATACCTTTTATCGCTCTCTTCTAAAATCGTTCGTCGTCTTTTCTCTGCCTTGGTACTCGCGCCCCGTCCACGCCCCTCTACCATTACCGACCTTGGGTCGGGCTGGCCTAGTCGATTTGGTATGCCCGGGACTCCGTCGGGCCCCGCCGGTGCTATTTAGCTTCTCAGCGGCGCATCCGGGGTGACAAACTTAAACAAGCCGGTCTTCCGGTGGTATTCGTACCTGGCGCCCGTTCACCCCGGGTGCCCCGCCAATCTTCGCCGGTAGCCGTTGCCCCTAGCCGTGATCATCAGGGTGACGCGCACCTTGCTCGCAACCAGGGGAGGGGACCAAGACGGCGGAGTCTTCCGGATAGGTAACCAAAGCCCGTTACAAATGGCGCCCAACGTGGGGCCAGGCCAAGGTTGGGTATCGTATCTTTCCCGTTCTATACAGGGGTCGCGGTGTGCGTTCACGACCCGACTTGATATCCCTTGTTCGTTGAGATTTGGCAATATCGCCGGCCGCGTATCGCGGCAAAGTTGGCTATCGGTGAAAGCTAATCCCTGGTTATCAGGGCTCACGGTAAAAATTTTCTTTTGTGGTTAGTTCTGTGTCGCTTCTCCCTTCCCGGGAGGCTAGAAGCATCAATCCGTCAACAGTAGCGATCGTACGTTGTGCTGATTGTGTTTGGCCCATCGTAAAGTACGTGTCTCTGACGGACAAAGGCCTAATTGACCGTGATCCTCTCGATGTTTGTGTTGTGAACCATAATATATTAGAATTCGTTATTGAGCACGGGGATTAGCTTCCTCGAACAATGGCTTTGTGGACATGGATCCCGAGAGGCCGCGTGTTTTGCGTAGCGGCTTAGCGCCGCTCTCGGTCCGTACCGACCATAACAATTTCTTGCGTGTTTCCTTGTAACGATAAATCGCTGAAGTGCTTTGTTCAAGGCCCGGCCGTACTTACGAACCGGCCTTACTAAGAAACAACAAGTTTATATGTTTACGTCCGAGGATTAACATCCGCGGTGTGCCCGCTGAGGCAATTCACGGAATCCTCAAACCCAATGACAACAATGATTCTGGCAACAATAGTACAACGCGTTAATCCCTTGTTGACTTCTCCTGAGGTGTGGGGAAGGGAGGTACGACTTGGGATTGGCAAGCCAATCCATGCTGGTGGGGGATAACCCTCAAGTGGGGCAGTGCCTCCGGGTACATAAACCGGTGGCTGCCCCATCCCGGTTCAGTTCCTTTACTTCTTCCGTTCACCATAGTCAGCTTACTCGGCGTTACCTTTTGTGAAGATACCTATCGGTCGTTACCTTTTGCGAGGATACCTATCGGACGTTACCTATCGTTACCTTTCGTGAAGCTACGTTTACCTGCTATTACCTTTTGCGAGGATACCTATCGGACGTTACCTATCGTTACCTTTCGTGAAGCCACGAATACCTATCGTTACCTTTTGCGAGGATACCTATCGGACGTTACCTATCGTTATCTTTCGTGAAGTCACGAATACCTGCTTCTACCTTTTGCGAAGATACCTATCGGTCGTTACCTTTTGCGAAGATACCTATCGGACGTTACCTATCGTTACCTTTCGTGAAGCCACGAATACCTATCGTTACCTTTTGCGAGGATACCTATCGGACGTTACCTATCGTTGTCTTTCGTGAAGTCACGAATACCTATCGTTGCCTTTTGCGAGGATACCTATCGGACGTTACCTATCGTTGTCTTTCGTGAAGTCACGAATACCTGCCGTTACCTTTTGCGAGGATACCTATCGAACGTTACCTATCGCTACCTTCTGTGAAGATACCTATACCTATCCGACCTTACCTATCGGGGCCTCTAGTGGAGCTACGTATACCGTTTGAGACCTTTCGCGAAGACACCTAAGTTGCGACGCCCTCCAACGGGGCGTACCGGTCCACCTCGCAATGCCTGAAACGGATGCTAGTACACCAACGCTGGCCGATAATCCCGGAGCCGAGCGCCCTCGACCGGGAACCGGTTCGGAGACCCCGATCCGACACTCCGACCCGCAGGCGCCTCAGCAGTATACGCGCGATTCTACCATACCTGAGGAATACGCTCCGTGGGACTCAGGCGTGGGCCCGTCGCTCCATCCCCAGTGGGGCTCGACGAGAGCGGCACCGTTCGTCGCGACCGCTCCCGACTGGCAAGATCCGGTTCCTCCGCAACGGGCGATCCCAAGGCAGGAGCCTCGTCTCTTCTCGGGTACCGGCTACCCGCGCAGCCGAACCGCGCCAGGCGGTACCTCACACCTGCCTCAGGAAAGGCTTAGCGGCTTCGGACCGCAGCGACTGGACGGAGCCGGCCTCCCCGAAGCACCTCTCCATGGAGACCTCGCCCAGGCGACGATGTCCGGCCCTACTTGGGCAAGGAGGGACGAGGACCAAGACCGCGGAAATCGACCCCCCTACTCATCCGCATCGGCCGTCCTCAATATCATGAGGAAATGGAACATTTCCTTTTCGGGGCGTCGGAGCGAGGACGTCGAGACGTTCCTCACACGAGTCGCCGAGGGCCGCGCGTTATTCCCGGTCAGCGATGCCGACTTGTTGCGCTGCCTACCGTTCTTCCTCACGGGGATCGCGCTGCAATGGTACCGCAACGATAGCAGCAGGTGGGCCAGTTGGGGCCACTTTAAGGATGCTTGCCGGCTACGGTTCGGTGACCCAGATTACCAATACGCCCTGCGGGAAGAGGTGATGCGCCGTACCCAAGGCTCCGAGGAACCAGTGGCCGACTACCTGACGTGTCTGCGCGGCTTGTTCAGCCGTCTCCGACCACCCTGGAGCGAAGCTGAACAAATCCAATACGCGCACCGGAACATGCTCCCTAAACTTCAAATCGCTATCCATCGGGACGACCTTTACGACTTCGATTCCCTGGAGCACATCGCGACTCGCACCGAGAAGAGCTACCAGGCTGCCCGGACCTATCGAGCGCCCCCGACGCCGGACCAATCCTTGTGCCCTGAATTAGCCTACCGGAGCCCACGATCGCAGCGAGCCGCACCATCGGCGAAGCACCTTTATGCCACCTTGGAAAGCGGTCAGGAGGACTGGATACCCGAAGTATCGCGGGACGAGCCTGAGTCGTTACCTCAGCCAACGTATTACCAGCGGGAGTCGCCGCGTCCACCACCGAAAGCAGACCAAGGAACGAACGGCACCGCCGATCGGGCTGACCCACCTCGCCGCCTGGCGTCGCGGGGTAAGCAAGTAGCCTTCGCGGACGGGAAGCCCGACCGACATAGGTCACCTCCATCCAGCAGCCACCGTCAGAGCGGTTCTTCACGTTCCCAGGCCGGTACTCCACCGCCTGGTGCTCATCAGGGTCGTGGGGAGACTAGACCCCCTCCGACCTGTTGGTATTGCCGACGACCCGGCCACCGCTTCAACTCCTGTAGGGAGGCCAAGCGGCTATTCTGTTACCGTTGTGGGAAGACTGGTGTTCGAAGCCCGGAGTGTCCTTGTTCGGGAAACCATTAACGGCGGGACCTCGACCTTTACGGAGCAATCCCGCCACCGAACAACTCTCGACTCCTGGCAACCGCCTGATCACCGCTCCCTCGTTCGCCGACCCGACTGACCGGCGTGTCGACCTACACAATGTCGATAGTTCTACGGCTCTCTACCTCACGATCACCATTGGGGACCTGAAGGTGCGAGCTCTAGTGGACACAGGTTCCAGCCGGACCTTCCTTGGCCCCGACACGGTCGCCAGACTGCGGGAAAACGGCCAGCTGTTTTATAATCCACCACCGCTCCACGTGGTAATGGCGGGCGGCCAGGAAGCCGTAGCGTACGAGGCGGCTGACTTCACGGCCCAGCTAGACGACGTTCTCTTCCACCTCACCGCTTACTCCCTACCGGTGCTCACGTTACCTTGCATTCTGGGAATAGACTTCCTCCAGGCGGCGCAATTTGTCATCGACTTCGACCACGCTCGTTGGTTCACTAAGATACATCCCGGGCATTACCACCCGTTCGAGACACGGCAAGCCGGAACCCCGGCTACGGCAGCGTGCTGCGGCCTCCAGGAGCTCTTCCCCGACCAGGCCCGTCGTCTAGCAGCTTTGGTAGCCAAAGAGATTCCGCCGGCCCCGAAACTCCTCCGCGCTACCAACCTCGTCGAACACCGCATAGACGTCGGAGGGCACCGTGCCATCAAGCAGCGCTATTACACCGTCTCCCCGGTCATTCAAGAGGCTATCCACGCCGCCGTCAAAGAGATGCTCGCCGATGGCGTCATCGAGCCATCGCAGAGCGAATGGTCGAGCCCGATTGTTATGGTCAAAAAGGCCAATGGGAAACTGCGTTTCTGTCTGGATTTCCGGAAGGTCAATAGTGTCACGAAGAAGGACGCCTACCCGATTCCACACATGAACGGGATATTGGACAAGCTACGTAGCGCGAACTACATTACGACCTTGGATCTAAGCCAAGCCTACTTCCAGGTCCCCCTGGAGGAGGCTAGCCGGGAGATTACGGCATTTACGGTCCCGGGCATGGGTCTTTTCCAATTCAGGCGCATGCCGTTTGGCCTCACGAACGCCCCTGCTACCTTCCAGCGCTTGCTCGATCGCCTCCTCGGACCGGAACTGCAACCGCACGTGTACGTCTACCTGGATGATATTATCATCGTTACATCTACCTTCGAGGACCACTTACAATGGCTCCGTCTAGTCCTTCGTCGGATCCACCAAGCCGGGCTAACTATCAACCCGGAGAAGAGCGAATTCTGCTGCTCCGCGGTACGCTACCTCGGTTTCATCGTTAATCGCCAGGGGTTACAGGTCGATCGGGATAAAGTAGCACCCATCCTGGAATATCCCGTCCCCCGCAATATCAAACAGCTGCGGCGGTTCTTAGGCATGGCCTCCTGGTACCGGCGTTTCATCCCGGACTTCGCGCAACTGGCGCACCCACTTACCACCCTGCTCAAGAAAAATAAGCCGTGGACCTGGGGCGCCGACCAGAACGAGGCGTTCAACACCATCCGCCACCAACTGACGCTACCGCCGACACTTGCCTGTCCGGACTTCGAAAGACCATTCGTTCTACAGACGGATGCCTGCAGTGTGGGACTGGGCGCGGTCCTCACCCAAACGATAGGGGAACAGGAGCACGTGATTGCTTACGCCAGCCGCGCCCTACGGGACGCCGAGCGTAACTACACCACTACCGAACAGGAATGCCTAGCTGTGATCTGGGCCATCCAGAAATTCCGATGCTACCTGGAAGGCTACCATTTCACCGTCGTCACCGACCATTCTAGTTTGCGTTGGCTACATAACTTAAAGAATCCATCGGGCCGATTGGGGCGATGGGCTCTCGAGCTCCAGGAATACGATTACGAGGTCATACATCGCAAGGGAGCTTTCCATCACGTCCCAGACGCCTTATCCCGCATACCTGAAGCCGCCTACGCGACCTTATTAGCCGTCGACACCCCTCCGATCGATTGGTACCAGATGCAATTCAACCGCGTCCGTGCTCACCCGGACAAGTATCCAGACTGGAAGATCGAAGGGGACCAACTCTTTCATCATCGCCGACCCCCTTGGACCACGTCCGAGTTGACGGACTTGACGGCATGGAAATTGGCGGTGCCACTCGCGCTCCGGCGAACCGTCATTTCCGAGGCCCACGACCCACCTCAAGCAGGACATCTGGGCATTGACAAGACGTTCAAACGGCTCGCTACCTACTACTACTGGCCGACGATGTTTAGGGAGGTCACCCGTTACATACAAGCCTGCGGCACGTGCCAGCGATGCAAAGTGGAGCAAGCTCCCCCAGTAGGGAAGATGGGGCGAAGATCATACACTCAGCCTTGGGACGGCATAGCCGCCGACATTATGGGGCCGTTTCCCCCAAGTCGCTCCGGTTTCGCCTACATCCTCGTCATCCAGGACCTATTCACCAAGTGGATCGAGTGCACGCCCCTCCGCAAAGCCAATGGGCAGCAAATCGTCAACGCATTAGAGGACCTCGTTATCTCTCGTTGGGGTTCCCCTCGCTCCCTCCTAACCGACAATGGCACGGAATTCAACAACAAGTACATTAGAGAACTGACGGAAAGAACCGGTATCCGGCACGACACTACACCACCGTACCACCCGCAAGCCAACCCCGTCGAAAGGGTCAATCGAGTGCTCAAGGGGATGATCGTCGCATTTGTGGGTCAGGACCATCGAAGCTGGGACAATCACCTACCGGAGTTCCGTTTCGCGTACAACACAGCCTATCATAGTTCCATCCAGGCGTCACCCGCCTTCCTCAACTTCGGAAGGGAGCCACGTCCCACCGCATTAATGACCCGGCAACAGCTTTCTGACGCCTCCCCGTTACTTCCGCAGGAGTGGCAGGAAAGGATGTCCCGCATGACGGAAGTAAGGAAACTAGTGCAACACGCTCTGGGTGAAGCCTTTGACCGCCAAGCTCGACAGTATAATCTGCGCCGCCGTGACCGAACCTACGTGGCTGGTGACCAGGTTTTGAAGCGTCAACATGTACTCTCGTCGGCAGCCCAGCACGTCGCGGCCAAGCTAGCGACAAAATATCACGGCCCGTTTCGGATCCTCCGTCATCTCTCTCCGACAGTCGTCGAACTCAAAGACTGTGCGGGGACGTGGGTCGGTAAGGCTCACGTAAAGGACCTCAAACCGTTCATACCGCCGTTGGAACCATCCCGTCCTACCGAAAGCCCATCACCAGTTTCTTCTCACGGGGAACCAGGTCCTTCTCGTCCTAGGCGCGGACCACCACGCGTCCGAGCTAACTAGAACGGTTGCGTAGCTTCCCTCGAACTACCCCTACCGCTCACTACCGCGACGCGACCACGCGCCTTTCGGGTAGTTATTGTTGGCTATCTTCTCCTCGTTAGGAGGCGCGAACCGAGTACCTTCAGGATACCCACCGCTACCTTTGGATTCGCTCGCTTCCCCATTGATTATTTCCGTTGGATCCGCGGCTCCCTTTGAGCTACCTCTTAGTCTAAATTGCGAACTTTAGAGCTACCTTCCAGAATACCGCGACCGGAGCTTCAAGTTACCTTTCCGCCTCTAAGGGCGAAGCTTCCTTCTTTTTCGCTACCTCGCTTTCTAAATAGCTACCTTGGAGATCGACTCTTAAGTTACCTTTCGGCCCTAACACGGCGAAGCTTCCTTCTTTCTCGCTACCTCGCTTTCTAAATAGCTACCTGGGAGATCGACTCGTAAGTTACCTTTCGGCCCTAACACGGCGAAGCTTCCTTCTTTCTCGCTACCTTGCTTTCTAAATAGCTACCTTGTAGATTGACTTTCAAGTTACCTTTCAGCCCTAACACGGCGAAACGTCCTTCTTTTTCACTACCTTGTTTTTCTAAAAAGCTACCTTGTGGACGGACTTTCAAGTTACCTTTCGGCCCTAACACGGCGTGGCCTCCTTAATTTTTGAGCTACCTTTCGGCCAGACGGCAGCAAAGTTTTCCCCACTACCTGGTTTCCTTACATAACTATCTTATGGACCAGCCCCTAACTGCTATTAAACGCCTCCCCGGCACCTCCGTCTAACCAATTCTTTCAGAAAAGATAACGCCATGTCGAGGAGCTATAGTCCGACGCTTTCCGAAGAGGACTGGTTTGCCGTGTCGGAGTCTCGCGCCACTAACCTGCGAGGCGATTGCAGCCCTCCGAGGCCAGAAAGATCCTCATCGCCTTCCATCGAGATCCTGGAGGACCCTCAGATAGCCGCGCCCGGGCGTTATTCGCCGGTGTCATCGGCCATGGAAGCGGCTAGTTCTTCAGGAGCCACCGCCGAAGTACCTTCCCTAGCGGAGGAGATCCTGTTGGCCCGGGACCTCGAGGACGACTGTCCTATCGACTCCGACCCCGTCTGGGATCCCATCCGGGGCTATGTCCGCGAGCTGAGAGCGGTACAATACTTGCGACCCGGGTTTTTCGACAACCTACGCCAACTGATCGTCTCTCTCACCCACCGGGAATCGGGCCCTTGCCCTCTCTTAGCGGGTTTCGGTCAGCCAATACGGCTAGCCTCGTCAGGGGATGTCTCCGACTTCCCGCCCACGGTCCACCGAGCGGCACAGACGGTACCGATTACCACCACGGAGGCGGAGGCTCAGGTCGGGGGAGGCCAGCTCCGTAACCTGGCTACTCAGACGGAGTTAAACCCCGTGGTTCCATCGTTGACCAAAATTCTCACGGCACCCGCCACCGAAACGGTTCGTTGTCGCCCTCTGGCCTGGGAGAAACCGGGACCTTCACAACTTCCCGTTCGCCACGAGAAAAAGCCGGTCGACCCGGAAAAGGGACCAAACAAGCCAATCTCCGGCACCGGCCAATCACGTTTTGGTCGTTGCTTCAATTGTGGCGACCCCACCCACACCCGCACCAACTGCCCAGCCCCGAAACGGATCTGCTGTTACCGCTGTGGACGGCCCGGGGTCACCGTCAAAACCTGCCCGGTCCATGCAAGGGCCTGGCGCGACGAGGGCCCTTTCGTTCCCTCTCAGGGAGGAAACATACCTCGCGAGCGTCTACCCCCACAGGAGCTGGGAAGGGCTTCCAGCACTGCCCAGGACGAGGAACGTTGGTGGTGAGCCACCTTAAAGGCTCCGTGAGGACCCAAGGCCCCCCTGAGCTTCTATTCAATTTCTTTTTTTTTCTCTTTTGGTTGTTTGTCCTTCCTTATGACCATGGGCCGTTTAACCAAGTTGACCTGGCGGCCGTCAGTACCATTTTGTTTTACCTTTTCTGTGTTTCGCTTACGCGACTGATCAGCTCAATAAGGAGCCAAAATTGTTTTTTGGGTATTGTAGTGATGCCGGCGCTGCGCTCGCCCCTTTACTTAAACTTGTAACGCTCCGCACTTGCAGTACCTTGGCACCAGATTAAAACGCTTTGCTAACACCTAAGCCTTCATTCGCTCCTCCGGACCGCCCAATTTCCTTGCGGGCCGCCCCGCGATCTCACTTCTTTGTTTCAGCCATCACCGCCGCACCCAGCTAGTCCTCGATGGCCCGGAGAACGGACTGCTAACATCTTTGGAGGGGGTTCTGTGACGAGTTTTTGCGCCTTCTCGTCACCAGAATCGACTACTCATTGTGCGAGGCGGATTAACGCCCCTTGTTGCCATCGAGACATCCAATCTCGCGCAAAATTAAGCCGACCGAGACTTCGAAAATAGCAACGAGAATGGCACAATAAACCGACTCGCCTTCCAGGAATCAGAGGCGTCCGGCACCGATAATTATCGCGCTCGGTGTTGTGATCACGTGATACAGGACTTAGAGGACAACGAGTGCGGGGGCACTCGCTCCGACGCGAGCCGTGCACGTACCCATTGTCTGCTCTCTCCTTCGCTCTCTTTCTTACTTCCCCGCCGTAGCGCGTAGTAGGGGTAGCGGCCGTCGCGCGTCAATCATCGTCTACGAAATTTTGCCTAGTTGGGGAAAATAGCGATTTTTCGACGGAGTGGGGCGCGCGTCGGCCAGCACGTTCGGACGCGTTAACCATCGATGAGTAGTTCTTGATCCGTCTTGCGGATAACGCGCGATAACTGTTACGCGCCGCCGGATTAATAATTGTTTCCCTTTTCCGTCAGTGTCTCCTTGTTCGTACTCTCGTCACGCGACGCCGAGTGATAGTTACGCCGTTGGACCACCGTTTCGTTTTGGTAAGTTTGTGCTTAGAGTTTTGGTCGATTAAGTCGGCAATCGGTGGCATGTTGCCTCGGCGTGTGTCTTGGGTTTTGTTTCTTTTTACCGGTCGGCCGGTAGGGCTTCCGCCACCTCCGCGAAGGTGGCCGCTAGCTGCTCAGGTGGAAACGCGCAGCTATACTCGGTGTCGATCTTATGTAGTCCTGGTCTGCCCCGACCTTCGTCTGTGTATCCCGCTCCGGCGATAGAGTAATTTGGGAATGCGTTGCTGTCTTTTCGTAGTCTGTCGTGATGTCTATCGCTACCCTTTTGGTAATTCTGTCGCTACCTTTCGTTGATTTCTCGCTACCTTCGAGTATCTCTTTTATCGCTACCTTCGAGTATCTCTTTCTCGATTTATCGCTACCTTCGAGTATCTCTTTCTCGATTTATCGCTACCTTCGAGTATCTATTACCGCTACCTTCGAGTATCTCTTTCTCGATTTATCGCTACCTTCGAGTATCTCCTTCTCGCTACCTTCGAGTATCGCTTTCTCGCTACCTTCGAGTATCTCTTTCTCGATTTATCGCTACCTTCGAGTATCTCTTTCTCGATTTACCGCTGCCTTCGAGTATCTATTACCGCTACCTTCGAGTATCGCTTTCTCGCTACCTTCGAGTATCTTTTACCGCTACCTTCGAGTATCTTTTATCGCTACCTTCGTTGATTCCCTCGCTACCTTCGAATACCTTTCGTCGCTACCTCCGACTACCTTTTATCGCTACCTTTCGTTGTTTTATCGCTACCTTTCGGTAATTTCGCGATACCTTCGTTAATTCCCTCGCTACCTTCGAATACCTTTTATCGCTACCTTTCGTTGATTTATCGCTACCTTTTGGTAATTTCGCGCTACCTTCGTTAATTCCCTCGCTACCTTCGAATACCTTTTATCGCTACCTTTCGTTGATTTATCGCTACCTTTTGGTAATTTCGCGCTACCTTCGTTGATTCCCTCGCTACCTCCGACTACCTTTTATCGCTACCTTTCGTTGATTTATCGCTACCTCTTGGTAATTTCGCGCTACCTTCGTTAATTCTCTCGTTACCTTCGAATACCTTTTATCGCTCTCTTCTAAAATCGTTCGTCGTCTTTTCTCTGCCTTGGTACTCGCGCCCCGTCCACGCCCCTCTACCATTACCGACCTTGGGTCGGGCTGGCCTAGTCGATTTGGTATGCCCGGGACTCCGTCGGGCCCCGCCGGTGCTATTTAGCTTCTCAGCGGCGCATCCGGGGTGACAAACTTAAACAAGCCGGTCTTCCGGTGGTATTCGTACCTGGCGCCCGTTCACCCCGGGTGCCCCGCCAATCTTCGCCGGTAGCCGTTGCCCCTAGCCGTGATCATCAGGGTGACGCGCACCTTGCTCGCAACCAGGGGAGGGGACCAAGACGGCGGAGTCTTCCGGATAGGTAACCAAAGCCCGTTACAATACACACAAATCACCAATAAGAGGTGACGATACAGACCATAGCATTAAATTACCATAATTAAGTTAACAAACGTGGTTTTTATTTTTTTAGGCCAAAACAAAACACTTTTTTTTTCCACGCACAAAAAATCCTAATATCTATCATAACCATATCAAAACACACCAAAATGAAATTACTACCTAATATGCAAATTATTTGTTTAGACTTCGAGAAGCCTGTATAAAACGGCCCAAAGTCTTCCATTTACCATAATACAATTTATACGCCTAGTTTTTAAAGTTTTCCCTAGTCGTAAGCTAACCACAATATGTATGGCACCTTCATTTATATAAATAAAATAACTTTACAAAAAAAAAAAAAAAAAAAAAAAGTCTGCACGGTATAAATGTTGGGTATATCTTTAGATTCGACCAAACCTATCTACACGTAACATATTATATCTAGGTGCATGAGTAGCGCATTAGGGCAACAATCTATTTGACATTACAAATGCAACTTGAACTTTTTTCTTTTCCCTCTTTCAAAGAAAAAAGGAGACGACTGTCTCAACATCCGTAACATTAAATGGACGGTAATCGTAATTATTAAAAGTAAATTTTATCTAAGGACACAAATCCGTCTAAGTGTTACGTACTGGCCGACATTAGAGGCCCAGTCAATTTTCAAAATTCAGTCATGACCAAACGTCGGTTGCATATGTCCTCTAGTCGGTAAAAGGGCGCTCTGCGTAGTTACCCCTAGTACCGACATACCAGATAGTTCTGTCTGATAAGTAAATAGTATGACTTATCTCAATACTAGAGACGGTAGGGAAAACCCAGCCTATCACAAGAACTTTCCGACCCTCTCCTAAAGGAAAACCCAAACTCCACCCTAAACCAAACTCCACCCTAAACAAAAATCCCTTCCACCCAAAGCCAGAGCACAGATAAAAAGACACGCTCTGACCAAAAAAACGACACTCATAGACTTCGTCTTTTTAGACTTATAGACTTCGTCTTTTTACACTCATAGACTTCGTCTTTTTAGACTTATAGACTTCGTCTTTTTACACTCATAGATTTCGTCTTTTTAGACTTATAGACTTCGTCTTTTTAGACTCATAGACAATTATTACACAACTCGAGTTCACTCAGTCCTCAGTTAGAACAGTTTCTGTAAAACGTCTTGCACGACGTTCAGTTAAGTTAAACCGACACAAACTAAGAGTTACACAATAATCTTGAATCAACTTGAATAAATTCAATTGTTAACTGTTACTCATCGTGTTGTTCTCTTCAACTGCGCATAGCAGGGGTCGAATTTCATAAAGAACCTTCGAATCTCCGAATCTCCGAATTTCCGAATTTTTGCTCAATCAGAATATCTCATTCATTCTGATCAAACTGAGCGTACTCTTCGTAGTTCGCGCCGATAAAACTATATCGGCGGAGTCAACAGAACGGCGTGACCGTGCTGTTCCGAATCATCATCGAGGACGTAACAGCTCAGTTTATAAATAAATTTGGTGGCAGCGAACGGGATTCGACCGGAAGACATCACCTACAACACGAAAATCTGAAAAAAATTTTTTTCCTACTTTGTCCTGATTCATCAGAAGTCAGAACAACAACGCGATAACCAAATCGCACAAGTCGGCAATCAACCAACTACTGTGGGCGACAACAACTCGAGGGACATCACCATTCATCACCGCAGCAAGTACAACCGCACCGTAAAGGACCCATCGTCACCGGTGCAACACAACAAGACACCTTGCAACGACCAGCAACGCAATAAATCTCGCCAGCGACACCGGAGTTCAACGACCAAACAGCTACATCGGGACAACACAGATATTCTTAAGTAGTAAGCGTTTCTTTCTTTTTCTTGCATAAAAAATGGCTACCGCAAACACAACTACTTCAGGAATGGACATGTCGATAGACCCCCCACCTGTATATAGAGCAGAACAAAATTTTAGAGAATTTTTGAAAACTACTCCAAATTTCGATAACGGGACCGACGGGTACCCAATAGATTCATTTTTACGTGATTGCAAATTAGCGAAAGAACTGGCACAGGGAGTTAACGAATCTCTCGTCGTAAGAACTTTGATAAGCAAATGCAAAGGCGAACCTTTGAGGCGGGCAAGTCAAGCGGATGTAGCCACAGTAGACGATCTCATAGAATTTTTTTCAAAACACTATAGGCCAAAGAAAGATGTCGAAGAGTGGTTTATGGAATTTGCAAAGCTCAAACAACAACCGAACGAAAAGGTTTTAGATTTCGGCTACCGAGTTTCACTACATTTAAAAAAGACATTGGAAGAAATAGAATTGAAAAGAAAAACGATAATAGAAAGGGTATTGATAGCAGAACAACTAGCAATCTGGGTTATCAAAAGGGGAGTTTCACAAAGAATAGCCGCATTCTTAGAATCAGAATTCGCAACCCTTGCCGATGCCACAACAATGGCAGAAAAGATCGAAGAAAGATTTAGATCAGATAAAGAAACAGAGTGTTTCAACGGAAGCCTCCCCCTACTCGCTCGCAAATATTTCCTCAACGGGTCATCCAGCCGTTGAGAGACTATAACAAAAAGGAAGAAGATAAAAGAAACGGAGAAAGTAGTAAAAGAAAAATTATAATAAGAAAGAACAATAGATATGGAAATAAACTAAAAATACCATAGCCCTACTCGACGACGTGAGCCACTTGGTATACCTGGGCCAACGGAAGCCTCCCCCTATTCGCTCGCAAGCATTTCCTCAACAGGTCACCCGACCGTTGAGAGATTAATAGGCGACCAGGATCGCCCCAACGAAAAAAAAAAAAAAAAGAAGAAAAAAGGCGCCCATCGCCTGACCCCGATGGCAGCAATACGAGGCGCAGAAACCTCCGAACGACCCACCGACCAAACCAACCAAGTCGCATGAACGCTTAAAAATCTAGGGAAGGGTAAAATCTCTTATGAGAGAAAACAAGTACACAAAGAATTATAACAATTTTTTCATTTTATTTCCTTCCTCACTCCCTCTCTCTCCCTCCTCTTACAATGGATATTTTTCTAATTTTTTTCTTTTTTTCCTTCCGCTTCACATACACTCGTTCCGTTCAATCGGCCGAGTATGCCGCATATATCCCGCGCGGATCCATCCAAGCTGGGTGATCCCGGTCTTCCTCTGGGTGTACAGTCCCCCAGCGACCCTCAAACATCCAGCGGATACACCAGAAGTCGAAGTCGAGTGAAGCCTCCTGTCGAGATAACTCACGACGCGCTTCCCTCCGCGCCTCCCGAACTGAGGTCCAGACCCGGAATAATTCGGACAAGCCCTATATATATAAAAAAAAGGAGAAACAAGAAACACACAATAAATTAGAAACGATTTAACAAAAATACGTACTAAATCGTTTCGCGCTACTCACATAACAAGGTCGCTTCACGGGCGACTCGTTGCCGAACCGAACCTCAACGTCGAAAGACAAACACCTTTTCGCCATATCGATAAATTCGAAGGAAGTAGTAGAATTTTGAGAACTGTTCTCCAAAAGGATTCACAGAATAATGACTGCTCAGAAACTACCCGAGCAGCTTCGCACCTCTCGAAACCCAAATTTCACTACCCCCCTCCACTTCCACACAAAAACAATGTGCACAACGGTAAACCCCACCGTTGGCAGCACCAAATACGGGACATTCAAACACCTCGAACCCCTTCCACCCTTAGAATTTTAAGGACATCCAAATTTTTAGCTTACCTTTAGTTAAAGTACAGTGCGTAATTTAGTACAATCCAATATTCAGAATAAAATTTCGTTTTTAGAATAAGTACATTTGTAATCAAAGTCCGTATAAGAAGTATAAGGAACATTAAATAAAAATACACGACAATCATACTTACGATTCTACACCTGGAATAAAGACTTAAGATAATTCATATATAGCAATAATTAGCCTCCATGAAACATTCATGTATCAATATCATATAATTCAATTAGACTCTAAGATTATAAGGGGACACATGCAACCAAAATATGCCTGATTTCATATCAGAGCGAGGACGCTCCCTCTTTTTCCAAGGGGGGAAGTGTTACGTACTGGCCGACATTAGAGGCCCAGTCAATTTTGAAAATTCAGTCATGCCCAAACGTCGGTTGCATATGTCCTCTAGTCGGTAAAAGGGCGCTCTGCGTAGTTACCCCTAGTACCGACATACCAGATAGTTCTGTCTGATAGGTCTGTCTGATAAGTATGTAAATAGTACGACTTATCTCAATACTAGAGACGGTAGGGAAAACCCCGCCTATCACAAGAACTTTCCGACCCTCTCCTAAAGGAAAACCCAAACTCCACCCTAAACCAAACTCCACCCTAAACAAAAATCCCTTCCACCCAAAGCCAGAGCACATATAAAAAGACACGCTCAGACCAAAAAACGCCACTTATAGACTTAGTCTTTTTAGACTCATAGACAATTATTACACAACTCGAGTTCTCTCAGTCCTCAGTTAAAACAGACTCTGTAAAACGTCTTGCGTGACGTTCAGTTCAGTTAAGCCGACACAATCTAAGAGTTACTCTACCACTTTAAATCAACTTGAATAAACTCAATTGTTAACTGTTATTCATCGTGTTGTTCTCTTCAACTGCGCATAGCAGGGGTCGAATTTCATAAAGAACCTTCGAATCTCCGAATCTCCGAATTTCCGAATTTTCACTCGATCAGAATATCTCATTCATTCTGATCAAACTGAGCGTACTCTTCGTAGTTCGCGCCGATAAAACTATATCGGCGGAGTCAACAGAACGGCGTGACCGTGCTGTTCCGAATCATCATCGAGGACGTAAAACTACAACCACCAGAAATACAAGTACACGAACATAATTTTTCAGACGATATTTCGAATACATCTTCGACCACGGCATCCGAATCAGAATCCGAATCAAATGTAAACGATGACGAAGAACAATATTTCTGTTATTGAATAAATAAAACAGACTACGTTCATTATTAATTAAAAACATTGATTTTCTTATACTTTACCATCTCCATAATCCTATCCTTTATTATAATGAAACGAGTAAAACATGAAATTCTTAGATTTGGGTCCGCCATTTTGAATTTTGAAATTAGGACATCGAATTCGTAATCAGCGACCTCGAAAACCCCCGAGTAAGGATTTTTGAGTGTTTAAATTGACTTCTACTATTTATGGCCAGGTTTTTGGGATTCTGCCCCACTACGCCTAAATCTCTTAACACTTGTTACCAAGCTAAGATGAACACGTGTCACCAAAATTTAACCTTCGGGGAACTGAGTCATCACCCTCGAAGACGGCACGCGCCTAACCCACCGCTATGCCTCTTAGGAGGGATCGAGCCCCCACTCCTGTACACTCTAGTTCTTTGTTCTTCTATTAACAATGCAGAGATTTTGATATAAAAGGGCCAGTTTCTCTAACAAGCATCAGTTACAATTATACTCTGAACTACTAACGGTTCACCACCAAAAGTCAACATCGCTCTGTTAATAGTGTCATAAGAATCTGCGGAGGATTCACGATAGTCTAGATTACGACAAGTCTAAGTACAAAAATTGTAATTCATCGGAACAAAACTTGTATACCGTAGTAGTAATCTTAGAGTCAGAGTATTGTGTTGAAAAATAAAATTCTGTGTAACGAATACTCATCTTGTTCTTCACCGAATCTCCAAGAATCTCAGCTTCACAGCGTCGAGTTATTTGGACTATCAACAACACACGCTCCAACGAAAGAGTGAGTCGAACATATCCTCCTATAATCCCTCGTAAGAGCCGAACCTGACCCTTGGACGAAGTCGAAAACGATGGTACCGCCCGAGTATAAAACCCCTCCGAACTACTCTTGTAGCGATATTTAGGCGAGGCTTCCGTCCCTGAGTAAAGGACTTAATTGCCCTGACTCGAAAAGAGAAATCGACCGTGTTTACGTATCCTCACACTCCGAAGAGTCTAGCGGGTCGTAACAGAACGTTGAACGAGACGTTTTACAGAGAGTGTTTTAACTATGGACTGACTGAGAGAACTCGAGTTGTGTAATTGTCTCGTACACAGTCGAGCTACTAATTGTAAGGCAATCTTTTCAAATACAAAAAATAAAAGGGTGACAAAGAGCAGACTCAACCATGGGATATTCCAGATTCTTCTAAAGCGAAATGTGCACTGCACATTTTTTATTGACCGGTTAATAATCCTCGAAAACTCAAAAATATCACGTCGCAAGACATCCATAAAAATTTTCATTTCAAGGGTTTTTTTTTTTGGTTTATGACTCCTACCAGATGTAGAAACAATTACGCTCGACCACCCTGCCACAGTCAGCGTGCTCGCGGAGTCAAGGGTTTTTCCATAACTGTGGAAGGGTGGACATCCCTTCTACATTTTTTAAAACCAATCAAATCTGTCGATAGAAAATTCACGGACTTTTCAGAATCCTCCCACCATCGCGGATCAGAGTCTTGCTCTTCTGTTCTTCCCGAAAAACAATCAGTCATCTTCAAGTATCCTTCGAACGACGAGCGATCAAGTTCCGATCGTCCCTCGGTAACGTCAACGAAAAGATTGTCCGCGTGTCATGTTCAAATTGTATCATTCACTGTTCACCTAAATTCATTGTTCTTATTAAATTATTACACCCATCCGTAATAAGTGTATTTATTTCTTGTTTGCTAATAGTAGATCGTTTGCGAATAAATTTTTCGAGCGATCGTGTCGATTAACCGCGTTCCGCTTCGTGTATCGGGACTTACAACCCCGATAGGTGAATTCTTTCAAACCGACGCGATTATTTCGACACAGTTAGTGTTGCTGGCAAAAAAGGGGATTCGACCAAGCTGCATTAACGTACAGTAATGATTATGAATAATAAGTGTATTTTTTGGTCGGAGCGTCTCTTTTTATAGGTGCTCTAATTTTGGGTGGAAGGGGTTTGGTTTAAGGTTGAGTTTTGGTTTTCCCTTAGGAGAGGGTCGGGAAGTTCTTGTGATAGGCTGTATTTTCCCTACCATCTCTCGTGTTAGGATAAGTCGTACTGTTTACTTATCAGACAGAACTATCTGCTATGTCGGTACTAGGGGTAACTACGCAGAGCGCCCTTTTACCGACTAGAGGACATATGCAACCGACGTTTGGGCATGACTGAATTTTCAAAATTGACTGGGCCTCTAATGTCGGCCAGTACGTAACACTTCCCCCCTTGGAAAAAGAGGGAGCGTCCTCGCTCTGATATGAAATCAAGCATATTTTGGTTGCATGTGTCCCCTTATAATCTTAGAGTCTAATTGAATTATATGATATTGATACATGAATGTTTCATGGAGGCTAATTATTGCTATATATGAATTATCTTAAGTCTTTATTCCAGGTGTAGAATCGTAAGTATGATTGTCGTGTATTTTTATTTAATGTTCCTTATACTTCTTATACGGACTTTGATTACAAATGTACTTATTCTAAAAACGAAATTTTATTCTGAATATTGGATTGTACTAAATTACGCGCTGTACTTTAACTAAAGGTAAGCTAAAAATTTGGATGTCCTTAAAATTCTAAGGGTGGAAGGGGTTCGAGGTGTTTGAATGTCCCGTATTTGGTGCTGCCAACGGTGGGGTATACCGTTGTGCACATTGTTTTTGTGTGGAAGTGGAGGGGGGTAGTGAAATTTGGGTTTCGAGAGGTGCGAAGCTGCTCGGGTAGTTTCTGAGCAGTCATTATTCTGTGAATCCTTTTGGAGAACAGTTCTCAAAATTCTACTACTTCCTTCGAATTTATCGATATGGCGAAAAGGTGTTTGTCTTTCGACGTTGAGGTTCGGTTCGGCAACGAGTCGCCCGTGAAGCGACCTTGTTATGTGAGTAGCGCGAAACGATTTAGTACGTATTTTTGTTAAATCGTTTCTAATTTATTGTGTGTTTCTTGTTTCTCCTTTTTTTATATATATAGGGCTTGTCCGAATTATTCCGGGTTTGGACCTCAGTTCGGGAGGCGCGGAGGGAAGCGCGTCGTGAGTTATCTCGACAGGAGGCTTCACTCGACTTCGACTTCTGGTGTATCCGCTGGATGTTTGAGGGTCGCTGGGGGACTGTACACCCAGAGGAAGACTGGGATCACCCAGCTTGGATGGATCCGCGCGGGATATATGCGGCATACTCGGCCGATTGAACGGAACGAGTGTATGTGAAGCGGAAGGAAAAAAAGAAAAAAATTAGAAAAATATCCATTGTAAGAGGAGGGAGAGAGAGGGAGTGAGGAAGGAAATAAAATGAAAAAATTGTTATAATTCTTTGTGTACTTGTTTTCTCTCATAAGAGATTTTACCCTTCCCTAGATTTTTAAGCGTTCATGCGACTTGGTTGGTTTGGTCGGTGGGTCGTTCGGAGGTTTCTGCGCCTCGTATTGCTGCCATCGGGGTCAGGCGATGGGCGCCTTTTTTCTTCTTTTTTTTTTTTTTTTCGTTGGGGCGATCCTGGTCGCCTATTAATCTCTCAACGGTCGGGTGACCTGTTGAGGAAATGCTTGCGAGCGAATAGGGGGAGGCTTCCGTTGGCCCAGGTATACCAAGTGGCTCACGTCGTCGAGTAGGGCTATGGTATTTTTAGTTTATTTCCATATCTATTGTTCTTTCTTATTATAATTTTTCTTTTACTACTTTCTCCGTTTCTTTTATCTTCTTCCTTTTTGTTATAGTCTCTCAACGGCTGGATGACCCGTTGAGGAAATATTTGCGAGCGAGTAGGGGGAGGCTTCCGTTGGCCCATGTATTCTTAGTTTATTTCTATATCTATTTTTCTTTCTTATTATAATTTTTCTTTTACTACTCTTTCCGTTTCCTTTACTTTCTTTCTTTTTTTCTTGCATAGAGGCTCGCTAGACATGCATATATATGTATATAAAAAAAATTATTCGAGAATGGTTAAACCTAAAAAGGAAAGTAGGAGGTCTTGTCGATATTTCGTATTGCTTAATTCTTAATTACGTTGCGATGTTGAATTACCGAAAGTCTTAAATTACGCTATAGAGAAACCTCTGGCACAGGAGTAATGTAATTCTCTTATTGTTGTCATTTTTTTATAAAGAGAGGGAAAAAAAATGCGGTCACCTTCGAGGGGTTTTTGTCTTCTCCTCTAAAAGACTATCCTACGATTTAATATAGGCTGTTGGTTACTTAGATTCGATGCTTCTACCTCTATCTTTAATTGTTCCGTCGGGTAAATCGGTGCACTTGCCACGTTTTGTGTTTCTAGTACTGGACTCGGGTCTTGTTCGACGGTCGGGGTTTCGTCGGGTAGGCTATTTTTAGGTGCAATAGTAGATTAGTTACCGAGTCCCACACGGCTCCTACCAGGCAGACGCTCCAACCGTACACTCTATGTAGAGTGTAGCCGTGTACTACGGTATCTATTAAAAATTTCAGTGCCTTTGCCGTAACCCATACACCTACCAGGGTCACGCTGAACGTTCCTACGGTGTTGAAGAAATTATACACCTTTCCCCATGCCTTTTCTAAAGTTTTCCTGATAGCTGTTTCGTCGATGAGCGGGTTGACTGATATTTTTTGGTCGTCGAGTACCTGACCTGTCGCTCCTCGTGCTATTGTGTTTAAGATAGCAGGTCTTTCTACGGGGAACATAATACTTTCCCTGAGTCTATCTATATCTTTCCCCGAGTAGATACCTCCTGTTGCTAAATTGGTAGGGGAGATATATTTCCACGATGCTTTCGTTTGGGCTGAGAGTTCTGTGGGTTCGGCCGCTCGCGCCAGGGTGGGTAGGGTTTGATACCAATCGTTATTAATGCGGAACATCGGGGCTAGTAAGGAATGACAGTCTATCTGATTTCCGGTTTTTACTATTACGTGGGTTCGTAGTAGCATGAAAAGTGACTGGTTCGCTCTGTTAATCGGTAATTCCTGATAACAAGTCTTTGTTTCTCGCGAGGTTACTTCCGTTGGTATGCACTTTGCAATCCTAATTACCTCGCCCGCTAAGTGTGCTATATACCCTGGTTTCTTCATCAGGTGAAAAGCGAATTCGGCAGGTGCGAGTGGTGCTATTGCCAGAGAGTTGTGAAGGACTTTGTTTTCTAGTTCACATTGTTGTTTAATGACGTCGTTATACAGGGTTACTATTTGTTCTTTCAGGTGTCTCTCGAGGAATATGAATTTGGTGTTGATATATCCCAGCATATCCATATTTTTTAACGTGATTCCCTTTTCGATGGGGAGTAATGGACTGTCATTGTTGTCGACGATAAAAAGCTTTGGGTGTTCGGTTCTAATAATTTTGTATCCACATTTTGTTGTTACTCCGCGCGTTGTTAGAGCAAAAGTTATCTCTTCAGTCGTTACAGAATATATTTCTTCTCCGTATTTATTTAGAGAGTTGTCCCTAATTTTGTGTACGTGCATCTGACACCAGATCTTAATATTATTTCATTTTCGTTGGTTTTTACTGTTGCAGAATAGTCCTGTAACGTGATTTTAATTTGCCCTTGTACTACTACACTTGACCATGACCCGTAGTGGTCCGAGAAGAATTCCCCTTCGCAATTGCCGTCGCTGTCGACTCTACCTGCGAGGGTCAAGGGTCTCGAGGATGTGGCATTGGGAAGTATGTCTATGAAGATTTGCCTGTGTGTTTGGTATGATTGTGTGGAGTAAATGCGTTTGCATTGTTCGTAAGTGATTTCTTTTATATATTCCATGTCTGAGTTGGATACTAACGAAATGTGAGAGTGCATCCCGCAGTAGAATATAGATCTATGAATTTCTATTTTGCATTGAAAGACGCTTATCGATGTAAATTCGGCGGTTTGTAAAAGTTGTACTTTTGTTTTCTTAATTTCGGGCTTACGTATCGGGATTTTGCAATCCTTGATATTTTAAAGCGATAATGTAGTTATGTTCATTGACGGTGCTCCGCAATCGTAAGCTATAAATTCGGTGGTCTCTCTTACCGCCGATGCTAACAGGAGCACTCCTACTATCGTGACGTAGTCGACGCCCATTTTGTCTGAAAAAAGAATATGTTTTGCGTGTTTATCTTCCTTTATTTTTTATTTGTGTGCTATTTTTAGTCTATCGCGATGAACTATTTTTCTTTTATTATTGCCCAAATCAATTTCTACGTTGTTCTTGTTTGCAATGACGTCTGTGATTGGGTACGGTCCTAAGTAGTTGTCGTCTAATTTGTTTGTCTTATGATTTTTTGTTAAATATACTTCTTGTCCTATTGTCAGTTTTATTGGGTTCAATTTTTTATCATAATGTTCTTTGGATTTTTGTTTTGCTTTTTCTAAATTTTCTTTTGCCTTATTTCTGTCTTTTGTGGTTTGTTCTAATTTTTCTTTAATGTAATCATTGAATGTTATTGCGTTATCTAATGGTGATATGGCGGATGGTATTCTTGCTTCTCTACCGAAAACGAGTTTGTATGGTGTAAACTTCGTGCCTTCGTGTACGCTAGTATTATATGACATCGCTGCGTGTGAGAGCCATTCATCCCAGTCAATTCTGATATATTTATTTTAAGAAAAAAAAAAAAATTACAGCAGTGAGATTCGATCCAGAGACCTCGCGCATACGAGGCGGAGCGCTTACCGCTACGCCAGGCGCTCCTTGAAAATATCATAACGTACCGAGTACATGATTCAACGGAATATTTCGATGGCGAGTTTCTCGCTATTGCTTGAGAAGCGGGTCTTAATATTTCTACCTGATGTAGTCCTAGTGACGGCCTTCAAGCCTGCAAAAGATGGCTCAAATCGGTGAGGTCAGGTAGAGATATTCCCCTTGTGAGCGGCCGAGCAATTCCGTCACCGTCGCGTGCCCGCCAACGCGTCCAGGTCAGCCCGGTTTCGTTGCTTCCGGCGAAACAAAAAGCAGCCCCTTCGGTCATAGGCCAGTTTTGTTGTGTTGTCGCCTTCGGTGAGATCGTTCCCGTCTCCCGTCGCTGTCGTTATTGTTGTTGCGCGTTGGCCGATGACCAGTTGGTGCGATCGTGGCGAGTTCCCCCCGCGATCGCCGGTTCTGCGCCGGTTGTCGAGACCGGCTAAACAAAACTCGACTGGCGCCCAAGGGGGCACTTGCGGACGCGCGAGCGCGGGACCGACGGACGAAGGTGACGATTGTGGAAGGTGTTTCCCCAGGTTGTCGGAAAAATAATTCGTCACAAGTTATGTGACTGTATTGAATTTGTATACGCTATGCTTCTATCTCTTATCCAATCCCCTTCTGATTTATCTTCTTTTAATTCATCTGGCAAAAATGAAACATCTGTACCTTTCAATAGGTATTTTGGTGCAAAACCAGCAACTGTATGTTTTGTACTATTATATTTGTTTACACAGTTATGAGCAATTGTTGTCCATGCCTTTTCCCCCTTTCATTTATTTGGCATCTTATTTTGTTTACTAACGTTTGGTTTAGACGTTCATTTAAGCCATTAGGAAATGGGGCATTTATTGCAGTAAAGACCAGTTGTATTGACTTTTCCATTAAAAACCTTTTAAATTCCTTTGATTTTATACCCGGGTATTGATCAGTAAGCAGTATACCTATTTTCTCTTGTTCTGTTACTGTATTGATTCGTTTAACAAAATCATTAATATTCTGCGTTTTTGAGGTGACAATATAAGCAAATCGTGTAAAATGGTCCACTAGTAGGTGTAAATATCTTTTCGTTGATCGTGTGCCTTCGAAACCTCCGATTGTGTCTATCGAGACAATTTCAAAAGGTTTTGTGGCAGGGCCAGGTCCCTGACACTGGACCTAAATTCCCAATACCTGTAACACGCAAACATGGTCATCTTAGCGTGGCTGCTGTACTGTGGCGCTAGTAGTACTGCGCGTTTCCCCCGTTGCCCCTCACCGCGGCTTCGACTGCCGTAACCGTTCTGAACGCGTCTACAAGGTATGTCACAGTCGTCACAGTCAGCGAATTGCATGAATACGAGCCTCGCGCAGTACTACTAGCGCCTCTAACGGACGGCGACTTTAAGGGACACAACAGGAAAGCTTAGTGCCAGGGACCTAGGCAGGGCGTAGGTGTGACATTGAACCATATTTTCCTTGCCCTCTTGTTTTATTTTTTATACACATCTCGCAACTTTTGCACTGTTTCTCAATATTTTTTGTTAAATTCGTTGCTGTGTATATCGGACTAATGTGATTCTGCATTTGTTTCACCCCAATGTGACACATATTTTCATGTATTTCTTTGATCAGATTTCTACTGAACTCTTCTGATAGAATAATTGTTTCCCTTTTCCTAACCTTCTTATAGTATACATTGTGCCTTGATACCAATTTTGTTTTATTACTCTGTATCTCCGCATTTTTCGCTTAGTCTATAACTATATCGTTTAATTTAATCATGTTTACGGTTTTTAATAGTTCCTCTACATCAGCATTGGCTTCTAATACCGGGTTCCTACTCAGATAATCTGCCTCCAAGTTTTCTCTATCTGGGGCGTATCTTATTTTAAAATCATATTGTGATAGGTAATAAGCTAAATCTCCTAATTCTTCATCAGTTCTCGATTTAATATTTAAATTCTCTAGTGGTTTATGGTCTGAATACACTGTGAATGCTTTTCCTATCAATCAATACTGCCAATATCTTATCGCTTCTTTGATGGCTAAACATTCCAGATATATTGCCTTTTATTCTTTTGGCTTTGATTTAATTTTCTTGAGAAATATGCAACTGGTTTTTCTATTCCATTTGGTTATGTTTACTTCAACCCAGTTCTAATCCCATCCAAAGCGGCGTCTATATGAATGTTAATCGGTAAATTATGGTCGAATATTGCTAAAATTGGCTGTGAACACAGTAGTTTTTTTATCCCTTCAAAAGATTGTTGACAATCTGTGGACCAAATGAATTTCTGATTTTTCCTTAACAGATTATGAAGAGGTTCTAAAATTATCGCACTCTTTGGCATATATTCATGGTAAAAATTAACTTTTCCCAGAAATTGTCTAATATTTTTCTGAGTTCTTGGCTTCGAGAAATCTCTTATTGAAACTAAATTATCTCGTAATGGTCGCACTGTATTATTTTGTATTATGTGGCCGAGATATTTTACTGAATGTGAAGCGAATGTTCATTTTGCAAACTTTACCCTAAAGCCTGTCTTTCTTATAGCTTCCAATATTATTAGTTTACTACAATATTTATCCGTAAGGAGATTAATACGTGCTTCATACTCCCTGACCGTTCCAATATCGTATTTGTCTTTTGAAAAATTGATCTAGAAGTGTCAATCAGTCTATATATTTCTGTTTTTTGTTGGTTTAATTCACGGAGTGAGAAACTCAACTTTAAAGTTTTAAAACGTTTTCTTTATAGAAAATTTTCCATTGTGACCTAGTTTTGAAACTTTTATCATCAATCTGAAATGGAAGGCAAAAGACGATCATATTGGCGTAAATCTCGACCTCAACAGTCGGAGGATGAACCCCAAATAGATCAACCATCTAGCTCAAAATCAAAGGGCCAGATTAGAGCCGCTGCTAGCAAACCAAAAGCTAGTTCACGTCCTAAAATTCCATTTGACCAACTGCCTCAAGATGCACTGAAGCCCACAGCGGTTTCCACCAATTGTTACGTCCCGAGAGAGGGAGACACCGTACGGAGACGCAGCGCGATCGGAGATAGAGCGCGAACTTTGAGTGTACTTACATTCTGCGCGAGCGAGTCCTTTGGTGATCGGCTGCGACTCCCAACACAACTAAATATTTAATGGTACAGATTTCTTTGAATCTGTGTGATATTGGTTAAGGTTGCGTAGACTCTCTATACGAGAGAATAACACTGTCACTCTCGGTAATTTTTTTGGCAATAACTTACAACGTAGACTTTATTCAAACTGTTAATTGATAACGAACCTTGCTCGTTCGAGTTAAGGGTTTTACAGTTTATCGGATTTTTAGTCTAAGTCTTGTGACTGTTCGTGAATTCTTTTACAGAGTTTTTAAGGTGTGAACTCGATGAATGCGGAGTATGATCAGATCCAAGCTTCTTTCAGAGCGTTGCCCGTTTTGCCTCGCAGAGGCAGATTACAAAGAAGGGCAGTCGATTTTTGATTGGTCGGATTTGTGTAAGCCTTTGTTTTATTTGGCGGAGGGGATTATCCCGATCACGCGGAGGTGACTCGAGTTAGTCGCCTCGTGGGAAAGGAAGTAGGGTTTCGAATTATAATTTCAGTGAATGATATAGAGTTTGTTTATGACTGTGTTATCGAGCGGCGGTGTCGCATGAGACGTTCGTGGAAAAAATATAAAAGAAAATGTTCGCCGGACAGGGTGTTGATAAATTGATAGAGTGCCTATATTTGATTACAGTTTTGAATTCCCTGGTGTGTGTATGTGTAATAAGAGCGTGGTACTCTACTAATCTTAGTTGGGATCTTTCCCTTAGTCTATTTAGTTTTCTAAGAATAAATGATATTATTAATTAATTGGGAGTTTAGGATCGACGAGTACCGGTGAGGGCGCTGGTATATTATCGACTGTCGAGAATTTGAGATACCGGCCGAACACCCTGTGTCGACTCCGGTATTACCGGCTAGGACGTAACACAATTACACCAAAGAGACGAACGATCCTGTGCTTACTTCACAGTTCATCTTGATCGAAGGCTTGGCGGGATTTCAAGAGATACAACAACATCGACGATTTCAACTTGATTTTTCAGGTTTCGCGGTGCTCGTGCGCACATCTTACGACGCGCAAATTCGATTTGATCGATCGCTTCAGAAGTACGTATCGTTTTCTATGTGGCAGTACTACTGTTTCGTATTACTGTGGAAACGACTCTGGCGGATCTTATCAGCACGTAGATCTCTTGTGGATGATTATATGAGGCTGAGTGCGGTAGTCAATGATGAATTGGCTATACCAACCGACATCAATGCTTACTTAGCTGGAGTAGGTGATGTCGTAGATATGGATGGAAGGAAGAATCTCATCCATATCCAAGGATCTCTGTCCAATCTGAGAACCCTCGACTATGACGGGTGGTTCGGTCAGATTGATCATGTTACTCACGTTGTGTACGAGACACTTCCATCCTTAGGGATGGCGGTTTATCGTATACTTAGTGACCTCAATTTCACTATTAGTGGAAATGACGTAACGCCGATTGACCCTCAGATAGCACCTATCCCTCACAGAGGTGTGACAGCAGAACCTAATGCTAATCTCATCGGCTGGGGACGCGCTGTCAAATTGACAGACAACCAGCGAGACACACTGCAGAACGCTGGCTTCGTGGTAACACGAGAGGCCATTATAGCGTCGGGATGTCGTAACATTTGTAGACTCCCAATAAGTCAGCTGCTGGTTAATGCTGTATCGCAATATCTCAAAACATCGAAGCTGCAAGCTATCGGAGTGTTAGGAGAATCGCCATACGGTAGCGTTAGCCAGATACCATATACTGAGCGGAGCTCTGATGACGTTGAGTATCAGCGAGATCGCGGAGTGGGAAGAAACAGTGGCATCACCGTCTCCCCATCGCAGACCTCTGCTCAAGTCGCCTCAGGCGCGGCTTCGTTCCGGTACCGTCTTAAACGACGGATGGGTGAATCTGCTGATAACTATTGCTATCAATTTTCCAATGCGGATGGTCCCATACCCATACCCGCTAATTGGGTTGCTAACGAGAATGGAGTTTTCGAGTTTGACTCTGCGGAGTTTTATGGAACACTCGTCAATTTAGCATTGGCGAGCTGAACGGCGAAGATGTACTTTCGTCGTTATCCGAAAGAGCGCGAGCAAAGCTCATTAGAAACTAGTTAACTAGTTTCCCTCCCTCTTTTATGTATTCATTAAAATTCACTGAACATGGATTTGGTTCAGTTTTTATTCCTTCAGAGGTACCATTTTCCTTCGAATCTTCATTTATAGACGTTCTATTTTGTATAACTATTTCCATTCTTTTTTGCGTGATCTTCAAGTTTTCATCTTGGACCAGTCTGAATTGTTTAATAATGCCCAGTCCAATCAGGAAATCATATTTAAATTCTTCCCCATCAATAATATAAACATCGGTTACTTCTTCGATATCAAATATTTTTATTTTTATAGTTGTCAATCCACTTGTCTTTTTAACACCATTAATTGTTATCAGATTATCATTTTTCTCGTCCTCTTCTCCTTTCTTTTTCAATCTCATTAGTCTGGAGTTAAGTACCGAAACATTAGGGCCTGAATCATATATTCCAAGTATTTCTAATTGTCCCTCCAATAATAGTTTGACGTGAATTAATGGTGTTATTACTCGTTTTTTGAATTATCATTATTTAACTCGACATCTATGACCGAGTTATTTATATTCTTCGTAAGGATTTTCTTGCGATCATTGTTTTCACTCGCTTTAAACCAGCATTTTTCTTCGAGGTGAAACCAAATTCCTTTGTTCAAATTTTCACAAGTCTGGCATGGTTTTATTTTTTCGGTTTTCCCTTTGAGCTCGTAGCCACTCCTTTTATTCTTATTATAAATCTTTCTATTTCCCATATTTTCATTTTTCCCAATCTCATTGTAGAGGTCAGCAGTCGACTTTACTGTTGCTTTATCAATCTTATCTATTATGTAATCAGGTAACCCCATTACAATAAGATTTATCATTGTTTGGGTGTCAATTTTCTTGTTGACCTCTAACAACAGCTTATCCTTTCTGGTGGCATATTCTAATAATGATCCAGTTTGCCATGTAAACATAAATGCATACTTGACTTGGGACCAACCTCTATTCCCATATGTCTCGCAAAAATTGTCTTTCCACTCTGCCCATTCTGAGTTCACCGTAAGCTTTATCAACATACTGATGTACCAATCTAAACACTGTTTTTCCAGTAGGTGTTTCAAGATTTCAATTTTCTTCCCATCCTGGGAAATCTCGAATCTCCCATATTCACTCTCAAATTCACTAATCCATTGGTCAGCGTTCGATGTCTTACTTGAGAATTTATCTATTACAAATCTTTTGGCAGTTTTCCCTAAACTTTGCGATTTCTTGTTATCATTATCATTGTCTGTGTGCATCGTTTCTCCTATGATTTCGTCTAAATATTGGTCCCCGAACTCTAGATTTTCACCCTCATCTAAAAATATTGTCCTCAATTCCTTATTTAGAGGGATCCATATTCTACGCGATTGGTGTCGCCTTTTCAACGAATTTCTGATTTCCACAAATACCTCTGAAGACACTATGTCAATATGTTTACTTGCTGGTTTTAGCTCATCCGGGATTGCAAACACGTGTCCCTCTGGCGTCTCAATAGATGTTATACATATTAAATTTGTTTTTCCGTCTGTTAATCCCCGTACTTCGAACGTGTGTTACGTCCTCGATGGTGATTCGGAACAGGACGGTCACGCCGTTCTATTGACTCCGCATATATAGTTTAGTCGGCGCGAACTACGAAGAGTACGCTCAGTTTGATCAGAGTGAGTGAGATATTCTGATCGAGCGGAAATTCAGAAATTCGGAGATTCAGAGATTCAAAAGGTTCTTTATGAAATTCGACCCCTGCTATGCGCAGTTGAAGAAAATAACACGATGAATAACAGTTAACAATTGAGTTTATTCAAATTGATTTAATGTTACAGAGTAACTCTTAGTTTCTGTAAGTTTACTGAACTGAACTGTTATAATCCAAGCACTTTTCACTTCACGAAACACTGCACCACGACTAGACCTAACGCTTCCGCGCTACCCTTTTTAAAACCTTGCCCCCGCTTACTTAACTCGTAGGTTCAACACCACCCATCAATCGGATTCCTTAAAAATTCCAAGGACACGAAATTGCCTAATTAAAACATAGAGCCCCCTTCTTTCCGGTAAAACGCATGCGCAGTCGAGATATAAAGAAAACTCAGCAACATGATCTAAGAAGAAGGGCACGAAATTGACTAATTAGAACATAGATCCCCCTTCTTTCCTCTAAAACGCATGCGCAGGCGAAATATAAAGAAATCTCAGCAGCCTTATCTAAGAAGAAGGGCACGCAACTGACTAATTAGAACATGGATCTCCCTTCTTCCTTCTAAGACGCATGCGCATTCACCATATGGAGCCCCTTCTTTAAACATCACGAAGAGGCACGCGACACTTTTTCATGTCTCTAAATTCCCACGGTGCCCCCACTATAGAGCGACACAACTCCCGACGCCTAAATCTCTTAACACTTGTTACCAAGCTAAGATGAACACGTGTCACCAAAATTTAACCTTCGGGGAACTGAGTCATCACCCTCGAAGACGGCACGCGCCTAACCCACCGCTATGCCTCTTAGGAGGGATCGAGCCCCCACTCCTGTACACTCTAGTTCTTTGTTCTTCTATTAACAATGCAGAGATTTTGATATAAAAGGGCCAGTTTCTCTAACAAGCATCAGTTACAATTATACTCTGAACTACTAACGGTTCACCACCAAAAGTCAACATCGCTCTGTTAATAGTGTCATAAGAATCTGCGGAGGATTCACGATAGTCTAGAGCACGACAAGTCTAAGTACAAAAATTGTAATTCATCGGAACAAAACTTGTATACCGTAGTAGTAATCTTAGAGTCAGAGTATTGTGTTGAAAAATAAAATTCTGTGTAACGAATACTCATCTTGTTCTTCACCGAATCTCCAAGAATCTCAGCTTCACAGCGTCGAGTTATTTGGACTATCAACAACACACGCTCCAACGAAAGAGTGAGTCGAACATATCCTCCTATAATCTCTCGTAAGAGCCGAACCTGACCCTTGGACGAAGTCGAAAACGATGATACAGCCCGAGTATAAAACCCCTCCGAACTACTCTTGTAGCGATATTTAGGCGAGGCTTCCGTCCCTGAGTAAAGGACTTAATTGCCCTGACTCGAAAAGAGAAGTCGACCGTGTTTACGTATCCTCACACTCCGAAGAGTCTAGCGGGTCGTAACAGAACGTTGAACGAGACGTTTTACAGAGAGTGTTTTAACTATGGACTGACTGAGAGAACTCGAGTTGTGTAATTGTCTCGTACACAAACGAGCTACTAATTGTAAGGCAATCTTTTCAAATACAAAAAATAAAAGGGTGACAAAGAGCAGACTCAACCATGGGATATTCCAGATTCTTCTAAAGCGAAATGTGCACTGCACATTTTTTATTGACCGGTTAATAATCCTCGAAAACTCAAAAATATCACGTCGCAAGACATCCATAAAAATTTTCATTTCAAGGGGTTTTTTTTTGGTTTATGACTCCTACCAGATGTAGAAACAATTACGGTCGACCACCCTGCCACAGTCAGCGTGCTCGCGGAGTCAAGGGTTTTTCCATAACTGTGGAAGGGTGGACATCCCTTCTACATTTTTTAAAACCAATCAAATCTGTCGATAGAAAATTCACGGACTTTTCAGAATCCTCCCACCATCGCGGATCAGAGTCTTGCTCTTCTGTTCTTCCCGAAAAACAATCAATCATCTTCAAGTATCCTTCGAACGACGAGCGATCAAGTTCCGATCGTCCCTCGGTAACGTCAACGAAAAGATTGTCCGCGTGTCATGTTCAAATTGTATCATTCACTGTTCACCTAAATTCATTGTTCTTATTAAATTATTACACCCATCCGTAATAAGTGTATTTATTTCTTGTTTGCTAATAGTAGATCGCTTGCGAATACATTTTTCGAGCGATCGTGTCGATTAACCGCGTTCCGCTTCGTGTATCGGGACTTACAACCCCGATAGGTGAATTCTTTCAAACCGACGCGATTATTTCGACACAGTTAGTGTTGCTGGCAAAAACGGGGATTCTACCAAGCTGCATTAACGTACAGTAATGATTATGAATCATAAGTGTATTTTTTGGTCGGAGCGTCTCTTTTTATAGGTGCTCTAATTTTGGGTGGAAGGGGTTTGGTTTAAGGTTGAGTTTTGGTTTTCCCTTAGGAGAGGGTCGGGAAGTTCTTGTGATAGGCTGTATTTTCCCTACCATCTCTCGTGTTAGGATAAGTCGTACTGTTTACTTATCAGACAGAACTATCTGCTATGTCGGTACTAGGGGTAACTACGCAGAGCGCCCTTTTACCGACTAGAGGACATATGCAACCGACGTTTGGTCATTATTGAATTTTGAAAATTGACTGGGCCTTTAATGTCGGCCAGTACGTAACACTTCCCCCCTTGGAAGAAGAGGGAGCGTCCTCGCTCCGATATGAAATCAAGCACACTGAAAGTCGTATTTCGATTGCATGTGTCCCCTTACAATCTTAAGGTCTAGTTGAATTATATGATATTGGTACATGGATGTTCCTAGAAAGTAGTCATTGCTATACATGAATTATCTTAAGTCCTTATTTCAGATGTAGAACCGTAAGTATGATTGTCGTGGGTTTTTTATTTAATGTTCCTTATACTCGTTAACGGACTTTGATTACCAATGTACTTATTCTAAAAAAAAAAAAAAAAATTTTATTCTGAATATTGGATTGTACTAAATTACGCATAGTACTTTGACTAAAGGTAAGCTAAAAAAAATTGGGATGTCCTTAAGATTCTCAAGGTGGAGGGAATTCGAGGGTGTCCGAAATTCCCGTATTTGGCACGGTCAATGGTGGGGTTTACTGTAGTGGAGGGGTAGTGAAATTTCGGCTTCGAGGGGTGCGAAGCTGCTCGGGTAGTTTCTGAGCAGTCATTATTCTGTGAATCCTTGCGGTAAACAGTTCTCAAATTGACTATTTCGCTCAAGTTTATCGATATGGTGAAACGAAATCTGAAGGTCGATGTCGAAAGTCAATTCGCCAAGGGGTCGCGCGTGAAGCGACATTGTTGTGTAAGTATCGCAAAAATGATTTAGCACGTATTTTGTTAACCCATTAATAATTTATTGTGCGTTTCTTGTTTCTTTTTTTTTTATATATATGTATAGGGCCTGTCCTCTCTATTCCGGGTCTGGGCCTCGGTTCGGGAGCTACGGAGGGATGCGCGACGCGAGTTATCTCGACTTGAGGACGCCGTCGAATTCGACTTTTGGTCCATCCGCTGGCTGTTCGAGGGTCGCTGGGGGACTGTGCACCCTGAAGACGATTGGGACCACCCTGTCTGGATGGATCCACGCGGGATTTATGCGGCGTACTCGTCAGATTAATTGATAGAAACAACTATCAGAAAGGCCTTCTAAAATTTAAAACTAATTATGGCTGAAATAAACGTCAAATCATCCAGCATTTCACAAGCTGAAAGTAACTTAAGAACACCAGTCTGGAACAAAATAAGCAAGATTATAGAAGAAACATTACCCAATGATGTCACGATAACAATTTGCAAAGACAAAATTATAATTCCATCCGAAAATCTCAGAGAAGGCATAATACGAGAGTGTCACGAGACCCCGTTAGGAGCCCATAAAGAAGTGACCAAGACTTATAACAGAATCAGGCAAAAATATTATTGGCCCCACATGAAAACAAATATTCAGGAATTCATTAAGAAATGCACAAGCTATCAGAGAAAGAAACTAGTCAGAGTAAAGACAAAACAACCAATGGTTATTGTATTGTAGATACCGAGCGATCTCGTGATTCATTTGAGAATTACCACAAGAGTCGTAAATTCTTGTGTGCTATGATGCAACGGAATCGACGGTAAAAATGTTGGATTCAAAATTAATTGACGACAACTGGTTTCGCGTATGTAGGAAGAAAATTGAGATTCAGAACCTTTGGAAACAACAAATAATAATTTATTCCCGAACAATAGTAATCGTTTACAAATGGTAAAGTGAACGTGTTGTGTGAAATCGAGTAGAGTGGTCTCTAGACGCGATGTTGACGTGGTGACGAGGAGTTAAGAACTGCCTAAAAATTGTAGACACAGAAAAATTCTCAACTTCCTTGTGATGGAGGGAGAAGTTTCAAGCGACAGTATTGAACATTCTCATTGGCTATATTTTTTTAGACAATACGAAACAAAAATGCGATTGGTCAAGGGTTGAGCTCACCCGCGGGTCGGTACGACGCGTCTCGAGAGGCGGGCTCGCGGAAAAACCGGTTGTTGGCAATAAAACATTTGGTCGCCAGAGATCGACTCATCGGCTTTCCCAGCAATAAAACATCTGCAAGCCAAAAGTTGAAATTTCCTGTGAATAAGCCTTTGAAAATGTTCGATTTCTTAATCCTCTAAATGAATGCATTTTTGAATGTCTGTGTTTGTGTGTTCGTGTATAGTTGGAATATTATTACTAAATTTAATTCCACTTAATATTCTGTGCATAGCGTATCTTGCGACGCTCCAGTTATTACAGATACATCACCGGATGTATTTCATAAAGTAGCAATGGACATAGTCGGACTATTCGAAGTCTCGAAGAACAGTCACAAATACATTCTCACAATGCAGGACGATCAATCGAAATACGAGGGTGGGGTGAAAAATTTCCGGCCTGACCAAGAAAAACGACGTTTTAAAATTTTTTTTTGCTTTATTTTTCAACATAATCTCCCTCAACACTGATACATTTCTCATAACGGTGTTCTAATTTAGTTATACCAGTTTTAAACGTGGACTCATGAAGCTCCTCAAAATACTGATTTACAGCTTCGATAACTTCTTCGTTGCTCTTAAATCTTTTACCGCCAAGCCATTTTTTGAGGTTAGGAAACAGGTAATAGTCGCTGGGGGCTAAGTCTGGAGAGTAGGGAGGATGCGGCATCAATTCAAACTTCAATTCGTGGATTTTGGACATGGCAATAATCGACGAATGCGCTGGTGCGTTATCGTGATGAAACAAAATTTTTTTCTTCGCCAAATGAGGTCGTTTAATTTGCACCTCGTGCTTCAAACGTTGCAATAACTCTGCGTAGTATTGACCAGTGATAGTCTTACCCTTTTCAAGGTAATCAATATATATAATTCCTCTCGCATCCCGAAAAAAAGTAGCCATAATCTTGTTTGCCGATAAAATTGTTTTTACCTTCTTTGGAGTTGGTTCCCCTTTTCCAACCCACTGTTTTGACTGTTCTTTATTTTCAGGAGTGTAGTGGTGGACCCAAGTCTCATCGACAGTTATGAATCGGCGCAAAAATTCGTTTGGCTTACGCCTATACAGCGCCAAATTGTCGGTAGAAATGGTTTTTCGAAGCAGTTTTTGGTCGAGCGTTAGCAAACGCGGCACCCACCTTGCACACAGCTTTTCCATGTTCAAATGGTTGTGCAAAATATTTCGCACACGTTCAGCTGACATCCTACAGGTCTCAGATATCTCGTGCACTTTCAACCTGCGGTCTTCCAACACTATTTTATGGATTTTCTCAATCATTTCTGAAGTTGTGACCTCAACGGGCCGTCCTGAGCGAGACTCGTCAGAGGTGCTCACACGACCCATTTTAAATTCAGAAACCCACTGCTTAATAGTTGAATATGATGGGGAGGAGTCTCCTAGTGTTGAATCCATCTCTTCTTTTATTTGTTTTGGTGTAAAACCTTTCAAATAGAAGCATTTGACGACAGCACGTTTTTCCAATTTTTCCATTTTCACGAAAACAACGGAAGGGTCTCGCGCAATGTGCTCTCAAATGCAAACTAACGTAGCGATTGGGCCGGAACTTTACATACAAGCTTGGTAGGAATGGTTCTATAGGACGCCACTCCAAAAGTAGACCTAGTGGCGCCATTTCTTGGTCAGGCTGGAAACTTTTCACCCCACCCTCGTATAGCTTGGCTATACCCCTAATAAATGCAACGGCAGAGGAAATATCGAAAGCGCTAGTCCGAGAGTTTATAAATAAATTTGGTTGCCCCAAGGTAATCTTAACAGATCAAGGAGCAGCGTTCATAGAACAAGTTATGAAGAAATTAGCTAAAGCATATCAAATCCAACAAATCAAAACAACAGCATTCCACCCTCAGTCGAACGGCTCTCTCGAGAAAAGAAACCAAGTACTGGTAAACTTCCTGAAACACTATACACAAAAAAGGGACTGGGATGAATGGCTCTCACACGCAGCGATGTCATACAATACTAGCGTACACGAAGGCACAAAGTTCACACCATACAAACTCGTTTTCGGTACAGAAGCAAGAATACCATCAGCCATATCACCATTAGATAACGCAATGACATTCAATGATTACATTAAAGAGAAACTAGAACAAACCATGAAAATTGACTGGGCCTTTAATGTCGTCCAGTACGTAACACGTGAACCGCAGTCGCTCCGTTTCTTGGTTCAACTAGAATTGTCGTTTTATAAGTCCTTTATGTTCTCCCACAAAGGATGGTTGGGAATCTTAATAAAACAACATTGTGTTTCTCTAAAACAGAGTAGATATATTTGTAAACGGTTGTGACCATAATATTAATTATAAGTCTTATCTTACTATCTTACCTGAATCAGAGAAACGACAATTAAAGTTTATTATTTAGCTTTCCCACTCTTTCTCCTTTTCTACTTTTCTGATTCGTTTCAAGGTCTTTTTGCCAAATTCGAGAGTGTTCCACCGAATGTCGACGTAAATTGCTCAGCGCCATCTCTGACGTACATTGCTATTGCATGTTTTGTGGCGTGCCAGAATTGAAATAAAATGGAAAAATGTAGTTTCTTTACACATATTAAAACTTATAATTCTGCAAGTGATATAACATCATGTACATGTATATAATGTGTGCACTTATATAAATATATATAATCATAAAATATACCTTGCAAAGAAGTGAATATTTTCGACACATTAAATTGATCGATTAACCTGTATGCCACTTCTCTTGATAATCGAAAATGCATGATAAAATCGATATGGTCGTAGTTTGTAACAATATTTTCGATATAATTATTTATTTTAACGTGCTGTATTCTTTGCAGCATCCCATAAATTGGATGAAATATTCGTAATTCATGATCTAAAAAATAAAATTAATTTAATTCGCATTACAACTAAAAAGTAACTTACTCATACTTCTTTCGTCCGGCTTACTCCATTTATTGTAGGTTATATCTTAGGTTAGATTCATTTATTTTTGAAATTGATGAATAGTAATTTTTCACATTAATCAGATATGACCATCATTGTCTTCGTCTAAAAATGGTTCTAATGGTGGTGGTATTGGAAAAAAATCCTCTGCATCGGATGATTCCATTAATTCTAAATTTACGATATTTCTGTCAACGCGATGCGCCACGTTGAGCACTGAACTGAACTAAACTATTGCGTTCTTTTACATTCCAGTGTCCTCTTGCACGTCTACTGTACTGAACTGCACTGGCCTGTCTTACCACAATTCCAGTACAGTCCCGTGCAGTCCCAGTACAGCGAAAAAGAACAAACCTACGGTGTTTCACATCCCTATTTACCGAACGATGACGTTCCACCGCTCCTATCAGATCGCTGCGTCGCAGCTCTGGCATTCGCTGCCGAATAATATTCGAATTTCGCCGTCCGCCGACATATTCAAAAGTCGCTTATGCAGGCATTTCTTGCAATTAGAGTGTTAGGTGGCAGCGATGAAGGCGAAAAGAAAAGCATAGAGCATAAGACACGTACTCTCTCGCATAAATACTCTTGTAATAACTCTTACGTGTACTCTTGTAATAAGAATGTTAGTAGTAAGTAATTTTAGTTGTAAGTATTAGTCGCATTTTCGACTAAAAATAGTTCAATTAAAATTGTCGTACTTAAAATCGTTGAATTAGAATTGTTGGATTATCAACCAGAAATTGTATTTTTCTTGCTGTCTCTGTATTTGTCTCATAACCTGGCTAGAGCATAAGCAAATAAATCAATTCAATTCTCTATGACGCGTGAGTGTGATGGTCTCTCTCTCTCTCTCTCACGCATCAGTCTCTCGCTATCTTCTTCAATTCCTCCATTCTCTTGTCCAGTTTAACACGAGCGTCTGTCCAGCGCCCCATAAGAAATATTCACTTCAACAAAATTTATAATCCTTTTGATTTTTTTGGCCAACCGGCTTCAAATCCAAACTCAACCGCTACTTTCAAGCACACCATTAACCAGTCCATCCCATGAAGCGCGGCTGTCGTTATTGGTGGAATTTCAGGCAGACCGAACAGTATGTTAACTTCTTCGTGCGTGCGGAGTGTGTGCTACTTTTCAACATATATAATTTCGGAAATATTAATGATTTATAATGCTCTTACAGATACATCCGTTCATACGCGAATCGAACTACTGTTACGCTCTGTGCGTATTGAGGGTGCTGGCGAACCACCCGGAACTTATTCGACATGCAATGCAGTTGACGATCAAAGATGACCATGTTGGACGTATCCTAAACGCTCTTTTAAACAACGAGATCCCGTAACAGGTACTTTATTCATTATTAAGAACATGATTACTTATTTTTAATTATCTTATATATATATATTTAAAGGAGTCGAAACAAACAAGAGGGTTAGCAGAAAGGATTATTATGCGTATCGTTTGATGATTAGGCACGGTCAAGAAAACGTCATTCTACGATGTCGGGAGCTTTGCCAACAATTCATGGTCGACGACATGTATGTGAAGATTGTGAGCGAACGACTACGATACTTACGATATAGCCAGCAGAAGCTGCATACGGAAGAATACATTCACTTGAGAAACGCTATTGGGAACAACGCTGACACTGCCGAAATTGATAACTCTGTCATTCTACCATCATCGTATGCTAGATGTATTCGGTTGAGTGGCAAAAGCGAGGATTACCTCATGCTCACATTTTGATTTGATTCATCGACAAAATATGCTCTGAAGACATTGATAGTTTAATTTCTGCAGAAATTCCAAATCCGTCTGACCAATTATTGTTTGATATTGTTACTACAAACATGATTCATGGCCCATGCAGACATCTGAATCGTTCATCGCCTTGCATAGTAGATGGAAAATGTACAAAACGTTTTCCTAAAGATTTCACAAACGATACGGTCACACATGTCGACGGGAATCCAATATATCGTCGAAAAAATACGGATAACGGCGGACAATCATTTACGAAAACTATCATTAACGCAAAAATTGACATTGACAATCGTTGGATGGTACAATATTCACCTCTGCTGAGCAAAACATTCAATGCTCATATTAATGTTGAGTTCCGCACATCAGTGAAGAACATCAAATATATTTGTAAGTATGTGAATACAGGAAGTGATATGGCTGTGTTTTGAATTGAAAATCCCAATGTGAATGCTCATCCATTAAATAACAATGATGAAACAACGAACTACTAAATTGGCCGGTACATCAGCTCCAATGAAGCTGTCTGGCGTATCTTCGGTTTCCCAATTCATGAACGGTATCCAGCAGTTATCCATTTAGCTGTCCATCTTGAAAACGGCCAGGGCGTATTTTCACTAACGAGACAGCGCTTGATCGTACTATAAATCCACCAAAAACTACCCTCACCGAATTTTTTGAATTGTGTAATCGTGCGGATGCTTTTGGTGGCTTTGTACAAACGCCAATATATTCAGAAGTACCACGCTATTTTACGTGGGCTCAATCAAAAATATGGATGCCCCGCAAGCAAGGCACACCAGTTGATGGTTTATTCAAATCAAACAATTTGGGTCGCGTATATACTGTGACGTGATTTTCCCGATGTGGGGAAAAGTCACAGTCCCAAGGCCGTTATCGGGTTGCTCTCGCCGCACAAACCGTCGATTGTATGCGCTACCGATTTTTTAATTTTTTTGTACTGCCGTTATGGATAGATTTTGTGAGGTGACAGAAAGAAGGGCCGGCGAGTACGCTCGGAAAATTGATGCAGGTCCGGCTGCAATACCGGCGCCCCGCTGTTAGGTGCATCGTGCATACGGGAAGCGGAGGTTTTAGGATTGCGGGCAAGAGCGGGAACCTCTCGTGCCGCCGATGTAAGTGCTCTCCGGTGCACGATGTAAGTGCTCTCCGGTGCACGATGGCCATGGGGATACGATTTTCGGCGTACTCGCAAGATCTCGAGTAACGTCGATAATTGCGATTTCGGTAAGGTAACTATTGTGTCGAGCGAGAGGGCAGTAGCTCTCGGTGATAGATTTCATATTTCGGCTGATCGAAGTCACCCTCACGCGACATCCCCTCCACTCCTAAGCTCGTTCTTTCAAACCCTTTCTCCCACCATCTTCCATCATCCGAAATCAGTCCTCCTCCAACACCTAAACTGCATAGACGTTACACCGCTCCATCACAAATAATAAACTTATTCACTCGCATAAATATACGCGCACTTTATTCCTCACCGCTTACCATCCGTCACATGGTGTCAAAAGTTGGATTCGACCAACGCGAATCATCTTAAAATTTTTTTTAATAACAACAATAAATTACACAAACGACACAGCGAAGACAAAAAAAAATAAAATAAAATAATAATAATTTAACACAAGTGAAAAAAAAGGTTGGAGACAAATCACATCAAACACAGACCACACTATACATTATACTCTTCACAACGTACACGGAAACGAAGCAGCAAAGAAAGAAGAAAGAACACATACGCAACGATCACCGATAACACACAACGAAGCAACGAGCGAGGAACAGCGAACGAACCACACTCGACACGACCTCAGCCACACCAGCCCCACTACGCCAACACACAGACGGAACAACGAAGACGCACGCACACAACGACCACCAACATCTCAGCCGCTACGCGTGAACCACCGTCCCAGCGCATAAAAGATCAGCTGATGCTTACGCTCATCATCGTTCTTCTGGCATTGTAAATACACTCCACTCAAAAATCTTTTGCATGATAGCTCTGAAAATCGCATATTCGTTCATGGTGGAAGTAATTCACACACAAACATTAATAACTACACACGGAATGTAAACATTTTTTTTGTTGTCTCCCCCTCTCGAAAACTTTTCGGCAAAAAAAATTTGGAGCGTCGACTTAGACGCTATGTACAGTTACAAAAATTAATTCCTTATAATTTTACTATGCACACGCGAAAGAAGGGACGTGAGTTTTATTGGAAGGTCCGTTGGCACTTAGGCCGATACATTGGCACGTTTTATTTTCTCCCAACGTTGATTGTTTGCAAAAAAAAAAGGTTTATGTTCGAGACGTGTTCATTATAGCTGCGAGTGGATTAAGGGTTTTGACTAAAAACTCTCTAAGTCTACTCGAGTCGTAAACAATAAAACAATTTCAACGCGCTTTAAATTTGGGATACCCTTCTGGCGGCCAAATGTTTTATGAGTCGGCGTTTTTTCCCAAAAGGGGTGTACACTCGCGAAAACGTAGGTACATTGTTGTATTTCAACAGAATTATCTTAAGATGCCTACGACCCAATGAAAACACACGTCTCATCCTTGGATAAATTTCCATCTCCGTCAAAGGAGTGGGAGCAAAATCAAGGATCTTAATTTTCCAGTTTTTCTAAGACAGTTCTTTTCGAAACGTTGCCGAGTCAACACTGAGTTCTCCTAAATGTTGCCGAGTCAACACTGAGTTCTCCTAAATGTTGCCGAGTCAACACTGAGTTCTCCTAAATGTTGCCGAGTCAACACTGAGTTCTCCTAAATGTTGCCGAGTCAACACATTTAGTATTAACATTAGAGTTGCGGTGTCAACCTTTAACTTTAACTCGTATAGTCAAAGTTCATGTACAAATTTCAAGTTTCTAAAAATACAGTTCATTCATATTCGAATTATATTTTTATGCGTAACTAGTCACCCTTCATTAATTTAAAGTGTGACATCCCTAACTTCTTTCATCACATCGCAGTGCAGTGAGATTTACAACCTCATTGGAACAATAACGGTTCGTGAACGGAGTTTAGTGCGAAACAAAATTTTTTTTTTTTACATTTAACCACCAACGAACAAAAATGTACATTTAGTAGCCACAGTTCAAAGTTAATAAACATGTCTCCATGTCATTTTATCGCGCCGTAATCTCCAATCCACCGACCAAACCACCTCGTAGAATAAATAGGCGAAATTCAGTACCCCCACATTTGTACCCAAACATTGAACACCAAATTATTACAATGGCCGAAAATAACAACCCAGTGAACACAGTTATGTTTGTACAACATTGCCGTTATGTACCGAAAGTCACATGTAATGTTACAAGAGCGTTACATGTTGCTTACATGCAAGTTGCCATTTCGCACTCCTGAGTGTAACAAGTAACGTAACTTTTGTTACATTCCTGTTACATAACTGATCACATCAACGTTTCGTATCAGTTACGTAATATTCAAGTAACAAGTAATATATTTGCAATGAAAATAGTATATATGTTATAAAAACTCTTTTTCGGGGATATAGTAGGCAGAAATCGACATAACGTATTTTATATTCGTTCTTGATTGTTTATACATGTCAAAATAATTAATAACAAAATAACAGATTGAAGAACAAAAATCACTTATACATATATGCTTTGGATAGGTATATTTCGCTATCCTTAATCGATATATAATGGAACCACGCTGGATTTTTTAAAATAAACGTAATTTGTTTTACAAATTTCATCTTTTACTATGAAATAATAATGAAACAGAATAATATAAACATTAGAACTAATCGAAGTATGTTTTAATCAGAAAATATTGAATAGCTTTTATATATAGTAGTATAAAAATAGTTTAACGCAAATAAAGTTTTGTATCAAAACTAAGTTATATAAATAATAGAAACTTTTAAACTTGACTAAATTTATTTCAAATAGGCTCATTATCCTGGGTTTTTTTGCCTTGAGACCGTGTGAAGCGTTGTTTTGCAAAACGAAACCACGTTGAGGCCACGTCAACGAATTCCACTTCTTGGAATGGAGCACGGGTGCGGAGTATTTCTTCTAAAAAGGAATTAACATATGCTATTTGAACATAATTTGAAAACGACTATTAAATTTTATTGGTTTACTATGCATATGTAAGAAATTTACTTTATGTCGGTAAAATCATCATGTCTAATTTTTGGAAGTCTTTCTACTACCTTTTTCTACAAAGTTCACAACATACCCTTTATAATATCTGTAATGAATAATTCTCCAATGGCGAAATTATTTTTTCGTCCTTTCCATGAGCACTCCTGTGCCAGTTGGTTTGAAAATATCTTAGCGAGAATGTTTTTAACATTCTCTTGTGGCATTGGAATGGTTTCAGAATTTCCGATAGATTATATGCACTTGGTTTGTTTGGGAGTAACGAAACGTTTAATCAAATTTTGGTTGAAGGGTCCAAAAAATCTCAGACTACCAACAGAAAAAATTACCTACCAACAGATTACGTTAACAGAAATTTACTTGCTATTCGTAAGTCTATCCCATCTGAATTTTCAAGATTGCCTAGGAAGTTAAATTTAATTGATCGATGGAAGGCCACAGAGTGTCGACAATTTCTTTTGTATACTGGACCTGTATTGTTGAAATCGATCCTTTCGAGACATTTTTATCTGCATTTTCTCGCTTTTAGTATCGCGATTCGTATTTTATGTGATTCTTGTTTGTATTCAAATTTGAACGATTATGCAAATGAACTATTGAGATGGTTTGTAAAAGAATTTAAAATATTGTATAGCGACACATATGTTTCTTACAATGTTCACAACCTTATTCACTTAGCTAATGACAGCAAAAGACTCGGCCCTCTTGATGATTTCAGTGCATTTAAATTCGAAAATTTCATCAGGAATTTGAAAAACAGACTTCAAAATGCACCGAAACCTTTAGAACAAATTATTTGTCGAATTACGGAAGAAAATCGATTGCCGGTTGAATCGAAATATCGGAAAGCTTCATTGATTGTCTATCGATCAAAACGGATACCAAAAATAATAAATGCGTTCAAAAGCAAAGGTTTTTTGTTTTCGGCAAAAGAAAACAATAACTGCTGCCTTTTAACCGATTTATCAATTTTCATTATTGAAAAAATTTACAAAAAAATGACGACTGTGTACCTCAAAGGCAATGTTATCACAGAAGCACAACCATTCTTCTCTGAACCATGCGATTCTACAAAAATAAGTATTTTTAAAATCAATAAATATTCAGCTGCAGTAAGCAGGATAATTAAAAGTTCGGCAATTAGTAATAAATGTCTTAGACTTAACTGTCCCGAAAGCAGTGATTGTATTATTATCCCTCTTCTTCATAAACATATGACCGGCAACTGATAGTACGTACATATTGTACGCAATTGCGTTCACAAAAGTGTATGATATTATAATGTAAAAATTCTTTTAAGATGTGAATAAAAGAAATATGTTTTTTACTTTAATTTTTAGTGTTTTTTGTGCATAACATTTACCTAGGTTTACGGGAAAAATCGGCGCTCGGGTCTACCCGAGCATTCGCACCTGGGGGCTTATTACGGTTCTCGAGCGAGTTTACTCACTTCTCGCATTTTCATCTCACGTGAGTTTACTCACCTATTACGGATCTCTCGAATGAAAATGTGAAATAACTAGGCACTTCCGGTATAGGGATCTCACATTTTCACGAAAGTTGGCGCCATATTTACAAAGTACATTTAACCGTTGTGTAATGCGTGATACAAATTTTGTAAAATGAATGTTACTGAAGAGCAAAAAAAAAAGATATTATTAAAATATATGAAAGAACATGAAGATTTTGGACGGGGAAGGTTAAGGTACAATAGTGGAAATAAAAAAAAATTGGTGAGCACTATATTCACACATTAAATTTAGTATTAATATACATCAAAGTTATTGAATACTAGTTTAATTTGTGCATACCATTTTATTTGTTTTCTATTCTAAACGTAAACTATTGATAAATATAACCTCTATAGGCATAAAGGGATTAACCTGTAAAATCGACGAAATTCGTTCTCCGTTATGTTAAATTGACGGATATCGCTAACTTTTATTCTTCGATCAACAAAAATGGAGTCATGTTTGTTTTTCGAGTTTTTCGATGGGACTTCCACGCAAATGTAGGCAAATCACGCTCACGAGCATGCGCACGGCGGTTCTCGACACAGAAGTTCGTGTCGAGTAAACTCACGCGGATAATCTCGTCTTTTCACCTAGTGAGATTCACCGTAATAGGGTGAGCCGCTCACTTTCGTCATTTTCACTCGTTTCGAGAACCGTAATAGCCCCCCTGCTCGACGCTCGGCCACTAAAACTGATCTAGCTTCAAAAATATGTCAAATTGGCCTCTAAAATTTTGAACACATATTCTTGGATAGTTTTGGAATAGATTTAAGACAAAAACGAAAAATCGATTTTTTGAAGCCTGTAAAGCAGACTACTGCCTTAATATTTTTGTAATATTCTAGAGCCATTCCGCAGAATGTGGAGCGTCGACTAAGACGCTATAAGCTATGTTTTATTATTATTCATTTTATTTTTCTTGAATGTTTAAGAGATCTGTAAAACTTATATCTGCAAACAGTAAATTCAATATTGTTCCGTAGACAATCATGCATTTTCTAGGGAAAGACCTTTCCGCGGTAATCCTTTCGGGTCCATAAAAAAGGGGAAAGGACAGTTCGCGACCAACGTCTGGTCGCCAAATGTTTTATTATTGGGAAATTCCTCCAAATTAGTAATACGGAAAAAAACCCATGAATCAGGCTCTGGTCGCCAAATGTTTTATTAAAGGGTTGACCCTTTGGGGGTTCTATGTACCCCCACTGACCGCGAGTTCAAGAGGTTCCCCACTTCCAAAAATATTAAATCCACGAACCAATGAAAATGCATGATTGTTTGCAAGACGCTTCTCCCTCCATTTGGGAATGAAAAAACAAAAATTCAAGGCTCTCTTAAACTTTTCAAGACAAGTCAGTCTCAATCGAGAAGTCATCCATTCCAGTCATAACGAATCCAGAATTAGTCGCCGAGACAATTCGGAAGTCAAGTTTACTTTTTCACATAGCTATCACCGTGTAAATTCGCTTCAGTGTAAAGTTGTAAATAAAGTTTTGTTACAGTTTATTAACGTGTCCGATCCTATTATTTTATTTTACGCGAAACCAGTTGTAGCCGATTAATTTTGTCTGCAACCGCACCGTACGAACCCGTCGCAGCATAGCGTACGAGAACTTACAACTCTCGTAGAAATTCGAAATAATACGAATCGCGAGATCGCCGATGCGAAACAGAATGAGTTACTCGAGATACGTGATCCCATATTTCAATCACGCCTGTCATATGAACGGGACGTGCATCTATTCAAGATTTCCTAAGTAGTTGAAGCGGTATACAATAATTGGCTACTAAGAGATAATTTGACTACCCTGAAAGGGCATCCCGAAGTCAATCCCAACATTGAAACCCTCTCCTTGTAATTACTAGTGGTTGTATATTATATGTAGGACATATTAATTACATGCTTTTCAGGTTGAAACTCAAGTGACGAAATTGGTTAATATTATAATTCTTGTCCTCGGGGTCGACTAGAAATGTCTAGTCGGCAATTTTTCCGGCTGGCAAGATTAAACCGGGGGATTCAACGCATCGAATCCACCAGATATTCAATAATAAAATTAAGTTTTTTCAATAATGTATATATAAATAAATTCTATTTTTTTAATAACATATCCTTTTTTATTATTACAATATTTCTTATACAACCCCCAATGCACTGCATAAGCTTTCCCGCCCAATTTCAAATATCCTGAGGCCCCAACTGTAAAAAATAAAATTCGTTTCACAGGCAAGGATCTGAAAGTGTCGTCATACCAGCGTCACGAAATTCTCATACCACGGACAAAATTCTCATACGCCGGCAAATGAGGGACGGGACATGACGTTCTGCCGTTGTACGATGCTCGCGATGACCTTTTTTTCTTTTTACAGATTGTTATGATCAAATTATTATAACTCCTCACGCTTGGTACTCAAAGCGAACACCTGAAACTACATAAGAATAATCGATCACCTTTATCATTATCATTTGACAAATAGTTAAACGTGTATTTTACTAAGTGGACTCGTGGTCCTTACTAAGATCAATAAAGAAACCAACGGACCCTTCGTCCCCGAACCTAGACCTTCGGTCCTCGTCACTATCACCAAAGATAATACTGAATTTCACACTTAGACCTTTGATCCTTAGTACAACCACCAAATTCAACACCACCTGGCCCTCCTCCACCTACCCCTGGAATTCTCCCACCATCGACTACTATGTAATATTATTTAAGGCAGTGCATCCGCACCGCAACCAGTCATTCTAATACCGACCTTCTGACGGTTAACTTTTGTCACTCCGTATACAAAATTGTTGTCTACGGACTACACTATTGTACTACGTTTACACCGAATAAATCAATTAAACAGTTTTGTTACTACAAAACCGTTTTTGTATATTATTTCTTCGGTACGAGTCCCTCGAACCTTAACAAGATCGAGTTTGAAAATTAAACAATTCCCCAATCGCCCCGAATTTTCTTGTCTGTTCGGAGGCCAAAATTTTCATACATGTATGAGAATTCTCATATGTCTACCATACCTGTGAATCACAAGTTCCATCTTTAAAGTTAGTATAGAAAATCTACCATTCGCGATCTCAAAACTCGTCAGCGTCGAGGCAAATAACGTAAGGCCATTTGGCATCGAGTGTTACCTCCCTGTACTACGTTAATGAATGTATACAGTTGGAATATATATACTGTGTTCAGTATGCCTCAATATATAGCTGCACGATATATACAGTTTTGTAGATGTGTGAGAAACGGAATAACACAATTTCCTCACAAAATCAGAGACCCTTTAAAGAATGTTACCAAATCGTCGTGAACATTTATACCAACGCACGACTCTGTTTGAGGCGAATTCCCTCGCCTATATACCACTATGTCGACACACTTCCCGCGAGAATCGTAGCCATCTCTCGGAACCAGATTACACCTCGCATATAAACCTCCAAATAGTAGCGTCCGATGAGCATGCTATCTACCTGTACACTGGCTCCAATCCTAGCACAGTTGATGTCGCAATAATTAAAAATTTCACAGATAAAATTCGAATGGAAACAGTTAAAGAGTTAAACTCAGATCACTGGCCTATAAACATCACTCCGTTTTAAAACCATGTAGAAAATACAACTCCAAAAGAATAAATTATGCCAAAGAAAACTGGATGAATTTCAGGAAACAAATCGATGAAAAAATCGAACATATAAACGAACCTAAGATAATAGAGAAAATAGATAACGTTGTTATGCAAATAGCCAAAGTCATCCAGAGAGCAATAGAACAAACAATTCCAGTAACCACTGAAAAGCCATTTAGATTCGCTTTGCCAAAAAACGTCCAAGCTAGAAATGAATGATTAAAGCTAGAATCAAAATTAGACGACTCTATCGAAGAATTAGAAACAGAGGCATAAAAAGAATATGGTATGATCTCGATATAAAGATCAAACTAGACATAGTAATCTTTATGTTATATATCAGAAATATAACAATGCTATCTCCATGCAACATTATATTTGTTACATTCAAGTTATATATTAGTGATATAACTTTCATGACTTGACCCTTATTATCAAGGACTGATAAAAAATGAGTGAATATAAAGATTAATATATTTAAAACATTAATCCAAACAAGTATTTTCTTGAATCACTGCAATTTTATTTGTTGAACTGATTTTATTGCTCGACAAAAATAAATTTGACTAAAAGAAAATCTGTATTGAATGAGATTAAAAAATATTTCCATTAAAATAATTATTTTAAAGAAATAAGAGCCATGGAAATAATATTTAATGAATACTGACTGATGTTTATTATTTTATTAGTTTATTTTATTTCATTATTATTTCATTTCATTATTATTTCATATTATTCTAAAAGATCCTATCCAGTATTTTCCTATTCATTTATTCAGGCTAACATTTAGAAAACAATTAAGTTTATTTTAGAAAACCCTATGGATATTTGTTATTCAAGCTTCGTTGTATTTTATATATATATAATACTTCTTAATTATTCCGACATGTATTCAAACTGAAGAAATAATATAAAAACGTTTGAAACATAATAAAATTAATCAAATAATTTGTAGGTCGATTTCTGCCAACTATATCACCGAAAAAGAAAGTTTATAATATATACTATTTTCATTGCTAATACATTACTTGTTACTTGAATGTTTCATAACTAATACCTATTTATTGATGTCATTAATTATATAACAGTAATGTAACAAAAGTTACATTACTTGTAACATTCAGGAGACGGAAATAGCAACTTACATGTGACCAACATGTAACGTTCTTATAATACTGTATGTAATTTTCAGTACATAATGGCAATGTTGTACAAACATAACTGGGTTCACTGGGTAATGATTAAGTAAACGTAAAAATGAACATAGTGTAAAAAGCTAATAATTAATAAGTTAAAAAGTCAAAATACTTATCAAGAACTAAAGGACGAAGCGTACTCGAAGGGTTTTTTATACTGTTATACCTAAAACGAAGAAAAATATTATTTAAAATTAAAATTGACAACAAAACTAAAACTATAAATGGACTAGTGAGTGACATACCCAAGAATAATCCCTAGTTCTAATAGAGTTGAGCTCAAATACAATTAAACTCATAAGAGCTAAATTATCAACAACAAATATTTGTCTAAAACCAAAGAGAAATAATAAACAACTTCAACAAAACGAAAAAAAATTTATATATATGAATACGATAGCTTGCGACCAACTTAACGTGGGTGCAGAAAAGTTCACCCTTTGGCCGCATAGATGTCGCACCACCAACTCTCGAGGTTTCAACTTTTTTCGAGCGTTATTGCTCTCCCCCTAATCTTTGGTTGTATAATACATGGTTTGCGTCAATTTACTACGATTCTGACAGTTGGGTTACATTTTCTCCACAAAACATCAATGTATCAATAGGAATCAAAATAGGAGTTAGGACATTGGCGGTAAAAATATGATAGAATCGTTGATGATGAACCACGTAATGAAAACTTTCCGAAAAAGTCTATCGAATGCAAAACACGTGCTTATTTTGACGGGCAGTGGAATATCAGCAGAATCGGGGGTGCCGACGTTTCGTGGGCCCGGTGGTTTTTGGCGAACTTATCGAGCACAAAGTCTCGCAACACCCGAAGCATTTCGTGCTAATCCTTCGTTAGTTTGGGAATTTTATGAGTATAGACGACAGCTCGTTAGTAAAGTCATGCCTAACAAGGTATAATCGTAGTTGTAATACCAGTGGAAGGCAACCTTACTCTCCTTTACCTCTCTTTGTCTTTCCATTCGTTATTTCATCCCAAAAAAAAAGATTGGCGTAATAGAAAAATATACAAAAGATTGTATGACAAATTTATAACGTTCCAATATTGGTACCAAATGGATGCTACAGTCCTGGGTTAGACACGATGTGAAACTTGTTAGATGCAGTTTTTCCTCTCCACTATGGTCACCTATATTGCCATCTCCTTCCTACTTGCTGCATCGGTTGCAGCTTATCATTGCAACGAAATAAAGTATTTGATCAATTTGAATCTTAAGTCAGTGTTGCAGACGAATTTCGATTCGAAAATGTGATTTGTATGTTCTTTGGCACTGAGGAAGCAAATGTATTAAAATTTTGAGGGCATGTAGAGAATTGTAGCAAAAAATGGCTAAATGTTATTTTTTTCAAAATTGTTAACATCACTCTCTAGATGCCCTGAAAACCGTAATGCTCAGAGCCAAAGGAAGTTCGGATAATGTTTTTGAATCACTCGTCGCTTGCAACACTATCTTCAAAATATTAGGCAAAAACGACAGTCTGGTACATTGTGTCATAATTGTTTGTGTGTACTTGTCAAATTTTAACCTCGTCAGTTGCTCTGTGCCGGAGAAAATGCAGATGACATGTTCTAATCACTCACTGGCAGTAACACGGTCTTTTAAGGCCTATAATGGGTTTTGAAAATATATAGAGATCGATAATATTTTCTTATTGCCGGAATTATACATTTATTAGCTCTTCAATTTTTCCACAATATAGCTAAGAACATGGGAGTTTAAATGAAGTTGAACAGAATGTCTCATGTAAATTGTCTAAATAATTCAGCCAATTTTTAGAATTCTTAATTAAAGATTCACTTCTGTAAAATTACCAGAGAAAATTTCTAGCAATAGCCATTGTGATTGACCATTGTATCGGAAAAATAACAAACAAGTGAATTAATAAAATTCATGAAAACAGCTCATTTTTCTGACCATCATAAATCCCAGCCTATCGCTCTCTCTTGGTACACCACGATGGACATGACGATATCGATATACCTTTGCAATCATATTACTTGCTGAGTGTATTACATACACATGAGCTTATCGCAAGTGCAAACTGTAATGAAATATGAACAAAATTCAAGAGTCTAACAGTGTATACGTTTGTAACCATTTATATAGTTCGACCCTGTTAATCAATTATTTTCTGCCATTGGGAAATTATTTCGCAGCTTCATAGAGAATATGAATATAATATCTAATATATGTTCCGCAGGCGCATGTAGCAATTTCAATGTTTCAAAACCGACTGGAAAAAGATGGAAAGACGGTTACTGTTATCACACAAAATATAGATGGACTTCATCAAAAAGCTGGTACGGAGAATGTTATTGAACTTCACGGGTCGCTGTTCAAGACTCGTTGTACGAAATGCAAAAATATTGAGTTCAACCAAACAATACCAATTTGTTCAGCTTTGGCAAATAAATGGTAAATTTTATACATGCCTATCACCACCATGGACATTTTTTACAGGTTGGTCCATGCAACGTGTATACCGTTATAACTTCCAAAGTATGCGTTGCATGCCAAAATGTTATATACAAAAGTTACATGGTTTAAAGGATTACACTACGTACAACATCAATTTTTTTTATAGGTCGAGGCGTTTCGAAGATTTGAAGGACAAGTTTGTTTCTTTTTAAACAGAACACTATATTTTTTATAGCAAAATATGGTACAGAATCGAATTCTGAGTAAAAAAAAGTATTGATCTTTATTAGCCCTAAACTTAATAGCTAACGAATAATTTCATTTTATTAATTGAAAATTTTTTCATATAAAAAAAAAGTTGTCCTTCAAATCTTCGAAGTGCCTCGACCTAAAAAAAACATTGATGCATTACGCAGTGCACCCTTATGATCTTGTAACTTTTGTATACAACATTATTTCGTGCAACGCATACTTTGCAAGTTATAACGTTGCATACATTGCGTGGACCACTCTGTATATCTACTCTGCACATTAAAAACATAGTTGAAGATATCGGAAGCCACATTATGTCTGTTAACCAAAGTTTTGACTCTCGTGCTAATAAAAAGTGCAATTCATTTTTTTATAAACGTTGTAGCAACCTTTTTTTTAATTCCTTGGTATTATGAGGCTATTTATTGTATATACTGCGTGGCTGATAATGCTTATGCGTTTAACGATGAACCGGCAGCTCGCCCGATCCAGAAGCGACATCCTCTAATATTTCCATTGAGGAATTACCAAAATGCGGGAAAAACGGATGCTCTGGACTTCTGAGACCGGATATCGTGTGGTTCGGTGAAAACCTTGAAGAGATTATTCTTGATCAAGCTCGTAAGTCCGATTATGTAAAATAAAGTGTAACAAACGTACACCATTTTTCATTAATGTTTATATATCTACAACTCGAATATGGATTCACATTTTATACCATTATTTGTCGTATTTTTTGTCAGATAAAGCTGTCGAAAGTTGCGACGCCTGTCTCATTATCGGTACCTCGTCTGATGTTTATCCCGCTGCTATGTTCGCACCTCAAGTTGCACAGCGTGGTATGCCCGTTGCCGAATTCAACCTTGAAGAGACGTCCGCCACTCGACATTTTCAGTGAGTACTTGCCCTCGTTGAAAATAGTTATTTGCTAATACCAAAACATGTAGCTTAGATAATGTTTACGAAGCCACGAAAAGAAAACGATAGCTATTATGTTCTAAGACTTTAATTAAGCATCACATTTCAGCCGGAATTGACATGTTTCTTTATTATTGAAGGTACCATTTTTGTGGCCCTTGTTCAATAACCGTACCAGAAGCTCTTGAACCTTAAAAGAGGTAAGCCTTTTCTGTAACGCTACTCGTCATAGTTAAAAACGTTTTAAGCGTAGGCAGACTTCATAAACGATATAGTTAGGCTGGTAGTTCTATGGCTAAATACTTGCCTATGTAGTTTGACGTAATTCTGATATTAAAACTCATTTGTTTCCAACCTATTTAATAATAACTCTTGCGCATATGTACAACGTAAATTTTATTTATAAAAGACTGATTTCATATACAATTAGAACGACGCACGCATCAAGCAATGGATATACAATCGTAACCCCATATTCACAGTTCCATTATTCGTGTTTTCAATATTCAGGATAAAAAAAATTACGCCCACTTCTTGTATTCGCGGCGGAAAATTTCTTTATTCGCGCATCCAGAATTAGCATTATATGTTGTATTTTTTTAATAATATGCCTTTATTTACCAGTTTGTTACGTCGCAAGGTGGAGAGAGAATATAGCCCTGTCGAGAATCCAATGTGTGCGCGAAAATTTGGATTGGGTAACGCTGTTCGATTGGACGTGAGCTCGCCGCCTTGGACTTACTTGTGCTCAGGTATATCCAATTCAACGATTTAGATTAATCGTCGAGGTACGTTCCTCTCCGAAGACGTTTCGATTGATGATTGTTTCCTAGGATCCGTAAGGATGGAAAATTATTAATCTTGGGAAATTATTAATTTCAACACCAACAACTCACATACACTTAACAAAGAACTGATATTTTATTCGACTTTGAAATTACAACACAGAATTTGTACTTAGAGTAGTTTCGTAGAGACTGGAATCTCCCTTAAGGTACTGACTGTTTCGAGGTTGATTGAATTCTGAGTTTTCTTCTGAAAGAAGGTTAATGATTTTGCCTTGGTTTGGGAGGAGTTACAAAAATTTGTTAAGTTTGATTCGTTCAATTCTTTAGCGAGACTCTTCGTCTTTTGTGGAAGGGTTGTTTTGAAGACGCGGGGGTGACTTGGGGTCGTCGCTTTGTGGACGACTTTTCACGACAAAGAAAGTGTGATTTTAAATTATGGTTTCGAGAAAAATACAGAGTTTTTGTTTAAGACTGGGTTTTCGAGTGGTGATATTGGACAAAGCGTTCGTTGAAATGTAATATGAGTAAAGGAGGTAAAGGGAAGTTTCTCGGACTGGGACTTATGAATTAATGTGTGGTCCACTTTAAGACTAAGAGTATTTAATAGCATTTTTTTTTACTAAGGGCTAATTATTATTAGAATGTATAATAAGAGGAGTGTTTATTCGTTGGAGAAGTGTGTGTGAGGACGAGGGTGTTTGCGCGTTTGTTTACATAGAAAAGTTGAGTTCGGAGTTTCAAATATCTGGAAAATAATTTTCGGGGTATTCTAAGAAATTCTGAATAGTTTCATGTCTGAGGCACAGATATTAATTGTTTCTTACATATAGTGATGTAGGGGAAAATAATTAGTTGGTAGTACGAAAAAAGATGTACATTGAATTTGAATTTTGCCGGCAGGCTACATTGCTTTGAAGGTAGGTAAGATAATGTTCTAATTAATCGACCGGGGGTATACGTTACCCATGTTGGGACGTAATAGTTACTTGTAAACGCTACAAAGTAAATATCAAAGTATTTATAGAGAAATAAATACGTATATAAGTATTATAAAGAAAAGCCGCTGCCACCACCGCGTTAGGGTACGGCCTGAGTGCGACGTTCGATGGGTCGGAGGATGCAGCGTTCATAAAAGTGATGCTAAAGCTCAGACGAACTCCAATGATGTCGGTATAGTAGTGAATTTGCACATTACGCATCTCCGTTAGATGGCAGTCAAGCCGTTCCTATGTGGGGGTATAGATGAAGATGCCTGTAAATCATCTGTAAATGTACCTGTTGATAAGGTTGCTCTTGTCAGTATAAATCCAGGTTCGTTCGGTAAAGAAGAAGGAGGCCTGAAAAAGGAAAGTGCATTTCGTTTCGGGTACAGTGACAGACTCCAATGCGAACGAGATGCAGCCAACTTCACGTGGTTTGCAGCGCGCTCTAGGACCGAAAAGTTTTTAATGATAAGATGAAAATAAAGCTCTAACAAACGATAAAAATCGATTAACAAACACTAATAAACGACTAACAATCGGTTGGCATAGAAAAAAATTTGATATTTCAATAGTCGCCGACTAAGTTTATAGAACTATACGGGTGCTAGTTTGTAAGAATTGGTTGTCTAGGTCGAACTGTCTCTATATGCGCGAGCCTCGTGAAGTTGGCCGGCCAACTTCAACTTTATTAATTGACTTTTTTTATATCGTTAGGTAGCGTTAGGTAGTCTCATTAAAACGTTAGGTAGTCAATAGTTTTTTCAAAAAAAAAAATAATTAAGAATGTATGTGAAGTTGGCCGAAAATTTTTTTTTCCCTTTATTTATCTTTTCAAGATGCTCAAATGATGTGTAATCGTTAGGTGGTCATGAATATACTAATTAAAACGTTAGGTAGTCAACCATATCCTTGCAAATCCAAAAAAACAATTTTGCGAATTATGCATGCGCAACGGCTAATGCGCACCTGTGTGAACTTAGCCAGTCGACTGACAATTGCGATCTTTGGCACACATTCATAAACATGGATCAAGAGTCATCAGTGTGATGACTGTTATCAGTCGTCCAGACAGAAACAATTATGTACGATGCAGGATTAAAAATATATGAAACAATAATTTATACACAATGTCAAAACCTTTAATTTATCGTTCAGTGTAGCGCCAAATAACCTAAGACGCTGAAAGATACATTGAGGTTGTCGTTGAACGATGTTGAAGTCTGCATGGTTGGAATGCAACGAAAATATATTTGTTTAAATAATTATTTTGGGTTAGACTAAGCTTGCGAAGAAAAAATAGTCGTAAAACATTTTTTGAGACCTCCAGTTAAAATCTGGGCCAAAAATATTGAAAAAAGTATGAGTAAAACTATAAATAAAAGAACAAAAGTATTATTTCCGTTGCGTGCCAACGATGCAAACTTCAGCATCATGTCGTTGAAGTGTCTACCGGAAATGGAATGCTCTACTTGATTCAAAGTATTCTGCAGGGGCCCAGTGACGGCTTGTTTCTGGCTGCTCAACGAAATTAGTTATTCCTAAACCCCAGCTTGACTTGAAACTTTTTCCCATTCGTATTCCAAAATCAGCGATGCATTGAAACTTGATCTTGCTGCATATCAATTCCTTCAGAGGTGTAACATCACCTCAAAATTTCAACACTATGATAGGTGCAGAACTGAAGGTGGACAGTTTTACCACTTTTGCGAATTTGCTGACGCAACGTTTACATGTAAGAATGTCTGCAGCGATTTCAGTTTTTATACTATGAACTTAACAAGTCTTAAGGTAACATAACTTCAAAGTTTTTTTGACACATTTTTCTCGAAGAAAGCTTTATGGAATAAAAAAATAACCGCGAGGCCACCTGTACAATTAAAGTGTACATGTGGCCCCACTATTCTTTTTCATTCCATTAAGTCGTATTCGGGAAATATCTGTGAAGAGTTTTATCCCACTTAATGTCACAAACATTTACAATACAACGGAAAGTTGGTTTATAATTGACTGTGCATGAGAATGCGGGAGCCATCGTGATTCTTGTTTGCACCTGACAAGTCGGGCATCAAGCGTTTACGCATGCGTCGCGCATGCATAATTCGCAAAATTATTTTTTGGATTTGCAAGGATATGCTTGACTACCTAACGTTTTAATTAGTATATTCATAACCACCTAACGATTACACATCATTTGAGAATCTTGAAAAGCTAAATAAAGGAAAAAGAAAAATTTTCGGCCAACTTCACATACATTTTTAATTATTTTTTTTTTTTTAAACTATTGACTACCTAACGTTTTAATTAGACTACCTAACGCTACCTAACGTCCACCTAACGATATAAAAAAAGTCAATTAATAAAGTGCAAGTTGGCCGGCCAACTTCACGGGGGTCGCAACGCGCTGTGTGCGGGCATGTTACGAACCTGCCGTCTCGTATCGCCACAAACTCTCGAGGCTTCGTCTTTTACCGAACATTGCTGATCTATCTACTAAACTTTTTGTATTCATGTTGTTGTTCACAGCTACTTACTTCGTTTGATACCTTCTATAGAAGAAGCGGCCGTAAATAAAAGAATTGTTTTTTTCATATATGGTTATGTTTAGAGGTCATGTCATTTTCGTGAAGTTCTTGTGCCTATCGGTATATATCAGCATCAATCTGTATTTTTGTCTACAGATAAGAAAAACGGAGGTTTTTAAATGATAAACTATCATTACAGATGTGTGTACTCTTCACCGGGCAGCTCAATGGCAAATATGTTCGACACAAAGGAGCCTGTGCAACAGGGAGACTCCAATATAATCGATGATATTATAGACGTATGGTCAATGGATTTCAGCGATCCTGATACATGGTTAGTATTATTGTCAGTTGTGCGATTATCATTTTTATATCATAGTATTTCACAGCTTGCTTCATTTTCCTTTATAATCTTTATTGCTGTAGGTTGTTACGGCCGAGCCAGGACAGTCCAGATGACAGGATTCGGGATTCACACACTTGGTGGAAAAAGAATATAGACCGAGGTTGCAATAATTCACAGGGTAATAATTGGCTTGAATAATTCTTAACCCTTTCCTTATGGTAATCCGCTCTACCAGAGTGACACAGCTGAATGTGGCATTACGCCGCAAAGTTTGCACTTTCCACGTTGGTAATTTTTAATGCGTGTACTTACGTTTTTCAAAGCCACTTTGGGATTGTCTTGCACATCCACTCTTTTAAGAGTTATAGTATAACAACTGTTTTGTCGTATTATATGAAAAATATGAAAATGAATATATTTTAGAGGTATTCAGTTATTCGAGTACATACTTACCAATTTAGCCATTTTTATAAAGAAAAATAGGATTTATGGTAGGTTTTTACCAACGTGAGTCGCTGTGCGTGGTTGTATACATGCCAACTATATTTAGTACCCAATACACAGGATATCGCATGGCTGCCAACTATAGTAGACACCCATACATGAAGATTGTCACGTGGGTGTTTACTATAGTGGGCACCTGTAACGAAAGGACTAAGGGCAATACCTATTTTTAGTACTCTTTTTCAGAAAACAAAAGGTTGATTGATACAAGAACATTTACAAGGCCAAAAAAAAGATCAGGACGCTTAAGTTTTGAGAGTATTGGAGAGACAAGTGTGTCTCAGCCTTCGAACGTGTGGAATCCTCAGTTCTTAGAGAATATTGGCACAAAGGTAGTTTTCTTTACAGATATAAATTACGAAACATTCAACTTATACTTTCTAGTAGCACACTGATAACACGTATTGTAACGATGGTCGAATTGAAGTCCATTTTCTTATACGTTTAGCAAACATACAGTGACGATACAGAATTCACTCCAAGTCAGCAAGATCACGTACCATCTATGCTACGATTATCAAACCCTGGAGTGAGCAGTTACATGATGCAAAGCCCATTCATATCCGGTCATCAGAGCTTAGAATCCATTAGCTGTATCTCTCAGTCGAAAGAAATCGATACATTTGTAGATCTTGCCAAAACAGAATCCAATGAAGATATAATGGAGATATCGCAACCCTCAGTTTTTTATTCGTCTATCATGTCTGTAACAACCGACGATGTATCAGCAGATATCGAAAGACTATCTGACGTATCGAGACAATTTGAAATTGAAGATTCCCAGATATTGACAGAATCAATGATGGAGATGAGCATGTTCGGCGATATCTACGATATCAATTTTAATGATACATTTGCCAAGAACAGTGCCGAGACAACCATGCTGGAGAATATAACTTATTGTAGTCCAATCGATACGACTTTTCTTGCTGGGTCTGTGATAAAATCGAAAAAAACATTAGACAATACTTTTAATGTAACAAATTTTGATAGACAAACGATTTCGGATGACACAACCTGGCTAAACGTCCCGAATGCTAAACCACAAAATGCTATGTTCAATGTGGATAAGTTCGATGCGACTTTCGATAAGACACCTGATTCATCACCTACGAAATCTTCGAATGATTTTGAGCTCAAGGAATCTGTACCATTGTGCGATGCAACAATGAATTTGGACGATTGTATCCTTAACAAAACGTTTGTAGCTCCTTGTGAGAAAGTTGACCTAGTAAACGAAGTCGAAACACTCCGGATCGATGCTACTTTCGACAAGACTATTGTGTTATCGCCTACAGAATCGTTGAACGATTATGCACCAAAAGAATCTCCCTTGTTGAAAGTTTCCACCAAGGTGGCAGAGAACATTGATCCGGACTTGGACGATAGACTCAGTGTTCGCTCGGATGGGAGTAATATGTCATACACCATGGGAACGACGAATACCGACCAGTTTCAGAAAATCATCCATATCCAAGAAGAATGTTCGGGTACAAATAGCTCTCAACGTAAAATCGTCGCACCGAGAACGATATCGCAGGCATGTACATCTGCAACTACTTTGTTTATCCACTTTCATACATGAAAAAATAACCCAAGCGCGCGGATGCGTAATTAAATACGTTTTATCTTTCTACAGACGGCCGTGAATCAAACGAGAAATCCTAGGGAATACAAAACAGGAATAAAGCCACCGTCTAACTGGACTTCAACAGATAGACCCGTTAGCGGCATACCAAGACCTAGGTCACGCATACCTGCCCCAAAGTTCATCCGACCAAGCACAAAGTTCAATCAAGGTGAACAAAAAAAATGATATTTATTATCTAGAACTAAACGGTTCTTTTTCTTTTTTTGTAACATTTTTTTACTCACGGGACATTGTAAATATTGCATTGAAAGCTAAAGTGGATAGTTATTTTGACTGCCAGAGAAAAAAGCTCTTGTATTTTTATACCGACTGTAAGTAAATTTATATCTTCCGAAATTATAATATCGGTATTTTTAGAATTCCTTCAATTTTACAATATGACCAAGGATAATAATTCAGTATTACAGATATTGCTTGAAAAATTGTTGTCCATTTGTAAATGATAATTAACCAAATGCATCGCAACCCGAGCATAATATAATTATCTCTAGACTAATAATTAATTACTATTGCTGTCCATTTCAATTGAAATTGCGTCGATCACGTTAAATTTAATCACTTCAAATTATATTCAAATGTTTTATATACCATTTGTTTGTTATTCCAATTGAAAAATTTTATATTCGAATGTTATTGACACTTTTATAATCGAGAATTTATTCAAGGTGCAGACATTATAAAAATTTATATGAAATCGATATTGTACCCAAGTTGCATTCAAAATTACTGTTCAAAACAGAATGCTCATATCACATGTTTAATGCGATAGTGAAATTAGTTTTTGCGTTAATTCGCGATGCATAATATACAAGTAACACAAAATTATATTTACCACAACGTCCAAGATATTGTATATCCTATGTAACCTGTGTAACTTGACATATCAAGGTAATATCAGGCAAGTCATATACCAGATGTTTAACAAATCGGTTTAACAATGCTTCAATGTTTGTATTCTCATTGTTAGTTCAATTGTTGAAAGTCACTATCATATAAAGATCTGATTTTTATTTTTTGAATCATTAGAACAAGGAAAATCAGCTCTCTTACAACCGGACTGTTTCTCGAGGCACTAATATATTTTCATCTTCGACGAAGACAAATTTTTTTATCGTCATTATTAAAATCCGTCATACACAAAGTTCTCAAACAAAGCCTCGATAGTAGTTTTCCCCTCACTCGGATAAAACATTATGCAATCTAATAAATAACTTATCTACTATCGTTCAATTACAAACCCAGAGCAATAAAAGCAGAAATGGCGTCTGTGATATCAAAAGATGAGTGTATGCGTTACGGAAATCGAATATGTGCAATTCCATGCTACTATGTGCTAAATTCTCAAAAGGCAGTGGAGTGTATATATTATATATATTTATATATATGTTTATTGTTCCTAAGTACAGCGTTCTTTGCTATACATCTTCCTTATAATATTCTATAGGTTTATGTATTTATATTATTTCAATGGCTTTTCAATGGATTCTTCTTTATCCATCCCAATCCCTACACCTCCGTCTCGCAGGGCTTCTCTTTGGCCTTTGTGCTCCGATTGCAACCTTTACCTTCAAACCCCCCTCTCTGTTAACACTTACTCTTCCTGTTAATTTTCTCGAATGTTGTTACATACTCACACGATCCTCCTAACATTTTCCCTCTTATGAAAAGCTTGCAAGGTCACCCGCTCCAAATCGATGAAATTTGGCAGAATGAGCAACAATAGGCGACATGTATTTTTTTTATATGTCGCGAGTCTGATTTTTAAGGTGAAAGACACCCTCGAAAATCAGGGTGTTTTTCGTTTTTTGTCAATAACGTTTTAACGGTACGAGATATGAAAGAATTTCAATTTCTACCAACGTTTATTTTTTCGCATACTATACACTGGATATGAGAATGGTGCAGATAATAACAAATTTCATATTGTTTATTGTAATAATGCAATTTTTGCATACGTATCTCCGAGAGTTTTTAAGTGAGTAAGATGCAAATTTGCATACAGGAAGAGAATGGAAAAATAGAATTTACGGTTTTTTTTTTGTTTTTCCAATATCTTGTAATTAAGGGATTAAAACAGCCCTCCAATTAAAAATGATGTTGTTCCAAATTCTGTTTATTAGACTGGATTTACATATTACAGGTACAATGCAGGGGTCAGTAAAAAGTCTGAACGCACGATGACAAAAGGATATTTGACTAAACAAATGGCTGGAAGTGAGCTTTCGTTGTTTGTATCCATATGGTTTGTTGTGTGTGTGTGTGTGTAATTCGTTTTCGTGTTTTCTGTGAAAAAGGCCTGAGGCCATTATCCGATCGCTATGAATTTTCAGGGCTCGAATAGAAAGTCTACAAAACTGCTCTCCATACGTGTTAATTTTTTTGGTAGAACTAGATAAACAAAAATATACTTAAGGGGGGAAACCGGTTTATGAGGTCGAAATTTTGCTGTTTTTCATTATTTTTTTTAACCAGGAAGGAATAATCACAAATTGTTTAAACTTGGAGGATACTTTATTTATGTTTTCAAGTATACTTAAAAATTTTTTCAAACGATTACCGCCGGAAATAGTGGAGTTACCGCGTGCAGTCCATGGGCGATTGCCATCCGAGCATTTGGCTGGCGTACATCCCTGACGTCGCAATTTTTATCTGTAATCATCAGGATATTTTTTTTTCATTAAAAACATATTTTCTAAGAATATGAACCTGATTTTGATTAAACAAATTGAAAATTGCATGTTTTTGAGGTGTTTGAACACAATGTCATGTTTTTATACTATATTTTTTCATCTTTCTTGCATAAAAAAATATATTTTTAATAACAATATAATCCCCGAATTTGGTTCATGTTACGTGGAATTGAATAAAGATTATCTACACCAAATTTCAGAACGATTGATCAATAACTTTTTGAGCTAGAATGTACGCAAGTCGAAAAAAAGTCGTTTCGAGAAAAACGCGTTTGAAATAAAATGTAGCGAAAGCGAGAAATTCAAGGCAGTAATTAATTATAAAAAATGCTCACCGATTAATCAGCTATTCCAGCACCATATAGCAATCCCTCTTCTTGCTCATATGCGTCATTTTTAGCTTGCAACTCCACTTGACGAGCTATACGAGCTTCCTTCGTCTCCAATGAGCTGCGCCTATTCTGTCTCGTCACGCGCTTTCTGTCCATGCTCTGTGAGCCAACGACGAGATTTAATTCATTCATCAGCATTAGAAGGGCTGAATTTCCTTCATTGAATAATGCAGTAGCCAAGAATGTTGCAATCTCGACTATTTTTAAACCAGCATGTAGATGCTTTGGAGCCAGTCGTCAAACGGTTGAATTGAAACTTTCGTTCGCATTCTGCGTATGACCGCTTAAGCATCTCGTCAGCAGATCGTCTCTCGATAAATCTTCGTATATCGGAAGAATTTCTTTTTGAACGTCGGGGTGTAATAGGGCAGGGTGCGGTTCAGGCTCTGTTATAATTACCGTGCGCTTCTTCACAGAACCGACGGGCGGTCACTTAAGTGCTCATTCGAACTAATGGGAATTTTGCTTTGAAATTTTGACCACATATTCTTGAATAGTTATACTAACGATTCATGCAATAAAAAAAAAGACGATTTTTCGATCGGTCTAAACTGGTTTCCCTCCTTAAGAGACTAAATGCGCATGAGTAACGATATAAATGTACAGTGTGAATGAATCGATTTATATGAGTGAGTGCAAGAGACAAACCCAAACCAATTTCAGTTCCATTGATTGATCCATCGCTTCTATAATCATGGTTTAGAAAATCTTACTGAGCTGTTTTTCCCATTCGGTGATTGGAATTCGAGACAAATTCATATCACTTATCGCAATGGATAAAATGGTTTAATAATATTTACCGGATTAATCTACATTTTTATACTCACTTGCAACTAAAAATGTATACCTGGCTTCTCCGACGTAAACTGAAACAATAACGATCGTTACTGAATTTATATGACTTGATACTTCATGCAACAGCATACAAGAAAGACACAAACACGATTCACGCCATTATTAAGCTTGCTACAATATTAACAATTTCGCTACCGGCAACTTCTCTGTTACTATATGGCACTTTCGATAAACAAGTTGCTGCACCAAAAATATCTATGGTGCTAAAGAAAGAGTATAAGCAGCCGCGTTTACGCCTCACTGCAATCCAAGTTGCTTTGACAGTGTTTATTGAAAAAAAAACACGTTTTCCTTTTTTATGATTGAAATTAATGAATGTGGAATGTCGTTAGAAAAGATCCCGCGACAATACATGATTATGTATAATATGTTCCTGTATGCTTGTATCATTCTTGTAATACGTATAATCCGTAAAAAAATGTACTGTTAAAAGGGTTTTCAAAGTTTTCAGATCATTTTGTAATCTTAAAAGGCAGTATCTACACGCTGAGGAGAATTTCTTCGTAAAAATGCTATAGTAATCCAGTTCCTTACGAAGCACGAAATTAGTCTGTAATAGTAAAGGGCTTACCTATTTCTGTGCCAATATTACCTGAAGTTTGAAGAGTGATTTACAACAGTCATTCACGAATTATTGCAATAAACAAAAGCCATTTATTATTATATTCATGATTATCATCATGAACATCATGAAGACGACGAATACAACATTTTGTCCCTTCAATTTTTTTTTATCTCAGCCCGTTCACGAAAGAACAAAGTGTTTATTTACGTATGCGTTGACCCATTAGAGTGACGTTCCGTCAAAACGACAAAGTTTGTATTAACTAGTTCCACTGATTATGCTTTCAATTGCAACCCTACAAGTAACTCATATTTGTACACGTTTTCGTTCATGCCGCACGATAAGAACTTTAAACATTCGAGAGGGGGACGGTGCAGTTTACAAATATGCACTCGCGTATTGAAACAAACTTTTATTAGCATGTCCGGAATCCGGAATGACAAAAGGTGATTTAGTCATACGGTTGCAATCGGCTAGAAAAACGAGAGGCTGTTTTAACCCCTTAATTATGAGATATCGGAAAAACAAAAAAACTGTCCTCTCTATTTTTTCATCCTCTTCCTTTGTGTAAATTTGCATCTCAATCGCTTAAAAACTCTCGGAGATACGTATGCATAAATTGCATTATTTATAATAAACAATATGGAATTTGTTGTTATCTGCATCATTCTCATATCCACTATATAGTATGCGAAAAAATAAACGTTGTTAGAATTTGAAATATTTCTATATCGTACCGTTAAAACGTTATCGACGAACAACGAAAAACTCACCGATTGTCGAAGGGACTTTTGACCTCTTAAAAATCGGACTCAGCATATATATACCTTTCCTTGTAGAGTAACGATTCTTTACTTATGTAGCTCCTCTGCTTGAATACCTTTTATTCCTACCTACCCACTGTTTCCTTCCATTCTTCCTTGACTCCTCTCTTGGCTTTCTTGCGCTTCCAGAAATACTCCAGGCTTTCCTCAGTTTTCCCACACATCCATGTAAAATATTGAGGGCATCTAGAAAATTATGACAAAAAATGACTAAGTCTTCTTTTTTCAAAATGTTGGCTATAATTCCCCACATTCCGTCAAAACTTTAACCTCCAGTGCTGGAGAAAGTAGGGATGGCGTTTTCGAATCGTCCCTCGCTTGTAATACTCCTTCTTAATCTCATCTATTTTTCCTCAAGGTTCTTCTCTCGCTTCTTTCTTACTCCAGTGCTCTGCCCTTTATATCTCCATCTTTATTTCCTTGCAGATTTCGCAAAAAGTCGACTGATCAACTTTTTCCTCATCGGTGTCCTATTTCATCTCTTCTTCCATCCGCCTTTCAATAACAGTCTACGTTTGAGCTCATTCCGTGATCAAATTAATCGTTCCTCCATCTCCTACTTCCTCCATCGAAAAGGCGCTCAAATACAATATGCATTGTATTATTGAGCCGCGAATTAAAACTCAATCAAAGTATGTACGAGGGGTGTTCAAAAAATAAGGTGACTTTATGTTTTTATCGAAACATGTTTATTTATTCATCAATGTTTATGTTATCCTCCTCAAAGCAATGCCCCTTAGATATAATACACTTGTGCCAACGCATTTTCCACTCCTCGAAGCAGTTTTGATAATCATTTTTTGGTATAGTCTTGACCTCTTTCAACGATGCAGTTATCTCCTCAATCGTTGAAAATCAATGTTCTTTCATGGGTCTCTTAATTTTTGGGAACAGAAAACAGTCGCAGGGGGCCCAATCCGGTGAATATAGAGGTCGAATCATGACTGTGGTGTTAGGTTTGGCTCAAAAGTCTCTCACAAGCAACGCTGAATGAGCAGGTGCATTAACATGATGCAAAAGCCATAAATTGTTTTTCTACAGTTCTAGACGTTTTTTGCATAGAGCTACTTGCAAACGGTGCATAACTTTAAGGTAATACTGCTTATTGACCGTACGTGATGAACTCGTGATGCACTTCGCTATGATAATCGAAGAAAACAGTGAGCAGAACTTTGACATTTGATCAAACTTGGCGTGCTTGTTTCTGCATTGACTCTTCTGGGCTCTTCCTTTGGGACGATTGAGCTTTAGTTTCGACGTCATAACCATGTACTCGCAATTCGTTACCAGTTATAACTCTTTTGAGCAAGATCTCACGATCATTATTGACTTCATTCAACAACTCCTGAGCGATGGACATGCGACGGTTCGTTTGCTCAAAATTAAGTAGTTTTGGAACAAATCTCGCTTACGCAGGTCTCATGCCCAAAACATTCCACAAAATTGCATGGCACGAGCCAACCGATATGCCAACGTCTTCAGCAACTTCACTGATGGTGATTCGACGATTTTTCAACACAATTTCTTTCATTGCTTGAAAGTTTTCATCTGTTGTTGACGTGAAGGGGAATTCCGGGTTCGTCCGATTGACATCTTTTCGGGCCTTTTGGAACAGCTTGTACCACTTATACACATTTTTCTTACTCAGAGTAGACTCGCTTTGTGTGAGTGCCACTGTCACGGTTTCAAGAGTTTTAGAACACTTGATTCCATTTTTTACACAAAATTTAATTTTTTTCGATAGCAGAAAATTGCCGAGCACACCAAACACTTCTAACCTTTTATTACCTTACTTCTGAACACCTCTCGTATTTTCTTGCAATGTGTAAATAATTGGTCGCGTTTAGTATTGTATTTACACGATTAATTCATAGGTACCGCCTTTTTAAAACGGCTGTTGTAACTCGAAGTGCCTTACTGCTCTATCCCATTGTATACTGGTAAATTCGTTTTATTACTATTATTATTATTATTATTATACATAACACGCAATTTTATAGCTATACTATATCGATAGCAATGGATTACCATTCAATTATAGTATTTGTGTTTTAGAACAAGTTTATAATAAATTATACTGCTATAACAGTGAATAAGTTTGCAGTTACTATTTCAACAACGGCTCTGTACATTAATGGAAACGCTGCCCAACGAAGTAGTGAAAAGGAATCGGCTTTGTATCGAAATAATATTATACTATTAACTATAGTTTGTTTTTGTGTACCCTACTAATAAGTACAGAGGGAAACAGTTTTACGTATATTACATGTACTGTTCACGATTCTTAATTTATGAGATTGTTGACTATACATGCTCGATAATTCGTTCTTGATTTATAATATTAAAATCAAAACTTGATCGAAACAAAATTGAAGACAAATTGTCTTGAAAGTTCGTGAAATCGAGTAGATCGGAGTTGTCGGTAAATCCTGATTCTGTATATTAGATCTGACTCTGTAATTGTTTCTCGTATGATCCATAATATTGTATTTTCGACATTAATTAAGTTAGTGGTAGTCAGCAGCCTGAAAAATGAATATGTTAAATCATGTTTTTTGACAGTAGTTTAATTTATTTTATAAAACAAATATTATAAAGTTATTATGTTATGTTTTAACTTTATTTAACGAACATTTGTGACGAGGATGTTTAGCGGTAAAATAAATAAACGAATTGGATTCTATCGGCGATGAATACTTTGTATTTTATTTGAGAGTAAAAGGTTTAGACGCAGAAGAAATCGGAAGAGAACTGATTTGGAATACATAAGAGAGTGCTAGGAAATGGTCTGAAAGAAAGAGTTTAAGAGTGGAGGAGATGTCACGACCGAGTAGGCCAAGCAATAGAGCTCTAAAATCACCAGTTTTTGACAAGAATAGCACCCGATAACGGCGAGTGCTATCAGACGCGGAGCAGCCTCCCGATCATAACTGACCACTTTTCGACTCCTGATTCCCATTTTATTTTTTGTTATTAACAAATTAGTGAAAAAAAACACATTTTTTTCGTTTTTTGCTTATAAAACACAAAATAATGAAGGAATCTGCACGTCCTCACAATAATATTCTTAATTGTTCAATATATATTATTATATATTAATGTGAGGACGTGCAGATTCCTTCATTATTTTGTGTTTTATAAGCAAAAAACGAAAAAAATGTGGTTTTTTCACTAATTTGTTAATAACAAAAAATAAAATGGGAATCAGGAGTCGAAAAGTGGTCAGTTATGATCGGGAGGCTGTTTCGCACTTCCGCGTCTGATGGCACTCGCCGTTATCGGGTGCTATTTTTGTCAAAAAATGGTGATTTTAGAGCTCTATTGCTTGGACTACGATGAAACTTGGTGTTCGTTAGTATCAAACTATGAAACGATGATCAAGCGATGGCAAAAGGAAAATGTTCAAAAAGTTAAAAAATATAACTGGAAGTGTCCGCCAACCTTCACCAGGAAAACGTTACTACTCAAGACTGGGAGAAAGCAATTTCGATTTTGTGAAAAAACTATTAACGATCAAACGATTTTAATTAACGATCAAACGATCTGAAACGATGATCGAACGATTGGTAAAACAAAATCTTGAAAAAGTCAAAGCTGGCGGGCCAACTTTACAGTCAATGCTTTTTTCAATTTTGTGAAACAACTATTAACAATTAAACGATTATTTTTAATGATCAAACCGTATCAAACGATTCTTTAAAAAAACTTTAAAAAGTCAAGGTTAGCCAGCCAACTTTACGAAGCTTCCCGGGAAAACGAGATTAAAAATTTCGTTAGGTTGGTACGAACAAAGCTTCAGAGCCATCTACCATTCCTGGCAGAAACATAGATGATAACTCCGCTTCATGCTCTGCTCTGCTGTAGTACACGCTCGATCCTCCGCTAATTGCTAATTACTTTTATACATAGATTGTATTTTTTCAATTGTATAGCGATGGACCGCCTAAATACGACGGTTAAAGACCGTTTGCAAATGTGTAAATTGTAAGTACTGTACATAAATATTTGTAATAATCTTAACCTCTAAACCAAAAGCCAATGTAACCTGTAAATTATAAAAATATTGATAATTGTAGGTGTAATACTGCCCCACAACGGTATACATGCCCGAAATGCGAAATTTCATATTGTTCTCTTGAATGTTATAAGTCGGAGAAACATATGGAGTGTTCCGAAAGTTTTTACAAAGATTGGGTTGAAAATGAACTTAGAAGCCAAGAACGCGATCCAGAGGCCAGACAACTGATGATGGATGTTTTGAAAAGAATGCATGCATCGGAGTTTGAAGATGATTATATTGAGGGGTCGAACAATGATGAAGATGCTGTATCATTCATGGACTCTGATGACGAGGAAGACGTAAGCCAGAGGTCTTTCTTGCATTGAATCACATTTTTAGTTCTATATCGTCTGTATCCAATATTAATGAAAGAAAGTAAAATTTGTCTATAATGCGAAAAAATAACAGAACGTTTTTTTTTAGAAAAAGAAACTTGTTCTGTTTTTACCGAATGATTTTATTATAAAGTTCTTACAATATTCACATATGTAGTAACATTCGAGAAGAAATTTGAAAAGAGAATGATTAATGACTCTGAACTGTAATATTATAGTCATATAGAAATTGAATTGACTGCTGACACCATTGAATTTTTTTCAAATGCTTTTCCTATAAGGTCGGTGATTCTTAAAATTGTAGGTTTATCTATGTATATTGAGCAGGCATGAATATATTGCAATATCAATTAATATAAAAGTTTTTTCACAAACAGAAAAACTATCGGTCCAGTGCATGAACAATGCATAAAACATGTTAAAGTAAGATCGGTGTTCATCCAAATATAAGAGTAAATAAAAAAATTATTTGTCAATAATGGGAATGTGCACAATTTCCTGATTAGACGAGATCTGTAAATCTTTTGTGTTTAATCACAGTCACCTATCATCTGTAAATGACACAAATAAGAAATATTGATCATTTGTTTAATATTCAATTACAATGATTATTTCTGCCTGTTTTACTCATATTATTATCATTTTGCTGTATTATTATTGTTGTACATTATAATCTATAACACTGTTATGGATTTATATTTTGCTCTCTTTATATCTTTGCTATGTTAAATGGATCAAGCTTCCAATGCTAATAGCATCGAAAATCTGTTGTCAAATTATCTCAAAGCTCAGAAATACTTAGTAATTGTTATCTGTCATTTAAATACAAAATTATCTGATACATGCCCTTTTAAAAACATGCAAGGACTACTGCAATAATGAACCAATTCTTTTGATTTAGATTCCAGATTTGGCAGAGCGTTTAAAAAGCATCAACTTAGATAACGCCGATGAGCTATGGGCAGTTTTAACTGATGCTGAAAGACAAGAGTTTGAGGCAACTGTTCGCAATGGCGAAGTAACTAATTTCCTTCCAAAGTGGATACCATGGTGGTCGACCGTTTCAGAAACGAAAATAATTGAGGAACTTGATGATGAAAAAACGGAACCTGAATATGTAACAAAGTGTCCAAAAATAATTGATGTACCAACGTTCAATGAGCTAACGGTACATTTGAATTTACCTATGTATCTTGGTGTATTAATGAATTCGGGAAAGAAAAGTAATCAGGGAGATTCAAAAAAATCTCGTTTCAGTCATACGTAAAATTATCGAAGCATGAGTAAGGGGTTCTTCCGATAATTAAAGTCTTGTGGGTGTGATTTTTTTCCACTTTTATTAACGACTTTTTTTTAGCATAGCATGTTGCTATAAGTATATAGAAAGTTACTTATGAAACTTTGTTTCTTTTTTGTTTAAGCTTTGTTGCGTTCCTGCATTACAGAACTATAATGAACAAAAGAAAATCGTGATAGAGACACCTTTGTAAATAATCAGTATTGACATCCATTTTTTATTATTTGTCTATCTGAAAACGGATTTACATCTTCAATCCTTATTAAAAGAGAAAACTATATAATTTCGTTATACATAAACGGAAGTGCATAAGGATATTTTCAAGATTTAGGAGACATAATATACAACATGCATTATTATCATGTTACAGAAAGCATCACCTGTCATTCGATTTAACTTGTTGAATGTATTGCATGCTTATACATATACATCATTGCATTGTAACGGCGATCATCAAAGTTCACCAAGAGAATCGATCACAATATTTCTGCAACTATGTAAAAATATGTGGGAGAACAAAGTGTACGAAGATTCGTCCTCTGCAATCGAAGCAGTTTACCAGAGAGTTATAGAAGTGAGTACATTACTTCGAAATATCAAGTGTCATTTCTTCTAAAAAATTTTATGTCTTTGATTAACTTACAGTGCCCATTATTGTACGGAGATGAGGAAACAATCGCAGCTTCTAAACATGCCGCCGAACTAATAATAAAAGGCCCTGTTAAATCAAACTCCACCTTCTATTTATTAGCAGCTTTATCTGACCTGCATCAACTGTTCACGAATGCGAAAAAGAAACATGTATGTAGTCAGGAAAAATCGACTGATCAAACATTCACGAAACGGTTTTGCACCGGCCAAACAGGCCTGGATTTGACAAAGAAAACTTTTCTGTTGTGCACAAAGAAAATAGAGTATTACCTATCTTGGGTCAAGAGATATGGAATGACAATGAATGCATAATGAGTAGCCACAGCCAAATTTTCTGGTTATAAAATGAATATGTCATGCCGTGTACACATCCAATACAGCTTATTTTTTTAGCTCGAACAATACTTCTGTATGAAATCCAAATAATTCTCTTTATGTTATATCGTAAAACTAATATGTGGGAAAATATGAATGAATCATAATACATCACAGGACATTAATATAAAAGAAGTACAAGAAGCTGTTCACTACAAAAATTAAGTATAAATACATATTTTGTCATAATAATAAATAATCAATCAACGACCTTCTTTTAAAAGAAGTTGAAATTCACATTGAACCCATTTTAAATACAGTTCGTTGTTATTTTAAGAATAATTTATTTTTGAAAGATCTTCAAGAATCCAACACGAGAAATGCTGCAAAATTCAAAGAGGAATACGATAAACTCTGCTTTAATTAAATCATTCGAATATTTCGTTCCCGTTACTTGAATCATACTGAAGTTTTGTAATTCACCTTACACAGTTATTTGTCTCCCACTTGAGCCAAACTCAGCTCGTAACAGGATCTTAATTTTGGCTTACTAATAGAATAAAAAGCTAAAAAAGATAAATAAAGGGAAAAAAAATGTTGCGGAAAACTTCGCATACATTTTTAAGTTTTGGAAAAATTTTTGCAGATTCAGTTACCACCGAAAAATTGTTTCCAAAATTTTGGAAAAATAACACTGTCTATGCACTTTATGCTATAATTCTCTATGTACCCTCGAAATTTTAAGGCAATCGGTTGCTCAGTGCCGGACAATTAACGGATCCCGTTTTCGAAGCGCAAGTAGCTCGTCGCCAGTTACACTGCCTCTTAAGGAGAGAACCCACGACAATAGAAGGTTTAGGAAAATCGATTTTTTTATTGCATAAATCGTTCGCTTCACTATCCAAGAATATCCTGTCAAAATTGTAGAGCAAAATTCGCATGCGTTTAAATTTGATCAACATAGAACCGAGCGCTCACCGAGTACAGGGTCGAGCGCACAGTAGGTAAGTTTTCTCGAAATGACTTTTTGCACATTTGTCGAAAGTGTCACTCAAAAATTAATGAACCGATCATTATGAAAATTAACACTATGAATCTTTATGAAATTATGGAATATTTGAACCAACTTTTGAGATGGTATGGAAAAAATGGTGAAATTTGAAGTAAATTCTCCAAACACCTGCAAAACATTTAATTTTCATTATTTTCACCTGCATTGAGGTTCATATTCCTAGAAACTAAGTTATTAATGTAAAACAAACACATTTTTGATATCAGATAAAAATTGGAATGACTACATATCTCGCAATTGGAGAACTCTAGTTATGACCTTCAGCGGACATCAGTGCGTAACTTTGTTATTTATGGCTGAGATTATTCAAAAAAATTCATAAAAGTTGTTCAAAATATGAATAAAAGGATGTCAAAACTTGATTGAATTCTATTCATTGCTCTCATTTAAAATAATCCTAAAAAATCAGTGAAAATGAGCTTCCTAATGTGGTTTCCCCCTTAAAGGTTTGTTGTGGATATACAAGGTACAATTACCAATAAGTACCCGGTATTATCATAAGTTACTATAAATGAATATATTTCTAAAATAAGGGAACTGCTTTATTTATAATATTTTCTGAGGTTCGTGATTATCACACATTTAAATAAAACATTTGAAATGGATTCATGTTTTATTTAATTGCATACAAATTTATTCTCATAGGTATAAAACGTGTTTTACGTATTACAAAACTCTTCTACACTTGTGCGTCTTAACCCAGATCCCAAAGGCCTCCACGTTTGCCCTCGATCCTTGGTGCCTCGCTCGGATTCCATCCAGGCGTGAAGCCTGCCGTTTTCCTTTTGTTGTCTTTTAACAAAAAGGAACGAAAAACATTCTTCGACATATATATATATACAGTCAGTGACGAAACTAAACTTTGGTGTCGTCGAATAAACCTCCGAAGAGACCAAAGTTTAATATGTAATAAAAAAATTTAATTCTATTATTTTCATGGTATTTAGATCAATCGAGCTTCGACCGAAAATAGATGGAAAACAAATTTCGAAAAAAAAATCTAAAAAAATTCTCGTTAACTCATCAAGAAGTATTACAACTTTTTACCGTCTTGAGATTTTGTTGTAAACCTCATCGTTTTCGTCCTGCGCAGCAATTTTCAAATCGTCTATTTTTTCTCTAAAAAATTTCATCTTTGGAAAAAAAAATCGTACAATTTTTTCTAAAGAAAAGAAATTGAAGGTTGGACTGCTCCCTTTACGATCACGATTAAAGAAAAGTGCTAAAAAAATTGTACTACGAAAGGTGTCCACTCAAAGAAAAACAAGAAAACGGCCAAAAAATTTTTTTTTCAAACCTGGGTGCCAATAATAAAAAAAAATCGTAAAATTTTTTTAATATAGCCAAAATGAAGGTAAATTGCTCCTCTTTAAAATGACGCTGGTTAAATTGGCCTAGGCCAATTACCGGCGAAATGACATAAAAAACCGTTCCGGCACTTTATACTAGAAAGTGTCCACTCAATTTCGTCACTGACTGTATATATATATCATATTCAATGATTTGTTTGCTATTATCCAAAATATAAATGCCACGATATCCAAGAACTAGAGTTATAATTACAATAATATTAGAAAGTATAAATATGGATTAGTATAGAAGTATGGATTCGCTGAGCATTTACCTACACGTTTGAAAATGAATATTTTTCCAAATGAAAAATTCCATATACATAGGTATTTCTTTTCTCAAACATTGGCCATTATTCGCGAGTGCATATCCACGTCGCACATACCTTTGTGAAGTTGACGATAACATAATATATAAAATATGTTTTTCTATGAATAACGTCTTTGCGACCAATAGGCGAGCGATAAATTGTTGCGATTTGCAATAAACGAGGCGATATACCTTGTGCTCTGAGTTGACTTTCGTGTATTACTCGTCAGCAGTTTGGATCTCAACAAGGTAAGCTCTGTCTGAATTAACAATTTTCGTTCGCTATATTTGTACGTTTGGAATTCGCTATATTTTGTGACGTGATTTTCTGAGTCCCGGCAAATCACGGTCACAAGGTATCGCTCTCGTTATAGTTAGCCTCTCTCTCGACCGAAGGGAGAGGGCAGTAGTTACCGGCAATGAAAATTTGGCATTATATTGATGGTTGTTTGCGATTCCGAAGATTGGAAATCAATCAGTCTAATAACAAGTCCTCGCGTACGCTCGGTGTCTCACTCGCTCTCGCGTTACGCGTCGGAGTTGAGCCGGTCTCTCTCTCCGTACGCGAGCTCTAGTGTTGTCTCTCGGTCTCTCGTCTTTCTCTGGAGTGAGAGGTCCGATCTCGTCGCGTACTGCGCGCGTTACCGAATTCACAGTTTAGTCCATTGAAATGTTACAAAAATAAGGCCTAACCCTGCATTTATCAAAGTCAGCAATTTTTTTTTGATGCATAGGGGATGGTATAGAAAGCTTAAGTCCAAGTTTGTGGGGTTGTAACCCTTGAGGAAAACCCGCCATCTTGAAAAAGGGTTAAAACAATTTTTGCGTTATAACAATGAAACTATCCACCGCGCAAGAAAATTATGCCGTCGTTTTTTGTAGCAAATTAAATCCTCTACACATTCACTTTCTTGACTTTTTGCCGTAAAATCGAAAATAGCAAAGTTATTAACAATAAATGACAACAAATGGAAAAACATCGTTTTTTTGAGTCGCTGTAACTTTTTATTTTTTCATTTTTCAGAAAAATTTATTCTTAGACATTTTTTGGCGCTCCTTGAGACGAACAAATTTCACCCCTTGTTTTTTAAATTTCGTTTATTTTAAAGGGTTTTACAGCCATTCAAAGGTAAAAATGTGCGTCGGCACATCAGACTTTGGGTTTGGGTTTAAAATCGTTGTATTGATTGTTAATAATAATAATTAGTTATGAACTCTTTTCCGCTCTACCTACGAGGAGTTCATAACTAATTATTATGAATATTGCAATAACAACAAATAAAATTTGTCCGCCGCAATTAATGAAATTTGCAAAGAAACGTCGCATAATCGTTCATTTTTATGTCTATTTTCGAGTACTCCGACACTTACCTTTGCAGCACTGTAAAATGTTTATAAATAAACAAAAGTTGACACATTTATATTGAAATTTATTCGTCAGAAGGTGTTCTATCGAAATACATTGAATATATTTTTCTGCAAAATGAAAAGAAAAGAGTTAGAGCGACTTGAAGGAAATTACTCCTTCATTTTTTGTCGTTGTTTGTTAATAACTTTGATATTTTTGATTGTGCGACAAAAAGTCAAAAAAGCAAATTTGTAGGGAATTTAATTTCTTACAAATAATAACTGAACAATTTTCTTGCCCGAAGGATAGTTTTTCTGTTATATCAATACAACGATTTTAAACCAAAACCCAAAGTATGATGTGCCGATACACATTTTTACCTTTGAATGGCTGTAAAACCCTTTAAAATAAACGAAATTAAAAAAATGACGGATAAAATTTGTTCATCTCAAGGAGCGCCAAAAAAGTTCTCTGAACATATTTTTCTGAAAAATGCAAAAACAAAAAGTTAGAGCGACTTAAAGGAAATTACTCCTTAATTTTTTCGTTCTCGCTCGTTCTCGCTCGCACTCGCTGAGGACACGACGCGTCCTCGCGTCGAGTACTCGCATGCATTGTTTACGTTCGTACTCGTCTCCCAAGACGATGCCTGTGTTCTCGTACTATACGACGGAAATAAAATAATTTCCGTACCGTGTATTCTCGAGTGTCGTGCCAGCGATCGCGCTGCCTTCGTGTTTTCGTGTCTCGGCCCGATCGGATACCCCCGGCAACGCTCTGTCCGAGCGAGGTAAGCTACGTCGGAGGGATCTGCGATGACGGTGAGCCAAGGTCTTCGGCAACTCGGTAAGTCGTTCGATATTTATTTGTCCGACGCCAAGTTGCGTTCACGGGATGTTCCCGGAGAATAATATCGCTCAAATTCAGAGTGCTTTCGATCTCGTGCCGTTCCCGAATAGGGTAGAGCGGGGATAGTTGAGCAGTTTCTGGCTTAATCGATCATAACTCTTAAAAAATACATCCGATTTCCTTGATTCTTGCACCGTTAGATTCGCAAATTCTCCAGCTCAAAACGCCTTCAGAAACATTATCCAATTCAGGTCTGATTTAGGAGATATTATCGTAAATGTGAGAGAGTGTCGAGCTGCTCAACCTGCCCCATAGGTGGGGCAAGTTGAGCAAGGGTATGGGGTAAGTTGAGCAAGGTAATAATTCCATCAACAAATCACACACATGCAAGACCATTTGATGCAATGCAGTAATAAACCAATAGCTACATTAATTAGCTACATTTTGAATCATGAACATTAACTGCAACAAACTGTGAAATGTTTTTTCTTAAATAAACAAGGAGGACCGGCGATAGCGTGATGTATTCACCTCCGCCATGTTATGCGTGCTAGCCGATGAGGACAGTTGCGCATCCTTTAACTAGCCCCATCGAAAACTGATCAACTAAGTAGCCCCTTCTCAGATTTTTTAACAAATGTTAATTTATAATGAAATCCGTACCACGTGCGTTCAAAAAATTGCAGATTGATAGCCACCTAAATGTACTACATACTAGTACTCGTCTAGTTGATGCCCTGGTTTTTCACACAATGCTAGAAGAAAAATACTTAATCACGTATTTTTTACTTTTGGGCGCAATAATAATAAAACGTCCCGTGTCATCGTCTCGTGCGCCGCGTGGCTACCGGCAATGATTTGTTGTATTCCCCTCCCACATACCTCTCTTTCGTCCATTTGATGCACCAGCGTGTGATGCTTAGTTTTCGAGATATTATGATTGCATAACTTACCCGCTTGCTCAACTATCCCCGTTCTACCCTAATAATAAAATCAAGATTTAGTTGTGATTCCGATTCTCGTGTTCTGTAACGCGTTTGAGCCGATGGCTCGCGCGAGTTGACGTTCTCGCATCCATTGTCCGCCGACCCCGACGACCTCTCTGCCAAACCTAGCAGACTGAGCGGTCGAGCAATTCCGTCACCGTCGCGTGCCCGCCAACGCGTCCAGGTCAGCCCGGTTTCATTGCTTCCGGCGAAACAAAAAGCAACCCCTTCGGTCATCGGCCTGTTTGTCGTGTCCTCGTCTTTGGTGAGATCGTTCCCGTCTCCCGTCGTTATTGTTATTGTTGTTAGTGTTGTTGCGTGTTGGCCGATGACCAGTTGGTGCGATCGCGGCGAGTTCCCCCCCGCGATCGCCGGTTCTGCGCCGGTTGTCGAGACCGGCGAAACAAAATTCGACTGGCGCCCAAGTCGGCACTTACGGTCGCGCGAGCGCGGCGCCGACGGACGAAGGTGACGATTGTGGAAGGTGTGTCCCGACGTTGTCGAAGAAAAATTAATCGTCACAATTTGTACGAACGGAAATTTGGCATTTTCATTGATTTTGTGAATTTCGAATGAAGAGCCTGTTTTATATATTATCCATCGGGAATAAAACTTGGAATAGATATAACATATTGTTCGTACAGAGGACAAAGAAAAACATCGACAGCTGTTACGTCGATAAAATGTTTGAAAAATATTTTGAATATGCGATCTTTTTAAACAATGTGGAACGGAAATAACGAGTAATCGAATGACTGTTTTTGATCCGTGGAGAAATGTCGAATTTATTAAATTGTCTTCCATCCATTTCCGATCGTTTTTTGCATTGTAACTCGTTTAAAGAAAAATGGGAAAATATATATAGTTGAGAACAATTTTGTCCATCGATTATTGCCAACGTTACAAATAATAATAATTATTCTCACGGCATGTTTGACTTTGCATGGATCCACAGCCCAATTGGAACCTTTAAAATCACTTTAAAAACTTTATAAACATTTTGTCACTCTTCATGTTTTCACCTCTAATTTCGTTTTTTCTGTCTTTTTTAGATATCGTTACGCTGTTATTATGTTCTGGAACCAGGTTTTCTTCGTAGCATGCTTACTGGGTCTTCTCGCAGTTCCATCATCATGGTCTAGATCGGTAATGACGTTCAATCAATGTGACTTAATGTTTACTGGTAGATTGAAGTTGCTCGTACACTTCATAAACGACCTTGCACCGTTACTTACTCAGGTACTCATATTAGTACAGTCAATCCAGCATTGTTTCTTGCACTAAATTGCAGGAGTTATTTTTTTTTGTTCATAGATAGGTTTAGTATGACGTACTGAATGCAAATACACAAAATACTTACAAATTAAAGGGGCGGAAATGCCTCCATTTTGTGAAAAATTGTTTCGGCTCATATCTCCGTAACCGTGAATTTGAGGCCAAAAATGCTAATGACCTTTATTGTAGATAACTAAATTTCCTATCTTTTTTGTTAAATAATTTTTTTTTGTATCACTTACCGTTTACGACTCATGAGACTATTACTGTTTGTTTATTGACTTTTTAACCGATATCTTTTCTAATAATTGTTTAAATAATAAAATACTAGTAATCAAACTTTGAAATTGACAAATTTTTTATAACTTTTGCTTCGAACTTTTTTTTTTTCAATTAATATTTTGTAAGTTATAACGCGGTGAATGTTGTACTAACAGGTGCAAGGTTAATAAAAACTTCAAAACTTATTAATTTCCGAAAAAAAACGTTTAACGTAAAAGTTGTAGAAAATATAGCCACCTAAAAGTGTGATTATTAGCATTTTATTGTTTAAATAATTATTAGACGAGATATCGGTCAAAAAGTCGATAAACAAATACTAATACTCTTATAAGTCGTAAATGGTGAGTGATACAAAAAAGTATTTAATAAAAGACATAGGAAATTTCATTATCTACAATAAAAGTCATTACCATTTTTGGCTTCAAGTGTGCGATTACGGTGATATAGGCCGAAACGTTTTTTTCGCAAAATTTCGATACTTTGGCCCCCCTCCCCCCCAATCGCTAAGTACTTTATGTATTTACATACAAAACGTCATACTGAACCTACCTATGAAAAAAAATATTTCCTGCAATTTAGTGTATTATGGACAAGAGTAACAACTTCCAGATTGAGTGTACCTACTATATGATTACCCCGAACATTTAGCAATATCTCCGAGTATTTACAATTTTTTATGACAACTTGTAACTGCCTAGGAATACTTGGATGAATGTCCGTGAGTATCGGTGGCTAAGTTCAGCGGTCTTTTACTTTATTATTATTTAGATTTTTTCTTACCAACATTCAATTACTAAAACGCGACCTTTTTCGACATCAAGTGTGGACGCCACGGCTACCGGAGTAGAAACATGCAATGCAAAGATCGAGGCTATGTCGGGGCTTGTAAGGTAAGCGGCTCTTCAATGGTGACTCAACTGGATGTAACTATTAAAGCGGTTTCTAGATATTTGGCACACTATCTCCCGACCAGTCGTGTAGGGTCTTAGCGTGTGCAAAGCGAATTACCGAAGATAAATATTACACTGTGCTTGATGACCTACCTGAAGACGGAACCATGTGCGGCCCTTATCACGTGAGTACATATTTTGTATCGAGGTTCGGTCATTTCAACGCCACTTATTGATCCATATACATACCGGACATCGATTTTTAAAATCCAGATGTATATCTCTCGATCGATACAAATTTTTGTAAGGGACAATAAAAAGAGAAAGAGTCTGGATAACTTTGTTTCAAGAAAAGGAGTTTACACTTTTTGTGCGCACAGACTATTTGCTTTTATTAAGTGGGCTCAATACAAATTTTGTATACATCTTGACGGTACGGGGGATCAGAAGTTGAACTGTCGATCTTCTCTGTTTCTGCTTTTCTCTCGAAGCTCGTCAATACTACACTAATCATTTATGATCACCGCGGGTTATACCCGAGTTTCATTTGAATCTAATATTCATTTAGCGAGTTCGCACAAATATTATCGCATACGTTTTTGAGTATTATTATTACAAAAAATCGATGACTTTTGGTTAATCCATTAATGTTTACGTTCATTAGAATTGTCATCGTATCGTTTCGTTGGATTTTTATCTGTAAACATAATTTAAGGGAGCTTTCCAGTGTGACAGCCCGAAAAATCGCTGTTTTTCGCGATTTTTTTTTTTTAAAGAAAAAATAATCTAATCGGTCTGGTTTTTTTTATATTAATTGGGTATTGAAGAATACAAAACAATTTTTTAAAGATCGATTTATTTATCAATTAATATCTATAAAAATGATGAAACAATTGTTGCAGAAAATGCACTTGGATGTGGTGTCCACGTTGGGGGTCACAATTTTGATCTGAAACAAAAAACACAAAAAGATTATTGATCGGTATATAATTGGCTTTCGTGCTATGGAGGCTTTTTTTTTTTCAAAAATGGCGCCGGTTTGAACAAAAAGTATCGATTTTAGCATTTTTTTTTGGCAGTTTTTTTTACGAAAAAAATAGGAAGATGTCAAAAAAAAAAGCTTCCATAGCACGATAATCAATGACGTTAAGAATATTGTGTAAAAAATTCAACTCGATAGCTTTAAAACTCTGCCCTCCAAGTTGGACACCGTTTTGAAAAATGCTGTTTCGAGAAAAATGCGTTCAAAGTTTCAAGTGAGGAAATTTTAGGTAAATCGTTTACTTACGGTCAATCAGCAATGCCAGGTCCATACAATATCCCTTCTGCTTCTTCGAAAAGATCGTGCTCAATTCGATAAAGCAAAAAAAAATCGATTTTTTGAAAATTTCACACTGGAAAGCTCCCTTAAATCCACAAAAGTGTTACCTATACCGTTTATCAATGCGTTTAAAACAAAATAACACTCGTATGACTATTATATCAACTTTGCAGATTTGTCACAATAAGAAGTGTATAAGCGTCCCCTCAAGCTCAGTTCCACTGGATACGTTACATCATGAGCCATATATATGTACCTGTCCCAAAAGCGACTAAGTGTCACGCCACTGCGGTCGAAGATTGACGGTCATTTAAGATAAATATTTAATTTTAATCCAGTTAATGTTGCACGATGGTCATTTAACGGCTACGATAAAGACCGGCAATGTTACATCGCCGTGAGCTAAATATCGACGATATTGCTACAAGTTGCTCGAATAATAATTAAATAAAATCTTTCTTGATCTTATCGTTCGACAAACTTTAGTCCATTTTCCACCAAATACTTCAGTATTTTCCGTTACGAATTACACTGCGAAATCAAGATATTTTCACGTACCTATGTTGCGTACGAGTCAATGTGCAAAAGCTTAAAAATATGCAAATCCTTCGAATTGTACCATTTTTTTTTGGTTTAATAAACATTATCAGCAGTCATAAATTCTACGCCAAGGTAGTACGAATTATTATCATTGTTATAACTTTCTCACTCTCCAACGATGACCACCGAGTGATTGCACTGCCCCTGCTATTTTACAACAGTGACGTCCCAACATGGGTGATACGCATCTCCAGGCGATAAATAATAACATTATCTTACCCACCTTCAAAGCAATGTAGCCTGCTGGCAAAATTCAAATCCAATGTATATCTTTTTCCGTATTACCAACTAATTATTTCATTTAAGAAATAATTAATATTTCTGCTTCGGACACGGAACTATAATCTCCCAGAATATGTCTAACATTATTTTATAAACATTCGAAACTCCGAACTCAATCTTTTTTACGTAAACAACCAGGCAACGCGACAAGGAATATTTTCTACCCTTACAAAGATTCGTCAACGAATAAACACTCTTCTTATATACATTCTAGTAATAATAAACCCTTAATTAATAACAATACTATTTACTCTTAGTCTTAAAGTGGACCACATACCAATTCATAAGTATCCGGCCCGATAAACTTTTCTTTACTTTCCTTATTCATGTTACATCTCAACGAACGCCTTGTCCGATATTACCGCTTGAAAATTCAGTTGTAAACAAAACTCTGTATTATTTCTCTGAACTATAATTCGAAATCACACTTTTCTTTCCCACGAACGTCGTCCACAAAGCGACGATCTCCCGTCACCCCCGCGTCTTCGAGACAAACCCCTCCACAGAAAAACAAAGGGTCTCGCTAAAGAATTAGACCAATCAAACTTATCGAATGTTTGTAACTCCGCCCGCACCAAGGCGAAATCGTCAACTGTCTCCGAGAACAAAATCAGAATTCTATCAACCTCGAATCAGTCAATATCTTAAGGGAGTAAAATCCCCGTCTCTCTGCGAATTATTATAAGTACAAATTTTGTGTTATAACTTCAAAGTCGAATAAAGTATCAGTTTTTTTGTTAAGTGAGTTGTTGGTGTTGCAAGTTAATAATTTCCCAAGAAATTCAATTCTTCACGGATCAACACCGAGAAGTGTGGGAAACCTCATCAACCAAAAACATCTTCGACGAGGAATCAACCTCGACGATTAATTCTAAATTATTGAGTTGATATATTGAGCACAAGTAAGTCCCAGGCGGCGAGCTCAGGTCCAGCCGAATAGCGCCAATCAATTCAAAAATCGCGCGCACATCGAATTATCGACTCTCTCCCCACTTTGGGACGTAACAGTACTTCTGCGCACAAGAGCGGACCATCCTACAGCCCCCTGGTGGCTGCGATTCGGAAGTAGATGACACCGTTCAGGTTTGTAGATTTCGCCGATGTTCAGTTACTGACCAACAGTAGGTAATATTTCTACTAAATGCGATGATACCATGAAGCCCACATAGGAGAAGATCACAGTTCATTGACAAAATGCTGAAAAAATGGGATACAGGCGGTGGAGAATAGCGTTTTCATTTTTCGCCGGGTGTGACGCTAAACACAGCAATATCTATCGCGAAATTATCATACTCCCTACATTTCGGGAGAGTCGCATTCCCGCGATTGATATTGATATTGCCGACCAATAACCAAATAGTAATAGTCTTATAAGTCGTAAACTGTAAATGATACAAACAAAATTATTTAACAAAAAAGAAAGGAAATTTAGTTATCTACAATAAAGGGTATTACCATTTTTGGCCTCAAGTTCACGGTTACGAACATATAAGCTGAAACGATTTTTCGCAAAATGGAGGCATTTCCGCCCCCTTAATTTGTAAGTATTTTGAGTATTTGCGTTCAGTATGTCATACTGAACCTATCTATGAAAAAAAATAACTCCTGCAATTTAGGGCATGAAAAAAGGCCGGATTGACTGTACTAATATGAGTACCAGAGTGAGTAACGGTGGAGGTCCCTTTATGAAGTGTACGAGCATATCGTTTAATAGTTGATAGTTTCTTAGAAAACCGCAATTTACTTTCTGCCGATGTGATCTGAAGACGGCATTTAACCGTTTACCACTAAAGTTTGGACTATTGTGATTTTTGTATTTTTCGTTGATGGTTCCCAAAAAAAAACGAGATTCAAAATTGAGTGTCGGCTATCTTTAGATTAAGTTCGATTAAGAATCGAGAACTCTCGATCGAGTCTCGACTCGGCTAGTTGCAGTCTTAAAGCGACTCTCTTCAGGCAAATACACATGCATTAAAACATGTACATAATGATACGGTGTGAAGTTTGCGACCGCGTGGTGTATCTCATGTATATCCCATAGAGCTATGTAAAGTTAGCCCCTCGATTTTGACTTTTGCATCTTTTTGAAATTTTTGAAATTTTGTCTATTTTGATTTTTCCAAACGCCGATGGATTCGGAATCGTTTGTTGGAAACAAATAATATAGTTCGAACGTTTGTTTGATCGTTGTTTTTCCAAAACAATCAATAACTAAAATATTGGTTCGTCGTAGCTTTCACACTAGATTCTGGCTTTTTTCTTACCATACAACTGCGAAGATGCTCAACGTGAGATGCACTCAACTAGTAAAGGCCAGGATTTGTAAAGTTAAGAAAATCTTGTAAACTTGATCAAGTAATCCCGTGTCGCAACATGAATTATATGTTATATTGTTACATGCACGCGACACATATTAAGTCTGGTCAAGCCAGAATCTAATGTGAGAGCTACGACGAACCAATATTTTATTTATTGATTTTTTGGAAAAACAACGATCAAACAAATGTTCGAATTATATTATTTGTTTCCAACAAACAATTCCGAATCCATCGGCGTTTGGAAAAATCAAATTAGACAAAATTTCAAAAATTTGCGGCTAACTTAACGCTCATTTTTGTTTTGTTTGTTTGATAAAAAATATGATCAAACAAACGTTTTAATTAATCAAACAGCACCAACAAACGACAAACAATCGTTATAAGTTAAAAAAAAGATGCAAAAGTCAAAATCGGGGGGCTAAATTTACATAGCTATCCCATAGCTTCGGTCGGCGCGAACAAGCGCTATTAGCGCTCGAAGCTTCGCGAGAGAGAAGCGGGATATGCGCGAACTACGTGCACAACCCCGCTCTACTCTACCAATTGCTATTACCGGCTTTCCACGTGTTATTTTCGGGTGAATGCCATTTCTGTAATATTGCACATTCAGTAACGTGCAGGTACTCTTTGTTTCAGATTTGTTTGTAGTTTGTCGATGACGCTCGCAGTTTTTTATTCGGGTCATTAATTTGTTAAAATATGTAAATCTGTAATCAAAATTACCATATGGTAACGAAATCTATACATTATTTACCGAATTTCGAAATTCTGCGAGCGTCAGCGTATGCGGAGTGGTTAATTGTATAACATACTCAAATTTCGGCTCATTCTGTTCATTAGTTTAGAAATGGCATTCGTCCGAAAAAAAACATGGACAGCAGGGACGGTAAAGAAGAGCTTTGAGTAAGAAGAGCTAGAAACAATCTTAATGAATTACATCTCAAAAAATTGCTTGCCATTTGCTCATTGTGAATATAAAATTGGTCTAGCGGTAGCAATTATTTAAAAAAACGTTATTAAATAATTTCGGAACAAACACTAATTTAACGGTTCCTTAGTTGGCCGAGTACGAACGGGATCTTTTCTGTGCTCAAAAATTGTGATCAATTTACTTATCACTACCCCAGCGTTTTATTTGCATTTTATTATCGTTATTGGAATTAAAAATCATAAATTTTAAGGCCTGGGAAAAAGACAGTAGCGCCGTCAGTTTTAAAACATGAAACTAAGTAACGTTGCGATAGAGCGAAGTTAGCGTCGTAAATATTCTTTTTATTTTTATAATATTACCACATATAAAGAGATTCTTACTTGTTTATACTTGTTTCTCACAACAACGACATTATTGCCAATGAGATAATGAAATTATTCCCAAATGGGCAACTTACATCAAAGCTGTGGAAACTCTGCGTACGCGTTTTCAACGAGAAGTTGTATTTCAATTGCCATTAATATTAGCAATACTCTTGTTAACGAATTATTTGACGTGCTGGAAATTTTATTTATGACTGCTCACAGTTGATATCAAAATTAACAATGGTACGAGATAAAAAATAATCGTTTCATCGTTAATAGTTTTTTCACAAAATCGAAAAAAAATCGACCGTAAAGTTATCCGACTTTAACTATTTGAAAATTTTTCAGAAATAAATTATTTACGATCAAACGATTATTTTTAATGATTTTCAACGTTGAGTTGATCAGTTTCGCAGAAAAGGAGTATTACTGTGAAGAATTTGGACAAAACTGAAAACTATGCTCTGAAGTATTCATTAACAGAGCGCATTGGACCTTCTTTTCGGTCCCAGCTGTTATCTATTTACGAAAAGCATGCGTTGAAAATTTATTTTTCACCTTTTCCATATTCATATAACTTTTCAACGTTATCAGTAGCCATACCCCCCCCCCCCCTGCAACATGCTTCGCGATTATTATTTAATTAAATGGGAACAAAGAAAAAAGCGCTTTCGGGTAGGGATTCCCTCTTTTTTCCGTCGTTAATGCGCAGTCGCGTTAACGTACAGTCTACATAGTATAACTAGTATGGGCACTCTTTGTCGGCACTTTGATCTTTTTGTCGTCAATTTTCCGCCATGTTTTTGGCCTAACCTCCAGTGACGAATCATTTGTTCTAGGAACCCGCGGTATATTACTATCTCACCAGGGACGTATATAAATTTTATAAATTGGAAAAGAAATTTTTTAATTTAAAAATTATCTAAAAAATAAAACAAATAAAAGCTTTTTTCGGTCAATAAATTAAAATTATTAGAGATAGATTTATTAGAGATAAAATATATTAGATAAAATTGATAAAAAGATGAAAATATATATAAACTAATTTATACAGATTAGAACCGATTGTATACATAAATAAGAAAATAAAAAAGTGAAATGGTTTGCATATTTTATTATTTGAAAACTAATTGTTATTTATGTCTATCATTATTATTATAAATCATTACATAAATATAGGAGTTCGGTAATCATAAGTAAAGTAAAAATATATGATTACATGAATCATTTATTCATTACATAATGACATACAAACATCTATTACAAAATTACATTAATTATACAATTAGTGAATAATTAAAGCCATACATATCATGGAAATATAGAGCCAATTATTCCAATTGTTTATAAATGTTTCCAAATGATCATTTTATTTGAATTATTTTGATTAGAATTAGATTTAAAGTTGCGATTTATAAATTTTAAAGTATAATATAAACGCATCCTGAAAAATAGCTTTTTTACAAATAAATGTGGAAAATCTTGACATGGATGCTGAAACATAATTGATTCAGCTTTTGTCAAAAATGTTTGAATAACATTTTTTTGTAAAATAACGGTTTCAAAATTATCATTAAAAATCGCTTCTAAAGAACATATATAAAATATAAAATTGTTATGTGGCATTTTCAGGCTACCAAAAGCAGACCTTTCACTTTGATATGCTTCAAAAAAACAGGAAATTGTTGAGTCCTCCAATTCTACATGTTGTATACTGTATTCTTCGCAAACTGCAAAGCGAAAAAAAGAACACTCTGAATTTGCAGTCGTATTTCTGCAATTTTTAACACTGCACTTTTTATATCCTTTGATTTTCTGCATTTTATTTTATGTCTTATTTTCCAACGTTGTTTTCAAAAATTGTAACCTTTCAACTGACTGTCACAGGCTTCACATCACCACTTATGAAACAATTTTCTGATTGGTGGCTCCCAAAAACATGGCGGATGGATGCGCAGAACGGATCGACGCGAACCTCGAAAATGCTCGGAGTGCCCATACTAGTTATACTATGGTTATACTATGCTACAATTAGCTATATGCCAGAAACTTCACGCGTTTGGCGGCTCACAGCAGTGTGTCGATTGGGGTCGGGTTTTTCGCGCATGCGCGGCAACAGCAGCATGAAGACAGTGCCGTGCTATGTCACTAGTGTGAGATCATGTTTTTCTCTGCTAGATTCTAAAGTATAATATTTTATTTATCTGTTAATAAATGATGTTTGTTATATCACATATACACATATTATACAATTATTATTTATTTGAAAGTTATATACGTATTAAAACCTTTTTTTAATGACATGTAATAGTTTAATACAAACTCAGCAGAATGGTTGAATAATGAACCCGATGCCCGATACCTCTTTTCACTAGATATTGATACTTCACTGATGCTTGTTGAGTTGCGCATGCGCGAAAAACCCGACCCAAATCGACACACTGGCTCTCAGTAATTTTGTCAATCAGTTGTGTGGCTTTCAGCCTTTTAGTGTTCATCAGTATTCACAGTGTTCATATGTTCCTATATATGCCAGTAACGTCGGTACGTAGAATCGGCGTTGGACAGAATGCATTGAAATATTTCCATAGTAAATATGCATTGAAATATTTCCGGGCATAAAATTGTGTTTCGATCACTCTACGCACGCTTTTATTCTCGTCATTATCGTGGCAAACTTCACTCCAGTGTTTATTCAAGGTTCAAGATGGCCGCGATTGATCACATTTCTAAAAAAATTGTTTCAAAGACCTGCACATTTACGATGTAAAGCGCGATACATAATCATTCGTGACAACATGCGAGATATAGTTTTCGTTTTAATTTTTATAATATATTGTACTGTGTTAAAATTTCCGCGCTCTATCTCCCTCTATATATATACATAGATATTTGTTTTATTAAAAACGGTGAAAGGAAAGATTATTACGGGGTTACAAAATACCTTTGGTTAAAGAGACTCAATATCGAATGCAATGTAATTCTCGCTGCGTGAGCGTCGAATCCACCTTTGTTCTCGGTGTACGAAAACGTAAAAGAGTGTTAACTGCGATGGCCGTTCTCGCGTGTATGATAATTTTGCATAAGAGCGTGGAGAAAATTAATGAGTTGGTTGCGTGACAATTGCACAGTAGTTAATATATGTAGTTCATTAATTACGGGTAAGTTTAGAAAATATGGCGAGTGATCTGTCCAGCGGGTGTACCGATGATATCGAGATATTCGACGAGAAGGAGGAGGGCGAGATATCATTGGAAGATGTGAGCTCGTCAGAGGAGAGTCATCCGAATTACAGGTCGGGATTTTCATCAAGCGGACGATGTATAAGTTGCATGTCCATGCAACAATGTGCTTCCTGGTGCAGCACATCCAAGAACCTTCAGCGAAAAACTCCTCGGAAGCAAGGTACGCCGGATAGTTCAAAATGAACTTTTGTCTTCTTGAGTAAAGCGTCGTACAATTATGACTTTGTTCTCATGTACACAAGATGAGCGAGTCAGACCATTATGATATATTCTCATTCGGATACAGATAGCATACATACATTTTTCACTAGGAACATTGAATCATTGAAGGTCAAGTTGGAAAAGAGCCACAGGTCTCTTCATTATTGTAAAAAACAATACATTGATCGGTCTTGAAATTATCTTATACGCATGATAAGGGAACTTTTCATTTTGAGGAGATTGCGCACTGTATTATTATTCTATTATATACATAGTGGGCATATGCCCATGCAATGTATACACTTGTTTCGTTACAAAATGAAGCATTGTTCATAGCTGTCTTACTTTGCTCGTGGAGGTACATTATAATTTATATTTTGCTTTAATAATTTTACTTTCCTTTAATCAATGAATACACCTATTCAAAAATAGATTTATGGACTAATCAAGATTGTAAATTTGAGATGTTATCAATGCAGCGCATATAGCTTGCATATCTCTGATTCTTGTTACATTAACCAACTTTAAAAAATCCTTTCACACAAATATACTACCTTGAAATATCAATTCTTTATAGTGCAAACTAAATCGAATACCCATCCTAATTGGAAATTAGATGTATTAAAGAATGAAATCTTTCATTTTGTTTGATTTTTTATCCTTAAGTAGATTTTTGCTGAACGTGACATTAATTAAATTTTTTCATTGTAGCATAAAAAGTATGCTTAGGAAAGCTCTCACTTATTACTTATTGTTATAATACCAAAATTCTGATTTACCCACTTTTGCACTGTGGCTCGACCTTACGAGCTGAAATGTTGACTGCTGAAATGGTGAACCATTTTTCTCATATTTACTTTGAAACGTGCAACGTTTCGCTACAGAGAATCGTTTTCACAACAATCCTAAATGAATGCTTATTAAATGTTTGGTCCCAGTTTCATGTAACATAAAGGTAATGTGCGATAAAATCGCTCGGTAACATAAAATGTAGTCTTATTATCTCCGAGTTGGTAAATGCTTGGAACAAAAGAAGTGAACGACACATACGCTGTAAATATTTTCTACTACACTGTTCTCATCTTGAATTGGAATACTTAACCATATGGAAAAACAGTAACTCGGAAAATTGCAGCTATTTTTCTCCCGCATTCATGGAAACTTGATCGGTACTGTACATGTCCTAAAACGATAAGAATCAGACTTAGTCTGTAACCAAAAATGTAAATTAATGTTGTCTGAAACGATTACATCCACAGACCAGAAAATATGGGAACGATAAACCATCAATTAAAATTCTAATAAGCAACTTTTGCCTAACAATTACGCAGTTCACTGATTGGGTTCTTCACCTATAATATTAGCAGTTTCAAAAAATTTGGGGAAATGGATTTGTTTATATCAAGCTTATTCAGGAGACGCTATTTTCAGCAAAAATCATTCTCATTGAATTGTTTCTCAATTTCTCGTGCACTGAGAATTTACTTTTAAACGCACTACCAGTTTCCTTGCAATGTAATTGATGAAAAATTTGCATTTAATTTGGCAGTTCACACTGACCAATTGACTTTACATACTTCTACACAGAAATTGAGATTGATTTGTATTTTCAACATTTAGCAGCTGGTAAAGAAAACAGAAAATGGAAAACGAAAATAAACTGAAAAAACAACCACCAAATTTGGATAGGTTAATATATTATGATGCATTGGATACGTTTAAGATCTGTTATTCAACATATATTAAAGTAGATACAAGTAAATTTATATTGACAAAAAAACAATGACTGAAGTGCAACAACTATCGAGTAAAATAATTCGAGCAACAATAGTTGAATACGTGAAATTGTTGTCTGACATTTATTGTAATTGTAATACCTATCGTTGATTGTAGTAATTTTGTTAAACTACTATTTCTTAAAACACCTTGAATGAAAATATTTTAGGTGAAAATAATATTTGTTATTTCGAAACGTGGATATATTTCGAAAAAAAAATAAAATCAGGGATGGTTCAACGATAGCTGTTACAATTACATTAAAATTCGTGCTGTTATCGTCCACACCAGTTCGTAAAACGTGGTACCGAGACAAACTTATGGTACTTAAAGTGTTGCTTTTCTTTTTCAATGAAAATGTACTTGAATTTACTTTAATGTATGTGGAATAACATATCTTTAATTGAGCCCAAAAATCAGTAAGCGAGTTAATAAAAATCATGAAAAAAAACTTATTTTTTTTGGCCACCGCAGCATTGGGCTATCGTCGAAAACAAAATTGTCCCACCTTTGGAGGAAAGAGTTACTAGTAAAAGTGCACCTTACTTTTTGCCAAATTGTATAAAAAAAATATTTTGCGAACCTTAATATTATTTATTTCCTAGCGCTTGACGGATTTAACATTATTTCAAAAAATGGTATTATCAATCTGGATTATCGTATTGAACCTTTAATGATGCTTTACAGAAAAAATAACTGGATTAATAAAAAAGGGAAAGTTGGGATTTGTTTTTCTATAGACAGGTTTTACGTTACATTTTCAATATCCTTATTTGAAGCCTTTTATACGTACAGCGTGTCAATGATTTTGGAAACGAAAGATTTAATAAGGCAGGATATTGCCTAAAAGATATTGTATACAGGGTCTTCAAAAAGTCTCGGACCGGTTGAATAATTTGAAACGTAGAGGTTGTTCAAAAAAGTGGTTGAGACAAATGTTGTAGGAAATTTTCCTGGCTATCTAACCGCGACCGTGACCTTGACCTTCAAGGTCACTTCAAGGTCAATCCCTTTTTTTTAAATAGCAACGCCCAATTTTGACACCATAAATGAACAGGGTGGACAATTTTACGTCCAGATACGCTCTTCATCAAAGAAAGTGACACGCAGTTCGGGACGGTAATAAAAAAAAATCAAAAGCAAGGAACAAACTTAATGATGAATATTAAAATTGATGGAGTATTAACATTTAGTAATAGTAAATGAAAGCAATTTGGAGATATTCTAAATTGTATTCTTTCGTTCATACAATTATTACTTTTCGTTGATTAACACTCTGAAGTCGAATTTTAAGAATTGGAAAATTCAAGATGGCGAATCCAACATGGCGGACGAAAGGAATTAAGGTCAGGGTCAAGTTGATAACTGAGGTCGCCGTCGGATGGCCAGGAAAAATTTCCTACAATTTATGTCTCATCCATTTTTTTGAGCGACGCCTACTTTTCAAGATATCCAGCTGGTAACTGATTGACTTTGACTTGACCTTCCAAGGTCAAATTTTTCCATCGATGAAGATCGTATCTGGTCTTAAAATTGTTCGCCCTTTTCGTTTCCGATGTCAAAATGGGAGTTTTGCCATTTAAAAAATGGACTTGACCTTGAAATGACCTTGACGGTCAAGGTCACGGTTGGATAGCCAGGGAAATTTCCTACAACTTTTGTGTCGACCTTTTTTTTGAGCAACGTCTACGTTTCAAGTTATTCAAACGGTCCGGGACTTTTTGAAGACCCTGTATGTAGTGGCATAGTAATGACTAGTGACGTTATAATTCACGAGCAATGAAATGTTGTATAGCATCGGAATCAATGAGTTTATTCGAGTGATATTCTGCTTACTCGTTAATACGTATTTATGAAGAAATAGTGCGTCGTTCGTATCTTCGAGGAAAAAGTGTCGATGCTACTCGTAACTTGGTCTCTCTAGATAACAGTTGCAATAATTGCAAAATTTGAAAACAATACAATAAAGTATTTCTTTATCGCTATCTTCTCTTACAAAGAAGTTCGAACTAACCTAGAATAGTTTTCATTCCTTAAACAAATTTTTCGTACAATGAGAATAAAAATTTATGTAAAAAGCCTTGTACATTTGTCCATTGTTGGAGTTATTTAGTACGCTATAGGTATGAGTAGATAATCATTTGGCGAACCGGCGAGACTAGGAATATTCGAGTCTTGTATTATATCAACGAATTTAGACGACTATATAAGGACTATGCTTATAGGCCGATTGAAGCAAAGTTTTGGAAACTGCCACTTGGCGTCGCAGCGTTGGATGGCTCGTGCGTGATTGGTGAGAGGGGAGAGCTGCTCCTTGAAGCTGTGTGAAGTATACATGAACATATCTGTGTGACCTAACACATTCTTGTAGCAACACCAGCGACGCGAGTAACTGAGGGACAGAACTACACTGGAGGACACATTTCTCGCTTCAATCGAAAGTATGGGCATATTCCTTCTACAGGGTGAATTTCATAAGGTGTCGCATACTTTATTTTAAGATACATGAGATTATTACAAACAAAAGTTGCAAATATACATTACGGATATTTGTAATAGTTTACGAGATATGAAGTTTTAAAGTTGGTCCAATCAGAGCACGCCGAGAACCGTTGGATCCGCCCTAACCGCAGATATCACAGAGTAGGGCGTTACATTTGAGGTTGCGAAATTCAGAGCAGTCAATTTTATTTATTATATTATTACGCAGTCATTTTTATTTCTCAGGCATTGACTGCTCTGAATTTTTCCGAACGCGCCGAGAAGCGTTGGAACCGCCCACTCCCCGCCCTAGCAGCTAATGCCCGAGAAATAAAAATAACCGTGTAATAATAAAATAAATAAAATTGACCGCTCTAAATTTTGCAACCCCAAATGTGTAGAGTGGGGAGTGGGCGGCTCCAACGCTTCTCGGCGTGTCCTGATTGGACCAGCTTTAAAACGTTATATCTCATAAACTATTAAAGATATCCCTAATGTATATTTGCAATTTTTGTTTGTAATGATCCCATCTACCTTAGAATAAAGCCTGTTACATCTTACGAAATTCACCCTGTATAGTCGTCTGAATTCTTTGGGTATATTCGTGATATCTTGTTAGAGAAACTAGCGTAGTGCAAAGTGTTGAGATATCAGCAATTACATCTCGTATTAAAAAGAATCTTTCTCGGATTTTGAACTTATCGACATGTACTCAAAATTGTCATTGGTTTTAATTTCCGGATGGAACTGGTAGGCTTGAAAAATCCTTAGAAATAATTATTTTGCTAGTAATTGTCAATCGGACCATTTCCTCGAACAACATTCTTACTTCCTCCCGTCGATCGCTCATGCCAATTTTAATTTATCATCTTTGTTCTCCGAGCCGGTAATTTGAACAAGCGATGCTGAAAAAAATTCTGGCGTTAAAGAAAAAGAAAGAAAAGAAAACGATCCCTCAAACTATCCTCCATCCCTCGCTATTCTAATCAAGTAGAAGTTCAATTTCTTCCCCCAAGATGGTGCCCATGGAAAGGAGAATCGTCGCTACGTCAAAGATTCGAGCTGTACGATTGGCAAACACGTGGCGTCAACGCTACAGGAGAAGAACGACGACGATCTAGTGCCGATTTCGAGCGACAGCGATATGGAGATCGTCGGCTTGCCGGGCAATTCGAAGCACGTTGCGGCACGTTCGAGCACAAAGAGTTCGAAAGTCCGAAAGAAAAAGAAAAAGAAACGGAGTCACGCGAGCGCATCGAGAGTCGAGGATCCATTGACGGATGTTGATTCTTATGGGATAAACAGTGAAACGGCAACATTAAAGAGTCTACACTCGTCGAGTTCGCATCACAGGGACTCGTCGCCTCGTTACAGCGTTGTATCTTCGTCCCACGTGGATCGTCCGCTCGGTCGATCACCACCGCGTCGACGCAGAGCAACGCGGGCTCAAAAATCGCATTCACCTCTGCGAGCTCAAAAAACCCACTCGCCGCAGCCCCTACGCCCTCAAAAATCCCGCTCACCGCTTCGTGCTCAAAGAGTCCATTCGCCCTTGAGAACTCAAAAGTCCCGTTCACCCATAAGAAGATCGAGATCTCCAGCAACGGGACATCATGGCAATTCATCCGACAAAAAAGTATCGAGAAAAATGCCGCGGTCACCACGTCGATCGTCATCTCGTTCACCCGTCCATCTCCCGTTGCCTCGAGAGAGTCGAGACGCTACTTCGTCCCAAACTTATGTCGACATGTACGCTACTAAACTGTTAAAGAAAGTTCGTCGTCTCGAGAGCGTCGGTAATTCTTCCCCCGGGGACAACAAATCCCGGAGCAAGGAGCACTCGTCGTTGCGTGAAAAATTGAGCAACATGATGAAGGAAGAGACTGCTTCGTCGAGAACCGAAAAGAGAAACGTGCGAAACGGGACTAATATGAAGAAGCACGACAATAATAATGTAGTGGCAACGGTGACAGTCGAAGATGACGACGACGGTGGCGACAACGACGAGGATGATGACGATGATATCGAGCTGTTGCGACGCTTGGCCCTCGAGACGAAACAGAAAAAAACCGAAACTAAAGAGCACGAGGATTTCAAGGAGGATAAGGGCGGTGAGATCGTTACTATAGATTCAAATTTGAGCGACGACACTGACAGCGAGGCGCTCGAGTTACGCATGATAGCTCTGCATTCAGCCGTTATGAAGAAACATCAGCACAGAGTCGAACGCGGCGTCAAATCGAAACGACGATTGAACGAGACGAGAAACGAGAGTCCATTCGGCCACAGTTTTCTCGATAATATTCCTATACCCGACGAATTGTACGACATCGAACCGATTTCACCGACGACCAAGTCACCCGTTCGCGAGGACGGTACGACCAACCCCGAGGACATGGAACTCGATACGGATGTTGAGCGTGAAAAGGAGAAGGACGATTCGATGCCTTATTCACCCACGGACGACTTCACAAGTCAACAAAATCTTGATACGGAATTACTCGGCGTGGAGTTGAACGATATGATCGATAAAGAGACGCGGGGACAGCCCAATCGGTCTTTTGCATCAGAATCGTTGAATCGTAACGGTTCGAGCAATTCCTTCTACAGAGCTGGTATCGACACTCCTTACTCACCTTCGGTGCCCACGGAAACACCCAAGGTAGTCAAAATATTGACCAGCGTAAATGCAAAAGCCACGCCGAGTAACGAGACGGAAACGCCACTCTCACCCGAGAGATCGGGCTACACGAGCGCCGATAGTCTAGCCAATTATATGGAAGATCCCGATGCTCCGTATTCTCCATCGAAACCAGTGCAAGTATCCAAGATCGAAGATTTTTTGTCACCTCCTAAAAACGCGTCGAATACAGAAACTCCCTATTCACCGACAGACACGCCGATCTACGATCCAGAATTAACCGGTTTCTCACTAGGCTTGGGCATTGAAAGAAGCACGCCAGAGGGACTCAAACTGTCCCTCGATAAACCTATGGAAAATGCGGAGTGGAGGATGGACACTGCGAGCTCGAAGGTAAATCGCAATCTCGTTCCAACGGTGTTAAATTTTTCAGCTTGTGAAAGCGATGCTGAAATCTCCAGAGGAAACGATACCACCGATGTAGCCGGTTCGTTTTCGCGGATCGAAAAGAATTCGATCGAACCATCGATAAACTTGGAGGAGAGAAGAAAGTCGTTCGACGATGCGATGGACAAATTGCCGGATGTCGATCTCGACGGAAGTCCTCTCGTTCCACTGTCTAAAGACAGTCAGACTGTCGATATTCTCATACCGCTTGCCGCATCCTCGGAAACCATCGAGGAACCCCTCTATCTCCATGGACTTCCCGACGTTACAAAAGACACCAACAAAATTCCAACTCTCGTCAATAGAACGCTGGTACCCGTGCCGATACTCAAAACCAATAAGCAACTGCAGCAACCTTTGCCCCAGAAGAAAATAGACGTTCACGTCGAACCGAGTTTCAAGAGCGCTAAGATGAATCCCGTCAGCGTTGGCGACGCCGTTAAACCCACCGCCCAATTCAAACCAATCAAATTGTATCCCGTGGCGAAGAAGACTCAGTTCATCACGATGACGCGAGCCGCAGCTTTCAACTCGTCTTTCGGCGACGACTCGGTAAACGATTCGGCAACCAACGAAGACTCACCGATTGCTCAGACTTCCGAAATTCAGAAATATACTTTGGAGAAAGCGGAGAGTGAGGCAAACACCAAAATGATAAATACATCGTCGTTGATGCTTGAAAAAGTTCAGGAGCACGAAAAGTCGAGAAAGACATTACGGCAAAGCACTAGAAAAAGTCCAAATACCTCGGATAGATCGGAGTCCTCGAGTCCAGTTCGCGAGGGTGTAACAACAGCTGGTAAAGGGAAAGAGAAAGTTGGCAGTAGATTCGCCTCGAAGCAAGCTAAATTGACGAAAATGCCGAGTTCGACAACGGGCAAACAAATATCGCGGAAGAAGAGATCGAACGACAAGAGTTCGATGACAGGATCGTCATCGCCAAGAGGCGACAGGACACCCGTGACAAATCGTAAAACATCGGATACCTCGAACGCAACTACCGGAAGTAAGAAAATACGAAAAAAAAGTACTTCTCGCGCGGAACGAAAGACTCGACAGAGCGAGCAACGTGCAAGAAATCAAACTCCAAAGAAGAGCACATCAACGTTGAAAAATTCTCGTCGCGATAGTCGGAACGACAGCGCGAAGGAATCAAGTGACGAGAAGATGCGTAAGAGCGTGGAAAGAAAAGAGCGAGAAGCGAGCGAAGAGAGAAACGCGATGGTCGTGGAAGGAGGAACGGATGTGCCGAAAAAGGCGGAAGCATCGAAGAGCAATGATGAGACGGAGAGAAAAAGACGATGCAGTTTGGACGAGGATGAGGAAGCTCTGAGAGCACTGCTGCTCGCTTCGCTGCCGAAACGAACTAAACCCACGGAAACAGGCACGTTACCGACGACGAATACAAACGTACAAGTCCCCCGGTTGACGGACACGACCGTAGAAAAGCAAGAGAAAATCCCCACCGAAACGCCAGTAGAGATTAACGATTCGCCCATAATTACAGCAGGAAAACTCTTCGTACCATTGAATTCCTCGGCCTCGGTAACTCCTAAGATCGAAACAGCGATTGACATATCGACGAATATTCAAACTGCCAAGGTTCTTCCCACCGAATCAAATGCCAGCGACATTACGGGACCGCTTTCGGCACAACGAAAACGACCTGGTGCGCCAATTATGAAAAATCCACCGAAGAAAATAGTGAAGAAGGCTTTGCCGGTATCGGTTAGCACGAAAGTCGTTAACAACGCGAAGAAATATCAAAACGCTATGGTACAGAAGAAACTGAATCTTCAGAGAGCAGCCTCGTTGTACAGCGCGACGAGTGGGTCGAGAAATATAACGCTCAACAATTTGAAGATCAACGAGACCACGCGACCGTCCAGCCCGAAGATAACAACGGCCTCAAAGACCCAGAGATTGGTAATCAATTTGGAATCGGATACGGACAGCGAAACGGAATTACCCAAAAATCAAAACTCCAGGGCAGCGTTGATGACGTCCGATCATACGACCTTTGAAACGCGCAAGCCACTCGCTATACCGACCACGGATTTCGAAAAGAGCGTCGTTAAGTTTCTAAAAGATCAAAGGAAAAAATTAGAATCCGTAGCGATTACGAAAGTGCCGACGAGCCCGATGACGACGATCTCCGTTTCTAAATCGCTCGTCGCTTCGACCTCTGCTGGAAAACTTTCAGGCGCCTACAGCACTCCTCTGGTGAGACACTGCGACGTTTATTTCTTTTAAGTCTCAACGTTATCTGAAAATAAGTTTTACCATCTCTAATTATATGGCTCCTTGATTTTTGTGGAATTATCCAGCGACATTTTGTCACGCTGAGAATACATACAAAGGAATCTAATCTCGGTAACAATCCTACACAGTTCTTAGAAACTGCTTAATGAAATGAAGAATTGAATTTATTTCAATTATTCGAAATGTATGGAAATACTAATTTATGAACTCTGTATAGTTTGATTCGGGATGAATGGTTTGAAGTGGAAAAACCTATTTCCAGATACAAATAGAGGGTGAGAAAATGTATTGTAACTGAAGTTGGGTCGTTTGTACTAAAATTATCATTGTTTCCCAAAGATCGGTATGTTCAAAAGTATTTGTCACAAACACACATAACTTCAAACACCGATTTCCGTAATTCCAATTAGAGTTTGTTAATGTTACTTTCGATTTCATTATTCATTCCGGTAGATTGAGTAATTAATATCACATTTCGAGTCAGACTCATTACAATTTGTTATTACATTTAACTCATCTCCCTGGGTCGTTGTGAATTTGTAAGTAAAGTAAAATCATTGTTCAATCCACTCCATATATGCTCTACTATTTTCCTAATACGAGCAAAAAGAAAGTTGATAAATATGTAGACATTTCGCACTACTTGCATATTTACATAATTGCAAGCAGAACACTTTTTTTAAAATAGTTTTGCCATTTTCTCTTCCTCGACAATTCTGATTTTAATTGATTTTGATTGATCTATGTGTTGATTTTGATCAACGTCCATATGTCGAAACATGTTCTGTCAAAATCAGCTACTGGTTTAAGAGTACGTCTAATAGTCCATGTATTTTAGAGTACAGCAATTGTAGTTGTTGCAATTTAACGTCTGTAGCTTAACTACGATTGTGCTGGATACAAAGTAATCAACCTTTGTTCAAAAATTGTGATCATAATTCGCAGAAGCAAGTGCGAGGCAGAAGTAAATATAGACAGTATTCCGCTGAAATTCTTTACATTGAATAACTTTTTACTCTGCAAATTATAAGATTCTTTTTCTCGGCGAATACAAAAAAGCACACGCGTATCTCCATGAAATCGAGCTCTTGTCTAAAATTCTTTGAGATTACATTTCAGGCTGTACGTCGTCATCTACCGGTATCGCAACAGGAGGAATATCGTCGTTTGAAGCAACAGATAATGGAACGCGAGAGCAAGATGTTACAGAAGAACGGTTCGATATCGCAAAGCCCGTGCACTCCTCCGGGTCCTTTGTCGCCAGCTAGTCCGATCGTTACGCCATCAAGTTCAACTTCTCAAACTACGAGGTCACCAAATACGATCGGTGCAATGGCTGGCACGATTCTTCCAACAGACAAATGCCCGGAGAAAGTCAACAACGAGAATGAATCGAAAATCAACGTTTCCAACGGACCCAAAAAAATTGTACCCTTGGTTCCTGTTAAAACCATCGTGAAACCCGCGCCTACCATGTCCAAAGTCAAGTCGACCATTTCCAATAATCCGACCGGCACATCGACACCAAAGACATCCGGTGCCATTGTTCAATCGTTGACAATCATAAATACTTCCTGTAAGAGTATTCCGTCGAAAACGTCGTTGCCATCGGCGAAAAGTAACGTCGCTGCGATAACGGAAAATCGTAACGATACCGGTAAAGCCTGGCTGCCGAGTATTTCGACCCAATTGCCCGTAGAATCGTCGACGAGCTTTTCGACGATTGGCAAAGCGTCTCGAGTCCTTGGATCGGCCACTACGTTATCCCAGCCAAACGTTACGGCTGGCTCTCCAGTTAGTCTCAGGCCGTCTCTCGGATCAACGGAAATGTTGACGATTCAAATACCAAACGACAAGATTTCGTCGAATAGAGCGACGTTAACGTCGTTGCCAGCAAGAAGTGGCAACGGCAAGGGTAATGGCATCGCCACGAATAGCGTGAAAAGTTCATGCCCACTGAGAATACTCGGCAATGAACAGTTGAACAATAGACTTGTCAAGATTCAGGTCGAACGAGGTCGGGAAGGACGTAAAGTCACGGTTGGATCGAAAACAAGCCCTGACCATTTGTCTCGAATGGCCGGCTCTTCCGTATCGAGAATCGTGTCTGGGTTCGGTGATAACGAAACAGAAGAAACAATATACTGTGATAATAGTAACTTAAGTGTTAACGAGAGTAATGAGGCGAGGATAATCGCAAGTTCTCGGATGATCGAGGACGATAAGACGAAGAAGAATGAGAGTGTGATAGCCGAGTCTGACGCATCAACGCTCCTGAATCTTTCGAAAAACATGAATGATTCGGCAGCTTCGACCTTGATACTGGCACGTGATGATTCCGGGATTCCTGAAAATTTAGAATCAACGAGATCAGAGAGTAGCGGCAACTCAAGCTCATCGTTGACCGAAGCAACGACCAAACACAGTAAGATTCAAGTCAGAGAAGTTTGGGAGAAAATTCGGAGGGACGTTAAGGCCGAGCTCGAAGCTGTACATGCCCTTTCCGAAAACGAACAGCAGAAAATGTTGATGGAGACTCAGGACAAGCTGGTGGCAAAGCGGTGAGAAAAATGTGTAACATTTTTGTAGATCAATATTCGTTAATAGGAATTTTGATCAAGTTTTGTTGAGAGTAGGAGAGAATCCAATTAGACCAATATTCAATCCCTTGTGATAGCTTTCTAGATGCAAAAATATCAAAAGAAAGTTATGTTAACGTTCCAATTTATTTTCATTGCCAATAACCTGTCGCGTTTAATGGAAAAAATTGAGATCAATTGTGGTTTGGCAAAGTTTTCTTCCCCATTTTTTGGCTACATTTTTTCTAAACGTCGTTTCAACAGGTTTTAAAAGTAGTCTCTATTTTTAGACGTTTAGAAAGAAATGTAGACGAATACCAAACGAACTTGTGCGCTATTTAAATTCAAATTTTAATATCAAATAATGAAAATTCGTTTTTTCAAATAAGATCATTCTATGTATAAGATTATATTATGGCACAAAGAAACATAAATACATTCCAAATTGAATAAGACTTAAGCAAGGGAATCAAAATTAGATATTTTTTGTTGAAATAGCGCGGCATTTTGTTTTTTTTTTACCCCCATCATACAATTACTGATTAATATAATTTGTGTAAAAGATTTGTCTTCGAGTGGTTTAAGCTTGTGTCCTATAATTTAGGAGCATGGTCCTGGACGATTTAACGGAAATGTCAGGATGCTTACGTCGATGGGAGATCGAACGTGAGTTCCAGTCGAAACTGATAGCCGAAGTACGATTATTGCGGGAGAAACTGAAGGCGGCCGAGGAGAGATTGCAGGAGCAACGTCGTCAGATGAACGATATGGGACCCAGAGTGACGAGAACGCACGAGAAGATAAACCATGGCCGCCGAGAGTGCTACAAATTGTCAAAGATATGCCAAGGGCTTGGGGCTCAAATTGTAGGAGAAGACTACAAGTACGCCATATACGACCTACAGTCTCGCGTAATATCGATTTAAGGATGATTTTTGGCCCTACATCCATGCATAAAAAGTACTCCGTTTCTTAGAAATATTAATTTTTTTAATAGTAATAATCTTTTGATTTTTAAAAACTGGCATTACCTTAGTCTCATTGAACAGAGGAATGAATTATTAATGTCGTTAGGTCTTAGATTGTTTTGCATCGATTTGAACAAATTTAATACTTCCTAGACATGAATGTACGACCATTACATCCTTATGGAACTTGCAGCGTTATAATTAAGGCAATCGAGTCGTAAACCAAGTTTTTGCTGTAGATGTTTGGATGATAACTATAAAAATGGAGGTCTGAAACGAAGGATGTCTACATGATGCAAACAAATTAATTTGTTATTACGCTTTTAGTTTGCTCAACAGTAAAATCTATCTATGAAAATCAAAGATCCTTATGTTCGATCTAATATATAAACATAATGAGTTTATGAATTAACCACAGAAAATCTGATATAAAATTGTGATTATAAATATCATTATTTTAATTTTACTCAATATCATTACAATCAACGATATAAGTCAATATGCTATATTGAATGTTTTCAAATTATAATCATTCTTTAAGAAGTTCAATATGGGACATCAACGCATCTTCTCTTTTACTTGGACGGTTGAATATTTTCTGCTGATTTCATAGTGCGATTTTGTTTTTAGAATAAAAATTGAAGTTCTAATTTGAGAACAGAATTACACCAACTTCTTGCCTAGCATGTTCATCATTATCTTCTTGTATTGGTACGAGGACATTCTTTGGTTCAACATCCTTAACATTATTTTCTTATCAGATATTTTTGCAAACATTTTTTCTAAATCTTAGCACTCGATATAAAAAGATATACGCTGAAAGCTTCTTATTGACAAACTACTATAGTTGTCTTCGTGTTGTCATCCAGATCAAGTATAGAGTGTGATTGTTAAGTAAATATGTTCAGAAAACTGGTGAGATTTCGTAAATTCTTGTCGATGTTTCAGGGTACCAACGGCTGGTTCTCGATTGTTAAGTGAACGACTTAAAGAGGTAGCTGTTCATACGCGACAGTTGTCCAAAAAAAAGTGCATCCCAGCGAGAAGTTGGCTGACTGAGGCGAGAGACGAAATCTCGCTGTCACCAACTACGAGCATCGAGACAATGTCGGAAAGCTGGACAACAGCGTTACCAAAAAGTGTTGATCATGAAGACATGACGAGCGCGTCGATGAGCGATACTGGTCACGATGATGACGACGGAGCAACGAGAGACTCGCTGGTTGCGTCGATCGTAGAATCAAATATAACAATGAATAATCGAGAATTCGAAGAAAGCACAGAAGCTCCATTACCCAATTTCGTTCTCCATAAAACGAATCCTCCAGAGGAGAGTAACGAAGCTTCGATTAACGAAATTAGTTTTTCCAAGAACAACAATGAAGAAGAATCGAGCGTGACCGAAATCAATCCCCAGGAGAAAGAACACGGTGAAAAAGAAGAATTGATTACGATCGAGAAGGAAAATCATGAGAATGATAAACCGGTCGTGATCGAATCAAGTTTGCCAGAGAAAGAAGACTATAAAGTGGAGAACGAAACGAGAGCTTCGAGCTCGATCAGGGCTAATTCTCCCCCGAATGAAACACAAGTTTCGAGCTCTTTTGAACTAAATATTCCAAGAAAAGACGTAAAATCGAGACTCGTCGATATTGGACAAGTTAGGGATTCGATAGAAACTGTCGATGCGAGGACGAGCTTAGAATCACATGTGCTATCCATCGCTCCGAATTTTACCAGCGACCCTCAAGCCGACGACTTTTCCGTCGTGGCCGCCATTTCGAGATCCGATTCTCCGCCATTTCGATTATTGACGGACGTGCCGTCGACTTCCAAACGAAAGCACGGTCGTTATAACTCAGTGCTCACGCATTTTAAAATACCAAGGTGGGTTACCTCGTGTTTTCTCTTCTCGTTCGTTCCATTCACGCATGTGTAAATGTATCCGATAAGACTTTGACGAAAATATTTTTTGAGGGAATTCCTGTGTTTTCTTCGTCCACATTCAGGAACGTGGATCCCAACGGAGTGCTCTGTCCGTACGAACTAATGGGAACTTGCAACGACGAGGATTGTCAGTACTACCATCTCGATCCCGATCGGTGCTGCCAGTAGCGTTTTGACGCTGCTACGAAACAAATACCGATCATCACAATATTCGCATACGTAAGGTGGTTCTAATCTCTAGCCCGGGTATATCAAACCCAACGGAAATTCGCCTATCAATTTAACTATGACGCTACATTTGAGCAAAACTTACACTTCTATTCTCTTTATTTTTTTTCGTCAAAAACGCTTAGTTCAACTCGTTAATTTGTTTCACCTTGATCTGAGATTTGTCGTTTATCCTAGAATATCGCTAGAGTTTCTCAGCAGAAGGGACGGGTGGGGTAGGGACTGGGGAGAACAACGGCAAATGAGGACGACCGTAAACACGTTAAAATTTACATTCCGTTTTCATTTCTCAAAATTTCAGGTATACATAGGCAGAAAGCTTTGATCTTAGCATGGAAGATAACTGGTTTCCAGTCCGGTCGATTATTCGCTGCCCTTCCAGACGGTAAGTTTTCTTCATGAAAAAAAAAATAAAAATAAAAAAAAAAACAAACAAACCGTATAACACAGAAAATTCCTATCTGGACGTGTAGCACAGATTGAAAAGATCAATTTCGAAGAGATTTACAAGTTTTTTTTAGCGTTCAGTTTGCCTTGACGCGTTACTTTATTTTTGTTCCCATTCCGCGTGTGTGTGTATGTGCGTGTATAATGAGAAACAATATGTACAACGGAAATGTGGAGAGAAGACAAATTTCGCCAGAATCGGGTCAAGTGTCTGATAGATATCGACTGCTAAATATACATACATACATATATATATATTATATATATATATATATACGTGTATATATATATATATATATATATATCTACAAAAAGCCGCAGCAATAAAATGGGGAAAACTGGATTATGTATGATCGTTGAACGTCCAATGGATTCTGGGCCAAATGTACAAAGAAGAAACGATAATGGATGGGCCGAGCCCAAAGCACCTACAGTGCAGCCATAAATACTAGTACCATTTTTCTGTTTTACTTTTTTTTTTTTTTCTTTCTTCTTTACTATTCTACGCCACGTACATACCTCATACAATTAATACACATCTGTACCTGTATAATAAATTTTCAATAATTTTTTCTACAAACAGTTTCATGTTTATTTCGACAAGAAAATAAAATCCCAATAGTTGTTTCGTAGCGAGAAATATTAGTGCTGCGCTCTACAGTGAAGTACTAATAATTAGACACCGTAACGATCGCCAGGAAAGTCTCCCTGGGTTCTTCCTCTGCTCCATGGTAGACGCCCTTCTTCGCGCAATTCGTCCCAACGGCTGATCCAAGCATTCGGACAGATGGAAGTGTAAACGTCCCGAAACCACGTGCAGGCTTCGTGGCCATTGCCCAGGATTTTCTCGCAACGATAAAAATCCGTGTACATGACGAAACATCGAAGCGTTTGATTCTGCTGCTGAAAACTTTGATACATTTTCGTACATTAAAAAGGACGTATGACTTTTTGGGAATAAATTATTTTGATATCTTGGGTTTGAGGATTTGTCAACTGGGCCAGAATGTTTAACGATGAAATATTATTTTTACTCCGTTGACGTAAGGAAAACTAATTCTTTTTCGGTTCGTAACAACGACAGTCGTACTCGAGACAATTCTTGAGTACGATTAATTGACTCGAGTCATTGTGAAATAATGGGCGTTGGAAATTCGTTCATATGTCGCATATGCATTTTTTAAAACGTGTTTTTCTAATTACTGGAAACATATTAAACGCTCTGCAGTGTTTGGGTTTGTAGCTGGATTATACAATGTACCGTGGATCCAGACCAGGCGAACGACCCAATTTCTCAACGATCTCGACTTCAACCTCTTTCTTCTTTTTACAAGGATCATCAGGGTCTTCGACGTCTGCAGAGTCATCGTTGGTATTATTGGTTTGAGTTACTCGTTGAAGCTTCGGTACACCTTTGATCTTTGTCTTACTCGTTTGCTTTTGCTGACTCGATTGTTTATTAAATTCATCATATTTATTTTCAGAATTGAGAGAGTTAGATCCTTTTGGTGGAACATTTTGCGAATTGGCATCTCCGGACATGCTACTTTCGACTGGAGGACTTTTGCGAAAGGCCCAATTATTAGAAAGTGGTAATCATAGAGCTGGCCATACTCGCGAATAGTCGTGACAAAATTAAGCTTAGATCATGGAGTTATACCACTAATTGCATACGGATGTTTGACAAGCGAAAGTCAGATTGTCATTAAAGAAACAAATGTTGAAAAACAGTGGCTTATATCTCTATGATTGAAAATACATATACATTTTTTTGGATTCGATAATGCCAGCTACATTAATGCAAGAATGTTCATCACTTCCACTTTTTCTGACGTTTAACAACAAAAGATTCATTTTGAGAGAATGTTCGACTGCATAGAAGATAATTTAATATAAAAAAAGAAACTAAGTACCTATCGTAGACATGAAAATAACTTAGATCTAGTTTGAGACGTTTTATGTAACTGGGAAATTGCATTAGCCAGATAGATATGAGATTAGTGAATCACTAAATGCCCATAATCAAGCAATTTTTTTCCAAAGAACTAAGTTATTGCTAGCGAGCCGTGGTTTAATTTGTTTTACTATCTTATGAGTTTAGAAGACTTCAAATAAATAAATAAAAGATAAAAGAAAGATGCATTGTTTCCTTGTAATGCATTTTGTACTGGATGTCTTCGCTTTCGTTCCAATTATCCAAATGCTATAAAAAAATTTCATTCCAATTTTCGTTACCGACTGAGTCTCTTTTTGCAAGTTTTCAAACCGCTAACGAGTTTACCGGCAAGCGTTGAAATAACGTGTGTAGGGTTCTGTACGAAATAAAATAATCTGCTATCCTCCGTTAATCATGTTTATCGTTGTAATTAATCAACAAACGTCAGGTGCATATTTACGGGAAATATGTGGAGTCAAGAAAATTCTTGCGTTCCAGACGGAAGCGTTTCCAACATAGTGTTTGTCGTGCCGGATTACTTATTGTTAGTCGCAGCTGATTCCGCATACCCGCTCATTGTCAGATCAACAAACCCATATGTTGGGTATTCTGATATGGCGACAATGGTTACAGGTGACAAGTGACGTGGAACGCTTTTTCCCGTTTCCTCGTTGATCTTGGCACCGATATCGCGAAGCTCCGTCTGTTTAGGTGCCAAGATGATATTTACTGAGGGATTCATCACGTTTCTAGCCCTTCTGTTGGTCTTTATCGCACTTCTCGTACGCTGAACGATGTGTTTTAAGGTTATCCGGTGTATCCTTACATTGCGGCATTGGCGTACATAACCTCAATTTCAATTACAGTTCTGTCTAATTCTCTATATAACAACGAAGGCGTATCCTATTGTCTGGCGACACGAGGATGAAAATTTTTACATTAATCCTAGAACTGGAGGGAAAGAAGCATTTCCATCTCTGGAGGAAAAATGGAACGTCCATTTGAGTGTCATCATTCCTGCGTACAATGAACAGGAGCGTTGTGAGTTTTAAGGAAATACGTACAGTTACAATGCTCTAGAAATGTTATATACCTTTTTCACGTTTTGTACAGTGCCTCCTATGTTGGACGAATGTTTGGACTATCTGGAGCACAGAAGGAAATTGGGACTCACTTACGAAGTTATTGTAGTAAGTGATGGAAGTACCGATAATACGGTTGCCGTCGCTCAGAGTTATGCCAAAAAATACGATACAGTCAGAGTATTGAGGCTCGTAAAGAATAGAGGAAAGGGTGGAGCAGTTAGATTGGTATGTTGAAAGACTTTTGAATTACGGATCGTCCAATATATCTCCTATCCTATTTTCCTATGTATACAACAAACTTGTCACATCAAAGTACGATGTAGCATGCAATATTACACATAGGCAAAAAGTTATGTTGTGTCATGACTAAAAACTGAATTGGTCATTTCTACATAACTTTTATGTACTTGTAAATCATTAATTTCCTAAACATCAATGGAAATATTTGATAAAAAGCTTACTGTTCTAATCATAATTATGCGATAGATGTATTCGAAATACGTATTGTGAGCTTTCACAGGGAATGCAAAGTGCACGAGGCAGTGTACTTCTTTTCGCCGATGCTGATGGTGCTACCAAATTTAATGATTTGGATAAACTCGATGCTAGTATGAAGGATATTCTAGGAAGTGAGTTTTTTCCCATATTGATAATTTCGTAGCAAGTCCTATCTATTTAAGAGAATAAGGAATATTTTCTGACAGATGTATGAAACTATATTCTTAACAGATTATGTAACAGGCTAAATGTGAATATAGCGCAAAAGTGCTAGCTGCAAAATGTAATTACCAATTCTATGGCACAATGGAACTGAACAGAAGGAGATGTAGCTTAGTGACTTTTGTAACAATGTTGCATTGACAAAACTGAATTTCCTCTAAATTGATTGCATCCTAACAAAGAACTTATGGGCCATGTTTTTAAGGCAGCCTGAGCGTATAACACTGCATCTTAACTTCGAAAGTTTTTCAGTTAAAATCATGCCTTTTCAACAGTCCTCTACCTCTTACACACATTTTGCATTTGGAAGTTATTGCTATATCTGTTGGAATCTGTGGACATTAATATGTTTACGAATATAAAGTTGTTGTTTCTAACGTTAAACGTGACATAGACCTGTAACAAAATTGCATATAAATTCGCAAATATCGATCAGTGTGAGAGTAAGCGATAGAGTAAGCCAGTTTAAGCCACATACAATTTAAATATGGAAAAATTCTAAACTATTTACTAGATCAAAAAATTTGATATGCCGTACAGAGCATTGAAGTGAAATATTAGTGGGCCATAATCGAATAATCCCATATTTCTATGTTTTGTGCATTGTCTTCTGTTGCATGATACACTCAGTGACTGCTAGTTTCTAATATTTCAAAAGTCGTTGTTTGTAACACTAATGCTTTGATCCTTTCGTTTTAGTCGACTACTGGAGTTCTCCGGATGAAGTCGCCGAAGCTCAAGCCGTAGTTTGTGGTTCCCGTGCTCATTTGGAAGCCGAAGAGACAGCAAAGCGGTCCTTCTTTCGACTTTTTCTCATGCACGGATTTCATTTTTTGGTCTGGGCTCTATGCGTACGTGGCATACGCGACACCCAATGCGGTTTCAAATTGCTGACTCGTAAATCAGCGAGAGTCCTCTTTCGGGCTTTACACGTTGAACGCTGGGCATTCGACGTCGAGATGTTGTACATAGCGCAGACTCTGAAAATTCCCATAACCGAAATAGCCGTAAATTGGACAGAAATCGAGGGATCCAAGATCGTACCATTTTGGAGCTGGATGCAGATGGGACGAGATCTTTGCCTTATATGGTTGAGATACAAAATAGGAGCGTGGAAGATAGACAGACCGAAAACTTCCTAGAACGTATTGTTCTTTTTTTTCTACATCCGTTACATAATTTTTTACATGATTGCATACACAGAAAAGATGGTGCAGCATTCAATGCCAAGTGATTAAAAATATAATGATACATCGATCATAATATTAAATTCCTTACTGCGATACGACTTGACTTGTTCCATGATCATTTCTGAATTTTAACATTTCGTCCGTTATGTGTAGGTGAGCATTCTGGAACCTAAGTTGTCAATTGTACGCTTACAAAATGCCATTTGCATCGTCAGAATTTATTCACGAAAAATATTTCTCTTTACACAAAAAGGATGAGTCTATTATCAAAACATTCTTCACATAAAAAGCTTCCATTAGAACTTTCAAAATGCTTCTTCATCATTCCTTAGTACTCACGTAGCTCGTATAAAAGAATAATGTTTTCAATTTCATTCTCGCTGTTGCACACAAAGAACACAAGAAGTATGAACAAATAATTTGCAAGTTTCAATATGCATTTACACCTTTTTTTGAGGTTCCTCGGCTGAAAAATGCGATAGACAACGATACATAATAAAAGAAGCAAGCCGAAAGTGCGACCAACAAACGTGTTTTTAAAAGAAAATCACTCACATTTTGTTTCAGGTAAAATATTTACTCAGCACTCAGTAGTTTTGGAAATAATGCTGTTGGAGATTTGTCTAAATGGGATATCAAATTAATTTTCCAAGGCTTTCTCAACGTTTTAAAGTGATACAAAATGCCTACAAAATGCTTCAACACTCTCTCTCACGGAGCTAGCCACTAATTGAAAGTTCACATCAATCTGAGGCTCTTTATTATAGTATCCTTGCACATCGATGTGTATCTATCATACGTCTGTTTCCACTCGATCCATCCTGTGACAAAACTGATATCATCAAATCGTCACAGGAATACTAAATTCGGAAAGCTTATAAGGGTCAGTGTCACAGGTGACGAGCCATTCAAAAACGGGAATCATACTTTCTTTGGCACTGAGCAAACCGATCGCATTAATGTTTTGCGGGCCTTTCAAGAATTATGGCAAAAAGTGGTTAAATCTTCTATTTCCAAAATGTTTGCCATTATTCCTGCAACAATAATTTCAAAATTTTTGAAAAAACCCGCAGTCAGTTATATTGTGCTATAAATCTATGTACTTAGCAAATTTTAGCCTGATCAGTGGCTCAGTGCTAGAAAAAATAGGGATGGCGTTTTTGAATCGTCCATCGCTTGTATCACTGACTTTTAAGAGAATACCAGATACCTTGAAATCATATTTTAAAGTGCACGCTGGCATAAAGCTCAGCTGGCTTGACATCCGTGGTCGACCATAGAAAAACTGCAAAACATCTCATGTAAAATAGGGAAATGTGCAAAGTGTAAAGAAAGATAAATGAAATTCTTGTTCCTGTAATTGTCACACATGGTTAAAATTTGTAACAGGCACAAAAGATCAATTCATTTGCATGCTAATCTCCCAGGTGCTTAGGCTTTAATTGTAAATGTTTACCATCTTCAAGGAAGGTTTGACCAAAAATTGATGAGATTATATTGTGATAATTCGTCTCAATGCTTTGTAAATTTGGCAGCGATATATAAATGGTGTTTCTTAAAGAATATTTTTGTTAAGAGTGCCATAAATTGTCTTGATTGGCTGATAAAATAATTACTAAAATTGATATTAAGAAGCAGTTTCACACATCTCGAGCGGTTGAAAGCACGATTCATAACTTTCCCAGTATAGTGCAATAGATTGGGATAAATTTCAGGTTTTGCCAACACAGAATAGTCGCAAAAAGTGGCAGTGTTAAATATTATCTTATTGTTAAATTTTTGCACCTTTCCAGGGGATTTAAAGATCATGTTTTTTAGCTATTACTGTTCCATTCGAGAGATAATTATATCCTGTAACACTGTGTGACAAAAAGATGATGGAGGAGGATAAATATTGCAACGTATTATCATTTTTTAAGACCTGAATTTGTGTGACATGTCGACGTGAAAAAATATAATATTTTTGCAAATGGACTAATACGATAAAAATTCATCAACAAAAATCTTTTCAAATAAATACTACAAGACACTCTATTAAATTTCGAACCAAAGAGAAGAATGCTAACAGAATACGACTCGATCTATAAAAAGTGATTCATGATGTAGGCACGTAAACATAACTGTTCCATCAGTTTCTGTGTTGCCGGTGCCTAGTGCGGTATCTATTGCGCGCGCAACTGTTTTCGTTGAAATAAGCTGATTGGTCCACGCGTATAGTGAACACAAATACTATTGGCTGAGACTCCCGGTGCATAGATGGAGCCAGCTAATAAAGACATTCCGGCACCGTAAATTTTGCTGGATTGGGGGTAAAGAACAAATAACTCGAAACTCCTATTCCACAGTGTCGTAGAGGTTGTAAACCGTCACGTAAAATTCGTCATAATTGAAGTCACGCATAGAGTTTGACGATTCACTGACGTCCAAATATACGACGTGCTCGTTCGTTCATAACTCATTAATTGGTTAACAAAGTAAACTAAACTTATAATGTCGTTCGTATCGCCGATGCCCAGTGAGGACTTTCTTCGCGATGTTTTTCGAAGGTATGGATTATTACGCGAATTTAATTCGGCAAAATACTAATTACACCCTATAACGTATATATACGCGTGTACATATATTGAGTCATGTTTGCAAAAAAAGCAGACTATTTCTTCCTGACAAATTCATCAATTTTATCATCACTCATCACATGCTTTCCGATAAATACGTTTTACCTATGTAAGCATTGTGGTAATTAAACTGGCACAGTTTTGTTACTAATGGTGTATATGCACATAATTACACGTTTTATGCACTTTTATACATTATATGTTTATAGATATGGAGATCTACACACTCGAATGATATATGTGCTCGTTCAAGGGCGAAATGTATCACAAGCTTGCATAAAATTATGACATAGCTAAGAGCTGGTTAATTATAATGAAACACGTTTCACGTTATGTAGTTACCCTAACCTCTAGAATATGTTTGAAAAGGACAAGGATTAAGAATACAAACTTATAGTTTTGCTTACATTATAGTTTTTCTTATATACTATTTTGATAAAATCGTTTCTGAGCCCAAGACATAATAACGCCTTTGCTTGAACATTCTTAAACTTTGTGCTTAATAAGATACGCGTCAATGATTTTGTGTATTGTTTTGAAGAGTTTATTGAATATAATTTTTTAAAACTGCCTCGTCGCTCAAAAATCAAAGTTTTTGAAAATATGTCACTAATAGATGGAAACTCTATGTTTCATTTGGATCTTATCAATTGATCCAATTATAGAAGAGACGCTCGAGGATTATAAAAGATTTCTGTTTGAAATAGGTCTGGGGTTCTCTGATTGTCTGTTGCAAGTATAAATATATATATATATATACGTATTTATTTCAGAGTCGACAAGGATGGATCGGGATCTATTACAGCCGACGAGCTACAAGTGGCGTTGTCCAATGGCACATGGACGCCATTCAATCCAGAAACAGTACGTCTCATGATAGGTGAGAGACTAAGAATGGAATTGTTTGCCAGTTTAGGATTCAATTGGTGATCAGTATCATAAGTCGAGAATGAGGACGCAGTTCGCATGAACAATTGGACAGCCTAAAAATATGCATGGCTCAGAAATCGATAAAAAGACAATAACAAAACAAAGCATATTTGTTATTTGCTTTTTTGCAATTCTTTCTGTTCGAGCAGGTATGTTTGACATTGACAAAATCGATCCTGCTTCTTCAGGTATGTTCGACAAAAGTGGCAATGGCACTGTCTGCTTCTCTGAATTTGGCGCACTCTGGAAGTATGTCACCGATTGGCAAAATTGTTTTCGATCTTTTGATCGCGATAACAGCGGAAACATCGATCGTTCCGAGCTACAAACAGCATTGAGAAATTTTGGCTATCAATTGTCGCCGAATCTTGTTGATCTTATCCTGCGCAAGTACGATCGTGCTGGACATGGAACGATTTACTTCGATGACTTCATCCAATGCTGCATCGTGCTATATGTGAGTATATGATGAGATAACGATGCAATGTCGATATACAGGTATAACGATATTTAACAATTTTTTATGCGGTGCAGCATTTCATATAGACAAAAATAAGTAGGAATACCATTAGGGCACAGTATTTGCTCTAAAAGACCGCAGTTTCTTCGATCAATAAATTCTACTGGTTTATAATGTGACTGGAGTCAATCATAAACCCAGGACCACACCCTTGGCAAACCTCAACAAGCCGTCACAAATTCAAACATTTGACTTCCTTTGTGTAGGTTGTGTAGTTTTTTGTCATAAATCAAAGGGAATTTGCTGCAAGGGCTTGCGATGTGTTCACATGAGAAGAGTTATTTACATAATATCTAAATAACTGTTCCTTACAAGGTATACGAAAAAAATGATAAGTTGTTATCGGGAACCAAATTTAGATGATTGACAATTGCATAAATGGCGGTAATAATTGACCATAATGATGTTGAATTATTCGGTAGACATGTTCAACAACTTTTTTTATCGCACCTTTCGCCATTAATCCAAGTAGCCAGCTATCTTTCAAACACAAACTTTATTTAAGCTTTATTCATAAACAAATTAAATCAACCTTAATAATGATTCATAAATCACTACCGTTAAACGCAAATCTTATATCATAAATCATGAAAAATTACACAGGACCGCAAAAAAAAATTGGGAGTCACTCAGCAAATAATCGAGAATAATTATCAAATCTTATCACTGGCATGAAAACATTGGCAGAGAAGATTATATTTCAAAAAGTCGCCTCAGCCGTATAATGAAATCTGCAGCATGAGTTATTTCTTAATACTCAATATATATTTATTTAAGGTGGTGATATACGCTACGACTACTTCGAAAATGTGATTTGGTAATTCTCTGATATGGCATAGCAGATTGAGATGAAATTTAGCTTAGCCAACACATAATTACGATAAATAGAGCTAAATTTTATCTCGATTCTATCTCTGTTTTGCAACTGTCTCTCACACTTGCATCACAATTTTAACCAGTAACATGCTATGCCTTATAAATCAGTGGTCGACTGTGCCTACCGATTCACATTACCCCAGAATGTTTGCTAATTTTCAAGGTCCCTCGTGTGGCAATTCTGTTTGCATATATCTTTAATGCCGAATGGTACGAACTTCGTTGCTAACTCTTTCTAAGACTTCACAAGTATGAGCAGCTTTAAACCTTTGCTTATGGCAAAAATAAGGCTACACCCAAGTTAACATATTACAATTTATATAATCAATCGAATGAAAGCATTTGAAGATGCCTGAAGACCCACGATTAAAACTACTATTTTGAATCAACGAACTATATTTTTCTCAATTTTTGCTAATGTATGTTGAGAACGACCTCAGTCCTTGTGTACTCAACATAACATTCGCACTAAATACTTTTACCTTTCGAACGTATTAACAACTACGTATAATTATATCCTTAATAATGAGATTATTATTATTTTTTATTTCAGACACTGACCGCTGCGTTCAGAAAATACGACCACGATTTGGATGGTGTTATCACCATTCACTACGAACAGTTTCTAAGCATGGTATTCAATCTAAAAGTTTAAGATTCACGAGGTCTGGCTGTTATCACTTACTTGACCATCAGTTGGCAAGTATTTGATATTGCAAACGATCAAAATCTGCGACGGTCTACTACATGCGGGTTAGATGTCCATTAATAATTGATATTTTTTAAATCATCGATATTCTCCGAAATGGGAAGACATTTTTGAATCGATATCTTATAATGTATCGTACTGTGTTGCGATGATCGAAAAAAAAAATGAATTTTTCAATCTTCCGAACGTCCAAGATTATAACATTCCCACTTACGCAAATGTTATAAACTCAATAGTCAATTTCTAATTTTTATTTCGAAACTTTTACACATTTCATCCGCTTTATATTGCAATGATATAATCGAATCTGCGAACGGGTGTTTGAATTTGCCAAATTAACTATGCTTGCCGTGTTAAAGATTTTTCAGCATTAAAGTTTATATGAGCGGTTGTCCGTGGTGTGCTCGTTTATTGTCGAAAATGTTGAATATTTTTAATTGTACGTTTACATTAAACGTTTACATCGATGTGCATCGGTCGCTATATATATATATATATGTGAATATTCAAGAAACTAGCCTAAAGTCAATGCGGTGAAGGAGCTTGGAATCTCGGATATACCGTTATTAAAAAGCTCTACGTACAAATAATTGAGGTTCGTGGTCCTTTATATTAATAATAATAATAAATGTGGATTATATACATCTACTCGATACTACAATACTATATTGATATAATATATATTCATGCATCAAAAAGTTTTCGGTAGTATTGCCGTCATTCGTTATTTAAGTAAGAATCTTGGAAGCAAAAGTTGCATTACAGTTTCCTACTTATAATACGATTGTGAAATAGAGATCATTTTAACGCAAGAGTTCCATTGCTATGTCAGTCATTGAAACACAATGACAAAGTGAATGTTATTCTATGTTCGCCGAGATTATTCATTGTTGATGCATCACGTTTGTTTGTAAAATATTTTATATTAATCATTTACTGTTAAAAATCATATAAGTATGAGAAGATGTATCAAAATATATTTTCATGAAACAGTAATGTATAAGAATCGGAGTGTCTCCTGAGACCCGTGATCCTTGATATAATATGTATCTAAGAGAGACATGATTTTCCATCGATGTAATCCACCGACGGATAATACCTAATTCGTTTCGTATTTTCAAGATGATTAACGATTCTGGAAAAAGCCAATGAGCCATTTTTGTGCGACTAATGTACTCGAGGCAATTTAATTAGTTTAAAAGAAAAATTGTTATTCCAACTTTTTTCTGCAGATGCTCCGTAGGTACGTCTAAAGTGTAAGGAGTGACGGTAGATAAGCCTACTATGTCGACTTCGTATTCGATATGAAGGTGCAAAGCGAATGGACACATCGACTAAGATAACTCGGTCGATAACTATACCTAGTATAGTTGCGGTAATTTACCTTGTACGTAACTTTCGTTCGAAATACTATAAACATGTTAAGGGAGCTTTCCAGTGTGAAATTTTCAAAAAATCGATTTTTTTTTGCTTTATCGAATAGTATACACTCTTTTCGAAGAAGCAGAAGGGATATTGTATGGACCTGGCATCGCTGATTGACCGTAAGTAAACGATTTACCTAAAATTTCCTCACTTGAAACTTTGAAGGCGTTTTTCTCGAAACAGCATTTTTCAAAACGGTGTCCAACTTGGAGGGCAGAGTTTTAAAGCTATCGAGTTGAATTTTTTACACAATATTCTTAACGTTATTGTTTATCGTGCTATGGAAGCTTTTTTTTTTGACATCTTCCTATTTTTTTGTAAAAAAAACTGCCAAAAAAAAATGTTAAAATCGATACTTTTTGTTCAAACCGGCGCCATTTTTGCAAAAAAAAAAAAAAAAAAAGCCTCCGTAGCACGAAAGCCAATTATATACCGATCAATAATCTTTTTGTGTTTTTTGTTTCGGATCAAAATTGTGATCCCCAACGTGGACACCACATCCAAGTGCATTTTCTGCAACAATTGTTTCATCATTTTTATAGATATTAATTAATAAATAAATCGATCTTTAAAAAATTGTTTTGTATTCTTCAATACCCAATTAATATACAAAAAAAACCAGACCGATTAGATTATGTTTTCTTTTAAAAAAAAAATCGCGAAAAACAGCGATTTTTCGGGCTGTCACACTGGAAAGCTCCCTTAATGCAATGTGGATTGGACTCAATTGATAATTAGGACTTCTTATTGGATGCAGTATTAATTTTGGGATTACACAATAATTCGCATTTGTCTGGAAACGTCCGGCAGACGGTAATTTCACTCGTTCACCAAGTTTTGTTATCAACTGTATGTGTGTTTCCCATCTTAATTGAATGTATTTGGGGCACGTATGTGTGTATTTGGAGCATGTATTGGTAATGGTGCAACCGAAAAAGACTATACAGGTTGGTCGTTGGATGTACGAAGAATGTATTTATGTAATTGCCCCTATTAATATTGCTATTAAGACCATTTTGTATTTTTTCAGATTTACCAACAGTTGTTGGATTCTACATAACCACTATGGTCAATGTAGGGATGTCGGAAGGGTCAACAACGATCGATATATTGGAAAAAAAATCGATATCGATATATCGAAAAAAAAAATATCGATATCGATATATCGAAAAAAAAAATCGATATCGATATATCGAAAAAAATATCGATATCGATATATCAGTGAGATTTTGTGATTAATCGAAAATGATATATAAATAAGACAAGTAACAAAATATGATTTTTTATTAAGTCACGTGGAGGATAGATGATGTCCAAGTTTGAGGTTACTTTTTATTTTTTCACTGTCACAGAGTAATTGTTTAACACAGACTGAAGTCAAATAAAGTCTGCTTTGTTATTGGAAGAAAATATCGTTTTTTTTTTATACCTTTTCAATAGTTGAAATTTTATATCGATACATCGATATATCGAAATAAAAAATAGCAATATATCGGACGAAAAAAATCAATATATCGATATATCGTAATTTTTTCGCTACTCCTATGCGTCGTACATCGGTGAGGGAAGATGTCTGAGAACTTATATCTCACATCGTCGTATTTAAAAAGAAAACGGAATTCCCTGCAAGCGTCTGGTTGCATTTGTCACTCGCTTAGAAATAAATCGGACGAATTAGTCAGACTTTCGAAGAGCGCTTGGATTGCGTGGGATGCGAAAGCAAGATCAAAAGAAACAAAAGAGAAAAATCGTGCCGAGGCATGGAAGAAAGTTGTGACCGCAACCGTCGGACTACTATACAGCGGGATGATGTATACACGTATATGGGCGCGTAGTTTAAAGCGACGCGACAGTGAAGAAGGGTGGCAACGTAAGGAGGTGAAAGAATCATAGGGAGTTTCGTACGCGTGCCTACTAATTTGTTGGACTCGGAGTTTAGCGCACCGAAAGGGAGAGCTCCCGCCTTCCTTTGGCTGCCAAGCCAAAAGCCAAATAGTTGCCCCTCGTACAAGGCGTTTCAACAGAGACAGCCTAACTAACCACTTTTATCATCGCCTTTTCTGTTTCCCTTCTTATTTTTTACGTATTTCCATGCGTGAACAACAACGTCAAATAATATGGGCTGATCGTGGAGTATAGTTTATGAATTATGCTATTGATGCAACGTTCGTTTTATGAAAAACAACAACAACAACAACTGTGTGTACTTATGCACGTACATGAAAAGTTATACTTCTTTGGTGTGGGGAATTTATGTATGCATTTGAACAAATAGTACGAGAGCTCACGACCAAAACCATGCATGATCGTTTTACGACCAAAACCGTATAAAATCGTTAGATTAGATGATGCTGAACCCAACTAGTCTGGTATTAACCCTTTGCGGTCGTATGTCTACTCTCAGCCACCAAAGCCTTTTTACCGTTCCGGTTGTGTGTCTGCTCTCAACCACCACATTAACAAACCATACTAATCTTGTACTGTATTCATCCATGTATCAGTTTACAATTGATTTGCACAAATATAAATATCTTATGGACCTATTCACGAACTCATGCGATGCTCTTATGAATTGGAGAACGAAATCCGGTGCGAACAAAAACTCGCCGAGGCGACCCAGTCGCCTCTTGTGCGTAAAGAAATTGACACGGTTCGTAGGTACTTGGTAAAATTCCAGATAATATTTCACAAGTTGTATTTAACTGTAATTCGGCATTCTCGCTTCTTAAAATATTTCAAAATAATATTCCACTATTGCCAAAAGAAAGTTACCGACAGAAGTTTACTGTGAAACTGCATATTGGAGACTGTTTTGAAAAATTCCACACAATGGAGAACTATAAAATATAATTTTTACATGAAAACATGACATTAAAACGTGTTATTGTGTAAAATCTAACTAAAGTTGTCAAAAGAATTAATAAATCTTGTTTATTTTTCATAATCTTGCATGTTATGTATTACTGCTCTTTCAACGGAAATTCATTCCGACCAGTAGGACACTAATGACCAAATTTGATACGTCTGAAAAGGGTTAACGGTCAAAAGTGTAGCATCTAGATGGGAGACCGTTTTTGCTATGTCAAAAAAAATGCAGTCGGTATTATCACAATGCGCCTGATATTGAAAATGTACATAGATTTTGTCATTATATTACAAACAAAAATTGTTTTCAGACGTTTTGCGCGTAGCATCTGGCGTGAGCGTATATTCAAATTTTCAAATTTTCAAACAGATTGTTTTGTTACCGAAGGGTAAAATTTTTTAACATTTTCAAAACGGTCTGAAAACATAAGGTGCTCATATTTTCTTCTGGAAACTAATTTTTTTCGCATCAACTAATCCAAATTAACTTGTAAAACAGATTTTCAGACGGGCTGCTATAAGTTTTTTTTTGTCTCATTTGTAATTTTTGAAAATTGTCCGCTTACTAGGGACACGCTACATTACTGGCGTCTGAAAAACGTTTTTTCGGTGTTTTAGATCTATCATTCAACTATATTTCGAAAATCAGACGTATTATTATGATTCGGGTCTGCGAAATTTTTTGACATTTTCGAAAATGCAGTCAGGTCAGACGCTACGCAGAAAATTTCTGATATTATTATTTGTTGGCTCGGGCTAATCCCAGCTATCGACTTTATATGGTTTTAGCCGTAATGCTATGATGTCAAAATGATGAATTAAACGACATTAAATATCAGGAATACAACTTTAAATAAATAACATTTGAATTAAACAACTAACTAAATTAGATACTACACGCATAAGCGAACTACACCACTTGGGTATGCGCAAATCTTACGTACTATTTCAGTTTGTTACTGTACAGTAGAGCTGGCATGATGTTTGATATGGAGTCTGTATAAGGAGACCGTACAAAATACGTTGCCGCCAAAAAAGATTATCACGCTTTGGGTTCCTCAATTGGTTTAACTTCCGATCACTGGAAGCGCTGTCGTCGGAGATACGCGTTTTGTGCGTGAATTAGTCGTGTTTACACGAACCGTATACACAATTCTTGTGTGTGTGTGTGATTTAGCTGTGTCAGACGGCAGCGCCACCATCGGCACCATCCGAATTACTAGATGGCACGCTAGTGTGACCACCTGAGCTTTACAGACTTCGGTCTCCTTATACAGTGGCCCGATTCTGTAACTCGTTATGAAAATAACTATTCGGAAAGCTATCGGTACGATAACGAATTTCGCTACGTGTCCCGACACTCCCATAACTACGGTACAATTCTGTAACGACGAATAGTGATGATTCGACGTCACCGTGGTACGATTCTTCAACTAGAAATAGCAAGCGACGTGATATTGTATAACTCACTATGCTGTCATTATGAGCTCATAACGATAAGTTTCGTTTCGTTATTTACCGAGACGCTATTATGACAACTGTCATTTTGTATACTACGTTTAGCGAGGTTTGTGGTTATCCATGTCGAAATTCGTCAGTAAGGTATCGCTATTGCTAGAGCGGATAGCCATGCTTGGCAACCCCCTCGATATGCCATAACGACCATTGTGACAGTACCTCGTAAATTATTAACCTTTAATATGTGCTAAAAAAAGTGACAAATAATTAGAACGGTTCAAATAATAAATAAGTAAGTTCGATTTCGTAGTAATTTCACAATTATCCTATATAAATTAATTTTAGAAAAACTTGTTAAAAAACTTTTTTCGCACGCAGTGAAATTCGTTATCGTTAAGATAGCGTTCCGAATCATTATTTTCATAACGAGTTACAGAATCGAGCCACAGGTTCTATTGGGACCTGACAAAATTCGTGAGACATCTGGTGGTACACGTTGAAACTAAAACCGGGGTGCATTGCTCAAGTTACAACGTAATCATTAATATCAGTAATTTTGAGAAATTGAACAAAAAATGGCAGAAGTAGGTGTCTTTACATCTCGCAATAACCCATCGAAAAAAAGAATTGCATGTTTCGTATATGGATGCGAGAGTTCTTTTAAAAAAACCGTGAAATAACGTTCCATAGTTTCCTCCCAAAAAATACCCGGTGCGTATACCAAAAAAATTTGTTCGGTGAAATGGAAAAAGTGGAGCAACACCAAGCATGGAAAAACGCTTTAAGGATTACTTGTGAAATAAATTCTCATGTGCACATAGAACGATCGAATCAACGCATAAAAATGTTTAAAATCGTAGGTGATAGAATGCCAGCTAACCTTATCCCCCGATTACGAGACATTTTTTACAGTTATATGTGCCACTGTGAACTTATCTTCACCTACTATTAAAGACGACAAATTTATGGAAATTTAAATTTATTTTAACGATTTATTACAATAAAGCATATATTTTTTCATATCACAGTGTCGTTTTATTATCATAACTGTTTCTCCGCACGTTGGCACGGTAAGTCTACTATTGCGCGGTTTTGACAGGCGACTGCACCCCGATATGCGCCATATTGAATTTGACCACGCCTCCCATGTCAGATCCCAATAGTATCGTTTTTATAGGTACGTTACAATACGTTACCTCGTCTCCATAAAATAGTAAGTCATACATCCATCACCTTGCGGCAAAAAAGTCCTGAAAACATTAGAAAAAATGCAACTCTGTCCTGTAAAATAAATGAATCTTTTCCATTTTGATTTACCGATCGATTCAGGTCTGTCCGTAATTTTTACAATAGCAAGCGTAGCACCCTCACTCGGGCACCGGCAAGTTTTTAAAAACTCTCGTGTCCTCCTACCAATTTCTAAAAACCAATTCTGACGCCTATGTTAGAAACTACTGAAAAGGATAATGCGAAAACGAGTAAACCCAAATGTCAAAACGACAATGTGAACAATATTTTCGGGGCAAACAACATACCTGTACCACTTGAATATTTTTTATGGAATAATTTTTTACTTTACAAAGATATCGAACATTCCCGATTATCAGGCTATAGGGTTAATCGGAACTTTGAAAAGATCCATTTCTTATTTTTTCATTTCTGAAAACTCTAGAAGAACTCAAGAATTTCTAGTTTATGCGAAAAAAATTAATGAAGATACACAGACATAAGCGTAAATATGTGTGCTGAAAAGTGCAAACGCGTTTTACTCGAAGCTAGATTTTTACAGTTGGAACGGCAACTACTTAAAAGAAAACCGTTAACCCGATCCATATAAAACTTTCCGAGTATCGTAAAAAACATATTATTTTGAAATGTCCGATTAAGAAGTTCCTGAAAACAATGATCGGGGGCAGCAATGTGTTCAAAAGAGGAGGCCTTCGTGAAGTCCCCTATGTAACCCCATTTCTAATCAATATCATTATATAAAATTTAATTAAATCGTCGATAAAAAATAAAATTTAACGATTTCTGTACGAGCAAGTATTAAAAAAGTTAATTTTTTCAGGCCTTCGACTGATCATAACCCCTTAATTAATACAGATATCGAGCCACGCGCTCCTAAGTTTTTCCTTTGTACGAATCAAGCTCCGCCCGCTGGGGATCCACGGTGGTCAAGCACAAGACGTACCAGAAGATTTGCACACGAGCCAAGCTCTGTAGCCAAAAGCTCTCAGGACGTGCCAAGATTCATAGATACAGGAGGAGGAATAATATTAAAGGCCGCTGAGACTGGCCGTTGCGTGGGTGTCGTACGTAGGAGGTTCCTCGACAAACCACTCCTAGGCTCGGCCTTCTCTCTCGCCGTCTCTGCCACTGAGAATTTTCGTGAGCTCATCCACCCGAGAGATCGGTGGCCGGAAAAAGACGACAGAAGGGAAGGCGACGACGGCCATTGGATACCAGTGGCGCTGTTTACGGTGGGTGGTGGTATCACGAGAAAGCGAGAGAGAGAGAGAGAGAGCGAAAGAGCCGCGGCGAGCCAAAAGATGTTGGCTCTGTTGGTTGCGGGGCGATATACATCGAGAAATTCAAATATATATAGCAGCCACGAGTGGCTCATGGCATCGAAAATATATGCCGTAGAAAAAGTCAGACGTACGAAACGAGAGCGAAACCGAGGGACACCCAGATGTTCGTTATGTTGGGAAATGCTCGGATTCGAATTTTCATTCGTGGCATGCAGCGATTGGCAGCTTAAGGACATTCTTGTGGTGTCACGCTTCGGGCCAATATCTTTTACGAAGGTCGACGTGAAAAACATATCTGGTTCATGATCCGATGATGTCCCGTGGGTTACAGGAGTATCGTTGAGTTTTCCCATGAGTTATTTATAATAGCCATGGCGACAATTTTTTTAAACTTCTGTCTCGGCAAGATCGAAAGAGTAAGGAGTTTAACGCTGATGCGTTGCTCTCTTCAGATTATTTGATAATTCCTACATTGATTTTCCGGAAAAATCGCGGAGGTTTTGCGCTGCCCCCCGTTTTAGGCTGCAGTGAATTTTTCTCTCTCGAACGTATGTGGAGCTAATTAGTGTAAGGTATTAATCAGTAATCATTAGGTTAATTAATGCGACTGTTTAAAAAATGATCGACTCAAAGTTAAAGTTTGAGCGCTGACAAATCAATTTTTGTCAGAAATAAATGAATTTTTGTTGTATTTGGACCTGTTATTTTTTTGAGTAGCTATATGCAAGTGGATTATATATGTTACTATGAAAGCCAGAACCACGGTAAATCCTAAGATTTTCTAGTAAAACCTAATATTTACCAACTCTGTATGGTAAAAGTGCAAAATGTTCTATTCGAACTTTTACTACCATCCACTTGGTAAATCGCGTAGATAGACGTGTTTGGTGCATATTCTCGTACTTCATGTTTATTTTTACTATTAAAAAGTATTTTGAAGATGTTTAAAAAAATACTAAATGATAGATAATAATTTAAACAGTGTAAACATATTGATAGATGAGTAATTCCATTACCAATTATATTGTAATAAATTATTAAAAATACAATACTTATTTGATGTAATTAAAAATGTTCATAATGATAACTAAATACATGTAAGCTTTTGACACTGATACGTAATTAAAATAAATTAATAAAAAATATATTTATTGTTTTATTCTCAACAGAAAGTTTTACCAACTCTTATTGGTAAAGCTTAGCATGTACCAAACTCTATTGGTCAAAGCTAGAAAAATTATGTCTTGGTTAAAAAATCCTTACATTTATCAACTGACGTTTGTAAATCTTAAGATTTACTAGTTAAACCTAAGATGTACCGTGGTGCGGGCTTTTACAGTAATATATATGTTTCTGGTTAAGGGACCAGAATTTTATACCACCAATTTTCTACAACCTATTGTAGATAGCTACTAGACTATCTGTTGTCTGTAATGTTGCTTCGCACAATATAGGTTTGTTATTTAAAAATGATAGCGTCGACCAAATCATAATTAGCTATTAGATTGGTTTAAGGGCTTTTATTATGTACTTACCTTTTGTAACATCAGTGATAAGAATCAAATTATTATTTATATTAAAAATACGTTGTTTACGTTTCGCCACTCAAAGGGTGAAACTCCGAAAACTCCTTTGTTATTGGACATCTACTTAAGGTAGTCTTACCGTTACAGCGTTTCCGTATATGTGTGTAAAATTTCAGGGGCATTTATCGACTTAAAAATCACGATATTTATTCTTGAAAATCGTCACTTTTCGCAATCTCCCATAAGAGCCCGTGTTAAATATCGGAACATTATACAACTAGTATCTCGATCATTTGGTCGATGAAGCCTGTTGAAACTTTGCACATATTTTAATATGACATCAAAGAAGCTTCGATTGGTTTTTATAACAAATCTTATGGAAAAAAATTCATTATTTTGTTTATTATATAACAAATAAACTTTCCGTAGGATCAATTTGAATTTTGAGTATGTTGTTCTTTAGTCGATTTGCAACAACTTTTCTTAATGAACTTTAACGATTGGTCCACTTCCAATGTGAGAAAAAACGGGAATAAAATTTTAATCCCCCACCCAACGATAGGACTACCTTAAGTTACGCGTCGCCACGTAAATTAATTCATCGGGACGTAGATTCTTAATACACGTGTTTAAGAGATTTTTTAAAACTTTTCTTACTATTTTTTAAAACTTTCTTACTACTAAGAAATGCCGAAAAAATATCGATATTTTTTGTGCGATATATCGATATTTTCATGCGATGTTTTTTATTTCGATATATCGATGTATCGATATAAAAGTTCAAGTATTGAAAAGGAAAACAATATTTTTTTCAATGGCACCGAACAAAAAATCATATTTTTTTCCAATCTTATTTACATACCGTTTTCGATAAATTACAAAATCTCACTGATATATCGATATATCGATATATCGATATTTTTTTCCGATATATCGATATATCGATATTTTTCCGATATATCGATATATCGATATTTTTTTCGATATATCGATATATCGATATTTTTTTCGATATATTGATATTTTTTTCGCTGCATTGAGATTTTTTTTCGATATATCGATATCGATATTGCTATTTTTTTAAAACATCGTTACGATATATATCGACAGTTTTTGATCCTTCCAACAACCCGATGGCCAATGACTGTCATACGGCTAATATTACAAGACCAATTTTTCGGCCGTTCACTAGCTGTACGTGGCACCAGCGTATAATATAGCGAGCAAGAGGTTGCAAAGGAAGATAGCCACATGGGAATATTAAAAGACAAGAGCGAGAGAGGCGTAGTCCCTGGTAGCGCGAGTAGGGGCTGGTGAGAGAAAAGTGAGATACGGATATAGATGGCAAGAGATGCTGAGTGAGAAAGTGCGAGAGGGAGGAGAATTACTGTGGACCGACGGAAAGTGGCTGAGAGTTAGGGAGACACGTGTGCCTCTATTTTGCATATATATATATACATACATATATATAAGCTCGCGTCAGTATTAGAGTGAGAAGATGTAAACTCGAAAGAGACAGAGGGAGAGGGAGAAAGAGAGAAAGAGAAACTGATGGACCGATGATAAGAGCTTGAGGCAGTCACTCGCGCGGTGAACGTCTGTTCGTGGATACGCATCGTCTTGCTCATCGTCGTCTTCGTCGTTTCACCCTTGTCCGCCCGATTATCCCTCGAGCTTGCCGAATCTCGGGATATCGAGACCGAGCATCCAAAAGTACGCGAGTCATCGAGCTTGCGATTCCTGTTAACGTATCCGTATCGAGGTGAGGACGTATCCTGTTCTCGCTAACAACGTATGTTCGCGGCGATCTTCTTCGGCCTAAGAGAAGAGGCAAAGAGAGAAAGAGAGAGAGGAGAAAGAGAAGATGTACGAATTTGTCTTTCATTCGGTCAAGAATTACTCAACGAGTCCCGACGGTGGGATGCGAGGGTGGCGATTGCAATCCTAAATTGTGATACCGCGAAACTATAAACACGTCCGTAACCCGCAAGCTCTCTTTCTTTTACGAAATAAATTTTCGGTCGTTCAAAAAAATTGTTCGTCGATGTCATTGGCCGATTATAAGAAAGAAAGGAAATTCGTGATTAATGAGAAACGAAGGATCGATCGAATAATTGGGTGTTTGAACATAAATCGATGGAATTAACCGTATCGCGTGTTGACGGAACGTCGAAAGTGAGGATTGTGGAAAACAGTGTTTTTTCGTTGGATTGTCGCGAGTGCGAGGACTTTTTTTCGTTTAATCGTTATAATTCGTCAGTTAGATCGAAACAGTAATTTCATTTACAAAAATGCAAATTGACATTATTTACGAATGACGATAGGAAAATGTTAAACGCTTGTATTGCCTCGAGTTACGACAATGACAAAAGAGGGAATATCTCGATGCAAGATTAATGAGATGAAAGGAATAAAAGCGGAGAGGCTAATAGCGCGTTGGATTTTTCCAGGATAATAATCAAAAATCAAATAAAAATTTATTCATCGCTTTGGGTTAATTGAGATAATTAGTGGCGACCTCTCTCTGCTGATTGGCGCATCAATTTTTAATCGTCGTTAAATTCGTATTTGACGAAATTATGATGCAACATCACGATCCGAGGCAGGATTTAGCGACGGATTGTTGCTATCAGCAATGGCCGTCGCATCATCACCATCACAATAATAACGAGCATCATCATCATCATAATCATCATCACCATCATCAGCAACAAACTCAGCAATTGGCGACAGTACCTTCACCGATGCAACAAATGGAAGGTTAGAATTAATTTTATTTAAAGCATTTCTTTAAGCATTGTATAATAAAGAAGAATCATTGTAATAAATTATTTTTTAACTCAATGAAAAACAATACGTTGTAAACTTTATTCATAAAATATTATTCAAATTTGTTGATGCAAATAAGTTGTGGAGAGGTATAACATATTTTTGTGATTTGTATCTTGGTTTTATTGTTTATAAATACGGTTTATTTCTGTGTCAATTAAATGCGAAGTGAAAAGGGGTTTTGTACGTTTTTAAGGGGGTAAACCAGTCTATGAACTGAAAATTATAATAAATTTTGGGATTGCATTTCAATGAAATTAAACAACGTATGGAAATTCGGTAAAAAGATTCTTATTGTACGAGTATTGAGCACTGTTTATAAATTTTATTGGAATTGTACTAAATAAAATGGTGGCTTTCCATCATTTTCCCAGCAGCGTCGTTTCGTTTTCATTGTTGCTTGGACGAACCCATAATTGCTGCAATTTCAAAGCTACGATAATGAATCAAAAATAATTCGATGCAGTCTGATAACAGCTTCGACATTACGTAGGATTTTGTTTATAGTATTGCATGATTTTAATGTTATTAACAATTTTCGTGCACTTTTGTGCGTTTTGTCGAAATTTCGTTCATCACTTTTGCAGAAAACAATTTTAAAAAAATCCTACTGTTATCATACTATGTCGAATTCTTTTTCGCAGCAATGAAAAAGAAAAGATGCAGCTGGAAACATTCTGGGACGCTGTCATTTTGTTTAGTACAGTTCTGATAAAATTTATAAATAATGCTCAATACTTTTATAATAAGGACGTATTTACCGAATTTCGATATGGTGTTTAGTTTCTTTGAAAAAAAAATCCCACAGTTTACTATATTTTTCGACCTCTGGAATAGTTTACCCCCTTAAAAGTTGCTCGATTTAGTTAATGTCGCGTTTTAGTCTTTCTTCCGACTTAAGGTAGTTCTGTCGTTTTATCGTTTTCTTAAGACTTTATTGCAAATTTGGATATATCTTCTTTGATATCATATGTACGTGTGTAATAATTTTTGGAAAGTTTTACCACGCGGAAGTTGAGATATTTATTGATGAAAATCCGAATTTTCGGTAGTCTCTCATAAGAGCGCGTGTTAAAAGTTGCATTTTCATCCATAAATATCTTGGCTTCTACTCGGTGAAGTCTTCTAAAACTTTGCATACATTTTTATGCAACATCAATGAAGCTTTATTTAGTTTTTCAAAAAAATAAAAAAAAAAGAATTTTCACAATTTTTGTAATTATACAGCAAGTACGTATTACCTTAGATGACCTTGAATTTAGAGTATATTGTTCTTTAGTCAATGTACAACAATTTTTGTTTATTAACTTGAGCCCGCAAACCATTTTGTATGTGGAAAAACTGAAAAATAATTTTTCCATTTTAATGTCACGATAGAACTACCTTAAGAGTCTTAAATTCGATGGTGCCCGATTTTTTTTTTAGTAACTGTGAATTTTACGAGTTTTTGTTGATTTTTTCCAAGTTCCTATCCTTCGTCTATAAAATGTGCCTGGAAAGGAATGTTTACTTTTATTTTTGTGATAGATATTAATCTTTCGAAGATTGGTACGTTATGTGTCACCAGACACGAAATCATTGACATGTCAAAAATTGGGTCACTAATCTCTAGTTTTTGAGGTATCTTTAAAAAAGGTTTCTTTCGTTTCAATGCTCCTCATTCGTTTACTAAACAATGTCCTTCAACCGAAATATATCGAAGAATTTTTCACGAAGCTTTCTCTTCGCATCGAGGGACAGTTTTTTGTTTAGTTTTATCACGATGTTGACCGAACACGAGATGTTTATGAATGTAACAAAAATCGTTCGGCTTGACACGCGAGGATTGTCGCAGTGAAACAAACCCTCGAGTCAAATATTAATAAACGTTACATAATATTGCTGAATAAAAATGTTTCCTTTATTACCAAGTTTCCGTTGAACTTTCTTAAAGTATTGAAATTTTTTATCAAGAGAAAGAACTCGACGTATAAGTGCAATAGGAAAATGCCTCCATGGTTTGAATCTGAAGCAGAGCATGAAAATTTATTTTTTCAATCAAACGTGTTTTCGTTTAGAAAATTTACCACGTTCTTCAATATCTTACATGCTGGGAAACAGGCAGTTAATAAACGAGTACAAAATAGAGCATTATAATATTGCTAAAGACATAGATATAACTTGTAGCTTGCAGTTTCGATGGGAGCGTTATTTGTAAAAATCCAAACAACGTTTCGTTTTATCCATATTTTTATAGAAGTCGCCCTGGTCTAGTGACGAGATATGAATTGGTAATACCTTCCTGACTTACGTATAACTAATTTGTCTCATCCTCCTCCATAACATACTAAAATCGTCATATACATATAGGAGAGAGGCAGTGGTCTTAGAGGTAGCGTTCCCGACTCACACGCAGTGGGCCCGGGTTCGATTCCCGCACAAATGGAATTTTTTTCTGTGCTCTCAATAATTCGGAGGAACCCACCTAAGAAAAACTGGGGAGATCCACCACCGGGGAGTGTATGCTGGATATGTGTATGAGGAGACATCATTGTTGGATATGTGTATGAGGAGAGGAGATAAGATGTAAAAAGGCGAAGTGCACCATACATTGAAATTTGTGCATACATCCACCCAGGTCTGATAGCTATCTATCGAATTGGTGCACCACGTTTTACATCTATCTATCTATCTATCGTGATATACATAGTGAAGATAGGGTTGTATGTTCAATGTATAGCGAATCTAGTACATGGATTGGATAAACTGATCGTTGAAAGCCCGACACGCGGTGTTTGATAAGTTTATCACCGATCCGTTTGACTACCGGATAAAACATCCTCTCGCTGCACAGTGCTGAAGATTTGAACGACCAAAAAGCGAGACTCTTCGCGAGAACTCTCGTTATCCCATTAAATGCAAGCCTTACTTTTTAACAAATCTTGCCAATTATTGTTTCGATGATTTTGCACATGGGACAAATGTAAGGCAGGTTCATTTTACTACAAGGCAAGATGATTTATTAATCAACGTCCTAGTTCCGTTGGCAATTAAATAATGGACCCGTTGTATATTTTGCTTCCTCTTGGAGAATTTATACAATTTTGATGAACATTCTATCGATATTGATTTTTAGTTCTATTACAGTTTTTTTTTCACTGTTTAACGCGTTACTAGTCCGCACGAACTAACAATAAGATCCGGCAGATGTATTTGGAGAAGCTTATTTTTTTAATATTTATCATTTATGGCGTTTACTGGAATTTATTTTGTCAATTTTTGGTAATTTCTTGCTTTTTTTTGGCAGATTTGTTTTTTATATTATTATGAACAAACGTATGCACGTCGTAAGAACAAAAGTTGTAAAAGATGACGGAATTTTCGTTGAAACGGCGCTACGTAACTTGGTAAATCGAAAAAAAATATTGATTCTTCTCAAGATGGCGGATAAAGATTTTTGGATAATGAATGTAAAAATGTAAACCGATGCCATGGAAAAATCAATTACCACGTTCACGTTTTTCAGTATATCCATGCCCGATGGTGCCAAATTTAACTTTGTCTCAAAAGACCGAGAGTGGCGAGATACTTCCTTTATTCTTTTCTTAGCCGCGACCGAGTTTCGTTTGTGTTGGCGCGCTCGGGCATTCGCATCGCCGGGCACTTAAAGAGAACCGTACTTGCGCCAGTTTCATTGCATTCTCGAGGAAAAGGGGTGATATGTGGAACCGAGACAGCGATACGTCGTACCTGCTGAAACGAGAGGAGAAATGAGAGTTGCGTGCATTTATTCGTCCGGATACGAGGACCAATAGACTCGAGATGTACCTCAAACTCGTTCGGACACGTACACCGTGAATTTAGTACTCGCGCAAAACTCGCGCCACGATTTATATCTCCTGACTCTTGACTCTCGAGTCAGGACGCATCTTCAACGGGTTTACTGATTCAACGGGTGAATTATAATGCCTTAACGAAGATGCATTAAACGGTTTCGGCTTATTTACGATTCCTACTCAATTTGATTTTTTTTTATTTGCAAATTCAGTAGTTTGTATTATTTGTAAGGTTTGTTCGATGATACGAAGAGTGATCCAGCCAGTGAAAGGAGCGAGTTATGAGAGATTTGATTTTTCAGCGATGAATAAATAAGCCATATTAGGGATTTTTTTTTTAATTGAGAAATGTCGAGACTCGAAACTTTTTCAAATATGAAACTAAGCATGGGAAGGGTTTGTGTAAACGGTTATATTTTGATTTTTCTTCGATTTACCAATCTTCGTAGAGAAATTTGAAGATTTTACTTGTGTACTCGACGACTTATGATGAATCCTTGCAAACTCAAACAATTGGCGATCCGACATGAGAATAAGAGCCGAAAAGAAAGAATAACGTCTAGAAAACTGTATTGTCTTTTACTAGGAACCCGGTCCGGCTTCCCACGGGTGTAATTTATAAACAAAGAAGTGAAAAATGTGAAGTTACTGACTTTGATTATAGAATTTTGTTTATAAACAATGTTTGCAACTTACTTTTCGTTACATAATACACGGATAGAATTTTTAAGTAATTTTTACTGTGAAATCACAATAACTGTATGACAAATGTGCAATTCTTCAGGTTCTTAGGAAATAAATTATACAATTTAATGGAAATTGGTACAAATTTACTGTTGCGTGACAGAAATTAAAAATATTTTCAAGTATTTTTACTGAAATTAACAGTAAATTTTCGTGAAACGTAAACATTACTATAAAAAATTGAAAAAAGGGCTGATACAAATGAAAGTGTACGGTTGCGTGTTTGTCTTGAAAATTTTATAAAGAAAGCCGAAATGTTCCGTGCGTTCACCAGAATGTTTACGTTCTTCGCAGTAAAATCAGTTAGGGCTAGGTCGCCTGGCCGTAATCTGTGAGCTCTGTATATCGCGTAAAAATTATGCTACGTTCTACAATTTTTACATGTCTAAAAGTAAAATATTTGAAACTAGTGTCAATTTTTAACTGTTTGCACATTTATCACCAAGTTCAAGTTTTAATGTAATTTTTACCGAGATTTCACCGTAAAAATTAATAAGAAATTCTCTCCGAACAAATGTTGTTTGGAAGTGACGCGCCCAAAGTTTCACAGGAAAACCACTCAACGCTCAAGTCCAAGCTCGCTCGATCCGTGAATTATTTTTTTGGTTGCTTTAATCTATGATTTCTTCTAAAGTATTTATCAGAATCAGATATACTGTAAAGGACAATTATAATCTACATTAAATGTCCAAGAATACTATCATATTTATTTGGATAAGAATTCGTACCGAATAAGAGTAAATAGGGTCGCAAGTGACGCTATTTTTAATTAAAGTTTTAAAGAAAAAAATTGTTACTTCGAGTTAACCATAACAGATAGAGATATGCCTTCTCGGAGTTTTCTTTAGAATTTTATAAGCACTACAATTCTCTAGTACATGATTTTTAAATATCTCTCAAAGTTTAGTCTACATAAGCCATGTAAATTTATTTTTCGACGACTTGCTTGCAAAATATTGTTTTTTCCACTTACAAAAACCTTAATTAGGTTTCATTATATATGTAAACCTTGCATGAAAAATTATCTAAATAATAGTGAAAACCGTATCAAAATCCGTTGTGGGGTTTAGGAGAAGTTAGCAGATAAACCGACAGACGTGGAAAACGACTTTGTTTTATACTATTACATCGGAAGATCTATGATCGAAGAATGAATAAAAATTACTATACGAATGAAGGCCGCGTAGTAAAAGAAACTGACGTTTCATAAAAATCAATCTGTTTTCCTGGATCAAAAAATAAAAGTGTGAGATTGTGTATTCGTCGTATAAAATGGGATCGTGCGTGTTTTAATATGAATTGTGATTTTGGTTGACTTTTGTAGGATCAAAGTCATTATCGTCATAGAAGAAATTTGCTTTCAAAATGATAAACAAGAGGTTGAATTTTGGTTCGCAGCTTGTCTTCAGAGCGCTGGACGAGTTAAACGTTCACGAAGTCCTAGTCTCGTGGCGGAAAGTTCTCTGTCACCGCACGTATCTTCAGCAATTTCATCGTCCTCGCCGTCGATCGAGTCGCGAAACGATAGTAACAATAATCACCGTCGTAACGAGGATGTCGCGAGTTCATTGTCGAGCGAGGATAGTGGTTCTAAGAGGCCTCTTCATCCAGCCCTTGTGGGCGCCGGTGCTGCTCTCGAGGCGAGACCCCTTTGGGAAGAGTTTCATCAACTCGGCACCGAGATGATCGTCACCAAAGCAGGCCGACGAATGTTTCCCACGTTTCAGGTATTTTTTTTCTTCTTATTTAATACTTAAATAATATTATTCGCTTCAATAAATAAGGAGAAGATCTCTTTTTGCTCGAACCAAAATAACTCGATAGATCCACGAATGTAGACTTGATTCTATTTTCAAATGACTAATGCAGGACCAATTTCGGTGAAATGATGCTTCCTTGTTAAGGTAGTTCTATCGTGACATTAAAATCGAAAAATTATTTTTCAGTTTTTCACACATACAAAATGGTTTGCGAGCTCGAGTTAATAAAGAAAAATTGTTGCAAATTGACTAAAGAACAATGTACTCCAAATTCAAGGTCATCCAAGGTAATACGTACTTGCTGTATAATTACGAAAATTGCGAAAATTCTTTTGTTTAAATCCTTTTGAAAAACTAATTAAAGCTTCTTTGTTGTTGCATAAAAATGTATGCAAAGTTTTAGAAGGCTTCACCGAGTAGAAGACAAGATATTTATGGATGAAAATGCAACTTTTAACACGCGCTCTTATGAGAGACTACCGAAAATTCGGATTTTCACCAATAAATATCTCAACTTCCGCGTGGTAAACCATTCCAAAAATTATTACACACGTACATATGACATCAAAGAAGATATATCCAAATTTTCAACAAAATCTTAAGAAAACGATAAAACGACAGAACTACCTTAAACAGGGAAAGTCAGCTTCGAAATACGTTCCGATTGTAATCTTAAAAAAAAGCGACATTATTTACAAATAACTTCAACAAAATTCATGATAATTTTATCTATGCGAGGCAAAAATGCATTCGTCAACGTAAATTAGTTGCATTTACATTTTTGATCGAATAAAACATTTTTTCGGGATTCAATGTTTCACAATAAAAATTAATTGTCATGGTTTATTAACAGAACTACATGAAAACTATTCGAATCATGAATTTCATTCTGACGTCGGTATTATGGAAATATTAATTTATTTTTTTGGTACAAAAACAAAATTCATTATTTTTAGAGCCATTCGCGCGACGTTTACTCGAGCTTTCAATTTTTATTATTTATTCTCTCTCTCTCTCTTTGTGTCAAGTGTCGGTTATTCGGACTGGACCTGAACACGGACTATCTTCTGGTTATGGATTTCGTGCCATGTGACGACAAGAGGTACAGATACGCTTTTCACAGCAGTGCATGGGTGGTCGCAGGACGCGCAGACCCGGTGTCACCGCCCCGTATACACGTGCATCCCGACAGCCCAGCGAGCGGTGCTCACTGGATGAAACAGCCAGTTTCGTTCGACAAACTTAAACTCACGAATAACCAACTCGACGATAATGGACACGTGAGTCGTCATTCAATTTTTAATACTATTTTCTAACAACTAACAAATCGTAATATACAGGTTTAAAAATTCATGACGTTATCAACGTCATAAATTTATAATGTTACACGTATAATAACGTTATATCGAACTCTTGAGAGCGAGGGAATAAATTTGAGCTCGATATGATCCAAAATTAACTCAATCCTTGAAAATAAAAATTTTGGAACGATTGTAATAAAGAAATGCGATTGACTAACGTGATATTTGAGTACACGATTAATGTGCTAAATTTGTCGAAGATTGTTTAAATAGTTTTTGACATATCGATATTCGTATTTCAAGGTAGCACGTACATACATTTTCCCAAACTATCAGCAAGTATACCAATACTCGAATTATTATTATTTTTTACATGAAATTTTGACGTTTTCCAAGTCCAAGCACCAGGAGCGAAAACGTTCATTACAATTACGAAACGGAGTTTCAAATACAGTATTTTCATCACTTTTTTGGGATATCTCGAATTGACTGTGAATCAGTGATATGTTTATACGAAAGAAGTTATTTAAACGATAATTGGAAAATTTTGTCCAAAGTTATCGTATGTTAAAATCGTTTATCAGTTTCCGATTAATGCAAAATCCGGATACTTGTAGATAAATAGATAGTGACGTGGTGCATATTCGATTGCAATTCGATGCACATTTCAATGTATGGCGTACTTCGCGTCTTTTTACACTTCCTCTCCTCATACACGTTTCCAACATCCTCTCCTCATCAATACACATTTTCCAGCAACCACTCCGGTGGACCTACAACACAGTTTTTCTTAGGTGGGTTCCTCCAAATCAGCGAGAGCACAGAAAAAGCACATGAACAAAATTCCATTTGTGCGGGAATCGAACCCGGGTCCACTGCGTGTGAGCCGGGAACGCTACCTCTAGACCACTACCTCTCTCACCTCAAATACAGCATTTTCCGAGGAGTTGGTCACTCGGAAAATCAGTGAACCATTTCATCTGAAATCAGGCTAGGAATTACTAAAAACCGCTGGAAATGGCAGGAAATTGCTGAAATCGAATGATTTATTCTGATTTCCTCGTCATGTCTCCAAATGTAGGTATAGGAAATCATTGGGAATCGTAAAGAATTCGTGTGATTTCCGGAATTGCTGGATATCACTCCTGAACACCTCTCCAAGCGACCAAGCATTTATCAAAGTTTTCCTATCGATAGTCCAGAAATTACTGATTCCTGAAATTCGGAAATCACTGGAAATTGTTGGAAACAGCAGAAATCACGTGGAATCGTAGGTTATCTTATTGATTCGGAAATCGCGGGAATCGCAGTGGAAATCGCAAGGAATCGATTCCTTTTGGGAATCGTTGTGCCACCAAATCTGCGAGTAACCAATCCCTCTGTATATCCATCATTTTTCTGGGATATCTCGAATTGACTTTGAATCGTGCTATACGTTCATCTGAAAAGAGTTATTTAAACAATAATTGGAAAATGTTGTAACAAGTTACCGCATGCTAAAACCATTTACCAGCTTCCCATGAATGCAAACTCCAAATACTCGTATTTTATGAAAAGAATATTTATTGCTTATCCTTTTTTTTCTACAGAAATACTTAGTCGATCACCCAATTACAGAAGATTGTAAAAATTCTCCCTTACATCGAATAAAGAACGCGAGCGATAAAATAATCGGGCACGTTAGCAATAAGAAGAGATAACCAACAGAAACAAAAATTAAATCATTTCTCAGTTTCTCCACCACAGTTATTTTCCACATTGCAGAAGAAAGTGTAAGGAAAATTATGTGGTTAAGAATTTCCGTGTGACGCTCGCGACAAGAACCGAGCCCGTTTTGTGCATCGCCCGTAAACGCCACGCGTTTCCGTCTTCCACGTGTTTGTCGTTTCGGACGAGTTCCCCTTAATTGACCTGAGATACGAGACACCGTCTCAGAGAGAGAGAAAGAGAGAGACTGCGGTCGAACACTTAAGAAAATTATATGGGTAGTACAGCGCACACTCTTGCGAGAGAATTCATCGTACATATATATATATATATATATATATATATATATATATGCATGTATATAGAACATATATACATGTATGTATATAAACGTATACGAAAAGTTTCGAGGCCGGACGGTTTTACCCGTCTAGTGAACGTTTCACGGGGCGATACGTCGCTTAAGAAATGCTCTCCGACAGAAATAATATATAGCATTAAAAAGGAACAAAGACTTTACGAGTTACACGTTCCACTGACAAAAATTATGTCTATTTTAACAAATACACAGTTACGGATGGCGAAATGAATTTTTCATCAACATGAAAAAAAAATCGTCCCACTCGTATTTTGATTCATCAAAGCAAACAATTCATCGAGTAAATAATTGAAAATAAATGTTTGTTTCGTCAGCCGTGACCGAAGAGTCAATCGATTCAACCGATTTTTGTATGACGCAGCACGTAATAAAGCTGACGTATACAAATATTATGACGTTGGGACATGAGTGGCCTCGTCAGATCCTACTTTATTCAGCGAATAAATGAAGTTTTGGAAAAACAGTTAATGAAATATATTAATTACACCGGAACGAACGTGATATGTGGCAAGGTCCATGTCCATCGAAAGGTGTTTCATTAATATCGGTCTTTTGGAAAATATCGTCTCGTTGGTAGAATGAAAATCAAGCTTGATATAAATTCTTGTCTGGCACAAGGAGGATCTCGGAAATCATTTAGAGGTCAGAATGGGATGCTGTTTTCTTATGCCGGCTCCAGGCTCACGGTGTATAGTTCGTGGGAATCCCGTGAACGGACGTGAAAACTATCCACGCTCGCGTTCACGTCCCTTCACGGGTGTTCGCCGCCTGTGTGAATCTGGAGTCACGAACAATAGACCGAAAGTATCTTCTCCAATATAATATGAATTCTTGCCACCAAGCTCTATGAACAGCCGCCACCGAACTCCAATGAAGTAAAATATTTTAGAATGCACCTGGATCGGAGATTAACGTGGACAAAGCATATCAATACCAAGAAGAAAGAGCTGGACCTGAAATTGCGCAGAATGTATTGGCTGATTGGACCGAAAGCCTAACTGTCGATGTATATCAAACTAATCATCTATAAAGTCATGATGAGGCCAGTGTGGACCTATGTAATATGATTGTGGGGAACTGCTTGCAACTACAAACCTGGAAATAATCCAAAGATTCCAATCGAAAACACTCAGAATCATCCTAGACGCCCCATGGCATGTGACAAATGCGGCAATCCATCATGATCTCCAGATAGAGACAGGGAAAGAAGCGATCAAACGATTTAGTGAAAATAACAAGAGAAGACTCGAATTCCAACCGAAAGATTTGGCGACAAACTTACTCAATAGATATTTAGTAGGAAAAGGACTAAAAAGGTTCAAGCCTTGAGACATATGGATACGGTTCGAATAAACTACGGTATGTCATGATAACGAAAATCAAAGAACAAGGTATCATTGGATGCCTACTTTAGTTTATACAGGGTGAGTTTCATAAAGTGTCTTAAACTTTATTGAAAGGTAGATGGGATCATTACAAACAAAAGTTGCAAATCTACATTAGGGATATTTTTAATAGTTTACGAAATATACATCTTTGGAGCCGCCCGTTGGCTCCGCCTACTCCTCGCCCTAGCAGCCAATGACCGAGAAATAAAAATGACTGCGTTATAAAATAATAAATAAAATTGACTGCTCGGAATTTTGCAACCCCAAATGGAACGCTCTACACTGTGCTATCTCTATGACTAGGGCGGGAGTGGGCGGCTCCCAGGCTTCTCGACGCGCTCTGATTGGACCAACTATAACAATTTATTTCTCGTAAACTATTAAAAATATCCCTAATGTATATTTGCAACTTGTGTTTGTAATGATCCAATCTACCTTAAAATAAAGTTTGAGACACTTTACGAAATTCACCCTGTATAGAAACAGCGGACTGCACAATTATATATTGTTATTTAAAATAATAGATTGTAATTATTCATTCACTCTAAAAAATATATGATATGAATAACAACAAATAACAGAAAGACGAAAAGTTATTTACAGATTGAAGATGGTTGAACGCGAGTACACATTTTTTAAGGCGGTTAGAATCGAACCAAAATTCCAACTAAGTTTCGTGCCTTTCAATTCGAATCAAAACACAAAGGTTTGAAGGGGGAGACAATTTGTCCACCGTTACAAAGTTCATTCAATAATAAATTGAGTACCTATTTTGACCGAGAAACGCAAAGAGCGAATTTTTTCATCGTCATTAAGTTTTCTCTTGAAGAAAGTAGTTGCTTTCCGCAAAGATTTTGAAAAAAACATTTCTTCATCATCGCTGAGTTCACTTTATCCACACCAAATATCAAATGGTTTTCATTCATTCACGACTATATAATCTTCTTCTATCGAAGTAAATGTTCTCAGACAAAATTAATTCTCGTAGCGACAATTAATTGTTTTATTATTGGTGGAATGATAAATTAATGCCCGACACAAAAATAAATCAATTTCTAATACGATTATTAACGTCTGTGTGAAGTTCAATAAGTTCATACTTAAATAATAACAATAGAACGTAAGTAATAAGCTTTTTCGTTACTCACGAAAGGGTCGTTAGTTTCTAAAATTAAATAGGTACTTACTCGTATACCATTTGTATACGTAAGCCTCTGTGCAGTCAATCTCGTGGCTTTCATTTGCTACAGACAGAAACCCTTGAGCCCTTGAGCCTTGTTTCCCATACTTGTAATCCGTACTATGTTTGTATAACGTAAATGTAAACATCGTAAATACTCTGAGGTTGAAAGAGTCGGAGGGAAGAAAGAGTTTGTGTAGAAAAAATCGTCTGAGATCACGAACCTACGCGATACTCGAGAACTCCAGTGTACACAGGCTTGTCAAGTTTTGATTACAAAATCGACGAGAAAAAACGTCCAAGGTATAAACGTCTCGTCGAATAATGAAATATTGATTACTGATTTGATCGAAGATCACTATAGGAGCAATGTGGATGTAAACTTTTTTTTATAGAGTTGAACTAAAAAGACATCTTTGTACGAACCTCAGGCTCCCAAACACTTAAAGTTTTCAAAAAATCGTTTTTTTACAGATTTTAATTTCTTATACATTTAAGAATTTTTCAAAAAATCAATTTTAAGAAAATTCCACGCCGTTACAATATCATACGACTAGTGGGAAACTAGCGGTAAGTTCACGTTGTAACTACCAGAAATTTTAAACGCGTTTTTCTCGAAAATATATTTTTAGACACGGTCTGCACGATAACTCAGTCAATTTTTAATATTTTCAAAATTTTTTTTAATGATATTGATAACTATTTTCTCTATAGTCTGTCGAGATAATTTTTGAACTTTGTGGTTGGACATTTTTTTATAAATTTTTAAACACATTTTTTTCTTTTTACATTGCATACTAAAATTTGAAGTACTGTAATTTTTTTATTTTTGAGTAAACAAACAATTTTTCTCCGTCAGACTATAATTATTACATTTCTTTATTAGATTCACCCGTAAAAAATAATGTTCATATAAAAAAAAATTTTTTTTTTCATTTTTTTTCTTGCAATTGAAAAGTTAATAAAAAAATGTGAAATAATTAATTAAATTTTTTTCCATTATATAACATTTATAAATAATTTTTCAAATTTACTCGGTTTTCAACGCGTGCAGAGGTATGTGAGCCCTTAAGATAGTCCTATCGTTGTGTGGGGGATTAAAATTTTATTCCCGTTTTTTTTCACATTCCAAGTTGAACCGAGCGTTTAAGTTCATGAAGAAAAGTTTTTGCAAATCGACTAAAGAACAACATACTCAAAATTCTAATTGAACCTACGTAAAGTTTATTTGTTATATAATAAACAAAATCATGAATTTTTTTTCCATAAGATTTTTTATAAAAACTAATCGAAGCTTCTTTGATGTCATATAAAAATGTGTGCAGAATTTCAACAGGCTTCATCGAGGAAATAATCGAGATACGAATTGTATAATGTTGTGATATTTAACACGAGCTCTTATGGGAGATTACGAAAAATGACGATTTTTAAGAATAAATATCGTGATTTTTGAGTCGATAAAGGCCCCTGAAATTATACACACATGTACATATAACATCAAAGAACGTTTCTGCAAATTTTCAGTGAAATCTAATGGAAACGCTGTAACGATAGTTAAATATAAGAGTCAGTCGCGTCTTTTTCGGTCTTTTTGGTTGTACCAATTCCACGTATAAATGTATACATTGTTTGGTTACGCTACGATAAATTATCGTTACATTTGTTTTAAACAATGACAAATTGTCCTATTTCACCCTCAAACAATTATTTCACAGCTTGTGAAACATTTAGTAAAGTCTCGTCGATTTCCACGTTGTCAACGAAGCCATTAAAAATATTCTGTAAATCATTGACTACCGCGGGTTCATGCCAAATACTTGTCACGTATAACAAAATTTCTATCAGTGCGGTAGTTCGCACGTCATCAGAGCGTTTGCATTGTCGTTTTATATCATTGCGTATGCGATAAACGGTGAGGAATAAACGAGTGCGAGGAATTAGCGATGGTCAGCTCATTTGCGAGTGGTTCGCCGGTCACTTTGGCAAGTTATTTTTTCGATCGCAGTCGTTCGTCGCCTCTTTATTTAAAATATGACATTGCAAAAATTGTCGCGGTTCCATCAAACGACGTAGAATCGGCCAACAAATTAATTCAATAACATCCGATCGAGGAATTATTATTATTATTGTTATTGAGAAGAGAGATTATCAATTGAGAAACCGACTATGATTCGTAGCTTCGAGTTAAGGACACATTTTTTCTAATGGAATTTGTACGGTTCAACGAGCATTGTGCGGCGGGTTACCTAGATTAGATTTTTTATTTTGGAACTTAACTAGACCTAATAGTCAGGACAATTAAAAAAATGAGAACCAACCATGCTCGTAGTACGATTAAGGCCGTCTAGAGGGCCAACATTTGGAGATTTTTCAACATACGATTAAAAAAAGAACAAAACATATTTCCGTATTTATCTTTTTGCCACGTATTAATTTATCCTTTGACATTGTATAAAAAAATGGGTGAAAAAAAAATCCATAATTCTGGTAGATGCACGCTGGTAAAATGGGGGTGGAAATAAAACGGCCTCTCCTGATTGACACGATTCCAATCCTCCTGGTCATAAAAAAAATAGATTCTTAATTAGTAAGGATGTCATCATAGCCCCTACCATAGGCAAAAAAAACCGCAAAATGGCGGCTGTTTAAAAAAAAAGTCATTTTTGCCGTTTTTTTTCACGGTTGTTGATTTTTAAAAAATAATTAGTAACAAAATTTCGCGATAAATCTGGTAGGGGCGATAGAGGAGTGTATAGAGAAGGTCCACAACCAATTTCAAGTAAATCGATTCATTCCAACTTGAGATATCACATCAGGTGACTCGAAAGAACTAGTTTCGAGAAAAACGCGTTTAAAGATTCGAGTACAGTTTCAGGCAGTTTAAGTCATATAATGGTACATATACTTACATTTCGTTAATGGGCGATTTCTGGTTCACAAAATACTCCTTCTTCTTCAAAATCTAAGTCTTTTGATGTTTTTTGATGATGAGAAGTTCAGAGTTCAGAGCGGTGAATCCGTTGTTCATCACGTCTGAGAGCGAACGCGTGACCTTCAGGACCGATGGTAATCCCCTTGAATTACAGCTGCAACACCGTTAATATTTGCAATTTCCAAATTTCTTTTGGAGGGTATATTTTTCAAATATTAAACATTGCAAATATGCAAACAAAAACGGATTTTTTTTTAATTCTAGATTAGAAGACGGCCTTAAATGCGTTTTTATTAAACTTTTATTTCCAGCTCATCGGGTTTTATTAGGCGCGAGTATTTAATTTAAGAAGATAAACCACTCTAGAAACCGAAATTTGGAGATTTTTATTCAAAGAAACTCAACAAGATATCGAAATTCGGTAACAAGGTCCTTGTTATATAAGTATTGATCACTGTTTATAAATTTTACCAGAGCTGTACGAAAGAAAATGGCGGCTTCCCAGCATTTTCCCAGCTGCGTCTTTTCTCTTTTTCATTGCTGCCTGACCGAACCCATAACTGCTGCAATTTCAAACCTACGATAATGGACCAAAAAGAATTCGATATCGTATGATAACAGCTTCGACCCTACGTAGGATTTTCTTTTTTAATTGACTTTTGCAAAAGTGACGTGGTGTTGAACACAAATTTTGACAAAACTCAAAAAAAAAGCACGAAAATTGTTAACAACATTTGAACTATGCAATATAAGAAAAAATCCTACGTATTTCGGAATCCTGCTATTCAGGACTCAACATCTGTTTAATTACTCTTCAATACGTTGTCCAATTAAAAACCTACAATAAGTAATTTTGAAGGATGTTAAGGGAGCTTTCCAGTGTGACAGCCCGAAAAATCGCTGTTTTTCGCGATTTTTTTTTTTAAAGAAAAAATAATCTAATCGGTCTGGTTTTTTGTTGTATATTAATTGGGTATTGAAGAATACAAAACAATTTTTTAAAGATCGATTTATTTATTAATTAATATCTATAAAAATGATGAAACAATTGTTGCAGAAAATGTACTTGGATGTGGTGTCCACGTTGGGGGTCACAATTTTGATCTGAAACAAAAAACACAAAAAGATTATTGATCGGTATATAATTGGCTTTCGTGCTATGGAGGCTTTTTTGTTTTTTTTTTTTTTTTTTTTTGCAAAAATGGCGCCGGTTTGAACAAAAAGTATCGATTTTAGAATTTTTTTTTGGCAGTTTTTTTTACAAAAAAATAGGAAGATGTCAAAAAAAAAAGCTTCCATAGCACGGTAAACAATGACGTTAAGAATATTGTGTAAAAAATTCAACTCGATAGCTTTAAAACTCTGCCCTCCAAGTTGGACGCCGTTTTGAAAAATGCTGTTTCGAGAAAAACGCGTTCAAAGTTTCAAGTGAGGAAATTTTAGGTAAATCGTTTACTTACGGTCAATCAGCGATGCCAGGTCCATACAATATCCCTTCTGCTTCTTCGAAAAGAGTGTATACTATTCGATAAAGCAAAAAAAAAATCGATTTTTTGAAAATTTCACACTGGAAAGCTCCCTTAAAAAGTCTGCTAGAAAAACAAATAGTTAGTGAGATGTGTATTCTCAATGATACAACCAGCACACGGTTTTATATAGTTTGTGCAGTATAGATACACGCGTACATTCGTTGTATAGGCAGAGTTTTTAGCAAAAAGAGTAAATTAACAAAAAACAACATCTGTCGCATCATCGAACGTTCGGAATTTCAAAATTCCAAATGTTTCGTTCGCCTTACAAATCAGAGCTTGTAGATTATCCTCTGGACTGCGGCGTCGCCTGGCTTTCCTTTTTTTTTCGTCTCGCACTGTCTCTCACCCTCGACGTTTTTTTTTTGCCGCATCTACGTTCTTCTTTTGAAAAATGTGGCGTACGCGAGGCCAAGTCATTCGATCCGTGAAACGCCGGGACAAAAAACAGAGAGTCGCGCGCACTACGGGAGAGAGATAGTTGGTCGCCGTGACAACAGCATATATAGATATAATACACGGAAATAAATTCCGGAATAGTTTAGTATACGTATATGATACAATGTCTTCGTTCCTTTTTAATTGACACTTTGTATCGTTCCCTAGGTTTCCGGATCCCTGGCGTAGGCACTGACTCTCTGCGAGCGATCCTTCGCATTGTCTCTTATCTTTGCTTTTTCTACAGCCAACTTCGCGATGATAATATTTTTATCAATTTCAATTTAACTGTTTTAAACGCTCCCCTGCGCTCATGCGCGCATGCGTACGAGCTTGCGTATTATTATTTACATTAGATTGAGCGCGATAAACTCAAACGAACTATCTACGTAATCGTTACGCATTTTCATCTAAGAAAATCCTTTAGTGAACGGAAGTAAAAAATCTAAATCGTTAATATTCTTCGAACAAAAAAAAATGGACGCCCGAGGATGGACAGGGGATTTTTAGCTTATAAAAAAATGTATCTTTTTTTGAAAATTCTTACGCTGTTTTGAAATTGAAGCAGAGCCGAGGGTCTGCGCTTTAAGAGGATGGATAATAAGGTTTGAGTCGAGGCGGGCGTATTAGTTGTATATAATTTTTAAAAAAATGGTTCGATTGGTTCCAATTGCAATATGAATATCGCCCGAGTCTTTCTATAATAATTTATTTTTTAAACTCTATGAAAATCTCAGTTCCATAATATTTTGTTCCACACATTGGAATCTAGGACATTTTATTGGATGATTTAACTATGATCGAGGCCCAACTTGTCTTTTTTTTTCTTAAATTATTACAAGCAAAAAGACCATAAGGTCTTTTATAAACAACTTTCTATGATAAAAATATATTTTTATTAATCTGAAATATGAATATAATAAAAAATTATCCAACTTACGTTACTGTTGAGAATTAATTGTAAAGAAATTCTTCTTAAATGTAATTCGAGAAAGTATCGCTAGAGTGCATTTTATGCAAAATTCTCACATACGCTTTTATCATCTTAGCCAGTCAGTTTCTAAAAATATTTGTTAAATAACTATAAAATTGATTATTGCTAATTAATTGTTTTAATTTTCAACTTTGACAAAAAACTAATTGTTATTGTTTTCAAAGCGAAAAATACAAATTCGTTTTGGAAAAATACAAATTCCATAAATGTGCATTAAAATAATAAAATTAAATACGAAAACATATAAATAAAGTCATTATTTGGGCAAAAAGTGGTCTTTATTTTTTTCTACTACAGCGTATCTTTTTTTAATATTTAAAAAACTCATGACCACAGAAAAATGGATCAGGATTAAAAATAGTTTCATAATTCTGCCAAAATTGTATCATAGTTAAAAATTGAAGTAAAAAGAATGCTTTTTCTTCAAGGATCTTATGAACCGATATAGGTAGCTCTTAATTTATTTCCTAAAAGCTACCATCAGCCTCCAAAACATATTTAAAATTTAGAACAATCGATTTACGCGTCCTTGAGAAAAAAATCTTTTTCTGATTTCGAGATATTTTGCTTTTTTACAAAAACAAATTGAGTAACGGATCTGAAACTTTCAAGATCTTAGTATTTCATTAGCATCTACATATCTTTCCAGTATCATTAAATTATCTCTCGGGGGCAGATTCAGTATACTTATAGCCCTATGCCCTTTATTACAAGAAATCTCGTACCATTTGCGAGGGTTCCTTCGCACACATTTTTTATATCTCTTGGCCTGCATTCTACACGGACTCTCGTGCATTATGTGCCTTTACGCGAGTTTTACGAACACGAACGAATTCTTTACACTCTACACGTTTATTCGTAAATTCACGAGTGACGAGTTATTTTCACGACAGGCTCCCGGTCGTATAACGTTAAATTCTCTACGCGAACAGCACACGATCCTTTTCGACGAGTGGTATACATGTAGAAAGATCCACGCAAATGTGATGCGCGTAAATTTTAAATACTTGTGTTGTCTAAAAGAACTGAATTAGATTTATTACTTCCGCGTTATATTTTTTAAATCAATTTGACAAGTTACGAAGCAAATTTACAGTTTTTAAGTCACCCTATTTTCGTGTCATATAACTATCGTTTTACGCAAATTTCACACAGTAATTTTATCGAATATTCAAGAGTCGTGTGTTAACGTTGATACACAGTTTCAATGAGAAAAAATGAAGAATCCTGTTCGAAAATACAAATTACTGAATAAATACTATTTTATTGTATATCTCCCTCAAAGTATCGATGAAGGATGATTAGTACTACGGCATTATTTATTCTTTATTCATCATTAAATGTATTTTCGTATTCTTCAATTTCGCGTCGTTACGCCGAGCATCCTCACGCGATTCTTGAAAAATTGAACAATGTATGAAGGAAAATTTGGGGATTTGTCAACGTGCGATTTAACAAAAAACAAAAAATATTTCTGTATCTATCTTTTTACCACATATTTATTCATCCTTTGACATTGTATACAAAAATGGCGAAAACAATGCATAATTCTGATAGATGCAGGCTGGTAAAGTGGGGTTGGAAATAAAACGACCTCTAGATTCTTAATTAGTAAGGATGTCATCATAGCCCCTACCTTAGGCAATAAAAAATCGCAAAATGGCGGCTATTTAAAAAAAAGGTCATTTTTAGCCGTTTTTTTCATAATTGTTGATTTTTTTAAATTAATTAGTAACGAAATTTCGCGATAAATCTCGTAGGGTCGATAGAGGAATGTATAGAAAAGAGCCACAAACAATTTCAAGTAAATCGGTTCATTACTACTTGAGATATCGTCGATAAAGTTGATAGCTGGGATTAGCCCGAACCAAAAAATAATAATATCAGAAATTTTCTGCGTAGCGTCTGACCTGATTGCATTTTCGAAAATGTCAAAATATTTTGCCGACCGGAATCATAGTAATACGTCTGATTTTCGAAATATACTTGAATGATAGATCTAAAACACCGAAAAAACGTTTTTCAGACGCCAGTAGTGTAACGCCTAGCAAAGAGACCATTTTCAAGAATTAAAAATGAGACAAAAAAATGAAACTCATAGCAGCCCGTCTGAAAATCTTTTTTACAAGTTAATTTGGATTAGTTGATGCGAAAAAATCAGTTTCCAGAAGAAAATATGAGCACCTTATGTTTTGAGACTGTTTTGAAAATGTTAACAAAATGTTACCGATCGATAACATAGCAATCTGTCTGGAAATTATTCGACATGGTGAAATGAGTTATCCAGATGAGTTGGCCAGATGCTACACGCAAAACGTCTTAAAACAATTTTTGTTGTAATAAAATGACAAAATCTATGTACATATTCAATATCAAACGCATTGTGATAATACCGAACTGCATTTTTTTTGACATAGCAGAGACGTGGTCCTATCTAGATGCTACACTTTTGACCGTTAATACCCGAGTAGTTGGGTCAGAATCATCTAATCTAACGATTTTATACGGTTTCGGCGGTAAAACGATCATGCATGGTTTTGGTCGTGGGCTCTCGTACTATTACATTTCCTTAATCGGCGATTCCTGGTCCATAAAATACTCCTTCTTCTCCAAAATCTAAGTCTTTTGATGTTTTTTGATGATGAGAAGTTCGGAGTTCACAGCGGTGAATCCGCTGTTCATCACGTCTGAGAGCGAACGCGTGACTTTCAGGACCGATCATCATCTCCTGGAATTACAGCTGTAACCCCATTAATATTTGGAATTTCCAAATTTCCTTTCGAGTGTATATTCTTGAAATATTAAAATTGAAAATATGCAAAAAAATCGATTTTTTCAAAATTCTAGACTAGAAGACAGCCATAAGCCAATATCCGGAATACCTAAATATTTACGAGCTAGAAATTATTATTTTTCATCAAAAGAAAGCTTCGTCCATGGTGAAACAAAAAGGGATGAATTCAATTTGGTTAAGATAGAAAAAAATGTTTTTTTTTTGTTTCGAGTTCGAGGGGAGTCAGGGTCGAAAGCTGGCCGCGTTAGCATGGAATATCTCGTGTGTACACATAAGATGCTTTCGATATCCCAGAAGAAGATAGTGAGTGTTGTGCGTTGCCCGTGTCAGAGGGCAAAACTGATACAGGGAATGGAGAGTACGGGGTGTCGGGTTGCAGCGGTTGGGTCGGGTCGGGAGTTTTTAGTTTTTACACTAATTAGTCACCGGCACTCTTCCGACTGTCAAACATCGGCTACGGCTTTACGCCCTCCCGTTGCGCCTCTTCCTTCGCTTACTCGAATTCGCCCTCACACGCGCATGTGTCTTCCTCCTTTTCTTGTTTTTTTTTCTTCTTTTTCCCTTGACTTTTTATTTCGTATTTTATATACACAACGACAGATCCATCCTCCTCTGCCCTTCCGCAAACTTTCCCACTTTCCTCTCTCGTCCTTCCGACTAATTTTCTAACTTTTTTCTTTTCCTTTTTTTTCGTCGCTAACATTAACAGATGTAAGCATTACCAAAGTCGATCGTTAACGACCGTTGGAACAAAAAGTCAACGGCGATGCGTCGAGTACCGTAAACGAATTTCACAAATAATGAAATTAGTAACGGGATTAACTATTTTTTAAATCGAATCGCATCTTTAATTAAACGATTTACGAAGAATATGTGGATGATAAGCTTGTTCGATCGAGGGTTAGGCTCGGCAAAAATTCACTGCGTTCTTGTCTAATGGATTAACGAAATGAATCTATTACTCAACACTTACAGCAAGTGGAATTTCTGCTGTGAGATGAGTTGCGACAGTGTATTTATACGAAAAGCAAGCACGAACGTTCTGAAAAAGTTGTAGGGTGATTGTATAATATTTCCTCTATCATCCCAAACAACTCGAAAATTTAACTTTTCTTCCGTTATTCCTAGAAAAAGAAAAACTAAAAATGCATCGAGCCAAAAAAGTATCGATAATCTCTGAAAATTCTTTTCGAGTTTCTCTAATTGCAAGTTAATTCATCATCTTCTTAAACCGATGTCTTCCCTACATTATTTTCGTTAATCGCAAAGAAAACGGAATGGCAAATAGGCGGATTCTTCCGACTCTGTATCGAAAATCTCTTCGAAGATTGTCTCAAACCTTTTTTATTGTTGTTTATTATAATTGCAGGGAAAAGAGCGCGAAACTCACAATTGTCAAAAATACCAAAAGTATAAGTTAGAAAAAAATGGCTGTACAGTAAATTCCTGTTTATCCGAAATAATCGGGCGGCGGCCGGTTCGGATAACGAAAATTTCGGATATGCCGAAGTACCCTGTTTTATCGCGTGAAACACCCCGAATTGCGTCAATTCCGCGAAATATGATCGTAAAACGTGCGTACGTAGAATGCTATTGATATGGTTGCGAATAAGACTGCATGTTATTGACTGAACAATTTGTGTTGACGTGATAAAAAGGCGCTAAAGTATGATTGAAAAATCAAATTTTTTAAATGCCGAATAACAAAGCTCGTTTATTTTGCGTTCTTACAGAAAAAATCCGCTATATTTGGCAGTGGGAAAAAAACAGGAGTTTTAATTTTATTACCTACTCTTTTGAATGAAAAAATTAACGACAAAATTATGAAACAAAACTAGAGATTACTCAAAGGAAACTTTAAAGCAAAAAACAAAAAACTTTTAACTTATGGATGTTGAAGTTCTAGGACGCTTCATTAGAATTTATTTTTTGGTAAAAAAGTCTGTAATTTTTTTTTGTTTTTTGGCTCGAGAAACTTTTGTTGCGGCAATATTTTTAAAGTTGTGAACAATGAAAAAAAAAATCGTAACAATTTGTTCGGTTAAAGCGGATTTCGGATAAACGCGATTCGGATAAACGGGAGTTTATTGTATTTGTTCCATAATTGTCAGCAGTAATGACAAAGCATATCTGGTTCATATCCTTATTTTCTTTTCTTTCTGATTTCAGATAATTCTGAACTCGATGCACAGATATCAGCCACGTTGTCACGTAGTGGTGGCACCATCGCCGCCCGGTTCGGGTCCGGATCCGCGAACGGAAAATTTCAAAACATTTTCGTTCGCCGAGACGCGTTTTACAGCAGTAACGGCTTACCAAAATCATCGCATAACACAATTAAAGATAGCGAGTAATCCGTTCGCAAAGGGTTTTCGTGATTGCGAACCGGACGATTGTGACTCGCCTAGCCCATCGGCCGGTCACCAGAATCCGGCCAAGAGGCCGGCAACCGGAAGCAATAATCCGGTCGTTAGTATCAACAATTACGTCGGTCCAGTTTCGAGTGTCGCTGGAATCTCGACGATCTCATCGAGCATACCGAGTACGGGCCAGGAACAGCTTCATCATCATCATCGATTTTACGACGCGAATTCAGGACCCTGGTCAGCCTATCCGGCTCATCATCAATCCAGTCACGTTAATCCTGGACATTATCCAGTTCATCATAGTCACCCGGGAGCGCCGCTTTACGGACCTCGATAGCTTCTTTTTAGAGGAAGCATGGCGTTGCTACGATCACTGTCAAATTCGCGATTCATAAATTCCCTGGCACGCCGCAAACGATCCCGACAAAAATTAGCTCAATGAACGCGAAATCGCGGCAAGAAATGCTTGAGCGAAATTTCGGCCAGGTCGATGGAATTTTGCAGGAGAGTCAGCGAATTACCTTTTACAGCTATCTTCCTCGCACTCGGACAGTCTCGAATTCCATCGGTAACGCAAAATGACAATGGCTTGTGGGAAAATGAAAGCGATGGTTAACGTTCGGAACAAAAGGGAAGGATCAACCTCTCTTGTATAAGTTGATTTTGCAAGGACTAAAGGCTCGCTTTTGCACTAAATCTTAACCATTGTCAAGAAAGATTGTATCAACAAATTGTGAGCTTACGTTCCCCGTTCGTTCCTCTCTTATGGGCTACTAACAAAAACAATTTTTCATAAACGGATCGCGAGTCTTGGAATAAATGGCAACATTTACAAGTTGAATCAAATTTCCACTTTAGTAAATCGTATATTTTGGTAGATTCGTCTCGAGAAAAAAGACAAACCTTATTTTTTGTAAAATTGGACTTGTCATTATAAAAATTGTGAAATTCAGCTGGAAGAAACGCGTATTATCGACAAATCGTAAAACTTATTCACCTTGGAATATCGACGCGATCGCTGGCCAGTGTGAAAGTCGGTCAACCTGCGCAAAAAAGATCATTAGCCTTGTTTTGCCTCTCACCTTCGATCGTCTCGACAAAGCGTGATATTTGAATAAAGTCCCTGACTTTGCCAGCGAATATATATTATGAAAACATTCGGCAATAATCGGTGTTATCGGTAGGCACCGCGCGAAAACCAGTCGCGACAAATTTCAATACAACAGAATCTTTGCATTAGCATCGACGCTGCCAAAGAAACGATGCCAAAGTTAATTCTGTAGTAGCGTATAAGTACTTGGGTCTATCCTGACTATCGGGATAGTCATATATTTATTGTTAGAACGTCAAAAAGGTCGTGCGAGATGCGTCATTCGTGCGAAAATAAATATCGTAATATTTAGTTTATTATATTTATATTTTACTCTCGACGTATGAGTATTGAAACGTCGTTGTGCAAAGTCCTTTTATTTATTATCAAATGTTACGAAACCCGAACCAAAGAGTGTCCTTTCGTAGATGGTTTGCTATATCACATATTATCATTAGCTGTGTAATATTTATGTCAGTATATATAAACAAAAATAACCATTGTTACGTTACGTTCGAATTGCATCGAAAATGTCGACCGAGAGAATGGCATTGAGGAAAAAGAATTTTTTTTTTACAATTACATTAGTGCCAGCACGAAAAAAGGCATGGAAGGGGAGAGAGTGAGAGAACAAGGGAAGAGGAGGGAGGTAGGAAGAAAGAAATGGCAAAACAAAGTGCCTTTTGTAAGAGCAAAAGAGTGGCGAACGAGAAAGACACCGTTATCGAGTCTCGCTCATTATTCGTATGTGTGTGTGTGCACTCGCGCGCTTCTATTTATACGGGGTGTCTCGAATGCCAAACGAGCCTAAACGGGTCCTATCTTCGGTCGAAGAGCGCTAAGACGAAAGAACGCAAACGTACCGTGACAAAAATTTCCCCTTAGCGGACGCTAAGTGCCTTAATAAATTATATAGTACGAGAGAAATGCCTGAGAGAGAAAGAAAGAGAGAGAGAGAGAGAGAGAGAAAGAGCGAGAGAGAGAGGATACATATCGTCGCTTGTTGCTTATTACCTAAGCAAGCGCATGTACATAACGAAAGAGAAAAAGAAAGGAAGAGTGCTCGCGTATCGGCGTTAAAATAGTTCTGGAACTAGGACAAAGAATATATGAAATGAAATATATATACAAATTAATTACACCGATATCTGTAATGATACTTTTTTTACCTTTCCTATATGCAACCATGGAATGTTTTTATAAACATAAATCTTCTAATCACAATTAGTTTTTTGTTTACAAGTTTATTCTTTCCTCAGAAACAATTTTTGTAGATAAAGGAAAATTGCAAGGCAGCAACGTGCGAGTCTCAGTTACTACTAGTTACTACTTTATTCTTCGAATGATTTAAGTTTCCATGAAAGTAAAACACTAGGTTCACGATCTTTGTGAAATCTAGTTTGAAAGATTAGCGAACGTTGCTTTATGTGCAAAGCAAGCATCGAGATCGGATTCCTACATTGTTTCAACGATACCAGATTTCACAAAAAGTTTATCGTTTTATAAATCATGTTGATATTCAAAGTGCTAGCCGTGCTATAATAATATTCAATTTGTGTACAAAGTTTCAGCCGCTCTTTTGAAATTTAGGAACTCTCACTGTCAGCGCAGGAGCAATGGTTCGCATCTGTGTGTAAGCACGACCTACTCATACATCCGACAGTTTTTTAAACGCCAGAGCTTTATACTTTATACCGAGATTATTTCAAAGACTTTTGATACGGGAATTTCAAAAACAAACTATTTGACAAATATTTCACGCCAGAAGTCTTCGTTTTCTATATGAGGAATCAGAATGACGGACTTGAGGTGAAACGGGAAACAGAGACAAACCGTTGTCAGACGAAACCAGTAAAAAAGAGAGTCGCCCTAAAAATGATGAGCGTCGCGGCTCAGTCAAGCAGATGTAGCCAACGCTCAGGTTCTGGCGAAAACTTAACTTCTGGGAGTTTATAGAGACGGAACGCAGAGAAAGAGAGTGAGGAGAAAACGTGTTGTGGCAGGGAAGATGTAGAGCAAAAAGGAAAAAAAAGAGAAGATGCACTGCTGTTCGTGTGGCTGTCTTGGGGTGGCAGTGATTGATGCGAGTGTGAAGAACGACCCAATGTAAACATATTAGCATCCCGTTGGACAGACCGTCAGACCAAACTGCTGCTGACCGTGTGCAGAGATAGCCATGCGACTAATAAAGGTGACCATCGAAACGGCCTTAATGACATTAGGCAAATTCCTATTTTGCATTAGATCAACATAGTAAATATAAAGATGTACAATATTGCATTCTTTTAAAGCGGAGTTGAAAGCGGTTTTTTCCTGTTAGAGGTCGAAATTGGGAGCTCCCAAATTACGTTGTTCTCAGCCAGCAGACCTAATTGTCGTATTGTGATATTACAGTGATTGTGAGATGGAATGACATGCTTATTATTTCATTAGAATCATTGTAGCAATCGCATAAAGTTAGTTACTTTTTATGGTTTTTAGGTCAATCCGTTTAGCGAAAAGAATATCCACAAATTGGATGAGATGGTTGTTGCAATCTGTACAAGGATTTAGATAAAACAGTGAATAGAATACTCTTCATCAATAAAATATTACAATTTTATAGAAGTATTATAATAAATTACAGGAACTAATAACGGCATATTAACGGAACTCGCAAATTTATCTCCATTGGCTGCTTCTACCTAGCAGGATGGTCCATGTACCTTGTCATAAGTGTGTGCACATATTATATACTTAACCTGTTGCTTGACATTTTTCAATTAAAGAAAGATTTAGCGAAAAGAGTATTACACTTTATATGAATTTTAATTATTTCTGGCCTAATCATAATTCCTAAGCTGATATATCGTAGCAGACGTAGAGAGGATTGGTCTAATGCCTTTAATCATCATTGGTGTGTTTCTGATAAAATTTTCTATTTATCGGAAATACTTTTTAACAAAAGTCGTTAGATTAGCACGTACATATCCCTTATATCCATGTTAAATTCACTAATTGTTAACTTCACTTATTAGCTAAACGGTCAAAACTACTTGGAAAAATTGATACTGATGGTATATGTTTTATCAATGTGGCATAAAGATTCGAGTCCCTTCGCCCCTTTTTCACTAATGGTTCGAACCTCTTTAAGAGAACACTGTATAATTGGGAGTTAACAAAACTAGTCTTTGGTGTAGCTAATTTTTAAACATTAACTTTTTTCCGAGCTAACTATTTGGGTCAACTGTCTGGGTTTTTATTAAAATAATTGTTTGTTGTACGGAACGGTTTAATTATTCGTGGAACAGCGTGAATGTTTGGATCTCGCCTCCTCATTAGAGCCTGAACTTTCTGCATCAATGAGAAGATACTTGCGGCGTTTGTTTAGCGTTACGAGCACACCGAATATCTTGCCAGACATCTGACGTTCATACTTGCGATGCTGATATCATCGATGCCCAAATTGTTTATAAAATGAACGTTTCTATGAATCATGAGAAGGCAGTGGAGAATACCGAATAAATCTTCGTGGATAATCCGTCGATACGAGTAGATTCTTTACTTAAAAGGATAAACGAATATCATATCACGAATATCCTTTACTTGAAAGGATAAACGAATATCACTTAGGTACGAGCTTATAGCAGTTTATTTCTAGTCATTGCTCGATTAAATTTGAACCGACGCCATAACAACTTGGGTGGGAAAATTCTTGGGTGAGAACTAAACGGAGTTCTGAAGTCATAACAGTTCCATTGTGAAACATAAATTTATGTCCAAACTTTCACTCGAGAACTCCAGATTAGAAGTATCATCATGCGATATTTAAGAACGCACAATCCACTCCAATATTGTAAATCAGCTATAATCTCTCTTTTTATAATGTATATTCGAACTCGTATTGTCCCGACTCATTATTCTCGATTGACAGTCTCATGTCGTCTATAGGAAAACCTAGGGAAGAACGAAGCCATCCCTTTTGTTTTTGAGGTAGATACTCGTACATATCAGGTGTAAAAGTATGAAACCAGATTTTTTTTTGCAAAAATTACACGTTTGTTGTCTAAAGTTTGAGTTTGGCTCGCAATTCGTACCGAGTTGCGTATGCGTACCATCATACCAATAGCATGTTCACCGTAAGATTCTGCAGTAGTTATCGTCAAATGATAAGAAAAACCGAATATTTATAGAAAAATATGGCGGTGTATAGAACTTGAGTTGTTGTGTGTTGAAAATCTTTGTCAGTGTTAGAGGGAGATGATCGCGCTTTAGAAACAGTCTTACGGTTCCTAAACTGATGGCTAGAGCATCGTCTATAGGGAAATTCCCGTTTCATACTTCTACACCTGGTACAGGGTAGAACCTTAAGGAGTAAAGTGTAGTTGGAAAGGTAAAATAAGGCCTTTTTTCAGATTTTTTTTGGCCAAATGATAAAATAATTGATAACAAAAGTTCTTCCGTATAAAAGATATATATTTAGTGTAAACATTATAATTTTTTGAAAGAAATATATTTAAAAATAAGCCGTTGTATATCAACGGCCGAAGACGCTGCATAAAAAACAGATTTTGCTGTGATCACTCCCGCGCTGCAACGGATTATTTGAAACCAACAAAACAGGGAGGATCTTTAGTTAATGATATAATGCTCTCGTTGAACGAAGGGTTTTGAAAAATTTTCATTTTTCACAAAATGGCGGACGTTGAAAGTCAAAAATGTTGTTTTGCCCAAAATTTCACTTACATTTTTGACTATAAAAAAAAATGATTGTCCAAAAAAAAATCTTTCGTTCATCCGGAGGACAACTATATATACGAAAAGTGATATAAATTTCAACCCGGTCAGTAAAGCCGTTCTCGAGTTACAGTGATCACCGACTTCGAAAACATGATTTCGAGAAAAACGAGTTTAAAGTTTTACCTACTTACTTTGTATGGCTCTAACACGGCTTCCTTCAAAGTTATGTATTTCGGCGAATAATGGTCCGATTTAAATGCAATTAGTCGGAAAATACTTGTAAGATATTGTACTTTTAGAAAACGAAAGAAAATCGATTTTTTTTAAATTTCAACTAGACCTCCCCCGTTAAACGATTTATATAATTGGTTATGAGAATGACGAACAAATTTCGTTTTACATCAGTATCGGAATTAGCAATCAATTTGGCTCGTACTGAGATTTCTTTAACGAAAAACAATTCATGATAACAAAGCAGAGCTACGCGGCGTAGTAAAGAAGGTCGCAGGGTCGAACTACTTTTATACTTTCAAATATATGTAGGTATTCGAGTTGCATCAAAAGCATCCCTAAACTTCCAGATGATACAGGAAAGTGGCTGGTGTGCGCGAAACGAGTCAAAAGGAAGCGTCGGCGTGACGGCGCCGGTAGTAAAGCTTCGGGTACGTATATTCGAGTACCATTCGCCATATTCTTTCATCTCTGTACGTGGATATTGTGCTCACCTAACCGTGCGGTTGAACTCTTCGGGTCAACCGAACCAACGACGCCGCAAAGCTCATTCACTTTGCCGCTGCGACAAAGTTACAAAGGCGAAGGAATATAAAAACTATTTTAGCGTTAAAATAATATCTGAGAAAATGGTTGCAGTATGTGCGAGGATAGTAAGAACACGTGGATTACGGTTCAGCGTATCCTCGCGTGTGGCCCTTTTGCATCTTTACGGTGTTGCGGTAAAGAACATTTCAGTGGCTTTCGAAACGTACGAGCTGAGCCATGTTTAAAGATACCCGCGCATAGCAATATCGGTCAATGTCAATCGGAATTATATTAATTAAACTTAATAACTTACAAAAACGTCTTTCTCGAAGATTATTACGATTTACGTTAGAAGCAAAATATTCTTAGTCGCCTCACGTGGGCTCTTGATTACAGTAAAGTCCTGTTTATCCGAAATGATCGGGCGGCGGCCGGTTCGGATGACGAAAATTTCGGATAAGTCGCAGTCCCCTGTTTTCCCGCGTGAAACACCTCGAATTGGGTCAATACCGCAAAATATGATCGTAAAACGTGCGTACGTAAAATGTTATTGATATGGTTGTGAATAAGCCTGCATGTTTTTGACTGAAAAATTTGTGTTGACGTGTTAAAAGGGCGCTAAAATATGATTGAAAACTCAGTTTTTGAATGCTGAATAACAACGCTCGTTTATTTTGCGTTCTTACAGAAAAAATCCGCCTTATTTGGCGGCGGAAAAAACAGGAGTTTTAATTTTATTACCTACTCTTTTGAATGAAAAAATTAGCTACAAAATTATGAAACAAAACTAGAGATTACTCAAAGGAAACTTCAAAGTAAAAAAACAAAAAACTTTTACCTTATGGACGTTGAAGTTCTAGGACGCTTCATTAGAATTTATTTTTTGGTAAAAAAGTTTGTAATGTTTTTTTTTGTTTTTTTGGCTTGAGAAACTTTTGTTGCGGCAATATTTTTAAAGTTGTGAACAATGAAAAAAAAATCGTAAATATTTGTTCGAAAAAATTTGTTCGGATAAACGCGATTCGGATAAACGGGAGTTTACTGTACTTTGATTTGAGCGACAAGTGTCGTAAGGATAAAACTAACAATTGCTGACTATCGTAACTGCTTTTATTTATTATTTTTACTCTACCAATTCTGATCTCATTCTGCCTAAATAACCTCGCATCTGAATTGATTACAGGAGCTTGATGCGATGTCCTTTGGCATAAAACGTTTACCAAATTCGAGGAAGAGTTGCCAACAAAATTTGACGACTAATTTTGAATCAGAGTAGTTTTAACTTGAGGTAGCATAACATAGCAAATTTTCAGTAAAACAGAAAATGGTCCGGTCCAAAAGTGGTTGAAATTATGTGGAATAGATTCGAATATATAGTTGGAATACATGAAGAGAGGGAGAGAGAGAGATTTATTAAAAATTCTTATCCGATGCACAAGTATCCAAGGGGAAACGAATCGGCAGATTTCTAATTGTTCTTAAGCCTTTGAGCCCTAAGGACGCATATATGCGTCAGCCTATGCGTATGCGGACCACATAAGCTTGAAAGTATTCAGGTCTCAAAGGGTTAAATATTCTAAAATGATTTTTTTTTATATTATCTACATATAATCTAAAAATGCTGCATATCATGTTTTGATTTCTAAGTTGCCCAGATAAATTTGGAGAATACCCACATAGACTTAGACATAAAAACATTCGAAGAATATTTCCTGACTCTGCAAATAAATGATGTCATTCTATTCTTATTTTCATTGGAACTGAACTAACTATATGAACAAAAATTTGATTGATAAATCTCGAAAACTATAAATTCTAGAAGATTAACGTATAGTAAAAAGATGCAAATTGAAAGTGCAAATTCCTTCGGAACAACGACTTATAATAATTTACTTCGATCGTTGGCGTAATGAAAATCCGAGAAAGTACGATTATAATCTTTCTAATTTTGTATCCCAGAACGTTAGAGCAAACAAAGTTTTTACCGTTCCCCATTGATCGATGTCGCCTGGTCCTTTTGTCACAACTTTCATTCTCAAATGTCAAAAAACAGCATTCCCAGCTCGTCAATAATTAATCGGGACTTTCCGAGCCGTTGTCAACGCCATGATGAATAATAAATGGCTGAAACGATGGGAGGGTAAACAAAACGTATGCAGCTGTAAAAAGAGAGAGAATCGAGTGAAAAACCACCCGAGCAATGAGGGGCAGAGAATAGCAAGAAAAAAAGAAACGAGGGCACGTATATTAGACTCGATGAATCTTCGTAAATTTCGTACCGAAGTGGTTCACGCAGCTAACGCATTTTGTCGCTACGACTCTGCGACCGTTGGGTCGGGATCAAAGGCCGAAAAGTGAATCGCAAGAATGAAAACGCATCGCGCGTGGCGTGCGGCACACGTTCCGGGAAACGGTCGTATGCGTTTAGGATTGCGTGCGACATATTCGAAGGCTCTTTCCGAGGCTCTACGCGACGCTCTTGCCTCGGTCTCCCACGGGCCGTTAATCCGTCATCAAGCTCACCGTTCCTCGAGGGAATAATATCTATCCGGCACCACACGCCGACTAAACCCGTCCGGTGCCACGTTTCGATGCTTTCCTTCTCACGCATGAGAAGGAAAGACTAGCGGTATCCGCCATACCCTGCAATGACGTTTTTGTGCCATAATTTATTTTACAGCGAATGTCAATAAGAATGTTTTTTACTTATGCTTATTCAAGTGCTTTTGGATACACAATATTTTTTGTTTTACCATCTTGTGCGTATGCGAATAATTTAGGAGTTTTTCCGATGCAGCGGCAAGTATACATGTCCATGTGTGAAGCTTAATGCACATACTTGCAGCGATGATCTTTGTGCTTTGTTAATAGTCATTGCAAATGCGAGTCGCACTGAAAACTGCAAACGTTTGAATTCGAATGGCCAGTCTTGCCAATTCCAGCCTTGCTTTCTCGTTGCCCGTCCGTTTCCGAGGCTCGTAATTTTTTTTTCTTTCTGGTTTGAAGTGTACGTTTTCGTTTTGGTAGCGCGATTAATTTGACATTTGCTGTCAAATGAATTATGCCACCAAAACGAAAAGCGACATAAAATCATGGAGCCTAGACAGGAGACCACACTCCATTGATAAAATGCTGAAAAAATGGGACAGAAATGGTAGAGAGTTTACAAAATAGAGTGTAAAACTATAACAGACTGACATCGAACCGATCAGTACCAATGGAGATAATAAATATCACGTATGCTATGATTGAAGTACATCCTGCAAAGTGTAAAAAATTTATACGTGGATATTTTTAAAATCAATTTTTTTTTCAGCGAAATCCTCAAATACGTCTACACTAAATTTATCAAAACTTGACATAAAAAAATTATTTTCGAATTTGAATATGCTTTTGGAACATACGTTTTTTTAAGTTTCCCACGTTGTCGTCGATTGTCCATGGTTTTGAACTCTTTCTATATACATCCTTCAATGTGTGACACAACACCACATCAAGTGGTTGAGTTGTACGTGCAGCACTTCGATATGATTCAATGAGTTTCTATTCGGTTTTGTTGATATCCAACCAATTTGATTCATCCAACCAACCTCGGTCATCTGCCTCCGCCTATACCTCAGTCTTTTGGTAAGTATGTTGAAAGATCTTTTTTTGTGAATTTTTTTAGATCGAATAAATTAATGAGAAGAGTAACGTAAATAATTGTTAAACATACTTCTTCGTTGTTTCCTATATGTTGATACACAGAGTTAGATTCATTTTCAGTACCTACCTAATGAATTCATCTTGACAATTCAGCACGAAAGCAAACTCATCTAAATTGCAAATCCACTCTGATTCTATATACAGCAAATTCTTATTGTCCAAATATTTCCTAACATGGGAAAACTATTTTCTGAGTTCGTTTCAGTGATTGATGCTATGAGGAAAGTTAAATTGTGAGCTTCTCGTATGCTTCAATTCTTATACCATTTCATAAGACCATTGTACCGGTACTTCCCAGGCCTATGGTTTTTCGATGAAGTTGTCCTTCTTAAACCATTTATATACAGTTGGATGCAATTGCTAAGGCGCACTTTTGAAATTGAAAGATCTTGTTCAGCATAGGACAAAATCAACTAGACAATATAATTTTCTTCAACAATACTGAACATAGTTAATAGGTTTTTTCAACGATCAACAGGGGTTCTGTACTTGCATCTATCATATAATACAATGCATTTCTAGGCATCCGAAACAATTTTGCTACCTTTAGCACAGGTTGATCTCGGTCCATTGCATCCAGACCTTGTAACACAGTTTGAGCATTGTTACATTCAATTATTCTCACCTTAAAAATTGCCTTCATGTTTAAAAGTTTTTCACGTTCACGTTCGGCAGTTGCTTTCGCACAATCCAGTTTTATTTTACTTTTTACCATTGTTGACAATCTTTTTATTCTTCGCGTTAAAATACAAATATTCAATATAAATGAAGAAGCAAATATTTGTGTTTTCTAAAAGTAAATGTATTTTTTAAAATACAATATCATTGAGTAAGTAAAGTAAGCTTCGCTAAAATCAGTCACTTCGTTTATCTTACCTTGCCAAAGTTTTGAGGTTAGAAATTTTCAACTAGCTTTCACTGGTATTTGTTATTATCAAAAATGAAAACTACTGCTCGTCAATCAACAATATAAAACAAAAATATGTATTCACGTTTTGGTCAACGTTTCATTGATTTTTTCTTAGGTATCCAGCCAAAACTATTTTCAGATTGTGCATACTGGATAGGTGTGTACATTACAGGTACATTTATTATATATATATAAAAGAGTTTATACCTTTTGGGCTCTGGCGTCCAACTTCTTTTCATTACAAGCAATTACAAGTGTACTCGTCTCGAGCTCTTCAACGTAAGAATACTTGTATCATATTTATATCTATAATCATTTTATAGATAGTTTGTCTAACGATTCCAAATATTAAATTTACTAGGTGAGCAACTACCGTAAGTTCCCGGGTTTCGCACATAGATGGCGCTAACGATACATTCATCCGCATCCAATCCATCCGATCCAATCGGCATCCATGTCTGAAATTGGGTGTTTTTATACAAAAAGTTGGGTGTTTTTGACCCCAACAAGTTATTGAGTCTGTATAAGGAGACCAAATGTAATACATTGCCGCCAAAAAAGATGGTCACATATTTCGGTTCTCAATTGGTTTAACTTCTAACCACTGGAAGCGCTGTCGTCAGAGATACTCTTTTTTGTGCGTGTTTGATCGCTGCTGCAGCGCCATCATCTCTCTCTAACAGCTGACGAAGATTTTCAACATACAACAACCCAAGTTCCACTAACAAATTCAGACAACTACAGAAGGAATATACTTATAGGACAATTGAAGCAAAGTTTTTCCCACCCGATACTGCCACCTGAACGGATTTGTATGACGTAATACCTTCTTGTAGCAACACCAGCGACGCGAGTAACTGGGGGGACAGAACTACACTGGGGGACACATTTCTCGCTTCGGTCGAAAGTAAGGACATATTCCTTCTATAGTCGTCTCAATTCGTTGGTTCCATACACCGGTATATTTTTCTATAACCTTAAATATATCGAGTTTTATCCCTACGAACTACGATTTCCGGCCAGCATTGATTTTTTGTTATCATTTAAAGAAACTACTACAGAACTTATTCTGACTCTTATTCTTACTCTCTTGACTCTTATTGGATGAAGATGATACTCAAACTCAACAAGAACTCGCGAGTCGATTGAATGTGACCCAGAAAGCCGTATTCATTCGTTTGAAAGCCATGGGAAATATTTCCAAAGTGGAAAAATAGGTTTCGCATGAACAAATTCTTCTCTACCTACGATTGTACATAAAAACGGTTATAGATCTTCAATCTCAGCTACCAACACGTCCTAATAAAAAGTAGGTATTTGAATTGAGAACGAAAACTTACCAATACCCGAAGCGCACACTTTTGGCTGGAAAATTGCGTGGTAATGTAAATCTTTTATTTTTTTTAAGTAATTCCATGGTTTTATCGTTTTCTTAAGATTCTGCTGAAAATTTGGATATATCTTCTTTGATGTCATATGTACGTGTGTAATAATTTTTGGAAGGTTTTACCACGCGGAAGTTGAGATATTTATTGGTGAAAATCCGAATTTTCGGTAGTCTCTCATAAGAGCGCGTGTTAAAAGTTGCATTTTCATCCAGAAATATCTTGGCTTCTACTCGGTGAAGCCTTCTAAAACTTTGCATACATTTTTATGCAACATCAAAGAAGCTTTATTTAGTTTTTCAAAAAAATCTAACGAAAAGAATTTTCGCAATTTTTGTAATTATACAGCAAGTACGTATTACCTTGGATGACCTTGAATTTGGAGTATATTGTTCTTTAGTCAATATGCACCAATTTTCTTTTATTAACTCGAGCCCGTAAACCATTTTGTATGTGATAAAAACTGAAAAATAATTTTTCGATTTTAATGTCACGATAGAACTACCTCAATCTCATAAAAAAAAAAGTATATCGAGTATTGGATATAATTATCGATTTCCGTTTAAACATGCTGATATTTCCTATCAACTCTAATCGCCCCCTCTATACAAAAAAAAAACACGTAATTTCTATTTACGTATCGATCCAAATGTACAAATCTTCTTCCGGGATTAATTGCACCCGCGAGAAACATTAATGCTACGAAAATGAACAATTTGGTCCGAAAAGAGATATAGGGTGTGGCAATTATAACTGCTCTTTATATTTTCCTTTCCGTGAAAATCTCATCGAGTCTTTCGATGGGGGCGGTCCCCGTCTATATCCAACAGAACGAAACAGGCGAAAGGGCGAGTGAGTGAGAAAGAGAGAGTTACTTCTCGTGTTTCAAAGAGCGATGGTTCCGGTGGATGAGAAACGCGATGGGCAAAGCACTGGCGAGCCGAAGAGAGCCCGAGAGTTGTTGCTTGGATGACAACTGCGGTGTGGAACGTTGAGTACACGCACAAGTCCAAGTTTCTAGCTCTACCGTCTATCCTATATACGCCAGTATGAACAAACGCTGTTGCGAGAAGAACCACAAAAAGCGAGGAGAACGAGCGAGATGGTGAACGCTTCGAGCAGAACCGGAGTAGTAAGCTCGTTGCTTGCACGAATATGGCCGCAATGACAGATTTACAGATTCCAGCCACCGAGCTTCTTCTTATTTTACGCACGAATTCTTAAAATGTTGTATATGTATCGCTACGCATATATATATATATGTATATATATAGATATATAGTCTAAAAACATACATAGATAGTAAGGAAGAAAGAGGGAGAGTGCGAGTGGAGCGTCAGCGTTTCCGCGGGGAAACTGTGAATTACAGGGAAGAGGGGAATGGCCGCTCCATGCGTTCACGTCAAATCGCACCTCTGCTGTTTATGTTTTATTCCACGCGCACGAAAGACGCTCTTTTCCCTCTGAAATAGTGTGCAAGAAAGCAGCAGCAAAGCACGAGAGTCTACAAAAACTTTCATCGAAACGAGTTATTGCCAGCAAAGGGGAGAGTCACTCCAAGATTTAGACCTTTGAAGGCTATTGCTGCATTTTTTTCGTTATAAATGTATATATACGTGGACAAATGTTTATGTTTATTGCAATGTTGAATAGAAATAGGGAAAAGGTTAATCGCTTTGTGTATGTTTAAAATGGATCTTGGCGCACTTTGAACAATTTGATATGCGAATTAAAAATTTATCATTAATCACGTAGTAAAACTCAGTTTTAGTCAAATCAAAGTTATGCTTATTACTGTCGTTATTTTGTACCATGACCATCGTTATTGTTGACTATAATTCTTACAATTAGTAATTACGATCATTTATATTTGTTCTCTTTTATTCTTGATATTGAATTAAATGTACATGCGTTATTAAAATTCCTACGAAACGTTGACTCGACGTTTTTCGACTTTCCAGGTAAGATGACATTCTTCTTTCTAGTATGGCTTGATTGCTATTGAATTTTATATGCCACGAGATTTTGTTTGTCACTAAAAGATATTAAGCTTTAAATCCACCGATACATGGTTTACATAGCCCTGAGCGAGCTGGAAATCAAGTAAATATGAAAAATTATTATAAATGTTATATGGTGAAAAAAATAAAAATATTGATTTCGCATTTTTTTATTGACCCTTCAATTGCAAGAAAAAAATGTTTGTTCGTTTAATATTAACATTGCTTTTTATTTATTAAATTATTCAATTTGCAAATATAAAGCAGAATCTAATAAAGAAATGTAGTAGTTATAGTCTGACGGAGAGAATTTGTTTGTTTTGTCAAAATAAAAAAAAATGACAGTACTTCAAACTTTAGTATGCAATCCAAAAAGAAAAAAACATGTGTTTTAATAATTTATAAAAAAAATGTCCAACTGAAAAATTAAAAAGTCCTTTCGACAAACTATAGAGAAAATAGTTATCAAGATTTTTAAAGACAAGTTACAAAATATTGAAAATTAACTGAGTTATTGTGCAGACCATGTCCAAAAACATAGTTTCAAGAAATATGCGTTTAAAGTTCCTGGCAGGTAGTTGTCCGAACGCGATGTCCAGTCAAATTTTATTGCTATAATTCTGTAACGGAGTGGAATTTTCTTAAAATTTTTTTTTGACCAATTCTTGAAAGTATAAAGAAAAAAAATCTATTAAAAAAATCGATTTTTTGAAAATTTCAGAGCAATGTGGCGCCTTAAAAAATGTTTTAGTGTCAGTCCATGTCCTTGAAACGAGCAATTTGCATTTAACGAATGGTACAGCACCTCGTTTGTAATTCCGTTGGCTGTTATATTGTTTTTCAGTAACAAAAATAAATTCACGGTACATTACTTAATTCCAAATACCTTACTCCACCATAATATAATCCTCCAATAGAATAATTTCATTACCAATTATATTGTAATAAATTATTAAAAATACAGTACATATTTGACATATTTAAAAAATTTCATAACGATAAATGAATACATGTTAAGTTTTGAAACTGATACGTAATTAAAATAAATAATTAAGAGATATATTTATTGTCTTATTCTCAAAAGCAAGATTTACCAACTGCTATTGGTAAAACTTAGGACGTACCAAACTGTATTGGTAAAACCCAGAAAAATTATCTCTTGTTTAAAAAATCCTCACATTTACCAACTCAACTTGGTAAATTTTAACTTTATTTTACTAGTTAAATCTAAGATTTACCGTAGTTCGGGCTTTTACAGTAACACATATATATTACACAAATTAAAAACAACAATTTAGTTATTTGATTTGCCCGCCATTATTTACATAAAAAATGAAAAACAATGGCAATGTATATGGGAGAAATGAGTTTATTGTTTGAAAATAATACAAGTTGATTCTCGTTTACAATTGCTTTAATATTACGTAAAACAAATATTCATGGAAATAAAGATTGGATCGTATAAGACCAAAACTGGCAATGGAAGACTCAAGACTGACAAAAGCTGTAGAAAGTCAAATTTTCAAGTTCAATGAAACCAAGTTATACGTTGATCACGATATTGGAAGAAGCTATTTTTATTAGGTCTATCGCGAATGAAAGACTGAGGATACTTATGGGAGAAAGAAAGACGGAAGACGTCCATCGACGCGGCCGATCGACCTCTGTCGAGGATCGTGGAGCGCGCAAGCCGCAGACAGACACTCACCGGGATCAAGATGCCGGGACCCGAGAAGAAGTTTACCTTAACTCAACGTAAATATAACCGAGGAGGGAACTTCAACGACTATATAGAGAGCCAACCCAAGAGAGAGTCGAGTGTGTTCTGAGTCGGGAGTAGGTTGACAGTACGCGAGCATGCCAGCCTGTGAACTAAAAGCTTGTTCAATTTTGTCTTTTTCTTTCGTAATTTCTTTGACGATGGCCATGATTTATTATTAAATCCTATTTAGTTCTTTAACATGGAAAGCGTCAGGTCCAAGCTAATTCAACATCGGGGTTTAAGAAATTGTATTATTCGATAAGTAACATACATATACAGGGTGAATTTCATAAGGTGACTCAAACTGTATTTTAAGGTAGATGGGATCATTACAAACAAAAGTTGCAAATATACATTCGGGATATTTTGAATAGTTTACGAGATATAACGTTTTAACGTTGGTCCAATCAGAGCGCGCCGAGAAGCGTTGGAGCCGCCCACTCTCGACCTAGCCGTAGAGATATGACAGTGTAGGGCGTTACGTTTGGGATTGCAAAATTCAGAGCAGTCAAATTTATTTATTATATTATTACGCAGTCATTTTTATTTCTCGGGTATTAACTGCTCTGAATTTTTCCGAGTGCACCGAGAAGCATTGGGGCCGCCCAGTCCCCGACCTAGCAGCCAATGCTCGAGAAATAAAAATGACTACGTTATAATATAAGAAATAAAATTGACTGCTCTGAATTTTGTAAGCCAAATGTAACGCCCTACACACGCCCTACTATCTCTACGGGTAGAGCGAGAGTGGGCGGCTCCAATGTTTCACGGCGCGCTCTGATTGGACCAACTTTAAAAATTGATATCTCGTAAACTATTAAAAATATCTCTAATGTATATTCGCAACTTTTGTTTGTAATAATCCCATCTACCTTAGAATAAGGCTTGTGACACCTTATGAAATTCACCCTGTGTACCGAGATACATATATGAGTGACCGAGATAGCAAATGTCGGATCGAAAATCGTTCACGAGTATCGGAATTGCGAAATGAAGGAGTGTAGGCTATTGAAGCAGGAGCACATGATGTAAGAAGATAAAAAATGCCGTGTAAGCAAAACTTAGAAATGTCATACTAATGAAATTTAATTCTGACTTGGAGAATAAAAAAGATTGGAACGATTAATCGATGTATGAAAATAATTTTAAATACTGTAAAAGAATACAGTATTACTCTAAATACTTGTAAATAATTTAAAACATCGTTAAGAGGCTAAACCACTCTAGAGGCCGAAAAATATAGCAAACTTTGGGATTTTTTTTCAAAGAAACTAAACAACATAACGAAATTCGGTAAAAATGTGGTTATTATACAAGTATCGAGCACTGTTTATAAATTTTATCAGAGCTGTACTAAACAAAATGGCAGCATTTTCCCAGCTGTGTCATTTCTTTTTCATTGTTGCCTGGTCGAACCTATAACTGCTGCAATTTTAAAGCTACAGTAATGAACCAAAAAGAATTCGATATAGTATGATAACAGCTTCGACACTACGTAGGATTTTTTTTTTTATATTGCACAGTTTAAATGATATTAACAATTTTCGTGCATTTTTTTGCGTTTGTCAAATTTTTTGTTGAACAACACGCCACTTTTGCAAAAATCAATTAAAACAAAAAATCTTACGTGGTGTCGAAGCTGTTATCATACTACATCGAATTCTTTTTTGTTCATTATGGTAGGTTTGAAATTGCAGCCGTTATCGGTTCGGCCAGTCAGCAATGAAAAAGAGAAGATACAACTGGGGAAATGCTGGGAATGCTATTTTACTTGGTACAACTCTCATAAAATTTATAAACAATGGTTCATATTTGTATAACGACGACATTTTTACGGAATTTCGATATGCTGTTTAGTTTCTTTGAAAAAAATCCTAAAGTTTGCTATATTTTCGGCCTCTAGAGTGATTTACCGCCTTAAGAGCATTATATTTTTAACGACAAGCTTTGACCATTGTACTACTGTTTTTTTGTTGTTCCGCAGATTCCAAAACCTTTACTTACGCCTCATTGAGGGAAGAAAAAGCATGGTAATTTTTCGCATAATATTTTATGCCAAGAATTACACATATATGCCATTTATGCCATAAAAATTATAAGTCCCCTTATAAGTTATTTATCGAAGGCGATAGAATTCCATTATATTATATATATATTGTATAGTATTATAGTAGGTAATTAATTATTAAATTAATTACAAGTAAATTACCGTACGTTATTAATTATTAGATTACGTTATTAATTAGGTAATTAATAACGTAATAGATTACGTTATTAATTATCGTAATTTACAATTTGCGTAAACGACAAAATAAGCAAATGCTGAACGTTGCATAAAACTAGAATTTTAGAATTTTGGAAGAGTCGGCATTCATTATACACTCCGAGAAACGGAAATAATTTATAATCTTATCGGTCTACGAAAATTCTATAACTTTTATTGACACGCGACAAATAATTCTAGGCTAATTCTAGCGACGAAAATGTCGTTGTTGCTTTATCGACTATGTAATCCGATTTTTCATGCTTATTAATCTCAACAACATTGCATTCGATGAATACATTAAATATCAATTATAGTAATGTACATAAAGATATGAGTGAACGGCTCGATTTCAAGATAGAAATAGAACTATCATTAATCGATAGACTTAGCTTGTGGTTTTTTAAATATCTTTTGCCGAACATACGTATAAGTAATTTCAAATTTCCCGCGTGTGTGCTACCTTATGTCGGTAAAGTTTTCAGAAACAATTTTCATTGGATGCTTTACAGCGAGTAATAAAAGGATCGCTGGACAAATGTGACAATTCAATTTTATAACCTTGTATACCAATACACGGTTAGAAATTTTAATTCTCGTGATTTCTCTGGCGCTGCTGTAGCTTGGACGTTGTGTAATCCGCGAGCACATCCTATCGCGCCGCTGGATTCCTCATATATCTGTCAACGGGACTCCCCGACGAGCGTGCCTAACTCATTCGCTCTCTCTCTCTCTCTCCCTCTCTCTTGCTCTCTCGCTCTCGCCGAGTGGCTCTCTCCAGAGATGCGCGTATAGCGATCACACGCATTCGTGGCTTTTGAATTAAAGTTCACTGTTTTATTGCGCGAAGCAAAAAACCAATCGAGACGGTTTGGCGCTTAAATTTTTTTAAAGCCGTAAAGCGGTCCTAGCGTGTTACATAAAATTTGATTTTCTAAAAAAAAACAGTTTGTCGCTTGTTATAAGGCGACTATTACTTATATCAACTACTCTCAATAAATGTTTTTCTATTATATATGTCCAAGTTCGAAATCGATTGATATTTCATTCATAAATAGGTACTTTAATTGTAAGAAGTAACCTTCGATTACCGTTTGTGCGTAAGGACGAAATTTGTCACGGAGATAAGCGTGAAATAAATTAACGGTCGGTAAAAAATACTGAATGTGCTTCGAGCTTCATAAAAATGACACCCACCGTTCGTGGCAGCACACGGCACGATCTTATTCCTTTACCGTAACGCGCGTTGCTTCCCAAGCTGTTTGCTTACGTCAAGCAAAACGCATTTGGGCATTTGTAACCTGCAAAAACAAACATAATAGAAACAGTGATTAAAAACAACTTGATGTAAGAACTTAAAAAAAGAAAATGTTATGTGTGTTAATAAAAATAATGCGATAAGATTATTAAAAATCATAAATTGATCAAATTATGAGAAATTAATAACCTAACTTTTGGTGCATACGTCGTGCACTAGTGTTGTAGATGCTTCCAGTTGCGAGTTACATATTTTGGCGAATGGATTTGCGAAACGTATATTTCAAATAGTTTACAATAATACAAGTAAGAATATAATAAAATTGATAATTTAAGAAATTGTGTGGAGTCAAGGTCACAGGCGAGGGGCATAACCTAGATTGTTATAAACATCTTTCGTACATGACGATAATGTCAATTTTGAGCATCTTGTGCTTCGAGTGATATGACGCTATACAAAAAGCAAAGTAATTTATAAATTTGGAAACGATTCAATTCGAATACATTTACTATTCTGTGTTCGAAATGTGTTCACCGATGGACACACCGTGCTCTCAAGCACTGGAGGCTGCGCGAAGCATGAAGGATTTAACAATCTTCAAAAAACCTTATGGAGTCGCGAGACGGGGAAGAATCAATAGGCCTAAGATTCTTGACGAAGAAACTTATATAGAAAAAATGGGGGAAATAATACAGAGAGACTTTTTTCCACATTTGGAAAAGTTGAAAGCACAGAACGATTACTTAGATGCTCTGGAACAGAATGATGCAAAAAAGATGCGTGAATTATATGCAAAGTACAGTTCTGGACGTCCAGCAACCGAGAGAGTAGCAAGTCCGGCTACTTTTGAAACACCGCTAAGAGAGACTGTCAGTGATTTGGGATCGGAACGATCAGATACTACGACGAAATCACACGACACAGAATCTAGGACGACGGTTTGCACCGAAGATCGTGTTGGTCTAGATGCTTATCTCAGTAGTCACACGAGCGAAGACAATGCAAGTTTCGATGAGATGATGGTGGAAACTGAGAAGCGTCGTCGAGCTAAGTATGCTTGGCTTTATGATGCTGAAGAAAAGTCTAAGGCTATGGCACTGGAAGGTATTAAGGAGAAGTTAGCGATAGAAGAAAATGGCAACAAATCCAGACCTCTTTCGCTCGACGGCTGGGCTTACAAAAACAGAAACTTCATAATGTACGTTCCTGATGGTGTCGACCTCACTGCTGAAGAGCGCATTGACATGGCGCGAAGAAAACAAGAGGTTATACACGATAATACGAGACTGACTATGAACCCATTCAACGAGAGACAGAACAATGAGACGATTACGGAATTAGCTAAAACACAGTCTAAGGCTAATGATGGAAAGATCGGTGTTGATGGTAAAGAAGTAGTCAGAAATCCTACCCCAAGAGTAAATGGGTTTGGTTTTGTGGCTACAACTCCGAGTCCAAGACCTGGAGAATGCGAGAGCCCGCTGATGACTTGGGGACAGATAGAGGGAACTCCGTTCAGGCTCGATGGTGGGGACACTCCATTGTTGAAAACCAGCCAGGGACCGTCGTTTAGAATGGCCGAGCCACCAAAGAGGGAAAAAATTGCTCTTCAATTGGCAGAAAAAGCTGGTGAACGTCACAGAGACAGAAAAAACAAAGCACTGGAAGCTGCAAGAAGATCTCTCGCATCGTAAGCATTTAGCATATTGGAATTTGCCCCTATTGAAGTCAGCAATTTTTTTAATAGAATCATCTAAATCCAATGCATAGGATGAATTTCTGGATGAAAACATTAAATTTGCGAAAAGACTGTGTTTATTTTTAATAAATGCTATGGGTGACAATGAATCAAAAAGTAATGACTAATGAAAAGCTTATCTTTCATATGGAGAACACGATATTTTCGTGAGACAATGAGGAAGATATAATTTAACGTGTCAATCTATGTGGATGTGTGTATGTGTACGTGTGACATCTTTTTTGCCAGCAGTCGAACAAAAACTGTGTCAGCGTTTCATTCATTTTTACCAAGTACAAGCGCGAATGTATGTTATGACATTAACCTACGAAACGCATATATATATATATATCGCATAATTTATGTGACTTTCACTGAACATCATTGAGGACTGGAACGTTTAACGTTTTTTAAATTGTTGCACGTACGTTGATTACAGACATATCAAGTACCACAGAACCAAATTTCGAATCACAAACTCACTGTTGCCTCTCGTAGTCCTCAAATATATCTTTATAAGACGTATTCTTAGTATGAAAATGCTGATAACAGAAATAATTAAAATCTTAATTGTCGTTGCACGGTGACTGAGTATAATTTGCATTCTTTTAGTGACAATGAATACGTTTAAATCGTTAATACACGATTCGATATGACAATATCGCGTTTACTAAAATTCTAATCGATATGCTTTCTTTATGGTTCCTTTCAAGTAGTAATGTAACTGCGGTGAATTATATTGTCTACAGTAATCTTGTTTTATCTTCCTCCATCAGTCTCTTGAAAACGAACATTAACATCACATGCATTTCTTATCATTAATCTACCCTCAATGTCGAGAAACACAAGAATAGTATAAAAATAAACTGGTCGAATTTGTTATTCGATATGCTGTGAAAGCTTATGCAGTGTCTTTTTTCCAATGACTGATTACAGTAGACAAGATTCGTTCGTTATCTTTTAAAAAATAAGAGAATTACAAGGTACAATATTCCAACGCTTTTGAATTAAAATCTAACAAAACACTTCTATTTCAGACCATCGCCACGATGTCTCTCTACCATCGATCGTCTCAGCACAATGTCACCAGCGGCTAGAAGACTTGCGACTCAAAAGCTGAAGATTGCCGGTGCTACACCAAGTCCGAGACGCGTGACATCAAAGACACCATCGATAGGTGTTAAAACTCCAATATCATCGAGGATTGGCACACCGAGTGGGACACCTTCTCGTAATTCAGACAGTGATGAAGGACTGAGATCGAGAGGAATCGTTCTGACTGACAACCTCTTAAATTTGCCGCTTCAACGACAGAGAGCTTCGGATTTTTTCAACAAATGATGCGCACCTGCAACTAAGGCGCATATCTACAGAAATCTGTATACTCGATACAACCGTCGATTATCTAACGTGATATATTTTATTTTTTCTTAGCATTCTAACCATGTGCTTGCAAGTTATCCGGAGAATGTAGTTTTTCCGAAAACCTAATTACTGATAGTATTTAAAATTATTTTGCATTAATAGATGGTCGGACGCGCAAGTACATAAATTCAATTAAACGAATATGGAGGCCAATCATGAGTTGTATTTTTTTAAAGACCCAGCCTACATTACCGATTACACAGGATTGTAAAAAATTGGAAATACAAGATGTTTTAATATAGTCATAATTAAAACGTACAATATTTTTCAACGGGTATACGTGCGCGAGGAATACTCGTGCAGGACGATATTTAATTTAAGGATATCGTACCATAGGTAACAATAAAAATTAATCATAATTATATTTTAATGTTTTATTAATCATACATGAAATGTTAAATATGTATTGTAAACTACAGAAGGATTTGGTAAAACTTGATGATTGGGTGTACGCTTTTATTCGATGTGAACTCTGCGGAGTACAAATTGATTCTGATGTCTAGGAGAGGAAAAACGGGGTTGCTAGCTGCTGCGTGTGCAGCGTGTACAATTTCTTTTAAACAAAACATGCATTTATTTTATTGATCGTTAATAGATGCCGATAACTTATTGTGTTTTTCACTTTTCCTTTTTATCTGTATGAAATTATCGATCATCTTGTGTCAGCTGTGCAAGCCCGTACTGTAGCCCAAAGGCTACGATTCAGCTCCTTAGTCTCTTTGCGTACGCTGGACCTACATCATCAGGTACACAAAATACCTGAACGAGGTCAAACAACCTCAGGAAAAATAAATCGCCCTTGGTTGAGGACTACACGGCCGTGAGATATAAATTCACGTACAGAGATCAGAGCTTGCAAGCTTCGTCACATTGTATTACCCTTTTTGCTCAATAACAGTGTCATTGTCATCTGCCCACAGCATATATGATGCAAAGTTTATAAATTTTCTAAATTTACCCGATTGGGTTTTTGGGCTCGTTTGAGGGGAGAAACCACATTAGGAGGCTCGTTTTCACTGATTTTTTAAGATTTCTTTTAGGTGGGAGGAATTAATTAGAATTTAATCAAATTTTGACATCATTTTATTCATATTTCGAATAACTTATATGAATTTTTTTTAAATAATTTCAGCCATAAATAACAAAGTTACGCACTGATGTCCGCTGAAGGTCGTAACTAGAGTTCTCCAATTGCGGGACATGTAGCCATTCCAATTTTTATCTGAAATCAAAAAGTTTTGTATTTTACATTAATAACTTATTTTCTAATAGTATGAACCTCGATGCAGGTGAAAATGATGAAAATAAAAAATTTTGTAGGTGTTGGAAAAATTTACTTCAAATTTCACCATTTTTTTCACTTATTATGAAAAAGAAACATCCTTAAATTTATGGTATCATGTCAAAAGTTGGTTCATATATTTCATAATTTCATAAAGAATCAGAGTATTAATTTTCATAATGTTCGGTTCATTACTTATTGAGTGAGACTTTCCGCAAATGTGAAAAAAGTCATTGCAGGAAAACTTATCTGCTGTAAACTCGAGCCTGTACCCGGGGAGCGCTCGGTTTTATGCTCATAAAATCTAAACAAATGGAAATTTCCCTCTAAAATTTTGACAGGATATTCTTAGATCGTAAAGCTAATAATTTATGCAATAAAAAATCCATTTTTCTGAACCTTGTAAAGTGGTTTCCCCCTTAAAGATACATTCTTCCGCATGCATTAAAATAAATTCGCGTCAATTTTTATTGAAAAAGAAAAACTATCGGTGAAGTAAGTACAATCAATTTTTCTCGAATCCACGTTTTTTGAACTGTTGTGAGCTATAAGTCGAGCCTTAACGATAAATATATTCGCTGAGTTAGCTATAGTTTCCGATCTCCTTCTGTCCCCATTGTTGTTTCTGACCAAGCAAAAATTCATTCGCGTCTCAGAGAATAAAAATTAAATATTATTAGTAGCAATTTCCGTCTTTTAATTCTTAAGGAAGTTTACCAGGTCAACGAATTAACAAGCAGATCTTGATGAAAAAATTAGAACATAGTTATCAGTATCTACAAAAACATCTTTTAAAATTTCAAGACTGGAGGATACCTCGTTCATGAAAAATAAATAAGAACATATTTCCTAAATTAACACGTGCCTTTATGGGTTTCAGTGGTTTTTTTTCGTCTATAAACATTAAATTCATAATTACTAACAAACACAGTTTTTGACGAAAATTGCAGAATTAATCAAAAAATGTTTAAGTAACATTTGTAGAGCTTCATAAAATCGATTGACTACTTATGACATTCATAATAAATTAATTTATCTCGAATAATACTAATTTCTGCGAGGTTAAGAGGCAGTGTAACTGGCGATAAGCTACTTGCGCTTCAAAAACGGGATCCGTAAATTGTCCGGTACTGAGCAACCGATCGCCTTAATATTTGGAGGGTACATAGAGAATTATGGCATAAAGTGCATGACAGTCTTATTTTTCTAAAATTTTGGAAAATTTTTTCCGTTGGTAACTGAATCTGCAAAATTTTTTCCAAAATTTTGGAAAAATAAGGCTGTCATGCAATTTATGCCATAATTCTCTATGTACCCTAAAAAGTTTAAAGCCATCGGTTGCTCAGTGCCGGACAATTTACGGATCCCGTTTTCGAAGCGCAAGTGGCTCGTCACCAGTAACACTACCTCTTAAATTCACAATTACTGACAAACACGGTTTTTGACGAAAATTGGAGAATTAATTAAAAAATATTGAAGTAACATTTGTAGAGCTTCATAAAATCGATTGACTACTCATGAGATTCATAATAATTTAATGTATTTCGAACAATACTAATTTCTGCGAGGTTAAGCTTGACAGTACTCTGATCATGGTAATGTCGCAACCGCGCGCTTTTTGAAATAACAACCAAGTATGCCTTCTGAGAATCTAATCCGAGGAATCAAATTTTACTGTTTGAAAACGTTGTGTGAGAAGTGTTTTTTAATAGCTGATAAAAGCCTTCAGCGATCAAATGTATAATTATGTGCAACTAAAACGCATTTTTAGCAAGCCTCCCAAGAAAGTGGACAATTGCAGCAAAGCATCCAAAAGAGTTACCGATGGAACTACTTTTCCATGACATTGTAGGTGCCCCGCGGTCACTCTTAAGGAGGTTCGCTATATTCGGAAGCCCCGATCCTCTTTGCTTCAAATTAAGATTTCTTCAAAACTATACAATATTTTTCGACAATTTTTTTTAGTTTTGTTCGAAAAGACTTTATTGATAATTCTATGTAGGACTTTGGAGGATATTCAAATTAGAAAAATTTTGGGACCAATCGAATGTCGAAAAATATTGGTTCGAAAAATGCCTATTTTCAATATACCTTTTCACAAGAACCGTACATTCGATTTTGACCATTTTTGTTGTGTGTGTATATTAAAGTGTTATAAACAATGTTTCAAGCCATTTTTTTTATATTTTGTTTCAGAATTTTTTTACATCGTTTTGTAATTTGGTTAAAATTTTTCACCACATTTTTTTACTCTTAAATATATTTTTCTCGGGTCGGAACTGTTTTTTAAAAAAAAATGGCTCGGGACATCCTTCGTTTGGATGTATTTGTTACGTCAAAAAAATATTCCGATACGATGAGTGGATGTCAAGAAAAGGTACATTAAAAATCGGAATTTTTCGAACTAATGTTTTTCAACTTTCAATTGGTCCCAAAATGTTTCTATTTCGAATATCCTCTAAAACCGTACCTAGAATTATCAATAAAATCTTTTTGAGCAAAAATATAAAAAAATGTCTCAAAATGTTGAATAGCTTTGAAGAAATCTGAATTTGAAGCAAAGAAAAAATTTGCGACCAGATTTCGAATATGTCGAACCTCCTTAAACCTGCGACAACACGAGTGACACGAGTGATTATGCGATCGTGGCGTTGTCAAACATACCAAACTGACTACGCTAGTCACACAAATTTTTCTTTTAACTTACTCGACACCATATAAACCTCCTTAAATACGTCTTATAAAGAGCTCGGAGTACTCTCTTACTAATTTCCCACTATAGTAAACTCCCGTTTATCCGAATCGCGTTTATCCGAAATCCGCTTTATCCGAACAAATTGTTACGATTTTTTTTCACTGTTCACAACTTTAAAAATATTGCCACAACAAAAGTTTCTCAAGCCAAAAAACAAAAAAACATTAGAGACTTTTTTACCAAAAAATAAATTCTAATGAAGCGTCCTAGAACTTCAACGTCCATAAGTTAAAAGTTTTTTGTTCTTTTACTTTAAAGTTTTCTTTGAGTAATCTCTAGTTTTGTTTCATAATATTGTAGTTAATTTTTTCATTCAAAAGAGTAGGTAATAAAATTAAAACTCCTGTTTTTTTCCGCTGTCAAATAAGGCGGATTTCTTCTGTAAGAACGCAAAATAAACTAGCTTTGTTATTCACCATTTAAAAACTTTGAGTTTTCAATCATACTTTAGCGCCTTTTTAATACGTCGACACAAATTTTTCAGACAAAAACCTGCAGACTTATTCACAACGATATCAATAGAATTCTACGTAGGCACGTTTTACGATCATATTTCGCGGAATTGACGCAATTCGGGGTGTTTCACGCGATAAAACAGGGGATTTTGGCTTATCCGAAATTTTTGTTATCCGAACCGGCCGCCGCCCGATCATTTCGGATAAACGGGAGTTTACTGTATTCCACTAATTTGCACATAGGTATATTTCGCTTTATGTTAGTAGTAACTTGGATCTTGATTTAATTAGTCGAAAAAGAACGTGTAATCTATCGATTATAGATCATTATTTCTGGGTAGAACGATCATTACTAGCCATGAATGAAAGACTTGATGCAATTGCGTAGCCATGTCGAAAAATGACTTTCTCGTTAACCACGCGTGCTTGCGGATGGCAAGTTTATCATTGTTTTCTTTTGGATGTCACGTTCAACGGGCGCAGCGATTATACCGCAAGCGGTAATAGCGTATACAATATAAGAATCGTATAGTGATATTATTAGAAACAGTCTACATCTTACATTAATCGTGAGTTTTGGATTGGCAATAATACCAATCGTACCGCGTTTTATCATTACTCGCGGAAATACTCGCACAAAATCACTTCCGCCATCTCGTTATAGATGGCCTTTACGTGCACACGTAAGCAGATTTAACGAACGTGTTGTACTGTCAATTTATCACAATTTTGTTTTCCTTCATTTTTTCCATCCCTTAATCACGTAATGGTGATTAAGAAAATATAATATTAATTTTTTCTTCCGAGTATAACGGAGTGATCACTGGTTTTGGCAGTATAGAAATTTTTAATTCGTATACTTTATTTTTTTGAACGTATTATTAATATTTCATTTGTTTTTTTTAAACCAATCATTTTGGATTTCCTCGTTGGAGCTATGTCAGGCAGTCGGGGCTGAATATTATCATTTCGAAATTTTAGAACACGTGGAATTTTTCGAGAGGTCGTATCGACTCAAAAATCACTATATTTATTCCTGAAAACTATCATTTTTGCTCAATGAAATCTGTTGGAATTTTGGACATGTGTTTACATGACACTAGAGAAGCTTCGATTAGTTTTTATAACAAATTTTATGGAAAACAAATTCATGATTTTGTTTATTATATAACAAATAAACTTTACGTAGAATCAATTTTAATTTTGCGTATGTTGTTCTTTAGTCGATTTGCAACAACTTTTCTTAATGAACTGAAACGCTCGGTCCACTTGGAATGCAAGAAAAAACGGGAATAAAATTTTAATCCCTCCCCAATGATATGACTACCTTAAATGGTGGCGATCGCATCGGTTGATTGTAGATAGCTATACGCTGGGTAGTTTAGATCCGATTGCACTCCTTGCACTCAATAGTGTATCCTTAGCAAGTGGCACTCAAGTCCCAAGTGTGACTAAAGTTCACTCCTCTTACACCAACTCGGTATGGGTGAATCTTAGTTAAGGATGATATTTCTAGTAACTTTGTTCATATACGATTACATGAAAACGAAAAAATATTATCTATGTACCATCGTTGCTGAGTTAAAAAGTGTAATTGAATGAAATAAATTCGACACTGTCACATGGAAGGACAAAAAGGGTACATGGGATATAATAGCCTCACAATTCAATGGACTGTTTCCCAATGCAACATTAGAGTCTATCGACGCATTACTCAGTATTTGTAGATTACTAGACGTATCACTTAAAAGTCACTAAGTGTTGCCCATCTTCCACTTTGTTAAAGTGGAATTTAAACGCGATTGAAGTGTCGCTTTTCGGTTGGTGTATGCGACTTAACATCTTAAGTTTCATTTACGGCTTAAGTGCAAGCGGTGCAATTGGGCCTTAAAATATGACCAACCAACTATTCGTTTGAACTAACTGAAAATGAGATGAAATACTACTTGCAAATAATGACAAAAATAAATTTGTTTGTTGGCCTAAATAAAGTACGAGATGTTCAGATTCTCTATAGAATCTACCACTTTCTCTAGACAGTTTTGTCTAGAGGACAGTTTTGTCGCGTGCTATTTAGCACGACAAAATCCGGGTCAAGGTGCAATAAACAGAGGAGAGCTATTCTCGAAAGTAGTCGCAATATGAACCGAAATACAGCGATTCGTTTCGGTAACGAGTATTTCCTAAAACTTTTCATAAAATATGATAGAAAATACTTCTAATAAGCCTGGCTCCACGCTTAAATTATTTTAAACAAACGCTTTTACTCCAGCTACGATTGTTACTAGGAAAAAATCATTTCACGAGTCTGACTCGTGATGTTTATGTTTGGGCCAAAAACTTCATCAGGAACCAGTCTCGCTTAAGTATTGGAAGGGGTTAATAATATACTTTGTAGCTAGATAGTAACTTGGTGCATAGCTCTCGGACCGGGGAGTTGTATGCACAAATTGCAATGTACTGCGTACTTCACATTTTTACATCTCTTCTTCTCATACACATCTTCACCCTCAATTCCACCATCAATCACTCCGGTCAATCTACAACTTTTCTTAGGTGGATACCGAATCACAGAAAGCACAAAAAAAAATATTAAAAAATTCCATCGATACCGATGGGAATCAAACCCTGGCCCGCTAAGTGTTAGCCCAGAACGCTAACTCCTATACCATGTTTTGTACATGAATAACTAATTTTCAACATTTGAAAAATATATCGTTGAATGATATTAAATCAGTGATTAATTAGTGCTTGTAAATACTGCGAGGATTGTGTTAGCAAATTTCCCTCAGTAAGCACTAGTGACATCTGGTGGCACTTTCTTTTAACTACTTTCGATATGCATTTGTATTGTTTGTATGTCGGGAAGACTATTAAGTTACGATTAACAAAACTATGTTTCATTGAACGACGAATCGGTGCATATCCCTACACAAGTCGTCATGAAATTCGCTATTGCATATAAACAATCAATGAGTTCTGGATTTGTTCTGTCTTTACTTTCTCTCTTACTCTCACTCTCAGTTATTTGCGCAATATTCGTCCTGGAGTAATTGATTGTTCGCGACTCCGACTCGATGAGTATATATATATATAATAGCGATCCGGAAACGAACGTCAAAACAATCGGTTACGGAAGGAAATATAAATCAACCAATATACGTATAATTTCTTCGAAATTTGATTGCAATAAATGTTTTTGTTTTTCACTCATATTTTGAAAGAAAGTAAAATGTCTACGCTGTTCACCCGAAGGCTGATGATTCGTCGAGGCTTATACAAAGTTTGAAAACGAGCGTCCTCAGAGCCGGAACGACTGGATAAATGAGAGATAATGCGATCAACAATATACTGTTGATTTGAAAAGTGTCTCGTCCACCGACCCCTTCCTCTTCTCTTTCGTCATGACCGCAAGGTTTGTGATTTGATTATCTTCCTGTATCCCCTATGTCCGATACCGATGCTGAATATTTCAATATCATTTCATAATGATAACTTTGATTTATATCAATACCCGGATGTGAAATCGGAAATTGTGTTTATTTCCTTATATTCCCCTGATAGCTCAGCAAGAGTATAAAAAGGTCGCCGCAGAAACAACCAAGTATCCCACGGGTATAAGTATTCGGAACAGTTGTCACCTTTCCGACAGTTGGTTCATCTCTTGATCCAGAAACGAGCATACACTATTCGGCGTATGCAATGCGAGTCAACGGTGTTCCGATGGCATTCGCGCTACTTCTGGTTGCTCTGGGAAGCACATTGGTCTCATCTCATGATCCATGCATACATGGATCAGTCGGCGGTGGCCCGATAAAAGTAGTACCATTGGGCCCGATACCGGCGCACCATACGTCCCCGGCTGGCGGACCCGGTGGATGTACCTCAACGACATCACCAAATTCTCATGGCCTTGGTGGGCATGGTCCTAGGTAAATGGATACGACAATATTTTTTCTAATTATGAGGAGTAGATAGGCCTAGGATCAATATATCTCTGATTGCGGTTAATATTGGCAACCATAAAAAGCTCACTACTATTGGGGCTATTTGTATATAGGTATATGTACTTCCGCTGCGACATACCGTGAATTAGTTTTCACCTTCCGTGCAATTTACTCTGCTGTCATCATATTATGACATCGAATTTCCAATGAGGCTTCCAACCAAGCGCTTGTGGCAAATTCCCTTTGATTTGTGACAAAAAACGGACACTCGCGGATCGACTATAAGCGCTTGGGAACCTACGCACACTAAGCCAAACACTCTATCCACATGTTTGAATTTGTGAAGGCTTGCTGAGGTTTGCCAAGCGTGCAGTCCCGGCTGATGACTTTTATCATCAATGAATCGCTACTTATCCTTTTGTTTTTCATTGCAGATTTCCTCCAGTAGATGATCTTTGCGACGGTTCATCTTCTCATAAACCTATCGCTACACCTTATCCAATCAATCCCTTCCAACCAATATTGAATTACCTTCGCCCCGGTGTCGGTGGAGGCAGTGGATCTTACGGTCCCGGTGCGTACGATGGACCTTACGGTCCTAATCGCCCCGGTTGGGGTAGTGTGGGACTCGGAAGACCTGGAGTTTATCGTCCGGTAGGAGGCGGCGGATCTTCTGGTCCTGGTGCGTACGGTGGACCTTACGGTCCTAATCGCCCTAGTTGGGGCAGTGTTGGACTCGGAAGACCTGTAATTTATCGTCCTGGGCAAGTCGGTGGACCTTACGGTCTTGGTGCGAATAATGGACCTTCCGGTTCTTATGTCCCTGGCTGGGGCAATGCCGGTCTCGGTAGACCGGGTGTGTCTAGTGCATCCGCTGCATCCGCTGCATCCCCTGGATCCGCTGCATCCTCTGCATCCGCTGCATCCCCTGGATCCGCTGGATCCGCTGGATCCGCTGCATCCCCTGGATCCGCCGCATCCGCTGCATCCGCTGCATCCCCTGGATTCGCTGCATCCGCCGCATCAGCAGGAAGTGGGAACCCCGACGTATACGAATTTGGGATTCCCACTGGTCAAGGTATGTCGTAAGCCGTAAGACCCACTTTGATATTAAATTAGGTCGAATTTTAAGATTTAGTTGTCGAACCTTCATTTAACATACTCCCTATCCATCGCCATTGATAGGGTAATTAATTTAGTTACCAGGATTATGTATTTTATATAAATACTTTACGTTAATCGTTTGCGCAGTATTGTTCCTGGATCATGCAATGGTGCAGGAATAGCGCTGGTCTAGGACACAAAATTGAGTATCACGATATTTTTTTTTTATTTGTGGGAGTTTTACTTGCACACCGTCTCGGGTTTTTACAATCTGTCGTCTCTCTTTCTCGCTTTCTCTCTCTCTTTCATCCCCTTGTTCTGACGGCTGCAGCCGCTTCGCATTCTCTTTACTCTCCCTGTATCGCATTCGCCATGGACGGAGGGAAACTGCAGAAAACCTCCGCCGATACAGTTCGGTACGTACCTAGTCTCCCCCAGCGTCAATGCGAGTAAACTCAAGCACGTCCACCAGAGTCGCCTAGGGCCGGCACCTCCTCACCTGTGATGCTATGGGTTGCCAGTGCCTGACCAAGGCGTCACCATCCGCGCGATGAGAACCGCCTTGCGGGAGCACCACAGCCGAGCACCGATCCCCCACTCATCACAGTGAGGTTTTGTTGGGCATTTGTTTTTGGTGGAATCCGAACCGCCAGGATTACAGAAAAAACACGTAGAAAATTTTTTTTCCATTGGTGTCGGCTGCGGGAATCGAACCCGGGTCCGCTGCGTGCGAACCCGAAGCTCTATCCACTGAGCCACTGCGCTCCCCCTAGTATCACGATAATAGTTGTCAATCATTTTTCCCCTTATTGAATGAACATTTGTTTCCTTTCCGTTACGAAAAATAATAATTTTCTGTCATGTTTAACCTGAAGAGGGTCTAAACTACGGACCCCGTACCATCCCATCTGATGGTCGTGTACAACAATCACCGACGACGTCTGTTCTCGAGGAACAACTGTACTCAGTCTTAAGACCAATAGTGGAATTGCTACCCGGACGATCATTTTCTTCCGGCGGTTTCGACGATGACTCCAATCCAGAAGCATTCCAAAGAGAGAGACTCGAGCAGGAGGCCGCCGGCCAGGGTAATCGTGGAAACGCCGCTCCCCTTACTTACGGGTAAATTTTTATGTTGTCATTTTCTTTGCAATATTAATCCTGGAATTAGCTTTGATTTCACAAAAGGAAATATTTTATGATCGAGAGCAACCCGAATTTAATTTCAAGTTTTAACTTGTACAATTCGCGAGACATTCATTAACTAGTAGTTCAGCCCTACTGGTATTAGGGCATATTTTTTCGGAACAAGTTTTAGAAAAGATAGCTATAATGTAAGAAGTTCCCATTGATAAGTTTTCAGAAAATGCCCGTATAAGTAAAATGAGTGTTCTACAATCTCGAAAAGTTCTAACATAGGAAGGCAATAGACCTATAAACCAATTATTTTTATCGGGAATTTCGAACTGCACATTTCGTTTACTCATCCGTCAATTTTTTTTTCACAGCGACTTGGGATATGGACCCATTGGCCCAAGTAACGACAGATTCGTAAACGCCGGGCGATTCCCGTCAGGTCTATTTCCGGGATCCGACGGTTTCGGGGATTCATCTTCTAGTGGCCCTAGTGTCAACGACTTTTGCGGTACAGTAGGGCAACCGCTACCAGGTTTTCTCCCTGGCCAAGTGATTATCAATGACGGTGGCTTTGGCGGGGGTGACGGTGGCTTTGGCGATGGTGACGGTGGCTTTGGCGGTGGTTCCGGTGGCTTTGACGGTGGTTCCGGTGGCTTTGGCGGTGGTGCCGGTGGCCTTGGCGGTAGGCCCGGTGGCTTTGCTGGTGGTGCCGTTAGCGTTGCTGGTGGTACCGGAGGCCTTGGCGGTGGTGCCGGCAGCTTTGCTGGTGGTACCGGAGGCCTTGGCGGTGGTGCCGTTAGCGTTGCTGGTGGTACCGGAGGCCTTGGCGGTGGTGCCGGCAGCTTTGCTGGTGGTAACGGAGGCCTTGGCGGTGGTGCCGTTAGCGTTGCTGGTGGTACCGGAGGCCTTGGCGGTGGTGCCGGCAGCTTTGCTGGTGGTACCGGAGGCCTTGGCGGTGGTGCCGGCAGCTTTGCTGGTGTTACCGTTGGCCTTGGCGGCAGACCCGGTGGCTTTGCTGGTGGTGCCGGTGGCCTTGGTGGTGGTGCCGGTGGCTTTGCTGGTGGTGCCGGAGGCCTTGGCGGCAGGCCCGGTGGCTTTGCTGGTGGTGCCGGTGGCCTTGGTGGTGGTGCCGGTGGCTTTGCTGGTGGTGCCGGTGGCTTTGCTGGTGGTGCCGGAGGCCTTGGCGGCAGGCCCGGTGGCTTTGCTGGTGGTGCCGGAGGTCTTGGCGGCAGGCCCGGTGGCTTTGCTGGTGGTGCCGGTGGTGCTGGTGGCTTTGATGGTGGTGCCAGTGGACTTGGCGGTGGTGCCGGTGGCCTTGGCGGTGGTGTCTCATACGGAAGGCCTCAATCATGGCGACGTGGAGAGACCGGATACGGATCGCAGCGCGGAAGGTACGCCAACAAATTCAATGGAGCCCTGCGCCGTCTTTTAGCAGGAGTCCAGAGCAAGAACCAGGGATCTCATAACTCTGACTGCTGAGTCTTATGATATATTTGACTCTGCCTAAAAGGTGTTTACGTCTAAATGGTGGTGAATATTCTCGGCTTTTATGCAACTTGATGTTTTGGTAGCTGGGCTAAAAGGGCATCAATACCACACGTTGGTGAAGCAATACTTCATCGTCGTCGATGACACTGGAATATCGGCGATGGGTTTTTGCATAACAGCGAATATTTGCTACTGAAATTGCCGTTTATGTGTATACAGCGTTACCTACGTTATACTTACTTATCACAGATTACTATATCGCAGTGTATATCGTCAAAACTAGTCCTGATCGTTGTTGCATACACTATTAGGCATAGCCATTAATATATCGTCATGATCATTGTAGAAAATAACGACAATAGTCGCGGTTGTAAAAAATGCGCAAGATCTCGCCGAAAAGTCAAATAAAAATACAATTTATTTTCATGTGCATATTAGCCATTTCTACTTTGATGTTATTTTTCCCGCACCTATATCTATATGATAAAATTAAGTATTTCTATTATTTAATTATTTCATTGCTAGTCACAAGCTGTCTGCATAGTAAATGTCCAGTAAAAAGTCCAGTTCAGAAATCTAGAAAACTGATCGAAAACCTGAAACCAAAATTGGATACCTACGTTGAAACCATTAACCGATTATTAAATGGAAAATAACTATAAATACACTACTTAAAAAAATTGTCAATAGTCTTGAGTAATAATCATTTCTAGATTATTTTAGGTCTACCTGTACCATTTGTATAGACCATTCAAATTCCACCGATACTAGATTAATAGACTACTGAAAATCCTTAGGACTTGGTCGATGGAAACTACCTTAGAGTCTCATTGAGTTAGAATTTAAAATCTCGACCTGTATTTTCAAAGCTCACTCCCAAAGGTTGTTACATCACACTAATGACATCACAAGCCACGAAAGTCTGAGATGGAAATATCCTGTAATCCTCAACTGCGATCTGAGGAATGGAAAATAATCTGCTGTGGTGCCCTGACATTCCTATAGGTACGTAGAATTTTTTCGATATATTGATTTTCCACAAAATGGTGCACGTTTTAAAAAAAGTTACAAATTTAAGGCAAAAACACGTCATAAAATTGTCGATAAAACAAAAACTAAGCAATATTTCAAAAAACCCATGTGGCTCTATAGCTGATATTAGATAGAAACTAAAAATTTTCGGTTTTATGTTCCAGGTCAAGAATTAAGGAAGGTTTTTTCCCTCCCCCTTTCGAAAACAGCGCCTTCGGTAATATGCTGCAGAGCCGCCATTTTCAGATATTTGTTTTTGAAAAAATTACATTTTGTACTTCATTACTAACAATATATAACCTACTTCACAGATTTTCGATTAAACCTTTCATTGGGCCAAAAAAAATCCCGAAAATATGCCTATTTTTTCGTGCTCTACTGAGATTTCCCCCCTTAAGGGCTCATATAGCCATGTGCGCGCTGAAAACCGACTAAATTTGAAAAATTATTATAAAGGTTATATGGTAAAAAAAAATTGTTTATATCACATTTTGTATTAAGTTTTCAACTATAAGAAACAAATTTTAACATTTTTTAAATATTGATATTATTTTGCACGGGTATAAATGGGTTACTGATGAAGACCTCTTTGTCGCCATTATAACTTTACCAAAAATTATCCAATTTGCAAAAATAAAAAATAATCTAATAAAATAATGAAGGAATTATAGTGTAAAGGAGGGAATTATTATTCTTTTCTCAAAAATAAAAAAATTATCGTATTTCAAACTTTAATATATAATTAAACTTTAATATATTATTAAATAAAAACCCAAAAATGAGCGTTTGACGAATAATTTATGAAAAACATTAGCAAGTTTCGAACACATATTTGTGACGCCGGTTACAATATTATTTTATTTAAAAAAAAGAGTAGTCAAGAAGTTGGTCGATCGGGAAGTAATATTGCCTCGTACCAAACAACAAATTCATGATTTTGTTTATTATATAACAAATAATCTTTACTTTTCTTTTCTTTAGTTGATTTGCAACAATTTTTCTTAATGAACTGAAACGCTCTGTCCACTTGGAATGTAAGAAAAAACGGGAATAAAATTTTAATCCCTCCCAAACGATACGACTACCTTAAATGGTGGCGATCATATCGGTTGATTGTAGATAGCTATACGTTGGGTAGTTTAGATCCGATTGCACCCTTTGCACACAATAGCGTATCCTTAGCAAGTGACACTCAAGTCCCAAGTGTGACTAAAGTTCACTCCTCTTACACCAACTCATTATGGGTGAATCTTAGTTAAGGATGACATTTTTAGTAACTTTGTTCATATACGATTACATAAAAACGAAAAACTATGATCTATGTACCATCGTCGCTGAGTTAAAAAGTGTAATTGAATCTAATAAATTCGACATTGTCACATGGAAGGACAAAAAAGCTATATGGGATAAAATAGCCTCACAATTCAATGGACTGTTTCCCAATGCAACATTAGAGTCTGTCGACTCATTACTCAGTATTTGTAGATTACGTATGACTTCAAAGTCGCTAAGTGTTGCCCGTCTTCCACTTTGTTAAAGTGGAATTTAAACGCGATTGAAGTGTCGCTTTTCGGTTGGTGCATACCACTTAACATTTTAAGTTTTATTTACGGCTTAAGTGCAAGCGGAGCAATTGGGCCTTAAAATATGACCAACCAATTATTAATTTGAACTAAGTGAATCGAGATGAAATACTACTTGCAGATAATGACAAAAAAAAATTTGTTTGTTGTCGAAAATAAAGGACGAGATGTTCAGATTCTCTATAGAATCTACCACTTCCTCTAGACAGTTTTGTCTAGGGCTGTCTAATCTGGCGAAATCTTTACTCCTAAAGAAAAGGCAATTGTGAAGGATCCTCTTATTGTAGCAGGTCCTTCAAATCGATTTCTTAACTCTTTTCCCGTGCTATTTAGCACGACAAAATCCGGGTCAAGGTGCAATAAACAGAGGAGAGCTATTCTCGAAAGTAGTCGCAATATGAACCAAAATACAGCGATTTGTTTCGGTAACGAGTATTTCCTAAAACTTTTCATAAAATATGATAGAACATACTTCTAATAAGCCTGGCTCCACGCTTGAATTATTTTAAACAAGCGCTTTTACTCCAGCCACGATTGTTACTAGGAAAAAATCATTTCAGCAGTCTGACTCGTGATGTTTATGTTTGGGCCAAAAACTTCATCAGGAGCCAGTCTCGCTTAAGTATTGGAAGGGGTTAATAATATACTTTGTAGCTAGATAGTAACTTGGTGCATAGCTCTCGGACCGGGGAGTTGTATGCACAAATTGCAATGTACTGCGTACTTCACATTTTTACATCTCTTCTTCTCATACACATCTTCACCCTCAATTCCATCATCAATCACTCCGGTCAATCTACAACTTTTCTTAGGTGGACACCGAATCACCGAAAGTACAAAAAAAATATAAAAAAATTCCATTGATACCGGTGGGAATCGAACCCTGGCCCGCTAAGTGTCAACCGGGAACGCTTCCCCTACCCCACTGTCGCTCAATAAAATATTTGATATTATAATGTTATTTTTTGTGAACATCAATTGGAAGCGAATGGATTTAGACTGTTGAGATTAAAAGCGTCAGGTTTTGTACATGAATGACTAATTTTCAACATTTGAAAAATATATCGTTGAATGATATCAAATGAGTGATTAATCAGTGCTTGCAAATACTGCGAGGATTGTGTTAGCAAATTTGCCTCAGCAAGCACTAGTAACATCTGGTGGTGCTTTCTTTTAACTACTTTCGATATGCATTTGTATTGTTTGTATGTCGGGAAGACGATTAAGTCACGATTAACAAAACCATGTTTCATTGAACGACGAATCGGTGCATATCCCTACACAAGTCGTCATGAAATTCGCTATTGCATATAAACAATCAATAAGTTCTGAATTTGTTCTGTCTTTACTTTCTCTCTTACTCTCACTCTCAGTTATTTGCGCAATATTCGTCCCGGCGTAATTGATTGTTCGCGACTCCGACTCGATGAGTATATATATATAATGGCGATCCGGAAACGAACGTCAAAACAATCGGTTACGGAAGGAAATATAAATCAACCATATACGTATAATTTCTTCGAAATTTGATTGCAATAAATGTCTTTGTCTTTCCCTCGTATTTTGAAAGAAAGCAAAATGTCTACGCTGTTCACCTGATGATTCGTCGAGGCTTATACAGAGTTTGAAAACGAGCGTCGTCAGAGGAGTAACGACGAGATCGATGGGGGATAATGCGATCAACAATATACTGTTGATTTGAAAAGTGTCTCGTCCACCGACCCCTTCCTCTTCTCTTTCGTCATGGCCGCAAGGTTTATGATTTGATTATCTTCCTGTATCACCTATGCCCGATACCGATGCCGAATATTTCAATATCATTTCATAATGATAACTTTGATTTACATCAATACCCGGATGTGAAATCGGAAATTGTGTTTATTTCCTTATATTCCCCTGATAGCTCAGCAAGAGTATAAAAAGGTCGCCGCAAAAACAACCAAGTGTCCCACGGGTATAAGTATTCGGAACAGTTGTCACCTTTCCGACAGTTGGTTCATCTCTTGATCCAGAAACGAGCATACACTATTCGGCGTATGCAATGCGAGTCAACGGTGTTCCGATGGCATTCGCGCTACTTCTCGTTGCTCTGGGAAGCACATTGGTCTCATCTCATGATCCATGCATACATGGATCAGTCGGCGGTGGCCCGATAAAAGTAGTACCATTGGGCCCGATACCGGCGCACCATACGTCCCCGGCTGGCGGACCCGGTGGATGTACCTCAACGACATCACCAAATTCTCACGGCCTTGGTGGACACGGTCTTCCGGGACGCGGCTCGCAAATCAAAGATTTACCTAGGTAAATGGATACGACAATAATTTTTTTTAATTATGAGGAGTAGATAGGCCTAGGATGAATATATCTCTGATTACGGTTAATATCGGCGACCATAAAAAGCTCACTACTATTGGGGCTATTTGTATATAGGTATATTAGACTGTGCCATTTTTGGGCAACTTTTTTTTTCTTCCTACTAACAGGCTTTAAACTTATAAAAAGGTAAAAAAAGAAGCCTGTATAAATTTTAGCTCGAAATATTAATATTTAGAGGTCGCTTAAACACATCTCTATTTCCCATTTAAATAACACAGGGAAAAAAAATTTCTGTCGGAATTTTATAACACGCTCATGGCATATTCCACAAATAAGCTGCTGGCAGATTCTTATGCAGAATTGAATGCTCTACAAAAAAGCTCTCTTATACTTTTTTGATAAACTTAGCCATTCAAGAGATATTCAAGTTCAAAGTTAAAGTGTATGAAAATTCATCGTGTTTTGTTAATATTAAAGCAAATCTATCGACTCTATTGAAAAACATCAAATGACTTTTGTGTACATTATTAAATTTACTATCCAAATTCTTTAATTTATAGTTAATAAATATTGATAGATGGTTTTTTAAGACTTTAGACACTTATTTTTTGCCAGAAAAGCTGTGCTCTGTAATAAATTATGAAATATTTATAATTTTTCATGAATAAATTTGTTTTAAAAAATTTGAGGAAATATCGTTTTCTCTGTTATTGGGAACAAAGAATGATATTTTAGTCATGAGCATTTTGTCCAATTTTTATAGATGTATTGCGACAAGTACAAGCTCATCAGAACCAGTTTTCTGGCAAAAAATAAGTGTCTAAAGTCTTTAAAAAAACCATCTATCAATATTTATTAACTATAAATTAAAGAATTTGGATAGTAAATTTAATAAGCTACACAAAAGTCATTTGATCTTTTTCAATAGAGTCGATAGATTTGCTGTAATATTAACAAAACACGATGAATTTGCATACACTTTGAACTCGAATATCCCTTGAATGGCTACGTTTATCAAAAAAGTATAAGAGGGCTTTTTTGTAGAGCATTCAATTCTGCATAAGAATCTGCCGGCAGCTTATTTGTGGAATATGCCATGACCGTGTTATAAAATTCCGACAGAAATTTTTTTTTCCCTGTGTTATTTAAATGGGAAATAGAGATGTGTTTAAGCGACCTCTAAATATTACTATTTCGAACTAAAATTTATACAGGCTTCTTTTTTTTACCATTTAATAAGTTTAGAGCCTGTTAGTAGGAAGAAAAAAAAAGTTGCCCCAAAATGACACAGTCTAAGGTATATGTACTTCCGCTGCGACATACCGTGATAGCGAATTAGTTTTCACCTTCCATGCAATTTACTCTGCTGTCATCATGCCATATCATCGAATTTCCACTGAGACTTCCAACCAAGCGTTTGTGGCAAATTCCCTTTGATTTGTGACAAAAAACGGACACTCGTGGATCGACTATAAGCGCTTGGGAACCTGCGCACACTAAGCCAAATACTCTATCCACACGTTTGAATTTGTGACGGCTTGTTGAGGTTTGCCAAGCGTGCAGTCCCGGCTTACGACTTTTATCATCAATGAATCGCTACTTACCCTTTTGTTTTTCATTGCAGATTTCGTCCAGTAGGTGATCTTTGCGACGGTTCATCTTCTCATAAACCTATCATTACACCTTATCCAATCAATCCCTTCCAGCCAATATTGCATTACCTTCGCCCCGGTGTCGGTGGAGGTAGTGGATCTTACAGTCCCGGTGCGTACGATGGACCTTACGGTCCCGGTGGGTACGATGGACCTTACGGTCCTAGTCGCCCCGGTTGGAGCAGTGTTGGACTCGGAAGACCTGGAGTTTATCGTCCTGGGCAAGTCGATAGGCCTTACGGTCTTGGTGCGAATAATGGACCCTACGGTTCTTATGTCCTTGGCTGGGGCAATGCCGGGCTCGGTAGACCGGGTGTGTCTAGTGCGTCCGCTGCATCTGCTGCATCCCCTGGATCCGCTGCATCCGCTGCATACGCTGCATCCCCTGGATCCGCTGGATCCGCCGCATCAGCAGGAAGTGCCCAATTTCCGAGCGCATCGAATGCAGTGTCCATAGTTCCATTTGGTGCTCCCAGTGACTATACGACCCTCAGCCGATCGAACCCCGACGTAAACGAATCTGGGATTCCCACTGATCAAGGTATGCCGTAAGCCGTAAGATCCACTTTGATATAAAATTATGTCGAATTAAGATTTAGTTGTCGAACCTTCATTTACTCGTTCTCCATCGCTATTGATAGGGTAATTAACTTAGTTACCGGGATTATGTATTTTATATAAATAGTTTGCGTTAATCGTTTGCGCAGTATTGTTCCTAGATCATGCGATGGTGTAGGAATATCGCTGGTCTAGGACACAAAATTTACCATAGTATCACGATAATAGTTGTCAATCATTTTTACCCTCATTGAATGAACATCTGTTTTCTTTCCTTCACGAAAAATAATAATTTTCTGTCATGTTTAACCTACACAAATTATGAATTCATAATTCGTGAAAACAATTGGATGACCGGTTTTTAATTATTTTGAGGCAAAAATATTTATTTGAGTTTTTTTTTCCGTAGGATTGTCTTTTGCCGATCAGGAACGAATTTTCAATGGGCAACAGGCACCAGCCGTACCAGCCGATGCTGTATCTCTTGCACTCGCATACAAGAACATTTTGGCTCCTCGACTTGCTCAGCTAATTGCGAGGCAATCTGTACCTGAAGAGGGTTTAAACTACGGACCCCGTACCATCCCATCTGATGGTCGTGTACAACAATCACCGACGACGTCTGTTCCCGAGGAACGACTGTACTCAGTCTTAAGACCAATAGTGGAATTGAAACCCGGACCATCATTTTCTTTCGGCGGTTTCGACGATGACTCCAATCCAGAAGCATTCCAAAGAGAGAGACTCGAGCAGGAGGCCGCTGATGCTGCCGCTGCCCAGGGTAATCGTGGAAACACCGCTCCCCTTACTTACGGGTAAATTTTTATGTTGTCATTTTCTTTGCAATATTAATCCTGGAATTAGCTTTGATTTCACAAAAAGAAATATTTTGTGATCGAGAGCAACCCGAATTTAATTTCAAGATTTAACTTGTACAGTTCGCGAGACATTCATTAACTAGTAGTTCAGCCCTACTGATATTAGGGCATATTTTTTCGGAACAAGTTTTAGAAAAAATAGCTATAATGTAAGAAGTTCCCATTGATAAGGTTTCAGAAAATACCCATATAAGTAAAATGAGTGTTCTACAATCTCGAAAAGTTCTAACATAGGAAGGCAATAGACCTATAAACCAATTATTTTTATCGGAAATTTCGGCTGCACATTTCGTTTACTCATCCGTCAATTTTTTTTCACAGCGACTTAGGATATGGACCCATTGGCCCAAGTAACAACAGATTCGTAAACGCCGGGCGATTCCCGTCAGGTCTATTTCAGGGATCCGGCGATTTCGGAGCTTCATCTTCTAGTGGCCCTAGTGTCAACGACTTTTGCGATACAGTAGAGCAACCGCTACCAGATTATCGTTCTAGTCAAGTGATCATCAATGACGATGGCTTTGCTGGTGATACCGTTAGCCTTGACGGCAGGCCCGGTGGCTTTGCTGGTGGTGCCGGTGGCCTTGGCGGTGGTGCCGGTGGCTATGGCGGTGGTGCCGGTGGCTATGGCAGCGGTGCCGGTGGCTATGGCAGCGGTGCCGGTGGCCTTGGCGGTGGTGCTGGTGGCTATGGCGGTGGTGCCGGTGGCCTTGGCGGTGGTGCCGGTGGTTATGGCGGTGGTGCTGGTGGCTTTGATGGTGGTGCCGGTGGCCTTGGCGGTGGTGCCGGTGGTTATGGCGGTGGTGCTGGTGGCTTTGATGGTGGTGCCGGTGGCCTTGGCGGTGGTGCCAGTGGCTATGGCGGTGGTGCGGGTGGTTATGGCGGTGGTGCTGGTGGCTTTGATGGTGGTGCCGGTGGCCTTGGCGGTGGTGCCGGTGGCTATGGCGGTGGTGCCGGTGGCCTTGGCGGTGGTGTCTCATACAGAAGGCCCCATTCATGGCGACGTAGAAAGAACGGATACGGATCACAGCGCGGAAGGTACGCGAACAAATTCAATGGAGCCCTGCGCCGTCTTTTAGCAAGAGTCCAGAGCAAGAACCAGGGATCTCATAACTTTGGCTGCTGAGTCTTATGATATATTTGACTCTGCCTAAAAGGTGTTTACGTCTAAATGGTGGCGAATATTCTCGGCTTTTATGCAACTTGATATTTTGGTAGCTGGGCTAAAAGGGCATCAGTACCACACGTTGGTGAAGCAATACTTCATCGTTGTCGATGACACTGGAATATCGGCGATGCGTTTTTGCATAACAGCGAATATTTGCTACTGAAATTGCCGTTCATGTATATACAACGTTACCTACATTATACCTACTTGTCACAGATTACTATATCGCAGTGTATATCGTCAAAACTAGTCCTGATCGTTGTTGCATACACTATTAGGCATAGCCATTAATATATCGCCATTATCAGTGTAGAAAATAACGACAATTGTCGCGGTTGTAAAAAATGCGCAAGCTCTCGCCGAAAAGTCAAATAAAAATACAATTCATTTCCATGTGCATATTTGCCATTTCTACTTCGATGTTATTTTTTCCGCACCTATGTCTATATGATAAAATTAAGTATTTCTATTATTTAATTATTTCATTGCCAGTCACAAGCTGTCTGCATAGTAAATGTCCAGTAAAAACTCCAGTTCAGAAATCTAGAAAACTGATCCAAAACCTTAAACCGAAATTGGATACGTTGAAACCATTAACCGAGTTATTAAACCGAAAATAACTATAAATACACAATTTTAAAAAATTGTCAATTTTCTTAAGTAATAATCATTTCGATGTTATTTTAGGTCTACCTGTATCATTTTTATAGACAATTCAAATTTCACCGTTACTAGATTAATAGACTACTGAAAATCCTTAGGACTTGGTCGATGGAAACTACCTTAGAGTCTCATTGATTTAGGATTTGAAATCTCGACCTGTGTTTTCAAAGCTCACTCCCAAAGATTGTTACATCACACTAATGATATCACAAGCCACGAAAGTCTGAGATGGAAATATCCTGGAATCCTCAACTGCGATCTGAAGAATGGAAAATAATCTGCTGTGGTGCCCTGACATTCCTATAGTTACGTAGAATTTTTTCGATATATTGATTTTCCACAAAATATTTCAAAAAACCCCTATGTGGCTATATAGATGATATTATATAGAACCTAAAAATTTTCGGTTTTATGTTCCAGGTCAAGAATTAAGGAAGGTTTTTTCCTCCCCCTTTCGAAAACAGCGCCTTCAGAAATATGCTGCAGAACTGCCATTTTCAGATATTTGTTTTTGAAAAAATTACATTTTGTACTTAATTACTAATAATATAAAACCTACTTTACAGATTTTCGATTAAACCTTTCATTGAGCCAAAAAAAATCCCAAAAATATGCCTATTTTTTCGTGCTCTACTGAGATTTCCTCCTTTAAGCGCTCATATAGCCATGTACGCGCTGTAAGCCGACTAAATTTGAAAAATTATTATAAAGGTTATACGATAAAAAAAAATTGTTGATATCACATTTTTTATTAAGTATTCAACTATAAGAAACAAATTTTAACATTTTTTAAATATTGATATTATTCTGCACGGGTATAAATGGGTTACTGATGAAGATCTCTTTGTCGCCATTATAACTTTACCAAAAATTATCCAATTTGCAAAAATAAAAAATAATCTAATAAAATAATGAAGGAATTATACTGTAAAGGAGGGAATTATTATTTTTTTCTCAAAAATAAAGAAATTACAGTATTTCAAACTTTAATATATAATTAAATACCCAAAAATTAGCGTTTAGCGAATAATTTATGAAAAACATCAGCATGTTTCGAACACATATTTGTGACGCCGGTTACAATATTATTTTATGTAAAAAAGAAGAGGAATCAAGAAGTTGGTCGATCGTGAAATAATATTTCCTCGTACCAAAAGATTTAAATATGGTTATAGGTATATGATCGATAATGTAATAACATTAATTATTAATCAAAATTATACACTCTACAGCTAATCAATGTTTTACGTTCATATGCCACAGCGATCGAACCGCAAGGCAGCCATTCCCGATACATTTGAATTATCATTGTTTATTAATACGTCGGATTTAAATTGTTTTAAAATACAATATGTGCGTATTTCCATACAACTCGTGGATCGTATATTTCTGTGCGCGATATTGAGTCGCAATTGTAATCAATCGATGAAAAGAACGCTCTCCTGGTCACGTTTGAAATTCGTTCCGATAGCGATTTCACATGTTATAACGAATCGAATAATGTTATATGACGTGTAGTATCGGAAGCGATTTCTATCTATATTTTGACACCATTCAAAGATATATTTCGCCGTTTCAAACAACACTCTGGTGATGCTCAAAATACGTATCGTATACGAGAAAATGAAGAATCGGGATATTTATCGACCCAGTCGCCTCAATCGAGACAACACTTAAGGGGGTAAAACAGTCTAGAAGCCGAAAATTATAGCAAACTTTGCAATTTTTTTTCAACTATAAACAACATATCAAAATTCGGTAAAAAGATATTTATTGTACAAGTATCGAGCATTGTTTATAAATTTTATCAGAGCTGCAAAACTAAACAAAATGGGTACCAACATATTTTTTTGTAACTTCAATAATTAATGAGTTTTTTCTGGTGCCAGGGATAAAGGGGACACCCTGTATATGTGTACAGGGTGTCCAATTTGAAACTTCGTCAGTCGAATATCTTGGAACAATAGCATTTTTAGAAAAATATTGGGTATACAAATTTCAAGGTTTGAAGGTGGATGTAAACTGACATTACCTACTTATTTGATCTTATCGTTAGGTGGACGTTATAAATAACATTTTAACAAGGTCGACTTCTCCTTTTTTAATGGGAATCAGTATATATTATTTGATTTTTTTGTTCTATATAATAAATTGAGAAACTTTGGTTTGAAAAATAATGGTTTCTATTGAAAGAACCTTTTTGAATCTTTAAATTTTGGGAAAAATAAGTTTAATACTTTTTAGAAAAAATTATTATAAATTCTTGCTTTTTTAAATTAATTAATACTTTTTAAAAAGTATTCTCCATGAATCCTTACTTAAACTTAAGCATTTTTTACTTCGTTCTACTTTGCTTTAAAATATTTAGCTTCCGAATAAAATATTTGTGAAAATCCAAAAGTTCTGGCTAATTAGTTAAAGAATTAAGATTTTCTGCTCAAAATATTTTGAATAAAAGTTTTTTTTTTAATTTTGTATATAGAATACGAATCAGCAAAAAATATATTGGTTCCCACTAACAAAAAAAAAGAAGTTGACCTTGAAATTACCTTAAAAATTCACCACCAACGATCATACGAATAATGACATTTTACGCCCCTCTTCAATCCTTGAAACTTTGACACGACGTGTTTTTGGCTGTTATTGTTTGGTATTTATATATACACAGTATCAGCATTTACAGAAACTTTTTATTATTGCCATACATACGGCCACTGTTATTATGTAAATTAATTTGGTAATTTTATTCAACGCAAATGTTAACATTATTCTCGCATCTATATCAGTATATGCATATCAGACTTACTTTATTTATGCATCGACGAATTGCATTGCATTGTAATAAGCAATTCCGGAAACAGGCACACATATTGTCGATGCGGCACGTTAATTTATGTTATTACGATTATTAATAAATATTTATTATGTTCCTTCATACAGGAATTGAGTCGTTTTCTTTTTTTGAATTTACGTAAACAGGTCAAAAAAAAACATAAAAATGGTAGGTAAACACGGCGTCGATGCTAAGAAAATAATTTCGAAAATAATACTTTTATATTACTTCTCAATTATGAAATAAATACCTAAATTATACTTTTCAATACACGCAAGGAAAAATAAAAACGACTCGAAAATTACATCGTTTTCGCGATTGAAAGAAAAGTTGCAATTCGGATGATCTCACTACGTTGTTTGTAATTATCGATCAATGCCAAGTTATTACTTTTTTTTTATCGGCGTAATTTATTAAGCTAATAATCTTTGTTAATGTCTGAAATAATGGTAGAATTAATATTGAAACGAGCAACAAAATATATTTTAGATAATACTAGTTCCCTAAACATTGTTTGTGCTCTCTCTCTCTCTCTCAAGGCTTTTTTCTGCTGAATGCTTTGCTAAGCGAGCATTGGAAATTTTTAATTTGCCTTCGGGCCATAGGACATTCAGCACACAAACCCACAACTCTTCCGTGCGCTGAATGGGGCCATTGATTCGAGTGAAAAAAATCTGCATGTTGGTAGGTGTGAAAACGTCATCCTGTTTCTTGCCCAAAAGAAAGGTGTTTGCTTAACAAACATTGAAAATTCATCCGAACATGGACGAAGTACGAGAACACGAACACGAAGGTTACGAAAACTTCGAAATATGATAATTAAGTAATCAAATAAAATGATCTGAAAATCCATACATGGATATAGGAATAAAATACTATGTGAATAGAAGAGAAGCAATAGCATAGGCGGTAGCGTTCCCGGCTCACACGCAGTGGGCCCAGGTTCGATTCCCGATGGAATGAATTTTTTTTTCTTTGTTTTTTTCTGTGCTCTTGGTTGTTTGGAATCCACCTAAGAAAAACTGTAGGTGAAACCATTGGACGGTTGCTGGAAATGTGTATGGGGAGATATATAAAAGCGAACCTTTATATCGATATCGAATATGCATCACGTTACTATGTATCTACTACTTGTATATCAATTAAAATCCAGGCGAATTCTCACCCTGACAAATATTCATATTTATACGTGTTTACATGGGACCAACAGATCGATGGTTCATTCATTGTCAGTCAGTGCGCCTCTCTGTTTTACGGGAAATATTTGTCACTGGAAGTGGCACATTCTTCGAACTTTGCATCAACTCGTGGCAAATATAATTATAAATATAAATAACGTGCTTCCCACGATTGAGATTTTTACTGCATGGGTCGGAATTGGAGGTAAGAAAGGCGTTGCACAATTTCAAGACTAAACGATTTATTATTATTGGCTCCTTTACAAGACAAACGAAAATATATTTTTTAACGATATTAATGAGGAAGTGTTTGCAATCTTGTCGTTTATCCGTGATGTTTTTCTTTATGGCATTCGAGGAAAGCAAATCGAATTCTTTTTTTGGTGATCCCATCTGCATATATATGAGATGAATTCTCACATTGGACATAATCAGTTTGGTGTCACAAATCAGGATCCAGAATTTTTATTGAAATATGGCTGAGTCAACTCTTCGTGGACAATGCCATCGACAACGATCAACCGTCGTTACAATAACCACGCTCGTTTTGAGCTTGCTCGTGACATCGTCTCAAGCTTGGGATCGTCCTTGCCCAAGAATGAGTGCTTACACCGACTTTGAATTTCTGCAGCCAGCCTTCAATCCACAACCTCAGAGCCAGGTATTTTAATACAATCGAGCCTTATTATTGTATGTGGTATTATTAGCACAATGTTTTATGTAAATAAGTAAAGGAGACATTTCTAATTTAATAATAAAATCTATTTTTATGCATTGCATCGAAAAGTTTAAATATCTTATGGTTCACGTAGTCTAAAATTTTATAAGAATTGGGAAGATCATTTTTTTTTAACTATTTCATCTTTTCTTACCCATCGAGAGCTTTTTGTTATTAAGGGTTTGTTTTATACATTTAATATGTTAATATTTCGTAGCCCACAAGTTCATAGTCTTCATGAATTTGACATTTTATTGACATTCTAATGAATAATTTATAGAACAACACGCAGTTGATAAAAAATCATTGTTTCCAAGTATTACGAAAATACGAGATAAATGAAAATAATCAATAATCATTCCAAAAACTAAATTAAAATAAATTATCTCATCACAGCCTGGTACGGTCCCGAACTCGGCACCTGCGTTCCCTAACTCGGCACCTGCGTTCCCTAACTCGGCACCTGCGTTCCCTAACTCGGCACCTGCGTTCCCTAACTCGGCCCCTGCGTTCCCTAATAGTTTTGAACCAAGGGGTTTCCCTTACTACGTTCAACAATCAATGACACAACCTATTCCGATGAGACTTGGATTCCAACTTCCGTTCACACTCCAAATGCCAGATTACACTCCAAGTAACGTAAGGCCGAGGCCTTTTATTCGTCCGAGTACTCCAAATACTAGCCCAATTCAATACCGCGCGCCTCAGAATCAACCTCAACGTCAGCCAACTAGCTATTCTGGTCAAAACACCATCCCCAATTCACAACCATCGGACAATGCTCCGTGAGTATAACATTTTTGTTCAAATTAACGCTAATTATATAATAATAACAAGAGCGACGATTCTCCTCATTTGTTTCAATAAAATTGCATCCGGTGAGCTGTAAGAAACATGTGGTGGGCATCTGCAAACAAAAATTATATTTATATTAATACAAAGTATACAGTGTATGAATATAAAGCCTTGGATTTTATTAAAATGCTGTGGATGACTGTGTATTAAAATAAAACATATATTTTACAACGTTTACTGACGTTTGTATACGAAATTCATGATACTGGTTTTAAGAATTAATGGCAATGTACACATACAAAAGACGAAAGTTATGATTTCCTCTTTCTGCCGTGATGAAATTTGTGTTATATATACAGATGTTCAAATTTTCAATACTCATATATTTATTTCACAACGATATTCATGAAGTTTGATTTTTAATTATTTATATATCGTTGTAGTACATGTAAAATTCACGTTCTTATCTATCGTTTGAATATGCCATGTCAATTATTATAAAGGAATTATACATGTAATCTAAAAAAAGAAATTAATTTCCAAAGCTACATAGAATTTTTAAATATATATTAACATCAGTCTTTAATTAGTTTCTGTCAACAAATGGAAGAAGGCTGTCAATTTTGTTTGCATGGCACATTACATTTTAGGACATGTGGGTTTATTAATTTCTAACGTTAGGGATATGTCGATTCCTACATCCTTCTGTCGAATTCAAGATCAAACTATTGAGATATAAATTGAATATAGATATATATATAAATATAAATCATTATTCAATATACCCAGTTTTTTACAAATTGTACCAAATTGTTTAAATTGTGTCGTAGCTTTTTATATAAACACGCTATAAATTTCGAAACATTTTTTTTTCCTAAGTATCGTACTAGTGCTTTTCTTTTATAACGTCTTTCCAAAACGAAAATTACATAAAAATAAGCAGAATATTAAAAAGTTACTAAACAATGAAAATAAGACCTACTTATAGAATGGATATGCTTTTTAGGTGTCGCTGCACTACGCCGAACCAATCACCGGTGCCAGAATCTTACGGTAATGCAGGATTAGAACCAGCGGCTTGTGCACAATCAAACTCCGCTGCACCCTCGGAACAAGCCTATCAACAGTCGAGTAATCTACCGGCCGATGATTGTGCATGTTAATATTAAGGTAGTAGTAAATCCAAGCATGTTAAATCATTCTGTGTAAAAATTGTACACGTTACTTCTAGATAATACTCTTAAGTAGTTACTTCTCGAATATAGTACGAATAATTATCGAATTTGTAGATTTTTGTCGATAAAGTACGAGAACTGTGTTTGTGTAAATACGAGATTAAACAAGAGAAACAAAATTCAACAGTGATGAATTATTTAGTTTCGTAGATGCTTATTTATAGTAAAAGTAAGATCCTTTGGAATCTAGTTTTATTATTTCATTAGTTATTTTTGACGTATCGAATGATAAGTACCATTCGCCTCGTTGTTGCATTTTGAAAAACCAGTCAGAAAACGATGCAGAACATTTTTTTTCAACTTTTTTTGTATTTTCCAAAAATTATTAATTAAGCAGTTTTGTTAAGAATGCAATAACTTTCGAAAACATTACTGTGAAGAATAATTGAATCCAAGGTAGTTCTACAGTGAACTATTGAATATTCAATAATCGATGATCTGCAGTTAATTATAGATCTACTAGATTGTCAAAAGTTCTTAACGCATGCAACTTTTAAAAAGTCCGATTGTTCGATACTCATTCTTTAAGACAGTGTTACATGCGCCGTACGCTTTGAAAATTTGACCAGTAATTCGGGCATTAAACAACCGATCGGATTAAAAATTGGCAGGTACGCAGAGCATTATGGCAAAAACTGGCTCTTGGTATTTTTGTTTTCAAAATTTTTGCCACGATAGATATCCTAAAAACTTTAACGCTTAGTGCCTCGTCGCTTGCAACACTATCTCCAAAGTTGAGGGAAGAAAAACTAAGCGCCACTTTTTGCCATAATTCTCTGTGTATCTGCCTGTTTTTAATCCGATCGATTGTTCAGTTCTTGCTAGAGTACTGATCGAAATTACGAAGCGCACGTCACATAAAAATTACCGCGATAATGTTTTTGTATGGAATGAACAAGCGAAGTCGCACTGAGCCTCGAAAATATCGCACCGACCGACTGTGTTTGTTCTCTCATTCGCTCAAACACTATCGCGGCTTGGCTTCCTTTGCTGCGTCATATTCAAAAAATCAGTATCGCCCGGTCCTTTTAAGAACGTTTGTATTTTCGTTTCACATTGTCATTGAAAAACCGATCTACATTTGCCATATATATGCGCACGTGCTACAAATATGATCTTGCGAGTATGATTAAGGCGATAAATAAGGAAACAAATCAGTGATCCAATTGGTCATGTGTGTTATACGAATTTTACGGGCAACCGGGCGATTGTTGCCATTTGGGGACACGACTTACGTGCTGAATCGTGTCGATATCCAGTAATATCGTGGGGTATATATGAGACGCTTGACTCCCGAGACAATGGCAGAGGTAAAAAACACGCAGCTTGGACATGGGAACAAGACATCGTCTCTTGACGTCTGTGCTGACAATTTGCCTAATCGTCTCTAGGCTTGGCTGTCAAGCAAAATCCGCCTCTCAAGTGCAGATTGTAACTAATACTAAGGGCTACGACTCGAGTATCGAAGATGGACACTCTTTTACCGAACGTGAAAAGCGTGATTCCACACTTCCGGTCGAGGATGATCTGGTGACGCCTGTAAAAGATGAAGATCGTGCTAATCTCGAGCGCACTAACGACGATGGGGCTGAACGGCAGGTTAAAACTGGCGATAAGCCGAAAACGAGTGAGGGGCAGGTAAGAAAAACGAACTTTTTAAAAAAAAAAAAAATAAAAAAAAAACATTGCACGTCCGAATCTCGCCGCGACCGACTTGTTTTGTCTGCATGATGGAGATAAATAACGAAGGAATGATATAAATATAATAGTAATTGAATATAACAACATAAGTAATTGTTCGGCTAATCGTTTAAATACAACCATTTACAATTACACTATTTTTACATTGCATTTGAATTTGACAATTTTCGTGAATTTGTGATATAAATGTTCTTAAAAATTCGATTATTTTTTGGTTCTTTACACGTTAAATCGAATTACAGCAATTACTATGAATCAGATAATTTATGAGTCCTTATTTATCTTGTAGTTCTCACAATGATTTTGAAATTTCGGTTGTTTTGTACAAATTACAATGCTTTAACTTTCCTGAAAATTGAATTTTCAAATTCCTCGTAGAGGAATGTTTATTTCTCAACGCGGATATCGAGGGCGTGCACGACGGTATTATTGAACGAAGCAAAGCGTTTTTGTTTGAAGTCGTTTTCTTGGAACTCAATAGAGTAATCAATATTTTACTATAATTTGATTTTGCTACTATAGGTGCAAATAATTTTTTCCTTTAAACTAGAATAAAGTAAAAGAGGATTTCTTTCATTGTAATTTTGAATTATAGAAAAACGGTAGCAAAGTGATAAAAGTTACTTCAATGTAGACGGATAGCGTTATTGAATATTAAAGTATGTGTTATACACTTCAAAGACTTAAGGCACACAATTTTTAATTTGTCCGAAATTGCAGAATGGATTGAGAAGAAATTTAGATTAGCCAATGAAGAATTATGGCAGAAAATAAAAACTGTAACTCAGCTAAATTCCGTGTCGACCGGTTGCACTATGCCAGAGAATTTGTGATTTAACACTGTATTGGACGGCAATAGATAAAACAATGATAATTTTATGAAAATTTTATAAACATTGTTATATTTTTTATATTTTTTATATTTTTATATTTTTAGATACTTTTATAAACACTAGCGTTGTCAAATTTCTAATAAAAATCGGACAGATTTATGGGTAATTCTAGAGGGAAAACACATTTATGACTGATTAGGTTTGAATAAATGAAGACGTCGAGATTTTGTACCATTATGAAATTTTGAAACTTGGAATTTTCCGAATTAGAGTTATTTTTGTTTGAAGAGTTTGAGGGGTATATAACTTTTCAACTCTCATTTTTTAACTGCCTAGATTGTGAGATAAATATATTTGGTTACTAGTTCAGCACGACCCAATACAAAGAACTAGTTCATATAAAATATCGACTTGTTGATGCTCCAAGTACTTAAATAGTAGCCACGAAAGTGTTCAACGCAGTTTCAAAGAATTTAATTAACAATTTGCTCATAGATTGTGAGCAAACACAGTTGGCCGATCAATTATTATCTCATAATATAGAATGACTTCTTGCTACAAAAATGGTTTACTGCGCGATGAGCTCCTGTGCTATAATCATACTTATAATTGACACCTCATGATCGCGAAACGGCATTATTGATGATGCATTTTTGGGATAATGAGGTTCGATTGCCCGCGTACGTCTGAATAACGTACGTTTATATTGATTTTCATGATTTGAAAATAGTAAATCCCGATCATTTTCTAGGAACTTGCGAGGCCCGCCCGAGATTCGCCAGATTATGATCATGACAGCCATCATGTTAAGAGACACGTGGATTCGCCGGCATCGAACATCGCAATTATCCCACCACTCTCCTTCAAGGAACGTCTGTGTCTTATCGTCTCGAATATACTTGACGAATTCGACACGCTGAAACACCATGCAGCTACGACAGCCATAAACCTCAAAGGCAGATTGGGTTATGGAGCACATGATGGCGGAAACAGTGCAGTGGGAATTTTCGAACTTTTGTTGCGAGAACCTGATACTTTCCTCGCTAATCCGGCTATCTTTATTTCGGCTGTACCGACTAAACATATCCTTAATTCCCTCCAACATCTCAGAACCGCCATATCTCAACTTATGAGTCTTGCCTCAGACTGGATCCTGGATAGTACCAGCAACGGGGGCTTATTACAGATGCTTGTGAACCATCTTACGTCTGTAGAACACGGTGGATTTAGCGTTCTTGACCAATTCGGATATAGCTCTGGAGCGTCGTCGTCATCGGCGTCTTCGGCGGCATCATCAGCCTCATCTTCGGAATCATCATTGGCATCATATTCAGGAACGTCAGCAGCATCGAACTCCGCAGCATCAAGTGCTTCAGCATCGAGTGCTGGAAACAGCGGCGGTTCGGCCGATATTGAGAAAACAATAGATGTTCTCAGGGCTGCGGTGGATCTCATCCAAATCTTACCTGGTTTGATCTCAGAAATTGTTAATGTGTTCAAACCAGAAATTGCCTCGGATTCATTTGGCGACGGACTTCTCAACCATCCGCTCATCGCGGCATTGATTTCTTCTTCTACCTCATCGAGTGCATCAAGTGCATCGTCATCATCATCAAGTGCATCATCGGAGAATTCAAATTGCGACCAATCTTCTTCGTCCAGTGCCTCAGCAGCGTCAGCGGCCTCCTCTTCTTCTACCTCAAGCAGTTCTCAAGCTCCTGCCCAAATTGGATATCATAAGAAATTTTATACTAGTCAGCATCGGCCATCCTACGTGGGTGGCTATCAACCAAACTTTCAAGGAATATCTGGTGGTTCCTCCAGCAGTGCAAGTTCTGCGGCTGCCTCTTCAGCCAATAATGTCGGTTCTGGATTTGTTTACCCCAGTAATCGTGGATTATCTGGATCATCCAGTTCAGCAGCTTCGTCAGCTGCTTCATCAGCCAACAATGGAGTGAATTTCGGATCCGGTGGGTCCAGTTCCGTAGCGAATTCAGCAGCATCTGTCATCCGCCAACTTCTAAGCAGTCTGGGAGGATCCGATGGATCCGGTGCATTCGGCAGCGGAGCTTCCTCCGCTGCATTAGGTGCTAGCAATGTTGCTCCTATCTTCTTGGGCAGTAATCGTGGTGCACCTGGTCAATCTTCCAGCTCGGCAGCTTCTTCAGCTGCTTCTTCTGCCTATAATGCAGCATCCGGATTTGTTCCTTACCGTGATCAATATCTAATTCGTCCTGGAAGTTCTGGTAGTTCTGCTGCTTCCGCAGCTTCTTCGGCTGCTTCGTCTGGTAATAATGTTGCCTTTAGACCTGCCTCCTATGGTGGCCCGAGTTACTTCGGAGGTTCCGCTGGCAGTAATGTTGCATCCAGACCTGTCTTCTATGGCGGTTCGAATTATCCTGGCGGTTCCGGTGCATCATCTGGCGCCGCAGCTTCTTCGACTGCTTCATCTGCCAGTAACGTCCCTTTCGCACAGGGACCTGGATACTTGGCTAATCTTGGATCTGGTCAAGCCGACGCTGGGACGATAGCAGCCATTGGTCAGCTTCTCAGTAACTTTGGAGGAGCTGGTGGCTTTTCGAACTCCGGAGCTTCTTCGGCAGCGTCATCTCTCAGTAACGCTGCATCTAGACCTATCCTTTACAGGGGTCCAAGTTATTCCGGAGGTTCCGGTGGGTCATCTAGTTCTGCAGCTTCAGCGGCTGCTTCATCTGGTAGTAATATTGTCTATAGACCTGCCCCCTATAGTGGCCCGAGTTATTCGGGAGGTTCCGGTGGATCGTCCAGCTCTGCAGGTTCATCAGCTGCTTCATTTGGCAGTAATGTTATATCCAAACCTATCTCCTATGGCGTTTTGGGTTATCCTGGAGGTTCCGGCGGATCATCTAGTGCTGCAGATTCATCGGCTGCTTCATTTGGCAGTAATATTATATCCAAACCTATCTCCTATGGCGTTTTGGGTTATCCTGGAGGTTCCGGCGGATCATCTAGTGCTGCAGCTTCATCGGCTGCTTCATCTGGCAGTAATGTTGCATCCAGACCTATCTTCTATGGTGGTTCAAATTATCCTGGTGGTTCAAATTATCCTGGTGGTTCAAATTATCCTGGCGGTTCAAATTATCCTGGCGGTTCCGGTGCATCATCTGGCGCCGCAGCTTCGTCGAGTGCTTTATCTGCCAGTAACGTCCCATTCGCACAGGGACCTCAATTCTTGGCTAATCTTGGATCTGGACAAGCCGGCGCTGGGGCGATAGCAGCCATTGGTCAGCTTCTCAGTAACTTTGGAGGAGCATCCAGACCTACCCTTTACGGTGGTGCACGTTATCCTGGAGGTTCCGGTGGATCATCTAGTGCTGCAGCTTCATCGGCTGCTTCATCTGGCAGTAATGTTGGATCCAGACCTATCTTCTATGGCGGTTCAAATTATCCTGGCGGTTCCGGTGCATCATCTGGCGCTGCAGCTTCTTCGACTGCTTTATCTGGCAGTAATGTTGCATCCAGACCTATCTTCTATGGCGGTTCAAATTATCCGGGTGGTTCCGGTGCATCATCTGGTGCCGCAGCTTCGTCGACTGCTTCATCTGCCAGTAACGTCCCTTTCGCACAGCGACCTCGATTCTTGGGTAATCTTGGATCTGGACAAGCCGGCGCTGGGGCGATAGCAGCCATTGGTCAGCTTCTCAATAACTTTGGAGGAACTGGTGGCTTTTCGAACTCCGGAGCTTCTTCGGCAGCGTCATCTCTCAGTAACGCTGCATCGAGACCTATCCTTTACAGGGGTCCAAGTTATTTCGGAGGTTCCGGTGGGTCATCTAGTTCTGCAGCTTCAGCGGCTGCTTCATCTGGTAGTGATATTGTCTCTAGACCTGCCCCCTCTAGTGGCCCGAGTTATTTCGGAGGTTCCGGTGGATCGTCCAGCTCCGCAGCTTCATCGGCTGCTTCATCTGGCAATAATGTTGCATCCAGACCTACCTTCTATCGAGTTCCAAGTTATCCTGGAGGTTCTGGTGGATCATCTGGTGCTGCAGCTTCATCTGCTGCTTCATCTGGCAGTAATGTTGCATCCAGACCTATCTTCTATGGCGGTTCAAATTATCCTGGCGGTTTCGGTGCATCATCCGGCGCCGCAGCTTCGTCGACTGCTTTATCTGGCAGTAATGTTGCATCCAGACCTATCTTCTATGGCGGTTCAAATTATCCTGGCGGTTCCGGTGCATCATCTGGCTCTGCAGCTTCGTCGGCTGCTTCATCTGCCAATAACGTTGCTTCCGCACAAGGACCTCAATTCCTAGCTAATCTCGGATCTGGCCAAGCCAGCTCCACGGCGGCAGCGGTCATTAGCCAACTTTTAAGCAACCTTGGAGGATCCAGGGGCTTTTCTGGCTCTGGAGCTTCTTCGACAGCTTCATCTGCTAGTAATGCTCTATCCAGACCTATCGGTTATGGCGGTCCAAGTTATCCTGGAGGTTCCGGGGGATCATCTGGCTCTGCAGCTTCTTCGGCAGCATCGTCTGCCAGTAATGTTGCCTCCGGACCTGTGCAGTATAGTGGCCCGCGTTATTTTGGAGGTTCCGGTGGATCGTCCAGCTCCGCAGCATCGTCGGCAGCTTCATCTGCCAATAACATTGCATCCAGACCTATTTTTTACGACGGTCCGAATTATCCTGGAGGTTCCGGTGGATCATCTGGCTCTGCAGCTTCATCGGCTGCTTCATCTTCCAGTGATATCGCTTCCGCACAGGGACCTCGATTTCTGCCTAATCTGGGATCTGGACAAGCCGGCTCTGCAGCAACGGCAGCCATTGGTCAATTTTTAAGGAACATTGGAGGAGCCGGCGGATTTTTGCACTATCCCAAAGGTTATGGCGGACCCGTTGAAGCTATCCCCTATGGTGGCCCGAGTTATGTCGGAGGTTCCGGTGGATCGTCCAGCTCCGCAGCTTCATCGGCTGCTTCATCTGCCAATAATGTTGTATCCAGACCTACCTTCTATCAAGTTCCGAGTTACCCTGGAGGATCTGGTGGATCATCTAGCTCTGCAGCTTCCTCTGCAGCTTCCTCTGCACTTTCGACTGGCAATGATTTTGTATCTGCTCCTGTTCCCTCTATTGGCCAATATTCGCAAGGGTTCAGAGATCGAGATGGTTTTTATGACTCCGCAGCAGCGGCGGCTGCAGCGGCGGCAGCGTCGGCGGCAGCTTCATCTGGCAGTAATATCGCACCCGCACCTATCATTTACGGTGGCCAATATCTAGGCTATCCTGGCGTCTCCAGTGGACTTTCTAACGCCGCAGCTTCTGCGGCAGCTGCGTCCAGCGCTAGAGAAATCCCTATATACTCGCTTCCTTCTGCACCCACTTTCTACTCACAACCTACATATTCCAATCAATACTATCCGGGTAGTTATATCGGAAGCGGAAATGCTGCGAGTTCGGCTGCTTCATCCGCCGCTACCAACTCTTATCAAGTACCCACATTCTATTCTAATCAACCATATGGCCAACTCCAGTCATACATACCTACTGGCTATCCGGGATCGGCCATTGCTAGTTCTACTGGCTTATCTGGAAGCGGTTTTAGCAATCAGGGTTATTTCCCTACTGGTGGCATCGGCTTCAATAATCTCGTTGGGTCTGGCGCGGCTGCTGGTGCAGCAGCTTCGGCAGGGTCAACGCTTTATCCCGGCAAAAACCTCTGGCGTATCGGCCCTAGTTTCCATGGCCGAGATTGCAAATAAACTCTCAGGCTTATTTACAATCGTTCGTAAATAAGTATCCTTCACCGTAACCAGAAAATGCAACTTCACGAGGACAACGGCAAATCACGTTAAAGATTGTTACTTTTAATAATCCTGAAATAGTAATTATTATTTATTACATCTCTTATTTATTGTACAAAATAAAGCAAATAAAGTTAACATTGAAAATTGTGGTCTTTAAGTGTTGTTTTAGAATAATTGTTGCTAATCATTTCTTTTAATAGTGTTATGATAGTTTCGGGCTCATTAACTTCGACTGACCAGCGTCGATTGGACATTAATTAAGGTGGTGAGAGCGACCACGTATGAAGCCTATGTAATAACGTGGTTGAACGAGCCGCATCATTATTCCCTGTCGTAATCCTCTTTTTAGTGGGGACAAATCCCACTCTCCACCGCATGAAAGTGTACCCACTAACAACCACACACCCTTTGGCATTTTCATTTGGGCCCGCCTCGGAATCGCCCATACTGCAGTACCCGCAGATACCTATACTTACCCAACTTCGTGAGATGATATATATTCCTAATAATATTTCTACAACAAATAACGCTCCGAAATAATGACCGCCCAATATACAAAAAGTATTCAATAAGATATCGATAAATTTAATATCTTGCGATGACGTTTGAAGCATGTCTCATAATTAATTACATGAAAGTAGTCGCTAAAGAACCAGTATCTGATTTTTTTGGTTTTTCTTTTTGTAATCTTGCGAATTTTCTATCGTTTTGATAACAATATCTAGATGTTTCCTTATGTACAAAAAGATCCGAGTGATTATTATATATATAAATCCACACAGCCTTGGCTAGAGTCGACAGTCGACAAAGCTTTCGCATGCGACTAGAAAGGTGGAAAGATCAAATTAAAAAATAATTAGTATAGAAAAAAGACCTATGGCAAAATATTTTTACATGAAAACAATTAAAAAGTTTGCGATCGTCGAAAATAGGATGTAAGTAGGATGGATAAAAAATGTTTATCTTGTCGAAAACAGGACCCTTTTTTCTTTAAAATTTAGATAGAATTAGTTTGACATTTGTCATTCTTCTCATATTCATATTGCGTGGATTATATATTTAACCTGATTTAACAATGTAGTTTTAATAATACAAATAAACATGCGGAATTACAACTTATCACATAATTACAATAACAAACGTGGAAAGGAAAGGGATTAGTCGCGCGTCGACCAGTGATAAAGTTATATTCCGCATAAACCTCATCGAGATAATAGGGGCCCACCTTATCTGGTGGGCTATTACGATTCTCGAAACGAGTGCAAATGACGAAAGTGAGCGGCTCACCCTATTATGGTGAATCTCACTAGGTGAAAAGACGAGATTATCCGCGTGAGTTTACTCGACACGAACTTCTGTGTCGAGAACCGCCGTGCGCATGCTCGTGAGCGTGATTTGCCTGCATTTGCGTGGAAGTCCCATCGAAAAACTCGAAAAACAAACATAACTCCATTTTTGTTGATCGAAGAATAAAAGTTAGCGATATCCGTCAATTTAACATAACGGAGAACGAATTTCGTCGATTTTACAGGTTAATCCCTTTATGCCTATAGAGGTTATATTTATCAATAGTTTACGTTTAGAATAGAAAACAAATAAAATGGTATGTACAAATTAAACTAGTATTCAATAACTTTGATGTATATTAATACCAAATTTAATGTGTGAATATAGTGCTCACCAATTTTTTTTTATTTCCACTATTGTACCTTAACCTTCCCCGTCCAAAATCTTCATGTTCTTTCATATATTTTAATAATATCTTTTTTTTGTTCTTCAGTAATATTCATTTTACAAAATTTGTATCACGCATCACACAACGGTTAAATGTACTTTGTAAATATGGCGCCAACTTTCGTGAAAATATAAGATCCCTATGCCGGAAGTACCTAGTTATTTCACATTTTCACTCGAAAGATCCGTAATAGGGTGAGTAAACTCACGTGAGATGAAAATGCGAGAAGTGAGTAAACTCGCTCGAGAACCGTAATAAGCTCCCAGGTGTAGAGGTATCAAATCGGATTTTTGCAAAAAATGACACGTCCGTCGTTTAAAAATAATAAAAAATATTTCAAACGAATGAAGACGGCTTTCTACATGGCATTCAATTGATCAGCGAGTTCTTGTTCAGTTTGGCTCGCAATTCGTTGTCTGCGAACTTTTTCGGTGGTTTCCCACGCTTTTCGTTTCTTGCATAAAAATCAGGAGTTTAAAATTTGTTGAGCCACTCGAAACATTGTGTTTTACCAAGAGCATGTTCACCATAAGCTTCGACCTTCGATGCATTTCTGCAGTAGTTTTCTTCAAATGATAAGAAAAAACTAATGCTGTCCGGAAGTCGTAGTTCGTAAGGACAAAACTCGACATATTTGAGCTTAGAAAAAACTGTAGTGGCGTATGGAACTTGGGTCGTTGTATGTTCAAAATCTTCGTCAGTCGTTAGAGGGAGATGATGGTACTCCAGAAGCGGTCTTGCGGTCCCTAAACGTTTTTATCTTATATATAAAAATGGAAGAATGTTTGTTTGTTTGTTTGTTTGTCTGTCTGTCACGAGTAAGCTCCTATACCATTCGTCTGATTGCGATGAAAATTTGGTGAATTGTAGTCCGCACACCCGAGAAGGTTTCTGCGTTATTAGAATAATTTTGATTGCCAAAATAAACGCGTACGGGGCAAAACAAAATTAACATTTATGTATACCTATATAGAGAGATTATTTGACAGCTGTCAAAGTATGCTACCAAAATGACATGCGAAATAAAAAACACGCATTTGTTTTAACGACTCGATCGACTCGATATTACACATATCGATTGCATAATTCATTTGACGGCGAATGTCAAATTAAGGAGGATTATCTGATATCGAGTAAGTCAAACGAAAAATTTGTGTGACAAGCGTAGTCAATTCAGCATGTTTGACGATGCCGCGAATGCTTAATCTCGCAAAAACTACTATTATTCGAGACAAATTAATTTATTACGAACCTCATGAGTACTTAATCGATTTTATGAAGCTCTACAAATGTTCCTTAGATATTGTTTTATTAATTCTGCAATTTTGTTCAAAAACTGTTTGTCAATGGTTGTGAATTTAATGTTCGTAGACGGAAAAACCACTGAAATCCACAAACGTACGTTTTAATTTAGGACAAATATGTTTTTATTTATGTCCCGCGAACAAGGTATCCTCGAGTCTTCAAATTTAAAGAACATGACTTTATAGATACTGATAACTATATTTTGATTTTTTAATCAATATATGTTTGTTAATTCGCTGACAAGATAAATTTCCTTAATCGTGATATTAAATCGGGAAACGATTGGAAGATATACACGTCAGTCACAAATGAAAAATACATTACGAGCTTCAGAAACGGACGAGCAACGAGAAGCAAGACAGGAAACAGTTAGAGTACATACGACGACGTACAAACTTTCTTAAAATAACAGCAATAACAGACGAATTAATTAACAAAGTTTTTGAAGATATTGAACATAACTACAAAAAACATATGTGGTTAAGGGAACGTGCTATATTAGCAACAAAAACTCCAATGTCAAGTATATAAATTTCACGATTCAAAAGAGAATATCATGAGAAACTACAACGTACAAGTGGATTGCTGCTTTTATTAATCAAGAACAAGTTGTTAATTATCCAACTGAATTCCTGAATTCGTTTCATTTACCAGGCATAGCGCCGTACGTTGTAACATTGAAAACGGCCGTGCCTATCATACTTTTACGAAACATCAATCCACCATGACTTTGCAACGGTACTGGGAAAAATATGATGAACAATATCAGCGAAACTACAATTTAAAAAAGGAAAATTTGAAGGAAAAGACGATGTACTGTTGCCACATGCCAATGATACCAAAATATATGTCATTCGATTTCAAACGTTTGCAGTCTCCGGTGGGACTCGCATTTGCAATGCCCATCAACGAAGCACGAGGACAATCGCTAAAAATGTCTGTAGTATAGATTATATTTGGAAATTCTATACTCCGCATATGGACAATAAAATAAAAAATATTGTGTGTCAAATAAATTATGACACTAAAACGGCGTTGCAACGCATGCCGGGTACCGCTAGTTTCTTATATTTTCTTCAAGACTTATACGTCAATAAGCCAATGTCAATCTAAAATTATTTTGAAAGTATGACAAATAGTAAAGCTACGATAACTTAAAGTGGCCGCCGTATTGTTAGTGTCAAAGTAATCCTTAAACTTTAAGCGCTTTTTTCGAATTGTAAGTTGACGGTATGTGGAAAGTATATTATTGGATTGAGTTTAAATTTTAAACGGCTCTATTAGACATATTTGTGCGTAAGATGACACTGTAAAATAATATAGTTTGCAAGTTTACAATTTCTTATGCATCATCAATCACAAAAGCATACGTCGCCTCTGGTAGTTTGATTTAAAAACTAACCATTTTCATGGTTTGAAACGCCATTCGAGTAAAAAAGAATGAATTTGTATTCTTTTCCTAACTCAACATGCTTTTTTTAAGTTTACAGAAAGTGTTGTCGAGAGGTATTAAAAATTCGTAAACGTTGGAAATACCGAGACGTTAAAAAAGTTGTTGGTTTGATAGAGAATGCCATATGTGTATTGGATATACAACAAAACATGGACTTCGAATCGACTTTGTCCTAGAATATCTCAGTTTGCAAAAAATAAATAGTCCAACTGTTGCAACAATGGGTATTGTGCGGGGTGGATTGATGCCTTATGAAAAGAATTTTATTTCATTATTCTAAATAACACCAATATGGGACTGTTTGTTTCTTAACATAACGAATGTATGTTTAATGAACGTATAATTTACATTTGGGTCAGTGGAAATGACTGAACGTGGCAAAAAAATTGCTGATAATGCTCGACTTTTGTGTCGGGCTGTCCATGCTTACTCCTTGATCGACAACCTGACCATTATACTTATCTTCTTGCTTCGATTCTTCGACGATTCGTGTCAATTGAATCTGAACACTCGTGATTCGAGAATCTCCGAACGCGGAAGTTTATTTTGTACAATAATAACGAAAAAGGAAAATAAGGCAGCATGGTTCACCAGCCATTATCAGTTTTTTTCTGCCTTTTGTTCATATTCTCAATAATTATCGAATCAAAAATCGTTGAAAGTTTGGACGTATTTGATTCCGACGAATCAATCGAAATACCAGTACGAAGACGAAACGAAAATCGACGTCCACATAGAAGTTCATCAGCTTCTCGCAATCTGTCACAACATAGACCAATTCTGGAGCTTGTACTTGGGATTCTCGATACTTTTCACTCATCTACGAAGGCAGAGCTCAGAAGAACGAAATTGAGAAACGAGAGGCACGCCATTACGGATAATCGGAGTCAACGCGAAGGTGCTTCTTGAATCATGAAAATGAGTCCAATACTATAAATATTTATACGGTTATTTAAACTGTTATTTATGCTATATCTTTATAGCTTGTAGGCCTTTATTTATTTTAAACTATCGTTGTAGTGGAAGCTTTTAAAACCTATATTCGAAGTACGATACATACACTCTCAAAGTGATCAATCAATTGATCAAACGTATTTTTTCTCTATCTATTATATACGATAATTATGAATAAAACTTTAATTATTTATTGACATTACTATTTTTATTCCGTCTATTAAAATGTATCAAGTCTCAGCACACATCACATACGTATAAAAGCCTTCACATTTCATAATTAGGTATCTCAAGAAAATATCTATAGTCGACAAATTCGTCAAGAAAATGTGCTCAATTACTTTGTTAATAACATAATTTTTCAATTTAAAAATTTGTTACTTTAAATACGGTCCTCTAAAAAAAGTCCTTTGTCCTAATTATTGTGATTCCTAAGACTTCCTAAAATCTCAATATTATAAATGCGAGAATCGGGTTTAAAACCGAATTGCAAATTCATAATTTGTAAATTATTATTTGTGCTTATTTCTATTACTTTACGAACTTTTAATGCCAATTTAAGTGGAATTGTGGAGAACCATAGTTAAATGTGCATACGAAGAGAAAGATGTGTTTCATTCATTAAACTGGTACCCACGGATGTCCACGAAGTATACACAAAATTGTTTTTTGATGATAACATCTTTATTATCGGTTGACTCCGAACTTAAACGTTTGCGAGCTGATACATTTATATATATGTGTAAAGCAAAAAAACAAAATGATTCGACCAACCGAAGAATGACTCACTCTTAATTCGTGGAACTGCAAGGTCAAACTTTGGAAATATTAGTTGTAATCACATAGTCCAATAACAGTAAACAGCGAAATTGTATTGGAATTCGAAATGTTAACTTATGAGTGAATTTTTGTCGAACATTCCTAATATGTAAAGCATAAAATATAAAGTAACGTAAATCGTGAATCTCAAATCTCCCTCTCTATCTAGTTAATCTTAATTACTTGACTTTACTCAACTTACAACTTTAACTTACAAAAATTACACGAAATATTAGCAATTAAGTTTTGTAAACGAGACTTGTTGTAACACACACATTGGCCTACCCGCAAAGAAAAACCTTTAATAATATATACATGGGCTCGACAAATGATCTTGATTCCAGGCATATCATTGTTTTTTGAGTTACCCTACTTGTTAAATTTTTGTTCGATCCAATGATGAGAACTTTCCTTCGACACAAATTACACAGAATTATAATTCTAAGTAATATGCGTAAGTAGAATTGTAATTCTACGCAATTTACAGCCTTAATAATAAAATGCCAACAAATTTCCACTGCATCTTCCATTTTTAACAATGACGAACGTGTATGTGTTTAATCAGCAACTCGAGAATACTCGATGTTCTCGAAAGTTCGTAGAAGGCCGATCATGTGTGTTGTACAAATGCAATGACGTATAGTAAAATTACACGCTGGTCATTTACTCTTTGCGAAGTTATCTTCAACGTTCGTATGAATGATTTATGAACTTTCGATAAGAATTCAACGGATGAATTGCGTAATCTATTCATACCTATACATCTAACCCAGAAACAAATTTTCCACAATTGTACAAATGGCTAATGACTTCATAGACAACCGCATTGACATGGTCGTTTGAACATTTGTTATGTATTCACCCAATTCCACTATCATATCACGAACATCTCGGAAGAATATGTGATGTATAGATTTTTTGATCAACTCAAAAACTTTCTTGGCCTTTTTGTTATATTTTTAACCAAGACATTGTAGCAAGCGATATACAGATTGTCCCATCATAATTTGTCAGTGGAAATCAGTCGAGAAATATTAAATCAAATTGCGACACATTGTATAACTAAACAAATAACAAATTACTGGAATGAACAAACAACAAGAAACGCGCGACCAAATAAATCGAAAAGGACAAATAAATAACTAGTAAACGAACGAAGAAGTTAACACTCGTATAAAAAATCAGTCATCGAAACGAGCCAATAAAGCAAACGAATATACCAGATGTAGAAGTATGAAACCGGATTTTGTTTTCGTCTAAATCATACGTCGGTTGTTTAAAAAAAGATAAAACATATTTCACTAATGGAGACGGCTTTTTGCGTGACATTTAATTGATCCGCATCGTTGTTTGCGAACTTTTTCGATGGTTTCCCACGCTCTTCATTTCTCACGTCAAAATTACAACTTTTTAATTTCTTGATCAACTTGAAACATTGTGTTTTACCAAGAGCGTGTTTACCATAAGCTTCGAGAAGCATGTTTGCCGAAGTTTCAGCAGCAGTTTTCTTCACATGTTAAGAAAAAACCAACGCTGTTCGCAAATCGTATTTCGTAGACAGAAAACTCGACATGTTTACGGTTATAGAAAAATTATGGAGCCTGTATAAGGAGACCGAACTCTATAATGCAAAGGTGGTGACACTCTCCTGTCATGTAGTAATTCGGATAGCCGCCGATGGCGGCGCTGTCGGCGAACTCAGCCAAATCAACACACAAAAATTGTGTACGTGAGCTCTGGTCCATGTAAACACGACCAAAATCGCTAAAAAAAAGCGTGTCTCTGCCGACAGCGCTTCCAGTGATCAGAAGTGAAACCAGTTGAGAACCGAAAAATGTATTGTGTTCGGTCTTCTTGGAACGGTGCATGTATGGAGTCTGTATAAGGAGACCGAACATAATACTTTGCCGCCAAAAAAGATGGTCACGCTTTTCGGTTCTCAACTAGTTTCACTTCTGACCACTGGAAGCGCTGTCCGCAGAGAAATGATTTTTTTTGAGCGTGGTTTGTCCTGTTTACATGGACGACAGCTCATGTACACAATTTTTGTGTGTCTGATTTGGCTGTCGTTCGCCGGCAGCGCCGTCATCGGCGGCTATGCGAATTACTACGTGGCAGAAGAGTGCGACCAAATTTGCATTATAGAGTTCAGTCTCCTTATACAGACTCCATAGGTGCATGGAACTTGGGTTGTTGGATGTTGTTGTTATCTTCGTCAGCTGTTAGAGGGCCATGATGGCACTGCAGAAGTAGGGTGGGTCTAGGAAGAGTGTGGCAGATAATCCGGAAGCCGCCATGTTGAGATCAAATGGATAGAATTACGCGCGGTTTTCAAAAGCGTATTCCAATCATATGTAAATGCGAAAGATCATTTATGTACTTTCTACTATGATTCTGTAACTCGTTATGCAGTTCTGGTATCGTTATCGGTGTATTTTTACACGAAAAGTGTTGCATACTCACACCGAGACCAATTATGCCGATATTGTGGCATAATAAGTTATAGAATCGCACGTGTGATAAATTAATTTTTACCAGATTGAAAAGGATATAAATAAATAATAATAATCACGTATTATTTTGTATAGGAGTCGTCAATTTATTGAAAAACATATTTTTACATTAATAAGTGTAAAAGTACAACTGCAGATCATGTAAAAAATTTGATTGATATTCCATAAAGCGTATGTATAAATAAACAAAATAATACAACATATTAGAAATAACTATGTAGTTGATCAGCGTAAAAAAATACTACGAAATTGTGTGTATATATAAATAAAAAGGTAATGTAAATAAGGGTATCAATAATATTCTACTACAGAGTAAAAGTAGAAATCATGGAATCTTAATACTTAGTATCCACAAATTATTAAAGAAAATCATTTAATAGAATATATATGTTCTTCATCCATCATACCTTTGCTGACGATGAAATAAATCGTCAAGTACATATTTTGAAATATGCACAATTTATTAATTCTTTAGATTCTTCAATGATCCTTTTATGTACATGATCTGAAACAAATGTGTTTTCCACACATAATTAATATGGTCACCTCCAATATTTAATAACAAAATTTTGAATTTAACATATGGATTATAAGTTCCTTCCTATTATAGTAAACTAGTTATTGCAATGTAATGAAACATAAACATACTAAAATATTTTTCTTTAAGAGCTGATGGTTCACGGTCTCATATAGCATAAAGCAACATACTAACCTATGTCTATATATGTGGAAATAGCGGAAGTTGGTCTCAATATGGCGGAGCCAATCAGCGAAGAGCCCCTACATCAGCCACACTCTACTTAAACCCACTCTAGATCACCTAAGCATTACAGAGTTTGGTCTCCTCATGCAGACTCCATACTACCTATCAACAATGGAATCTAAATCCTCGAGACAAAATTAATCAAACTTGGCACTCTGCACCATTCGACTCCAAAATATTTCTCAAAAACCCACAATCCAGTACATCATTCCTCCTCTCCGACTTCCTAAAAACTACGCCATTTCTAATATAAAATGGCTTCCAACAAGCAACCTGTTACCTCTGCGAACTTGGCCGATACTCAATATTCCTAACGCTCCGAATATCACTAGCAACGGATAGGATCCCTATCCTACCAAAATCATTCGCTGAAATACCTGGTTGGTTATGGCCTAAGACCGCATTGTGTCGTAGCCAAAGTATAGAAGAAGAAGAAGAAGAAATACCTGGTTACTAGATTCGTCATAGCCACAAAATAATAATAAGAAGAAGAACAATGGAATCTGGTAAGAAACAAATTTTTGTACAAACAAAAAACTACCTTTTATTATGAACGAACACTTGATGTCTTACAAAATGATTTGAATAACGCATAAACTGGATTTTTACGTTATCTAAACAGTTCCATTTTATGTAGAATGCCTCGTATTCTCATGTAGATGCACATTTACATATCGCGAGAGATAAATGAATATATGTATGATTTTTTGTACATATATGATTCAGACAAATATATAGAAATGTTTGATAGTAGGACCTCTGACACTAGCTCGCACTTATTGAATAGTGGTGGTACATGAGCTAGTCAAATCTTGAATCTTGTTCATTCAGTTCATAACATTCGCTTGAAACGTTTGAGCCAAGATCCTCCGCTAACTCGTTGTAATAATCATATACTTTTGTCCATAGAAAAGACACAGAGTTTTCACAATGGGTCGTTGGTTCCTCGTTACCTTCATCTTCGCTTGCCTCTTCTACTTTGTACAGGTAAATATTTTTCTGATCAGTCATGCACATCGCAATCACGCTGACCAATATAAAATATATTTTTGTTATGACTTTTGGCGAATATTCAAGTTTGATCTGAATAACCGAATATTGACAATATTTTTCAACTTATCTTTCTACTACTAGCTAGTCGATATTACATACGTAATAAGCAATATAATTTGTTATGATTTTGTTAAGCCTTATTCGGCCTGTCTCGTTCAAATACTATTGTTAAATTATATTGGTTCCATCTGCAAATGGTTATATGAATATGGTAAAAATAAATAATATGTTTGCCCCGAGAAACAATGGCATGGCATTGTATTATGTGAAACGAATAAACCCAAGCCTTTCTTTTCCAATTCTCACTATTGTTTATTTTTTAAAATCGTTTTTATTGTGATAAAGTGTATTAATCATTTTAGAAAAACAACTCTAACGAAAGTTTATTTATTGGCGCAACGTTAATCTCCCACAAAGAACACTTTTTGGGAAAAATTCTCGAACTTGACATTTGTCTCTAAAACAAATGATAAAAGTCTCAAAAAGTTATGAAGAACAAAGCTCTTATTCCTTCTTTTCCGAATGCATTGCACTTTCTTTAAGATTGCAAGAATAATGCAAAACGTCTGACAAACTGTAATTTTTAATGATTGTTTGAAATGTTGTTTTTGTGACGTGCTCAATAAATTGCCCAAACACTAATGAAATTGGTGAGAAAGATTTGTTGGAATTTCTTTCATCTCACTTTGACTTATTAATGTATCTTACGGTAATGATTATCCCTTACATAATTCAAAACTTGTGCGCAAAATTTTCATTTTCTTCCATTAAAATAAATTTAAAAATCGTAAAATTAAAGGGAAATAAGAATTGTTTTTATTAACACGAACGCTGCATCTAGAAGTGAACATGGATAAGAATTGAAATGAAAAAAAACTAACAATTATTATCTGATTGCACACTACGTATATACGTGGTTATGTAACCTCGAGCAAAATTTTAAGGAGTAGAAACATCTTATCTCGGTGTTCCATGATCCCCGAGCATATCGGGTCGGGTCACCGGTTCAAAGTTTAAGACAGAAAATCGTGGATCTCTTATTCAACTTGTCTTTAGATTTCGAACACGTATTGAATAACTGTGTAAAAGATAAAAATAATAACTTCCTGCAAAGTATTTGTTCTCGATTGTGACTTTCACTATACAAATCGACATTCGATATTTTCGATATTTGATTATTTTGCCATCGCCAATTTCTATAATTATGGCAAGGGAAAATTAAATTGAAAAAAAATTGTTTCAAAGATTATCAAACTATATTTTTTATTATATTGTATAATAAATTATGCGACTGATTAATTAACAATAATGATTTTAAGAAGGAAAAGTCGTACAAAAATCAATGAACTTATGATTGGAATACGAGTAATAAAAAAAAATTAAATCACAACAATTTTTACCTCGTTATTCCCATAACAGACACAATATAGATTTAACAAAAATATTTGCAAACACGTAATCTACAATTAAGAAGGTAGTTGATGTGATATAATGATAATAATAAGTTTCTACGCAATATCCTGGAAAACTTTATATTCGATGTTATAATGTTCATTCCATCGCTTTAGCCCATTGTAAATCGTATGTTTGATTACAGGCTTTCCCACAGGCTGCTGCACCAGCTGAAACAACAACGGCTTCTAGTGATATCGAGATATCGTTAAGCAACATTATGGAGACCATGCAAAATCAGCTGAAGCAAATAATTGAGAATCCCAATTTGGATAAACTCGTTCAGGACGGTCAAAGGTTATTGGAGAATGCGGCTGCGTCCATTCAAAATGAGGCCGCTAAGATCGTGCCAAAGACCAACTAAAATGCTGTTTCTTTTTTTCAATTGCAATAATTCGACAACGGTCAATGATGTGTGCAGACACCAATCTTGAATTATTTTACATATTTGTACATTATAGAATAAAATTGGAGATACAGTGATAGAACGCGTCTGCTTTCTGGTTGTTTCTTCCAAACCTTTATGAAATCCTTATATTTCACTGACTGATAATTTTCCTATCTAATGAAAAATGAGTCAAAATGCTGCAAGAAAAATCGACTAACTAGTATAATCGATTAATGTTCCACTATAGTATTATTAAATAATTAAAATTAAAGCGAATCACAAAGCAGAGATCTTTGAACAATTCGACGAATGGAAACACGTGGTTATATAGTCTCGAACGTTTTGTCAGCACATGTACAAAACGTAAGTTGACATGGGTCAAGGTAATCGCGACGGTTCATTCGGATAAGGAAAGATAAAAAAGATACGATGCTCTCGACTTTGAAAGTCACTGCATAAGTATCATACGTGGATATATATGTGTGTGTTGTAAGATTACCAATACTGAATCACGTTTCAGTGTCCACGATAAATATTGCAGACGTTTCCAAATGATCTTTGACCTCTGAAATCGATCGTCTGGTCTAAGGAATCTTAAATAGATATCTATATACAGGGATACATATCTGTATCCCATTTCAAATCCTCAGTTGAATATCGTTGAACAATAACATTTTTAGAAAACATATTTCGTAAACAAATTTCATGCTTTGAAGAAGAACGTAAAACGACATTGTACTCATATTTCAGAAAATAACATTTTTTTTACGTATTAAAATTTGAAAGAAATTTCTGAATTTTTATAAATTTTCTACTCGAAAAATAATAATTTTCATGAAAAGTCGCGGAAAGGTAAGGAGAAAGGGGATGAAAATTCTTAAATTTAACTGAATATTCTTCTAGGATATTATTAATACAATTATGATTCAAAAAATCACATCACTCTAGAAGACTAAACAAATATTTGGTTTCCCTATTGAACGATATCTTCGAGTCACAAAAGTTAAGGTACAATAAGTTTTATATCGGGAAACTTATTCAAGATGTTGTTTCATGGACCGAACAATGACACTCGAAACGTGACACTCAAAATAACTCGAAACGTAACTTCGACAAATCTTTATCAATTCAGTTGAAACTTTAACTGTAACTTTAAAAGTAGATAAATATTCCAGAGAATTCTTTTTCTAATTTCTCGCCTAAGGGTTTTTTTTAACCGCGCAATATTTTTGTAAATTAATACTTAAAAAAATCCACACGTCTTTCTCTAGCTAATCATTCGCAGAATTTATAAATTTTTGGCTATTTGTCCGAAAAGTTCAAAGATTATGGGAGGTTTATTTCCGGGATAATCTGTCCTATTTCGAAATTTCGAAATTTCTAAAATGTCTTCGTATACGTTTCAAACTACAGAGAATAAGGCTCTTTTACCAAATTTCTTATCTCTTTTGTCATACACTTTGAAAAATGGCGTTGCCTATCCCCTAGAGTTAACATTTTTACTTTAATATGTAATTTCATTTCATGATATGAAACCCCTCTCATAGTCATACGCTTAACAAGTTTACACCGAAAAATATACAGATTATTAATTTTGCCAAATTATAATTTTTTTCTGCATTTTTCACCCTAAGTGTCTATTGATGCTTTTTTCATATACACATAATTACAATACAATTGTTAGAACGTGGACAAGAGAGAGAATGGGATTTCTCGAATTATTTCGTACGAGTCTTTCAAATAAATAAATAAATCCCCAACTTCATTTAAGGAGCAAACCACTTTAGAGACAGATAAATATAGCAAAATTTGCGATTTTTTTCGAAGATACTAAATGACATCGTAATTCCGTAAAAAGGTCCTTATTATACAAGTATTGAGGAGTGTTTATAAATTTTTATTTAATAAGAATACATAAAAATGCCTACAATTTTTCATTAGATCTGTCAAAGAGTATGCACATATAAAAATGAAGAAGCGAGGAGTACCCCATTCCTGATTATGCCAAAACGATGATGAGTTGACATTGGGGCAAAAGAGAAAGCTGGAGCTTTTTGACTCAAATTTCTCATAAGTGAGTTGACTTTTTGGTCAAAATATGCCAAAAGCAAACTAACTTCGGTATCCTAGGATCTACTTCATTGTTATTTTCTTTTGTACGAAATATCAACCGAAATATTCGTAAACAAAGATTCACGAGCTTTAGTAAGACCATATAACATTAGTAAAATCTTTTCTTTTAACGATTAATCTTTTTTTTTTATTTCTATATGTATTTATTATTTATATAATAATTTCATTGTAATATTAAAAATATCAGAAATGAGACAGTCGATACGGGCAAATGAAATAATCAAATAACATTTTCAAAAAGACAAAAAAAATAAGGAAAAAAATATGAAGTTGTAAACACTGATGCTGTTTATAATAAATCGATTTATTAACTACAAAGTTGCTCTATTGATCCGTTAACGGATCGAGAGCATTTAAAAAATCGCTTCGAGTTTAATTTAAATACAATAACGATAATAAAAAATATCTAAAAGCCATAACAAATTTCTCAAGATTTTCCAAATATGAAATCGACACTTACATGTTTTTTTAATCTTGAAGTATAAGACATACTGAAAAGATTAAGAATTTTCTATTAAAAATAAATGTTTCAATAACATATTGATAAATCAGTGATGAAAGAAATCATCTTCATTGATGTCACTCAGCAGTAAAAAATACAAAATGATTCTTAACATTCCACTCTGGTTTGCAATTCTCAATAAAATTCAAATTATCAATATTGGAATTTTGATGGGAAGTTAAAAAATTGAAAACCAAATGTGTTATTCGTTATTTTCAGAAAAATTCCTTACAAATGTCCAGTGTCTATTTTAAATGTATAATTGGGGTCCTAAGAAATCGTAGGGTACACCAAAGTTTCAGACCACGAAAAAATCTCAACATTATATTTATAAAAGTATTTTAACGCATGGAAAAATTTCGAAAAAGTGTTGGCACGTGGGAAGTTACAATGTCAGATTGAAATGTTTGCAAGATCTCTTGCCTCTCGATAAATTCAGGCACCTTTCAAACATTTAAACCAGGATAACCCATCGAAAAAGGAATATGAGATTTTTCAGACTCTCTTAAAATCAAAATATCGACTGACACAAATTTCATTTAGTAAGTCTCTGATAACTGATGGCAAAACAAGTATTGCCACATTCCATCTAGACAATTCTTATGCATCAACACGTATTCGACCGAGTAAACCAAAGTATGATCTAGGCATAAAAATCTTTTATAATCCTAATTCAAAATTCAGTTTGGCTAATCCAAATTGTTTTTGTTTTCCATTCATGAATATGTACATGCTCGTCTCAAGTGCAGGTATGTTGTAAAGCGAAGATCCTTTGTTTTTTTGTTTCAACATGTTGCTGGGATCCTCTTCCACAGTAGTCATCGACGATGGAAGTTTATTGAAATAAGCCAAGCCGTAAAAATACAAGAAGAGATACCATTCGACTGACCTTTTGCCCCTGGTATCGTTGATAAGAATTGCCTATATAAATGGGAATTATTCCGTGTCAAGTTTCATCAGTCTTCCTTTCGATTCGGTAGTCGAGAGTTCTCCAGAAGTGTCGTATTCTCAATTTCGTAATTCATATAAATAAAGATGAAGGGACTCGTTATGTTCGTACTGTTCGTCTTCGTGGCATTTGCTTTCGCTCATCCCAGAAGCGCAAAGTCGGAAACAGCTCCAGCCAATCAATTGCCCCAATCATCGAGTGGTGAAGCACCCCAACTCGTTACTTTCATCACCGACGCCCAGGCCAATATTCAAAATCTTAGCAAACAAATTCAGGAACAGCTCAATCTCCCGGATCAAGAGACCGCTATAAACACGATTAAGACGCAGAGCACGAATCTCGTCAATAATGTTCAGTCTTACATCACCCAAGTCTCCGAGGATGTGAGTCAATTCAAGATTACAAATTGGAAATAATATTTTTCATTTCTTTTTTTTTATGCGTAGAATACGATTGATACCATATCGACTGGTATGTTTCTCCGTAGCGAAAAAATTGTAGTTGTGCCAAAAAGGTTGAGTGATAATTGACCCAAGGATCTTAAAATAGTCGAACAAACGATAAAAATGACATTTTACAAAACATGTTTATTAGACTGTGCCATTTTTGGGCAACTTTTTTTTTCTTCCTACTCACAGGCTTTAAACTTATAAAAAGGTAAAAAAAGAAGCCTGTATAAATTTTAGCTGGAAATATTAATATTTAGAGGTCGCTTAAACACATCTCTATTTCCCATTTAAATAACACAGGGAAAAAAAAAATTTCTGTCGGAATTTTATAACACGGTCATGGCATATTCCACAAATAAACTGCCGGCAGAATCTTATGCAGAATTGAATGCTCTACAAAAAAGCCCTCATATACTTTTTTGATAAACTTAGCCATTCAAGGGATATTCGAGTTCAAAGAGTATGAAAATTCATCGTGTTTTGTTAATATTACCGCAAATCTATCGACTCTATTGAAAAAGATCAAATGACTTTTGTGTAGATTATTAAATTTACTATCAAAATTCTTTAATTTATAGTTAATAAATGTTGATAGATTGTGTTTTTAAGACTTTAGACACTTATTTTTTGCCAGAAAACTGGTTCTGATGAGCTAGTACTTGTCGCAATACATCTATAAAAATTGGACAAAATACTCACGACTAAAATATCATTCTTTATTCCCAATAACAGAGAAAAACGATATTTCCTCACATTTTTTAAAACAAATTTATTCATTAAAAATTATAAATATTTCATAATTTATTACAGAGCACAGGTTTTCTGGCAACAAAATAAGTGTCTAAAGTCTTAAAAAACCATCTATCAATATTTATTAACTATAAATTAAAGAATTTGGATAGTAAATTTAATAATCTACACAAAAGTCATTTGATGTTTTTCAATAGAGTCGATAGATTTGCTGTAATATTAACAAAACACGATGAATTTTCATACACTTTGAACTTTGAACTCGAATATCCCTTGAATGGCTAAGTTTATCAAAAAAATATAGGAGGGCTTTTTTGTAGAGCATTCAATTCTGCATAAGAATCTGCCGGCAGCTCATTTGTGGAATATGCTATGATCGTGTTATAAAATTCCGACAGAAATTTTTTTTCCCTGTGTTATTTAAATGGGAAATAGAGATGTGTTTAAGCGACCTCTAAATATTAATATTTCGAGCTAAAATTTATACAGGCTTCTTTTTTTACCTTTTTATAAGTTTAAAGCCTGTTAGTAGGAAGAAAAAAAAAAGTTGCCCAAAAATTTCCGAATTTCAACATGTTGTTTAGTTTCCTTAAAAACAAATCCCAAAGTTTGCTATATTTTTCGACCGCTAGAGTGGTTACCCCCTTAATGTCAGTCACTTTCATTAGCACTCAACCACTGACCCTGAAATTTTAGACACAAGCGGATTACCATTTACAAAAATTTCCATCAATTCTTTTCATTAACCGAACATAATCTGGGAAAAAAAAAATTTTATGATATTTTTAGGATAACTCATCTAAAGTGGAACGAGAAAATGGATAATTTGATGTTTATTCTTGCAAAGATTTCTTCCTACTTCATTTACCTATGCAGATTTTTTATAACACAAACTCAATATCGGAAATTACTCAGAAAATTAGTCTCTTGGAATTAAAAAAAGAACACTAGTTCATCGAAAGTTAAAATGTACTAACCAGTGAAGATTATTTTTGCAAACAATTGTTTGAAAAATTAGCACAAATGCGTAAACATATTGAATAATAAACGAATAACTCTGGAATAACAGTGTGTTATTGCTGAGGTAAGAATTAACGAACCTTTCCCCCTATCCAATTTCTCACTTTTCGATAAGCCGTATTATGAAAAAATGGGATGTCCAGAGTAAAAAAGATCTATTTTTGTCGAAGCTCGATTGATCTGTATACCACGATATTTTCATATATCATCGGTGTAAATGGAAAACAAATATGAAAAAAAATCTGAAAAAATTCTCGTGGACTCATCAAGAAGTAATACAACTTTTTACCATCTTGAGGTTTTGTTGTAAACCTCATCGTTTTCGTCCTGCGGAGCAATTTTCAAAGCTTCTATTTTTGCTCAAAAAATGAAATATCTTTGTAAAAAAAAATCGTAGAATGTTTTCTAAAAAAAGAAATTGAAGCTTGCTCTGCTCCCTTTACGATCACGGTTAAAGAAATGTCATCCCCCCAAAAAAAAAACAAAAAAACTGCCAAAAATTTTTGTTTTCAAAACTGGGCGCCAATAAAAATTTTTAAATAGCCAAAATGAAGATAAATTGCTCCTCTTTAAAATGACGTTGGTTAAATTGGCCAAGGCCAATTACCGGCGAAATGACATAAAAAACCATTCCGGCACTTTATACTAGAGGGTGTCCACTCAATTTCGTCAGCGACTTTGTATCCAAATTTTCAATAAAATCTAACGGTTCAAATAAATCTTTTAAAAGAAAACGATAAAACGACAGAACTACCTTAAGATCATAATCGTAATAATTACTCGATAATTACAATTTTTTCTGGGACCTTTACTGTTCCCCTGTATACCTTCAGCATCCACGAGAGGGCGTTACTGTACAAAGGCCAAGGGGGTCACTAAAATTAAAGACCCCAATAATGCAATTAACTTGGCTCTCCACATCTTTAGTATGAAATTCTTATAAAACGTTTAAGGAAGAGACGCAGTTAGCTACCTTGTCATTTACGATATGAAGCAAATGGGCGAATTCAAATTTTTAGACGACGCTGAAGGATTATACGAAGTCGTCGGTACGTGCTAATTTTTAATTGCACGCCGGCGACACTATAGCTCAGACTGACAATGAGAATGGTCGTATACCTATGTAATGATGAGCCATTAGAAAGTAAGGGGAGTACAATAGTACAGCGGACCTCGTGTCCATTAAGCCTGACGAGACAACATAAAAATTATTCTTCTTGTCGCCGTATTTGTCTGAGACCCCGAATTAATTAGCATGGTTATCACCATACGTACTATTTCTTATAGATACAGATAAGGTTTAAATTCGTCTCAATATGCAACGAAGGCAGATATGTTTCAATCAATTTCTTATTCGACCCTCTTGTATTAATAATTTTGTTGTGTCCATATTCAATTAAATTTTGTGCTTGGCACATTGTATTACTAGTACGGAAGAAGCTGAAGTCTTTGAACGTTTTTTTTTTCAGGAAATAGTAAGAAATTCTCGTTTGTTTATTTAATAGGAACTTATGTATCTGTTACATTTTTTAATAAATAATTTTACAAATAGCATCTCACTTATCAAAAGGCGATTGGTGGAAAATTTTGGTAAACATTTTTTTTATCGCTGTTGTAGAAATGAAAACATGTTTTTCGAGGATCCAGGTTTAATGATAGCATAATTGAAGGATTTGCGATATTAGACAAATTTGAAAAAATAATTAAGAATATTAATTTTGAGTATTAAAATTAATTAAAATGTATAAATAGCTTTGTCGATAATGGATGTGTTCTGTTACTTGCTAAATCTATTCTCCCATTTATCTGAGCGTTTTTAAGATTTTTCTTTGTTTTGAAATTAACGATTTTCAAACTGACGAAAAAAATTCAAAACAAACACAAAATTGCCAAAAACTGTGATGTATTAAAAAAAACTTCATGATTATAATTTAATAAATAAGAAATCTAGGAATTTATTTGATAAATGTTTCAAGCAATTTGTCAAAAACGTTTTATTATCATCGATATCCGAAATTAATATTTTTAATAAATTTAACATAAATATTATTGTTTCATTTTGATCATATTTTACTTTTCATTAGAATTGTAGGAATCTCCATGTTGACTTTGAATTTAAAAAACAAAATTTCAAATCATAACTGTATATAGTTCTTCAAAATAAATCAAGTCATACGCTATTTATTTCTTTTACTTTCGTTTATGCAGATTAAGGCCAAGAGCCCGGAGTTGGAGCAACTTTGGTCCAACTTCAAGGGTAAGTTGAGCGAGGCAGTGGACGGCATAAACAAGCAGATCCCACAAGCCCAGGAACAGGCAGCTCAGCTTCAGGCTAAATTCAACGAGGGTATCAGCGTTCTTCTTCAGGAATCGGACAAGGCTGCCAAGGCAGTCAGTCAAAATTCCGCCAAGGCACAGGAGGACATTGCCAAATTCACGAAACAGGCGGTCGAGATCGCGGTCCAGGCTACCCAAAATCTCAACAATCAACTCCAACAGGCTGCCGCTCCCAGCGCTGCTTAAAAACTAAGCTTTTTGTTTGAAAAAAAGAGCAATAACCAATACAAATAAATTCGCGGTCTCCATTACGTTTGGAGCGCGCAAAATATGAAAAAAATCAATTTTATTCATATTCTACAAATTTCTGCAAAAATCAATCACTCATCCGGAAGAAAAAAGAAAAAAAGAAAATATATATATATTGGAATGGAACCAACAATACGTAAGGTTTAAAAAGAGATACTCGATGACGATGAAGATACAAATAAACTATGTATTTCATAAGAAGTCACGCAACTTTTTTCAGTATTTATTTCTTTTCGATGACGTAACGCCTCGTTGACGCGTGTCGAAATATAACATGTATAAAGGCGTTTGCAATTTCGTGGAAATACATATTATCGCTTTATCGTATATAACGTGGAACGCAGTACCGTTGTGACATGAAATCATATCAATTTTTTAAAATATTGTGCCGAGTTAACGATTTTTCTCGCATAGAATCAAATTGCACCCTGTTTTCTCATCCAAAGCACTTCCTCATCTACAACAAATCATTTCTCATCATTCATTGACTTTGTTTTTATAGTTTTGTTCACGAAGGAATAGCGATGATGTAAAAATAGTTCAGTCGATTATGCAAAAATAATTCAGGGGTGAGATAATGTGACGTCATAGTGTGAACGCCATTTATGATTTGTAACATTTTATTGTCCTAATTGGAGCTAATAGATTCGAAGATTTTACTACGTTTTGGTCAAGCTTAGAATTAGAAAGATTGTTCCAAATTTATAGCAAAAGTCTAAGTTGCCTGAAGTCTGTACAGTTGGATCCTTTTTAACAAATGTCACATCTAACAGTTCTTTCTGGTTCTTCTTAGAACAAAAATTGTTTTCGTTTGTTTGATGTTTTGTATTTTTTTTCATGTCCACTTGTTCCTGAACATCAGTGAGGAATTTAGGATTTGTAAACATTTTGATAATAAACCATGGTAAGTAGTATTAGACGATGTATGGTAAAATATAAATTATTGAATGGATATTGAATGTCATTTGACCTTAAATATTTGTTTGTAATTTCGTGCCTGGTACTTTGAGTCGGTTAATTTTAAGTAAACAATCTAAAAATTGATTGAGGAGATTTCTCGTTTTTAGAGACAACTTTAGAAGTGTGTGCGAGTTTCAAGCAAGTACTGGGTAAATAACAAAAACCATGTGCACAGTTCACACATGGCAGAAGTATAACCTTCCAAAAAATAAACTATTTCCAATATTTGGTAGACAAACGTGGATAGGAAATACTGTAAGCACATCTGTATTCAATCTCATTCTCTCATAAATGAATAATATGTTTCTCTTTTTGGTGTCACTTTTTCGTTTCAGTGAGTGCTAAAGAAGTTTCACTTAAGGCAGTGCTATTGTTACAGCGTTTCCGTTAGATTTTATTGAAAATTTGAAACGTTTTTGCGTAAAATTTCAGGTGCCTTTATCGACTCAAAAATCACGATATTTATTCTTGAAAGTCGTCACTTTTCGCAATCTCGCATAAGAGCCCGTGTTAAATATCGCAACATTATACAACGAGTATCTCGATCATTTGTTCGATGAAGCCTGTTGAAATTTTGCACACATTTTTATATGACATCAAAGAAGCTTCGATTAGTTTTTATAACAAATCTTATGGAAAACAAAAATTCATGATTTTGTTTATTATATAACAAATAAACTTTCCGTAGGATCAATTTGAATTTTGAGTATGTTGTTCTTTAGTCGATTTGCAACAACTTTTCTTAATGAACTTTAACGCTTGGTCCACTTCCAATGTGAGAAAAAACGGGAGTAAAATTTTAATCCCCCACCCAACGATAGGGCTACCTTAAGAGATTGCAGGTTTGTTACGTTTTTTTATTTTATATGCAAGTACATATGAGATAAATTGGGGTCACTTGCAACAGAGTTTTAATTGCAACGTCAGTGTTGCAGCTGTGGGCTGTTACATCCCACGAAAAATGGAACGAATGCTCGGCGGAGTGCATAAGTTTCAGTCACGAAAGATGCTAAATCGTCAGGCCATTTTCTTTGGGCAGATGTGCAATTTAGATTCTTTATATTAGCTCGTACATTGCAACCTTTCTGCAAAATTACATTAACAGACGTTTCAATTAAGATAGAATGAAAAAGAATGTTATCTTGAAAAGTAAAACAAACATTACCAGATCTGTTTACACGATAATATAAGGAATGTCGAACCAAGAGCACTTTCTGAATCGAAAAATTTATTCTGTAAGTACGGAAAAATATTATTTAGTCTTTTTTGAATGAACGATCACAAGTTTCACTTTATTTCGTTATAAAGAAAACAAATCATGCGATAGTCAGATAGCTTGGTTAATCATTTATACACAATTTTTCAAGGTGACTTAATCGACCCACTTGAACGATGCAATCGGTTCCACCAATGGAGCTTCGCCAAGTGTCACTTTGAAGACAAAGAATCGCAACTCGAGAACTCAATGTTCTGTTCACATTTTTTTTTTTTTTTTATTGAAATTAAATTGTGTGACAAATGCGACAATCCATCGCGATCTCCAGACAGAGACAGTGAAATAAATGATCAAACGCTTTAGTAAAAATAACGAGAGAAGACTCGAAATCCATCCTAATGAATTGGCGACAAACTTACTCAATAGAAATTTAGTAGTAAAAAACCTAAAAAGGTTCAAGCTTTTAGGCCTGCGGATACGCTTCGAATAAACCACGCTATATCGTGGTAACGAAAACCAAAGAATAAGGTAAGTACCATTGGATGCCTACTTTCATTTATATAGAAACGACGATCCGCATAATTATTTATTGTTATTTAAAATAACAGATTATAATTATTCACTCACACTAAAAAAAAAATATGTAATGTTTTTTTTTGTAATCGATTGCTCGCTTAGATATCTACCTAGCTCCTATCTTAAAAGTATCGAAGAATATTTTGTAATTAAGTTTTATTCGTTCTCGACGAATGGTAAAATGTTTCAGCTCGAGTTTATAGAATTTTGGATCATGTTTTACTAAATATTAAATGATAAGAAAATAGCAAGTACTCAATGGTATAGTGCATAATATTCGAGATTTTGAAAGACTTTGTAAGTAATAATCCGCCAATTTTTCATCGTTATTGCAAAATAATACAAAATCTTTGCAGACATTATTCTGCTCATGCGATTTAGATAATTTATTATAGGAACTCGATGTAAATTATTCTTATATGGTATATAAATCCTTAATAAACAATAATTAAATTTTCTTTAAATAATTGTAGACATATAAATAGTTATTTATATAACTATTTATATAACTATTTATATGTCTATAATTATTTATATAACTATATAATTAATATTTTAACTATTTATATAACTATATAATTATATTATATATAATTATAAGATTTATATAACTATATTTATATATTTATATAACTATTTATTTATAGAAACGATTTATAGAAACGATGAATCGCACAATTATTTATTGTTATTAAAATTAACAAATTATAATTATTCTAGATATAGAAAACAAGACACTTTTCTTCCATAGTACAAAACACAAACAAATATTCTTCACTTTGTTGCAAATAATATGAACTAACTACGTCTCATCAAAACACGAATGCATCGAAATAAATCTGTATGACAAAAATATGAATATGAATACAAAAATTCAACATCATTCTCATTGCGAATTTCCTAAATTCCCTGACAACAATGGAATTGATACGACGTGATAACGTTTACAAAATATATTCGCAAAAGTGTATATATATATATATTATTGTTCATAATCCTCGAGAGGAAAGTTTATGTCGCAAATACGATTCGATGGTATCCTTTTATGAGTAGCAGTCCTAGAATATCTCGTCGAATGAGGCGGAGGTACCATTTCGTGGGCGATTGATGCGCATTTGAAAACTGCACCCATGAGTTTCGAGGCGATGTAACTCAATGGATTGAACGACAGCAGATTATCCGGAAACGTGGGCTGGGGTGCTGCACTCGCATTCTGCATCACAAATTACAAATTAATTATAACAATTATTTTTAATCAAATTAAAATATTTCAATTTCTGACGCGAAAAATGTGAAAGTATTTTTATTTTTTTTTTTTTGACAATTGCCTATATGTTTTGTTAACGATATTATTTTAACAGTTTCAAAATTAATTACCCGGTTAATCAACAGCAGGATGGCCAACATATATCGAACAATTTGTATCCAATTCATCGCGATGAAACTAAATTGAAATTAAGTGAAAAAAGAAAATCAATCTTTCGGTAAAGAAAACTTGAATTCAACTGTTTCGTTCTCTCACTGGACGAAGTAAAAACGCATTACTGTCTAACCGGAAATGCGAACAAGTTCCTCTTTACGCAACATGTTTTACAAAACATTTATTTTAAATACCAAACCATTGTATTCTCTCATTTTCCCTCAGTTTTTTATTTCACGCAGTAAGAGAGACTGAGCCGTTGGTGTCGTACTATCAGTTCGAGAAGAAAGCTCTTGCGCTTATCTCTATTCAATTAATTGAATTAAATTGAAAATAATTAAAGGATTAAATTACAAGTCTACGTTTTTTCCCTGTCGATCATGTCACGAATCTTAGTCTTCTACTTCGTGACTCAACTTTACTGCACGATGCTTTGTTCCAATCTGATAATCGCGAAAACGGACTATAATTACGAGATCCTCAGATATTATCCACCATATGGACAGGTTCGATTTGATTATTTATCATATAATTCGTGATTTTTATTTTTAGGATTTTTAAATACGGTGCTTAGAAAATAATAATGGCAAAATGTCCTCGACAATAACTTGTTTTATTATTAATTTTTATTGCTGAAATGAGTTCTAGTAGGAAAAACGAAATGTCATAAGTTAAAATTAATTGTTATTGCACGAGTTAAAGATTGTATTTTGAAAATGTTGAAAATAACTTTTGTTGTAATTTAAATTTTGCAGTCGTACAGTCCATGCTCATATTTTGTTATCGTTCCTATCATTTTATTTAGTGTTTATCTGAAATATCTTCTGTACTTTATTTTATCTTTCTTAATAAATTAATTCAAGTAGTAGTTATTATTGAATTATGCACAAAAGTTTGATCGACGAACAACGTTCTTAGGACTGTTTTCAGTTCTTACAACAATTCACAAGAAAATTTGGGAATTACTTAAAAAATTAAATGTTAACAGTATGAGATTTTTCTATCTATATATTTTATTTAAGAGGCATAGTATTTTTTATTAACTGTTCAATGCATATTTTTTCATAATTTTATGGACATTACAAACTTTATTCATAAATAATTATTGAACGATATTCATTAGATTTCTTTATCGTCGACAAAGTCCTTTTTTATTTAATTTTTCATTATGTACAGTATTAATAAATGCACAATAAGTACTTGAACCATGAAACTGCGACGAAATAAAAACCGCTGAAGGGCACAGAGAATGAATTTAAAATTCCATAAAATTGATAATTTAAATTGAAAAACGTCGCGAGGAGTCTGATAATATTTATTTATAAGGCGAAGAGGTGATTAATACCGTTCAAGTTAATTAATTAGTTAAGCTTCGTTTTAACTTAAGTTAAAATAAAGTTTTTAAATTATTGTTTATTGACTCAAAAAAATAATGTTAATTTATAACTTCTTAATTTAACTTATAATTTTTGACAAATTAATTTTTAAATTGACATTAATTAATTAAAATGAAATTTTTTAAATTAATTTAAATTTAATAAGAAATATAATGTTGATTTTTAATTTTTTAATTTAACTTATAATTTTGTGACAAACTAATTTGTTAACTGAAATTAATCAGTCAGAACGAAGTTTCTTATGCTGAACATTTTGCATTTACGAAGAAAATGAAACATGACATGTTTCATTGACAAAGAATTTTTAATACTTCAGAACTTATGGACCCTGGAACACTGGGTTTTTCAAAAACCTATTTAAATTACAAAAATTCAACGAAATACCGATTCTATAAAATTCCATCACAAAACGAAAACACAAGACGAGATGATACGAGAATATAATTTACGAGGTATACACATAAAAAATATTTAATATTTATTTCTTCAGATTTTTTGTGCAACAAATAGCTTCCTCGATACGCGTGAAACCACTTGACAAGTGTTTGAAAAAATAATAAAAATATCTAGCAGACTATAAAAAAAAAGTGATTGGTCTTTGACAATTATTTTATTGGATCACTTTTTCAATTATAAGATACGTTGAAGTTTGTCAAGAAATATACGAGTTTATCTTGAAAAATACTAAACCAAATACGACCAACACGAATACGAGTCTTGAAAAACACTAAACCAAAGTTCAGTGTTTAGTGTAATTGAAAGGGTTTGCAGCCTTTTTCTAATCGAATTATTTTTTATTTAATTTCTAGGAAAATAAATTTTAATCTCATTGTTACAGGTAAGAAACCATGATCAATCGACAGATGAACAGCTCCGTCAAAGAACGTCGATTATCAGAAAGGCATCCGACGACATAAGTCAGCTGAGATCTCATATCAAAAGATTATTGGTCTATAGAAAAAAATTACGCGAGATTACTGATTCGCGACTGTTTTGAGGCGACAAAAACTGTTTCGCGAAATTTCAACGTTGACGAAAAGTCGCTGGAAATGATGGAAGAGTCGTCGAGTCAGCAGTTTCGAATTGAGGTCGATGCAAATTACCGTGCAAAGATTTTATTCGAATTCAGCACTTTTCGTTTCGTATCGAGCTACCAAAACGTCCAGACAATTTTCATTTTTAATCAACGATCGAAAGAACGACAAGGTTCGTATCGTAGGTTTCTTTTTTTTTTTATTTTTACTTATCCTAAATGCAAATACCATTTGGAAAATTAAAATATTTTCAATATCGCATAGGTACAATTTTTCTATGTATTCAAAGTTTTCGCTATGATCGAACTTTCTCATAGAAGAGAGTTTGTAAATATGAAAAAATAATGAAGAAGCAATATTCACGTTTCTTTAATTTGGAATTTGTTAAAGTTTTTTTTTTTTTTGAAAGCAGAAGTATTAGAAGTTTGAATAATATAATTTCACGTGAAACAATTTTATATCAAATAATTTTATGTAAGATAATTAAATTTTGTATAATTAATATTTAAAACTTTATTATATTTTTATTATATATTTATATTATTATTTTTATTATATATGTATTATAATATTTAAAACCAAAATTTTTGCAAACATACAAACTGGGACTTGAACAATTGTTTACCTAATCTATGAAATTTTTTAAAATACAAATTAGCACGTAGATAATAACTTTTAAATGAAACACTTTCGGTTCAGGTCGATGAAATAAATATGTAAAATGCTTGTTGCACCTGACAATGTTTGAATTTTTTAACTTTCCTCGATACTACAAAAAAATGTCTGTAAAAACTGCAAAAATTTGCTTGTCGATGCACCTGTGCATAAGAAAAAAATGGCAATCTTCTAAAAATTGTAGATGTATATAAATTAGTCGAAGGATTTTTTTCTCGTGAACGAGCTTTTCATTTTTTTTGTCACGGGTTCGATATTTTAAACCTTGAATTTTTGATGAATTCCTTTCTGCAGAACTTTGCCTGCTTGCTATTTGCTTCAAAGTTTCATAGAACTCGTATCAAAATAAATTAATTCTAATTAAATTTGACAAAAATTGTGTTCTTTCCACAGAAATGGTCAAAATACTTTATCCCTCGAAAATGGTTTGTGCATCTCGGATCGTACTCTTCCTGGGCTGCATATTTATTTTCACGGTATGTACCAAAACGAAAAATCATTCTTCTTTTAAAAATTACATCTAAGGAAACATATACACGTTTCTTATAGCAAGGACAATCGCTTTGGACCTCTTAAAAAAATTTCAGAAGCTAAATATTTTTGTAATTATTTGATATATTTAATATCAAACCTACAAGCTAAATCCTTACTCACGAGGACTAGCGTTTCCAATTTAAATAAAACTTAATTGTTGATTATTGAGGATTTATATATCATATAACAATAGTTTACATCGAGTTCCTATAATAAATTATCTAAATCGCATGAGCTGAATAATGTCTGCAAAGATTTTGTATTATTTTGCAATACACGATGAAAAATTTGCGTACTATTACTTGAAAAGTATTTCAAAGTCTCGAATATTATGCACTATACCATTGAGTACTTGCTATTTTCTTATCATTTAATATTTAATAAAACATGATCCAAAATTCTATAAACTCGAGCTGAAACATTTTACCATTCGTCGAGAACGAATAAATCTTAATTACAAAATATTCTTCGATACTTTTAAGATAGGAGCTAGGTAGATATCTAAGCGAGCAATCGATTACAAAAAAAAACATTACATATTTTTTTTTAGTGTGAGTGAATAATTATAATCTGTTATTTTAAATAACAATAAATAATTGTGCGGATCGTCGTTTCTATATAAATGAAAGTAGGCATCCAATGTTACTTACCTTATTCTTTGGTTTTCGTTACCACGATATAGCGTGGTTTATTCGAAGCGTATCCATAGACCTAAAAGCTTGAACCTTTTTAATTTTTTTACTACTAAATTTCTATTTTTCTAGATTTCCAGTCTTTTCTCGTTATTTTCACTAAATCGTTTGGTCACTTCTTTGACTGTCTCCATCTGGAAATTCTGAATATTTTCGACTGCAATCTTTGGATTATTTCCAGGTTGCAGTTGCAAGTAGTTGGTCATAATTGTCAATACAATTGTGACCTATGAATACCTATGCAATCATAGGTCCACACTAGCTTCAGGATGACTTTGTAGATGATTAGTTTGCTGTACAGTGAAAGTTGGGATTTCCTTCCAAGCATTACACACATGAATATTTTTGGTTAAATGAAATCTACCAATTGAATGTAAGCAAAATAATAGGAAGAATCTGCCTAAAGTAACTGCATTGTCCAACTGATGTATAATGTTAGAAAGATGATCTTCTATCTTCAAAAACTTCCAGCTTGAAAATTTGTTAAGATCTCAATGTACATCTTATTGTTAGTCATAGCAAATGTTCAATTCCTTAATAATTCCATAATAAACCCAACAAATGTTATATTGATTTAATCGTCGAAACATGTAACCAATTTTTTAAACAATTTTATTATTACAGTGGTTGGCCAAATTATTATACTTAAACGTGAATTTTGTTAGTGATGTTTGAAGGACTGTATCTCAGTGAAAAATAGTATTATCAAGATAAAAAAAATTATTTTTAAGTTCCAAGATTCTAGTTTTGAGAGCTCGTGGCGAAAAATTTGGATTGAACTACGGTTACTACGCAATCATAAGAAATAGCGCGAAGATATTTTGTCAAATTATGTCTATTCTTTGTGTTGTTGCATGGGTATAGGCAGTTTTTCTTTCATTAAACTAATACATGAACCAGTAGCCTGTTTTGTGAGTTTCAATTTTATTTTTTATTTACCTCTTTATATCAATTTCTGACCGAGATATCCGACTTTGAATGAAAAAGAGTTCATTTGCCTTTGGTCATCAATATCTTCGCAACCAATGATCGCACAGAAAATGAAGCGGCAGTTTTGAAAACTTGAGAACATTTCGTATAAGATAAAAAAAAACAGAACATGAATGTTGTTTTTCAAAATGGTGGCGGGTAATATGAATTCATGCCAACAATTGTACTGTACTGTTCAAAATCGGATATCTCAGCCAAAAATTGACGTAAGGAGATAAATACAAAACAGAATTAAAGCTAATAAAACTGGCTATCTGGTCTATGTATTTGTTTAACGAAACAAAAATTATGTAAACTCGTGGACCAAAACAAAAAATGGTCAAAACTGGACAACATTTCTTCGTACTATTTGTTATGATTGCGTAATAACCGTAGCTCAATCAAATTTCTTGGCCACGAGATTTGAAAACTAGAATCTTGGAGCTTCAAAATGCTTTTTTTATCTTGATACGATCATTAACAAAATTCACCTTTGAGTATAACAATTTGGCCACCCACTGTATATTCGTGTTTATAGTTAAAACTTATTACTATTATGGCAATCCATAAATTGTAAATTTAAAACATTGACTCATTAAATATCGGTTGAATACGTCAGACGTAACTTTTGCATATTGCTTCCCAGTCAATGTCTGAATAAATAATAAAACGAATGAAACGATTGCTTTATTTATTTGTAAAGCATTCAAACTTCTATAAGTTTCGAACGACAAATCTACATAACATCGAGCCTTTCACGATCAAAAATTGTTGAAAAATGAGTGGAAAAATTCAAATGATTTAACTCACATCATGTAAATATTTCGACAAATGAAAATTTTACTTTTTATTGTTTTTACTTCTTCTGTTAAGTAAACATTGAAAACACCACTTGTTGATAAAATAAGTAATATGCAAGTTAGGATTTCAAAATTTTCTTTAATCATGTATTCATCCATTTAACTAAACATTGTTTAATCACATTTCAGTTCACCATGTCAATAGCGGCTGAAGAACGCACGAAGGATCCCAATGAGCTACTGCATAGAATTTCGGAAATTCTCTCGGGAATTCCTATTCCTACAAAACAAGCGAAAAAACCCACGAAAAAATCTCTCGCGCCAAGATTAAACGGTGAAGAATCTGAAATGGAGAGAAGCGAGAGATTGAATCGTAACTTCGAAAGAATGATTCAATTCGTAAACGTGCTTGGACAGGTCGATAGCTTTATCACTGACAGAACAAAAAACGTTGTTAGAAAATTACATGCCGCCTATGACATTGATGAGAACGATAGGACTCGACGTAGCGGTTAGAGTTTTTGAATATTTAATAAAGAAATGTTGTATTCAATTATTATTTAATTTGAAGGGGACGAACTGATGGATATTTTTCATATGGAGCGATTGAGATTGAAATGAATTTCGTCTAATAGAAATTAATTTGATCCGATATGAATATTATTTGCTTAATTTTAAATTCATATTTTGTATTTTAACTAGATTTTTTATTAATTTTCTTTTCACTTTTTTATGTTTTGAATTGTGTACTTATATGTTATGCTTATTTACTTATTATTTATATTGACTATACAAATGTATCACGCCTCACTCTCTAACAGTGATAAGCAGCGAAAAAACTCCATTATATATCGATAAAGCTATATATTTTAAAATTCAAATTGTTTTCATAATTTCAAAAATTTCAGCACGAATTTTTGATATTTACTTTTTGGGAAAGACTAGGTACGAAACGAAAAAATAATGAACTGCATATGAAAGAAAAATCGATTTCAACAGCAATAATGTTTTTAATATAAGAGCTTAAAAAATCGTTGTATCTTAGTCAATTAAATAAGCATTTCGAAAACGTGATATTTTTCTTTAGGAAGCGTTATAGCTCCAAATATAAAAAATTATTTTTTTTATACTTTTGGTTGTCGAATGGAAAAATAATGAGAGTCGACAATCAGCGAGCATTGACAAATTCTTCTTGTCATAAGTAATAAATTAATAAGTCAATTAATAAGCGAATATCAAAGAATAAATCATGACATATTTGCTTACAATTACTGATTATCCCTATTTTGGATACAGAGATTTACAAGATTCCTACTGTAAGTAAACGAAGAATCTTAATTATTTTTTAAGACTTGCAAGTAAAACTGTGACATCAGAGAATCGGAAGTTATAAAATTCGTTAGACAAAAAAGAACGTGTTTTTGGGAGTAGGGTTAAAAAAGGGAAAAGTATTATCTTAGAAGATCAAGTAACTACCTAGAAGATAGTTACACGGAAAGAATTTTTAAGTAATTTTTGACTGTGAGATCGCAATAACTGAGTTACAAATGTGCAATTATTCAAGTTTTTAGGAAATAAATTATACATTTTAAGGAAAATGAGTAAAAATTTACTGTTGCGTGACAAAAATTAAAAATATTTTCAATAATTTTTACTGAAATTAATAGTAAATTTTCGTGAAACGTAAACATTACTACAATAAGTTGAAAAAAGAGCTGATACAAACGAAAGTGTACGATGCACATTGAGAAATTTGCGCGTTTGCCTTGAAAATTTAAAAAAGGAAGCCGAAATTTTCCGTGCGTTCGCCAGAATTTTTACGTTTTTCACAGTAAAATCAGTTAGGACTAAGTTGCCTGGCCGTAATCCTTGAGCTCTGTATATCGCGTGTAAAAATTATGCTACGTGCTAAAATTGTTACACGCCTGAAAGTAAAATATTTGAAACTAGTGTAAATTTTTAACTGTTTGCACATTTATCACCAGGTTCAAGTTTTTAATATAATTTTTACCGAGATTTCACCGTAAAAATTAATAAGTAATTCTCTCCGTGTGCATTTACATGGTCCCTATTTCACCTATCTGAATAAATGAAACTGGTCAGTCAATGACATTGAAATTTCGAGAGTTTAATTCGCAAGTGCCAAACGACAGGACATCCAATTTCTAAAGTTTTCTCTATTTTCCTACCACATCACTCATACAACCTGAATTTTCACGAATCCATTTGCTTTTAAATATCTGTCTTGTCAATTCACAGGAGTTTCCAATCAAACTATCGTTACATTTTACATTGCTAATTATATCCGTATCGAAGTCATACTTATTGTATAATAGCACCGGTCTCACGGCCATTCACATTGTCCCACATCCTATCACCTTAGAAGGATATAGACTTATGAGTACACCCGGATTCGAATTGAAATACAATATGAAAATGGCTGTTTGTTTCTAAGAAATTTGGCAAATTGATTAATTTAGTAAATCATATGCTAAGAAATCGAACAATTACTCGGCCATAATTAATATATAATTACATGCCTTTTATGATATAATAGAATTTTCTCCATTTGCTCGATTGATTCGATATTTACAGTGGTCATTATACACGAGTGATCAGTCGATCCTTAATTTCCCCCGTCTAGACGGACTTGAGTAAATATTTTCGACAGCAGGGATAGCAGGGGGGTGCCGGCTCGACACCTTGGCTCCTTCCTCCACTCGGAAAATCTCTAACGAACCACGGACATGGTATATATACTCGGGGAAAAGTATGGAGATCATCAGTCGTCCTTGGCCCTTTCGTCACTTGCGCATCAAGTACTCCTTCGCTCGCCCTTCAACGAGTATTTCGAAGCTGAGAATCGTTGTTTCTTCACCCAACCGGGACTCGAGAAAACATTTGGGAAACAGCGAATCATCTGTCATCATGAGAAAAATCGTGCTATTAATTTTTCTCGCGTTACTGCAGCTCACAATTGCACGAGACTATTGCTCGGTTTGCCAAGATCACACTATGTGCAAATTCACGGTATGATACAGTATAGATAAACACGAAAGTGTATAGAGTAAATTATAATTAAAATTGTTGAATAGAATTTATTAATTAATAAACTGATCGAGATAGTCCATGATTGAATTTTCAATCGCAATGAGGCAACTACTGGCTTAATGAATAAAGTTTTGTTTACTCTCTGGATAATAACAGGGCAAGAATCCATCGTGTGGTGAAAAAACTCAGAGCGGCGTAACACCGTTGGAAGCGAAACAAATTGTAGATATGCATAACGCTTATCGGGCAAAGGTTGCCAAAGGATACGAGAGACGAGGCGGACCGGGACCGCAGCCTCCCGCGGCCAACATGCGTGCTCTTGTCTGGGACGACAAGTTGGCGGAAGTTGCACAAAGGTGGGCGGATCAGTGCACCTTCCAGCACGACAGTTGCCGAAATGATCGTAAGTTCGCATTTTCCTTCAGTACTACGTTGCTAATTGTAAAAATAATGAAGAAAAATGTCCAACTAATAGAGCCAACGCGTATCAACGTATTCTTACGAATCATTGTTACAGGCAACGAGCCATTCGAAAACGCGATTCGCAATTTCCCCGACACTGAACAACCGATCGCGATAAAATTTTGAGGATATCTAGAGAATTGTGGCAAAAAGTGACTGCAAGCGTTTTTTTTCCAAAATTTTGATAATACTGTTGCGGCTGCTAACGCTGCAGCTAGCGCCATCTGACTGACCGTCGAAGAGGCTATCTAGCGAATTATGGGAACAATTTTGGAAAAATACAACATTTAGGCACTTTTTACTATTATTCTCTAGACGCTCCCAGCATCTTAACGCAATCGGTTGCTCAGTTTCGAGAAGAGTACGAATCTTATTTTCAAATCGCTCGTCGCATGTGATACTGACTTAATAACAAACCTTAATTCCCATTGGTCGACTTCTTCTTTGTAATAAAATGTTTATTTACTTTGAATATAATTTCCAGCCCGTTTTAAAGTCGGCCAGAACATCTACTGGAGTTCCGGTTTTTCTTCGGTAAACTGGACCCGAGCTATAGACATGTGGTACAACGAAGTATCCCGATTCAACAGACGCGGTGCAAGAAGCTTCTACGACGATTCGTCAATCGGTCATTACACTCAGATGGTATGGGGCAATACAAGGCTGATCGGCTGTGGACGAACGACTTATGGCGGAGCTTATAGACAGCATGGATATCGCCCACGGGAATTTGTTCTCTCAGCATCGTCATCGACTCCATCGCCATTGATCAAAGATATTACCATCGACGAATCGACTCGCAAACGAGCCTCCAGAGACTCAAACGTTGGATTCTTCGGTGGTGCCACTTTCGATCCTGCTGGTGCAAAGGGTGCGATTACCGGATCGGTGAGACGAATTACTTTTTAACAAATATTTTAAAAAGCATATATGGAAAATCGCGAGGAAGTGTAACTTGTTGAATCTCAATCAAATCACTGCATATCTACAAAGAATAATGAGCTTTTACATCTTCATTGTTTAAATCTAACATATCGCATTGGATTGCTGTTTTGAATAATCGTTGTTCCACTACAAAATTGCATAGAGTGTTGTAAAAGAAATCTGCTAGAATCTCAATAGGTGACTTCGCAGGATCCCAGATTCTCAGATTCATATAATGGAGAAGAAAGATTCTCTTTTTTTGCAAATACACATGCAATGATCTCCCGTTATTTTTCGCTCACTCGTTTCATTCGATTTGTCATCACTCGATGCATTATAATGAAAACCGTCACCGAAGTAGTTGATGGCTGTGTATTTTATTGATGCACGAGAAATCTGGGAGTTGAGCAACCGAGGAAGAAATAATTCATTAGTTACAAACTCTGACCTATGTTGTGAATTATTTTTTTTCATATTTTCCTAAATAACATTTTATAAATTACAGAACATATCCGATATGGTAATTATCAATTTATACCTGAAATTTATAATCAATAGAAATCCGATGGCTCTGGAAGCAGTAGCCCAACGAAGCCACCCACTGAAAATAACCCCAGCACTGGAAATCGTCCCAGTTCTCCGAGCAACGGGAATCGCCCCAGTTCTCCAAGCAACGGGAATCGCCCAAGTTCTCCCGGCACTGGAACTTCCGTCAACCAAGGTCCCGGAAACGGGCCGAACTACCCTGCCACTGGAACTGGTCCAAGTTTCCCGGGTGTCGGATCTATTGCAAGCTGGCCGGGTTTCGGCAACCTTCCATTTTTCGGTGCCCTTGGAAATCTCCCGTTTGTCGGTAACTTTGGAAACCTTCCATTCATCAGTGGTCTTGGGAATCTTCCATTCTTTGGCAGCTTTTTCGGAGGCAATCACCCAAATCGGCCAAGCTACGCAACTTTGCCGGTCTCTGGATATCCAATCAATGGTCCAACTAACGCTATCAATTGGCCAACAAATTTTGGCCAAGGTTATGGATATTATCCCGGACCTTACGGATATTATTCCACAAGCCCGATTCAATATCCGATTTACACACCTGGTAATTATCATTTTGCATTTAACGATCTGGTCTTTTATCAAACGACTTGAAAAATAACGTTGTGAAAAAGTTTCACTGTAATTTGTTGTGTTTTGTTCAATCATTTCCATCTCGTCACTAGTACAAAAACAACTATTGGAATTCATTTTTATCTCTGGACAAAAGATATCTTATATCTAATTAGCTTAGACGGTAGCATACGCTACAGATGATTTCAAACAAACCATGTTACATTAACACCTTCAAAGGTATTTTAATGCATCTGCATAGATATATGAGAAAGATTTGTAACAGAGATTTATGAGGGATGTAACGTTCGGTATTTGCCAATGTTCTTAAGCATTTTTGTCTTAGATTGAAATTCGATTCGTTCTCGTTATTTATTACTACAATTGTACACAGCGTATGCACCGGTTGGATCTTACCACGATGAATACTTGGATCCGACCAAATTGGAGCAAAACGAAAATCTGGGATACTTGGACAGTGATGACTTACCCTCCCAACCGATTGTAATGAAACCAGAAGAGGGTTATCTACCGACATATGATGAATGGCAGCAAGCTCAGGACAACGATGCTGGATTGGGAAATGACGAATGGCAATCGATTAATTACGATTACGTTGGCGGAGATCAGATACTCATCTGCAACTATGGACCAAGCGCCAATCATTTTAATCAACCGGTGTACATAGAAGGAAAAGCCTGCTCTCGCTGTCCATTGGGTACAATTTGTCAAGGCGGCTTGTGCGTCGATGTTGAATATACTTAGGACTAATCTTACTTGATACAATCAAAACTATAAGTTTCTTTGGTTCAGCCTAAGGAAAATTTATAAACTCGTATCGAGTGCACTGACGTGACAGGAAAACCCAAAGCGGATTTTACCATGGCACACATTGATAACCAGTTATTGGTAGTTATTTGTATTAACGATCCATTACTATATGTATTTGAATTAATCACATTTAATAATAAATTATGTTGACGCATATTCAGTTCATAAAATATTCAGCCTCCCCTTGTTCATCCGATATAATATTCGTTGCTCAGATCGCGGTGATTACAATAACTTCCTGTTTACGAACGTAAGTACATTTACAGTTAAATACCTGTGTGTAGATATTTAAGAATATGTTGTCTACACCTATGTTTTAAAAAAAAATGCTTCTCATAGCTATAGTGAGTTCACTGAAAGCAGATCCAATTAGTCTATTCTTGGAATTGCAGCTTCCCATTTTTTGTGGATGATAGTGCGAAGTGGTAGTTAAGAAACATTGACTGTTCTACTTTGCGAATCTGTCTGTAACCTGTTCTATAATTTGTTGGCTATTCCATTTAAACCGTGAATTGGGGAAAATGAATTGGTTGATGCACTGCAATAATAACTTAGACTTTATTATAGAGAAAACATTAATAGTATTGGAATGATTTGATATGACAGAAATCCGCGTTTGAACTCTAGGCTGTGCGTGTGCACTCTGACCAGTGTTTGGACTGAGGTCGGGTTTTTCGCGCATCCGCAACTGAACAAGCATCAGTGGAGGATCAATATCTAGTGAAAAGAGGTATCGGGCATCGGGTTCATTATTCAACCATTCTGCTAAGTTTGTATTGCTATTATATGTTATTAGAAAAAGGTTTTATGACGTAACTTTCAAATCAATAAAAATTGTATGATATGTGTATATGTGATATAATAGCTAAATATATATCGCACACCCAGATCTAAAGGGGGCTAACTCGAAATTGCGATTTTTGTGTTAGCCTACCTAGGGGCTCACTGCAAAATCGCAATTTTTGAGTCAGCCCCCTTTAGATCTGGGTGTGCGATGTGAACACTTGGGCGGCCCCTAGGGGTCAACCCCTAGGGGCTAACTAAAAAATTGCGATTTTGCAGTTAGCCCGTAGGTAGGCTAACTCAAAAATCATAATTTCGAGTTAGACCCCTTTAGATCTGGGTGCGCGATATGCTAAATAATAGGGAAGTGAGTAGTGAAATAATTGTTCACACTTTTTTTATAATAAAAGAAAATTTTATTTGACAGACTCTCAAAGAACACCAACATTCGTCGCAAGGGCAAGGAAAATTGCCAAAAACCTTACCAGTGTTTGTACAGAAAGAACAATTGTTATTATAACTTGATAAAATATATATATAATAAAAACAAAATTCACAAATTTTTACATTTATCGTGGGCCAATGAAATATCTTGCAGAACTTTAGAATCGTCAAAAAGGTTTTTTAGTAATGGAATTAAGTTATGCTCAGCAAAAAATGCTGCAAATTTTATTTCCGCGTTTTTAACTTTATATTTGTGTAATTCTGATACGGGGACTCTATCATTATTAATATTTTTTCCTTTATTTTGAAACATTATATTCTCAATGTGTTTGACTGTCTGTGAGTGCTTGTTTAAATCTGTTTTAGTACAATAAATGGTTTTATTACAAACGGTACAAAAAGCTTTATTAATTGTAGGATGTGGAGCTGAAGCTAACCATCCTTTAAAATTTTCCTCATCTATCCACACTTCTTGGAATTGTCTAACTTTCCGTTTTTGAGCTCCTTTATTTGGTTCCATAATTCCAATATTAATAATCTAAGTAATAATATAATTAATCATACTTACGTTTCCGCTGCTTCCGCGGTTTCCGCCCGCCAAAATTTACGTGACCATAACCTGATTTCACACTAGTGACATAGCACGGCACTGTCTTCATGTTACTGTTGCCGCGCATGCGCGAAAAACCCGACCCCAGTCGAAACCCTGACTCTGACTCTTTCTCTCGTTTTTCGCTCACGCCGGTGTTGGTGGCGTGTCGATCGCGTGCTGAACCAACGCTTCGAGAACATTCTCTGTCTAGGGAATTTTCTCGGGTCTGTCATTGGTTGCCACGTCCGCTAGAGATGTGTGCCGTTGATCGTGGGCAATGCGAAATGCTTTTTTTACAACACAATTAAATCATAGTGACATCATCGGTCAACGATAATTATGGAGTATTCTCGATAACGCTATTTTTTGAATCGACATAACCGACTAACAACAAGGACTCTGTCTTTGGAAATAGCATAAAGAAGCAGCTCTGCAGCTCTTTGTTATCACCCGGGTGGATTGAGTCGGCACTTACGTCATTTGACTTTAGTTCTACCATAGTATAACCATAGTATAACTAGTATGGGCACTCCGAGCTTTTTCGAGGTTCGCGTCGATCCGTTCTGCGCATCCATCCGCCATGTTTTTGGGCGCCACCAATCAGAGAATTATTTCATAAGTAGTGATGTGAAGCCTGTGATAGTCAGTTGAGAGGTTAACATTTTTTAAAACAACGTCGGAGAATAATACATCATAATAAAAAAAATGCATAAAATTAAAGAGTACAAAAAGTGCAGCGTTAAAAATTGCAGAAATACGACTGCAAATTCAGAGTGTTCTTTTTTTCGCTTTCCTAAAGATAATGAAAGGTAGACTGAGAGGAAGAATTTTTTCGATGAATGTTATACTAAAAAATAATTTGTAATAATATTAGGGCGAGGAAGTGGATAATATTTTGCAATCGCCCCGATTTAATGTTGAAAACAGCAGAAAATTTATACGCAACCAACAGAGTTTGCAGTCATCATTTTGAAGATCGAATGTATGCAATTGGAATAATTGGCTGTATATTTCTATGATATGTATGGCTTTATTCACTAATTGTATAATTAATATAATTTTGTAATAGATGTTTGTATGTCATTATGTAATTAATAAATGATTGATGTAATCATATATTTTTACCTTATTTATGATTACCGAACTCCTATATTTATGCAATGATTTATAATAATAATGATAGACATAAATAACAATTAGTTTTCTAATAATAAAATATGCAAAACATTTTTTTATTTTCTTATTTATGTATACAATTGGTTCTAATGTGTATAAATTAGTTTATATATATTTTCATCTTTTTATCAATTTTATCTAATATATTTTATCTCTAATAAATCTATCTCTAATAATTTTAATTTATTGACAAAAAAACAGCTTTTATTTGTTTTATTTTTTAGATAATTTGTAAATTAAAAAATTTCTTTTTTCAATTTATAAAATTTATATACGTCCCTAGTGAGATAGTAATATACCGCAGGTTTCTAGAATAAATGATCCGTCACTGGAGGTTAGACCAAAAACATGGCGGAAAATTGACGACAAAAAGATCAAAGTGCCGACAAAGAGTGCCCATACGAGTTATACTATGCTCAAGCCTCCTCGATGCAACACGCCGTATTCCGTTTTTAGTACAAATATACCCAAAAATAATTATATCGTTGTTAAAGATCATATTAAGTTTATTGTGGATAGAACAATTCATAGGTTATTATTCCCTACTGATTCCCCACATCGACAATTTGTTCCGCGACATCTGTGGCCAAGGAGCGAACGATCTTTACCTACGTTGAATTGGCGGCAAGTTCGATTCGCAGATTCATTTTGTACGCAAAAATCTTGTACTTGATCGTTTCGTTTTGTTTTTTACAAACGCATTTCTTCCGTGAAAAATCGATTCTAGACTTTGGACACGTCTAATTTAATTTAATGGTAAATCTTTTGTCAGAAGCGCATTGGTCATGATCCTTCGCTTATGTTCTATTTTTACGGAATTTCAAATAAAGTACAAATTTTCAACATCATTTATTCAGCGTCTTTTACATCGACAATTATGTTTTTTGGTGATATAAGGTGCATATTTCTATAAATTTTTCGGAATATATATTAACATTGTAATTCGGAACATATATTAACATGTGTAATATATTAACATTTTTCGGAACATATGTATCAACATGTGTATTACACATGTTAATATATGTTCCGAATTACAATGTTAATATATGTTCCGAAAAATTTATAGAAATATGCACCTTATATCACCAAAAAACATAATTGTCGATGTAAAAGACGTTGAATAAATGATGTTGAAAATTTGTACTTTATTTGAAATTCCGTAAAAGTAGAACATAAGCGAACGATCATGACCAATGCGCTTCTGACAAGAGATTTACCATTAAATTAAATTAGACGTGTCCAAAGTCTAGAATTGTCAGATACGTTAATCAAACTTTGAGATTATTATTATTATAATGTTTAGAGGAATAAATTAAACGGCGATGGCAATAACAGGTCCTTCCTTTCTGAAGTCATAATGTTCCAACACTGCATGGCCAGAAAGTTTCCTCACCCGTGTATATTAGGCTTCCTTCGGGCCCTGGCCATTTCGGCAAGGGTACACATTTTGCGTCGACACACACCTGTAGTAGAGATGAATCGTATTAAGTTTTTTCGAGCTAATTGTGGTTCTGCATCGAGTTCTAGGCAATTTCTCCCAATTTATGACCGCGGGTATCGTAAATAATACGGTCCCGTTACAACAAGTATTAAAATCGCATTTAGCATTAATTTCACTAGTGAAAAAGATTGGGTGGAACACTACCTTACATAAGATACTTACTTTGTTAGTGCCGCATTGCGTTCCCGTGCTTGGTGATAATGTAATTGGGCGGCTCCTGAGGGGGGGGGGGGGGTGAAATATACCAGCCCTCCCCCATTTTATAACCGCATGATAAACGTCGGCAACTAGTACTGTTTCCTCTCTATACATCGTAAAACATGTGAAATTTAATTTTTTCGAAATTTTTTTTTGTCTCAGTAAAAGCACAAGCTTACCTGGCATGCGACATCGAAGCCATGTGCTTGGCATTGTTCTTCTCGTGTTTTTATCGGCTTGCCACACTGATAGCGTCTCTGTTGACAAAAGTACAGTTGAACGTAACAGAATTTGACTACTCGAAATGTACAAATAAATTATATTGATTCAAGGGTGTAGTTGTATCACCGTATGTTATCTCGTGAATGAGCGTCAGTTCTTTATATTCACATTCGATTTTTATAACACAATTATATTTCGCGGGTTATTTTTCATAGAATCGTGACATAAATAGAGAATTCATCTACATGTAAGACATATCGTACTATACGAAACGGAGAACTTTCATCAATAAGTGACGATGTGAAATTAATTCGTTAACGCGGAACATAAGGTTTAAAAAGATGCGAAATCTCGAATTGCCTCTAACGGGATGATCGATACTTCGTAAAGTCACCATACGAATTATAGAACAATTATTTTAATCAAAAAGATGTGATATAGAGGTATCCTTACTTTTATGCAAGAAACGAGGTCATTTTCCTGCGCACATTGTCCCACTGGTTCTTCCTCATCGACACAACGCATGTGTTTGCAAACCTGCGAAACGAATGAAACAAATCGCGATTAAATATTAGGCAATATCATGAATTAGAAGTCGCGAAGTAGGTAATATAGGGAATGAGATACTGACCTTCGATGGACCGCACGGCGTTCCATCCTCAACCCCCCCGCGGGGTAGTAGGAGCGCTGTCAATTTGGTTACGTCCGCAAAGTAAGACTTTGCAGTGATAATTATAAACCATGCCAACGTTATCGAGCTACAATGCGCCGAAAAGCAAATTATTACAAAAAGTAGGTAACTCCAACAATATATTTGATAAATATTTTACGAGATATAGGAGATCGTTAAATAAATTCGTACCTTGCAGGCAACCTCATATCCATGATTCCGACATTGTTCACTGCGACTTGATTTCCTTAATAATTGTATATCTGAAAATGAAGATAAATTCGATTATGTAGGAAAGTAATGAAACATAAGACTTATAGAAGGATTTAATACTAATATAAAACAGAGACAACGAGAAATTGACGAAGAGGAAGGCGTAATATCGTTTGAAAAAAGGCGGAAATCTCTAACGCGTGATTCAAACACTTCCTCTCTGAATGATTTTTCGAACTAGGTGAGAGAACGAGCGAATCTACCATTGTTCTTGACTTTCTGACGTAATTCTAATCATGCGGGTCAAGTGGATTTATAAATATGTTACAGCTATGGATCACTCTCGCACTTATGAAAGTTGTACATTACCCTTAGATATCTGGCAACCACGTTAGAATAAACGCGACTATGACGACGTACATTAGAAAACTCGACCTTCCGAACATGTTGCACCGTTTCTGATTCGGTACACGTACACATCCGGTTAATATTTGGAACAAAAGATCCGAGCGTCAGCAATATTCTTCCGTTTGACCCCACAGAATCGAAATTATAATAAATAACTTTGAAATTGAAAATTGTCTTCCAGGAAAATAATTTTAGAGGACAAACGTTGCGACGCGACGTATGGAAAATTCCAAGTGGATCTGCCTAGTGAAGACTATATGCCACGACTTATATCATGGCATATCGAAGAAACGAGCGTTAACGTGTCGCATCGATGTACGATGTTAGAAAAAACGGGGCTTACTCGGATTCGCTGCGAAAAAACCCATTTTTGAATTTTATTGCCGCAGTCGATAAAGTTTAAAGACAAGCGCACCGAAGAGAGGCCACGAGGCTTGCTGGTGTGACACGGACGTCCTTTGGTATCGACTTCCCCGATGTTGTAAATATGCACAAACAAAATAGTAAAAAGTCTTATCGCGCAGTGCGACGAAACCGCCGAGGTTTCTAGACGCGACAAGATCGGTTTTGAAATATATTTTTTCAATTATACTCGTTCTATTAATTATATTTCAGTAGATTTCAACTCTTGTGAAACACTTGATACGAGTGATTGAAGCAATTGAAGCGCGGGAAGCACGGACCACGGTGAAAATTTGACGGAGATATTGGCGCGATAGGAAATTACACGATAAAATATAGGAGATACTCTCGCATTCGATAATTATAGAGATTGTTTTATAGCGATTAATTGACTAAATAACAAAGCGAAATACGTTGCGCGTACACGAGACTCCCCAGCTTCCTCGACATTCCTCGTCCTTGAATGTTAGCTTCCGTATCGTAAATCGTTTTACTAATTTCTAGAGTTTTTTCCTTCTATTACATGTAGAAATAATTTTAATATGAAATAATCAGAGACTAGAATTAATATTCTATTAGGTAGAATCTACAATTTTTTAAAAACCTACGCGTTAACCTACGTGTTAAACAATAGTTGGCGATTATTATGAAGATAATAATACAATTTGATTAATTACTTATGACAGTGAATAATGGTAAACATTTAATTACAACTTTAACAAATTTGTTTATATTTAAGAAATTTTTACATTTTTAACTTTTTCGTTTTTACTTTTGTCCGCCAAGGTGTTTTCCACGATGACTCATATCAGCGATTAGCAGGGACACTAGCTAGCAGATAAACACGGCAATCTTTCACAAATTTCAAACAAACTCCTGAATATTCGTTTCATTTGTAGATCCTACAAATTCACGCGTGTCAATTACTTTTATTCTTTAACTAATGAAAATGAAGCGATTTTCATTTTTCGATGAAACCGACGGTACTTCCTGACAAATTCAAGCAAATCGCCCTCACGACATGCGCACAACGGTTTTCGATACAGAATTTCGTGTGAATTTTGTATTGCTCAATTTTGTACACCGAATTTTATATTTTTCATCGCTTCGTATTATTGTCCTAACCTAGAGTATCCACTTACTTAATATCGATACAATTAATCCGATGAAGCAAGCAATTCAAAGTGAAGCAGTTTTCTACAACAGAATTATATAATTAACGCTTCGTCGATAACGTCAATGCCTCGGTCGAATACAGGATAATATCGGGAATCATACCATCAGTCAATATATCCAAGTTGATTCGAGTTTCTTCATGGTAACGGAAATAGCGAATTGTCGGGGTTGTGCTGACGATGCTCGCTGTGATGTATCGGTTGGTAATAATGTTGCTCTCGTTCGGTCGTCCACGTTTGGTCGGTAAGGAAGAAAGGAGGCCTGGAAAAGGCAGTTGCATTTCAAGCTATGTAAAGTTAGCCCCTCGATTTTGGCTTTTGCATCTTTTTTTTAATTTATAACGATTGTTTGTCGTTTGTTTGTGATTGTTTGATTAATTAAAACGTTTGTTTGATCATATTTTTTATCAAACAATCAAAACAAAAATGAGCGTTAAGTTAGCCGCAAATTTTGGAAATTATGTTTTATTTGATTTTTTAAAACGCCAATCGATTCGGCATCGTTTGTTGGAAACAAATAATATAATTCGAACGTTTGTTTGGTCGTTGTTTTTCCAAAAAATCAATAAATAAAATATGTTGGTTCGTGTCGAATCGACTTTATGTGATTCACCCTGTACATAAACTAATTTATACAGATTAGAAACGATTACATATATAAATAAGAAAATAATATAAATTATTACACAACCATAGGAATTCGGTAATAATAAGTAAGGTAAAAATAAATGATTACATCAATCGTTTGTTAAAAACACAATTACATACAAACATCTGAGGACTTCCGTTTCCGGTGCGTGCGTGGAAGGACGTGTGTAGTAAGTGTGTAAGAGAAAAGCAGTGAAAAGTGAGGCAAGTAGAGAAAACAGAGAAGAAAGCAGGTAGTGGGGAAGAAGAGAGGGCAGAGAAGAAGGCAGGGGATGAAAAGCAGGTGAAAATAGGAAAGGAAGGTAGAAAATAAACGGAAGAGAGAAAGGCGAAAAACAGAAAGAGGTTAGGAGAAATTAGGGGGAATAAAGACAAGAACGCACGGGAGAGGAAAGTAGGTAGAGGTGTGAGCGAGGTGGTGGGTAAGAGTGACGGCGTAGCGCCGACGGCGGGAGGCGTAGGCAGCGAGAGAGAGGGAAGGTAGAGAGTCAGTAGGTAAGGAAGGGAGCCACGAGGGGAAGAAAAGTAGGAAACGAAAAATAGAAAAAAAAGGAATAGGAATAAAATAAAATAGGAAATGGGACTAGAGGAAAAAAGGGGGAGAAAGAGGGGAAGAGAAGGGGGAGGAATGCGGAGAAGCTGGGGATGGAAAGAAGTGCGAGTGCGGGGGATTTAGTAGGAATAAATGAACTATGGAAAAGAAAGAGAGAGCAGATGAAAGAGAAGGAACGGGAGGAAGAGGAGGACGGATGGGAGGTGGGCCAGAAGAGTAGAAAGATTTATACGTCACCAGACAATAAAAGGGGGGAGGAGGAGAGTCTAGCGGCATTGATCAAAGGAATGAGGGAGGAGATGAGGAAAGAGCTGCAGGACATTAAACAGGAGATAAAGGGGCAGCGAGAAGAAATGAAAGAGGAAATGGTAAAGATAAAGGAAGAAAGAAAGAAAAGGGAAGAAAGATGGAGGAGGGAAAACGAAGGAATGGAGAAGAGATTAGGACAATTAGACAGGAAGACTGATGAAACAGAGCAAGAGAGAGAAAGACTGAACGAATTAGAAAAGAGAATAAGAAAGATAGAAATAGGAAAGGAACAGAAGGAAAGGGGGAAGGGGGAAGAACGGAATAGGGAACTAGAGGAGAAAGAGGGAAAGAGAGAGAGAGAGAGAGAGAGAGAGAGAGAGAGAGAGAGGAAAGAAGGACGAAGATAGTAATAAAAGGATGGAAATATGGCGGACAGTGGAAGAAACGGCGAGAGGAGTACTAGAAAGGATAGGAGAACAGGCAAAAATGGCGGGGGCAAAATAAATAGGAAAAGGCAGAGGAGGGAGGAGAGAGACGATGATAGAAGTGCGAATGGAGGACGACGAAGGAAAAAGAGAGGTGATGAGAAACAAACGGAACTTAAGAGGAAGGAGGGATATAATAGAGGAAGACATGACGTAGCAGGAGAGGAGGGTACAATGGAGGATAAAAGAAATAGGAGAAAGGGAAAAGAGCAAGTGGAAAATAGTAAAGGTGCGACATGGAAAATTGTGGGTGAACGGGGAATGGCGGTTCTGGGATGAGGAGAGGGAAAGTATGAGGGACGGACGAGGAAGAGAAAGGCGGCAGGGAAAAGGAAGACAGGACAATGGAAGAGGGATGAGCAAGCGAGGAGGAGGAAGGGGGGAAAAGGAAGTGGCAAAAACGGGAGAGAGGCGGGAAAGAAAGGAAAGGAGAAAGAAAGGAATGGAAAATAGGATATTGGAATGTGGCAGGGTTAGCGAACAAGGATGAGGATTTCTGGAAAGAGCTAGGGGAATGGGAAGTTATAGTGGCAATGGAAACGTGGATAGAGGAAAAAAATTGGGAGGAGATCAAGCGCAAACCACTGAAGAGATATAAATGGACGAAGCAAGGAGCGAAGAAGAGAAATAAGAAAGGGAGGGCGATAGAAGGAATGCTGATAGGGGTGAGATAAGAGATGGCGATAGAGATGGAAGAGGAGGAACAGGAGGCAGAAGAAGGAATGATGTGGAGAAAGGCGAGAGCGAGGGAAGAGGCATGAATGGTAGTGGTGGTGTGTGTGAACGGGGATATGGGACGTGGGAACACGTGCTGGGCAGGTGCAAGGAGGAAAGAGAAGAGAGGAAGAGGATAGGAGAGAGAATAAGAGAAATATTGAGCGGGGAGGGGGGAGGAGAGGAGTGGATGAAGGAAATGGATGGAGCAAGAGAACACAAGAAAAAGAAGGAACAGGGAAACGGGGAGGGGGACGAAGAAAGAAGGGAGTGAAGGAAGGAATGGAATGAATGGAGAGGAAACGGAAGTCGGGAGAAGGAGGGAAGGAGAGAAGGGCATTACATAATTAAAGAATAGGAAAACGAGATGTGCAAAGGAGAGAAAGAAAGGCGGCGAGGAAAATGTAAAGGCGAGCGAGCGTGCGAGCGAGAGGCGAGGAAAAAAGAAAAAGCGGAGTTGGAGATAAGACGTAGAATAAGGCAAATGTAAAATAGAATAAGGTAGAACAATAAGTAGTAGATAAGGTAGAATAAGATCACAGGGTAAGGAAATATGAATAGAGAAAAGTGTAAAGGGCCAGAAACGAGAGGCTTGTAACCCTAAGGGGAATCAATAAAGAATTACATACATACATACATACAAACATCTATTACAAAATTACATTAATTATACAATTAGTTAATAATTTATACCATACATATCATATAGAAATATACAGGCAATTATTTCAATTGTTTACTGATGTTTCTAAATAATCATTTTATTTGAATTATATTTATTAGAATTAGATTTATAATCCTTTATATCGTTTAGAATATCTTTGACCTCTGATTCTTTTATTTTTATTAAGAACTTGCTCTTTTACGAACAGTGTTACTTCTGGACGTAAATATTCATCGCAACATTTTGAGAATTAATCTTTGCTTACATTCATTGCATTTTCAAGTTTATTTTGCAAAACAGTATTCTCTTTTTTTAAAAGATTACTTTCTTTTCGCAGTTTTATTTTTCTCGGCGTATCAGAGGATAACTTTTTCGTTGTTTGAACGACTTTATCATGTTTCGTTGATACTTCGTGTTCTATTTCTTGCCCAGTGTTTGAAGTCGGTTCAATCACTGCAATTTCTATTCCAGTTTCTTGCCTAGCGTTTGAAGCAATCTGTAAAATAAAAAAAAAAGTAAATTTCTAAACCTATTTATATTTTAATATTATCTTTCGAGTAATAGAAAAAAGACAAAAGATTTGTACCTGACAAGTCGGTTCAACTACTGCAATTTCTGTTTCTACATCTTGCCCAGTGATTGAAGCGAACTATCAAACTCAAAAATAAAATATTTTAAACCTATTAATATTTTAATATCTAAAGACGGTACCAGATTATGCATTTAAAATTCAAGATGAAAGATTAGTATTTGACAGATTAAAATAAAAAGAACAAGAATTTCCTTGTCCTGGTGAAATTTCAATTGTCAAACTTAAATCTTATTTTCAATGCGTAACATAGTCTGGTACGGGCTTTAGATCACTTATAATAAACAAATACCTTAGATACCTTATAATAAACAATAACCTTAGATATATCATTTTCATAATTATGTAGTGTTTTTACACTACAGTCTGCATTATCAATAGAATCTGCATTGTAAAAAATGATTTTTAAATGATTTTTTACTTAAAGGTTATGTTTCCTATCTATAAATATTGATTCTTTGATTCATCTTCCCACGTTCTTACAGCAATAAAGGAGAAAGGGAGCAACCGATTTTTTAAATCGTTTGCATACATTCGATCTTCGAAATGATGACTGCAAACTCTGTTGGTTGCGTATAAATTTTCTGCTGTCTTCAACATTAAATCGGGGCGATTACAAAATATTATTCACTTCCTTGCCCTAAAATTATTACAAATTATTTTTGATTATAACATTCATCGAAAAAATTCTTCCTTTCCGTCTACCTTTCATTATCTTTAGGAAAGCGAAAAAAAGAACACTTTGAATTTGCAGTCGTATTTCTGCAATTTTTAACGCTGCACTTTTTGTACCCTTTGATTTTATGCATTTTTTTTATTATAATATATTATTTTCCGACGTTGTTTTCACAAATATTAACCTATCAGCTGTCACAGGCATCACATTATCACTTATAAAACAATTGTCTGATTGGTGGCGCCCAAATATATGGCGGTAAGCCACTACTCGAGGTATTAAACCGGCGGATGACATTCCATTAAGATGGTTAGATATTTGGGTTTCTACGATTTATTACAAGAGTCCCGGCGATAGTCATAAAAAATCGTCAAATTTAAATGTTGCGAGGCGCTTTTAACTTTGATGTTGGAATTGCTACGAAATAACACAGAACGCTATTAAGAGGGTATGCACGAATTGAATTTTAAAGTAAAGCGTTGAAAAATTATTTACTGAAAAAACCGTTTTTTTCAGATTATCAATTGCACCTCACATTCAGTAAATAATGGTTTTCGAGCAAAAGTGTGCATGATAAAGTTATAGACACCTAAATTATCGACAAAACGGTTGCTTTTGAATTCAGCAATTTTTATAAACAACGTTGAAGAAGAACGGGGATAAGCAAAGTTTAATTCTCACTAAATTATTACTTTTCAGACAAAAATTGCTATATGCATAGGCGATATTATAGAAATATACCATACAAAATCGAGTCGCCATTGGATATGTAATTTTTGCACAAATGTCTAATAAACTGTAGGGTTCTTGTCGTTGAATTTGCTAGACTAGAAATTATTTTTGGCGCCGACTTTGTGATGAATTCTTTGAAACGTGTATTACGATGTCATATGAAAAGGTATAGCTTTTATAAACTTTTAATACCCCTTAGATTTTTTTGAAAACCTTGCTACATAAACAAACTGAGGTTTTGGGTAGACTACCAGTGTTACAACCTTATACAAGAATTCAATTAAAAGCGCTGAAAAAACGTGTTAACGTGTTAATTAAATCGTGATTGAACTGTTACGATACATAATTCCTCATTTGCGTACTTGTAGCCAATCGTTTTATATAAAAAAAAATTAGGAAGAAAGCCAAAAATATTGGTTCAAGGATTTTCGATGCTGCGGCGACTGGCCTGGTGGTTGGAAAAACGGCCAGCGCTCATCTCGCGTTAATGGCTGACAATAAGCGACTCCTAAACTCAAGAGGATTTTGCGAACCATGATTATCTCCTTAATCATTTATTGGTCGTATTGTCGTGTACATCCGGTCGGGAAAAATCTTGTGAAAACGTAGACAATCCATCAAATAATACATTTAATTTCAAATTGCACGAAGAGTCGGTATCAGAAACGTCAGATCATGAGGTAGAAATGGACGATTGAAATTATTGAAACATAAATCTCTGTGGCATGCTATAACGTTCCTCATGCAGGTAAATTGTCTAATTGAAAGTCACATGTGTAATTTTGTGGGACTCGCTCAATGTTTCCACCCCCTTATCTCCAGTACTTATTTTACATTTAAGCAAATTTATAATTAAGCTTTCTTTAAGTTGCATATTTTATTACTAATGTTAATGATGAAAAGGAATGTGCATATTTATAAATTTTAGCTTGTAAACATGCAAGCTAAGATAACTGGTATTTAAAATAAATAAATTATTATATTGCTTATTGACAACAACGTTTATTTTATAACGGTATTTCCTAAGTAACTCTTATTGTTAGTAAAAAAAAGTTTAATAAACATTTATGCCATTAAATTCAGCTCGACGCGTCATATTGGATAGAAAAAAGCATGGCTATATGCAACAGATGGTTGAGGAACTAATAGTCGTTTAACAAGTACCCTCCGTTTTGAAGTAGCCCAGTCAGAAACGTCAGATGCGCAGTGGATACCATTTTAAGGAGGTTCGACATATTTCAGAGTCAAAAAAAGGATTAAAAAATTTTCTTTTTCTGAAAGTACGTGTCTTTTTTTATACGTGGTATAAATTTCATGGAATTCTGAGCAGTGGAAGTATGTTAAATAATTTGTTTAAGTTATCGTTTGAATTCATTAGAAATTCAAACTTTCTCAGAAAATCGTGTTTCCTGAAAAGTTATGTTTTTTCACCTGCAATGTACCTTTTCTCGAAATCTACTCATCGTATCGGTATATATTTTTTTCGACGTAACAAGTACATTCAAACGAAGGATGTATCGAGCCATTTGTGTGAAAAAATTATTCAGACCTGCGAATGATATATTTGAACGTAAAAAACGTGGTCAATAATTTCAACAAAATTTTAAAACCATGTCAAGAAATGCTGAAACAAAATATCGAAAAAATAGTTGAACACATTGTTTATAACACTTTAATATACACACACAACAAAAATGGTCAAAATCGAACGTACGGTTCATGACAAAAAGTACATTGAAAATAGACATTTTTCGAACCAATGTTTCGTCTTTCAATTTGTCCCAAAATTTTTCTATTCCGAATATCCTCCAAAATCCTCCACAGAATTATCAATAAAGCCTTTCCGAACAAAACTAAAAAAAATCCCCGTAAAATGTTGAATAGTTTTGAAGAAATCTCAATTCGAAGCAAACATCAGATAGGAGCTTCCTTGAAATTTGATTCTCGTTTTTTCTCACATTCCAAGCGGACCGAGCGTTTCAATTTATTTTGAAAAGTTATTGCAAATTGAAGATAAAGATCAACATACCCAAAATTCGAATTGATCCTACGTAAAGTTTATTTGTTACATAAAAAACAAAATCAAGAATTTTTTTTCTATAGGATTTGTTATAAAAAGTAATTGAAGCTTCTTTGATGCCATATAAAAATGTGTGCAGCATTTCAACACGCTTCATCGACCAAATAATCGAGATACTCATTGTATTACGTTGCGATATATGACACGAGCTCTTATGGGAGATTGCGAAAAATGACGATTTTCACGAATAAATATGGTGATTTTTGAGTCGATAAAGCCCCCTGAAATGTTACACATATGTAAAATTTCCGCAGATTTTCAGTCCAATCTAACGGAAACGCTGTAATGATAGGACTACCTTAACCACCGAGTCAGCCGAGACGGCATTAAAAATTCATTCCCAGAATCAATATTTTTTACTTTTTTTCTTATTTTTTGTTATAACATTATTGACTACAGGCACGCAAATCAATGACAAGATCGTGCCATTTTTTAAGAGGAAGACAAATTTTCGTCTTTTCGTACATTGACAATACTTCACCATTCGAGTTCCGTTAGCTCCGAAGTGAGATAACTCAAAAAGAACTAATGACTTAATTAACATATTGACACATTTTTTAAAGATAACCCCTTTTTCAGCTGGCGTTTAAAGTCGTACATAAGACTCTAACGCTGATGTTTGGTCGAAATCTGAATTCGTTTACATTACAAAATATTCAAAAAAAATCTACGGGGTATTAACAATTGGTAAAAAGTAAATGTTTTCGAATGATATAGTAATACATGTCTCAAAGAATGCAAACAATAATTAGCACTGAAATGTCATTCATTGTCTAGCGGATACATGAGGGGGAAAAAACTATTATTTATGAGTCTCTGGGACAAAAACTGTTTATCAGCCAGCCCCTTAAAAACGTCGTTTATAAACATTTTCCAATTAAAAAATAACCATTTCGCAAAAGATTTAATTGTGAATAACTTTCTAATGAACACTTTTGTTAAACCATTGTTTACCAAGCTACAGTTGAAAAACTGAAAAAGCAGTTTTTTCAATAAATAATATTTTAACAATTTAGTTTAAAATGTCATGCATACACACCCTCTCAATGTCGATCTACATATAATTTCAGAGCGATTTTATAATTAGATGCGTCACAATTTTTTATTGCCTGGACTAAGTTCTAGTCCTGACAAGTTAAAGAAATGAAAATTAATTAAGGGAATAATTTACTACAGAAACTTGTTTTTGTGCTAGTGTGAAATACTGCAAAATCAAATACCAAATTATCATTTCCATCGTTTTTTGGACTTTCATATATACACTACCGGCGGAAAGTTTCCGGACAAAAGTTGAAAACAGTGCCGGAACGTTTTTTATGCCATTTCGCCGATAGTTGGCCTAGGCCAATTTAACTAACCCCATTTTAAAGAGCAGGGATTTCCTTTCATTTTGGCTTTTTAAAAAAAAATTTACGATTTTTTTACAATTGGCACACAGCTTTGAAAACGACAATTTTTGGTCGTTTTTTTGTTCATTTGCAAATGGACCCCGTTTACAGTAAAATTTTTTTAACGAATTTCTTTCATAATGCTCATAAAGGGGGAAGTCTAAGCTTCAAGTTCATTTTTTAGAAAATTGTCTACGATTTTTTTTCCCAAATATGTCGTTTTTTTGAGAAAAAAATGGACAATTTGAAAATTGCTCCATAGGACGAAAACAATGAGGTTTACAACAAAATCTCAAGATGGCAAAAAGTTGTATTACTTCTTGCTGAGTATAGGAGAATTTTTTCAGATTTTTTTTTCGACATTTTTTTTTCACCTATTTCCGGTCAGCTCGATTGATCTGAATACTCTGAAAATAATAGAATTAAATTTTTTACTTACATATTAAACTTTGGTCTCTTCGGAGGTTTCTTCGGCGACGGAGTTTCTTCGATATAAGTAAAAAATTTAATTCTATTATTTTCATGGTATTCAGATCAATCAAACAGACCGGAAATAGGTGGAAAAAAAATTTCGGAAAAAAAATCTGAAAATATTTTCGTGAACTCATCAAGAAGTAATACAACTTTTTGCCATCTTGAGGTTTTGTTGTAAACATCAACGTTTTCGTCCTATGTAGCAATTTTCAAATTGTCTATTTTTTCTCAAAAAACGACATATCTTTGAAAAAAAAAAACGTAGACAATTTTCTAAAAAATGAACTTGAAGCTTAGACTTCCCCCTTTATGAGCATTGTGAAAGAAATTCGTTAAACAATTTTTACTGTAAACGGGGTCCACTTGCAAAAGAACAAAAAAACGACCAAAAATTGTCGTTTTCAAAACTGTGTGCCAATCGTAAAAAAAAATCGTGAAATTTTTTTTAAAAAGCCAAAATGAAGGGAAATCCCTGCTCTTTAAAATAGCATTGGTAAAATTGGCCTAGGTCAACTACCGGCGAAATGGCATAAAAAAACGTTCCGGCACTGTTTTCAACTTTTGTCCGGAAACTTTCCGTCGATAGTGTATAACGGACAGTGATTGATTTGAAAAAATTTAATTTATGAAAATTATTATTACGTTATCAATAATTTAATCCTTTTTCGAAATCCGTCGTTCCCTTATATTTGATACTTATAAAAAAAAGGAACGTTTTCGGCGATAATATGAATTTTCAAACCCTGTAAAGCAACTTTAAGTAGGAATATTTTCTTAAAAAAAATTCACCTGAATAAATTTGATATAAACAAAAGATTATGTCAACGGACCAATATGGAACTTATCAAAAATAATCACTTACATCGCCATTTAAATCCTGTATGTGCATCAAATCTTTGACGCTAATTTTTTTAATACAAAAAACTGTATTTTTGAATGATGTTTTAAAATTAAACAGTTAAATATTATTCGTACGCCCCCTTTACTTAATCGCCCGTCTTAATTTGTTATAATTTTGTCATATAGCTTCAAATTTCAACAACTCATTTTCTAATTAAACTAGTTTTTAATTAAATTATCGTTGCATTATGTATTGTTAATTACTCGTTATATATCGAATTCGTACCCGACCCTATAGTAACCCCCGTCTATTCAGAGGTCGCATAGGCTTCCGCATGTTTACCTTCATTACAATTTACTTAAACTCGAATTTTAGGACAACGTGAGAAACGCTTTTATATTTTTATGACATTTTTAAAGTGTTTAATTGAAGGCATATACTAAGAAATCGATTCATTTTCTTGTCTTAATTGACAAATAATTATATTCCTCGTTTGTTACAATGGATATTTTCCAAATTGTTTGATTCGCTCGATATTTATAGCAGTCATTATACACGAATGAATTAGATCGTTAATTGTACTGTCTAGACAGGCTTGGGAGATTTTTTTCGCCAGCGGTAAAAACCTCGTAGGGTCGCTGGCTCGGAACCTTAGCTGCCCCCCTTTCCCTTCTTCCGGAAAACTCCAAACGCACCGCGGATATAATATAAATACTCGTCGAAAAGTATGGAGATTATCAGTCGCCCTTGGTCCTTTCGCCACTCACATCAAGTACTCCTTCGCTCGCTCTTCAACGAGTATTTTGGAGCTGAGAGGCTCCTTGTTTTTTTTTTTACCCAACCGGGGCTCGAGAGAACATTTGGAAAACAGCAAACCATCTGACATCATGAGAAAAATCGTGCAATTACTTCTTCTCGCGTTACTACAACTCACAAGTGCACAAGATTATTGCTCGGTTTGCCAAGATCACACCATGTGCAGATTCACGGTAAGTCTTAAACCAGATTTAGCAATTTATTGTATTAACATTTAAAAAGAAAATCTATAATATTTGAATTTAAATTTAAATGAAGTAACGAATGAAAGAATTTTGGAAAATGGAACAGATCTGTCTGACGAATAATCTTTTTTTTTTTTCATTTCAACAATAAAAGGGCAAAAATCCAACCTGTGGTGAAAAAACCGAGAGCGGTGTAACAACATTAGAAGCAAAACAGATCGTAGATATTCACAACGCTTATCGAGCAAAAGTCGCGAAAGGACATGAAAGTCGTGGCAGACCTGGATCTCCAGCTGCGGATGTGCCCGCTCTTGTGTGGGACGACAAACTAGCAGAGGTTGCACAAAGATGGGCCGATCAGTGCACCTTTCAACATGATAGTTGCCGAAATGATCGTAAGTTTGCGTTTTAATCGTTGATGCCAAATTTCAATTTTATGCAAAAAATCATCCCCATAAGACTGAAAATATTGTTGATGCAATCTGTTGATACGATCTATCTATTCTTGCCTTTTTAATTTTTATACGAGGTTTATCATAAGTTTGGTACACTCGTTAGTACGTAGGCTGTGTTATATTATAATGAGAATATTTTTAAAATCAATGTGGCGAAATCTTAGCCAGTGAGTACTAATGTCTTATGTGTATTATTCGAGCTCAACAAGAAACCTCATTATTCGTATTAATTGATTTGTTGTTTTCATGAATATATCATTTATTTTGTTCGTGATTTCCAGCTCGTTTCAAAGTCGGCCAAAGCATCTACTGGAGTTCCGGTTTTTCTTCGGTAAATTGGACCCGAGCTATCGACATGTGGTACAACGAAGTATCCCGATTCAACAGACGTGATGCAAGAAGCTTCTACGACGATTCGTCAATCGGTCCTTACGCCCAGATGGTATGGGGAAATGCAAGGTTCATCGGCTGTGGACGAATGACTTATGGCAAAGTGTACCTACGGCAGGCATATCGCCCACGCGAATTTGTTCTCTCAACATTGCCGTCAACCCCGTTGGTCAATGTCACGACCGCTGACCAATTGATCCACAAACGAGACCCTAGATACACCAACGTTGGGTTCTTCGGTGGTGCTACTTTCGATCCTGCCGGTGCAGAAGGTGCAATTACTGGACCGGTAAGTCGAATGGTTCTGAAAATAAGATTTTGTTTTCAAAAGTTTTTTTAAAAGAAGCTTTTAAAGCATAGAGAATATATAATTGATAGCTAGCGTAATAATTATGCCTCAATAATGATGTCTTCAATACATTCTTTCTTTAAACGCTATATAAAAGTTAATTATACATATTGTCGGTCACCTTCCAACTTTAAACGTGAATACAGCTTTGAGAACATTACAATAAGTGATGTTGTATGGATTATGACAAGGGTATGAAGATCTTTTAGTTTCTTTTCAACACTTTATTATTAAACACCATGGAAACGGTGAGAAGAATCCTTAGAGATTTGGTGTACAATATGTAATATTGTTTTATCACTTATTTAGAACATATGCAGAAAATTGTAAGCAAATAATATTTTGTAACGCTTGGAGTATGATAATTCCATGTTTCAACTTTGAATTCACTTAACAGAGTTCTGGAAGTAGTCCAAATTATCCAGACGCCGGAAATCGTCCGGGCACTGAAAATCGTCCAGGCACTGAAAATCGTCCAGGCACTGGAAATCGTCCGAATTACCCAGGCACGGGAAATCGTCCAGGCACTGGAAATCGTCCGAATTACCCAGGCACAGGAAATCGTCCAGGCACTGGAAATCGTCCGAATTACCCAGGCACAGGAAATCGTCCAGGCACTGGAAATCGTCCGAATTACCCAGGCACGGGAAATCGTCCAGGCACTGGAAATCGTCCGAATTACCCAGGCACAGGAAATCGTCCAGGCACTGGAAATCGTCCGAATTACCCAGGCGCCGGAAATCGTCCAGGCACTGGAAATCGTCCGAATTACCCAGGCACAGGAAATCGTCCAAATTACCCAGGCACAGGAAATCGTCCAGGCACTGGAAATCGTCCGAATTACCCAGGCACAGGAAATCGTCCAGGTACTGGAAATCGTCCGAATTATCCAGGCACTGGAAATCGCCCGAACTTCCCAGGCACCGGTAATTTTCCGAGCTTCCCGGGCGTTGGAAATCTTCCAAATTACCCAGATACCGGGACTGGTGGTACCAATTTCCCAGGTATAGGGTCTATTGCAAATTGGCCGGGTGTTGGAAATTTCCCATTTTTCGGTGGCCTCGAAAATAATCCGAATCGGCCGGACAACGCAGCTTTCCCGGGCTTTGGCAACATCTTTAACGGTCCCATCAACGCTATCAATTGGCCGATATATGCGAGCCAATCGAACATTGAGCAGAGCTATGGATATTATCCCGGAAGTTACGGATATTATCCCGGAAGTTACGGCTACTACCCAGGAAGTTACGGATATTATCCAGCAAATTCGAATCAATATTCGCTCTACAACGATGGTAATTATCACCCTCGCCCTCTAGTGCGATATTTATCTATGCATTTTTCTCCAATCATTTCCATCTTACATTCGCTATATTATTCCCACAGTCGTTGGTACATATTTTTTCCATTAAAAATAAAATGTGAGTAACGTAAACTCTGGCGAACTTTAAACAAACTTACAGCATTTAAATAAATTCAAAGTACACAAAATATTTGAACGTGCATACATAAATCGTTGGACAATTCGTAAATAACATTGAAATCCTGTTCGTTGTTGTTATTTGCGTGCACAATTTTGTGGAGCATACCTTTTGTACCTTACCACATGAATAACGTAATACTGATGAAATTTCTAGAAAATGCAGACCCGGGCTTCTTTGGAGATCATAATGAATCACCGACCAAACCGATTGTAACGAAACCAGAAGAGGGTTATTTACCGACATATGATGAGTGGCAGCAAGCTCAGGCCCACGGCGCTGGATTGGGACATGACGAATGGCAATCGACTAATTACGATTATGTTGGCGGCGATCAGATACTCATCTGCAACTATGGACCAATTACTTCAAGCGCCAATTATTTCAATCAACCGGTGTAGACAGAATGCAAAGCCTGCTCTCGCTGTCCAACGGGTACAACTTGTGAAGATGGTCTGTGCATCACTCGTTGAACGTTTTATGGATAAACTTGCATTGTGTGACCAAAGGAATCCAGTTTGTTTGGACCACCGACAAAAAGATGCGAGTTTTGGCAAAATTGATCGCTTTCGCGCCTTACGCCACACATAAATTTCACGATTACCGTTAATCTTTTGTACAGAGAAGAGAACGAGAAACACTATAAGATAACAGCGATGTTCATTGGCATTGTTTTTTCTCCCAAATATTGACGATTTGAGCAAAAATGATACATGGAAATGCAGCCATTTCTCCAAAATGTAAATAAACGTTCCGAAGTGCGGGATGATCGGTTTGATCGATAATACAAATGGTAATTGATTTTTTACACACTTTTGGCCTAGATTCTGGCAAAGAAAATTGAATGATTGAAGATCCCAGGCAGAATCCGAATTAAAATGTATTGTTTCTTGAAAAGTTGTAAACGAAGATGTCTCTTGACATCTTCAAGACCCTGTTGTCTAGTCGAACTTATCGAAAAACTATCAATATTCCTCATCTTTAGAATATCTTCAACATATTCTAGTATGCTCATGGTGTGGAACTCCAAACGCACCTTTCAAAAAAAGTATTATAATTTTCGGACGAAAATATATTTCACTCGCATCTTACAGATAACCGGTTAGTGATAGTTATTCGTGCAAAAAATCATAGGTATTAATCACATTTTATACGATATAGTGATGTAATAAATTATCTTGAAGTATATTGAGGTTTTAAATGTTTATTTCCTTGTTCATCTTAAATAATATTTCTTCGATAGATTGCAGTTATTACAATAATTATTTATTTATTAACATATTCCCATCGAATTGAGTTCAAAAGAAAGATGGGGGCAATGGCAATAAGAGGATTATACTAATTGTAAGGGAAGATAAAATATCCGGCCAAAAGCCGGCTAAATTAATGAACGTTGTTTATGCTTCCGTGTGTTTAAATGCTCAGTAGTGTCAGTAACACCTTTATTTGCCATGGAAAAATTTATTGAACAAATTTGACAAAAAGCTTCCTACTCGTATCGTCCTTTTTTCAACATTGGAAACTTATTTCCCAAATCACTAGTAAATAAGCATTTACGTTTAGGCATTTTGAGATCTGGAATTAAAAAAAGATAAAATGGAAGCAAAAAGCTGTGAGTTCGGTTAGATAAGGTACACAAATTCTAAAATTGTGTATGGGACACTTTAACAGTGACATAATATATTATTGTGTGATACTTAATAGACAATTAAATAGTTACGTTAAAAGTTCACGATACAATATTGAGATTGCCACACGTACGCACACCATACACGCGTGTGTATAGTGTGTGAACGTGTGTAAATATTAATTTGTTTATATTTTTATAATTAAGGAATTACATATTATAAATAAGAACTAAATTAAACAAAAAAAAATTAATATATTTCTATTTTTAAAGTTAATAAATTAAATATTATAAATAAGTTTTGAAATAAATAAAAAAATTAATTTGTTTATATTTTTATAGTTAATGAATTAAATATTGATAAATACGAACTAAATCAAATTTAAAAATTAAATCTAATTAAATAATTAATTTGTTTATATTTTTATAGTTAATGAATTAAATATTGTAAATAAGAAGTAAATCAAATATAAAAATTAATTTGTTCATATTTTCATAGTTAATGTATTAAATATTATAAATAAAATCGGTACGACGGTGAAGCGAGGCACTACGTACGCACCGCGATATACCGAAAAACGCGCAAAAATTTGAAACCCGGGGAGTATGGAAAGCTCGTCCCCTACGCCCACCAAACTGGGACAAATCTTGGGAAACCCGATCGAATGGCAATCATAAATATACGGTACGGTAATTTGGACTTGATACATGGCGAGGGCAGATTTTATATGTTTTTCCGGCTCGACCCTTTGTATACGAAAACTGTCTCAGGTGTGTCTCGCCGATTTTGATGAAATTTACCATGTTCATAGAACGGGCAAAAATAGACGACACGTATTTTTTTATACGTGCCAAAATTGATTTTGAAGGAAGGGGTGAAACACACCCTCAAAAATGGGGGTATTTTTCGTTCTTCGTCGATAACGTTTGAACAATACGAGATACGAACAAATTTCAAATTGCAACAATATTTATTTTTTCGCGCACTAAACACTGGATATAAGAATGGTGCAGATAACAACAAATTTCATATTGTTTATTGCAAATTTGCAATTTTTTCATACGTATCTCAGAGAGTTCTTAACCGATTGGGATGTAAATTTGCATACGGGTAGAGGGTGACAAAATAAAGTTTCCGTGTTTTTTTTGTTTTTCCGATATCTCATAATTAAGGGGTTAAAACTACCCTTCGATTTTGTACTCAATTGCATCGTATAATCAGCTGGCCTTTGTCCATTCCGGGTTAAATTCACGTTAATATAAGTTCGTTTCAATATTCGAGTATATATTTGTAAATGCCACCCCCCCCCCCATCCCCCTCCCGTACGTTCCAAGTTCTTACCGTGCGGCATGGATGAAAATTTGTACAAATAAAATGGGTTACACTGGAAGTTCAATCAGTCAAAATAATCGATACAAATTTCCCTGTTTTGGCGGAACGTCAGCCTTAAGGGGGCAACTCAAAAACTTTATTCATTCGTGAACGGGCGGAGATAAAATAAAGTTTAAAGAAATAAAACGTTCTGCTCTTCGACTACTAGGTAGACGTTCGTGATAATAATGATGAATATAACAACAAATGGCGTATTATTTATTGCAATAATTCGAGAAATAATTGGGTGAAAATCACTCTTCATTTTCCGCTCATATCGACACAGGCATGAGTTTTCCTGATGTATGATGCAGTGATATTTTATTAAACGGGTGTTTTTTATAGCAACAGCATAATTTCCTAACTATTTTACGAGGCCCTGTCTTTTGCAAGTCATAGTCGGAGCACTATCAGTAACAATGTCGGAACTGTTGGAAAGCGACACAGAAAATCGGGATAACGTTTGTTTCCATTGCTTCATACATGTCACTCGATGTTGGTGTGCCTTTTAACGGAACTGACGCAGCCATTTCTTCAAAGATATTATATTCGTAATTGAATCCTTCTAATGCCAATGGCAAACTGTGTTGTATCACTATCATCGGTACTTTCGTCCATCGCCAAGGAATAAAATTAAAAACCGAGTACTTTAGTTTTCAATTGCTTTTCAATATTGTTTCCAAGATTGGTGATTCTTCTGGTGATAGTTTGATGTAACAAACTGACTTTAGAAAAGTTTGCTCTCTTATCTGGGCAAATTATTCCTGCACGGGCTTCATGCATTTTTTGATAAACTCGCCATCAGAAAACGGTTTTAACTTCTGAGCAATTAAGCTGAATATTAGATAACTAGCTTTCACTGTCACTTTCGGTTGATTTCAAGCCTTTTGAAGTAACTTTTGTTGGGCTGAGAGACTTTTCTTCGAATCGTTAACTTTGTCTTTAGGACACGTTAGGAATCATATGTCTACATGTTTTTAAACATAATGTCGTTTTAAATTATATTCTTAACACGTTAAGGGAGCTTTCCAGTGTGACAGCCCGAAAAATCGCTGTTTTTCGCGATTTTTTTTTTTAAAGAAAAAATAATCTAATCGGTCTGGTTTTTTTTTTATATTAATTGGGTATTGAAGAATACAAAACAATTTTTTAAAGATCGATTTATTTATTAATTAATATCTATAAAAATGATGAAACAATTGTTGCAGAAAATGCACTTGGATGTGGTGTCCACGTTGGGGGGTCACAATTTTGATCTGAAACAAAAAACACAAAAAGATTATTGATCGGTATATAATTGGCTTTCGTGCTATGGAGGCATTTTTTTTTTGCAAAAATGGCGCCGGTTTGAACAAAAAGTATCGATTTTAGCATTTTTTTTGCAGTTTTTTTTACAAAAAAATAGGAAGATGTAAAAAAAAGCTTCCATAGCACGATAAACAATGATGTTAAGAATATTGTGTAAAAAATTCAACTCGATAGCTTTAAAACTCTGCCCTCCAAGTTGGACACCGTTTTGAAAAATGCTGTTTCGAGAAAAACGCGTTCAAAGTTTCAAGTGAGGAAATTTTAGGTAAATCGTTTACTTACGGTCAATCAGCGATGCCAGGTCCATACAATATCCCTTCTGCTTCTTCGAAAAGAGTGTATACTATTCGATAAAGCAAAAAAAAAATCGATTTTTTGAAAATTTCACACTGGAAAGCTCCCTTAAGCGCCACGCCGGTCCCTAGGGACCCCTAGGGACCGGCGCTAGACTTTCCGTTCAGGCCTCGCCGGTCCCTACGGACCGGCGGCAGACTTTTCGTTCTTCTATCACGGCGCGTGTCTGTCTTTGCATACTTGTAAGACTGAACATTTAAATTATGCGATATCGGTTTTAGTTTGGTCAATCCTTCAAGGAAAAGAATATAATACTTAAAAACATTAATGTAATTTATTGAAACAAGATATAGTCCATTGAAATGTTACATTGACCCTGCATTTATCAAAGTCAGCAATTTTTTTTTTCTGGTGCATAGGGGGAGGTATGAAAAGCTTAAGTCCAAGTTTGTGGGGTTGTAACCCTTGAGGAAAATCCGCCATCTTGAAAAAAGGGGTGAAATAGTTTTTGCAAAATAACTATGAAACTATCCACCGCGCAAGAAAATTATGAAGTCGTTTTTTGTAGGAAATGAAATTCTCTACAAATTTGCTCTCTTGATTTTTTGTTGTAAAATTAAAAATACCAAAGTTATTAATAAAAAACGACAAAAAATTAAGGAGTAATTTCCTTTAAGTCGCTCTAACTTTTTTCTTTTCATTTTGCAGAAAAATATATTCAATGCATTTCGATAGAACACCTTCTGACGAATAAGTTTCAATATAAATGTGTCAACTTTTATTTATTTATAAACATTTTACAGTGCTGCAAAGGTAAGTGTCGGAGTACTCGAAAGTAGACATAAAAATGAACGATTATGCGTCGTTTCTTTGCAAATTTCATTAATTGCGGCGGACAAATTTTATTTGTTGTTATTGCAATATTCATAATAATTAGCTATGAACTCCTCGTAGGTAGAGCGGAAAAGAGTTCATAACTAATTATTATTATTAACTCCTCGTAGGTGGCGCGGAAAAGAGTTCATAACTAATTATTATGAACATTGCAATAGCAACAAATAAAATTTGTCCTCCGCAATTAATGAAATTTGCAAAGAAACGACGCATAATCGTTCATTTTATGTCTATTTTCGAGTACTCCGACACTTACCTTTGCAGCACTGTAAAATCTTTATAAATAAACAAAAGTTGACACATTTATATTGAAATTTATTCGTCAGAAGGGGTTCTATCGAATGCATTGAATATATTTTTCTGCAAAATGAAAAGAAAAAAGTTAGAGCGACTTAAAGGAAATTACTCCTTCATTTTTTGTCGTTGTTTGTTAATAACTTTGATATTTTTGATTGTGCGACAAAAAGTCAAAAAAGCAAATTTGTAGAGAATTTAATTTCCTACAAAAAATAACTAAACGATTTTCTTGCCCGGTGGATAGTTTTTCTGTTATATTAATACAACGATTTTAAACCAAAACCCAAAATATTATGTGCTGAGGCATATTTTTACCTTTGAATGGCTGTAAAATCTTTAAAAATAAATGAAATTTAAAAAATGAGGGGTGAAATTTGTTCGTCTAAAAATCCTCTATCAAAAAGCTCAAAACATATTTTTCTGAAAAATGCAAAAACAAAACGTTAGAGCGACTTAAAAGAAATTACTCGTTCACTTTTTATCGTTGTTTGTTAATAACTTTGGTATTTTGAATTTTACAACAAAAAGTCAAGAGAGCAAATTTGTAGAGAATTCCATTTCCTACAAAAAACGATGAAATAATTTTCTTGCGCGGTGGATAGTTTTCCTGTTATATCAATACAACGATTTTAAACCCAAACCCAAAGTATGATGTGCCGACGCACATTTTTACCTTTGAATGGCTGTAAAATCCTTTAAAATAAACGAAATTTAAAAAATAAGGGGTGGAATTTGTTCGTCTCAAGGAGCGCCAAAAAATTTCTAAGAATAAATTTTTCTGAAAAATGAAAAAATAAAAAGTTAGAGCGACTCAAAAAAACGATGTTTTTCCATTTGTTGTCATTTATTGTTAATAACTTTGCTATTTTCGATTTTACGGCAAAAAGTCAAGAGAGTGAATTTGTAGAGGATTTAATTTCCTACAAAAAACGACAACATAATTTTCTTGCGCGGTGGATAGTTTCATTGTTATAACCCAAATATTGTTTTAACCCTTTTTCAAGATGGCGGGTTTTCCTCAAGGGTTACAACCCCACAAACTTGGACTTAAGCTTCCTATACCATCCCCTATGCATCAAAAAAAAAAATTGCTGACTTTGATAAATGCAGGGTTAGGCCTTATTTTTGTAACATTTCAATGGACTAATAAGCAAAGGTGAGTTTCCGTTTACATTGCTGCTCCGTTCACTCCCACCACTACACCGATTGAAATGAGAGAAGAATACTCCCGATACATCTCTGTCCTTTATGTAATGATTCAGTGCCTCTCATGGCAGCGCTCAGTCTATCTTATAAGTCTATGCCCCGGCCGGATTACGTTCCCGATGTTTGTTTACACTCTGGCTCGCCTTACGGTTAACTGTGGCCTGAACGGAAAGGCACGGAAATTCAGCGTGGCGCTTAACGTGTTAAAAAACATTGTTAGCTCAATGAAGAATTAATCTTCTGTCCATTTTTCGTTAGAATTTCTCTTTTCATCAATCTATTTTCATTTCTTTGTACCGAGCTCATCCTGCAGAAAATTTAAACATTGCGACAAACAAAGATATGAAAGATTTAATTATCATTCATTACGTGTTTTTCAAAAGGAATATACCTAGTTAACACGCGAAGAAAATTCAACCACAATTCGATTCCTTCACATCTGAAATTCAACTGCAGGCCTGTTTGCAAGTCAAGCAGAGCAACCAATATTGCAGACCCTTGAGTAGATTACCACGCAGTGCGGAAGGTCACTGTACTAGTTCTGAAACAAGGAATCTTATGGTGAAAAATCGTCGCGCTAACGTAAAATCTGTTATAAAATTTTCAAAACAACTGTTAGCATTTTGATTTGTTTCATATCTTTAAAAAACACATCAACATTATATAACTTAGTTTTACCAATGGCTTACAATGCGTATATTCATAGGAAAAAAATAAGAATTAAACTAAAAAATATTTGAAATTGATTACGCCTTCATTTGCTTGTGGGCGACAGTGATACTTGCCCCGGGCCGCGTGTTTGACACGCTGCTTGAAAGCGCGACGAAATAAATAAACTCCATCCCGCCGACTGGGAATCTGCTCCATTATCGCTATAGCTTTCAGCGTGTAAATGCGTTCGATTTTTGTGATGTAGAAAGCAAGGTGAAGCCCTTACCGCATGCACACCTACATTTTTTGAATCGTAAGACGATGACATTCAGCGCACTGAAACTTTTCTATTACACCCTGAAATGTAATAAGTTGCAATATAGTAAAATATCAACCCCACACAGATAGCACAATCGCCTGTGATCAGTGAGAGAAGTTATTATAAATAGCAAAGTTGTTGCGTTAATGTCACCCAAGCTCGATCGTGAGGCACAGTGTGCGCCTGACACCAATAACCACGTTCTCTTTAACTCTCAAGAGTCAGTGTTACATGCGACGTACGCATCGAAAATTTGATCAGTAAACAACCGATCGGATTAAAAATTGGCAGGTATACAGAGCATTATGATAAAAAATGGCTCTTGGTATTGTTTCCAAAATTGTTGCTATAATTCTCTAGGTACCCTCAAAACTTTAATGCTCATTGTTGGAAAAACTACGGACGGTGTTTTTGAATCGCTCGTTGTCAGCAACACTATTTCCAAAATTGTAAAAAAAAAAAACTTTTTACCATAATTCTCTGTGTATCTGCCAATTTTTAACCCAATCGGTTGTTCAATGCTTGCTGGAGTACTGATCGAAATTTCGAAGCGCACGTCGCAAGTAACACTGACTCTTAATTGATGTCGAGGAAAATCGTAATCCTTATACATACATGCCAGTTCTATACAGGTGAGTTGTCTTCGCTCATTCTCCGTCTAACACTCTCAAAAGAGACCAACGCCCGCTCCCTCCTTTACTACACTCATTTGTTTCCCTTTCCTTTTTCTCTTGCATAGTCGGGCGGGAAGATCGAGCGGGGATATATAGAATTATACGTATACGTGTATACCTGTCGTCGCAGTAGACAGAATTCGCAGCATCCGTGAGTCGAGCGCGGCGATTCAATATATCGTGGCAGTCAGTGCGAAGGCGCGAACACGCTAAATAACACTAAACTGTACGATCCTCGACTTTCCCGCATTAACATTGTCCCCTACCACATTCTCAAGCGTTTTTCTTCCTTTTGCAATCGGTTTACAGAGCTAAATTACTTCGATGCATACGTTTCTAATATACGTATAAACAGTGTAATTCGCAGCACTGCTGCGGAGAGTCATACGCGAGTGGAAAAGTGCGCGTTAGCCGTTCTATACTTGTCACCGAGATTAATCGTCGAGTTGCGTGCTTTGAAGATATAAATATATACGAAAATATAAAATTCTTTGCTCGTACAGATATTTCTTGAAATCGGAAGTATACTGACAAAATGAAGCAGCACGCAATACTGGTTCTTGTACTCATCTGCATCACTTCCGAGGCTTACGGAAAGCCCACGATCTATAAACGTAACGAAGATAATATCTTCGAACCCGGTAATTATTTTACTGGCAAAGCAAGTATAGAACAACGATTACAAATTTTATCGCTCGATTCAATATGTCGATATAAATACATTTCTCCAGTTTTTCAATACACGAATTGCGGATTTGTTATGCATAGTATATAAACCAAAACCATTCTTATCATTATTATCATATCATAGAGAATTTTGCTTACAATGTTTTGTAGATTGTATAGATTAATATAACATAACGCATGGCTTAAAAATATACGTTAGAAAAATAGAAATAACAATTTTTCATCTATACATATCGCAGATACGTCGACGTTTTCTTAAAAAAAATTATCCTCATCGTTAGTAATTTCGTTTTGGGTTTCCTTTTTTAGAAAACTTTCTCTTGATTCGAATTGTGATTATTATATTTTTGTGGTATACTACCTTGACGGGAAGAACTGACTGATTTATAGCGCAATAGACAACTCTATCGTATAACAAATTTTTATTTTCCAATAATAATGATTGAGAACTTTCCCTTAGCAAACTGATGATCGATGGTTAATCGATGCCGAAGATTTTAAAAAATCGTACAAAATTAAGTTAATTCTATTCGCGAATAATTCGTTTTGTTTTTGTGTGTGTGTTAAAAGTACATTCATTTACTTCGGTAAGTTTGCAAAATTGTTGAAAAAGAATATTTCTTAAGGTTGAGTTTCGTTTGGCGAGTAATTCATCGCTTCACAAAAAATCATCGTGTATTTTAAACCTGCGGTCGGTTATCGTTATGGGATTTGATATACTTTCGCGTGTGACGAAGAAAAACGAAAGTTCGGGGTCACGTTGGATTTCTCGTCGAGACTAAAACGGTGCGGAACTCTCTCGACTTTTTCTGACGAGACGCGGCTTCAACGAGCAATCCGTTGGCTAAGTATGCGAGTGCTGAAAACTCACCGATGGGAACGTCTGCGCAAGAGAGAAGAAAAAAAAATAACTTTCTCTTTAATAGTCGTACGGACTGATTGTTAGCACGGGCACCTGCTTCGAGTCGTTACATTCGTTTTACCTTTGAAGCTACTATCGAATAGATCATAAAAACAACAATTGTGTACACGCTATTGTATATTGGAGATACCCCACTTACGACCGTGCGAATAGATAAATGTAATAGCTTCATCGGTGATTTGCCTTGCTCAAGGCCTCGTGCGTTCATTGTTCATTCTTAAAAGGAATCTATACGCACGTTCTATGTTTGCATCGAAAAAAAAATTCCACTAAAGTAAAAATTGTAATTCCATCCGATTTTCCACAAATTGATGAACCTTAGTATCGTTTACTATCACGATTTATAAGGAATTATAACGAGTCACGGCAGCAACATTCCTTATCGACCGCTTCTTTATTTTTTTTACTCGTGACGCGATGAAAGCTGCGAGAAATTATATTCACTATTGGCCAATAACCATTCTTGTCACGGAGAACTCTTCCCATTGTCACTCTGGAAGAAGAAAAATATATTTATTTCTAGTACGGTAATATTATTGTTAATAATTACAATAATTGTCCAACGATCTACAGATTTTAGAACGAATTTGACTGAGCATCGTTGAGAAAAATTATTTGCAAATTGTTTCGTATATAATTGTGTTAGATTGAATCTAATTAAATCTACCGAAATGAGGACTGTGCTGCCATAATCATTATTAATATGCAGTTGACTCAATGGGGATATACCTACAATAATTTTTCTACGGTTCGGAAAAATATAAGAGAAAAATCGTAGCGCAAAGGTGACTTAACGATTAAAATCAAAAGTACGTATCCATGAAATGTGGCCAAAAATTTATCGTCCCAGAGGTGCAACAACAAATTGAAATTAGTGATGGGCTTCTTTACTTTAGTCAAAAACTGGTGAAAGTGAATTTTCTAAAAATCAAATATGTTTGTTGGGCTTATAAAAACTGTTGGGATACGTCGAACTTACGTAATAAACAAATAGGACTTTACTCGTCAATTTTCTTGTATTACTCGGACAGAAGCATGGTTTACTCGAAAGCCACGTTTTAAGAAAGTTTCTTTGTCGCTGTGCCATTCAATTTGGAAACAACGTCGAAAATGGTTATTCCGAGAATTTTTAAAAACACATCTAACAACTTTTATATCCTCAAAATTTCTTATATTTAAGGTAGTCGTATCGTTACAGCGTTTCCGTTAGATTTCACTGAAAATTTGCAGAAACGTTCTTTGATGTCATATTTTCATGTGTGTAAAATTTCAGGGACTTTTATTGACTCAAAAATAACGATATTTATTCTTAAAAATCGTCATTTTTCGCAATCTCTTATAAGAGCCCGTGTTAAATATCGCAACGTTATACAATAAGAATCTCGATTATTTACACAAAAGAAGCTTCAATTAGTTTTTGTAACAAATCTTGTGGAAAAAAAAAATGATGATTTTGTTTTTTATATAATAAATAAACTTAACGTAGGAGCAATTTGAATTTTGAGTATGTTGTTCTTTAGTCGATTTGCAACAACTTTTCTTAATGAACTTAAACGCTCAGCTCGCTTGGAACGTGAGAAAAAACGGGAATACAATTTTAATCCCTCCTCCTCTACTGATATGACTAACTTAAGGAGGTTCGACATATTCGGAAGCTCCTATCTAATTTTCTTTGCTTCAAATTAAGATTTCTTCAGAAAGACTTTATTGATAACTCTATGGAGGATTTTAGAGGATATTCGAATTAGAAAAATGTCAGGACCAATTGAAAGTCGAAAAATATTGGTTCCGAAAATGCCTATTTTCAATGTACCTTTTCTCAAGAACCGTACATTCGATTTTGACCATTTTTATTGCGTGTGTATATTAAAGTGTTATAAACAATTTGTCGAGCCATTTTTTTGATATTTTGTTTCAGAATTTTTTGGCATTGTTTTGAAATTTTGTTAAAATTTTTTACCAAGTTTTTTACCTTCAAATATGTTTTTCTCAGGTCTGAAACGTTAAAAAAAAATATGCCGATACGATGAGTATTGATCCCAAAATATTTCTATTTCGAATATGCTCTAAAATCTTCCACAGAATTATCAATAAAGTCTTTCTGAACAAAACTAAAAAAAATGTTGAATAGTTTTGAAGAAATCTTAATATGAAGCAAAGAAGATCAGATAGGGGCTTCCGAATATGTCGAACCTCCTTAAAGAATACATTCTTTATCTATTCGCTTTTTTCACACCACCATCGTGTTACCTTTGTGATATGAGCGACAACTTTGAATACCTAAAGCACAAGAAACATCAAAATTTATTAGAAAAATTCCATCGTATTTCAAATATTATACAAATTGATGTTTATTGTTTGAAAAAACCAAAACAATGCTCGTCGAACTTGAATTATAATCCTACTATTATAATTTTTTTAATCTTGACTCAGCTAATTTGTAACAACGCTTATTCGTTATGAAGTAAATTGAATTCATTTTCCCTTGGAAATTTCGTTTGTTCCAGCACAAAGAAAAGATCCTGAAAAGAATTGTTTAATTCCGGAAAATCTTTGCTTCCAAAATTTGAGTTTTGACGAGGTAGTAATAGAAAATTGTTTTTCCGAGTGACTAAGTATTAAAACGAAGAACCTCCAGTCGTCGGTTAAATTCACCAGTAGCGTTGATACAATATGAGAAATTATTTTCACTAATATTGCAATTTGGCAATCTTGATATTAACGTTTAACTGGGCTTAATATTTAGTCGAACATCTCACACTAGGTCTTGTTACTATCGTTCAACAATTAGTAGTACATCACGTTTGAAAACAAATTTGTACTTTTCATTGACCACGATATTATAGTGATATACAATACAAATAATAATTGATACGTTTGACGCCTCATTCGTAACTGGATATATTTTTGTATTTGTTAAACCTTTTACTCAAGTTCAAACGACACTAACGAAACTTCAGACAAAAGTTTATCACATTCAACCGTTAAATATTTTTGACTATTTTATGTATTGTCTAAAATCATACGACTGCTTTTTCTTTTATTTAAACGACAAACTCGGCACATGTACGATCTCACGTTCGAGACCAAATATGGACGAGAGCTTGTTGTTTAACTCAAAAAATAAATTCTCCTTAACTCGACGATGACAGGTGGGAATAACGGAACGATGATGTCACACGGCGATCGCGTGGGTTACGATTATAGCAAGAAGCTGCGATCTCGAATCCTATCGCTACCCCGATGCCGTTGGCTCGCGGCTAAATTTTCTCGCTATCCTTCACAATTCACTCACGCAGCAACGGATGTAAAGAAATGCGACTATCGCTGGTGACTTGCTCGTAACACGATCTGAAATTTTTTAAAATTAGTCACGATTATGTTCATGAAAATATTGCTTTTCGTTGAAAGAACAATGGGTTCTACTTTTGCAGTAAAAAGATTAGAAAGAAAAAAAAACGTATATCAAGCTGAAAGATTTTAAAATTTGTTTGTGAAAAAGAAATGTTGCATTCCTGAGGTTTAGTAGTAATAAATGCCACGAGCACTCGCCTATCCGTTCATCTTACAAATGATTAAATCATAACAGCTTGATACATAGCAATAATCCATGGTCTTACCAATATCACAACGATCCGAAATTATTTTCTCATAAACTTATCTCGACTGAACGTTCGTTCCTTTATCGAGATTCGTACAAACTTTTGTCGTTTACCAAATTTTATTACATATAAGACTAATGTTTTTATTGGCGAATGAACATTACTATAAGGTTTGACGTTGACTTACAAAATTTGTGATTGTAGTAATGATACCAGTATCATCGACGGTGATTCCTCTGCCAGTGTACAAGGTTGGTTATGGATTTGGCTTCACATCGAAGGACAAGAAATATCAATCCTCGTACAAACCAGATGGCGTAGTCAAACTGATTACAGGTAAGAACGATATTAATACCTACTAATGGGTTATTGTTGTCACTCAGGCGCTACGCTAATACCCTTCATCATGCATAATGTTCATTTGCTAGGAATCATACGACAATGGGCCATAATCTGATCAAGAATCTTATAATTAGAAAAAATTTGCAATATTCTCTTAACTGTTAACAACCTTAATTCGTACCTCGTCCTGGCTCTATTCGCCTCTACTTTTGTAGTTTCTTGAGCAGAAATGTTCGTGGATGTAACAGGACTGTACGTAGGTTCCTTCCGGGAAGTTTACAAGATTTTCGTGTTTGACACACTTTTTTTAAATTTTGCGTCGAGATTTTCACATAGCCATCTCATTAATTCTAAATCACCGGCGTTCCATACTGCATTATGTAAGAACTATTGATATTATATGCTATTGGAAATTCTGTAAAAGTTCATAAAAATGTATGGTAGCTGAACATTTAACTCGTGTTACACATAATAACTCATTTAATTAGTAGTAACTATATTTTGGTCGGTTGCCAAGACATGCTTTGATATTTTTTTTACAATTTTTTAAAACTCTTCGGGAATTAATTTTTACATTTCACGAACTCCGTGATTTTTTTCAATGTTTTTCTTTCAATTGGAACATCTTTGAAACATTATAGGAGCTTTTGCCCATACTTATTTTAAAAATGAAATGAAATGAAAAAATTAATGAAACTGATTTGTGAATTTTGATATCTGAACTATATTACTCAATGCATCCATACAGCCAAGAAGGAGCTGGAGAAAAAAGCATAAGACAAACCCAGAAGAAGAGTTCAACAATGCTCCAGACTGTTGCATCGACAGTTAGCATCGTGATGTGACTCAAAGGATTCAAATTTTTTTAAGTCATCGCAAGCGATTGACCTGAACAAATATTCGAAGAACCTTCGCTTGCAAGATCCTGCAGACCGGATCAAATGATTGAACGACAAACGCTGTTAATGTTATCACTTGCAAAAAGGAGAACCGACGCAATGAAAATAAAATTTAATTCCGATCTGATCAATAGTCCATTCTAGTAGTTCAACGACTTGTTATGATTTACAATCATTGTATCGAGTGTAAAGATAGCAGCTTAACACCAAAAACTAATTTATTTAAGTATACAAATTTTGCAACTATGACATTTACATTGCAACTTGCAATAATACCGAACTTAAAGATTTATTGTTTGGTGTATGTGTGTGTGTTTTCCATCATGAATCGGTTTATAACATTGCATTGGACAACAGATATTGCACGTTCGGAATGTAGAGTACATCCGAGCAATACAATTGTCAATTAATATGAACAAAAACGACTAACGAATATTCGCGAAAAACGAAGTATCTTGATTGGAGTAGAATATTGTATCGATACACAGGTACGATATTTGTATCGTAATCAAACTAGCCTATTGTTATTATGCTACTTCCATTGGTTGGTCAGCTATAAGGGAAAAGAAATGAGCAATTAAAATTTTGGAAATTATTTTAGTTAAAGAATAAAATTAATTCAACTATGTGTCGATTTCTTTGTTCAATACCCTCTCCTTATGACTAAAAATAACTCACGTATTTCGTTGAATAAGAAGTCATCCTGATACTCCTTCAAAAACTGAGTCGATCGATTCTCATCAAGAAACAACGAGTATACCCTTTTAACGTCTTCGATGCTAACCTGTAAAAAACGACTTTCGTTAATCCACATGATGGGATGTTTCGCATGTCACCACTGTGAATTTAAACGAACCTCTGTGCTTTTTCGTTTGCGACTGACGAGCGACGCCGTCGTGATCAATTGAATCGCGTATCTTAGTGACGTTTCCGAGGCAATTCTCGTAAGGACGGTCAGTGCATCATCCGCCATTTCGCAGTCCTCTTCCTCGCACCTTATCTTCAATATTTCTTTAAGATCTTTCTCTTGATAAGGAGTCGTCGGAACGATTATCATACGATCAAGAAGATCGATAGGAATACCATGAGGGCTTTTGTAATTCGTACCCCTGATCCTGGTGATACCTGAATTGCGAAAGTAAAAAATGATCCGTTATATTACAAAATTGTAATTATCGAAAGCATTGAAGATTCTAGAAATAAAATTTCGACAACTCTGAGACGAAAACGTGTGTCCCCTGGTTGAATTAATGCATTTTAAACAGTTCCCGTGCAATGCGTTATTCATGGGACATTTTTACAGTTTCATTGTTACAGGATTTCACACTTCGAAAAATTGTAAGTACGACATTTATAAAATGCTACATATATACAATATTGAATAATTTAATGGTCCTACTCGCCTCTGTTTGTAGCCATAATAACGACAGGAGCCATCTCGTTTTCTAATGCTCGATTCAGGAAAGAAAAGCACTCAACGTCCAGCATGTGTACCTCATCGATGAATAGTACACCAGGCACGATTTCAGCTTTACCCTCTTCGCGCCATTCAGCTACTTTGCCATTTATCTGATCTCTTACCTCAGACTTTATTTCGCCCGTGTCTCCAGAGAAAAGGGCCAAAAAGCCATGAGTCCTGCTGTTTATAACATCGATCTCATGAAGCGATACTGTGTGTACAACTTCTTTGCGCTTTTGTAATTCACCCTCGGGACATTGGACAAAACGCGTCTGCGATCCAGTAGCGTCATAATCACGTGCGCGGGTGAACGAACGACCAAGACGATTAATTTTTCCGGTTGCTTTGTCGATCGTTATTACATCGCCAGCTTGAACTTTTTCCTTCATCAGGCTATCTATCATTTTATTACCGAGCTCGTAGATTGTTTCCATCTCAGTCGTTTTCAGAGTCAATTTACCAACTTTGGCACCAACGCCAGTAGCTGGGCGGTCAACCTGTATCTCTACCACTTCACCCTCAATTATTTCGGTCTCTTCCTTGATCCTTACCCCAATGGATTTTCTGATTGCCTGAGTCAGTGCCTCCGTCTTGCTCATCTCGAGGGAATATATTTCCGAACCAGCCATCGCTGTGAATGGTGTATCTTGGCCAAGAGCTTGCGCCAAACCCATAGCTATTGCAGTTTTGCCAGTTCCTGGCTGACCAGCCAACAACACGGCTCTACCTGCTATCTTCCCTTCTTTGATCATTTCCAGAACAACGCCGGTGGCTCTGCGTGCCGAAAGTTGGCCCACCATACCCTGAGATACCTGTACAATTTCGATTAGTTGAGCATCTTTGGTCTATACAGTTGCATCAATTAACAAGCACCAACAAGAATATGTCTTAAGAAAGTAGATGTGTATTGATTATGGACCAGTCACAATTCATAATGCATTGTTGCTTGATTAAAATTCATTAAAATTGCCAAATGTGAATGAATGATTGTTTATAGTTGTTCACTAATACTTCCTCAATATACTGGTTAGCCGCTTTCATTTCAAATCTCAATTACAAAAGAAGAAAGATTCATCATTGATTCAGATGGAATTTAATAAGCCAGATGGATTCATGAGCACATTTACTCAACTGAAATAAGCTGAATTTGATTACATGCATAATTAAATAATGCACTATACTTGTTCTATAAATTGATATTTTATACATACAGGTATATTCAAATTATTTAATTATTCATGGGTGAGTGATGGCTTTGATTTTTGTCAGATTTTTTAGTGTTGGTGTAACTATGTGTTATTGATTCGAGCAATACTTGTAATCTTACATTGCGAGGTTCGAGACAGTCGGTCAGGCCCAATCCTCTGATGTGCGAATGAGCGCCGATACGCTCAATTCTTGTAATCTCGCGAACTTCTTGAACCTTTGCTGCTGCAACAGCCTGAAAAATATTACATTCATCAATTTTTAAATATAATGTAAATATCAGTTTTGCTGATTATTTCTTATGAATATGAGTTTCATCGATTTGAATAAGGTATGCATGCCGGTAAAGTTTGATCGAAGATGTGGATCACCGTGGCAACCAAAAAACATGTTTGTCGACACTATTGCATAATTAGTTATTGCTCATCATATATTGCCACTTTTAATGCAATAAAAAATAACTCTTGCTGTGTATGCCAGTGACACTTACAGAAAAAAATGTGCGTTCTCCATTTTCGAGGTTAGGAAGAATGCTACTCGGTGTAAATACATGCGGCGAGGAATAACAAGCAATTTTTCTAGTCTCATATAAATTGAAATGTTATAGAAATTCATATATGTATATATAATAGCGATTTGAAAAAGTACTAAAAACAAGATTACGATAAAACTCACCGCCATAATTCACACGTGTTTCTGATCACAGCACGGGTGTTTTATCCTTCGATCTTTAGTATTTTCGTTCGTTTTACCAAAATGCCACTGCCGCCGTTTGCCGTCAACGACAATATACGAATCGTACGAACCTACGAACCGACACCAGCGACTGTGGAATGTGAGGGGGACCCGAAAGCAACTCGACTATACATTCCGTGATTTTCGAGTTGGGCGCCGCCTGTCGGATAAAAACTGCACACTTATTTCGAATAGCATATTTATCGGTTGCAGTTTTTGAACCGGTAGTTCGCTAAAATGCATTGTAAGATTGCCTGATTTTTGCTATCGCACATTGACGTAAAGTCGTGACAAAAATTCATTGGCTATCCATCACTGCTATTCGAACTAACAATCGAACGAAGGCAATACGACTTTGCCCGCGTTGGGGTGATCTCGCGCGCCATCTCCGATTCCCGGGAGATGAATGAAGTTCCGAATCGTGAATTCTGAGTGTATTAACGAGAAAGATGTCTATATTTTATCATCGCGGTCGCCAGTCTCTTTACAAGCTCAAGAGCAGAAAGTGTATAGTGCTGTACAGTGCCGGGTTGAGGCTTGACCTTTCATAGGCCGTCACGACCTTCAATCCAAGTTTGGCCTGTTAAACCCTGTGCACTCGTACACCCAGTTTATCGCGAACTGTGAACGTTCCTATTTTAAACTCGAAATCTGTCTGCTTGTAAGGTGAGTGAAACTTGTCATGTTATAGCGTGAATATTAACACTGAATTTATGGGTCTACTTCATCCCCACGTATCGTTGCATAGAGAGAGTTCGTATGTTTCAAAGGAGCGCGGACAGAGAATTGATGAATGAAAATGTGGATATTTTGATAGCTTTTGCATACAGATATTTATCGTGTAATCTCTCGCTCCTATTCAATAATTGTGAGGCTTATTAAGCCTCTCATTAAATCAAATGTGTTTAAAGGCGTGCATGATACAAACAGCTCAATCTCATCGATTGTTCCAATAGATTACAAGTTTTTCCACTGTAAGAAATATTCATTATATCCAAATATTTTATCTGATGAATAAAATAAATAAACTATACTTAAGAAGTTTGATTCCAGTGCCATTGTTTTAAAAACTTTGAAAAATTCTAATTTATGAAATTTAAAAAATCGTCGTTTAGCTTGTCGCCTAATAATATCGGGGATTATTGTCATTATCTAATCGTTGATCCAGAGCTAAAGGTTACATTAAAACTGGCGGAGATAAAATTTGGCACAGTTCTCATTTGCTTCTTTCTACGTGACTTGTCTTTACCAGTCTAAATGAAATATTTTCAGATAACCGATTGAAAAAATGTCGAGGGAACGTGCTTCCAGAAGATTTTATAGGGTAGACAGTTGTCATGATTTTTTGGAAATGATGGATCGAGGGCACACCGCCCAACAAGAAAATAGATGGAATTTTGAAGTGGCATGGGAAGTTGCCAACAAAGGTATTGGTACCTTCGTCAATTTTCTCACGGATTGTTTTATGAAAGCACGCAACTTCATTGAGAACATTTTTCTATGCAATGTAAAAGAAAACAAACATCTGCCCTTGCAGTTGGCGGAATTTACACCGTTATTAGATCCAAGGCCTATGTATCGACAGAAGAAATGGGAGATCAATATTGTATGGTTGGTCCATATAAGGAAGCTTGCGCAAGAACTGAAGTTGAAGAGGCTGATTATCCGCATCATAGTCCGTTACACAAAGCTGTCCAAGTCATGAGGGATCAGGGATTCAAAGTAAGAGACAAAATAAATATAACAAGAAGTCCCTTATTGACCAAAAAACATAACTGAATCGATCAAGACGTCTTAAGAGTAAGATGCATTAGATCCAAAGTTTAGGATACCTCCTCAAAAGTAGTATCTCTCCAAAGCATTTTGACGACATGATCGAATTTACTAAGAACTATGAAGATGAAATAATTCTATTTTGGAATCAATGATTTTTTTTTTAATTTGTGAAGAAATTGTAAAATGTATTGGAGTAATGTTTTACAGTCATGGAGGAACAAGAAATTTACCTTTCATATTCCAAAAACCAAAAATCCTCCATTTTTTCCTTAACTTTTTTGGAAATATTTTATAGCGAGCTGCGATCATTAAGGTTGTTCACGTTGAGACAATTCCAGAAAAAAATTGATCTATTCAGCATCGAGATTGCAATGATATTTGAGAATACTATGAGTACTTTGTCCATCTTATTATTTCCGTTTGAAGTTCTCAATGTACGATATAGAATGCTTGTGAAAAATTCTACTCGTTTAATTAGCAAGCACCGGTCGATATCTCTAAATTAATTAATAAATTTTTTATTAATGAAAGATCATAAAACGGCGTGCTATGTGTTTGACTTAGACATAAAGTTTCACCACCACTGCGGATGGTGAAACTTTACTTTCAATGTACTGGCTAACATCAGTTCTCTTATTCCTTATACCAAAGTGTGTAGATTTTTTCAATGAATGTTCACCTCTTTCATCCAGAATTCCCTATAAAAACTTTCTCTCAAACTTTGAAACTTTTCTTATAATTTCGCGAATCAGAATTTCAATAAACAACAAAGATATCCATTTTTGTTCACCATGGATAAAAACTATCGGTATAAAATTATTAGTGGTAATGAAGTAAGTTGAATTATCGAAGCGACTAGTGCCTCTTTTCGGCCAAGGTGATGCTATTATGATATTGCAATTAATTAATTTACGTTGGTATTATAAAATTATGCAACAATATTGAGATTATTTTATGAAAAGAGATTATCAAATGTTCGTATGAGTACATGTTCCATACTTATTTTGACGTTCTTGGACTTGAGTCCCGTCACCTGTTTGCACGTACAGCATCAAAAGTCAAGATTTGGCTATAATCCAAACCTTGAGACCGATTTGATCGAAGGTCACGAACACCACTTCATTTCGTCGTGTGGAAAACCACGTGTAATTCCTACACGTGGTTCACTGCACGCGGAGTACCTGCCTGTGAAACGAATCGAAGAAATATGATTAAAAGCAAGGATAAAAACTAAACAGGTGGTGACAGGAACTTGGCTAGTCGATGGAAATCCTCAAGTAATTCTTTTCGATATCGGAAGTGCTGCGTGGAAATTGGATGAGTACAAGCAAGAATTATGGAATACCTGCAGTCTCGGTATTCCACATTTGGACATAGAAGCAAACGACGCAATAATTCTGGGCTACCTTCTCTGTCAATTTATCACAGAATTCAAGTAAGAATAATCATTCTATTTGATCCGAATCTCCATGTGCTCGAACGGCGACAAATTTCATGGATGCCATTTGAGATCTGATTCTTCGACTTTGTTAACAGAAAAGCTGCTGAGAGTTATTCACCGGTACAACCCCGCGTTCTCGTTCACTGTCATGAGTGGCAAGCTGGCGTTGGTTTGATTGCACTGCGAACAAGACACGTTGATGTTGCTACAGTCTTCACGACCCACGCCACTCTTCTTGGAAGATACCTGTGCGCTGGAAAGACCGACTTCTACAACAATATGGACAAAGTAATTTATTTACAGTTAGGAAAATATTCCATCACTGTTACCTATTTCCCCGATCTCCATCACGTTTGCTATCTTCGTTCACTTTACGTATTATTAAACACAATGGTAAATTGTTTTGCTGTCGATGCGACAAATCCAGCTGTAAGTGATATTTAAAAACTTAATCGATATCGGGGGCGACGATATCGCGTTAAAAACGAGATAGCCTGATCTATATTGCACTTTGCACTACATAAAGACGGAAAAGAGAGATATAAATTAGCTCAATTCTGGCGTCATTATCACGCGTTATTTTTCTTTTGTTTATCCGTCGTTTTTAGTTCAATGTCGACGAGGAGGCTGGAAAACGACAGATTTATCACAGATATTGCATGGAACGTGCAGCAACCCATCTTTGCCATACATTCACGACGGTTTCGGACATAACTGGATTCGAGGCGGAGAATCTACTCAAACGCAAACCCGATGTTATCACACCAAATGGCCTTAATGTCAAGAAATTTTCAGCCATTCACGAATTTCAAAATCTTCACGCTGTTAGTAAAGAGAAAATTCACGAATTCGTTCGAGGCCACTTCTACGGGTAAGCTATAATCACATGCGACAAACCCACTTCCATGAATTATTTTATTCATTATTTCTTCCTCTTTAATAGCAAACATTAATTCATGTCTAACGAGATAATTGTTCCTTTCTTTGCGCAGTCACTACGACTTCGACTTGGACAAAACTCTATATTTCTTCACCGCTGGACGTTATGAATTTGGCAACAAAGGTGCCGATATATTCATCGAGGCTTTAGCACGACTCAATCATCATCTGAAAACTTCGAAGCCCGATGTTACGGTCGTAGCGTTTCTCATATTTCCAGCCCGTACCAATAACTTCAATGTCGAGTCACTCCGGGGACATGCGGTACGTTCGCAAAAAACACTCTCCTTAAATGAGACATGAAGTTTTAAGGATGCTGTATGGAATCGCTATTAACGTAAAATTCCTTTCTATCTCCTCAGTCTTCTCTACTTCGATTTATATCTTTCCCATATATTCCTATTACATTTACCCCACCGACAACATTTTTACCAGTATTGCAAATTCCAAGGCGAAACGAGATATTTCCGTGCACTTTGGGCTATTGACCTTATCGCACACTTTTAAAAAACTTACAAACGCATCGCGCGACATTCCATTTTTGTTCTTCAGCGCTATATATATTTTTTCCTCTCCTAATACTTCGGCTAACGTTTCCCTTCTCTTTACACTCGATTCGAAGCTACAACTAGTCCTTTGTTTCCTCTTGATGTCATCCCTGTCAGGAAGTTCACTATTTTGCCAGTGAGTTCAATAGCTTTCCTATTCTCGATTCCACATCTCCGTGTGCGGTGGTGGAAGAAAAGTATTTCGCTCCCCAAAATGATGTTTATTCAATTACTGCTGTACTCTTTTTTGTCTGTGTGTTAATAGTTCGCTGATCTCGGTTTTCCCTTCTTTCTTGTTGCTGTCATCCTCATGTTATCGGGGCGCCCCTAGATCTTTTTTCTCGATGAAGCTTAAGATTTACTCTCCAATTTAGTTTCCTATTCGCTCGCACGGTTTGTGGTCTTTGATTGAGCAGATGTTTTTCAGCTGTTCCAGTTCTCCGGCCTCCGTTTTCCATACTGCATTATTGTCTGACTCGACCAATCGCCCTTTGTCTGTGACCTGTATTATCCCTTTACTGCTCTTTGTCATTGATTTCTTGCCTCTTGGTTTCCTTATTACCACTCTTAAATACATCCTATCCTACTTGCCACATCTTCTCTTTCGTTTTAAATCTCTCATATTTCACTTCAATCTTCGCTCTTGTTCATTAATTACTTTACGATCAAGAGTCATCTGCCATGGCTCGTGTGGTGATGGTGTGCGCTCGTTTTTTTGTTGTTAATACTTCAATGCCTTCTATGCCACAAAAGCTACAATTTTAACACTAGATTTACTAGACCAGTAATTTTGACTGGTCGTGCAATTTTTAATTAAAAATTCCTACTGCATGTTACATTTGTTTTCTGAAATGACGTTATGACTTCTGTAGCTGTAAGTAGAAAATATATTTAATGAACTCAATACAACTTTATATATATTTGTAACAAATATATTTAGATAAAAACAAGTATATGCAAATAGCTGGTAAATCTAGTCTTAACAGAACTTAACGTACGAGTAATTGATATAAACTAAGCACAAATTGATATGCTACGTCCCCAAGCAGTACATTATGATTTAGCGATGGAATGTAGATTGCTGAGACATTTGCCGCAATATAAACGCCAAAATTAAAAAAAAATCTTTTTTCGTATATACAGGTCACGAAATCACTGAGGGACACAATCAACGAAATTCAAACGAAAATGGGTAAACGCATGTACGAGATGTGCCTTGCCGGTAGATTGCCAGAGGGACAAGACATGCTGCAGAAAGAAGATATTATAAAAATGAAAAGGTATTGGAACACTGCACAACGCTCACAGAAATAAGCGATCATCGAAAGTTATGAAAACATTCAATCTTTATAAACTTTCCTTAAAGAAAGATGAAAGCGAGAAGTATGTCGTTTACTTTTACCTTGCTGACAGAATTGTATATACGATTATAAATCGTCGCAGTCCGCTTATTGAATTGCTCAGATTGCAGTAAACAGCAAAAGATTCAGCTGAGAAAAAAATGAACGATCATGAATTTATATAGAATTTGCTATAAAAGGCGTTTGAAACGAACAGCAGCATGCCTGCACATCGCTGGCCAGTTGCCTATCCGATTGAAAGACTTATCCACAGTTCTAAAATATTATTATAGCAAATTTTGAAACTACGATAAGTCTTGGAATATGTGTGAAAAGTTTCTGCATCCACGTCGGCATAAATTGAAAAATGAAAGATCCTATTCGCTATCCGGTTTACAGATGTCTGTACGCTTTGCAACGGAATGGCTTACCACCGGTAACGACTCACAATGTCGTTGACGATTGGAACGATCCAGTGTTAGCCGCGATTCGTCGGTGTAACTTATTCAACACGGTCCATGACCGCGTAAAGGTAATCCAATCTACTTCCGGACGAGACGAGCGCCAAGAACGTAGCGAAAGAAAAACGTTGCAATTAAATACTCGACGATAATCTTTCGTGTTTTGCAGATCGTGTTTCATCCGGAGTTCCTGTCTTCCACAAACCCGTTGTTCGGTCTCGATTACGAGGACTTCGTACGTGGTTGTCATTTGGGCGTATTCCCATCGTACTATGAACCCTGGGGTTATACGCCGGCTGAGTGCACGGTCATGGGTATACCAAGTGTCACGACAAATTTATCCGGTTTCGGTTGTTTCATGGAAGAACACATTGCCGATCCTATGAGCTATGGCATCTACATCGTCGATCGACGACACATCGGCATTGAGGGTAGCGTTCAACAACTCGCCCAATATATGTTCGATTTCGCACGATTGAATCGAAGGCAGCGTATCATTCAGAGAAATCGCACAGAGCGTTTGAGCGATTTGCTCGACTGGAGAAATCTCGGAATCGTAAGTTTTCCGAGTCCTTCGGGCTTGGAATTTTTGTTTGTTCAGTTTCTCATTAAAAATATGTTATCTTGACATTGAGCAATTATGTAAGAATGCGGGGCGGGGGGGGGGGGGGGGGGGGATGTTTTGCCTTCAGTTTAGAGATTGTAGTCACCCAGTTTTTATGTTCGAGTCGCTATTATAAATTTTATCGACTTACACTATGTAATTTAATTTTTATGTCTCTAATTACGTCGACTTCGACAAATACCGATAAGGCCGAACTTATCGCATCTGATGAATCGTAACTCAAAGAACTGAGCTTCAAGAACATTTAAAAAAATATAGTCATAAATTTGCACGTTGTTTCTAAGCCGTTTTCTAATAGAGAAAAAATGCACATGTGCACCTTTTTGTAAATTTCAACCCAATTTCTGGTCATATAAATATTAATGTCTCTTTTTATCATTTGGCAGTACTATCGCCAAGCCAGAATAAAGGCTTTGACAGCTGTATATCCTGAGCTTGCATCCGAATTGAATGACGGTAGTTACAATCGTACCTTCAACTACCCACGACCTCTGAGTGAACCTCCTTCACCATCCTCGTCTCGAATCACAACGCCCGCTGCTTCTGTTCATGGATCCGATGATGAGGAGGAGGACGAAGTGGACGAGGAAAAGGAGGTATTTATAAGGATCGCTTAATTTTTTGTTTTCAAAAACATCGCTATCCGTCGTCGATTTACTTTATTAACAACTCATATCCACTTTATTTGTTCCAGCTTGAAGAATTGAGGCAAGAGAACATGAGATAAATTAATCAATAGAACTCGGAAGTTATTTGTCCTGAAATAAATACGGATGCACTCCACCTGCATCTTGAACGAGAAGTGCCAAACCTAGCAGCAATGCTGTAAAGTACGAAGACCATGCACACCAGATAGTCGCACAATTCGAACGATAATTTTTTTTTTGCTCGCTCACTAATATTTTTAATGTTGTCATTTATAGCAGTTACTTAAGATGCAACATTAAATATACCGAATACCTCGAATAAGCCGCCTCTCAAGTCCTCTAGCATAGCGTAACAGATTGATGTGAAATTGAGTTTAATCAAGACACTATTGTGGCAAAAAAAAAGAGGATTAACCCAATTTCGTCCCGATCGGTTGTGCATTGTTGGAGAATTTAAGAATCGCGTTTGGCCTAATCAATTTCGCGCTCAAGGGACACCGATACGTAATAAATGGGATAATTGATTCACGATCAGGTGAATTCTACGACGATTTAATTCTACGCGAACAACTGAATACTATCGACCAATTATATTTAAATTTTTATCGTGTTACTTTACGAACTTTCAGTTAGACGTATATGTGTCACCGGCCTCACTCCGTCGTAGGGAAGTTTACGCTTAAGCATACTTGTTAATCTCAAGATATCAAAAATTAGAACGTCAACGTCCTTGACTACGATTTTTCTTTTTCCGAGTCTAATGGTATCTGTAACACTGCAGCCGTGATTGTTATATCAAAAATATTTACGATATGTTAAAGAAATGCGTGAAATTGTTTTATTGTTATATTATGTATAGAGGATACAGAGGAGACCGTTATTCTATTCGTATCGAAATTAGGTATGCGAATAAAAAATTTGTATCGCTTTTAAGTCGATGTTTTGTTTCCTCATTTCAAGAGTCCATCGCTGATTTACACCCTCCAGAAAAAGAAGAAATATATGCTTCACAAGTCGGATCATGATTCGTGGGATGATTTGTTATATGAAGTATTGTATATTAATTATCAACATAATATACAAAACGGAACACTAAAAACATTATACATAATTTTTTACATCTGCATTTTTACGAAGGAAACCATTACATATGGCTAATCTACAGAATTGTGTCGAGCTCTATTATCGCGGACCTTCACTTATATACAAAATAGAAAAAAAAAAAACCAATTAGCATATCGATTATTTAAAATCTATGTCTTAACGTAACATTCGTAATAATATACAAAGCGATGGAAATATTTGAACGAAGGTCTTGAACAGGCCAATACGTTGAACTGAGTGAACCTTGATTATATGTATATATATATATCAAATTAATATCAATGATTTGGAATGAATGGGATATTTGTACAGAGTTGCGGTTAGATACATATCTACGGAACACTAATGAGATTTGATATTTAATGTTTTTGGTTTTCTACAACGGCCCTTTACTCGGTCTCAATTGTAATCTACAGGTGCATCGTTAATGATTTATATGTATTTGGAAAAACATCCCATTTTATACGAAATCACAAAATGTTTCATTCGTCGATTCATATATATATATATACCAGAGTAAATGGGTATTATTGAAGAAGGTTCAATCGGTATATAAATCGTTCGAAGCATGCTCAACGACTTTCGGTTATAATTTTCAATACTGGGTTAACAGAATAAAACAATTTATCGTTTGTCGATTTGATGCAATCATAACTTGAAGAGATATTTTTTATTCTTCGCAGAACATGATGATAATTGGATATGACCTATGATAAATGACAGCGAAAGGTTTAAAAAAAAAATAAAAAGATGACAAACATGAATACAAAAATAAAAAAATTAAAACAAGCCACCTGTAATTAAGATGAAACGATGAATTTTCAATTCGTGTCATAAAGTTCGGGGTTACTGCAGAATATTTGCAAGAAAATGTGAAATCATGGGTGTTAAGACTGTTATCGATGAATTGCTTAGTTGATAAATCGGAATACATTACATCTGATTTGTTTACACTAAATGGCACAATATGTTATACGAAAAAAGAAAAAAAAAACAGAACAGAAAAACATTACGCACACTTTAATGACAACTACGGACATTAGTGATACACATTTCTAATACTTCGATGCAATATTTTTCCATACGCGCAAAAATTCGATCATTTCTAAAAAAAAAAAAAATCAAAAAAAGAAAGAAAAACAAAATTGTTACGTGTTAATTGAGCACAATGATGTTTCGAAAATAAGAGTACACGAGATGTACTCTTGGAGATGAAAAAAATGCATATTCATCTCATTTGTTGTCTTTTCGTATTTTAATTTTCTTTTTTTTTTCGTTCACTATTTGTTTTTATTATTTTTTTTTTATTTTACCTACAATTACGGGCTTACGTGGAAAAATATGTCGGTATACGTCAATTCCTATGACAAAATATATAGTAGTCGCTATTGCAAGGTAACGCTTCTGTCTTTTAGGCTGGTGCAATTATTGTTTTTTGTTCTTCTTTTAGTTCTTGCGGTTCATATCGCTCTCAGGAGTTTCACAAACAATCGGCTAAAGGATTTGAGAACTGCAAGGTGTTAATTTTTACTGTTTGTTTCAATCTGATCTATAAAGCTCGTTGACAATATTTTTGTATTTTTTTTTTTTTATCATAAGTAATTATCAACGAGACACGGTTCCTTTTTTTATTGCTTCCATGCGATTGAGAAGCTTTTAAAACAGCGACGATTTTTATCAATGATTTCGACTCAAATTGCGAAGGAAGAGAGCTTTCTTCTGACATTTCGGGTGTTTGTATTCCGGGTTTCGTAAAGCCTTTGGTTAATTATTGTGTGCATGTATAATTAAAAAACACACGATTCAAATACCGCACGATATTTCAGCAAATACGCATCTGATTAAATTCAAGATCTAGCCTACTAGTCTTTAGTAATTGGCATTTCACGGCGTATGGCCTAAAGTTATGTATATATTATTATTATTATTATTATTATCAATTATTATAGTTTTAAGTTCGACATACACGTTTTCAATAAATACGACAGTTCGGAAATGTCGATAATGTTAATGTTGTCACGATTAAGATATGTGATCTACAATTATTTTTTTTTGTTCAGATCAGATCGTTCGTACTCGTGACAAACTCTGCAATAGCCCTTCATTTTTTTTTTCTTCGGAAAGCACCGCGAGAAGATCTCACAAAATTCCATTTTCATTTGATCGAGATTCCTGCGAAGCTTTTTACTTTCTTCCTCGCACATTCCCAATATCAATTCGCAAAAATGCAACGTATCAATTCACGAACGAAATTGCAACTGGATTTGTGTCTTTCGCACATTGACAAACCTGTTACTTCTTTCTGTTTACTATGATAAACATGGTGCGTTATTTAAGTAATGACTTGTACAATGTTAGAGTGCGACTGCTCTGCAACCCCCATTATAACATCACTCTCTCTTTCTCTCTCTCTCTCTCTCTCTTTCTCTCTACCTATCTATCTACCTATCTCGCTATGGCTCAAAAATAGCTGCTTAATTGATCGGAGAAAATAATCACATAATCACTCCAGCTTACAATGCCTGGTTAGACTTTTGCCATCCACGAAGCTTCATCCGGAAATGTACGATGGTTCACGACTTTTTCTTTCATTGAAAATAGCGACGGGGAACGAAGCCGTGACGTTTTTTGACGGTGTACGCAATAGGCTTCGTTACAATGAAAATCTTGAGGTACGTTGTTTTTCTGCTTTTCTTCGCTTCAAATTTCTGCATTGATCTTTACGACCGAGTGGTTTCTAGGTGTGATTCGACTGATTTCCGGTCATTCTTTGTTGCATCATACTCAGTAGAAGCTCGGAATATTGTTGCATCATATTGACAACCTTTCCCTGATCCTGGCCAGCAAGTAATTCTTGAAATTTGGCTGTAGCCTCATTGGCACTCACACCCTCGGTTCCAGCGTCGCTAATGTCATCTTGATTCGTACCAGCAGCTACTACGAGTCGTAATGTACGCATTGCCTCGTTAACCGATGACTCCAATCCACGCAGCATCGTATCCCTGTCCAATCCTTCTCCAGATGGATCCGCACCGCTGTCTATCGTCAATCTTTTGTATAACTGTACAACGTTGTCTGCCGTACGCGTCAACTCATCGGCAATCGTGTGACACAATTGTGTCGATACTGCGAAAAAATAACAAGTTGATTTTACTATCTTTTCCTAAACTTCGGAATGTAAATAAGTTTCTAGGTTTTACCGAGTTATGTTAGAAAATCGATGAAAATAAATTCATTACACTTATTACTACGATACTACGATATACATTTTTCTCGTTGAAGCTTTGTAAACATTCAATGCAAATGGTATCGATGATCATTAAAGGTCACACAATATCAATCTTACGAGCGACCAAGTTTGAAGTAAATTTGTTGCTTCTTACTTTCGAAATTGCTGACTGACTAGATTCATAGTTTGAAAAGATTCTTAAGATACGAGGACCAATACTGCGAACAACAATTGTACATAGTTTTTACATTGATGCAAGAACAAATAATGTTTCTTCACCGCTTTGCATATACATTGTGGCACAGTTGCTTCGCCAAGAACACTCATCATTGTTATCTTTAACAAAAATTCCACTACGATCTTTGGTGAGATTTATTTTGTTTTGAGAATTTGACGTTTTTGGGATATCCTGAGATTCTTATATTGACTCGAGTATCTGGAACCAATCAATTGTCTTTAGTGTACGATGAATATAGAGTTTGCGTTCTACTTAAAAACGTGTGATAATATTATTATTTTAATCGTCGGCATTGTGGATTGTGAATTTTTCATTATTGTGAATAATATCCATCAATATTATCAGATACACCAAGATCCTTAGAAACCCTAAAAAATTAATTTCTTTAATTACCGCTTGTTAGAATTAATGTATATCCCGGGTCTGACTGTAATTGAAACGTGTGACGCAAATGGTGGATTTTTTCATTCATTTTCACGAACAAGTGATATTCATAATAATAATAAAATACAAATGGAAATCTAAAAGTATGCCCGAGTAACAAAGCTTTTTTGATACTCTAAAGGAATTCAAAGTTTACCATCGGAAGGACACGTGAAAGTACAAAGAAGAATTGCATTTATATTGGAAAAGCATGCGTCGTGCAAATCGATATTTCATCGTTCCTAAAATTCGTACGAGACCATGCTATTTATGATTCGATATTAAGCTCGCATTATAAACAACGAGTCGTATAATTCTATGCCAGGATCGAAACACTAAAATATATTATGAAACTTTTCAATGACGCAAAACGATGGTTAAAAGCAGTCGAAGTTCAAACAAATGCGTGCTGCCTGCGTGGTGTTGTACATGGCCAAACACAATGTCATCATATTCGATGAATATAAACTCTACGTTCTGTTCTTGTAATCACATCGCTTTTTTCAAGGATAACGAGCGATCCTGGCTTCTATATATCACATATGAATTCAGTATCCGGAGTGAAACATCAGGTAGCAATATATGTACAGCAAAAACTACAGACTGGTATCTATAGTCTGTACTATTTCAACTACGACCGATTTTTCTTTCGAACAAAACAAAAAACCAAACTTCCAATCATAGCATGATCACTTACAAATTTTCGTGTTTTTTTTGTCAATATATTATTACTTTTCACATCACAGCATTCTCAATAGGCATCTTTAGTTTACCTAATCTGTTATCCGTGTCTACTGTAAGATGAAAGCGGAGAGTTAAACAAGATTGGGAATTGCAATTTCATTGGCAAACAGTGATACAAGGTGGGGTTAGTCAAGGTAATGGGAAGAATGGTCAATTATATGGATTCATTTTGGAAAAAATGGTTGTAAGGATATACCCACATTCGGCACTGGCAACGTCGATGGCACGATCAGTGTCTTTTACGGGAAGTTCTTGCGGGCTCGGCTCGAGTTGATTACGGCTTACCGCTGATAGCCTAGCAGTACCTTGGCCAATAATTCCACCCATTCGGCCATTCGTAATGACTGTGCTCGAGGATCCGCACCTCCTCATAGTTGCACCAGCGATACTCAAACTGCAAGTCATAGAATCACAGATAAGCATTTGATATCTCGAGCAAGTTCGCGATTTCTTTCCAGAAATAAACATGCAATTGTTGGAAATAATTGTAATTTCTTTCATTTATCATGAAAGGTTTCACAAGAGATTGTAACGTTTATGTATCATAATATTATAGACTTCAGCCATTTATCTTTAATTCGTTGGCTTTTTTTTTTTATATAATCAGACATATATTAATGATACTAATCAATATTCCCTTCTCATTGAGAAACTGAACGTATTCTATAGACTGGCGAATGTGCGAAGGATTATTTGACGAAGATGTGCAATCAAAACTGTTATTGTCTACATCATGATTGATCTTATATATCCGACAAAGGGGCTCTTCAGTCGGGTTCGATTGAAACTTTAACACCTTTTTTCTTTGTCGAAATATTCCGAGATACTTGCATATCTTCGAATGAACATTTCCCATGCTCTTCGAGGAGCAAGACTTACCTGGCCGCGGTATGATCTATGCTGATACTTCGGGGTCTCGGTGGAAGTGCCGGTTTGCCACCGTTTCCGTTCGAGGACGTGTCCTCCGAGCTAGAATCTTCTTGATTTCCAACTTGACTTAGATTCACTGAAAATTTCACAGGTGAATATGGGAACGGATTAAGTGTAGTGTGATAATTACACGAAGAAAAGCGAATAATATTTGATGATTTGTGTACCACTTGAATAAGCTCCTTGCATGCCTCGCCTTCTCAACACCAGAGGAAGATTGTTGCTCGATGATGAGTTTGGTTTTATTTGGTGATTCATTTTATTTTGAGAACTTATGGTGGGCCTCATCAAACCGCTCATTCTGTTGTTAGACGATTGATTATTCCAACTTCTTCCACCAACTGCTACTCCAGCGTCGGATTCGGAATCGCTTTGCTAAAATTGAACCAAAATTGAAAATGATAATGTCTTTTCAAATAAACTTGTTAAATGACGTCGCATTCAATGTAACTTAATTTACCCTAATAAAATTTACTTTAATTCAATGCCTAATTTATAAGTTATAAAAATAAATTTCAATTATAGATTGACTTGCTTGATTCAAAACTCCAACGCTGCTACTCCGAGTCATATGAGACGTGTGACTTTTGATCGACGAGTGTCTCGATTGGGCCACCGAACCGCCATTTCCGGTAGCACCTCTTGACGATGCGTTGTTTACATTTCGATTGCCTAATTTTCCTGAAACTATCGGAAAATCATCAAATATCTACAATATTCAAGATGTTCAAAAGTATTTGCATATATATGTAACTCGAGAAATAGCAAAGCCATGAAAGAAATAAAATCGGATAAGTTTAAAAAAATTAATTGAATTAGATGAAATTGAAATTGAGTTTATAGAAGGTTGCAAAAATTGATGAGTAAATAATTTCTTTTCCGGTGCCATGTAAGTTGCTGCGCTATGTCGAAGCTAATCGATTTTCCATTAAAAAAATAACTCTAGGACATGAAAAATAAAAAAATGGTGGCTGCGATATAAAGAGACATAAAGATTTGAACATAACTAACGAAAGTTCTTCTTTTCGTATATGGATAAATGGCTAATGTTATTTATACATTATTGGACTATTCGTTTTGCATTACCATCTGTAATAGAAAGAGACTCAGGAAGCTTAAGGGGGGTACCTTGTACTGGGCCATGCAGTAATCGATTTGGTGGGCCGACGGAAAGGTCGCTCAGCGAGCAGGCACGTCTCATGCCACTGCCTTCCTCTTCGCTGTCGACAACTTTTGACGACAGTCTCACCCCATTACTGGCAACTGTTGACAACACGCACACTCATGCACTACAAAAAGCTACTAATATAGCAAACGTTGCACGTTACATTGATCAATAAACGAGTAACAAATTTTTTCCTTACCCTTGCGAATTTTAACGATAAACATTGAATTTTACAGAATGAAATGAAATGTAATTTGACAAATAGCTCAACCATAGAATTGCTTTTTTTTGTTTCATTATCTTCTTGGCAAATAAAGTCGTATTTTGAAATAAGACAAGTAAGACCAAAATAAAATTTTACTGTTGAAACATGATTCTTGGATAAAAGTCATCATCTTACAAAGTTCGCGAGTATAACGAATAACGTTGTTTGTTAAATGCGTAATTCAATGAAATTATTAATATCGTTCGGGCAAAAGAATAAATGAGGAATAATAATTAATTAAAAATAACGTCGATTTGTGGAGCAATAAGTCGGGTTACAGGATAGGATTGGAGTAATAAATGAGATTGTAGCGAAGGGAATTAATGTGAGTCGGTGAGGATGATAATCATGCGGTAATAGCACGAAAATCATGCCAAACGAAAAATTGTTCGCGATCAAGCGCCATCTATGCCTATAAATTCAATCCAAACTGAGAAGTAATTCGCTGTCTTTGCTCGTTCAACGTTACGAGAAACGAAACGATATCGTTACAACAAAAAAGCTGCTTAAATATCGTTTCAAAAGAAGAATAACGAAAATAACGAGAGATAGAAAATAACGAAACTACGAAGTCGATCGAAGATGAAAGAAACGTGCGACGATTCTCTTCTAGAGCACATCCACAAAAACGCGTCGGCTTAAATCGATATTCGTTAGTTGTTCGAGTTCGAGTTGAAGTTTCGTTCACGCTTTTAATCACGAATGCACGAGAAGATTGAAACCCAACTCCGAAATTAGATTCGTACTCGGGAACGAACTCGACACTCTCTGTATTTTGCGTTACATTTGAGTTTGAACTTAAGCCTCGGTTTGATTTAACATTCGAGTAAAAGCTTAAGTTTGTACGCAAGAATTAGGAGAGAAGTGAGCGCTAACGATTACCGAGCCGAGCGTTTGACTACGAGACGTTCGCTACTAGAACGAATAAAGATCGTAATACGGATAATGTCGCTTTGCAATTTCTTCCGACTGTGGTAATATACCTGCGAAGTGATGCTTCGAGGGGAGAATGTCTTGATCGATAGTCGGCAGTGTCTTGGTCCACCTCATTTGGCATCGCGATGCCGGTGGCCACATGCGTTTTGGTGAATTAGCGCAACTCGAGGCCGGTGTCGAAGAACCGCTTTCCATCAGCGACCTGTCCACTGCCGACAGATCGGCGCAATCGCTATCCTCGCCCCCGGAATTAACGCGAAATTCACGCCTCGAGCATCTCGTGTCTCGTTCGGCCTCGAGCTTCGTGTAATGTTCGATATTCTCACGACATTGTATCATTCCAAGATGCTTCTGCTTTACGAAGTATTGTTCTCGCCTGACAAGATTCTCAAATTCTTTCGACAACAGCTTTACGGTTCCCTCGATCGCGCGGGTTATTCGCACGTCTACGCTGCTACTTTCGCAATTTTGGATCTCATCCACGGTCTCGACGTGCTTCGGGCAGCTTTCGTTCGTTGGCTCTTGACTCGTCAACGTTTCGGCGGAGGGTACGCCGTTTGGCTCGAGTGAATCGTAAGCGTCGAAAGTATCTTTGGTCGGTATTTGATTCTCGAAACATATGATTTGTTTGTCAATGCCGAAGGATCGTTGATCTTGATTCGTTTCAGGTTTGTAAGCCGCGTCGTCGTTTTGCGGTTTGGCTCGGACTGGCATCCCGTAAAACGGTTTACGGACAGTCGGATCTTCGTGAGTGGCAGACACCGAAGATTTCGGTTGGTAGGATTCCGTTGAATTACTCGAATCGTTCGATTCACGATCCTTAGTAGCTGTCGTCTCGTCGGTTATTTGTTCTCGCGATTCGTACTCCGAGTGTCCGAGACTCTGGGAACTGGCTGTATTGTTGTCCGAGCATGGAAGATTTTTCAGGCAAATGGTCTGCTGCGATGGAACATCGACGTTGTACTTGTTCCAGGCTGGTCTCGCTCTGTTTCGCATACTCTGCGTACGGGAGAAATTTCTCTTTGGTTTGGGCGGTTTGTGAGCCACGAAATCGTTCAATATAAGCATCGATTGAGGCTCTTTAGGGACTTTCAAGCTTGCATTGCGAGAAGTCGTTTCGGGCCTCTGGCCACCTCGCGTGCTCGATCCACCGTGCATGAGCGCGTCGTCGACGTTAAATTCATAATAGATGCAGGTACGATTGGGTCGAAAATTTTCCTCCGTATAGCTCACCTTCGCCTCGTTCAGTCGCGTATCTTGAAGCGATTTAGATCTGAAAACCGCACGATTAAAAGACGGACCCTCGACACTTTCGCGATCGGCAATGTTTTCCTCGGTATTGTTTGGATTGCCGCTATACGTTTCGGAGTTTTGACGTTTTCGCTTATAATGAGAATCGAAAAGCATTTCGAGGGGTGCCGATTTGACCATCGAGTCCGAGTCGTCGGTGAGAACGCTCTCGGTGCTTCGATGATCGGCATTCTCCCGCAAGGGAAACATCTGATAATCGGACTCGTCCGTCAATATGCTCTCCTGACTTCGGCCGCTTTCCATTTTACGTCTCGAGAGGAAAAAACTGGCGCTCGAGTGTCTCTCGTTCTCATAATTGGCGCAGTCGAGAATTTCCGCGCTGCCTTTGCAAAATGACTCGACCGAGGCGTCCGAGAGAAGGCTCTCCTGCGATTGCGTCAAGATCTTTTTACTCAGAGAGGCATAATCGTTCTTATTCTCGATCGGTGTGTTAAGATCGGCGTGAATGTTTATATGATATTCGCTGACGCATCTTCGCGGTGGATTCTTGAAATCGCCCTCCAGTGAGTCGTCGCTGAAATTGCCGTTACCGTCGTCCGCTTCGTCCGACGATTCGCCGATTATTTCGGCATTACGCTCGTTCATTGCGGGTAGGCTTTCGAAAGATTTGGCAATATTTACATCAGCCTCCTCCTCGTTGTCGTCTAGGCCGATGAAGTAACTGCAAGAACGACGCTTTGCGGCGAATCTAGCGAATCGACTCGCGTTCTTTCGGCACTGTTCCTTCAGAGCTTTGAGTTCCTCGCATACCGGCGATTCGGGCAATGAGTGATTCGTCTTGTTCAAGGACAGCTTGTACTTTTCAGTTTTTTCGAGTGTCAGCGTCAATGGACGTGAGGAACATTTGGTACGCGGACGCTCGGTTATACACGACATTGTCTGACTCTTCGGCAAACGATTCTTTTCATTTGACATTACGAATTTCGTGAAAGCATTCCCAACACCGGTAACGCTGTTAGTACAGTATTGTCGAGGCTTTGTTTTGGGCTTTGGATTGTTTGTCGTGGATATGCAGGGATTAGTTGGTATCGCGTATTGCAACGGTTGCGTAGTTCTGTTGTTGTTGTTGTTGTTGTTGTGGTTGTTGTTGTGGTTGTTGTTGTTGTTGTTACCTGTACCGATTCTATTCTGACGATGATGCTTCTCTGGTATGTGACTGCTCAGATCCGATATACTCTGACTCGACTTCAACGATGATCTGTAGCCAACCTGTCGAATGAAATTATAATTCTAGTTGGAAAATAATGTTTTTTCTTTCTCTCTTTTTTTCCCTCGAAATTCGCAGCTTTACTAGTTTTCGTACAAATTCGCAGTACCTGTCTGCGCAATTGAATAGAAGTTTTTGTTAACACATCCGGGTTGAAAGTTTCGATTTTTATACACTTATTATTCGGGAATGCTTTATACAGGCTTGTTACAATTCCACTGATTAAGAATAAATAAAGCTTCGTTCATTTAGGCCGAATTTTTTGACTGGCTAGCCTAAATTTCATCACTTAGGTACGAGGCTTGTGTTGCAGAATTTCTGAAAATCATGTTTCCGGAATGAAACAAGATAACGCATACTGTCTGTAAGTTCGATACAAAGATTGAATCATTTAGTACTGAAGTATAAATTATTTTCGCCTACGCATTGGCGGTCATAGAGATAAAAATCGATAGAACCAAATTCTCAAACGAGGGAGTTGTTCTTTCAAACGAAAATAAGAAAATCGCCTCTTAGCTCGGATAAGAAAAAGCGTTGATCGACTTACACTTTGTAATTTTCGTCTAGTTTCCTCTATTCGCCTTTGGAGTTCCTCTCGTTTTTTAGTTACATCCGTGTCGCCTCTCGAGTGTTTTGTTGCATTGGCGACGACTGTATTACGAGGTTTATTGTTTTGAGTATCTCCACCGCTGCTACCGCCACCGCTTGTTCTGCAAAGAGTGAAGATTGATTCAGGATAAGTGTGAGGTAGAATTTTGAAAAGGATTGAATAAAAACGATTGAACACTGTTCGAAACTCACCTGCCATGAAATTGGGAGCTTATACTGGTGTTCTTTCTATTCGTCGGTTCATCAGCACCGCTGAGAGATTCAAAGGCGTTCTTGAGATATTTCTCCCTTTGGCTAGCGATCTGATCGAAACCCTCCGAGCTAGCTTCCGACAGCATTGAAAGAGGATTTCTCTCGGCGCTCGGTGTCGATGCACCACCTTCCGAGTCCGAGTCGTCTTGACTCCCGGATGCTGCCATCTCGCTCGTTCGTCCATTATCACTTCGGGGCTTCTTGCTTCGCCTCTGAGATCTGTATACACAGAATTTTTAAGTTATTATCAAAGTTCATTAGCAAAATTGCAATATTAAGAAAAACAAATAAGTAATTGTTTTAAAAAATGTTTGAAAATGATGGTTACACGTGCATTGGTAATTGGAACGCACCTTCGAAGTTCGTCCACGTCCATTGCATTGACTTTGAATTGATTCGATATTGTGTCTTCGGGCGGTGGATAATACATGAGACGGTGATGTGACTTCTCGGAGCCCGTAGTTCCATTTTCACCCTCGGAATAATCTTCGACATCGCCGTCGTGCTCGGTACCCTCCTGATCCTAAATTTCGATTCGACGAAGAGAGAAAAAGAAGAAAAACACACACGATGGCGTGGAGTATGACTATTGTACAGTGAGAGTGAAATTCTTCTGGTAAAAAATTGCACGAGATTTGAATATCGAAGGACGAATAGCGTGAAAGTCGAACGATACGATAAGCCATAAATGGAAAAGTATATGAAATATAATCGAAGGTAAATCGAAGCGATGCTGACTTTTCCGCTACTACTATACACTGTCTTTCATCGCAATGTCATTTTTCTTTATTAATCAGCGTGACCAATTGACGTATACCTCGAATTTGAAACTTCCAAGGCTGCTGTCGTCAGTGAGATGTCGAGTCCTCGATTGACGTGATAATTCCGTCATATTGCTACCTCTAGTTATTGTCACGTTACCACCCATCGCCTACGTGAACGAACCGTACGCGATGAAAAATAAAATCGTTGAAAAATGATATATAAAATGAAATTAGAAAAGATTTGTACAATGTCCGATAATGCGTTACAGCGAGAAAACAAAACGAAAGATGGATGACGCAGCAAAGCAAATAGAATGTTCCGTGCAACGTAGCCACGTAATTGAAGCTATGGAGAAAATATTGTAATTGATTGTGTCTCGATTTTTCTCTTCTACAGAATAATGTCATTATTCTGTAGAGACTTTCGAAAAACCCAGTACTTTAAGTTTTGTTAAAATTGAATAAGATTCGAGTAAGGAGGCTCGGGCAACGCGATGGTAATTCATTCTGTGAGAATTCTTTCTGCAAAATCTCGATTCGATGATGATCGAACACTACGATTTCAACTCGATAGCTTCCAAGTTAATCGAAATGTCGAATTATTTCATAATTCGCAATTTCATCCAAACAGCCCAGTGGATTTAAGAAGAGAAAATTCCTCTATTATGGTATTCTATTAGCCGATATTTAGGATGCGCATGATCTGTTAGTACCTGTTTCGAGTCATCGGCCAATTCCCTGTAACTATCCGCGCATGGTTGAAACACTTCTTCTTCTTCCTAAAAATAATGGCATTAAAGTAATTTGTTATAGCTCAGCGTCGAATTGCATATTACTGAAGATTAATTAATGAGATTTTAGGCCACGTCGACCAATTACGAGTGGATGGTTGATGATGATAAAAATAAGAAAACAAAAGGTCGTGTTCGAGTGGTTACGACAAATAGCCATCGATAAATAAATTAGCATTTGTAATAATTATTCATAGTCTACGTCGAACGAATGAAAACAAAAAAAGAGCAGAATAGCTGTCGTAATACTCTCGTGTTGTCAGTCAATTAATACAACATTACTGGACAAAGATAATAAATAAAGTAAATAATTAAATAAATAATAGACACTGAGACATTTAGTATCGAATTAATCGAACAATTGCGGGTTTAACGACGAGACTGACCCTTTTTATGAGAATCGCATCGCGCCGATAGTCGCTGCTGCATTTCGTCTCGGTACCGCTGTCGATAGAGCTGTCCTTGGAACCGGCGCCACCGCCGCCACCGCCGCTAATACCACCGCCGTCCGACTCGTTGCCGCTTCTCGGCGGTGGGAATGGAATTATTTCATCGCTGTCGTAAACGGATTTTACGGTAATTCCATCCCCCTGTTGTACTCTTTGCGCCCATCGCCCTTTTGGCAAATCAACGTTCAACGATCTCACACCAGAACTCAGCGATGGCGTGTCGTTCGTACTCGTGGTTGTGTTTATCTGTTTCTTTGCCCAGAGTGGCAACTGACCGACGCTGAAACGATAATCGACGCCGGTACTCTGAGGCGATAGATTCGCATTTGGATCCAAAAATTCAGGCGGTGGCGAGCCAAACGTCTCGTTGTCCAACTGTATACCAATGCCCGTTCCGTTCACTCGTGACGATGGCCTTCTGCGCATTTACCAAATTTCATGAAAAAACATTCGTTCCCTATTTTTCTTTTCTTTTCTCGTTTTACAAAAATCACATTCAAGCTCGATCAACGGATTTTACAGTGAGTTTGTTTACTATGGGATGTCGAGGAGAAAACAGCCAAACGAACGTTACTTCTGATCTGTTATTACAGTTGGATTAAAAAATATAACGAGAAAATTACTGTAATTGTGCTGATGTATGTAAATTAAAGTATTGTTTAAACGTGTAACATTTCGTCCAGGTAGTTTGTTCTCGATGTCCAAAAATAAATGGCTCGTGAAGAGAAATGAGAAAAAAGTTTGTATACTGACTTTCCAGCTCTCATTGCTTGTTGAGCAAGTCGCGCCTGCATAGTGACGACCATGTCGTGAGGAACTCGCCAGACGAATACGCAACCGTCGCCGCTCGCTGACACGAGATGACGACAATCGGGGCTGAAACGCAGACCCGTTACCAGCTCCGAGTGACCGAGCATCGTTGCCATACATTCACCGCTGTAATAATCGTAAACGCACAGAGTTTTGTCCGTGCACGATGTTGCGACGTATATACCCGAGGCATCTGTTGAATGTTTCAAATTCTTATTACCAACAAGTTACAAATAATTTTATTTAAATAGCTCGATACTTTATCAATTTATCAAAATCTCATGATTTTTGTGAAACGTTTGAATCTAATTGACCAATCTTCATTTTTTTCTTATGACGTTTGTCATAAAAGTCTCCAAGTACGAATACACTTTGTCAATGCGACCATAAAAATACACTGGTTTGTAAAACTCCGAGATGAAGAGGCAGAGACGTTTTCTCACCCAAGACGACTTTGATGAGCGAACCATCCTCACCGACCGAGCCCTTGAACGTTTTACTGTGTTTGCCCGTCGTGACGTTGTAAACTCTGATATTGCGGTCTTGACAAGCCGTCAGAACGTGCTTCTGTCCGGAATCCACTTCCATGTCGTATAACGTCGTTTTTCCTTGGGCATTGTGATCGCGAACGAATTGAGAAGTGCTTCCGGGTACCTGTCGTGAGGTACCAGTAACAATGCTTTGTCAACAAGAAATTGAAAATACCCAAAGGAGCTCAAAAATTAGGAACAAAAATCGAGACTACGTTTTTTTTTGTTTCTCTCGAATAATTCTTACCGTTTGAAGCTGTCTAAAAATGATACTCTTGTCCGCGCCGCATGAAACCATCTGTATCTGATCGGCTTGATTGTTCTGACTGAAGAATCTTACTGCCGTAATTGACGAACTATGGTCGTCCAGAGTTTGTAAAAAGTTGTAACCCTGGTCAACGCTGAAGACGTGTATGAGACGATCTCGCGATGCGCTTGCCAAGAGCCTCGGTGACTCCATCGAGTAACGCGAGAATCTCGAATATTCGAGACAAAGTACCTCGGCATCGTGGGCCTCGACCAAGCAAACTTCTTCCAGTGAATTGACGTCGTGAATTCTTATATTTCCCGATCTAAAAACGAACATTACATTCTTTGATATTGTCCCATTGTTTTTATATGGTGTGCATTTTTCTAAATGATAAAATGAAGAATACTTAATTTCAGTTACGCGATACGAAAGACGGAAAGAAGATAGGTGACCAAACGCAAGCTCGAATATAAACTTCGCATATAAAATAACGAACACAATTTTTTTGACCGGTTCTCGGTTTTCTTGCGTAAATTATACGTAAATTATGTAGATGATAAATAGATGCGAAGGTAATTAGAAATGGTAGTCCGAGGTCTCGGATTTGGAGTACGAATAAAAGTGCTTACCTGTCACCGGAAGCAAGATGTTTTCCGTCGGGACTGACCCTTATCGACCTGACACCGTTGCGTCCGTCATAAGAGGCGTCGCTCTTCTCCGTAGTACCAGCCGCGGCGAGATCGAGGTCTTTCAAGTAGGTCAATTCAGGATCGACGTACAAGACTTTAAGTAATTCCTGCGAGATCCGAGTAACGGTAAGTTTATTGATCGATACGAGGTCGTATCGCGCCAATCGCATTCTCAAAGGGCATACGACGCAGATTTTTTGTGGAGCACCACCGTCACGAGTTTTGACGCGTTATTTTTCACCATAAAACTCTTTTGATATTGCAATTACAGTGAGAAAAATCTGGGCAATGAAAAAAACAAAAAGGAAATCCCCGTTGTGAAAAAAATTCTTGTACTTGAGAAATTTAATTTAAAGTGTCAGTCATCGATTACCATCGCGTCGTTTCAATTTGCTCGATCGAAATTTGGTAACGACATCGTTGGACTTTTCGTCGCGTCGATTTATCATTCTGAGAATACGTTCGGCCTTGAAATTTGTCGTTAAGTGTATTATACAGGTATCGAACGTACATTGCTATAAATATTTCTCTTATAGAGGGTATCGCCGGGCGCCAAATCCTTTTGAAGATTCCACACGCGTATCGTATCGTCGCTGGAGCAAGTAATGAAACTACCAGGTGGCATCGAATTGGCTGAATCTGATCCGGTCGGATACATCTCGACGCCCCATATGCAGGCCGAATGATATAGGAACGAGTGAGACTTTCCAACTCGTCTTATGTCCCTAATGTCCCACACGTATATACTATGATCGTTGTAAACGCACGTTAGTTTGTTATTCCGTTCGTCGAAAGCAAGTGCTATCGCATCCGGATATCTCGCGTTCGCCGGATGCTGCGACATGTGACTGGAAACAAAATATTAATCGAATAAAACAAAAACAAGCATTTATTAGCCTTTTCTTTAACGACTCTTGTAAAATGTGTATTTTTAATTTCTGTATTTTTAATTTCACCAGTATGAAAACGAAAGTAGTTGCAATTAGTCTCACGACGAAATATATTTACTCCCACCATAATGGGATACTCTCATTAATGTGACTTGAAATTTATCACTTGTGGAAAATTAGACAGACAAGATTGTACAAAAACTATTTCCAGATTTATGGAAACATTGTTCTCGATGTAAAAGTAAATGGTCGCCGAATTAGAAGAAAGTTTGTAAATAAAACTCCTAAATTATTACTTTAAATTGCGATACTTGTCAATGAAATATTTATTAATTACTTTAGACTGTTTCCATAGGGAAGTTGAAATTTCGATATTTCATAGACACTGTGGCATTTTTCTTTTTGCAAAGTTATTCAAACCTACTTTATAGACAATCCTTGAGCCACGTCTACACCCAAATAATGAGTTCGAGGTAGAGTCGTGACGAATTGTAGACTGGCTGGACTAAAGCATCTCACTATACCCTCGGCGCAGCCTATGAAGATGTATTTCTCACCTACCGATATACAATTCGCACTTGTGGTCTACGAAGAAAGAAAAACAACAATTTTATATTCAGTAAACGAGTCTGCGAAAAGAATATCCGCTAATTCGTAGGATTTTCATTTGTAACTTGATTTGAGAAAAGCGAAATGAGAAAATGGCCAAGATCGTCGAGAAAAACTCACTCTCAGCTCGACCCACTTGTCTAAGAGTCTACGGTTGTTGAATTCGCAGAGCAGGCCAGTTTTCGTAATGGCGTATGTTGAATCTGCCATTTCGCCTCTGCCGCAGGCTACATCGACGAAATCGTTGTTCCTTTGCTCGCCAAGTATAGCTGATCGGCCCATCAAAGGCACTGGTTCTTTGTACTGCAAAGAGAGAAAAAAAAGAGAGAGTGAACAAAAATTGTACAAGTGGTGACTGGAGCGTTGGCTAGTCTCGCTGGCTGTCCCTAGATGCACGTAGGTACTAGAAAAGCTCGCACGCTAGAACGAGATTTCTCCGGGTCGGATCGACGAATGGAGAACGTAGAAAATAATCAGTGTGCACACGAGGACAGACGTCGAGAGAAAAGCCAATCGCTCAATCATGGAGAAGCAAGAGTTTACAATCACGGTCAACTCATTTTGTAGACTCAAGTTTCCCACTTTAAGGTTTAAATTTATTCATTTTTTTATTATTCGATTATACTATAAGGGATCAAGTTTGGTGAATCATTTTGGAACTTTCGGTTGGTGCGGAAATCATGAAACGTGTTTTCTTGACTTAAAGAAGAATTCCAAGTTTTTCCGTGTAGAAAAAGAATGAATGAAAAGGGAGAAGCGTGCTTACCTTGGCACTGCGGGAATACTCCAGATACCAAAATTTAACGTGTCGATTGCCCACTGTAACGAAGTAATTTCCATTCTCAGCGAAAGAAACGGCTTTTACTTTGCTCGATACTTTGTTCGAGGCGACCTTTACGTTGTTTCTCCAGTCCCAAACGTTCACGATCATATCGTGTTGCGAACCCACGGAAACCACGTACTTGTTGCTCGGTGAGAATGCCTTGAACGAACAAAAAGAAAAATGGAGCTTAATGGGTGAATTAACATTGGAAAAAATAGCACTTGTAGGATTAATAGGTTCTTTTTACATCCACTATATGGACGTTGTTGTAGATGCCTATTTACCAACGTAAAGACTCGAATCGATATCACGATGTTGATAAACAAATTTCCATATAATAATAATAACAAAATCGCTTTATCTTCGATAACAAAATTATCATAATTTCAACGTTGCCACCGTTGATTTTGTTTAATAAAACGTTAAATAAAACGTCAACGAATCGACAAACGTCTCGGATAATTGGACGAAGCTAGAATGAATTGTATAAAATTAGAACAGAGAAAAAAATGTTGTGACCGTTCAGAGATTTTTTGCGGCTTGTTTTTGTGATTTCTTTCAATCAGACTGACAAGATCCTCGTTTCGGGGGTTTGCTGAATCGGACAAACTTACAAATTAACGGTAACGAGTGTGTCGCAACCGTATAACGTCATATATTGTTCTGTATTCGGTGGAGTTGAGCGAAGATGGGATTAGTAAAGCTACGGTTCGAAAATTCCATTTGCAGGTCGGTCCATTTGGCACCAAAGTCGAGACACCTTTCTCAAGACTAGGCAATGGTCCTGCCGGTTTCGTAATTTTCATCATTTTTACAGAGTCATGAGAAAACTCGTATAGCTCGACCACGGTGCCAAGAGAACAAACGACTCTCCAGTTGGTAGTACTTTCGAAATAGGAGTTTGCCACCGCTCGTGCGGACTAACGTCAGCACGCCAAGTACCGTTTAGCGAAATTTATCGTTGCATGGAGTATACGTTCGTCTTCGCAAATATGGGTAAGTACCTAAATATTATAGACAGCATATCGCCCGTAGGTCCGATATACACACATAGAGTCATGTGGGGTAAGTGTGCGCATATAAAATATCTTAGGAACGATTTATAACTAAAGCGTCGCACCTCCCATATTCAGTGTCCCGTGCGACGTCCTGTGAAGAAGTCGATTTTTAGTAGCCCCTAACGCGTCGTTTTGTTTTAGCAGGTAAGTGAATTTTTTGGCTCAAATTGTTACGATATTTTACTATTTTTGGCGTCCAATCTTTTGTAGACCTGTGCCCATTTTGGACGTTTCATATTTATCATCGAGTACTACATAGTATTCAGTTTGACAAGTAACAATTTTTCAATTTTTGAGATGACGCAATCCCGAACTATTTTGATGAAATCCCGTTTTGATGGGTTGGGGTAAGTGTGCGCACATGCTTGTTGTGTAAGTGTGTGCATGCGCACACTTACCCCGTTTCAGAAACTTCGTATTAATACTGCAATATTTTGTTTCAGGATCGAAAGGTACAATATCAATGCCGTCAATGTTCGTTACAATTCATCTTATTGAAGTTTATTCTTCTTTTCAAATAGTTTTTTATTAGTACCTTTAAAACATCTAATAATAATAATAAATAAGAATTTGTCATGTTCCTATGTCTGGTTATACTTATTTAATAGGTAAAAATCTCGTCATTTTATGTTGCGCACCCTTACCCACACTGCTGCGCACACTTACCCCTATATTGGGGTAAGTGTACGCATTTCTGACTATGTTTGTTTTGGTCAATTTTTGAGAATTCGTGCCGTTGACGAATATTATTTCTATCGTCAAGTTATTGCTTAATAACCACTCTAACCAATTAACGTCGTTTTATTGCATTAAACTTGGAATTTTCGATTTTATGGCATTTCAAAGCTTAAGTGTGCACACTTGCCCCACATGACTCTACTACATTCCCTTGCCCAGTCGAACCTGACCTAGGTTTTTTCAACTACACTTTTCATCCAACTACTAGCGGTGCCTGGCATGCGCTGTAATGTCGTTTTGGTGTCATAATTCATTTGACGCACAATATTTTTTGTTCTTCTCTCCATGTGTAATGCATGAATTTTCCAAATATAATCTATACTATACACATTTTTTAGCGATTGTGCTCGTGCTTCGTTCATGGACATTGCAAATGCGAGTCGCAATGGAAACTGCAAACGTTTGAAATCGAATAGCATATATTTTCGTATCATTGCCATACGTGACAATACTACATCGTCTTTGTCTTCAAATTTTTAATTTTAAACTGTAGTTTCGCTGATATTGTTCATCATATTTTTCCCTGGAAGCCCAGTACCGTTGCAAAGTCGTGGTGGATTGATGTTTCATAAAAGTGTGATAATCACGCCCATTTTCAATGTTACAACGTGCGGCGCTATGCCTGGTAAATGAAACGAGTTCAGGAATTCAATTGGATAATTAATAAATTGTTCTTGATTAATAAAAACAGCAATCGACTTGTACGTTTTCCCTTCTCATGATATTCTCTTTTGAATCGTGAAATTAATAATTGAATTAATTGAATCGTGTGCGTGTGCGTGCGTGTGTGTGTGTGTGTGCGTGTATGTGTGTGTGTGTGCACCCACGCACGCACACGCACACACGATGTAAATCCGACCGTGCAACCTCCACGTGGTACATCTCGGTTAACGCTAACGCCGGCAGTATTGTACATTTGAAGCCTTATAACTCTAAAAGTTATTGACGAAAAAACATTTAATTATAGTGTTTTGCAAAGCTCTCGAGATCAGCTATAAGAATATGAAATAAAAAATAGGGCGTGCCATTTAAAAAAATGGCGGTGACCTTCACGTGACCTTCAAATGACTTTTCAAGGTCAATTCAATGCCACCATCTAACAGTTTCTTCAGAACCATGCAACTTTTGTCAGAAACATTTTTCTCTAAAATGCTTTATTTTTGAGATATTCGACCGTTTCCGGACTTTCCAAACACCCTGTATAATATCGAGTCGATCAAATCGTTAAAACAAATGAGTGTCTTTTATTTTGCTTGTCATTTTGGTAGCATACTTTGACAGTTGTCAAATAATCTCTATATATAGATATACATAAATGTTAATTTTATTTTGCCCCGTACGCGTTTATTTTGGCAAATAAAATTATTCTACTAACGCAGAAACCTTCTCGGGAGTGCGGACTAAAATTCACCAAATTTTCATGGCAATCGGATGAATGGTATATGAGCTTACTCGTGATAAACAAACAAACAAACATTCTTCCATTTTTAAATATAAGATAATAAGGTAAAAATGAACCTTTATGGAGTCTGCAATTATCCAGTGGACCCAATAGTTTGTGGTAAAAATTTGTTTAACGCATTTCTTTGACCTGAATAATAAAGGGGCAAGCTTCAACTTTATTTTTTAGGAAATTTTCTACGATTTTATTTTTTGAATATATTTTGTTTTTTTGAGAAAAAATGGATAATTTGAAAATTACTTCGGGGGACTAAAACGACGAGGTTTACAATAAAACCTCAAAACGGTACAAAAAGTTGTATTATTTCTTGTTGAGTTAGCGCGAATTTTTCTTAGATTTTTTCGTTGAAATGTTTTTTATATATATTTCCGGTTAAAGCTCGATTGATCTGAATACCATAAAAATGATATAATTAAATTTTTTACTTACATATTAAATTTTGGTTTCGCGTGTGGAAGTTTCTTTGACGAGATCAATGTTTAATATGTAAATACAAAATTTAATTATATTATTTTCATGATATTCAGATAAATCGAATTTTGATCGGAAATAGATGGAAAACAAAATCTGAAAAAATTCGTTTTCGTCCCCCGGAGCAATTTTCAAATTATCTATACTTTCTCAAAAAAGAAAATATATTTAGAAAACAAAATGGTAAAAATTTTTCTGAAACATGAAATTGAAGCTTAGACTCTTCCCCCTTTATCATTTTGGTTAAAGAAATGCGTTAAACAAATTTTTACCACAAACGGGGTCCACTCAAAAAAGAACAGAAAAACGACAAAAAATAGTTAAATTTGTTTAAAAAAGTCAAAATTAAGGTAAATCCTTCCTCTTTAAAAGGACGTTGGTGAAATTGGTCTAGACCAACTACCGTCAAAATGGCATAAAAAACTGTCCCGGGACACGTTTGAACTTTTGTCCGGAAACTATTCGTTGGCATTAATTAATTAATTATTTGGTGCACATAAAGAAGAAATATTGCAGATTTATGTTTGTAAGAGTTGTCGATAGCTCATATATTGTTACTGAAGTAAGCAGTGAGGCCGACGAGTGGATCAAATGTTGGAGAGTATCGCAACATACGAGTTGGTACTTGGGATAGGACAGGTCCACGGAATCTTGTCGAGAATTCTCATTGCTCAACGCCATACAGCAGTTCTCGAAATACCGACCTTAAATGTCCGAAGCGATCGACGAACGAATATTTTTCAGCTCGATAGCAAACGAGTTTTCATAATGACTATAATAATATTAATTTTCATCGTGTAATTCTTTATTCTTTTACGAGTTAACAAATAATTTTACCATTAATGAAGAATACCTACCATTAATAATAATAATACCGTTATGGTCGAATAACTCGGAATTTATGTTACAAACAAAAATTAGTTTTTTAGTTAAGATCGCGGTATACGTTATAATTGTGGTCTGTCTAATATAATTCATACCGAAATGTATCATTAAAGAGCCGATACAGGGTGAATTTCATAAAGTGTAACAGGCTTTATTCTAAGGTAGATGAGATCATTACAAACAAAAGTTGCAAATATACGTTAGGGATATTTTTAATAGTTTACGAGATATACATTTTTAAAGTTGGTCCAATCAGAGCGTGGCGAGAAGCATTAGAGCCGCCCACTCCCGCCCTAGTAGCCAATGCCCGCGAAATAAAAATGACTGCGTAATCATATAATAAATAGAATTGACTGCTCTGAATTTTGCAACTCCAAATGTAACGCCCTACACCGTGCTATCTCTACGACTACGGCGGGAGTGGGCGGGTCCAACGCTTCTCGGCCCGCTCTGATTGGACCAACTTCAACAATTTATATCTCGTGAACTACTAAAAATATCCTGAATGTATATTTGAAACTTTTGTTTGCAATGATCCCATCTATCTTAGAATAAAATCGCTTACACCTTATGAAATTCACCCTGTATATCTTTGTGGAGATTAAAAAATTATGTAGGTACTTTCGTAAAATTAATTTTCATACCGTTAAATATAATCGTAATATCAATCAGTGTATCGTAAAAAACATAAAAATTAAGAAAGTTTCAGCGGTATGACATCAATCGCAAGACTAGTTATAGCTAGTGTTTTTTCTTATTATGGATGTAAAATTATTTCAGAAGTTTTTCCGTACTAATACCTACATTTTTTTAACCTCTGGGCAGTTATATGTTAGAGACGTTATGTATAGTGGTTTCTACGGTGGATTGTTTCAGAATCTTCGTTATTTATAAGATCTAGGTATTTAAATGAAATAAACCCAAATGCCAGGAATGTAAGGATAGTTACAAAAACTTTATTTTTAATCTCCCAATCAGTATTTTCCTCGAGAGTCTTTAATTCCTCAAACAAAAGTCGTAGAAAATATTTTTCCCTACAAAACTAAAAAAAAGAAGAACGAAAATCCATCCAGTAGGAGTCGAGATATCGATGATTATCTATTTTTCTGTTTTTTCAAGATGGCGGAGTAAGCAGAAGGAAATTTTGTTGAACTCTAGCGAATTTAGGCATCTCTAATGATCCTCTACCTGTCCTCAAAAATGTAGCTTGCCCATCTGTTTTGTCATTTTCAAATCTAACTATCTTGTATTAAATTTATATGACGGAAAAAGGAAAACAAAACACACTTTTTTCAGGACATAAATTAAAGTAGAACCGAGTCAATTTTGATTCAAAATAAAATAATAATTAAACTACAATAAATTTTTCTGGTAATCATGTTTTTCAGTTTGTGGGAACAATAACTGTTGAATAATAACAGTTAAATATTTGCACGAAACTTTTTGCAATTGTAATAGCTAACGTTGAGCGTAGTCATTTTTTAATTTGTTAATTTTCCGAAAGATGGCCAGGTTACGAAATAAAAAGTATTATTTCAACTTAAAATATTTCGGCTATTATTGCTCGAGTCATCGTCCGCACGAGTTCAAAAACGAAATTTAGAGAAAAATGTATCGTTCGAATTTAATTATTTATTAAATACACGATATAGAATTTGCGGGAAACATTTTGAGCGTTTGGGAATTTTAAGATTCCTTCGATTGTGAAAGTAAACAAAATTTGTCGGTTTTGAGCGTGTGTTTAAAAAAAGGTTTACGTAGTCGTACAATTTCCTACATTTATCGCGTAATCTCTCTAAATAAAATTATGTCAATTGACAGACAAATATTAATTGGCATATATGAATTAATTTTAATAACACGATGGCGCATGACGCAAAGATATTTGCCAGAAAATCCTATTGAGGTGGGTACACAAAATAGTTGAGAATCTTTATAATCCATCATCGATGAATAATCGACTCACCACACAATTGATGCCGTACTTGTGACCGGTAAATTCGGCAATTTGGACCGCATTCTGAGGATCGGAGATATCCCAGACACGAACGTTCGGCATGTGTCCGCATTCTCCGGTTGCGAGGAGTCTCCCGTCCCCGGCAAGGGCAAGAGACGTCACCGTTTTTCGACATCCGTTTAATACGTGAGTCTGGCTGTTCTTACGTGGATTGAAGAGTACCACCGTACAACTGAAAACAAAAAACAGAGAGAATTATTATTATTATTATGATTATGGTTTATTTTGCTAGTACATACGTATTATTATGAAATATCGTTTCTATTTTGTCCTTGCCCATCTGTCGCATCGCACCATTTGCCAGATACTAACAATAATGCAATGTAGGTATGTACATAGTAAGTGCAAGTACAGCAGGGTAATAAGCTTCCTGCTTCGAGCGAAACGGTTGTATCTCTCGTACCGGTAAATCCCGGAACGATGGCACAGCCTTCACTTCCGGCGGAAGTGTGCGTCAATAGTTTGCAAAATGAGAGTAAAAAACCGAAGAGGAAGACGCATTCTTGTTTTTATAAAAGCCTGACGCTGTGAAATATTTTGCGAAAGAGTGAAACAACCTTTTGATGAATTGGCTAAAAGGAATTTATTGGATTTTCATCGAAGATAAACACGTATATTATTACTTTATCTTATTCTAAAACTCATGTAGTTACGTTATCGGTTATTTCAATAGGATGTAAACGCATCGGATCGGGAACAGCGTTTTTATTCATCTGTTACCAATGAATAAACAAAAACTGGACACTTTCGAACCGATGGGTAAGCAACAACAAAAAACTAAACGTTCCATCAATTTGCGATTTGCAATTTTTGCTTTAGGATGTTGTAAATGTAAAAGAAGTCTATCGAAAATGAAACCTCGTCCAATGTCCTAGGGATGTCGGAAAGGTTAAAACTATAGAGGGTGAATTTCATAAGATGTAACAAGGATTTATTCTAAGGTAGATGAGATCATTGCAAACAAAAGTTGCAAATATACATTGGGGATATTTTTAATAGTTCACGAGATATAAATTGTTAAAGTTGGTCCAATCAGAGCGCGCCGAGAAGCGTTGGAGCCGCCTACTCCCGCCCTCGCCGTAGAGATAGCACAGTGTAAGGCGTTACATTTGGGGTTGTAAAATTTACAGCAGTCAATATTGTTTATCATATTATTACGCAGTCATTTTTATTTCTCGGGCATTGGCTGCTAGGGCGGGGAGTGGGTGGCTCTAACGCTTCTCGGTGCACTCTTATTGGACCAACTTTAAAAATTTGTGTTTCGTAAACTATTAAAAATATCCCTAATGTATATTTGCAATTTTTATTTGTAATGATCCCATATACCTTAGAATAAATCCTTTTTACACTTTATGAAGTTCACCCTGTATATCGTATCGATATTTGAAAACAAAAAAAAAATCAATATCGATATCGATATATCGAAAAAACAAAATATCGATATATCGGTGAGATTTTGTAATTTTACGCAGTAATTTTTATTTTTCGGGCATTGGCTGCTAGGACGGGGAGTGGGCGGCTCTAACGTTTCTCGACGCACTCTGATTGGACCAACTTTAAAAATTTATATCTCGTAAACTATTAAAAATATCCCTAATGTATATTTGCAATTTTAATTTGTAATGATCCCATATACCTTAGAATAAAGTCTGTTACACCTTATGAAGTTCACCCTGTATATCATATCGATATTTAAAAAAAGATATTAATATCGATATCGATATATCGAAAAAACAAAATATCGATATATTGGTGAGATTTTATAATTAATCGAAAATGGTATATAAATAAAATAGTTAACAAACTATGATTTTTTGTTTAAGTCACGTGCAGGATAGATGATATCCAAGTTTGAGGTTAGCTTTTATTTTTTCACGGTCACAGAGTAATTTTTTAACATAAACTAAAGTCAAATAAAGGCGGTCTTGTCAATGGAAAAAAATATTGTTTTCCTTTTCAATACTTGACATTTTATATCGATACATCGATATATCGAAATAAAAAATATCGCACGAAAATATCGATATTTTTTCGACTTTCCTAGTTGAACCGACGGTATTTCGTTACAGCTGGTCGGAAGGTATCACCCTAAATGGTATTACATCGTAGCTAGCAGATTAATTAGCTGTATTTTAATGTGTTGGCATCGATGCAACCATTTTTTTTGTAATTTCATTTCATAATTCACCGAATAAAAACAATATTGAACAAAGAAAGAAAAATCTGCGAAACAAAGTTGTTTAAAATAAAATTGTCCTCGTGCATCTATACTCGAAGATAGGAAGTAAGTATATAGTTAGAAAAAGGTTACTAGCAGCGATAACTTTTGTTACATAAATTATGTTGGACGTGACCAACCAAGGACTCTATTCTCGTACAGATTACGAGACTACCATTTATGCTCGCGAACTTCCGGTTACTTCACTTTCAAGCCTCAAGCGTGGAGGACATGCGTTCGGATCGAATCGTATGGTACCTACCGAGACTTCGTGGCACTCTGGGTTCAAAGACCGTCGTCGTTCCGGCTATAACGCATTGCTAGTCTCGGAACGTTTTTCTTACAAACGACTTTTAACAACGAAAGTTAAATTGTTTAATGGATTAGAGTAAAACTATTTGGCACAACACTCTCTAATTGACCTTTGATAGAACCGATGTTGAATAAAGACTTTGATATACCTTTTTTGTAATATCAATCAAGCGAATTTTATATACAGGTCATCATCTCTTTTTACATTCATCAATTCGAATATCTTCAAAAACATATTGTACGCCCCAGCAGGTTCGTTAAAACATTAGGTTCGACCGTATTCGGCTGGAGGAGAGGGAAATAGTAGCATAAGTAGTCGCAAGAGGAGTGGATGTTAAAAGAAGTTAAGATGGCGAGAGATGCTAAAAGGAGAGTGCACGCAGCTGTCTAGCACTACATTTTTTTTTACTGAATAAAGAATGCTAAGAAAGGTACAAGTGGTTTTGTTTCTGTTCAACTCGACTAACAGGTATAGTATTTTTTGTAACAACGTTTCCAAGTCTGACAAGGGATGGTATTGCTGGTTTGATCTTAAGAGTCAGCGTCACATGCGACGAGCGGTTCGAAAATATGATTCGTACTCTCTTCGAAACTGAGCAATCGATCGTGTTACAATTTTTGAGGCATCTAGAGAATTATGGCAAAAAGTGGCTAAACATTGTGTTTTTGGAAAATTGTTGCTATAATTCTCTAGGTAGCCTCAAAACTTTAACACTCGTCGTCTGCAACACTATTGTCGAAATTTTGAAAAAGAACATTTAGAACCACTTTTTGCTATAATTCTCTAGATATCCTCAAAATTTTAACGCGATTGGTTGCTCAGTGCCGGAAAAGTTGCAAATGGCGTTTTGGAATTGCTTATAGCCTGTAACAGGCTCTTTAGTGACCGATTTCAATGTCATTTTGAGACCAGTTTGTATTCGTTACAACGACCTTCGTCTCTTAGTCGAGATTATTCGAAGAAATATAATCAATTCGTGCTATCTTTCAATGGGACCCACTTGTTTGAAGAGAAATGTTTCATATTTTGTCAACAATTTTCCTACTATTGTCTTGGAATATTTTGGCTCAGGGTCCCTCGCGATAAGAGACAAACCACAAATGATGTCTATTTCCTGGGATCGAACACTGCACATTTTCCAATATTTACAGTTCTTATCTTCTGGGCCATGTGCTCACAAATAATGGGTTTCCTTTATTTCTCGTTATTCAAGATCCTTTTATCATAACGAATCTTGTCGTCTTACTCTTGTTTACTCCCAGATGTTTCAAAGTTTCATTTTCCTACCCTAGCTGCACTCATCACCACCCTTCAAGCTAGGGTTTATACCTGTCCCTAGTACAACAACTTCAACATTCCTTCAAAATTGCCACATCTAGTCAGTCACGACTTTTCTCCAATTCCATATCAATTCTATAATCAGACATAACTTTCTCCAATTTTCCTCCCAAATAGTCACGAATCAGGTAAAACTATTGTAAAGTCCAATAGTTACCCAACAATTATTATTCAACCAACCAAGTTTATGAACTAATCAGCATCCGACGACAACCAGAGCTTTCATCTTTGAAGCATATCTAGAGAGGAAATCAAAGTTTGCCAAGGATCATCAGTCGTCGTCTAAACTCCAACATACTGGTTCACCGAAACATTCCCATTCTACAAACCGTCGAGGGATTCCAATTAATACGAACGTACGTAAGCGTATGGATAAAATTCACTTTGATAAATCCAAGTATACTCGGAAGCATTATCGAAACACGATCAAGACTCATTGGAGACTCCTCAAGTGGGACCTGTTTGACCTGGAGACAAATTTCAGAATTCGATTCACGATCGAAAATTATAGATAATCTATTATCATATCGCATCAGTCCATTGACGTTTATCATATCTCTATCTTAACCATCATTTAGATTGATTTATAATCATTAAATGTTCCTTATCATTAATTATACGTGTGTTATTAATTTTCGCCAAATCCCTCTTTAAAAGCCACGACTTGGCAAACCTCAATAAGTCGTCACAAGTTCAAACGTGTGGATAGTGTTTGGCTTGCTTTGCAAACGTTTGTAGGCGAACCGATCAAGTGTCGGTTTTTTGTCACAAATCAAAGGGAATTTGCCAGAAGTGCCTACGATGCTTACACACGTTTGTGAACACTGGCACGTTTGTAGAGATTTGGAGTTTGCAGCCAGTGCTAAGCTGCGGGCACGGCATCACCAGTCTAGACGAACAAAATGGATCTGTGAGCAAGAGGAAATGATTCCCAGGCTAACTTCTTACCTGTCCTAGTAAAGAGTAGGTACCTAATAGCAATAATGCCCTAGTCGGATCTGCCGAGGTCTTTACCTACTCGTTCCCACGCCGATTGACCAAGGGATCCCAAGTCCGAAGTAGATATCGAGTGTCCGCGACAATCTTCAGAATCCTGAGGACGGAATTGCTTTCCATACCAACTATTCTCATTACCCGAGATGGATCGTAGCTACAGGAGCTATCACTTCCATTTATCTATCCCGAGTTATTGCACAATCCATAGAGAAAAAAGAGGAACTAATTGAAGAATTCAGCTCACATTTCATCTATTTTTCCAACTGCCTGATCTTCAACGGTATTTACATTTCTTTTGATAGTCAATCCATAGTACTGTATCTGCTTATTTTATCAGAACATCCGTTAACCCTTTTCACTCGAGACACTTTGCTCGCCACTTAAAAGTGGTGTCCGAGGGTCCTCTCGAGTGCAAAGGGTTAATTCAGTTTTTTCACCAAGTTTTCTTCACATTTCGCGAGCGACAGCCCATTCTTTCTTCTAAATGACCAATACACTCACTATTTTCTATTTTTAAATCACTTTCATGTGGCTGTGTATTAAAATTTGCTTTCAATATTTTGGAATCACCGTTGCCCATGCAATTTTCATATTGTATCTACTGCAAACCGTTCCTTCGACCTCAAAAACATTTGTTTCATTGAGTCGACCGCCACATTTTTCGCGGAGCCTTCATAATTCTTTGAGCACTTTTCCTTCTGCTCTTCTCACTACTCCTGATACTTATTTCGCTAGAACGTACAACCTTGACAGTAACTAGTTTTGACCATACAATCAATAACTTCGCCGCTGTGGCAGCCTATATAAACGTGGTAACTCCGTAAAAAGATTTGAAGCCCTGTTGTATCCACGGACCGTCACTACAAGCTTTGAAATTAAAAATCTGCCTCTTGTGCTTCTCATTTTCTATGTTTTCTTGGTTCTCGGTGTTTCGTCTGTTCCCGACTTCCGAACGGGTATTCGACAGTCGTAGAATCACAGGCTACCGTATTTTTACCTGCGTAGTTTTGGATCCAGGAACTTTGGAGGGTACGAACGAATGTCATACGCGTATTTGATGAACGAGTTTAAAATTGTTTATTTTACAAAAATTTAGTAACGAATTGGTTAACAAATATCTAGTTAGTTTGATGAGCTCGAGGTGGATGTTTCTCCTCTCACTGTGTCGTGTGAACTGTTGAAGAATTTGTACATTTTTCCGTTGTAAGTTTGAAAATTTCTGGGGGTAGAAGACCTTGTATCGGGGTGAGGATGACTCTCGCTTGATATGTTAATTACGTACCGTTAAAGGATTCGGAAAAACTGCGTGGGCAATATAAAACAGCCTTTGTATTGGAAAACACCCGAAGTGGCAATAAAACATCTGCTGCATACTCGGTCAATCCTTTTTACTCGGCATGAAATTTGCCTATGAGTCATCTTCTTCACCTCTCGAAACTTTCCGACTTAGGATTATAAAAAATATTTTATATTTTTAAGCTTGAAAAATTCCAAAACACCACATATTACTCGGCAACGGCGGTCATGGCGAAATTCCGCAGAAAGGAACTCTATCTTTAACCTTTTTTTCCATTGAATTTTCTCTTGTTTGTCGAGACGCGACAGTCGGCTTTTTTAAGTATTCGAATGTTGATTTCGTAGCTCCGTTGCAACAAGCGGTTGCAAATGTCCGTAATATTACAAAATACGTTGATTCCTTGTAAGCCAATGCGTAAATGGCAAATACGCTTCGTAGATTTACATCATACCTATTATTGGTAAAGGAGCCAAAATTTATATATCTACTATCACTGCAGCATATAAGTACAAGTTTAAATCCGAGATCTCTATTCCCATCTTCCTCATATTTTATATTTTGTTTATACTCTCGATAGATGAGAAGGTCTGACAGCGCAATAAAAACAGAACTAAATCAATAAGTAATCAAGAAATGTTCTTACTGCTCGAACTACAAAGATTTCTTGCACTTCCAGGTGCAGGACTGACCGGAAATACAGAAACGATTGCCTTGGCATTAAGGGAGCTTTCCAGTGTGAAATTTTCAAAAAATCGATTTTTTTTTGCTTTATCGAATAGTATACACTCTTTTCGAAGAAGCAGGAAGGATATTGTATGGACCTGGCATCGCTGATTGACCGTAAGTAAACGATTTACCTAAAATTTCCTCACTTGAAACTTTGAACGCGTTTTTCTCGAAACAGCATTTTTCAAAACGGAGGGCAGAGTTTTAAAGCTATCGAGTTGAATTTTTTACACAATATTCTTAACGTCATTGTTTATCGTGCTATGGAAGCTTTTTTTTTTGACATCTTCCTATTTTTTTGTAAAAAAAACTGCCAAAAAAAATGCTAAAATCGATACTTTTTGTTGTGATGTGAGCCAATTATATACCGATCAATAATCTTTTTGTGTTTTTTGTTTCAGATCAAAATTGTGACCCCCAACGTGGACACCGCATCCAAGTGCATTTTCTGCAACAATTGTTTCATTATTTTTATAGATATTAATTAATAAATAAATCGATCTTTAAAAAATTGTTTTGTATTCTTCAATATCCAATTAATATACAAAAGAAAACCAGACTGATTAGATTATTTTTTCTTTAAAAAAAAAAATCGCGAAAAACAACGATTTTTCGGGCTGTCACACTCGAAAGCTCCCTTAACTTTTACGTTTGTCCGCTACTTGATAAACTTACTCAACGCACGAGATGAAAACGTTCTGTATACATTAAGTATCGAAACACAACTGATAGAAATTTCAGTCCCGACTCGTTTAAATCTATTATGACTACCCGGTGTATAAGTATGAAACCAGAATTTCCCTATAGATGGTTCTTACATTTGGTTCATGCAGAATCAGTCGAAAACAGAAAATTTGATTTCGCATCCGTTAGATAAAAAACAAACGAAGCGTGCGTCTAAGTATTACGTGGGCGAACGAGGGCCGACAGAAAACGAGAGTTCTCTGAGACCGACTCGACTTGGTTACATCCTTAATCGCTATAGTACGACGCAATTACGGTCGTTCCACTCTCGCGAATTCTCGACGGAACAAGTGTGAAGACACGAGTAGGGCATTATATATTTACACCTCGAAACAGAGCTGATATCTCATACGTGCCCTGGCCTATACTTGAATTTGCTATTCGGAAACGATGTTACGATATACCGTGGAATCGTGAAGGAACGCCGAGGAAATACAATCCGGTTAACGTGCCTAACCACGACCAACTTTGCATTCGCTTTACTTTCCGACATTATTACAAACAAACGGAAGGCAGGCAATACCAAAAAAGTGACTCATGGATATGGTAAGAAGCTGAAAAATATCAACCCATGTGCTAATTGGTTACTGAAGTAAGAGTTATGAAGACACAAGTTTCAAAAAATGTCTTGGACAACTTCTGGATGTCCAGCTCCAGAATGGAGTTGTCAATTTCACGACATTAAGCAGACCGTTTGACGTCTTAAACGACATAACATTACTTGGGATAATTTTGTATAGCGAATTGATGAAGTCCATGACGATTATAGACTGTACAGATATTTTTATAAGATTTATTTTCAATTCGCAATTGTAAAATTAGAGATTAAGAGGAAGATCGGGAACGCTGGACAAAAGTGCAAACCTCGAGAGTTAATCCTGCGGTAGCTGAGTGGCCAAAGGGTGAAATATTTGTTAGGTGGCCATAGAAAGTTGACAGCAGTAAAAGGGTCTTAGACTAGTAGCGCGAAATAGCTGCGGCTTTTTCTTTTTTATTCGTATAATGTATCTGGCTTCATTTTTTTTCACATATTTCGATTGCCGTGAAAAACTATGAAGACCAGCGTATTATTTCGCAAGTCTCTGACTGGGTAATGTCAGCGAAGCGGATTTGCTTCCCGACACGAATGTTTTTTTTTACAGCTATTACGACATTTCGTGAATAAATAATCTGTATATTTTCTAGCTTGTTGTAAAAAGCTACAAAGTTGTCTTACTTTTTCTCGAATTTTCATGTGACTCGCAAGATACATTCGTTTAATCATTTATAAGAATTTACTAGCGAGCCGCCACGGATTCGCACGGATGTAATTTAGAAAAAAGAAGGAGTGAAAAATGTGAAGTTACTGCCTTTCATTGTATAATTTTATTTGTAAACAATGCTTGCAGTTGAATTTTCGTTACAGAATATGAACAAATTTTGTTTGGATGTGACGCGCGAAAGGGCTACGTAGAGCTGTCTATGGGAAAAGCACTCAACGCTTAGGTCTAAGCTCGTTCGGTTCGTGAATTATTTTTTCGGTTGCTTTAACCTATGATTTCTTCTAAAGTATTTATCAGAATGATATACTATAAAGGACAATTATAATCTACATTAAGTGCTCAAGAATACTATCATAGTTATTTGAACAAGAATTCATATTGAATAAGAGTAAACAGCGTTGCGAGGAACGCTATTTTTAACCCTTAATAAGTCACACTGGATCCGCAGGTCCCAGGCCCTCGTTTGACCTGGAATATTGCTCACTAAAATTCATCAATTCTGTTTTGTGGCGTCATCTAACGATAGTTTGGATCTTCAACTTCAGTATCGAGAAAGTAGATTTTGAATCGGATCGTTAGTCGGATTTCTGTTTTATTCTTTCCTTCTAAATCGCACCTGCATTCGATGAAATAAATTTACTTTTTGAAAAGTCCACAGAAACCGCTATGACGATTTCAAAATACCTTGTTACCAGATTTTAAGGGAGCTTTCCAGTGTGAAATTTTCAAAAAATCGATTTTTTTTTTGCTTTATCGAATAGTATACACTCTTTTCGAAGAAGCAGAAGGGATATTGTATGGACCTGGCATCGCTGATTGACCGTAAGTAAACGATTAACCTAAAATTTCCTCACTTGAAACTTTGAACGCGTTTTTCTCAAAACAGCATTTTTCAAAACGGTGTCCAACTTGGAGGGCAGAGTTTTAAAGCTATCGAGTTGAATTTTTTTACACAATATTCTTAACGTCATTGTTTATCGTGCTATGGAAGCTTTTTTTTTTTGACATCTTCCTATTTTTTTGTAAAAAAACTGCCAAAAAAAAAAATGCTAAATTCGATACTTTTTGTTCAAACCGGCGCCATTTTTGCAAAAAAAAAAAAAAAAAGCCTCCATAGCACGAAAGCCAATTATATACCGATTAATAATCTTTTTGTGTTTTTTGTTTCAGATCAAAATTGTGACCCCCAACGTGGACACCACATCCAAGTGCATTTTCTGCAACAATTGTTTCATCATTTTTATAGATATTAATTAATAAATAAATCGATCTTTAAAAAATTGTTTTGTATTCTTCAATACCCAATTAATATACAAAAAAAACCAGACCGATTAGATTATTTTTTCTTTAAAAAAAAAAATCGCGAAAAACAGCGATTTCTCGGGCTGTCACACTGGAAAGCTCCCTTAAAACCATTTTTTTGTCAATAACTACAAGAGTTACATCAATTTTTGTAGAAAAAAATCATTTTTCACGAGTTTTTTTTTTTTGCATAATTTTGATTGCATATTTGAAATTGAATTTTTTATTTCTAACCAATATCCTTCTATTAAACAAGGTTCAATTTATACCTCACTATCTTTTTCACATCGCTCCATGCATTATTTCATTATTTATAACAATTTAAAAACACTTGGCTCCCATGTACCCAGTATGACCAGAACGCGATTTTAGCTAAGTGCAACTACTAAGGGCTAATTAAAGTTTTAATGAAAGAAATTGTTACTGCGAGTTAAACGTAACAGATAGAGATATGCCTTCGTGGAGTTTTCTTTAGGATTTTAGAAGCACTACGATTCTCTAGCACATCATTTTTAAATGCCTTTTACAGTTTAGCCATCTAAATTTATTTTTCGACGACTTGCTTGCAAAATATTGTTTTTTTTCCACTTACAAAAAGCTTAATTAGGTTTTATTATACATATAAACATTGCATGAAGAATTATCCAAATGATGATGAAAACCGCATAAAAATCCATTGCAGGGTTTAGGAGAAGTTAACGGACAAACAGACAGACGCGGAAAGCGACTTTGTTTTATACAATGTAGAGAAGAGGAATAATGGCAAATATTTGTGCGAAGGCTAGACAATGTTATTATACAGGAAACAACAGGAATTAATAAAATCTACATTTCATGTTGACAGTTTGTATTATTAGTCCCTTAGTTATTGAGTGTCGCACGATCCATCGTTGGGGAAGTTGGAGTGCGACAGTTACAGAATCTTTTTTAATTTGATAATTTATTAACTGGGTACGTTTTTTTTTATCTATTCTGGGATACCGGTACTCAGCCGACACCTAGCACACAAACTGTAAACCACCTCCTCCTCCTCCTCCTCCTCGAGTATCCTGGTCTGTGCTGTAGGTATGCGTGTATTAGTTTTACTAGGTCGAAGGTTCGCATAGACCCCGTGGTGCACGATGTCTCCTTCACACGGCCCCGTCTTTCTCGAGTGTAGTCTTCTCGTTTTACCTCTTTCTCTCTCACCGTGTTGTTCCTTAAATTCATTTTCTTTACTCGGATCGGGAGTGTCACTCGAAGAAAAAGCCTCCAAGCACCAAGTTTTTACACGCGAGGCACACAAGGGGCTCTAACGCCCCCTCGTGTCTCCTCCTTAAATTAACCATGAGAGAATATTGTTGGCAAAATGTAGAAAATCGAGATAAAGGAAGTAGGAATTGATAAGATCGATTCGTTGATAAGAAAAGCTCTTCAAGAATGCTTTTATCGCGATTGCGTGGCGATTGCGAGAAAATGTAATTCCGTTATTATCCGGGATGCGTTAGTAATTTCTGAAAACCGAAATCAAAAATATATTTTCATACTAGCAAATCTTATGCTTTCAGCTTACGCGAAGATATTCATCCTGGATTGAGAGCAGCTTCCATATGTATAATGATCATGACATCCTTGATAAAATGATTTTTATGAAAAAAAAAGTAAAATCGTCGAGCTATCAGTTTCATATGGCAGTAGCACATTATCGACTCGTTGCGAAAAGAAAGGGAAGTGTGGAGAAATGCTGGAGTAAAATAAGAAAAACTCAGAAAATCAAATTTTATCGGGAAATTTGAGCACATTTCCTGAGAATGATCTGTTCGAGAAGGTCAACGACATTTTACTTGCTGAAATTTGATAAACAAGTGTTTTTAAAACGTGTATTATCAATATTTTTAAACCTTGAATTATAAGGTCCGTAAAGTTTCGTCTTGCAAAATATACTTACAGATAAATTCAATTATCTCACTATCGTGTAATATTGAATGGACAATTATATATATATATATGGTAAATTTCATAAGGTGTAACAGGCTTTATTCTAAGGCGGATGGGATAATTACAAACAATAGTTGCAAATATACATTATTGATATTTTTGATAGTTTACGAGATATAAATTTTTAAAGTTGGTCCAATCAGAGCGCGCCGAGAAGCATTGGGGCCGCCCACTCCCCGCCCTAGATGTAGAGATAGGACAGTGTAGGGCGTTACATTTGTGGTTGCAAAATTCAGAGTAACAAATTTTATTTATTATATTATTACGCAGTCATTTTTATTTCTCGGGCATTGGCTGCTAGGGTGGGGAGTGGGCGGCTCCAACGCTTCTCGCCGCGCTCTGATTGGACCAACTTTAAAAATGTATATCTCGCAAACTATTAAAAATATCCCCAATGTATATTTGCAATTTTTGTTTGTAATGATCCCATCTACCTTAGAATAAAGCCTGTTACATCTTATGAAATTCACCCTGTATATCTGAGATATAAGAACACAATAGTGTCGGAAATCGAATACAAAAGCTCATTTTAATAATGATCATGCCTATTAAAATTATTCGACTGTTAGAAAACTGAGACGAGAAAAGATGGGACGGGAGAGGGAAAGGTGAGAGTGATAGAGAAATCACGAAAGATAATCCTTAAGGTTTTCTTCACGAGGGGAAGCCTCCATCTTACATCGAGTTTGACATTAGCGATACCTACATTTAAAAAAATACAGATGGAAGTTAAGAAAGGGGCTCTCGACTCCCGGTCCATTCGCGCGATCACGACTTTTATATACGGCTTTGTACACGTCGAAGCAAACGTTTACATCCTTACACTTTTACAACGAGTAGGTCTTTCGCCCGAGAAATGAAGAGTCTCGCGCTGTAGGTAATAATATCGCAGCGGCGCACCACGAAGAGACCGCGATCGCGATTACACGGTTTGCATTATCTTTGGGAGAGTTGAAACGTACGAGTGAATGTAATTAGCGGTTCTCTCCGATGAAAATTTATTCTTATACGATCCATGTATACGTCGAAAGTATAGAACAGTGGTACGAATTTTTTATGATTTAGCGCTGATAATATCGCAATTTTTACTACTCGTCTCAATCTCCTAGAGCTTATTTCCTTTGTGGTGCACAAGCCATCAGACTCCGCCCTAATCTGGAGGCATTACGGACCCTCTGGGACTTCGCTCTCGATGCCAAGTTCGAAAAATGCGCCCTCTGTGTGCCCGCTCTCGAAACCAACTTTGCCTGGCGAGGCAGTTATGGGAGGGTCTAGTACAGCCAAGCTAGGATCTTTTCTTGCACTAAATTGCAAGAGTTATTCTTTTCATAAGTTCCGTATGACGTACTGAATGTAAATACACAAAATACTTACAAATTAGGGGGACGGAAGTGCCGCCATTTTGCGGAAAACCGTCTCGGCCTATATCTCCGTAACCGTGCACTTGAGGTCAAACATGGTAAGTAGATAATGAAATTTCCTATCTTTTTTGTTAAATATTTTTTTTTGTATCAATTATCGTTTACGACTTATCAAACTATTACTATTTGTTTATTGACTATTTGACCGATATCTCTTCTAATAATTGTTTAAACAATAAAATGCTTGTAACCAAACTTTTAAATCGACAACTTTTCTACAATTTTTTCTTTAAACTTTTTTTTCTAAAATTAATATTTTTGAAGCTATAACGCGTTCTTAGTAACCTTGCAACCCAAGCGATTACTAAAAGCTAATTTCGAAATTAGCTTTTGGACTCCTGTGTCTCGGGATGAGTAGGAAATATGATTTAATTTCTTTCCTTCCTTAGTTTGTTCTTTTATTTTATTACGAAGCGATTCTACTAAGAACACGATTTTAGGAAAAGATTTGAAAAAACAATATTCGCCGCTATTGATAATTCTAAGTAAAGACGTAAACGTATAATTAATTAACGCGAAACGATAATAACATTGCTCCCAGCTAATTTCTAACAACTTTCATTCGATTCGAATCGAGATCCGGGAAACAGATCGCAAATTATGAAAGCACAGAAGCGGCCGATAAACAACTTTACAATTGAAAAAAAAAACACGACACTCAACTCTCCATCGATTAATATAAAGAATCAACATAAGAACGCCTCTCAGAATGTAAGTTATAACTTTCGTGTTCTCTAATGATCGGCGACGTTCTTTGAAGTTTCGCGGGAATGTAAGATCGAAATAATAAAATAACAAGGTGTATAAAATTGCAACAACATTATACGAAAATAATCGGACAAATCTGAGACGAATCACGAGCGAGCATCGAAACAATTAATTAACTACCATGATCCTCGTGTCAATTTCAGCTAGCGGTTATTATTAAATGTACCTAATTGTCGAATCGCCGACAGATCGGTTCGATGAATCGCGGAGACTAGGCTGCTATTATAAGTCATAAGTGCTCGGATACGCCACGACTATTTAACATATTGAATTTTTATCAACCCTTCGCCGTCGCACTTTAATTTTGCTGCTTCGGCCGTTGCACTGGGTCATTTATGTCCGCGCATGTTTTTTGATGGGTAAAAAGGGCCCAAAAAATCTGGAAAAATTTGTGAATACTCTTAAATAGTCATAGAATGTAAATACATTTTTGTTAAATCGCAAAACTTCTTTTCTTTGCTGTAAATAGGTATCTAAACAAAACCGGTCGAAAAAAGTGTTTTTGCTCAAATGTCAATAAAAACAAAACGTGTCACAGGAATAAAAAACACCATAGGTTATCATCATAGATATCTTAATGTTTGAGAAAAACCGGGTTGCAATAATTTTCGCCGAAAAAAACATAATTATTGAATCACTGGAAAATAGACGTTTCTAAGGAGATGAAAATTGATAATATTAATCAAAAATAACAAAAATACAATTTTTTTAAATGTTTTTATGCAATAACATTGATTATAGTGAAAAAATATTCTTTTAAATAAAAAAATATTATGTCAATGGTGAAACATAAATTATTAGATACAGGAGGCTCGCTCGGCCACAAGCTGCTATATTCGGGATCCTACAGTTATAACATTAATTTTACATTTCATGACAAACGATTTTAAATGTTTTAAATCGAAATCAACATATTTTTTAAAAACACTTTTTACTAACGCGCCGGTCGCACTGAGTCACTCACGACCACTCGAGAAGTTTAAGGTTGTTTAGAAGCAGGGTGGGGATAGATAAGAGTGGGGGAGATTTCTCTATGCTTATACGTAGGGCGCTGCACCATTGTTTTTTAGCGCCCTGTAAGCAATCCATGAATTATTTTTTTTATTTACTTGATAATTATGATCCCAATTTAGATAAGACTGAGTTTTTACCGAAGTTAGTAAGATTTTTTAGATTTATTTATTTTTAGATGTTTAAAAATTACAATATGACAATTTTTAAAAATCATGCATAATCTTGGCAACGTTGAGCCGCTTTGGTGCCCATGCCCAGTATCGTACATGTTACCAGCTGACGTCAGCGGCCGACAAAACCTCAAAAAGTTACTTATGACATTGCATCATGGATAACGAAAGTCGAGAAAACAGTGAGAGTAAAACGAAAGAAAAAAATTATGCAAGTGAAAAAATACACAATACAAAAAGAAGATTTATGTGGAAAAATAAAAGGTCCTCTGCCTTGCGACCCTTCTTTCTCCGGTACAGCGTTGCCATGTCGGTCAGACACTCACTCGCTCCAAGTGTATGTTGACACGATTTTTCGTTTTCAAACACAAAAATCTCTATGAAAAATCTCCAAAACCTCATGATTTTAGCGCTGATTGATGGGTAATATTCCAGAGAATACTCAGTCAATTTTTTAACAAAAGTTTATAGGCGCGAACAAATTTATCGTGAGTTTATTGAGATCGCGCATAGCTCTGCCCATTATAGGCTGTAGACGGATGCTTAAAAGTGGATAACTTTGTGATTTTTTATCTCCATTAATAAACTCCGAATGGACTTGAAATTTGGTAGAGGCATAGTTTAACTATTGACCTATCCACCATTTAAAATTCCACATTTTCTCATAAAACGTAATTTCCTTCTAAACAACCTTAAAGTGTCGTAACTCGTATACTAACTGACAGAAAATGCTCAACCGTTGGCTACGAGACCTTACATATCCTAAGTTTTTTTAGGGGAAGGGATCAGGGCCCGCACATTTTCCGTTTGCGAGAAATTTGTAAGGAAAATTTTCCTATGGTCACGAATGACCCAGTGCGACGACGAAGGATTAAATCAGCTGGAGCTGAAATCAGATACATGAGATGGTGTAGCGTTTACAGTACCAGACAATGACAGTTACTCACTCATTTTCTGGACAATAATCAATTGGTCGAAGCAAACAAGAATCCAGTTTTACCGAAATGTGCACGGAAAGAAGTTTTAAGTAATTTTTACTGTGAAATTACAGTGAGTGACAAATATGCATTTCTTCAGGATTTTAGGAAATAAATTATACATTTTAATGGAAATGAGTAAAAATTTACTGTTGCGTGACAGAAATAAAAAATATTTTCAAGAATTTGATTACTGAAATTAACAGTAAATTTTCGTGAAACGTAAACATTACTACAATAAGTTGAAAAAAGGGCTGATACGAATGAAAGTGTACGGTGCACATTGAGAAATTTGCGTGTTTGTCTTGAAAATATAAAAAAGAAAGGCGAAATTTTCCGTGCATTCACCAGAATTTTGACGTTCTTCACACTAAAATCAGTTAGGACTAGGTCGCCTGGCCGTAACTCGTGAGCTCCGTGCAGCGTGCGTCAAAATTATACTACGTGCTTAAATTTTTACACGCCTGAAAGTAAAATATTTGAAACTAGTGTCAATTTTTCCCTGTTTGCACATTTGTCACCGGGTTCAAGTTTTTAATGTAATTTTTACCGACATTTCACCCTAAAATTAATGTCAATTCTCTCACATTACACACACTTTGACAGAAAGACAAAAAAATTTGTTGTTGCCCCATGAACGATATTGCTTACCTAAACCTTTATTTCATACGATAAAATGACAACTCAATAAAAAAAAAAAAATCTTCGTAATCGCATTAGAAAATAAGGACACGCGTGTATATTTCATTTAATAATATCGTTTTCTCCCGTACCGAGAATCACTCGTTGATAAGAAAATCGTGGGATTTGATCCTTCGGGTGGAGGTTCGAGCTGAATCGGACACAGATCGATCATCGGATACGAGGCTGAAACCGTGTTGTATACGAGCCGCATACCTGGTACCTATATGCACGGGCATGCATGGGCCATTCGCGGGCCGTACTTGGAGTTGCTGTTATCGGAGAAGGCAGCGTGATTGCTCGACCGACACACAGACTCCTCTCTCCGTGTATAGAGAGTCGAGGTCCGTTCACCTTTCTCTGTCCTTATAACTTCGTGTCCGACCGTAGCGCTTGGTATCTCTGCCCCTCTTTCTTTCTCTCTCTCTCTCTCTCTCTCTCTCTCTCTCTCTTTCTCTCGCAATGCGAATGCTTTACCTGCTCATGTCGACCCATTTCCGCGACTATCACATGCCCGTAGCATATTGCCCCCCTTGGGCGATCTACGCCTCGACGACGGCAACGATGACGATGACGATGCGGATCGTCTGCAAGCGAGACCTTGCACCATTACTTTTCACTCCTTCATCTTTCTTCCCGATAGATTCTTCTCATTAACCCGATTCCCAGGCAATGACCATTTAAATATATATATATACCAGGAGTGCAAATATGAAACAGGATTTCTTTTATGAAAATTATACGTTTGTTGGTTAAAAGTGATGAAAAATATTTCAAACTAATCGAGTCGACTTTCTGCGTGACATTCAATTGATCGGCAAATTCTTGTTGAGTTTGGCTGCAAACTTTTTCGGTCACTACGGTTTTCGTTTCTCACCTCAAAATCACGAGTTTTGAAATTTTTGAACGATTCGAAACACTGTGTTTTACCAAGAGCATATTCACCGTAAGCTTCGACAAGCATTCGATGCGATTTTGCAGCAGTTTTCTTCAAACGACAAGAAAAAACCAATGCTGTCCGGAAATGGGAGGACACTCGACATATTTAAGATTATAGAAAAATTCTAGCGGTGTATGGAACTTGGGTTGTTGTGTGTTGAAAATCTTCGTCAGCTGTTGAAGGCATGGCTAGCACCATGGATAGGCAAATTTCATACTTCTATACTTTGTATACATATTCGTGTACCACATTGAGAGAATGAGCGATATTTACTCAATGATTAAATACCGCAGGATCGACATCACCCACTAAAAGATCATTACAAAATCTTGAAAAACCACTTGTGTTGTAAACAACTTATAAACTTGATTTCTTATCTGTCTATTTGTGATGAAAGCGTCTTATTGGTACTGCTGTCGTTATGTGTATGGTACAAGAGTTCTGAGGTAGCTCGGAATCAAATTAAATACGCGGGTTAAGGCTGTCTTCTAGTTTAGAATTTTGAAAAAATTGATTTTTTTTTGCATATTTTCAATGTTTAGTATTTTAAGAATAAATCCTCCAAAGGACATTTGGAAATTGCAAATATTAACGGAGTTACAGCTGTAACTCCAGGGGACTACGATCGGTTCTGAAAGTCATGCGTTCGTTCTCAGACGCGATGAACAGCGGATTCACCGCTTTGAGCTCCGAACGTTTCATCAACAAAAAACATCAGAAGACTTAAATTTTGAAGAAGAAGGAGTATTTTATGAACCAGGAATCGCCGGTTAACGAAATGTAAGTATATGTATCATTATATGACTTAAACTGCCTGAGACTGTACTCGAATCTTTAAACGCATTTTTCTCGAAACTACTTTTTTCTCTGACGTGATATCTCAAGTTGTAACGAAGCGATTTACTTGAATTTTTTTGTGGATCTTCTCTATACACCCCTCTATCAACCCTACTAGATTTATCGCGCAATTTTGTTACTAATTATTTAAAAAAAAATCAACAATCGCTAAAATAACGGCTAAAAATGACCTTGTTTTAAACAACCGCCATTTTGCGAATTTTTTTTTGCTCGATGTAGGGACTATAATAATGACATCTTTTTTCAGATGACCCGGAGGGTTGGAATCATGTCAATCAGGAGAGGCCTTTTTTTCCACCCCCACTTTACCAGCCTGCATCTACCAAAATTATGAATTTTTTTTCACCATTTTTTTTATACAATGTCAAAGGATGAATAAGTATGTGGTAAAAAGGTAGATGCGGAAATATTGTTTATTTTTTTTAAATCGCATGTTGAAAAATCCCCAAATTTTGGATTTCTCGACTAGAATACGGCCTTAAATGAAATTGATCTTGCATTTGATTTCTGGTATTATGACGTCTATATTTTGGAGCAAGGACAGTCGATGTTTAACCATCAAAATATTTCACTATAGGTATATATAAATTCCAAGTATCAACAAGAACACGGAGGCTCGTATGGCCTTATTAACAGACACCTACCTATGGCCCTGGCATTCTTAATCACAGTGAACAAGCCCGATAAATTTGAATTCGCTATACGGAAATGAAATTTATAAATATTTCATCAATATTTTTCTGAGCGACATTATTAAATGCTGTGGCATTTTGTATAAATGAACAATTGTTGACGACCTCGAGCTTGGACCCGGTTTTTCTTTTAACGATACTTTTGTATCCCTACTCATACGTGTCACAACAGAAAGAAAGGATACGACAAGGCAGTTATTATTTTCTAAGGGATTATCCAACACTGAAAATTTGGAATAATAATAATAATAAAGTCCACGTGAATTATTTTCTGAAATTTGGTTCGCTTATTATCAGACAAGTTTATTAAAGAAAATTCCGAAATCAACATAGTTTCTTATGAATGCGTTATTCTGTACTTTAAATAAAGTAGATTGGAAATGACACTTGATTTCAGAATACGCACAAAGTTAAAGATAAAACCCGTTATAACCATTACATAAAATAAAAACATTACCTTCCTGTCTATTTATTTATAAAAAGTATACAAATTTCCCGTGGATCCAGTGTCACTATTGAAGATTAAAAACGCCCAGTCGGATATTTTTGAAGTATTTTTTTTTTTTTAATATTTTGCTTTGAAGTTTCGAGGTTTGAAAGGGGATCAAAAATGACCTTACCCGTTTAATTTTACGTAGTTTTCAACATAAGTGTTTGCATAGCTTCGTATTCTATATAAGAAAAAATAAGAAACTTTTGTTCTTGCCAAACACTTTTTTTAACATAATTACATAGGTCAAAAAATACTTAAATTCGCGTAAGGATTCTTAGACAATTTAAGAAAAAATGGTTTACTCATTGTTTGAAAAATAACTCATCTTATCTAAACGTAAAATTTGCTGTTCTGTTCATTTCCGAAGTCAAAAATAGTAGCTTGTATTCAGAAATATTGAAAAGTTAAACTTGTGTTGAAGTATACATATATGTTTCAGATTTAGAAAAAAATAATTAAAAGCTATTGTTGCAAATTAATTTGAAGGTTTTTTCAATATTCTTTAAGGATCCTCCCCCAAGCCTATGTACCTAAATTCAAAAACTTTGACATATTTCACTGTATTAAAAAATAAAGATCCCCCCCCCCCCCCCCCCCCCCCCAAGTTTCTTATTTTTGTTTACATAGAATACAAACCTGCGAACAAATACAGTGATTTTCAATACAAAGAAACATTCAAACCTTGAACTTTTTACACGGAACATTTTAAATAAAATGCTATTGTTCAAAGAGATTAGGCTAGATGCTTTTAAGAGGGACACCCTGTATGTATATCAAGGTCGGCTATAAAATAGATTTCGAGTTAAGGTTTGGAAACAGATTTTCGATAATTTCCAAGTCCACAAACCTTCTTGCGCCTTCGCCATATTTTATTATTAAAGATTTTTTTAATCAAAGTAAGAATTTCCACGGATAAGTATCTACATTTTTCAACTCGACAAAATTCAAAAGTAATAAATTTTGTAACAACTCGAGAAGAACGAGAAGGTTTTCCATTCGGAAAAGGTCGGGTTTGCGAGTGGAGCAGTGAGTATTTCTTATAATTAATTCCTCGTATGAAATAAAAAATGTAACTCTTTCCTAATCAATAAGTAAATAAAAAAAAATTGCCAACAGAGGCGATAGCATAGGGGGTAGCGTTCGCGACTCACAGTGCAGTGGACCCGGGTTCGATTCCCGCACCGGTGAAATTTTTTTTTTCTATGTGTTTTTTCTATGCTCTCGGTGGTTCGGAACTAACCCAAGAAAAACTGTAGGTCTACCGGAGTGCACACGCCGTACATTGAAATTTGTGCATACAACCACCCCGGTCCGATATCTATCTATCGAGAATGCACCGCGTTACTATCTATCTATCTATAAACAAATTAGCTCAAATCCACGCCGACTATGCATATATGCCGAGTATATAAGCACAGCGTATATGTACTTATTGTCAAAGATAGGTGGCCAATTACCGTGGCTGCTTTAGCGCAAACACACGCGCGAGGCTCTTTTCACCGCGACGATAAGGCGGAAGTAATCTCTTCATCGCACTTTCGCCATTCTTCCATTCACGCGGTTTCATATTTATACACACATACACTCACACCTTGTATGGAAATGCGCGTAAAAGAAGAGTGCTATATATACCTACATAGAGAAGAAAAAAGTGATGTCGGAGGATACGGATGTGGCTCGTAATAAATAACGTAGGAGGCATCGAACTTGTACTCTCCTTTTTTTCCCGTCTTCCCATTTTTATTTGGGTTAACTGTATATGTATACATATGAGTGTTATTGATCGAACGACAAGCAAAATAGAGGAGAGGCCAATTTTCATTGGATGATGGCGACCAATCTTTGTCGTGGGCAATTTTGTATCTATTTTTTTCTCCTTAAGGGCTGACACTACTGTAGCAGCCTAAAAAAGTGTTTTTGGCAAGTTTTTTTGGGCGAACGAAAGGGAGTGGAGAAATAATACTTGGGGTAGTTAGAGTAGGAAGGGAGATTATGGAAGAAAGGATATATCTCTTAGACACGCTGGTAGGAGCAGGCGCGATATATGGAGGAGAAGTGTGGGGACTGGGGGAAATTGGGGCATTTGAAACAATACAAAGCAGGTACTGCAAGTTAGCGTTGGGTATCGACAGAAATATGCCGAATTATATATGGAGGAGGGCGCTTGGGGTGGCTACTTTCGAGTACAGAATAAGGGAAAAGGCCTTGAAATACGTAAAGGAAGTGTCTATGATGGAGGAGACAAGGTGGCCAGCAATCTGCCTACGGGAAGAGATCAGGGCGATTAAAAATAGGAGCCCGTCAAACTGGGGGAGGGGTTTAATGAAAGTGGTACAGGAGATGAGAATAGAAAATTTAATAGAATTAATATGGGAGAGAAAAGATGGGGCAGAGATAGAGGAAAAAATAAAGGAAGGACTCTAAAGATTGAAACAGAAAGGGTTAAGAAAGGAGGAGGAGAAGATAAATCGATCTTCATACAACAGCAACTACACATATTTGCAGGAATGAGGAGGCACCGTGGAGGTATTGGTCGGAGGAGGGGGTGAAGGGAAGGAATAAGGAGATGTGGGCGAGAATAAGATGTGGAAATATCGGAAGAGCAGGAAAGAAAGGGGAAAAGGAGTGGATGTGCCGAATTTGTGGTGAAAAAAACGAAACGTTGGAGCACCTAATAAGCCTGCAGGAAAGGCTGGGAGAGGGTTACGGAAAAGGCGAGGAAGGCAGCAGAGGGGTGGTTGGAAGGAGTTGATAGCTTGGCCATAAGAGGGGAAATAATAAATATGTTAGGGGGAAGAATAAAGGAGGACCTATGTACATATTTTAGAGAAATAGAAGAGGAATGCAAAAACAGTGAGAGGGAGAGGACAGAATGCGATGGAAGGGACGACTAGAGATAAGAAGGGTGACGTGTGTTTGTAAAAAATACATATATATATATACTTGGGATAGTTATTGATCATATATTTAAGTATGTTTTAAAACAATTTTGTAGGAAAATATTACAAAATTACAGCACTGCAGCAATTCTCTTGAGCCTTGTGAAATTTGAATGTGCAAAAAAATATCTGTAATCTACATGAGTATAGCTAATGAAGTACGCAGGGGATTTTAGAAATATTGATTTTTGTGAAATTGACGAGTGTTTGAATGCAGTTATTCAATTTTCACCACAAAAAGAGACCGTCATTTGTTAATAAATATTGTTTAAATTAACCAATCGAACATCCCCTACGTACTTCACTGTGCAATGCTCTTTCAAAGATGTGGGTAAATTTTCAAATAAAAAGATTGAAAATTGTTGCAGTTATGCTGCTTGCCGTTTTGAAAAATCATGTATTGAAAAAAACGCGTTTGAAGTTTTGAAATGTGTTATAGACGCGAACCGCCAGAGCTCGCAGCGCTATGGGAGGAGCTCGGAATTCCATACAACTAATTGTTTTTAGGGATTAGGTTTTTTGCCTCATATTAACCACTTAATGGTTTTTTTCGGTTCAATTAAAAATACGTTATTCCACATACATTAAAGTAGGTTCAAGTAGATGTTTCTCAAAACCACGTTTATCTAACTGGTCTGGGCGATAACAATTTTTTGCACGAATGTATGTAATTGCAATAATTATCAATGAGTCGTTCTTGATTTCGTTTACCTTTGAAATATGGCCACGTTTAGAAAGTTTCCTTCATCGTGCTTTAAGAAATAGCAATTAAAAAGAAACGGCGACATTCAACGCTATCGTCTGCACCAGTTCGAAAAACATAGTTTCGAGAACAAATTTATTAAACTTCAATTATTGTGTTTTGTTGAATAAAAATTAATTTGAATGTACTTCAATGTATGTGGAATAACATATATTTAATTGAGCAAAAGAGAAATCATTGAGAGAGATAAGAAAAAGTCATGGGAAAAGCTTCTTTTTCTGACCATCATGGTGGGGTTTAAGGCCTTAAGGGGGTGCGACATATTTCAGAGTCAAAAAATGAATTTTTTTAAATTTATTTTTTCTCTGAAAGTACATGTCTTTCTTGATACGTGGTTCAAATTTCATGAAATTTTGAGCAATGGAAATATGTTAAATAATTTGTTTAAGTTTTTCAGAAAATCGTGTCTCCTGAAAAGTTGTGTTTTTTCGACTGCAATGTCTTTTCTCAAAATCTACTCATCGTATCGGCATATATTTTTTTGTAACGTGACAAGAACATCCAAACGAAGGATGTGTCGAGCCATTTATGTGAAAAAACTATTGAGACCCGAGAAAAATATATTTGAAGGTAAAAAACGTGCTCAACAATTTTAACAAAATTTCAAAACGTTGTCAACAAATTTTGAAACAAAATATCGGAAAAATCGAACGTACAGTTCCTCGGAAAAGGTACATTGAAAATAGACATTTTCCGTACCAATGTTTCAACTGTTAATTGGTCCCAAAATTTTTCTATTTCGAATATCCTCTAAAAACCTACATACAATTATCAATAAAGTCTTTCTGAACAAATCTAAAAAAAAGTCGTCGAAAAATGTTGTTGAAGAAAACTTAATTTCCGAATATGTCGAATCTTCTTAAGGGGTAACACCGTTCCTGGATTTTGTAAAAAATCAATGTTTTTTTTTTCTTCAAATATACTTTCGGGTCATAAATATAATATAAAATTGGGCCCGCAAAGTACTTTCAAAACTTTAAACGCGATAATATCGAAATCATGTTTTTCGAACCGAGGCAATGACGGAGGCAATTGCATGGATCGGTTTCAAATTTAGACAATAGCTTCGCAATTAAATTCTTTACAAAAGTACATAACCATTTTTTTAATTCGTTCTGATTTTTTTTATATAAATAATTTATTGCTCATTTGCCAAACATCGATTTTTTTTCACAAGTGCGCTATTTTTACAAATATGCATTTAAAAAAAGAACGTTACATACTTTTGTAGGCAATGTCATATAGATTAAGAAATATTTAGGTATTTTGTTCCAGGTATTAAACTTTCAGAAAAATCCGCCCTCGCGAGAAAAAAATACGACTTCGAAGATTGACCGTGGCACCGTCATTTTGTAAAAAATGTTAATAAAAAAAAATCGTCTCTCTACACTTCGATACATGCTCGATCAACTATCTAAAAAGATTTCCGATCCCTTTTTCCATACTTCCAAAATTAATTCTCAAAGTTTGATCTTTATTCGATCTCCAGAGAGGTGTTGCCCCTTAAGGCAGACACGGATAGAAAGATTTAACGAGCAAGTTCTATGAAACTTTGGACGAATCGGTGTGAATGGGCTTACCCTGCAGGATAGGCGACTAACTCGCTCGTAGCGTCGCAATCAAGGGCCGCATTGCTGGAAACTGTGACGCCCAGCACGCGTTCCAGCTTTATCTGTAACAAACAAAAATGCCATCCGTTATGCTAATTTCGAATTTTCCTATTCTTAATCTATTAACGTAAAATTGATAATAAATATTTATTTTTACATTAAGATAACAATTAGAAAATAATGGCTTACATTAAAGGACAATCACATTCGCATAATTATAATTGAAATTGAATATTTTATTTTTAATATTTAAACAATAGTAGGTATGCACAAATATGTCACTTTGTCCACGAACCCCAAACAAAATATTGTAAATGGTATATTGGCTTATGGCAGAATCATATACAGCGCCTCTCGTGGCAAAAACTGTTCGAGGCAAAGCATCGTTGACATTAGTAAAACGTCAGCTTTTAGGAGATTTGAAATAAAAGTTTATACAAGTAAAAGTATTATGGGTTAAAAAAGCAAAAGATAAGTAAAGTTTTCTTCTGTACTTATTAAATTTCACTGCGACATTTTTAGTTATGAAAATGTAAACGTTAGACCAAGTAATAACATATACTTATCAAATGTAAACTTAAACGATACATGAATATTTTTATAGTTTCATAATTTTAATGTAAATACACGAGTATAACGAATTGACAATATTGACAGTGACTAAACGTTAGGTTAGTGTATCTTACTGAACTCTCTGTACAGCAGCAATCCACTTTTTCTTTCGATCGTTTTTGTAAGCAACTTAAGAAAATTTGCAAAATTCACACTTACTATTTTTAAGTGAATTCTTACAATTAAATACACAACAGCTATTAACCATTGTAAAAATAAACAATAGTATCGAATAATTATATGACTTTACTACACAGATATTGACAATAATAGCAGACGCTTTTGCACTTCGCCTTGAAACTTCTTTTGCTACCATGAATGCCTCGATCGCCGGGCTTATTTCCTTTACCTTTCTGCAGTCGGCGAATACAAGATCATGAAAGGATCAGCCTTCAAACTGTTCAAGTTTATAGCTAATGTTTACACTCATTTTCGATAGAATTGATCTGAATCTTTCTTCAGAATAATCTCAAAAAGGTCGACATATCTTCGACAGACATCAAATATATTTTTCTAGCATTTGTTTAGATCAAAAGTGAGATAACTGCGTGTAGGTGTTAATATTTCATTGATCCAGTCACGCCTCGTCGTTTCGTTTTTTATTTCATGAAACCTTGGAGAACAATCAATTGTATGTGTCGAGAGATTCTCCCAGAAAATACATTGGTGTATTGGTACTAGATTTCTCGCTTCAGTTAATCGACGAAGGGACGCTACAAAAGCTAACAATTTTGTAAATCATACAAACTTTCTTCATCGCTCATTGTACCAATTGATATCTATAATTTTTTACTCCAATTTAGCTCGTACGTTACTTCCCAATAACGGTTCTCGTTAATCGCTTGGAGTTAATTAAATCTCGGTCCATCATCACCAGAATCGTGGGGATAGTAACGTCCTCTTAACACGACATTCAGTGAAATTATATATACGGATATGTCCTTTAAGGTTGTTTAGAAGCAAATTACGTTTTATGAGAAAATTTTTAATTTTAAATGGTGGATAGGTCAATAGTTAAACTATGCCTCTGCCAAATTTCAAGTCAATTCGGAGTTTATTAATGGAGATAAAAAATTACAAAGTTATGCACTTTTAAGCATCCGTCTACAGCCTATAATGGGCAGAGCTATGCGCGATCTCAATAAACTCACGATAAATTTGTTCGCGCCTATAAACTTTTGTTAAACAATTGACTGAGTATTCTCTGGAATATTACACATCAATCAGCGCTAAAATCATGCGGTTTTGGAGATTTTTCATAGAGATTTTTGTGTTTGAAAACGAAAAATCGTGTCAACATACACTTGGAGCGAGTGAGTGTCTGACCGACATGGCAACGCTGTACCGGAGAAAGAAGGGTCGCAAGGCAGAGGACCTTTTATTTTTCCACATAAATCTTCTTTTTGTATTGTGTATTTTTTCACTTGCATCATTTTTTTCTTCCATTTTACTCTCACTGTTTTCTCGACTTTTGTTATCCATGATGCAATGTCATAAGTAACTTTTTGAGGTTTTCTCGGCCGCTAACGTCAGCTGGTAATATGTACGATACTGGGCATGGGCACCAAAGCGGCTCAACGTTGCCATGATAATGCATGATTTTAAAAAATTGTCATATTGTAATTTTTAAACATCTAAAAATAAATAAATCTAAAAAATCTTACTAACTTCGGTAAAAACTCAGTCTTATCTAAATTGGGATCATAATTATCAAGTAAACAAAAAAAATAATTCATGGATTGCTTACAGGGCACTAAAAAACAATGGTACAGCGCCCAATGTATAAGCATAGAGAAACCTCCCCCACTCTTATCTATCCCCACCCTGCTTCTAAATAACCTTAATTACTCCTAATGTCACTAGCGGAACGAGCTCGAATACTGACTTCTAACGACAGTAGCCAGAACCAAATGGTAAGAAAGTAATCGTAAACGATCGTTTATAAATTAATAATTATAATATTATATCGAAAATTCATCTGTCTCTGAATCGTTACTTTTGCTACGATACTTTGATTTATGAGTGAAGTTTACCGTGTTAAGTCGGCTGAAAAAAAACGTCTTTAAATGGTCCGACAACTTGTTTACGTTTCTAGAACAGACGAGAGGAGAATAGAAGTCGATCGTCTTACTTTGATTGTGCGTGTTTTTTAACATAAAGTCAGATGATCGAGTCTAATCGAGGAAAGCCGCGAACGTCCGTAGATCTCGTCTCGTGCGGTCGGTTCGAAGCGATCAGAGGTATCTATGTAGTATTGCGAACGAACGAGAACGGTCGGCTCTTTGAGCGATGGAACATTGCCGATTAAATTGAGAGACGAAGGAAAAACTCGGCTTTCTACGGAAGCGGCGTTTCTCGAAGGAGGCGGCCATAATTTTGTGCGCTCCGTCGTCTCGGTGTACCTCGCTAGTAATCAAAGCATACCCATCGGAAGAGCGAACAGATCGGCGGCCAGCATCGAGAATATAAATTAACTATTCTTCCACTTTCATCGGCAGTTGTCATTACTTTCTCATCGGTAGTTGATCAATTTTTATTTCAATTACCGTCCGCTAATTACGAGGATAATTCTCGTATAGCGCCAAACAACGGGACACTCTTGTACTAGTTACTTAAATTTCCTGTCGTTCGAGCATCTTCTCTTTGTGAACGATAAGTATAAACTATTCACTTTATACATATCGAGTCCTTTCTTATACCATCTCTCCATATTTTTTATTCCAAGTCGGCTCGGAATTTGTAATAAAATTGAAATTCATTCGGTTAATTTGCGTAATTATCAAAAAATACTACATAGCAAAATTGTCACCTGGTCCAATTGCAGAATCTAACATAGTAGCAGTAGGTATATATATCTTCTTGTCTACACTTGTCTAACTTTTCCTAAACCTCGCAGTGGATTTTGATGCGTTTTTCACTTTCATTTAGATAATCCTTCATGGAAGGTTTATATACAGGGTGAATCACATAAAGTGTCGCGCAGCGAATTCTGAGGTAGATGAGGCCATTACAAACAAAAGTTGCAAATATACATTAAGGTTATTGTCAATAGTTTACGAGATATAAATATTTAAAGTTGGTCCAATCAGAGCGCGCTGAGTAGCATTGAAGCCGCCCACCTCCACCCTAGCCGTAGGTATAGCATAGATTAGGGCGTTACATTTGGATTTGCAAAATTCAGAGCCGTCAATTTTATTGATTTTATTAGTACGATTGATTGTATTAGTAAAAAAAATGACTGCGGAAAAAAAAATAATAATAATCTAACTGACTGCTTTGAATTTTGCAAACCCAAATGTAACGCTCTAATATATGCTATATCTACGGCTAGGGTGGGGGTGGGCGGCTTCAACGCTTCTCAGCACGCTCTGATTGGACCGATTTAAAACAATTATATCTCGTAAATTATTGACAATATCCCTAATGTTTATTTGCAACTTTTGTTTGTAATGGCCTCATCTACCTTAGAATTCGCTGTGCGACACTTTATGTGATTCTCCCTGTATATAATAAAACCTAATAAAGTTTTTTGTAAGTGGTAAAACAACAATATTTTTCAACCAAGTTGCCGAAAAATAAATTTACATGGCTTACGTAGGCTAAACTTTAAAAGATGTTTTAAAATGATGTACTAGAGAATCGTAGTGCTTCCAAAATCCTAAAGAAAACTCCACGAAGGCATATCTCTATCTGTTACGGTTAACTCGCAGTAACAATTTCTTTCATTAAAACTTTAATTAAAAATAGCGTCACTTGCAACGCTATTTACTGTAATTCGGTATGAATCCTTGTCCAAATAAATATGATAGTATTCTTGGGCATTTGATGTAGATTATAATTCTCCTTTACAGTATATTTGATTCTGATAAATCCTTTAGAAGAAATCATAGATTAAAGCAACCAAGAAAATAATTCAAGGACCGAACGAGCTTGGACCTAAGCGTTGAGTGCTTTTATCTTCATAAACCTTTGGCGCGTCACTTCCAAACAAAATTTGTTCGTATTATGTAACGGAAAGTCAGCTGCAAACATTGTTTATAAAGAAATTCTATAATCAAAGGCAAAGTAACTTTACATTCTTCACTTCTTTTTTTTTTAAATTACACCCGTGCGAAGCCGAGGCTGCTCGTTAGTAATTAATAAAACACGTACTAAATCATCCGGATGAAAAAGAAAAGTCCACGACTTCGTCGCATTAAATTATTAACAATTGTCGGAATTTTCAAAAATTATATCACGATGATGCAATTATGTGAAATTGAATAAAAATGCGGCAAGGCAGTATATACCGTGCTTATAAATATACTATTGTCAGTGAGCTGTGAGATAACGTTTTGTAATAAAGCGAAGAAAAATACGGATTCTCGCCTCTTCGCGAGTAATAATAAACTTGCGCTAGTGACAAAGCAAGGTATTTGTGAGAAGGCTTCTGGTAGCAAGGGTCAACGCGGATACCGGCATACCCACATCCTACACTCGAATAGTTCAAGCTGCCAGGATCGAACCGCAAGAATATCTTCTCCGTCGTCTCTACGACTCACAGCATAATATACTTATTTAGCCTTTTATCAGTATTATTTTTATAACTATTTTTTTAATCTCAATAACAAAAAAAAAACAGATACCTATGTGTTATCGAGGACGCAAGGATTATTCATCTGGTAAAACATTGACAAGAGTAACAGCACCGTGGATTCGAGTTATTATTTAAATTCCCGAGAGGTCTGTCACTCGCAGATTTGGCACAACGATTTCCAAAAGGATTCGATTTCTTACGATTTTCGAATCAAGATTATCTGAGATTTCATGTGATTTTTACTGATTTTTAGCCTGATTTCAGATGAAACGGTTCACTTCGGTTGAAAACGGTTGATTTCTGTTTTCACTGATAAATCTGTTTTTTCCAATATCAATTTTTTAAAGGATTATTAGGAATACCACTGATCGAATGGATCGATGCTTTGGCTAAATGTTTCAGTCTTCCTTTGTTGGAATAAACGACAGCCACATGGGGCTGAGTCCTTTCGAATGTTACTTACGTTTGTCTTATATTACGATCATTATTAATTATATCGCATTGAATTTAATCGGGATCAATTGAGACTCTTGGTTATATCGAAGTCGACGAAACGGGGAGTTGGATACCCATCAGCGATCGTTGAATATTGTTTCGAGTTATCGAAACAGTGACATATTTATAAATAAACTGTTATCTGGGAATGTGCGACGTTGTAAACTGCATAAAGCCAAGGGCTCACGTACCATAGAAATTTTCAAAAAATTGATTTTTTTCATTTTTTATTCTTCCTACTTTTAAGAATTTTCCCAAAAAAAGTTATGCGAAAATTTCCCTCCGTTACAAAGTTATAGGAATAAATGTGAGCGGACATTGAATTCGGATGACATCTACCGGATTTTTCTTGGAACTATGTTTTTAGACATGGTCTTCACGATAATTCAATCAATTTTTAATATTCTCTAACTTTTTTCTTATAATCTTGATAACTATTTTCTTTATACACTGTCGAGAAGATTTTTTAATTTTTTGATTGCACATTTTTTTATAAATTATTAAACACACATTTTTTCTTTTTAATTTGCATACTAAAGTTTGAAGTACCATTTATTTATTAGATTCTGCTTTATTTTTGCAAATTGGATAATTTTTTGTGAAGTTGTGATGCTGGGCAGGAGGTAACGCGGTGTTCATCAGTCGTTGACTTTTACACGTAAAAAATAATGTTAATATTAAAAAAAAAATATTTTCCTTACAGTTAAAAAGTCAATAAAAATGTGAAATCAACAATTTGATTTTTTTTCCCGCCACACAACATATATAATATTTTTTCAAATTTAGGCGGTTTTGCGAGGCCTCTTTGGGTAGTCGCCACTCAAGATCGCAGAACGAGCTTACAACTTTTGTTATGCGTTGAGGATTTTTTTTGCCTCGCGATGTTTTTGCATCCGTTGATCCGGACTATTACGAGATTGCGCTAAATCCTGCCATTTCATATGGCTCTAGAGCTATTTCGTGGGAAAATAAATTAAATCCATAATTATGTATGTACGTAATGATGTATGAAACAAACTGTAAAATATATATTATTCTATTGAATTATTCAATGATTTACGCATTGTTCAGCGAATGGCGCCGAACCACTCATTTTTAACTCGTATTCGCATAATTTATCATTATTCTTCTTTTTCTTCCGATTATTGTACTCGCATAGATGAATAAAAAGAAAAGATTGAAGATCGGTGAGAAATTGGCGAGGAATAATAAGGTTATAACGATACGTAGCTTCATACATTATATTATTATATGTAGAGTGATATATTCTGTGCCTATGAAGAAGTTCACACTCTCAGAAATTCGTTTTCATACGACGTTACTGCATCGAGAGAAACTTCGCTAATGAGCCGGTTCACGGTCAATTTCGTATAATTAATTTAATTTTTATTATTGTATAAAAAAGAAAAGAAAAAATGTCATGGGAAACCGCGCAATTTCTTATCGACGTTACCAATAGGGATGTCGAAAAAATATCGATATATCGATATTTTCATGCGATATTGTTTATTTCGCTGTCTTTGTTAAACAATTACTCTGTGACCGCGAGAAAATAAAAAATAACCTGAAACTTCGACATCGTTTACCTTGTGCGTGATTTAATTAAAAATCATATTTTTTTAACGATCTTATTTATATACCATTTTTTAGTAATTACGAAATCTCACCGATATATCGATACATTGATATGTTGTTTTTTTCGATATATCGACATTTTGTTTTTTTCCCCTCGATATATCGATATATCGAAATTGTGTTTTTTCGATATATCGATATTTTGTTTTTTCGATATATCGATATTATGTTTTTTTCGATATATCGATATTGTGTTTTTTTCGATATATCGATATTTTGTTTTTTCGATATATCGATATTTTGTTTTTTCCCTTTGCGACATCCCTAGTAGTTACCAAGGCGGCTAGTATTTTATGTAAAAATTCAACAGATCCGGCAGAAAAATAAATTTCAGTATCATCTATATTTCTAGATTTTTTGTAAAAATTCAACAGATCCGACAGAAAAATAAATTTCTATATTCTCGCAGTAAAGTATAAGACGCATTATATAATGTGCAATAGCACCTGCGAGTTGTCCACCTACGCTTTGGTCTCATACACTCGTTTCCCGACGACCAACAATTCGAGAGGAGGTGCACATATGCAAATAGTATGCAGATACACGTATCGTACGTGTATAGTATGCGGATAGAGCTGTAATACCGTAGCCGACTACGCGATTACACGAGTGTGCCCTACTCACGTTGCTGCTGGCTGCTGCTGCTGCTGTTTACTCGGAATTAAACGTACCTATGTGTACCGGCGCGGCGAACCGGTTCGTATTATTACGCCTCCGTTCTATCGACGCAACGAAACCTTCTTAGAAAACTAGTAGAGAACATGGCCGCGAGCACGCGTCACGAAATGGCCTGTGGCGTAGTAAGTAACGGCTCGGACACGCGGTGGGATAACGAGGCCCAAAACGTAAGGCTTTTGCCATACCTCCCCCGGTTTCAAGCATTCGTCCCGTGCGACCCAGAAAGTTGGATAATTTGTCTCGGTTCTTTCGTTTTTCACCGGGAACTAAATTGGGCGTGAAGTTAAGGGGAACTGGAAGTAAGTGATTGTTGACATTTGTTGAACGGATCTGGAAATAAAAGTCAACTTCCAAAAATTGATAGTAGATTTGTTTCTTTGATGACCTGCCCCTGGGCCTATCCCCATCGGTTTAGAGTTACAGAATTATAGTAAGCTTACTGTTAGCCTCAAATAAACAAAGTGAACGATTCAAAGATTAATTCGTCGAGTGCCGAGCCAAAAAGAAAGAATACAATCGTTTCGTCTTTAGCGATATTTAAGAATACAAGAATAGGGAATAGGGGATAGTTTATTTACGTTTTTAAGTTAAAATTACATTGAATTTTAGTGTAGCATTCGTTCTCGATGCGATCATACAAAACCTGCTCACCTCTAACACTTGGATTATTACGGAATCATCGATGAAGATTTATCGGGAGTGTAAAAAATGCTCGACTATGAAACCGGTCGTGCATTTTTAGCGATGATATCTAGTCTCGTGGCGTCGGAGAACATACACGGATGATGGCCAGGAAACGTCCTTGTCCACCTGTGGACATTCGTTCGCGTAACTTTTCCTCGAGGAGACTCTCTTTTCTCTTTCTGTCTAGTATCTTGGCCAAAGGAGTGTCGTCTATACATAAGTACCTACTTATATTTTTGTGTACAAACGCGTTTACCGTGTACGCGAGCGTATCGATTAAAGACTTACTAATTGGAGTTACACAAAAATGTAGACGATGAGTGAACGTTACGCGTTTTTTTGTTCAGAGAAAATGTCTCAATGGGGAACGAAAGTAGAGAAAGCAAGAATAATCGATATTTTCGAATTTGGGAACTGATTTCATTAAAATAATAATTAAACGAAATACCCACTCGACCTAGTAGCTCGTGTAATCACGAGTCCCTCTCTCCCTTTTTCCATATTCCATCACGTGGAACTCATAACTGCTGCAATTTCAAAGCTACAATAATTAACTAAATAGAATTCGATATAGTGTGACAATGGCGTCGACACTTCCCAGGATTTCCCTTTTATATTGCATAGTTTAAATGTTGTTAACAATTTTCGTGCATTTTTTTGCGTTTTGTCTAAATTTTTGTTCCACAACATGCCACTTTTGCAAAAATCAATTTAAAACGAAAATTCTACGTAATGTCGAAGCTACTATCATCCTGTATCGAATTCTTTTTGGTTCATTATTGTAGCTTTGAAATTGCAGCAGTTATGGATTCGGGCAGGTAGCAATGAAAAAGAAAACACGCAGCTGGCAAAATGCTGGAAATCCACCATTTTGTTTAGTACAGCTATGATAAGATTTATAAAAAGTCTTCGATACTTGTATGTATAATAAGTCTTTAGTTTCTTTGAAACAAAATTCAAGGTTTGCTATATTTTTGGTCTATAGAGTGGTTTACTCCCTTAAATTGGTTACTTACATGAAAACAATTTTACTAGGTACTATCTGAGCCTATCTAAGGTGAGCACGCTCCCTAAGGACCCTAATTTTCTACAACGTGGCAATAATTCCTCTGTTGCTCGCGGCTTTCCGTGCCATGGTCACGAAAACTTGGTATTTATCACGCGTTCGCAGACATGTAGGTATGCATGGTGCATGAACCGAGAAACGCATACAATGCTCTATGAGAATTTGACGAGAAATCGTGTGGAAAATACGTATAAATAAGGAACACAAACGAATCGTGTGGATTATCAAGACTATGTTGCTAAACCAGTTTTATAACCCGGATGAACATCTGCGATCTTACTTTTTATATTTATTAATATCAATGAGCTTTCGTTACTTTTTCTAGACTGAAATATGTTTTTGTATTCTTTTAAATAACACCAAACTCCATCACCAAACATAGAAAACTAGTGTTTCTTTTGAATTTGAATTATGTAAATTCATTCAACAAAATTAAAGGAAACAAAGATCCAAACCCAACAATTATTCGACAAGTTTTTCATAAAAAAAATTAGTGCATTTTAATCATAAATAGGCTATCACTTTCTCGAAAAGAAAATCACGAAGATCCATGAGAAAAATAAAATGTTCCATGTCTTTCCACTAGTTTCAAAATCGTATGATTCATCTACATAATTATTATTTATTAATTAATCTACGTAAATATTATTTATTGAATCTGATTTGTTTTTTTATATTTGACCATTACAAACGTCCTGTTATGGGTTTTAACTTCCACATTCCTCAACATTCAAAATATACTGTATTAGATTGCAGATGCTGAGATCAAGCTGGTAGAGAATGTTTAATATACGTATTATTTACATTTTTGCGTATGTGCATGCTTATACACGTGCATGCATACACATACACAAGTTGTATACGGGCTTGGTCGGACTTGCGTAGGCACGTGCCTAACATGGAGGTGGATGAAATCGACGGGAGGCCAACATCTCAGACACACAGCGTCAGTAACATTCGAACGACAAAAGTCGGTTTTACACCCTATAAAACCACCTAGATATTTCTTAAAGAATTCGCAACTGTGAGGATAACACAGGTCGACAAAAACAATTTTTTCTTTCTGGGTTTCTGATTGAATGCATAAATTCTGATATTAAGGCATCGAAAAACATCAAAGTATCAATTCTTAACGTTTAGAGTTGTCTGTTTTACGTCGATAAGTTTTGAAGATTATAATTGATTTTATAAGCAGCAAATGGTAGGAGTTTGATGAAAATGGTAACAAATTGGATATTACTCGCGTAGGGCGTATTTGTAGTGAAGTTATTAAAGTACGAAGCGATAAATGTTCCTTTGACAACAAATTTAAAACTTTGTGAAGCTTGTGAAGCCTATTTTAACCTGCTAATTCAGAATCAAGATAAAAAATGGGTACCTCACTTTGCCTTCATTAACTGCAAAAATACTTTAGAAGAGAGAAACTAAAAATTGAAATTGAAAAGTGTTTCGAACGTGCTAATATTTTTGGAACTCAGATACTTAATAATTGTGTTACCAACGAGAATATGATGAGAATATGATTAAAAATATTTTAACTTGATTGTTCATAATTTTACATCGGTATGCTATTACTAATCATTATTCTTGAATTAAAAAAAAGACTTTGATATCCAGCAACAATTTTTTTGATAGTGATTTTTAGTAAAATTATTAAAAAATCAGTCATTTTTCTTGAAACTCGAAAACTTGGTCTTTCTACAAAAACAAACTTGATAAAAAAGAATTATCTTTCCCTTTATTAACAACGTAGAAGACACAGAAATTTGTCATTCAGAACGGAGACCCAAAAATCCATTGTTGAACTCGAGCGTGAAATATGGCAATATGACGGATTCTGAATTCAGGAGGTTTTAACAATTTTCTAGTCATTTCATCATCGCTGGCCACAATCTCATGATTTTAAAATCTCAATGTTTAGCGAAATCAATGAATGTCTTGCATTTTATGTGGGTCGTATCGTATTTTTGAACGTTGAGCCAGGCTCTTAAAAATCCGTTGGTTAAAGCTACTAAGATTTCCAAATCTCGCACCAAGTTAGTTACTCGCTATTTCTAATTCGTCATATAAAAATTTCAAATCTTTTCCTCGTGTTAAGGATTCGCTATCCTACGAAATCCGCACGAAAAACTAAATATTCTTCATTATTCAAATTTTTGAATATCACAATCTTCCCAATAATGACGAATGATAGTTTTTACGTTCAATGCCTTTCGACAACTTTGTACCCGATCTACAGGGTGAATTTCATAAGGTGCAACAGGCTTTATTCTAAGGTTGATGAGGTCATTGCAAACAAAAGTTGCAAATATACATTAGGAATATTTTTAATAGTTTACGAGATATCAATTTTTAAAGTTGGTCCAAACAGAGCGCGCCGAGAAGCGTTGGAGCCGCCCACTCCCGCCCCAGCCGTAGCGATAGCACAGTGTAGGGCGTTAAATTTGAGGTTGCAAAATTCAGAGCAGTCAATTTTATTTATTATATTATTTTATTACACCCTTATTTAGTTTTTATTATTTATTATATTATTTTTTTATTTATTATATTATTACGCAGTCATTTTTATTTCGGAGTAGGCGTCTCCAATGCTTCTCAGCGCGCTTTGATTGGATCAACTTAAAAAATTTATATCTCGCAAATAATTAAAAATATCTGTAATATATATTGACAACTTTTGTTTGGAATGATCCCACACGGAGAGAATTTCTTATTAATTTTTACGGTGAAATTTCGGTAAAAATTACATTAAAACTTGAACTCGGTGATAAATGTGCGAATAGTTAAAAATTGGCACTAGTTTCAAATATTTTACTTTTAAGCATGTAAAAATTGTAGCACGTAGCATAATTTTTACTCGCGCTAGACGGACCTCACGGATTATGGCCAGGCGACCTAGTCCTAACTGATTTTACTGTCAAGAATGTAAAAATTCTGGTGAACGCATGGAAAATTTCGAATTCCTTTTTAAAATTTTTAAGACAATCACGCAAATTTCTCAATGTTCACCGTACACTTTCATTTGTATCAGCTCTTTTTTCAACTTATTGTAATAATGTTTACGTCTCACGAAAATTTACTGTTAATTTCAGTAAAAATTCTTGAAAATATTGTTAATTTCTGTCACGCAACAGTAAATTTTTACTCATTTCCATCAAAATGTATAATTTATTTCCTAAAAACCTGAAGAATTGCACATTTGTGTGTTGTTTTCTCTCGTAGTTTTTCAATTTGTTCATAGCTAAAATAAATGTTGTATGTTCGTTATTTTTCCATACTTTTTGTAAAAAATAAAGCTTGGTTACATTTTTTTGCCTTTTTTCACTTTCTTGCTGTCTCGGTTCGTGTTTTTTATTGAGTCCATGCTTTTTGCTGAAATAATTGTAGGATCTCCAATATAGTAACCTATTACCGAGTGAGCGACGCCGCTCTGTTTAGAGAGAATTTTTTTCTTTGATTATCATTAATATCTTAATCCATTTGTATTTCAAATAATAAAAAATCATTTTGTGCCAAAGAATTACCTTTTCGTTTATTAAGATATGCATGAATCCGTAAAATGTTCCCCACTTTCAGGTGCTTAAATAATGCAACTTCTTGGAACTCATCCAAAAAATACTATATTCTTTTGAAAGCTCATAGTCTAAGCTACGAAAGCCTAGAACCGTTTGTGTTTATGTTTGTTTATAGTAGAGTTATGAATTTTTTAACAAATCTCTGTTTTTTCCTCATTTTCGACCATTGTTCAATTTCTGTTAAGAACGATTTAAAACTTTTGAGTTTGGTAGCTACTGAGCCATGTAGTAGACACTTCAATAAATAACCCAGAATTTTTTCAGTTTTTTTTTTTTTTTTTTGGAAACCTAGAAAACTTTGTAAATCCGACTGTTCCCTAGAAGACCCAGTATAGACACCGTGCATTTAAAAATATAGCGTACACACGCCGAGTTAAATAAAACTGGAAAGACACGTACTATTATAATCCGTTACCTGAGATCCTGCGAGTGACGAAAACACTAGCATAAAAGTATATATGACGTAATACGTCATAAGGTACAAGGCGGCCCATGACGGTAAGAGAGACAAGGTCTCTGGCCAAAGTGGCGCACAATGTGCGCAGTTTTCACTCCAGCTCCTTCGTCCGTCGCCTATTCGACTCTATTGACGTTGGCTGTGCGCTTGCGTAACCCTCGGACTCGTGTGCGAGAAAATCGTCTCGTCTTGTTAAATTATTGAAAAATGGGAGATTTCTTTTCTGGCCGTATCTCGCGAGTAAGTATAAGTACGCGCGTTAAACAGAAACGAACGTTCGAAATTTTGCGCCAAGACGTGCAAACACCAACTGCATGAGCCTCGTCGAAGAGTTAAAAATTGTATATTTTTGCATACATCTTAGCGATGAATAAATATACGACTCTCTACGACTCGCGCGTGCACACACACACATGTACTCACGCTGTATTCATCGTGTGACACGAAACGTCGGTCGTAAATTTATCGAGAAACTAAGGTAGAAACGCAGGCGTTTCGTGTGCACTCGTGAGCGGAAAGAAATTAGTTTTCCTACTGAACAGAGTGAAAAACTTTTTCACTGTACTACGAGCATGTATTAAAAGTACCAATGGGTTTCTAGAATTAATTGGAAAATATAGTAATTAACGTGTGACGAAAGATATAGGTAACTATCGAGAAAAGAAGTGTGTTAATTCATTCGTACATGTCCGCGTTCAATCTTAACATTCGGGTAATTTTTAGCATTCTCCTATAAGAGATTGTGTTAAATATTGCAATGAGTATCTCGATTATTTGCTCGATGAAGGATGTTGAAATTTTGCATACATTTTTATATGACAGCAAAGAAGCTTCGATTATGACATTTTATAACAAAGCTTGTGGAAATCGATTTGCAACAACTTTTCTTAATGAACTTAAATGTTCGGTCCACTTGGAATGTGAGGAAAGGCGGGAATAAAAGTTTAATCCCCTACCTACTGACACGACTACCTTAAAGAGGCACGTAAACTCGTTTCACTCATCACTCGTTTTGATGTTAAGTAGAGTTTTTCAAGACCATTTCAGGGTCAATTTCTTATCTTTTTTAATGGGAAATTGTTTGTGCTCTTTTAATTTTTTACGTTAAAAATAGTAGTTTTTGTTGAAAAATGTAAAAGAATTTTGTTGAAAAATATATTAAATACTTTCAAAAAAAATTGTTTAATAGTTTCTTGAGCATTTTTTATCTTTCGATACTTCTTTTAAGAGCGTTTAACTTTTGAGCAAGATATTTATGAAGATCCAGAAATGTCTGAAATTCTTGTGAATAATTTTAAAAAATGGAGAGGATGATTATTATTTGCCAGTGGAGAATGGCAAACCCAAAATAGAATCAAATCAATTTGATCTCCAGCTATCATGATGATTTTCATTTTTGTTTATTTATCAATACCACGCACATTAGCCTTTAATCAATTGACATCCTATGCACAAGGAATTGGTAGCAAACCAGGCAATCGATGACACAAGTGGTACTTTTGGTGTGAGAACCGGATATTTACAGATTTATGAATAAAATTAACGTCATAATACAGCAAACTGTTACAACTCTTTCAATTATTATATCTCATTTATTTTAAATTTTTTTTAAATTTTCACCATTAGATTTTCTCACAGTGCCACGTAGCCACTTTAGCAGTCTTAAGGGAGTAAAGCACTCTAGAAGCCGAAAAATATAGTAAAGTGTGGGATTTTTTATTAAAGAAACTAAACAACGTATCGAAATTCGATAAAAAGATATTTACTATACAAGCATCGAGCATTGTTTATAAATTTTATAAGAGCTGTATTAAACAAAATGGCGGCTTCCCAGCATTTTCCCAGCTGCGTCTTTTCTTTTTCATTGCTGCCTGACCAAACCCATAACTGCTGCAATTTCAAAGCTACGATTATGAACCTAAAATAATTCGATACGTAGAATACTACGTAGAATTTTTTTTTTAATTGATTTTTGTAAAAGAAGCGCGTTGTTGATCAAAAAATTCGACAAAGCGCAAAAAAATGTACGAAGTGTGCGATATATAAAAAGAACGCAACGTCGCGTCGAAGCTATTATCGCACTATATCGAATTCTTTTTGGTTCATTATTGTAGGATGGATTCGGCCACGTAGCAATGAAAAAGTAAAAGCGCAATTGGAAAAATGTCGTCATTTTGTTTAGTACAGCTCCGACAAAATTTATAAACAATGCTTAATACTCGTATAATACTGCCGTTTTCATCAAATTTCGATAAGTTGTTTAGTTTGTGTGAAAAAAAAAATTCGAAAATTTGCTATATTTGTTGGCCTCTAAAGTAGTCTAGCCCCTTAAGTAGTGCGAGATCTGTGTGAAACGCTCTGCAGGAGGATTCTTGGCAACGCGTATAAGTAGTAGTGACGTTCAAGGGCAATGTTTAAGCAGTAAGTAGGTACATAATACTCCACGTCTTCATTATTATTCTCATCTCGGAGCGACACTTGCTATCTTAATGCTCGCCCGTATATGCAGATACACAGCTCGAAGGAAACTCGATAGTTATTCCTCGACGCATAAGCGTCGATTATAGTATATCGTGGCTACTTTTAAGTTTCTTGATTACGGATTTGTAGAGACAAAAATGTGATATCGTACGAAATATTTTTCGACGTCTTTTTTTTCATTTGCTTACGGACCAATATGAAAGGTGCAGTACCTAATATATATATAGGGTGAATTTCATAAGGTATCACAGGCTTTATTCTAAGGTAGATGAGATCATGACAAACAAAAAATGCAAATAGACTTTAGAGATATTTCTAATAGTTTACGAGATATACATTTTTATAGTTGGTCCAATCAGGGCCCGCCAAGAAGCGTTGGAGCCGCCCACTCCTGCCTTAAGAGCCAATGCCCGCGAAATAAAGATGACTGCGTATAATATATAATAAATAAAATTGACTGCTCTTAATTTTGCAACCCCAAATGTATCGCCCTACACTGTGCTATCTCTACGTCTAGGGCAGGGAGTGGGCGGCTCCAACATTTCTCGGCGCGCTCTGATTGGACCAACTTAACAAATTTATATCTCGTAAACTATTAAAAATATCCCTAATGTATATTTGCAACTTTTGCTTGTAATGATCCCATCTACCTTAGAATAAAGCCTGTTACACCTTATGAAATTCACCCTGTATATTGCACCGATATTAACGAGAATCTAGCTTAGTATCCAATTGCATGCAAGGCTCCTTACGTCAGACAAACTCGTGAGTGGCGAATGAAAATTTATTAGATTCGCGATAGATATCGCCAGACGCGTAATATTATATGTGTGTACACATACATATATATATTCCACGGGCTTTTAACTCTTATATATCTTAAATTACACGTTCCAAGACCAAACTGGATATTATTTATCTCAAAATTACTTTAAAGTATATTTAGAACACTAATTCTCCTTAGATTTTTAATCATGACGTTATTCAATTCAAGATAGCAGAGAACAAACGAATTAAACGCAATACTCGAGTTCGTTTACAGCCATTGATATCTAGAAATACAATTCTTCAAAAAGCGTTACGACCTTTTGAATAATTCTTCTATTCCACTATGTACGTATTACAGTTTTCCAAAAAGATTTCAGATCTGAATACTTGAAAACAAAAATAAAAACAAATACCAACGTACGAAATTGTTTCAATTTTCATTAGCAACAAGCTTACAGTCTCATCCAACTATTGTAAGATTAAATAAGAATGATATTTTTATTTAATTTGACTAAGAAAATAGACCCACGCAAGAAAAGGCTACCAACTTCTCTACCCGATAAAATAAATGAGAACTCGATGTTGTTACGTACTTGTTGGTTTTGTACAACTAGTTACGAGCTATGCGTTATTAACGTTATAAGTATATTCACCGTTAATGTACGCATCACTGGTGGTCGAATTTGCAGAAGAGCCCCATATATTTATATTTGAGATAAATTATAAACTACGTATAAGTTGAGAAATGTGAGACTGGCACGAATCGAAAGTTACGCTATATATTCGGTTGGCCTAGGCTATACTGTCAAAATGGAATTGAGCAACTCTCCGTTACAATTTTTCACACCGACGCAAAAGTCGTATATTTGCACCCACTACGTCCTGTCTCGTTATATATGCACGCTTACATCAGAAAAATATTTTCTATGCATTGGTATGCGAATTGTATTTACATGTATAAATTACGTATCTTTCGATATACCTGCATGCGAGGATAATTTTGAAAATAAGTAAAAGTATGAAAGAGGTAGAGAGAGAGAGAGAAAGAGAGAGAGAGACATGGACTAACGTTTCACCAACTCTTGTAATATGACTGCTGCCAGAAACTATGTGTCACTGTAGTTCTACACACGAATCTGGTGGAACGTTGTGTATTCTATAAAGTATGTTATTGAATAACAATGTGAGTGAAAACTAAACATGCACCGATGATATACCAGAAGTAGAAGTAGTTTTTATAAAAATTGCACGTCGGTTGTTTAAAAACGATACAAAATATTTCAAACGAATGGAGACAGCTTTCTGCGTGACGTTCAATTGATCCGGGAGTTCTTGTTGAGTTTGACTCGCGACTCGTTGTCTGCAAGTAAAAATCAAGAGTTTTGAATTTTTTGAACCATTCGAAACACTGTGTTTTACCAAGAGCGTGTTCACCGTAAGCTTCGACAAGCATTCCATACGATTCTGCAGCAGTTTTCTACAAGCCATAAGAAAAAACCAATGTTGACCACAGGTAGAAAAATATATCGGTGTCTAGATTCGTTTAAAATCCATTCGGATGTTTATTTGCAGTTACACAGTCGTATTTATTTACCTAAGACTCAAATTAGAAAAAGATCATCACGATTCGTTGCACGATTCTTGAAAAAAATAGAAAATTTCCATGTGTTTTCCAATTTGAAGCGCATCACTCAGAATTGATACAAAGCCGGTTTCGCTTCTATCATCAGACGGTCTTTTTCCCACTTAACAATGAGGTTGAGCAACTAAAACATGTGCTAGGAACGTACCGATTCGAATATAGTTAATTTTATTCTAGAAGAAGCGGTTTGCGTTTTTAGTTTTTTGATATTATTAATATCTTAGCCATAAACAAGTGTCAACTTCCATTACTGATAACGGGAGAGTTAAGTAGGTCACTTATCAAAGCGTTTGTTCTTCCCAGCTTAATTACACATCTACAAACTTAAAGATTACCAAAACATTAAATCTTTTTTGTGCGTGTGAAAACTAACAACAATTCTAGAAGCAACAAAACACTGTCCTTTTTTTATTTATTATTTCCTTAACGAAGCGATAGTTGAGGCCAATACGAATGACGTAACAAATAAGCACACAATAGAAGCCAGTTTTTAAAAGTACAGAGGTTAACGGCTAATAAGTCTGTCATTGGAAAAATGGAATTAATTATCCGATAGTAGGCAAAAAGTACATCCTATATTCCGTAAGTAGGCCCACATTTTGGAGCCGGGAAGGTCAATTATTTATCTTAAATCCAATAACACGTTTCAAAAATTGATTCACGGCTAAAAAATAATGTTTTGCGGAATTTTAATTTTCCATGCTTGTGACAAATTTCATAGTGAATCGTATATTTAACAAAATAATTAAGAAACGCTCGTGAAATTTGGTAATTTGCTAAGTTTTTGTTTAACTTTCGGCTTAATTTTGTGCGTACGCACCGTTCTAGTTTCTTTTCTTACGTCATTACGAAACGCGACGACTGAAAATCTAAGGTGTCACAGACAAAAACGGGTTTAAACTCACGGACACTGGACTAGTAATTCTCAGTCGTATACGCGTAGATTGCCTCCTCCTCGGTATCTCTCAACGGCCGGAAACTTTCGCTTCGAATTTACAAGCCTCCCAGCGCCCGACACGCTTCAAGTATAATTGCGAGCAACGAAAATACCTTCGCTACAGACTTCCGGGTGCATGTACGTATGTATGAAAAATGTCGAGTATCAGAAGCTCTCTAACCCATCCCGTGAGTTCCAACGGCATTTCATAGTTTCTATTGGATCGATTTCTTAAAACGTCAATATTTATTACGCCAACTTGATCGTCGTTACTCCGTCCAATCCTTATTATAACGAATGTTTAATATTCCATTTGATGGAAAACGATTAAATGAAAATGTATTTTCGTGCGATTTATACGAATGCTGCGTTTTTAAAATCACTCCTACAATTTAGTGAAACGATCGAGCAGCTAAATAAGGTTCCAACCTTATGTTATTGCCGAGACCGTACGCTAGGAACTTGCTGCAAACTTCACATCGCTATAAAAACGTGTGAAGGCGTCGCAAGCGCTTGCGGCTAATTCCCTTTGATTTGTGACAAAAAATCGAGACTCGGCTACGAGCGTTTGCAAATCAAGGCAAACACTCTATCGACACGTGCGATTCCGGTTTATCATTTCTTCGGGCAAGGGAATCACGAAAGTTTGTGAATTTGTTTGCCGCAGCAATAATTTTGGCGCTGCGGTTATTTTTATTTATTTATTTGCGATTACGTCAGCGAGTAGGCGAGTTTCGGAAACAAACGCTATCGTATCGGGGAGAATCTCGAAGTTTACGCGTTGTAAAAGAGTTGGGAAGCTACAAGGTCGTATCTATGGATAATCGATTCAACAAACTTCCGTGCATTGCGCGAACTTTGATTGCGCTATAGGATCTTGAATTTCGAGTTGAAATTTTTGGACACCTTGAGAGTAGGCCGAATCGAGCCGAGTGGCGAGGATCGATGCCTGGCACCGGCGTATAACAAATTCTACTGACGAACTGTTAATTTCATTTGTCATTCAGCTAATAGAATAGATTGTATCCGTTAAAGGAACATTACGTATTTTTTCTTTATAAATTCAATATTGTGAAAAGTAATAACTAAGAGAAAAATTGTTTCAAACACAATTTGTTGCGAATCGTAGCTTAAGGAGGTTCGCCATATTGCAGCGTCAAAAAATGCATTTTTAATTTTTTTACTGAAAGTACATGTCTTTGTTGATACGTGGTTCAAATTTCATGAAATTCTGAGCAGTGGAAGTATGTTAAATAATTTTCGTAAGTTATCGTTTGAATTCATTAGAAATTCAAACTTTGTCAGAAAATCGTGTCTCCTGAAAAGTTGTGTTTTTTCGTCTGCAATTTACCTTTTCTCAAAATCTACTCATCGTATCGGCATATTTTGTTTTTGAGGTAATAAGTACATCCAAACGAAGGATGTGTCGCGCCATTTGTTTGAAAAAGCGATTCAGACCCGAGAAAAATATATTCGAAGGTAAAAGAACGTGGTAAAAAATTTTAATAACATTTCAAAATAATGTCAAGAAATTCTGAAACAAAATATCGAAGAAATGTCTCGACACATTGTTTATAACACTTTAATATACACCCACAACAAAAATGGTAAAAATCAGACGGATGGTTCCTGAGAAAAGGTACATTGAAAATATTGTTCTATTTCGAATGTCCTGAAAAATCCTACACAGAATTATCAACAAAGTCTTTCTGAACAAAACTAAAAAAAATCATCGAAAAATATTGATTAGTTTTGAAGAAATCTCAATTTGAAGCAAAGAAGATCAGATCGGGGCGACATTTCCATTTGAGAAAAAAAGAACAAGTTGACCTTGAAATGATCTTGAAACCATTTTGCGAATGAAAAGTAGATGGGACTTATTATTTTGTTAATTTTGTAATTACTTAATCGAGTGATTCTTTTTATGGCATTATTATTATTATTATTTCAATTCTCGCAGCTCCATGCATTTAATAGTTTTATAGCTGCTATAATTATATAAAACAAAATACTTCTTTTCTTAATAAATTATACAGGGTGAGCATAAAGTTTCAAGCAATATCACTCAAACTATTGATCATATACAAAAATGTTTCAGACAAAAGTGTCAGTTTTCTAGAAGGCCGTCACACTGAACTATTCCATTATTTTTAATCGGTGGAGGCGTTGAAGCTACACCAAGTTCAACTCCACTTTTTTAAAATGGATTAGTACATTCATTTTCAACCACCTTGTAGAGCACTTCATAAAAACATTCGGGGGTCAGAGTCGTTCAAGGTCATTCAAGGTCAGCATCGATTATACAAATCTAAATATCTCGGATCAATCTAGGATTTTGTAAAGACGTCACAAAAAAATGTTCCGAACAAAAGTTGTCATGTGTAAAGGGAGCCATCAAATGTGACAAATTTTTTTGTTTCTTTTAATTGAAGGTCACTTTTACTGTACGACAACGCCTACATCGAAATCTACCTTTTATCCAAATAAGCAAAAACGAAATATCTTAATAAATATTTTTTTTAACATTGAATAAATATGACAAAATTCAATGGCGATTCTTTTTTTATTCTACAGTGAAATCTATTTGCAGCAATAGATGCACGTTCATTGTTCCATTCGAACAGGAACGTCAGCGTGAACGTCACGTGTGCTAAACGTTTCAGTTAGCTCAATTAATTATCTTTAGAAGTGATAAAAAGAAAAAATAATTTAACAATGCAACGTAGCGCACGTGCAAATACCGTATACGCGTAGAAACATTGTGCTTACGACCCAATGCAAACGCTCATCAATTTTTCAAACTCACCCACGTGTCACGGAGCTCTAAATTATATGCAGTACGCGAGCATTCGCCATTTATGTAACGTCGTCGCCGTTTTCGTCGCCTATGCTCGTTCGAATTGTACCAAACCTATTTGCATAGTTTGATACAGTCGTCTAACGGTTCTTGTTCGCTTTTCCTTGTTCGCACATGGTGAACACGTGCGAGCTGAATTTTTTCACGAAGAAATATTCTATACAAAAACTACTGTACGAGTATAGCAATTGGAAGCTGGTGAAGCATTAGAAAAACCGTGGAAATTTTCAAAAGTAAACGTAGGTAAGAAACAATCGGCTTAGAATGAGAAGATTTTTTAGGATTGTTTTCGTTTTTTTCCCCGAAGTTTCAATCTTTTGTAAATTCTCAATGGAAAATAAAATGATATATTATTACTTTTAGACATGTAATAATATCTAGAGCGATTTCTTAGTGGTTAAAAGATTTTGTCGACGTGAAAAAATCAACCCTTCTACATTGCGAAATGTTAAAAAGTAATATTTAAGGTAGTCGTATTGGTGGATGATTAAAATTGGATTTCCGTTGTTTCTCAAATTCCAAGTGGATCGAGCGTTGAAGTTCATTGAGAAAAGTTGTTTGAAATAGACTAAAGAACAATATACTCAACGTTCAAATTGATCCTATGTAAAGTTTATTTGTTATTTAATAAACAAAATCATGAATTTCTTTTTCCATAAGATTTGTTGTAAAAACTAATGGAAGCTTGATTGATGTCATATAAGAATGTGTGCAAAATTTTAACAGGCTTCATCGAGCAAATAATCGAAATATCAATTGTGTAATGTTGCGATATTTAAGACGGACTCTTATGTGAGATTACGCAAAATGACGCCATTTTCAAGAATAAATATCGTGATGTTTGAGTTGATAAAGGTCCCTGAAATTTTACACACATGTACATATGACATCGAAGAACGTTTCTGCAAATTTTCAGTCAAATCTAATGGAAACGCTGTAATGACAGGACTACCTTAAGCAATCAATTGAAAACAAGTTCAGACGGATGTGTTGACGTGAATGGCAGTCCGAACTTGGAAGAGATTTGAGATAGGGAGTTGAAACTTCGTACGCGGATCAATCATTATTAAACAACAAAAGACATCAAAAAATGCTCTTTCTCGAATAAACTTCAACTTACAACTTTTATGCGAAAGCTTATGATAAACTTTCACCATCGAAGACCCTTTCAAACCTGGCGACAATTCAAAAACACAATGTGAAAATTTCTATTTTCAGTTTTTATCTTTGTTATTTAGCTCCCACAATGTTTCTTCAATTTGCAGATACGTTTGTTTAAATAATTGTCTTTACATAAAATCGAGTGAGCTTTAAATGATTTCGACTCACAATGTATTTGTAATTTATCGGATTAGAAAAAAACGTTATTATATTTTTTTTCTTAAAAATGGAAGAATGTTTGTTTGTTTGTTTGTCACGAGTAAACTCCTATACCATTCGTCCGATTGCGATGAAAATTTGGTGAATTGTAGTCCGCACTCTCGAGAAGCTTTCTGCGTTAGTAGAATAATTTTATTTGCCAAAATAAACGCGTATGGGACAAAACAAAATTAACATTTATGTATATCTATATATAGAGATTATTTGACAGCTGTCAAAGTATGTTACCAAAATGACAAGTGAAATAAAAAATACTCATTTGTTTTAACGATTCCATCGACTCGATATTATATATTAGTTGCATAATTCATTTGACAGCGAATGTCAAATTAATCGTGACTCTAAATCGTGAAGCGATTGAAAGATCTACTCCTCGATCAAAAAGGAAATATACATTACGGGTTTCAGAAACGGAGGATTGTATGTACCACGAAGTACACACTTTCCTAAAATAACAGCAACAACAGATGAATTGATTCACAAAGTTTTTGAAAATATTGTACATAACTGCAAAAACGTAAATGGTTAAGGGAACGTTCTTTATTAGCAGCAAAAACACAAATGTCAATTATATTAATTTCACGATTCAAAAGAGAATATCATGAGAAGGGAAAACGTACAAGTCGATTGCTGTTTTTATTAATCAAGAACAAGTTATTAATTATCCAATTGAATTCCTGAATTCGTTTCATTTGCCAAGCATAGCGCCGCACGTTGTAACATTGAAAATGGGCGTGACTATCACACTTTTATGAAACATCAATCCACCACGACTTTGCAACGGTACTGGGCTTCCAGGGAAAAATATGATGAACAATATCAGCGAAACTACAGTTTAAAATAAAAAATTTGAAGACATAGACGATGTAGTGTTGTCACGTATCCCAATGATACGAAAATATATGCCATTCGATTTCAAACGTTAGCAGTTTCTAGTGCAATTCGCATTAGCAATGTCCATCAAGGAAGCACGGGGACAATCGCTAAAAATGTGTATAGTATAGCTTATATTTGGAAAGTTCATACTTCACACATGGAGAGAAAAACAAAAAATATTGTGTCAAATGAATTATGACACCAAAACGGCATTGCAACATATGCTTAATAATACCGTTAGTATTATTTATAAAAATAAAACGTATGGATATGTGCCATGGGCAAATTGTGAAAAAAATGGTTACCGACAGGTTGTACGAAATTCTCACTCCTACAAGCTGGTGATGGAGTGTACAAAAGCGATAAATGGCTAGGAAATCGAACGTACCTACGTGCCAACAAACATATGCACAGAGAAGTGCAATATAAGATTCGTGTGGCGGTTCGACGTTAGTAGGTTAAACGAGATATCCGTTATCTGGCTAAACTACTAACAATATGCATATGCCTAGATGTGTACAGTACATATATAAGCTTTTTGGTGCTTGCAATTGACTCTCTCTCTCTCTCCTTCACATACCATACGTTTATTCCGAAAATGGGAACGCAAGTCCGATTGCGAGAGACGACTGTCTGTCTCTACCTTTAGCTGTTTCTCCCTCTGGTCGACCGATAAAACTACCAGCTAGATTTATAGTACGACGAGCAAGCCGCGGGTGATCAGGTTTGAGCGATAAATAGTGGATAGCGGAGTGTCCTGGCACGAGTAATCGCAGCGCGCCAAGTATAGGAACAACAAATTTAGCCAAATAAGGAAATAATCAAGTTAGGATAAGAGATACAGTTATTGGCACATTACCCGCTTTAGAAATTGCGAAGCGGTTTGTCGTCGTTCCGAGTGCAAAGGAAAATCTTATTAACCTTCGCTAAAGTAAAATCAATTGTTTTCATGCGACAGTAAGCTTTTCGGTATTTGTTAAGTTGTAAACGAAACGGGAATGAGATTGAAAAACGAACAAGAACATGTTTTTTTTTTTTTTTTTTTTTTTTTTTAAATTACTAAGGGCCTACTCCTGCCTTCTTGCCATCAGTTTTCGTTAATTTTAATGAATTACGGTTTCAATGGCAATTGGTTGGAAGAGTCTACGATCAGTACGGTGAGATTAATGAATGATTATCTTATTTGATTTGTTCGAGAAACGGGAGTTGTTCGAAAAATTATAAGGTTTACTCCACGGTGTAGAATCAATAAAGTATGTCGAAGCATTGTGATCAAATTTAATAGTTCTCATCGTCGAAAGCCCTGACGAAACCTTTCAACGCAATTGTCTCGAAAATTTCTATCTCAAACTGGTTTCCATAGTAACTTTATGATTAATGGATTTATTCAAACGTAATAAAAATTCGTAGTAAAAATTAAGGGCTCGTATACCCCTGCGCGCGCTGAACACCGGGTAAATTTGAAAAATTGTTTATTATAAATTTTATATGGTGAAAAAAATTAAATTGTTGATTTCACATTTTTCATTGATTTTTCAACTGCAAATAAATAAGAATCTAATGAAGAAATATAGTAGTTATAGTCTGAGGGAGAGAAATTTGTAGTTTTGTCAAGAATTAAAAAATGACGGTACTGCATACTTTAGTATGCCATTTAACTCTTATGTTAGTAGTCACACTTTTAATTAGCTAAAATCACGTAACAGTTATACCGGGTCCATGGGAGCCACGCGTTTTTACATTGTTATAAATAATGAAATAATGAATTGAGCAATATTTTAAATATGCAACAAAAATTATGTAAAAAAAAAACTCGTGAAAAATTTTCGTTTTATAATCTGGAAACAATGTATTTTAAAATATAACGTAGCGGTTTCTGTGGACTTTTCAAAAAGTATATTCATTTCATCTAACGCCGGTGCGATTTAGAAGGAAATAATGAAACGGAAATCCGACTAACCGTTCGATTCAAAATCTATTTTTTCGGTACTGAAGTTGAAGATCCAAAATATCGTTAGATGGCGCCACAAAACCTAATTGATGGATTTTACTGACAATGAGTAATATTCCAGGTGAAAAAAGGGCCTGGGTCCCGCGGACCCAGTGTGACTATTAAAGATTAAAAAGAAAAAATATGTCTTTAATAATTTATAAAACACTGTCAAATCAAAAGATTAAAAAATCCTTTCGACAGACTGCAGAGAAAATAGTTATCAAGAGTATAAAAAAAAGTTGTGGAATATTAAAAATTGACTGAATTATAGTTCCGAGAAAAATCCGGTAGGTGTCGTCCGAACGCAATGTCCGCTCACATTTATTGCTATAACTTTGTAACGAAGAGGAATTTTCTTATACTTTTTTCTTTGACAAATTCTTAAAAGTGTAAGGAATAAAAATCTGTAAAAAAAATTGTTTTTTCGAAAATTTCAGGGCTATGGGAATCCATTTCCAGGAAATATTTTTTTTTTCTGATAAAGTAAAGTTTTTTCAGCTTTTGGGTTTTTCTTATGTGCGCATTTGTATAAAGTTTTTAGTGCCAATTATAGCAACGAACCTCCTACATATAAACATTCATTTGCTTTGGAAATGATGTAATAATGAGAACTGTAATCCTAGAAACATTTAGATTGGTCCGGATTAAATTCCATTCGTTCAAATAGACATTATTATTATTAGGTTATTATCATTGCCAAAAGTTGACAAATGCATGCTAAAGATATCCAATTTGCAGATTTCTTTGTTATAATAGCTCGTTCGATCTAGTTTTTCGTTAGATTTTATTATTACACGGTGAAATCCTCGAATTCTGATCGAATCGAAGATTCGTTTTACAGAAAGATTTATTAGTCTCAACGAACATTTTAAAATGCATTTACTAATAACATGAAAATTCTTTTTGTAATAATTATAAGCGTCATTTTACAAAAAGTTTCACAAGATTAATGTTTAGTTAGTAAAACATTGCTAACGATGGAAAGAAAGGAAAAGTATCGTTTGACATTTTTACATACGTCGTAAGCTGGAAAATTTTCCTTGTCGCGGACGGCTGGTAAACTGTTTCTCGGCATTTTTTCTTTCGGTGTTGGTGCAATTGACTCGCTGCTCGATGCCGAGGTCGAGAGTAAGTCTTTGCAGACGTTTGGACTCGCTCGCCTCGCAAATGTACTGACGAGAGACACTTGTCCTCTTTCACCGAGTATCTTTCCTCGTAGACATTTCTCGCTTTTGCCAGATTTCTCGTTGCTTTCGAGCCCAACTCCGGGGATATTCGATTTAATGCCTTCGAGAGGTCCAGGAGGTCGTTGTCGTATTTGCCAAAATGTACGAGTGTAGTGGAGCTCGGAAGATGGAAGTAAAATGCTGGCGCAGCGATCAATCGAAGCTTTCGGCCGATCGTAAGCGTATATCGTCGACAGTAGTTAGGTAAATCCTGTACTTGCTCGGAGCAATTTTCGGTGCCAAAAATTCATAGGCGACGACTCTTTTATTGAATTTTTTACCATTTATTAGAAACAAATTGCTCAACTGTTGAATCGTCGATAAATCTTTCTACTTTTCTCTCGCTCTCTCTCTCTCCTTTCGATTAGATGAACGAGTGTATGACATTTCCAAATTCTGCTCTTTATGCCAAAATGTCATAATTATAATTTACATTATGATCATTAATAACGCGACGAACGAGCGAAGATATTAAAGATACGACGATAATTGGAAGTTTCGCGATGAAGATAAAACAAAGTTATTCGAGATCGACTTTACCTACAGGTTTAATTTAATTAATTAATAATAATTAAAATTTCATTCCCATTTTTTCTCATATTCCAAGTAAACCGAGCGTTTAAGTTCATTGAGAAAAGTCGTTGCAAATTGACTAAAGAACAATATACTGAAAATTTGTTTCCATAAGATTTATTATAAAAAGTAATCGAAGTTTCTTTGATGTCATATAAAAATGTTTACAAAATTTCAACAAGCTTCTACTCGTTGTATAATGTTGCGATATTTAACACAAGCTCTTATGTGACATTGCAAGGAGTTGGCTACTCGGAAATTCCGTCGCACAATGATTTCCAAAAGGAATCGATTCCTTGCATTTCCACTGCGATTACCATGATTTCTCAATCAGTAAGATAACCTGCGTTTAAGTTTCCAAATTTCAGAAATCAGTGATTTCTGGACTGTCGATAGAAAAACTTTGATAAATGCTTGATCGCTTGGAGAGATGTCTAGGAGTGATGCCCAGCGATTCCGGAAATCACACGATTTCTTTATGATTTCTTTTGGAGAAATGACGAGGAAATCAGGAGTAATCCACTCGACTCGATCAATTTCCTGCCATTCCCAGCCGTTTTTAGTGATTCCTAGCTTTATTTCAGATGAAATGGTTTACTAATTTCTCCAGTGACCAACTCCTCGAGAGATTGGGAAAAATACATACACGTACATATGACATCAAAGAACGTTCCTGACAATTTTCAGGCAGATCTAACGGAATCGCTGTAACGACAGGACTGCAGTAAACTCCCGTTTATCCAAATCGCTTTTATCCGAAATCCGCTTTATCCGAACAAATTTTGACGATTTTTTTTTTCATTGTTCACAACTTTAAAAATATTGCCGCAACAAAAGTTTCTCAAGCTAAAAAACAAAAAAACATTACAGACTTTTTTACTAAAAAATAAATTCTAACGAAGCGTCCTAGAACTTCAACGTTCATAAGTTAAGGGAGCTTTCCAGTGTGAAATATTCAAAAAATCGATTTTTTTTTGCTTTATCGAATAGTACCTATACACTCTTTTCGAAGAAGCAGAAGGGATATTGTATGGACCTGGCATCGCTGATTGACCGTAAGTAAACGATTTACCTAAAATTTCCTCACTTGAAACTTTGAACGCGTTTTTCTCGAAACAGCATTTTTCAAAACGGTGTCCAACTTGGAGGGCAGAGTTTTAAAGCTATCGAGTTGAATTTTTTACACAACATTTTTAACGTCATTGTTTATCGTGCTATGGAAGCTTTTTTTTTTGACATCTTCCTATTTTTTTGTAAAAAAAACTGCCAAAAAAAAATGCTAAAATCGATACTTTTTGTTCAAACCGGCGCCATTTTTGAAAAAAAAAAGAAGCCTCCATAGCACGAAAGCCAATTATATACCGATCAATAATCTTTTTGTGTTTTTTGTTTCAGATCAAAATTGTGACCCCCAACGTGGACACCACATCCAAGTGCATTTTCTGCAACAATTGTTTCATCATTTTTATAGATATTAATTAATAAATAAATCTATCTTTAAAAAATTGTTTTGTATTCTTCAATACCCAATTAATATACAAAAAAAAACCAGACCGATTAGATTATTTTTTCTTTAAAAAAAAAATCGCGAAAAACAGCGATTTTTCGGGCTGTCACACTGGAAAGCTCCCTTAAAAGTTTTTTGTTTTTTTACTTTAAAGTTTCCTTTGAGTAATCTCTAGTTTTGTTTCATCATTTCGGATAAACGGGACTTTACCATAGTTTAAATAAATCGAACGAATTAAAGGTCCAGCGAGGAAAAGCCGATCTCCCCGCTTACGGCTGACGGAACGAAAGCGATCGAACGCGACATTGACATTGGCGGGAATTGAAAACGTATACCCGGAACGCATATTTCCATCGATATAGATATGTCGCGCGAATACGCCCGCGCGTCTATTCCTCGAGCAGCCGCTCCCTACTTGCTGATCCAGTTGTGAAACTCGATATAAAGTTATTCCCTTTCTTAGCTCGAAGAGAAAGGAAAATTGCGTTTTGTTCGATAGCGTACGTGTTAATCCGAGTCAATAACCGTTCAGGATCATCGACGAAAGTCGTCCGATCGATTCGATCTCGATACATAAAAATATTAGATTTATTAAAAATAGGTAATAACAATAGGAAGTAAAAAAACAAAATTGAAAATTAAACAATTTTGCTTCGAGTTTTTCCGAAACGTGGGATCGCTAATTATTCTTTTTTCGATCGAATTGAGATTATTCATTAAACGGTTGGGAAGGGTCGTTGAACCGTTGATCCATATTTAGGATTAATTTCCATGCTAAATTAATTATACGCGCTCGAACGATGTGTTACACCTTTATGTTTATTTATTTATATTTTAATTTATATATTCGTTGGTATTAAAGTAAAAGGCTGATAACGTTAATCCGATCCGAAGGAATTTTCTACACCAATTAAACCAAATTCCGGTTGATGATCGATCAATTTCTCTGTATGAAATTACGCTTCGAGTATCGCTAGGAAGCCGGAGGAAGAGATCGCGTTACATGTACGTTGGAAACGCGCGAGGTCTCGCGGAGAAATCGTTCGGTACAATGCTGCGAGTACGAGTAGCTACTCTTTATACCACATAATATCGTCGCTCTCAAGATTCTAACCCTCTCACGTTGGACTTCCGGTCTCACGCGAGAGAGCCTCCGGAATCAATTAATCTTGTCTCGCATTTTCATCCGCAAATTTTAACTCAACAACGAAAGAGAGAGAGAGAAAGAGAGAGAAAACGAGATCAAATATGCAGAATTAAAGTTTGAACAATTAAATTTTTCCACACTTCACTTGCGATCACTATTCTTTTACTTGTATGGTTTTTTTTTTTAAATTATATTTTACCGTCGATCACTGGAAAGCATTTGCACTTTCCGACACTGTCTCGGAGGTCACAGAACTTTTGGTCGGACGGTAATTTGTTTTATCTTTAATCGAATCGTATTCGCGCGACACTAAATTCTCGATTACTGGTTTGTAAAAAATAAAAACAATTTTTAATGAATAAACGTCGGAAGAGAATGAAAGAGCGAAGGGCAGCGGCTGACGGCCAGCTCCGTACTGATTGCCGAGGTGCATGCTTACGCTGTTGTCCGTGACGTTCGAGTTTACCCCACTCTCTCTATCTCTTTCGCGAGTCTCACCTCCCGTTCCGTGACGAGGCACCTGCGTATACCTCTGAAACGTCGTCCGGGCCTTCCTTTCTCATAATATTTCGCGGTAAATTTCTATTTTAGGTGATCAATCATTTTATCAATTAGCTAATGAATTGATTAATAAAAATCGAAGGTGAACTCCAGTCAAAATTTGTAGTGCTCCTTTGATTAACTGCTCGTGTCAATCTCCTAGAGCCTATTTTCCTTTGTAGAGCTCGAACTGTCAGCTTCGACGAAATGTCAACTTGTTCTCCAGCTTGAATCTGGGGACATCACGGACCCTTCGCTCAATCCAAATGGACAGTTTCTGCCATTTACGAGGGTGGACATATACATATACTGTTTAGTATAGGTTGAACCCTCGCCTCCATGTTGTTTATTCTCGATGACTCAGAAAATATCGACTCGGGCTTTCAAACTTCTAGACACCAATTTCTTTATAGAGCTTGAGGAGGTTCGACATATTGCAGCGTCAAAAAATGGATTTTTAAATTTCTATTTCAGAAAGTACGTGTCTTTCTTGATGGGTTCAAATTTCTTTCTTGATGTGGTTCAAATTTCATGAAATTCTGAGCAATGGAAGTATGTTAAATCTTTTTTTCGTATCAATTACTCATCGTATTGACATATTGTTCTTTTTTTTGACGTAACCAGTACATTCAAACGAAGGATGTGTCGAGCCATATTTTTTTGAAAAAACGATTCAGACCTGAGAAAAATATATTTGAAGGTAAAAAAACGTGGTAAAATATTTTAACAAAATTTCAAAATGATGGTAAAACATTCTGAAACAAAATATTGAAAAAATGGCTTGACACATTGTTTATAATGCTTTAATATACACGCACAACAAAAATGGTCACAATCGGACGTACGGTTAATGAGAAAAGGTACTTACATTGAAAATAGACATTTTTTTCGAACCAATGCTTTTCGACTTTTAACTGGACCGAAAATTTGTCTATTTCCAATATCCTCAAAAACCCTACGCAGAATTATCAATAAGGTCTTTCTGGACCAAACTAAAAAAAGATCATCGAAGAATGTTGAATAGTTTTGAAGAAATCTCAATTTGAAGCAAAGAAGGTCAGACCTCGTTCCTATGTCAATGCACCCTCGAGCTCCAGTCTGGTGTCATCGTGAACCCCCCACAACCTGCCCTCAATCCCAAGTTCGAAAAATCGGAGAATAACAACCCGAAAGAATTGCGAAATTCTATTTTTTTAACAAATTTGAAAACAAGAATCACTTCAACATGTTATAAAAATTGTTTAATCAAACTTGTTGTATAATTTTTTAAGTTTAATTAGAAGAGAATTTAATTCTGAATATAAAAAAGTTTCATTCGTTGCAATTGATCCTATAGGTTTCTTCCAATGCTTCTCCCACAAAATTAAAAAAATTGTAACGTCGAAAATTCGAGAAATCGCCCTTCAAAGTTTCCAAGTATGAAAGAGTACTAATTTTTGATTCCTTACAATAATAATCACTAATTCCTGCTCTTTGCTCCATAATCTTCGAAAATATTTTGAATTGGCCTCTAAAACTTCGGGAATATATTCTTGAATACATTTCGGATAGATTTAACGAATAAAAAAAGAATAAATTTTTTTGGCCCTCTAAAGCAAGCCCTTTCCTCAAACGAATTCACAAAAATGATAATGATAAATGATTACGCAAAAAAATATTATTCTTTGTATAAAACATTTAAAAATATTCGCGCATCTTAATATCATTGTTTTCAATATAAATATGTATGTTTATTATTTTTATACGAAGTACAACGATTGTTTACCATATCGAACGGATAATCGTTATTAAATTAAATGCAATACGGTAAACAAGTTATGAGGAATGCGTGAGGTAACAGTAAGTAAAGTCATTCAACATTTTTCATTGATTCCCACGTATCGAGAGGAGAAAGATCGTAAGAGAGTGCGTGGAGTGGCAAGAACAACTTGGTGGTGCTACGTACGAACGTTCCAAACTGCGTGGGTCGTCGTTGAATCTCGAATTCGTTTTACAAACTGCTCTATACCAGGAGAGAAAAAATCTGGCTTCACCAAATATCCACCCACGTGGCACGTCACGATTTTGATAGTCCTTCCCCCCATACGCAATGGAAATATCTCTTCTCTGGGTCACGATACGTGGGAGTCGACATTTTTTCGACAATTCGTTAAAAAAGAAAGAAAGTATTAAAAACAGTTTGCGATGATGCGATCGACAATAATATTGAACTTGGTTATAACGAGTTGTCCGAATAATTCTCCTCGTTCTCACTTTCCATACTCGTTTTCACATAAGAGAATTGAAATTATTATCGAGAATTGGGTTAATTATTCAAGTTATTTTCAACTCAATCGATATTTGTGCATTGACTGGGAGCAACTAATGAAGTCATAGTTCAAAATAAAAAAAATAGATTTGAGAATAATCTCAAATCTATTTGAGATTATTCTCAAAAAAAAATAGATTTGAGAATAATCTCAAATCTATTTTTTTAGAACACTCTCTTAGGTGTTGATATCGTCTGATACCAGGTATAATTTACGATTATATAAATAAGACATTTTGTCGATTCTATAAGCGTGCAATTTTATATGTTAATTAATTAAATTTTTAATTCATCGCTACACCATTGGTCATATATGTATCCAGTTATTTACCAAACCATTTCCTGTTTCGTTAGAAACAATTTTCAATATGTTTCATCAATGAATGAAACGCGTAATTGTTTCAAGGTAGGGCCACCCCCGACAATACCATTAATCACTATTTTTTTTTCCTAAAAATGCATCGAGTTAAGAGTTGGGAGTTTTTGTTTGGTTACAAAAATGACAAAAAATATTGTAATCAATTCCAGTCACGATAAATGCTTGTTTTGAAAAAATGTCCTTATCCCTCAGACCCTTAAAACTGATCTAGAATACCTACGTCCAGATCCTGTTCGTCCAATCTGTAACATGTTCTTTACTGTTATATACTTTTTATTTAGTTAGGTCAATGTAGGTGGTAGCGAATAACGTCAGGTAGGATGAGTAGGTAGATAGATCCAAGATCAAATGTCAGATCGGTTAAAAATTTGCACCGCGGGATTAGAGCCCGCGGTATTCGAGCCGACGAAACAATCAATCAATAGATCACTGGGCTGGCATTTGATAGTTTGTTATTTGCCTTCTGTTATTGATCTTATTTATGAACCGACTGTTATCGAACCAACGTGCAATAGTCAAACAAACTATTGACTTCTTTTTCCTGAAGCTATTGATAATATTTCGCACAGCTTATAAGTGTGACAACACGTTTAAAAATAAAAAATGTTTTTTTTAACTGTTTTATGGAAGTAAAAGAGGAGAGGTTTTATCGAAGACCTTGGCAATGTTAAAAAACATAACGACGTTTCATGAAGGATAAAATCTTTTGTTTGAAGCTCCCATCTTCTGTTACATTATTGTTTTTCATTTTCTATTTTCAGACACAGCTATACGAAGTTAATTTTTTTGGAAACAATTGTAAATTTATCATTGAGTTTATTATTTTCTTACATATAGAAACTTGAGTTTATTTTATATTCTATTTATCTATCTTTTATGCAAGTAAGCAAAAGCAAGATTGTTTTCCATAACTTATTGGTGTATACTATGAATATTGGACGGGGACGAAGTACTTTATCTTTCCAATGTGAAAACTGTTTTCGTAATATTATTTTATGTTCAGATGTGGCACTAAAAACTTTATAAAATATTTTCAAATGTCTTTTCCCTTTTGTGCATAATCGAGTTAGCTGCATACCGGAAATACATAATGGACTCTGTCTTATGACGTTTCGACGATTACAAAGCAGCCTGACAAAAAGTGTGTTCACTCGGTAAAATGTCTTCTCTTCTGGTCGGGAATACAAAATATTACTAATTGTTCATTAATTTGATAATAAATAATACCGAGATTCGGATCGTTTGATCATTATCATCGGTCTTTTAATTTCTTATCATTTTTATCACGAGCTTCGAAGTTTCAACGAAGCACCGTTGCCGAGACGACGGTAAATAAATAACGGTGGCCTATCTTTCTCTTTCTCTCTTCCTCTCTTCGCTATGTGTATACAACACGTACGAACTATCCAGATGCGAAGTAGAATGGACGGATAATTATAATCGAAGGTGCGGCCACGTTATGGCTGAGTAACGATCGACCTCTGTGTGCGCTCCCGCGACCCCCTGCTGTGCAAGTAATGAAAACTAAAAGGTTCAGCAACCCTTGGCAAACGCAGCAAACGCGACGAGGAGGAAGAAGGTGACAATACTGGCGTGGCTGTGTAACGGTCTCGATGCTAAATTATTCGCCTATTATACGAGACATCCGAGGGTTGAAAATTCTTGATGATTAAAAAGGGCGCCATTTTTCGGATTATGAAATTTTTCCTTTGTCAGAGATGAAATTTCATTTTTTTACACTCAAATATATTGGCATCTAAATATTAATACGTTGATATGTCGACGAATTCTGGTTAAGGTAGTCCTATTGTTACAACGATTCTGTTAGATTTCACTAAAAATTTCCAGAAACGTCCTTTGATGTCATAAGTAAGGGAGAACGAGGAAATTGGAACCATCTGAGGAAAAGTTGAAAAAAAGGTAATTTGTGAAAGGTATTATTGACGTTTTTCACTATTGATCACTCCTTTGGTTAGTAAACTTTCATTGTTATGAAATAGAAACTTTCTAATAATTGTTTAGGGTAGTAAAAAATTGAGTTTTCAAAAATGTGTCTTTGGCTCTCATTACCCGACATGGCGGATAATGGGAGCTATGCATTAACCATATGTGAAATCGACGATGTCACCTTAAACTTGACAAATTCAATAATTTTTTAAGTAAATTTGACTTGATAATAAACACGAAGATTGAACACATATTGCATTGTTAAAGCATAATTGGAAGATAAATTAACATGTCGAAACTTAAAAATAAGGTTTTTTTTTCGATTTTTTCCAAGACGTTGACATTGTTTCAACTTATCTCTGTGTCAACCCTCCTAGCTATCCCCTATATAAGCATACCCCGCACGGTATGGTAAAATTTGAAAATAAAAATAAGCGTTGACATTCGAATTGGGGTAATGAGAGTCGGTAGCCTTTTAAATTAAACATAATAATATAAACAAATTAAGTTGTAACTTATTTTTTCTACGTCCAAACCAAAGTACACGAACTAAGCTACCAAATGACCTCGAAAAACAATTAAATAAGAAAACTTTAGATATTTATTTTCATTATGAGAAAAATATTTTTCTTATAACGAAATGAGGCAAAATAGGTTTTTAGGTATTTGGGTTGTTTCGAAATACGTCGAGCGTTTCTAAGTACCTTTCTTACAAGGGCTCCCATTACCCCGCTCTCCCCTACATGTGGGTAGAATTTCAGGGGCCTTTATTAACTCAAAAATCACAATATTTGTTTTTGAAAATAGCGTCATTTCTCGCAAACTCCCATAAGAACCCCTGTTAAATATCGCAACATTATACAATGAGTAGCTAGCCGATATTTGCTCGATGAAGCCTGTTCAAAGTTTGCACACATTTGTACATGACATCGAAGAAGCTTCAATTAGTTTTTATAACAAATCTCATGGAAAACAAATTCATGATTTTGTTCATTACACAAAAAATAAACTTTACGTAGAATTAATTTGAATTTTCAGAATGTTGTTCCTTAGTCGATTTGCAACAACTTTTATTAATTAACTTAAACCACTCCCGATGTAAATCTCATAAACTATCGTCCGATTGCTGTGAATTTTCTACACAATACTTTTACATGCGTTATCAAAAAGTTATTCTCGGATTTTTGCGATAACTTGATTGTTTTTTTTCTTATTATAATTTTCCTAATCGACGAAAGAAAACGCTACGCTACATCGTAGCGAGACTATCTACGAATAAACTAATTGTCGTTTTTACGTGAACGAAGTGCGATAGGTCTCCGCAGAAAAATTCTGCAGCGCCGCCATTTTTCTTAATATTACGAATTAAAATTCATTCGAGACCCGTCTTACCGTGTGTTAAAAAATAAAAATAGATATTTCGCCTTATATATTTGAGTTTATGCATTTTTTTAATATGCCCATTTTCCGTGCGGCTGCTCCCCTTAAGAAAGTCGAAATTCTCAACATTTTGTTTTCTCTGATATCCCACATGATATGTGTAAACGTTGTATATAATTACAATTGTGTAATTTCCATGTTTCTTTGGGTCAACACGTGTGGAACCCATTTTCCTTTTTTTTTTAAATCTTTCCCATGGATTTTAAGCGATTACATATGGGTTGCAGGAGTAACATTTAATACTTTTGCAAGCTTTCGTTGAGTCTGCGTATTGTCTTCATCCAGTAAAACTTGCAGTTCTTCGTCTTCGAACTTTTTCGATGGTCTTCCACGATTTTTGTTAGTGAGATCGAAATCTCCATGTTTGAACGGTTGATACCACAGTTGACAAGTTTTTTTGGATGGAGCACGATCATTATAAGCCTCTTCAAGTAAACGATAATTTTCAGCAGCCGATTTCTTCAAATTAAAGAACAGAAACTATGCATGCCCCAAATGTTCTTTCGATAGCTCGTAAGCAGACGTTTTCAATGACAGTAAACAATTAGTTGTTTACATTTCTAATGTGTATAACCATCTGAATATTATAGCATATTAGTGTCATATACACATCACGCGATGTGACTGTTAGTCTTTATCGTGTGGCGGATTCGATTCCATGACCGACACAAGTCGGAACGCGCCAGCAACGCCACCGGCGGAAACACACACTAGTCCCACACTTCGCATAACAGAATGGAATCTCTAGCATATAACTAGTTATAGGACTCAGTTTTTTCTTCCCGCGTTTTCAGAGAGAGAGAGAGAGAGAGAGAGGGAGATATATAGAGTAGAGAATACGCGCGCCAAAATCAACACTGCGATAAAAATTGATAAATAAAGTTATTAATATTTGTTTGTACCAAAGTAAAGAGAGTTGTATAATTGAGAAACCAGAGCCCTACTATAATTGAGAAACGAGAGCCCTACTATTACCACGTGAAACCACCCTCTAAAATCGCAAACACTAGCAGCGACATCTTTTAGTAAAATCGTAATTTCATACTTAATCGTCTATTACATTAATTTAATCACGCAAAGCTTATATGTATAAGATTCTAGAGGGGTTGAGTAGCTTAAATTTAAATCCTGGATTTCGTTGTCGACACTCTATTCATTTGACACCTAAGAATTCTACAGGATTCCACTCTTCTCCAGGCTCGACATTATTGACTACCGTCGATAAAGATGGGCGCAGTGGAGAAATCATGGAATCCGGTGGTAAGCCTTGAAACGGGACCTAAAATAACGTCAACTCGTGATTTGCTAGTAGAAACCCGCATCAATATATTTACCATCGTGATTTAAGATTTTTTGTTACAAGTTTTTGTAGTTGGGTAAGTAATCGCCGACGTCAATGACCGAATCCTATTAATGTGGGAAAGATTTAATCTCACTAGTTGTAAGCTCAATAACGCTTTATCGCGCAAATTGTTCATTTTTCATCGCATACGATAAAACTAACCTAGGGGCATCACGAAATAAGAGAACCGATATGGCGATAGGCTAGAGAGATTGAAGAGATAACGTTTAGTTTCAACAGGATCAACTTCTCCTTGCGATTGTACCGTTATTCCATATGAAACGGGATTCAATTAAATTACGTGGCCTCCAATTCAGTCATGATAAATCGATCAAAATTACGGCGAACTTATAAAATAGCAGATACTAAATTTGTATTGTGATTGTATCTATTATGTATACGACTTGACAACTGGTGTCATTTAGAAAAAAAAGTGAAAATGTGAAGCCTTTGATTATAGAATTTCTTTATAAATAATGTTTGCAATTGAATTTTCGTTACACAATACGAAGAAATTGTGTTTGAAAATGACCTCAATGCTTAGGTCTAAGCCCGCCTGGTCCGTGAATTGTTTTTTCGGTTGCTTTAACCTATGATTTCTTCTAAAGTATTTATGAGAATGATATACTGTAAAGGATAATTATTATCTACATTAAATGTCCAAGAATACTATCATATTTATTTGGATAAGGATTCATACTGAATAAGAGTAAACAGCGTTGTTAATAACGCTTTTTTTAATTAAGGTTTTAATAAAAAAAAAAGTTTTCTTTAGGATTTTAGAAGCACTACAATTCTCTAGTACATAATTTTCGAGTATCTCTCAAAGTTTAGCGGTAATGCAAGATATTGTTTTTTTTTACACTTACAATAAAACTTAATTAGATTTTATTATATACTAGCGGCCCGTCCCGGCTTCGCACGGATGGACATTTTTTTTAACATTTTGGGACAAATAAAGATAATTTAACTTACAAGTATGCTAATTAAAACGTCCATGACTCAATTTGTCCAAATGTGCAAAATTAAAAACAAAGATTTTAAACTAATTTTCATTGAAGTTAATTAAAATTTTATGTTTTTAAACGTTTCTTTTGAATGGAATGTCCGATTTCAATAATTCAAAAAGTAATGAATAAGTATTGAAACCGTCTTGAATACGAAATAATTTATTTGGATAAGAATTAATACAGAAGTATGGATAACATGGTCTGATTTTGATCGGCTTTTCTATCAACTTTTAAAATGTAAAAAAATAGTTATAGTGACATAACTACGATAGTTGGACATATGTTCTCGTCAAGTTTTTTGTAGATATTGATATGTTCTATAATATTGTAGAACATTTTTTTGTTTTATCATCAATACTTTCCGCAGCGCATGCGATGAAAGACATTTTATAGCTAATTTTTTCACACCTTGGGTTTGTTTTAGTAGGAATTTCTAAACATCTCTAATTGTGTCTAGTAATAAATATATCCCATGTTACTCAGTGATAATGTAGCTTTATAATGGCAAACGAATTTCTAAAATCGCTCCAGTAGTTTTGGAGTTTATTCGTTACATACAAAAATACAAATCTTTCCTCTTCATAATATTAGTGTACAAGTGTAGATAGTGTAGATATAAATGTTGCATGAAGAAGCGAAGTTAGCGAATAAACAGACAGACAGACAGGCAGACGCGGAAAGCAACATTGTTTTATACTATGTAGAAATATCGACTATTGATCCAGTCCAATGGAATAAAAGTGTTTGGCATCATGTGGGGCAAGGATGCAGCCTTAATTCGCCAAGATTATAAACCAGGGTCACGAACGTCTCGTTGGGGTATCTAAATTCAGGCCTCTGGCCAATTGCTCTCGAAATTAATTGTGAAATATCGCTCGTACGTCCGTCTCTGGCCGTTCTTACGAATATATATATAGGTAGGCACATAATTCGTTATTCGGTCTGGTGCCGACGGACTGGTATCAATTATAATGCACGTTCAAGACCAAGTACGTAGATTCTTACAAACGAGACGAAAGCGACAAGAGGGATGGTGCTAATTCGCGAATATGAGACACCGTCGACCCACGTCATAATTTACACACAATCGAATTGTTCGTCTGTGCGAAGGAAAGAGGCCACGTGGGTGGAAAGATGCGACGAGCCGGGAGACAAAAATCATCCATCAAGGGGAAATACGAGTTTCCAACGTCATTTTGTTTTTTCCTCCGAATTAAGACAAATCTAACAATTTCGAAAACGGTTCGGTAATAATAATAACAATAAACAAAGAGTAATAAAATAAGGCGACCCTTTATCAACCCTTGGGACCAACCAGCCTCGATCTGGTTTCCCTGGATCGTGTACCTCGTAATGGAACAACGGAAGACAATTTCCGTTTGGTCGAGCGAACGATCGATCGATCATTTTGCGATCGAGACGTATTATCGACGCGATTGAAGTAGACGTATAGACGGACGAGCGAGTTCCTAGAGCTGACGACCGAGAGCGCCTACTAACGCTCATTACCAGTCAACATAAATGGATGTGTAGCCGGTCGATAAGGAAGTTTTCTAAATTATCAACGAACCACCTGTCTTGTCGGGGAACAGGAGTAGCGGAAAATCTTTTCCTCTATCCGACAATACAAAATACAAATCGCGTCCTCTTTATTGAGATCGATAAACAAGATTATTCTTTTCGTACGTCGTCGAGAGTGTGTTCGTAAATGGGCTGATAGTACGGTCACTGTTTTTACTGAAAAATGGGCGCTCTGTTTTACCGACAGTGGTATCGAAACTTCTAAAAGTGAGCGCGTTTTCCATCGCTGCCAACACTGTACGTCCACATATATTTGTGTATTATAACCTCATCCGCTTAAATCGGAACAACGAATGCAAGAAATCGAGCAATAATTAATTTAATTGTCAATGAAATTGTGAACCAAGAAGATGTTGATTTTTCAGACGACGCATAAATATTCAATTTTATTGCTTTATTTATTACAGAATGACAAAAAAAAGATTTGAAGGTTTACTAAACATAATATACCTATATTTCTTTTTTAATGAATTGACAGTCTCGACAGCCGGAAGTCAACAATTCCCTAGGAACGATGTCTGACAAAATGGTAGTATCTTGCAGTCTCGTCAGCCATACTAAAAACCATTTTAGAACAAAAATCTAGTACTGAAAGTACTGTCAGTCAATTTTCGAACACACTCCTAGATAAATCTGTTTTTATCGATGGAAGAAGTAAAATTACTTCGTTCAATAACCAAAGCATCCTCTTTCTTTTACATGCTTATAATATTCGAATTAAGAAAACTTAGTCCTTAACTCAAGCTTTTCCTGCAATTATTAGGTTTACCGTTTCGCGAATCTAATCTCCAAAAACGTCCGTTTATAATTTGTTAAAAATTTATGCTTAATCATTGTTCATATAACTTGTTTCATATCCAAAATCGATGTTTCTTTGAGTAAATTCGTCGATTGAGCGTTCGTTGATGTCATATGTACATGTGTGTAAAATTTCAGGGACCTTTATCGACTCAAAAATCAGAATATTTATTTTTGAAAATCGTCATTTTTCGCCATCTTCCATGAGAACCCGTGTTAAATATCGCAATATTATACAATTCGTATTTCGATTATTTGCTCGATGAAGCCTCTTGAAATTTTGCACACATTTTTATATGACATCAAAGAAGCTTCGATTAGTTTTTATAACAAATCTTACGAAACAAAAATTCATGATATTCTTCACTACACAACAAATAAACTTTACGTAGGATTAATTTGAATTTTGAGTATGTTGTCCTTTAGTCGATCTGCAACAACTTTTCTTAATGAACCTAAACGCTCGGTCCACTTGGAATGTGAGAAAAAACGGGAATAAAAATAATTATTCCCTTCCTCTAGAAAAAGTTACTTTTCCATTTCATTCTGTAATTCACATAGACTGGACCGCATTCGCTTTTGCATATGAACGGTGCAATCTCTCATTTCGAATATCAATATTTTCGTTTATTTACAGAAAAACGATAATAGTTAAGCAATAAATATTCAAAGCAAATGCGTCTCGGTGAATTTCCGGTCAGCAAAGTCAGGAGAACTCTCACCAGGTGAGTATCTACAATTCGGTCCGACTAGTGGGCGTAAGTATGACGTTCGAGTTCTCGGAGCTCTCTCGAAGCTCGGAGTGCCATTGGAATTTCCGATCGACCCTTCTATATGATATTTTTTGATTTTTTTTCTCGATCGTGTTCGACCGAGGTCTCGAATACGAATAACTTAATCGCCGATTTCTTTTTACATCGATACGCCACTATATCGCCACGGGAATTATTTACGGCCGATTCTTCCAATGGTAGGTATATCTCGTAAATCCGCGCTAACAAATAGAGCAGATTTTATCGCTTTATCCACCCGCCGTCACGTAAATGCATGTTGCACACGTTAATGAGAAAAACGTGCAGATATATGCAGACGTAATGTGCGTGCCGTAAGGCAGACACCGGGGTACGTAAGAGAAACGACGTTTCACACACGCGCCAATACGAACATGTGCCTATTATTAATTTTATAAATGCGAAAAAGTGTAAAATATCTTGTTGCTTTCTCCGAATTTCTTTATTCCTACAACGAGAAACTATCGTGTCGACCAGTAATCCCCGTATCGTTTGCTCACAGACGTTATATTTATTCGAACGATTTTGCCAACTATTCGTCGTGATTTTCATCGTAGGTGCATTACGCATATTATGTTGCTACTCGATGCATCTTCAAGACTCCGCGAAGTGAAATAATTATTTACTTCCTATTCGTCTTAGCTATTGGCTTATGGGAGAACGACATGTAGCGCCTCTTGTGGCGAAACCGATTCGAGACAAAGGACTGATGAGATTTGTAAAACGTCAGCTTTTAGGAGACTCGAAATAAAAGTTTATATAAATAAAAGTATTATGGGTTAAAACAAAGGAAAATTATTTGTGAATGTGGAGGAAGTAGAAAACTGTAGGTAAGTCAAGTTTTCTTCTATACTTATTAAATTTTACTGCGTTGTTTTTAGGCACTCATCATATATGAAAAGTGCCCATTAATATTGCCCTCCTTGATTTTCCGTCACAGGAACCGTCCGTCCTCACTCAAAACTTAGCAACGCATGTACGGTTCAAGTTGAAATTCATAGCACAATTTTATTTCACTGTAACCTCGAGACCTTTTATGTATAAATCCATTTGGACCTTGTTAGATACAAAAAATAACTATTTTTGGGCCAAAAAACCATTTTTGTGTCCGTCCATGTCTGGATCTCCTAAGACCTTCTTTATAAGACCTGAAAGAAGTGTCTTCTAGAATTTGAAGACTTTACAACTTTGTTAACCATTCAATATGAAAAAAAAACATTTTTTTTGCAGTTTTTTAGTGGTTGCACGGAGATGTGTGAACGAATTTTTTTGATTTTCGTCTTTTACTTTCATTTCAATACATTTCAAGTTTTCCAAGAATTTCAAGTCATTTGAACAATTGTAACAGAATTTTTATAATTTTTCAACGTGTTTGCCATAAAAAAACACAATTAGTCGAAATTGGAAATTACGGTGTGAGGGCCTATTAAAATGTCCCTAAGGGACATGTTAATCAACATTCAAAATATATCGTGAAAATAAAATATGCAATCCTTATATTGTAAAGTTGTAAGTGTCTACTAATGTAAAGCTAAACAAAATTCACTCCTTTCACACCTTTCGAACAATGGTTCTTATTGAACATACATCAAGAATGAAACACATACTTCTATATTATCAATTATAATCCACAATAATATAAAAACAACATAATATTTCAATACCTAACAATTCAAGTAAATGATCAACGGAACGCGGTGTATACGAAGCACGAACGTCGCGGGGGGCATGGAGGCCGCAGCCCCCCGTCAAGTACGCCTAGCGTACTTGTTAGTTGTGAAAATGAAAAAGTTAGGCCAAGCGATAACACGTGCTTATCGAATGAAAACTGAAACGACTATCGATGTTTTTATAGTTTCATAATTTTAATGTAAATACACGAGTATAACGAATCGACAATATTGACAGTGCAACGGTCCACTTTTTCTTTTGATCGTTTTTGTAAGCAACTTTAGGAAATTTGTAAAATTCACACTTACTATTTTTAAGTGAATTTTTACAATTAAATACGCAAGAGCTATTGACCATTGTAAAGATAAACAATAATATTGAATATTTATATGACTTTACTACACAGATATTGACAATAATAGCGGACGCTTTTATACTTGGCCTCGAAACTTTTTTGCCACCAGGAACGCCTCGATCGTCTTCCTTATTCCCTCTAACTTTCTGCAGTCGGTGAATAGATATTTATTAACTCGCAATAATTCGTCTCTTGTTTCTTTTCTTTTGCTGGCAGCCCACAAAAACGCTGCGCGTGTGTTAGATAATTTGCGCATAATTATTCAAAGAAATATGTGAATGTACGAATAGTTATAGTCATACTGGATCCATGCCTTTTTAAACTGTTATAAATAATGAAATAATGAATTGAGCGATATGAAAAAAAACAGTGAGGTATAATTTGAACCTTGTTTAATACAAAAATATTGGTTAGAAATCAAAAATTAAATTTTAAATATGCAAAAAAAACTGTGAAAATGACTTTTTTTTTTTTAAATTGCTGTAACTCTTGTAATTATTGACATCAAAAATGGTTTTATAATCTGTAAACAATGTATTTTGAAATAGACACAGCGGTTTCTGTGGACTTTTCAAAAAGTATATTTATTTCATCGAACGCAGGTGCGATTTACAAGGAAAGAATGAAACGAAAATCTAACTAAACCGTCCGATTCGAAATCTACCTTCTCGGTACTGAAGTTAAAGATTCAAACTATCGTTAGATAGCGACAACAAACCCCATTGACGGATTTTAGTGAGCAGTATTCCAGATCAAAAAAAGGCCTACGACTATTAACCTTTTAGCTACGGCTGAATTCTGCGTGTGGCTATTTCCCTGGATGGCAGGGTCTAACGTGAACAACGTATAATTGATATAACACTGCAAAGTATGACGGGCAATTCCGTTCTGTGCACGAGAACATTCAAAATAATTATTTGATGATTAAGTCATAATTTTTGTCAGAAATGATGTCAGAAATTGCCGTTTGTTTTTCTTTTCATGTAGCATTTTGGGGTTAGAGACTCTAACAATGTATAAGGATAGATTACAAAAAACAAATGGTATATTTATTTAAGGAAAAAGCATTAATCGTTACCTTGCACTGCCGTAAAAAACAAAGACTGTATTTTCCGTCTGTCTACTGTTTTATTTATACTGATGTAAATCGATGTGCAGAAAAAAGAAGTGTACAACAATTATCCATATGAAGACAATTATTGCGTATGAAGACGATTTTTCAATTCAAATGGTGAACGAGTGAGTCACTAGAGGGAGCCACTACACTAGCGCGTCGTTCAAATATCACATCCGCGAAAGCCACTATAGTGGCGCGTCGTTCAGAGAGATGACATACACAAAAGCCACTATAGTGACGCGTCGTCCTGAAAAATGATATCCGCGAAAGCCACTATAGTGGCGCGTAGTATCTAAAAGGTTAAGGGTTGATGTGCCAATGAACCGTTTCAGTGTTAAAAAAGAATTGTTAAACTATTTTGTCCTCTTATATTTATCTTGATTTACCCCCCTTTGCAGGTCCCGCGATATTTGATTTTACAACAAATATATGTACGTAGCAACGCGATACTACTTAATACCTGTATAATAATAAATGTATATCGCGGAATATTTCATTCGGGAAATCCATCGATCGAGAAATTCTTTTATTCTTAGAATCATTAACGTTAATTTGTGTAGGAAAAAGAAAGGTCTAAGAATCGAGCACTCACCCGGTCCTGTATCCTGACGTTCTCCTGACCTCTCTTGAGGCTCGGCGTTCGCAAGACTTTGCTCGTTAGTGGAGGCTCCATCATCTCACTCTCGCAGTGGGTGTGCGCTTGTTCCAACTGTTGTCAGGATTTCATCCTCGTCGACGTCGTCGTACGCTGTCACTTTCGTTGCTCAATCCATTATACTGTAATCAGATTAAACATAAATTATTATTTTTTCCGCCTCATTCGCAATCAAACGACACATGTGATTACCAACCATTTACTAAAAGTCTTATATTAAATCAATCCTATAATGATGGTGATGACGATACGATAGAAAGCTACGTTTCGTTCGCATCTATCAAACTTTCCATAAACAATAGCTCCCCGATTTATCTTCCCACTTTATATTTACCAGGGAATATTCTATAAGTAATGAAATAAATGTAAATAAGAAAAGTAGTAGAATATTCAAAAATAAATGGCGACAAAAAAACTAGTCGCTCGCTCTCACGTTTTCTCTTTATCTCTCTCTGTCTGTTAAACATTATTAGAAAACTCTGGTACAAGACCTTAATACAAACGCAACTAACAAGTTCCAATAACAATAAACACTTTTTTCGATCGACTATCGGATGATTGTATTTCGCCCAATTACATCGATCTATTATTTTGGATAACTATTTCTTCTCGCATATCGAATGTTCTTAGAAATGTTTCTTTATTTTTTACACATTCGTCACAAATAAATTAATTTATCCATCGAAATGCATATCACAGTGTGTTTTTGTCATAACCGTACAAAGTCCAAACCATCATTCGATTCAACGACATGTGTTCAGCACGGTAGAAGATAAATTGAGGTTATTTGGGATTTAAGGGGGTAAAGCACTTTAGAAACCGAAAAATATAGCAAACTTTGGGATTTTTTTTTTCAAATAAACTAAACGGCACATCAAAATTGGGTAAAAAGATCCTTATTATACAAGTATCGAGCACTGTTTATCAATTTTATCAGAATTGTATTAAACAAAATGGCGACTTGCCAGCATTTTCTCAGCTGCGTCTTTTCTTTTTCATTGCTGCCTGGTCGAACCCATAACTGCTGCAATTTCAAAGCTACAATTATGAAGCAAAAAACATTCGATATAGTATGATAACAGCTTTGATACTACGTAGGATTTTTTTAAACTTGATTTTTGCCAAATTGGCGTGTTCTGGAACAAAAAATTCGACAAACCGCAATAAAATGTACGAAAATTGTTAATAACATTTGAACAATGTAATATAAAGAAAAATCCTACGTCGTGTCGAAGCTGTTATCAGACTACATTGAATTCTTTTTGGTGTATTATTGTAGCTTTGAAATTGCAGCAGTTATGGTCTCGAAGTTTTTGGGTCAAGGCACTACCTTTTCGCTTGCCCTTTCGTCTCTTTCAAGAATCTATTGATTCGAAATTCATGCAAAAGCAATAAATACTGCAATTTTTCAATTTATTTAGAAAACAAAAAAGCTTTCCGAGATACGCAAATACATTTCTAACATATCGTGCAGTCGCAAAGCGCGCTTAGCTATTCGATAAGGCTTCCACGTGTCTCGCTAGAGGAAGGGCTACATCGAATAGTACGATAAGAGGGGGAAGAGTGAGAGAGAGAGAGAGACGAAGGTTTTCGTCGAGGCGAAATCGATAGCTCGGAAAAGCTCTCTCCTAACAAACGATGAGTGACGTAATCACGGGGCTCGCCTAACCCGCCGAAGGCGCGGTCGTTGGAGCGATATTAATTCGTAAATCGAGATTGGACCCGCGTGTGCGTTGATGCGTTTGCCCTGTCGTCGTGCAACGCGGAGGACCCTTGCCAAATACGAAAATCGATGAAATTTGCTGCACCGGCGATCGAACGATGTGCTACTTCTAGTCGCGACCAAATTTGTCATTAAGTTAGTTCTATCGTGAAATTAAAATCAAAACATTATTTTTCAGTTTTTCTCACATACAAAATGGTTTGTGAGCTCGAATTAATAAAGAAAATATGTTGCAAATTGACTAAAGAACAACATACTCCAAATTCAAGGTCATTCAAGATAATACGTACTTGCTGTATAATTACAAACATTGCACAAATTCTTTTCTTTGGATTTTTTTGAAAAACAAAATAAAGCTTCTTTGATGTTGCATAGAAATGTATGCAAAGTTTTAGAAGGCTTCACCGAGTAGAAGCCAAGATATTTATGGATGAAAATGCAACTTTTAACACACGCTCTTATGAGAGACTACCGAAAATTCGGATTTTCACCAATAAATATCTCAACTTCCGCGTGGTAAAAACTTCCAAAAATTATTACACACGTACATATGACATCAAAGATATATTTTTGAAAAGTCCACAGAAACCGCTGTGTCTATTTCAAAATACATAAAAAGAAACTTTTCACGCGTTTTTTTTTGCATAATTTTGGTTGCGTATTTAAAATTTAATTTTTGATTTCTAACCAATATTCTTGTATTAAACAAGGTTCAAATTATACCTCACTATTTTTTCATATCGCTAAATTAATTATTTCATTATTTATAACATTTTAAAAACGCCTGGCTCCCATGGACCTAGTATGACTATTACGTGATTCTAGCTAACTGTGACTACTAAGGATTAGCACGAGCTCTTATGAGAGATTGCAAAAAATGATGCGATTTTCAAGTATAAATATCGTGGATTTTTGAGTCGAAAAGGCCTTCTTCAAAATCTCTTTCTGCAAATTTTCAGTCTAACGCTGTAACGATAGAACTGTCTCAATGCGTATGAAAAAGACCGTAAATTTTCGCTCACTTGGACATGGTTGCGAGAACTTGGAAGGAACGTCCAATTGAGCTCGCGATATTGATAACGTCGATACAGGTATCTCCACGGTCGGAGTTAATGTTTTTGAAAGAACGGGAAATAAAGTAATTGGCCCGTAATGCGGATAGAAAATCACCTAGGTACCTACTGTCCCGCGTTATGCCATATTAATATAGTACAAAGTACACGGGCTATTACGAAATACAAGCCTCTATTTCTAGCCGGTCAATAATTCGGGCACGCTTCCTCGATTTCCTCGGTATACGGTTAAATGTTTCTGGGATGGAATTCGTCGTCTCTCGTGCTTCGATGCACGAGACCGACTATTTTCGTTGCATCGTAACCACGCAACGGATGATCTCCGGGACGCCAACAAAGTTAGTGACCCCTAATGCGAAATCTTAACCGAGACAGCCAATGTGCGAACGAAAAAACATTGGGAAATACCTAGATGTAAAGACGCGAAAATGGTCCGTGCCAATGTGCGATATATAAGGCCTTTGACTCCGACTGCCTCACGGATCAAATTTTGACAATTTTTTCGTCAACACTATAACCGCTCCAAAAATAGTAAAGCAGATTATAGTTTCTTTTTTAACATGCTACGTGAATTGTTTTCATTCGTAGCAAAGTTACATTTCGAAAAGTAATGGGAAAGAAATTTCTTAGATTTTCTTTGTCTCGCTTTGGCTCATACTTCTGTATAAACAATTTTTAGAATTCCTAAATTTGTTGATTAATGGCTATTGGGTCATACAGGCAATCTGATTTTGGATACGGTGTGACAAAGTTCGGACGCGCTCCGATGAATGCAATACTTATTGGTTGGCTAGCACAAAGCCATCGTCCCTATTGGGATCTGACATGGAGGCGTGGCCAAATTCAATATGGCGCATACCGGGGTGCAGTCGCCTGTCAAAACCGCGCAATAGTAGACTTATCGTGCCAACGTGTAGAGAAACAATTATGATAATAAAACGACACTGTGATATGAAAAAATATATGCTTTATTGTAATAAATCTTTAAAATAAATTTAAATTTCCATAAATTTGTCGTCTTTAATAGTAGGTGAAGATAAGTTCACAGTGGCACATATAACTGTAAAAAATGTCTCGTAATCGGGGGATAAGGTTAGCTGGCATTCTATGACCTACGATTTTAAACATTTTTATGCGTTGATTCGATCGTTCTATGTACACATGAGAATTTATTTCACAAGTAATCCTTAAAGCGTTTTTTCATGCTTGGTGTTGCTCCACTTTTCCCATTTTACTGAATAAATTTTTTTGGTATACGCACCGGGCATTTTTTTGGGGGAAACTATGGAACGTCAGTTTACGGTTTTTTTTAAAAGAACTTTCGCATCCATATACGGAACATGCATTTCTTTTTTTCGATGGGTTGCGAGATGTAAAGACACCTACTTCTGCCATTTCTTGTTCAATTTCTCAAAATTACTGATATTAATGATTACATTGTAACTTGAGCAATGCACCCCGGTTTTAGTTTCAACGTATACCACCAGATGTCTCACGAATTTTGTCAGATCCCAATATATGGAAATTTTTGTAGTATGCCAGTTTACCGTTGCGCCTTATTATTTTCTGGATACGAAATGAAAGAATTTTCGCTGGCGCTCTTCAACTTTGATCGAATACTTTCGTTTGACAAATTAAGCGAAGCTAATTTGAAATTCTCAATCGCCTTATATACAATTTCAATGCTAGGCGGATTTTCACAATTTACAGAACTTCAATGCGTGCAAAGGCCCATACGAATAAAACTCTTTTATTTGTAAATTGGTTAACACAATTGCATAATTTATCACAGCTAAATACCGATACTAATCAGCATCTAGTTATAATCTTGCTCACATTGGTCTGATCAAATATTGTAAATTGTAATTTACGACAGTGTCCGAACTATGAACTTCATAATTCGATACTATGCTGAATTTAATAATTCGTGCAACACTGTAATTATATTCAAGTAGTAATAAATCGTAAGGGATTGGAAGAATATTGAAAGTGTATCGCAAAGAATTCAAAATAGCGAACGTTTTACCTCAACTCGATCGACTTCGATAAACTGTTTACCATGAATGTTTCAGGCAAAAGGGAGCATTTGCGGATTAAATTTTCAAATGGAGATTTGGTTCGAACGTTAACTAGGACGGAAATTCCACTTAACCCATTACCGCCGAAGCGAACACATTTTTTCGGTAATAATTGGGCTCGAAACTTAATAGGAAAAATGATGTGACTATAATTTAAAACTATGTAATAAACTATTTTCGGGTGTGCTCTTTCGATTTCCAGTGTCAAAATTGCATTTTGACAAGACTGAAAAAAAATATGGCGGATTTTAAGGCAAAAAGTACCGAAAATTACGAAATATATCATTTTCACATTTTTTTTTTAGTTAAAAAAATGCTCGGACTGAATTCTAACTATGATCAACGGTGATCGGAATATCTAAAGTACAAGGAAAAATTTTTTTAACATACCTTCAATGATTATAACCTTTCCAAAATGGCGGATATAACACGAAATTCAGTAAAATTCAACATTTTCTTTCATAATTTTTCCAGACTCAAATATAAATTAATTACTGCTTATCAAAGTATATTTTTGTGTCGAATACAACATTACAGCATAGTTTTCATGTATTTTTCCGTACTTAATTCAAGATGGCGGCAAAAAATGTGAGAAATTATGACTTTTTTCGTAATCAGAAGTAACATAGTTTCTAAATTTATTACTTTTAAGCATTTTTTCATAATTTGAAAACCTTCGAATCCGGACGTGGCAGCAAATTTTGCAAATTAAAGATGGCGGATCCAATATGGCGGATTCACTTTAAAAATATTGCAATTTTCTAATCAAAAAAATACTATCGTTATTTTCATAAAATTTACAAAGGAAAGTATTCTTGACAAATTTGACGCAGGATGCGTTATTTTCGAGAAAAAAAATCATCAAATCAGTCAAATATCTGTAATATTTAGCTCCCAATATGTTTGCAATGCATATACAGGGTGAATTGCGTAAGGGGTGCCAGCCGGTATTTCATGGTAGATGGGCCCATTACGAACAAAAGTTACAAATAAACATTAGGGATATTGTTAATAATTTACGAGATATAAATTGTTTAAATCGGACCAATCAGAGCGCCCCGAGAAGCATTGAAGCCGCCCACCCCCATCTAGCCGTAGATATAGCATAGATTAGGGCGTTACATTTGGGTTTGCAAAATTCAGAGCAGTCAATTAGATTGCTTGTATTTTTCCGCAGTCATTTTTTTTCCTCGGGCATTGGCTGCTCTGAATTTTGCCCAACGTGCCGACAAGCGTTGAAGTCACCCACCCCCCGCCTAAGTTCATAGCAGCCAATGCCCGAGAAAAAAAAATGACTTTGGAAAAATACAAGCAATCTAATTGACTGCTCTGAATTTTGCAAATCCAAATGTAACGCCCTAATCTATGCTATATCTACGGCTAGTGTGGGAGTCGAGGTGGGCAGCTTCAAAGCTTATTGGCACGCTGGGCAAAATTCAGAGCAACCAATGACCGCGAACAAAAATTGACTGCGTACTAATACAATCAATAAAATTGACTGCTCTGAATGTGACAAATCCAAATGTAACGCCCTAATCTATGCTATATCTACGGCTAGATGGGGGTGGGCGGCTTCAACGCTTCTCGGCACGCTCTGATTGGACCAACTTTAAATATTTATATCTCCTAAATTATTAACAATATCCCTAATGTTTATTTGCAACTTTTGTTCGTAAAGGCCTCATCTACCTCAGATTTCGCTATGCGTAACTTTATGCGATTCACGCTGTATATGCATTGCAAACATATTGGGAGCTAAATATTACAGATATTTGACTGATTTGATGATTTTTTTTCTCGAAAACAACGTATCCTGCGTCAAATTTGTCAAGAATACTTTCCTTTGTAAATTTTATGAAAATAACGACAGTATTTTTTTTATTAGAAAATTGCAACATTTTTAAAGTGAATCCGCCATATTGGATCCGCCATCTTTAATTTGCAAAATTTGCTGCCACGTCCGGATTCGAAGGTTTTCAAATTATGAAAAAATGCTTAAAAGTAATAAATTTACAAACTATGTTACTTCTGATTACGAAAAAAGTCATAATTTCTCACATTTTTTGCCGCCATCTTGAATTAAGTTCGGAAAAATACATGAAAACTATGCTGTAATGTTGTATTCGACACAAAAATATACTTTGATAAGCAGTAATTAATTTATATTTGAGTCTGGAAAAATTATGAAAGAAAATGTTGAATTTTACTGAATTTCGTGTTATATCCGCCATTTTGGAAAGGTTATAATCATTGGAGGTATGTTAAAAAAATTTTTCCTTGCACTTTAGACATTCCGATCACCGTTGATCATAGTTAGAATTCAGTCCGAGCATTTTTTTAACTAAAAAAAAAAATGTGAAAATGATATATTTCGTAATTTTCGGTACTTTTTGCCTTAAAATCCGCCATATTTTTTTTTAGTCTTGTCAAAATGCAATTTTGACACTGGAAATCGAAAGAGCACACCCGAAAATAGTTTATTACATAGTTTTAAATTATAGTCACATCATTTTTCCTATTAAGTTTCGAGCCCAATTATTACCGAAAAAATGTGTTCGCTTCGGCGTTAATGGGTTAACTCATTGTCAGTAGGTACGCAGAGATTCCATCCACGAGCGTACTATTCATTCTATATCGATAAAAAGCGGTACAATTTTTAGACACTTGATGATACTTTGTTGGCTCTAACAAAATGATTTTTTTCTGGTAATATCTGGTAAAAACTTCGAGTTAAAATATCGAACGTTTAAGGAGGTTCGACATATTTGGAAGCGTCGATCTGATCTTCTTTGCTTCAAATTGAGATTTCTTCAAAACTATTCAACACTTTTCCATGATTTTTTGTTACTTTTGTTCAGAAATACTTTATTGATAATTCTGTGTAGGGCTTTGCAGGATATTCAAAATAGAAAAATTTTTGGGGCAGTTGGAAGTCGAAAAACATTGGTTCGAAAAAATGCCTATTTTCAATGTACCTTTTCTGAGGAATCGTCCGTCTGATTTCGACCCTTTTTGTTATGCGTGTATATTAAAGTGTTATAAACAATGTGTCAGGCCACTTTTTCAATATTTTGTTTCAGAATTGTTTGACATAGTATTGAAATTTTGTTAAAATTTTTTACCACGTTTTTTTACCTTCATATATTTTTCTGGGTTCTGAATCATTTTTTCAAAAAAAAAATGGCTCGACACATCCTTCCTTTGAATGTACTGATTACGTCAAAAAAAAAAAAATGCCGATACGATGAGTAGATTTCGAGAAAAGGTACGTCGTAGGTGAAAAAACACAACTTTTCAGAAGACACGATTTTCTGAAAAAGTTTGAAGCTTGGGGCAATATTATAACTTCACAGAATAATTAAAAATAAAAGTTTTAGTAAAATTTAACAATCGATCAAATGTAAACAAGATTGGGTCTAAGGACATATCGGCTGTAAATGCCGTCAGCCACATTGCCCACGTGAGCAAGCAATAAAATCAATTAATCGCACGTTACTTTGCACTCCTGAGTATTTTTCGTGAGCCCATTGTTTACAACAAACGCATTGAAAATAGTCCTCTACCTGGTGGTCCATACTAATTGGCCACATGAACGTTTTCGACAAATACATAATTTCTAATCTAAAAATCAGTAAACAATTTGTATACAAAATGGCGACTACACTATAGATCAAGGGTTTACCCAGAAAACTACCCTCTACGTTAACTTCCTTACCGCAGCCTCGACAATTTTTTTCACTGTTATAACATTTTCATTCTGTATAATAACATACTCATTCTTTGCATAAATCATTTAAAGAAATAAAGGGCTCGGGCCAATATAGAGATTCCGAGATCTTTTGAGCGACGATACTTAAAAAATAATCCAACTCAATTTGTTTCGCACAATATTCATGATATCGTAGCTTTTGGATGTGGATGTCGATTTAATATGTTCTTAACCGTTGATGACTTTCGGCCATTAAGTGTATATTTGACGGGGGGTAACGGCACACCTTGTGGGTGTGCAATGTCCGGAGAGGAGCATTCTTTCTCTGTCATCGAAGCGCATATGGAACTCTGCCAAATTTGATTTTCGAAAAGTGATGAGGGCGTAACGAGGACACGAACGGAAAACCTTTGCCCATATACAGGTGGGCATCCCACATAAGACAAGACACACCTGCATATTTGGTCATAATTCACCTTACCCATCGACATATACAGTTGCTTGCAAAAGTTTAGGGGCAAACTAATTTACATCAATAGTTTTTATATGAATAGAGATTAAACAAAAATCAGATGAAGCAAAAATTAATCTTTTTGGAAATGACGGGAAGAGACATGTTCGGCAACCAAAAATGTGCCAGATATTCTGTTTTGTCGCATGGGATATAGTTGTAGTTTAAATTAGTAGACGATAACTTAGTCAACAATATTCATAGATGAATAATATTATTCGTTCGGGTACGACGATTCCTCTACCCAAAAAATCAATAAAGAAGGGAAATTCTCGAATTATAAGCGACGTGCCACGTCGCACGGATCACTTCGCTCGAAGCAAACAATAACTATTGTACATTTGGCGGGCGGATGCGACGAATTTAATCCCATTAAAAAAATTTTTTTTTTAAATTTCTTCGGCACTCGAGCGAAGCGAGGAAACCTTTATTGTAGCGATTGACGCGTTACGGGACTTTCCTGGTGGTTAATTTTGGGTCCTACAGCGATGTCCGCGTTGCACCCTTCCCTCCCAACAACTTTCCTTTTCTTGGTTGGTGATGAGAAAAACAATCCTCCTCCTCTTAATTCTGCACCAATGGTGTTCCTAAAACATTAAGTTTCGCACCCTTCCATTTTGAGGACTTCTCATCTCCAACTGAGAAGCGTCAGTCTAAATTTTGAACTCGACCAAGACGCATTGACAACTACTGGACAACAGTTGAGATCATCTCGCGTATATCTTAGCTAAGATTTCACATTGTACCTGGAGACGACACTCCGGCGAAATCACTTTGACTCACTTCAATAATTCTAACAGTCAGTTTCGCGCAACACGTAACATTTCAATAAATTAAATTTTTCTGTTAAAACAAACTAATCAAGTCGTTGGTGATTAAGTTCCCTGACGACGATACCTAGAGACTGCGTCACCGCCAGCGTGTGTACATCGGGCCTTACAACCTCGATAGGTCGAAGTTTTACCGCGCGGTCCCAAAGTATCGCACATATTCTAAATATCAAATCCTGACTGCAAACCATAGGGGCGGTAATATCATGGCGTGGAGAGGTTCCTCATATAAAGGCGTCGGCCCTTTAGTAAGAATAGAAGGCACCATGGACAAAGTCGTGTATAAAAACATCTTAGCAGATTATATGATTCCTTATCCGCATGAAAATATGCCTCGAGGATGGATTTTCCAACAAGACAATGACCCCAAACGTCGATTTGGACTTGTTCAAGATTTTTTCAAGACAAAAAAGTTTGTGCTCTCGAGTGGCCAAGTTAATTTCCTGACTTAAATCCTATTGAACATTGATGGGAAGAGCTAAAAGTAAAAGTAGGAGCTACTAATTGTTCAAATAAAAACGATTTTTAGGACAAAGTGCAAGAGGAATAGTGAAAAATTGATCACACAAGGATTAATACATTAATAGAATCAATTCCTCGGCGATGTGCCTCTGTCATAGCTTCGAAGGGCATGTCAACAAAATATTAATATTATTCGACCTTATGACGCGTTAGAAAAACCTTTGTGGTTGCTATTTTTATGCTTTATTTTTCATAAGTTTGTTTGGCCCAAAACTTTTGATCACATAAATTACATATTTTTTCTTATAATTTGATATTATTTTGTTAAAAAAAATTGTAAGTCGTTTAGTTGGACAATATAATTAATTCAGTGTAAATGACAATATTTAGTTTTTTTTTCTACCTTATTCATACAACAATTATTAACGATATATGGTTTGACTCGAAACATTAGCACGCAACTGTATATATTACAATTAGTTGTAGTTATCGTCGATTATTTGGAAAAACTGAAGATCCCGATTGAAAAAGTCCGTCGTATTATGATAGAAAAATAAATTGTAATATAAGTACTTCCTTCGATCTTCCAGAGAGAGAGACGCGTTCACACGTCCCTTTCCACTATTATTTACAAATTATAAACTTTTTTGTGGATCGACGAACTTTATCTTGACTCTACTATACCGAATTCGATGGAACGTTCGGCGCAGATCCAGGCTTTTCGTAAAGAACCTATACAAGTCGGTACAATCGGTGCCTACTTAGTTCCCCGATGGTAATCGGCAAGTAGACGGAAACACGATCGCGGGAAACACCTACGGCAGAGCAGCTTTTTCTCACTGATTGTGAGAGCGGTAGACGCCACCGACCGAGCGCAAACTATATGGTACAAACGTGTATATTCATCATGACGTCTTTCGATTTATCAAAGTTTATTACCGGTGGTGACGTCTAATCGATCAGAATCGAGAGTTAAGGTAGTTTTATCGTTGTAGCGTTTCCGTTAAATTTTAGTGAAAATTTGCAGAAACGTTCTTCGATGTCGTATGTGTGTAAAGTTTCAGGGGCCTTTATCGACTCAAAAATCACGATATTTATTCTTGAAAATTGCGTCATTTTTAGCAGGTTCCCATAAGAGCTCGTGGTAAATATCGCAATATTATACAAGGAGTATCTCGATTATATGGTCGATGAGGTCTGTTGCACTTTTGGACACATTTTTATATGACATCAATGGAGCGTCTATTAGTTTTTATAACAAATCTTCTGGAAAAAAAATTCATGATTTTGTTTATTATACAACAAATTGAATTTTGAGTATGTTGTTCTTTACCTTCAATTTGTAACAACTTTTCTTAATTCTAATGATGACTTCTAATGAACTTAAACGCTCAGTCTACTTGGAACGTGAGAAAAACGGGAATCAAATCCCACCCATACGGTTCCCTTAAGTGCACGACAAAAGTTTCCATTTAAATGACGATGTTTTTTCTTTCTTAATATTGGACCCTTTACTCGAAACGTTTTAAGACTCCTTTCGTAAAACTCCTTCGTTCCTAATTATTATTTATATAAGAAGCGCCTTAAAATTTGACAATTTTAATATTGGACACTTTTAGGGGAATTTCAATTATAATAATTGAAGAAACGCCAATTAATAATTTGAACGTACATTTTTAAAAGTAATCGAGGAATCAAAAATTGATATCATAATTTGACTATTTATCTCTTTATGTGTTAAGAAAGAATGGCACGTTATTTTTATCTTTGGATCGAACTAATACAATACTAAAAGTACAAATATTTATATAACGAAGTAGTAGCAAGTGAATATTAATTGTGATTCGAAAGGTTCGAATAATACGACATTGATTGTGCTATAATCGATCAATTTAAAGTAATTAGTTTGATTCATCATTGAACATAGTCATCGCTTGCAATAAGTGTAGTTTATTAAGATTTAAAAAAAAACTATATTCCTTTGATAAAATATGATAAATTAAGATGGAGCTGTTTTAGCAAAATAAATCTCCTCTTCGCCACGAGACACTCTCCATCAACAATCAGGAAACGCTTATTACCTCACTTGTCAGGATATTTTCAGAAACGAATATATGTCAAATATCTTGAATGCTTTTTCTATTATGTCAAACGCGTAGAAGATAAACAAATATTTCTTTCCGGTTAGGCTGGTATTATTGGTCGATTGCGATTTATAGTGGAATCCAATGCGACGCGTAAATTCAAATTCCGAAATGGACATTTTACTCTGTAGGTAGGGACATTACATATCGTGGGAGGATGTCTCTTCGAGGGATGGTTTGCGTCGTGCATCGCGTGCCATCGGATCGTCATTAAATCCGCTTAATTATTTCCTCGCATGTACATAGATACGTCGAAAGCCATATTTCCTCGAGACCCTCCGACCCGATATGTCTCGGAGACGCGATTAACTTTGGCCTCGAAGCCGTCGCGAGCGAGCTCCATACGTCGTTAGACTTCGTCATCGAACTATCTACTTATAGACAAACACGTATGTATATACGCGTACGCACATCCGCGGATTCCAATAAACGCGATCCTTTGCCGATACTTATACCTACCTACTTAAGACCATCGTCAATTTTCATACGGTGCAACGGGCATGCGTGTCACAAAAGTTGAGAAATTTTATTTGCATCAATGCCGCGTGGATCGCCTTCCATATATTTTATACTTGCGAGCCGCTCCGGTTTCGCACCGGTGTAATTTATAAAAAAAAAAGAAGGGAAGAATGTGAAGTTACGACCTTTGATTATAGAATTTCTTTATAAACAATGTTTGTAGTTGACTTTTTTTTATACAATACGAACAAATTTGGTTTGGAAGTGACGCACGAAAGGGCTACGTATAGCTGTTCATGGGAAAAGCACTCGGCGCTTAGGTCTAAGGTCGCCCGGTCCGTTAATTTTTTTTTTGTTGCTTTAACCTATGAATTCTTCTAAAGTATTTATCAGAATCGGATATATTGCCAAGGACAATTATATTCATACTGGCGATACCCGTCATGCGTTGCAATGCCGTTTTGGTGTCATAATTCATTTGACACACAATATTTGTTGTTTTTCTCTCCATGTGTGAAGCATGAACTTTCCAAATATAATCTATACTATAGACATTTTTAGCGATTGTCCCCGTGCTTCGTTGATGGACATTGCAAATGCGAGTCGCACTGGAAACTGCAAACGTTTGAAATCGAATGGCATATATTTTGGTATCACTGGAATACGTGATAACATTACATCGTGTTTTTCTTCAAATTTTCTATTTTAAATTGTAGTTTCGCTGACATTGTTCATCATATTTTTTCCTGGAAGCCCAGTACCGTTACCAAGTCGTGGTGGATTGATGTTTCGTAAAAGTATGATAGGCACGCCCATTTTCAATGTTACAACGTGCGGCGCTATGCCTGGCAACGAAACGAATTCAGGAATTCAGTTGGATAATTAACAACTTGTTGTTGTGATTGATAAAAGTAACAACCAACTTGTACGTTTCAGCTTCTCATGATATTCTCTTTTGAATCGTGAAATTAATATAATTGACATTGGTGTTTTTGCTGCTAATATAGCACGTTCCCTTAACCACTTATATTTTTTTGCAGTTATGTACAATATTTTCAAAAACTTTGTGAATTTAGAGTCACGATTAATTTGACATTGGCTGTCAAATGAATTATGCAACTAATATATAATATCGAGTCGATCGAGTCGTTGAAACAAATGAGTGTCTTTTATTTCGCTTGTCATTTTCGTAGCATACTTTGACAGCTGTCAAATAATCTCTATATATACAGTGGCAGTCAAAAAAATAGAGCCACCTAGCGTTCGAGAATGAAAGGTATCTATTATCAGTTACCACCAATAGCCGGAGGCCTCATTCAATATTCATCGCTCGTGAATTAAGTTGATTACAGTGGTAATAGAGAAAACAATTTAACAAGCTCTTGTGAAGTGTTCAAGTCTAAAAAGTATTGAAAGGTAAGATTAAGCTCGTCCAAAATAATAGAGCCACTTATTATGTCTATACATTTATTGATATTCTTACGATTTTATGAAATATCATTCGAGTTATTCGTGAACACGAAATGTGAAAGTGACCGTCGACAATAATATTTACGTTTTCATTCGCGGCAGATGGGCCGTTCAAAGCATACAACCGATAGCGAGCGTCAAGAAATGTTTCGAATGTGGCAGAGAGGTATTTCGATGAATAATATTGCAAAAGAATTGAGGATTTCACGGAAACGCGTACAAAATGCAATAAAAAAAAAACAAAGCGAGCAACTCCCGTAGTTGAAAATAGAGGAAGACCTCGAAAATCGTCGGTGCGTATAGATCGATCACTTTGTCAACGCGTTAAGAAAGACCCTTTCTTAACTGCACTGCATTTGAAATGCCAGATATCAGATGAATATGGCGTTCAATTATCCATGTCGACGGTACGAAGGAGGCTGACCGAAGCAAAATTACATGGGCGCATTGCAAGAAAGAAACCGCACGTATCCAAAAAGAACACATTGAAAAGATTGTCGTTTGCTAAGAGTCACAAAGATAAAGACGATTGCTGGTGATACAATGTGTTATGGTCAGACGAATCCAAGTTTAATCGGTTTTCGTCGGATGGAAAAGTGGATGTGAGACGTCCACCAAACCAAGAAAACAATCCTAGATACACCGTGAAAACTGTAAAACATGGTGGTGGCTGTGTAATGGTCTGGGGATGTTTTTCTTGGTATGGGGTCGGTCCAATATTCCGGATTGAGGGAACTATGAACGCTGTGGAATGTACAAAAACATCCTTCGGAAGGTCATGCTACCTTACGCGAGAAGAGAGATGCCACTAATATAGACATTCATGCAGGACAACGATCCTAAACATACTGCCAAGGTTGTAAAGCAGTTTCTTGAGAAGGAAAAAATTACTCTTTTGGAATGGCCAGCACAATCTCCGGACCTCAATCCCATTGAGAATTTATGGGACACCGTGGATAAGTAAATTGATCGCTCAAAAGCAACAAATCATGACAATCTCTGGCAAGAAATTCAAAAAGCGTGGCACTCTATTTCAGAAGACGACTGTAAACGATTGGTGAATTCCATGGGCAGGAGATGTCGAGCGGTTTTGAAAAATAAAGGTTATCCGACTAAATATTCATTCTTAGACCAAAATTTAACCGTTTTTGTTAAGTTTTTCTGATTATATTTGATTCTTTAATTTAGTGGCTCTATTATTTTAACTGCCGAAAAGAAGGATGGTTTGGACTTTATTTTGTTCATAAGACAACCGTTAAGTTTTTGTTCATGTAATGTGTCTCAACATATAGAAGGTTCTCTTGTACACTTATCTATGGACCAATCATCGATAAAAATGTGTTCAATACTCAGACACTTCCTTGTTGGCACATTTAGTATAGGTGGCTCTATTCTTTTGACTGCCACTGTAGATATACATAAATGTTAATTTTGTTTTGCCTCGTACGCGTTTATTTTGGCAAATAAAATTATTCTACTAACGCAGAAACCTTCTCGGGAGTGCGAGCTACAATTCACCAAATTTTCATCGCAATCAAACAAACAAACAAACATTCTTCCATTTTTGTACATAAGATTTATTTGGATAAGGATTCATACTGAATAAGAGTAAATAGGGTCTCAAGTAACGCTCTTTAATGCGAGTTTAATTAAAGTTTTAATGCGAGTCAACCGTAACAGCTAGAAATGTGCCATCTAGGAGTTTTCTTTAGGATTTTAGAAGCACTACGATTCTCTAGTACATCATTTTGAAGTATCTCTTAAAGTTTGGCGTACGCAAGGCATGTAAATTTATTTTTCGGCGAGTTCCTTGCAAAATAGAGAAGAAGTTAGAACACCGAGAGAAAGATTTCGTAATATTTACTATGTAGATTTATTTGAGGAAAATTTATTCAAATTAATCGAACTATATTTAAATTAATTATATCAGTTTTGAATTAATAAAACTGGTATAGTTCTTTCGAATACGTGCTGCGCGCACTATAAGTATGGATTTGGTCAAAACAAACTGAATGCGGATTAATTCAAATATATATTTTTCAATTCAATCAAATATTGACTAATTCTACTCTTTAATATGTTTCATTTGAATGTACTTTTTATTTGTTTCAACTGTATGTATCGTCTGGAGAAAAGAATCTGCTATTGATATAAAGCATTAAGGGAGCTTTCCAGTGTGACAGCCCGAAAAATCGCTGTTTTTCGCGATTTTTTTTTTAAAGAAAAAATAATCTAATCGGTCTGGTTTTTTTTTGTATATTAATTGGGTATTGAAGAATACAAAACAATTTTTTAAAGATCGATTTATTTATTAATTAATATCTATAAAAATGATGAAACAATTGTTGCAGAAAATGCACTTGGATGTGGTGTCCACGTTGGGGGTCACAATTTTGATCTGAAACAAAAAACACAAAAAGATTATTGATCGGTATATAATTGGCTTCCGTGCTATGGAGGCTTTTTTTTTTGTAAAAATGGCGCCGGTTTGAACAAAAAGTATCGATTTTAGCATTTTTTTTGGCAGTTTTTTTTACAAAAAAATAGGAAGATGTCAAAAAAAAAAGCTTCCATAGCACGATAAACAATGACGTTAAGAATATTGTGTAAAAAATTCAACTCGATAGCTTTAAAACTCTGCCCTCCAAGTTGGACACCGTTTTGAAAAATGCTGTTTCGAGAAAAACGCGTTCAAAGTTGCAAGTGAGGAAATTTTAGGTAAATCGTTTACTTACGGTCAATCAGCGATGCCAGGTCCATACAATATCCCTTCTGCTTCTTCGAAAAGAGTGTATACTATTCGATAAAGCGAAAAAAAAATCGATTTTTGGAAAATTTCACACTGGAAAGCTCCCTTAATACAGTTGGGTAGAATGGAAAATTTTTTCACGTCGACCAAATTGTTTAGTTAATTCAACTAAACATCTCAATGTTGTAATGATAAATTCGTTTGACCAGAAAAATGGATACGTTTTATTTCAATCAAGCGATTTATTAAATGCTACAACATATTTACTAGCTATAAAAATAGATTATCTGGATTTGGTTTCCAGAGTGTCCATCGGCGCGGCAGTCGCTCTTTTAGACATAGATATATGTCTACAGGCGCCTTATAAGATGGTCGCCGGCGACTATGACGCCGAATGTTCAACGCAATAGTGCAGAAACATCGATTAACTACGACAGATTTTGTGGCATAAACATCATAATGGACCAGCAGGACCTGAGTCCAAAATTAAGTGAATGGGGATTAGAAACGCTAATCGAAAGATTTTGAGGTAAGTACGAATTGAGACGTTCCCGCTTTTCTTCCTCACTTTGTCTATACTCGATGTGTTGAGACAATGTATTCGCATTAGCTGCCTCTTGTTACGAGCACGCAAGACAAAGAAGTGTGTGAGAGAGAGAGAGAGTGAAGGAGAGAAAGAGAATAGCATGGGACAAAGATTGTGGATACTTGGCGAACGGCTTTGTTTTGCTTTGTTGTATGCATGTGTGAGCGTGCGTGTGTGCGAATAAGATTCATTGTAAAAATATATTTTGCAAATCTAATCGCGCCATTAATTTCTTTAAATCGTGTTTATATTATATTTTTACTAAATATTACATAAAATAAAATATTTATATAGTCAATCCGTATAAATATTGCGTTGCATTGAATTTTTATTTACTCCAATCGAAACTTGCCAATTTTATGTCAAATGCGAATTTCTTCCAGTCAACTTGGCGTTAAGTCAATTTAAATAAATCTACGATTGACATAATGTCACATTGAATTAAGTAGATTGTCGATTCCTTTAATTCAAACGTATATATTATATGTTTGTGGGAATGAAATGGTTTCTTCCATTTTGATAGACATATTTATTTAACTGAAGAAAATATTTTTTTCGCCACCCGCAAATGCAGGATTTATTCGACTAAAACCTTTCTCTCGGTGAAGAAATTAGCGGATAAATAGACAAACTGACGCGGAAAGTGACTTTGTTTTATACCATGTAGAGATTAGGTATACGCCTCCTAAAAGACACGAACCAACATTTATTTCAATAAAATAGTCATTTTAATAAAAGCCGTTTATACCAATATTCGAATAACGCTTTGTTTAAAACCAAGTACTTGATTAAGACACAATTCGTTTCGGGGCGATGTTGTGTAATTTTCGAACGTGTCCGATTTCATCGAAACAATTTTAATCTCGTACGAACCAATATTATTTCTATCAAATAAATAACGAGAAGTTTTTTCTTTTTTTCTTTGTGGGATTAACACAATGCGTTCATTGTGAACAATATTCGCGCGCTTGGTTTTAGTAAAAAATGCAACGTTCGATCATTCGTCTGCTGGTATATTCGTTTGTAACTCGAGATCCTCTTAAGTACTTGGATCCGACAATTATCTATCCATAGCTTGTGATGCTTGATTGATCGAAGGCCATTTATCAGCGTATTGGAAGCGGAAAGAGTAAAGATAGAATGAAATCATGAGCAACTTTGAGACCCATTTTGATATCGGCGAAGCTGTGGGTGTAACTAAATGTTTATAATAATGACAAGATAATGCCTATGCGAAATATCTGTCTTAACCCTTAGTTGCCTTAGTGCCTATCCCACTGGAGCTTTTCAGATTCCAATAATAACAATTTGTCTAATGAAGAAACTATGAATTTCTTCAAGTTAAAGGGAATTGTATGATAGCTGTTTTAAGGGACGGTATAAGTCAACTTATCAAGATAGAATATTCAGTACGAAATAAAATTGTGGGATGTACAAAAAATGGGAAGAATTTCTATTTGAACTAAGAAAATAATCCTAATTATACATTAAAAGCGAGAAATTTAATGTGTCACTTTTGAAATATGTAAGAAAAAGTAATTACGTCGATAGATGTCCTTTGCAAAAGGGATTTATTGTGAAATGTGAAGTGAAGCATTCGTATGAAGCATTTGTTTAAAGTAAACTCGTTTATTTATTATATATAAAACACTTTTTACAGTTTGTAATGGGAAATTTAATTAACAATGAAATATAAATGAGAATTTATAAAAGATAAATTAATTAACCCGATATGGTTTAGGAACTAACGTTGAATTAAACTGGCGCAACATATGCCCCAGTCGATTAATATTATGAAAAAAAAAAATTTCACATTATGTTTCCCCGTATATAAATATATACAGGGTGGCGCACGCAGTGTATGCACCGTAATAACTTTCAAAGTATGCGTTGCATGAAAAAATGTTAAATACAAAAGTTACATGATTTACAAGAGTGCACTACGTAGTATATGAGTTTTTTTTATAGGTCGGGCGTTTCGAAGATTTGAAAGATAGCTTTTTTTCTTATATGAAGAAAATTGTCTAACTATAAAATGAAATTACTCGTTAGCTATTAGGTTTAGGGTTAATAAAGGTCAGTACTTTTTTACGCGGAATTCGATTTTCTACCAGATTTTGCTATAAAAATATAGGCATTTGTTTAAAAAAGCAAAATTGTCCTTCGCATCTTCGTAACGCCTCATCGACCTATACAAAAAATTAGATGCACTACGTAGTGCACCCTTTTAAATCATGTAACTTTTGTATACAACATTTTTTCGTGCAACGAATATTTTAGAAGTTATAGTGGTGCACGCGATGTTTGGACTACCCTGTATAAATAATAAGTTCTTCTTAACCCTCTATGGGCCTGTGTAACTTTCAGGTCACATTACAAATAATTTCACGTCACAAATAATTCTGGCTTTTTTCATGATAAAAAAGCCAGAATAGATAACTTAAAACAAATATTCGGCCCATCGAGGGTTAAGGAGGTTGGACGTATTGCAGCGTCAAAAATGCATTAAATTTTTTTTTTCTGAAAGTACATGTCTTTCTTGATAAGTGGTTCGAATTTCATGAAATTCTGAGCAGTGGAAATACGTTAAATAATTGTTTAAGTTAGCGTTTCAATTCATTAGAAATTCAAACTTTCTCAGAAAATCGTGTCTCCTGAAAAGTTATGTTTTTTCACCTTTTTGTTGACGTAACTAGTACATACAAACGAAGGATGTGTCGAACCATTTTTTTGAAAAAACAATTCAGACCCGAGAAAAATATATTTGAAGATAAAAAAAAACGTGGTAAAAAATGTCAACAAAATTTCAAAACGATGTCAAAAAATTCTGAAACAAAATATCGAAAAAATGGCTCGACACATTGTTTATAACACTTTAATATACATACACAACAAAAATGGTGAAAATCGGACGTACGGTTCCTGACAAAAGGTACATTGCAAATAGGCATTTTTCGAACCAATATTTTTTTAATTTCAATTAGTCAGAAAATGTTTCTATTTCGAATATCCTCCAAAATCCTCAACAGAATCATCAATAAAGTCTTTCTGAACAAAACTCAAAAAAATCATCGGAAAATATTGAATACTTTTGAAGAAACCTCAATTTGAAGCAAACAAGATCAGCTCAGGGCTTTCAAATATGTTAAACTTCCTTAAATTGTTTTTGCGGTTTATTTAGCATCGCAATATTTGCGACCAATCGAGTATAACATATTATATCTCTCGATTTATGATTGTCTCGAGTGGTACATCGTTTGACATTCGACATGCTCGATTTAAAATCATTTTAACCTCGACCTTGTCAACTCCACACCCAAAGATCGGTATCGACGTATCGCTCGAGTACGTAAACATATTGTAGACTAAATTATTCCAATGTTCTAGCAGCGTACAACAATATAGATTAATGCAATATAGGTATGTATAGAAATATTTATGAAAGACGTCCTTGTTGGCAAATGGTGCGTGCATCAGCGAAGCGTCTCGTCTGTTCCCTTCGAAAATAGGCGCGCTATACATGCCCCACACTTTATTATTAATATTATCATTATTAGTGGCAAAATACGTCCTATATAGCAGTCCGCTCTTTTGTACCGGTTTTTATTTCAGCGGCCACTTATTTGATTCACCAGGCCAGGTAATGACTCGTATTCGTTCGAAACTCACGCATCAACGAAAGTTCCGTACGTCGATATGAACATATACAGCAACCGACTAAACAAATATCCGCCGACAGTCTCGTACTTTGCTCGCGTATTCGCTATAGCTTATTTATTTATTAATATTATTATACCACTCGTGTTATGGCTATCATTTTATTTCTTTCCCTCTTTTCATTCCTAATAATCTTTATCATTAACGGTGTAATCTGCGTGGCGTATCGTCCCGGTACGTGAATCGGTTACTATCTTTCAAAAGAAAATTGGAAATACTTTTGAGAAATGTGGGAATCGTTCGTTTGACGAACGTGCTCAAAGAATCTGTGTCCGGATGAAACGATGGAAACAAAGGTTTGCCAATGTTTTTGTCGAATGAGTGCATCGGTTGCACGGCTTTTGTGTATATACGAGGGTAAAAGGATGCATCGAAACGCGAATTTGTATCTCGCGTATAAATCTCCAATCGTCTAGTCAATCGTTTGGAGAGAATTTTGGGGCTACAAACTGAATGCGCGATTCGTACGATCAAACCATCCGCTCGTCTACACATTTATAAAAGGTCGTACCACTCATTCGTATACAGTGGGTGACCAAATTATTTGGGACAGTCACATTTTTACTTCGACCATTGTCTTCTCTTTTATACGAAATTCGCTCTTTTTGGTCCAAATTCTTTTATCAACTGGCGACTTTGAAATTCCAACAACTGCTATTTTCCGTTGATAATGATTTGTATGCTGGAGAAGAGATTTAATCTCTGATTTGTTTTTGGCAGATTACTGACATTCTTGAGCCATCCTGGAAGTCAAAGATATTAACAAAAATTATTATTATTATTATTACAGTAATTCGATCAATAATTAATTTTTATAATAACAGATTAATAATACTTACGTTTTTTTCTTTAATTTATAGCATAAATATAAAAATAATGAATAATAAGTATTCGGTAATTAAACATTTGTAGAAAACATGTAATGTCCTTTAAAACTCTCAACATCCACTAAAAATTTGAGTTATAGACATAGGCGAAGGTCCATAATAAATTCCAGCAACGCTCATATGCAGTCAAGTGCGTCTAAAGTAAAAAATTGAAAAAGAATGTGATTGTCCTTGATAATTTGGCCAAACACTGTATATATGTTATATGTGTGATAGCTCGTATATCGTCAATATTAAGAAATCTCAAAGCGAATACGAACAACTTGCTTGGACGCGTTCATTTAAAAACAAAAAAAACTATACCGAAAAAGATGAATTTACTGAAGTGAATTAATTAAAATCGAGGATCATTTATCGAAGTGACATGAATTTCTCGCTTGTTAAACTTTTGTTCACCTGTGTGACTGGTGGTTAAGCCGATGTTAAACTTTTTCATTCGAACGGTTATCCCGCCGCTAATATTTTCTTCAATTTATTCAAGCGTATGTTAGAATTTTCGAGAAAACAAGCCAAATTGAAAAATTGCGTAAATGTTACTCGATCTGCACAAGACACGATCAACGAATACTGAATTAATTTCGATAATATTTCAAAAATTGATTACTTATGTGTATGAGTAAGTTTTCCGAGTAACGATTAAAATATGTGTTATGAAGCGATATGTTAGTTACATACTTAAATATAATTGTCCAATAGGTAGTTTTTTAGTTACATTTTTGGCTGGTGAATAAACCGTGGAATACCCACATGGGTCTTCTTTGCTTCAAATTGAGATTTCTTCAAAACTATCCAACATTTTTCGACGATTTTTATTTAGTATTGTTCAGAAAGATTTTATTAATAATTCGATGTAGGGTTTTAGAGGATATTCGAAATAGAAAAATCTTGGGACCAATTGAGAGTCGAAAAACATTGATTCGAAAAATGCCTTTTTTTCAATGAACCGTACGTTTGATTTTGACCATCTTTGTTGTGTGTGTATATTGAAGTGTTTATAAACAATATGTCGAGCCACTTTTTCGATATTTTGTTTCATAATTTTAGGACAGCGTTTTGAAATATTGTACAAAATTTTGACCACGTTTTTTTTACCTTTAAATATATTTTTCTAGAGTCTGAATCGTTTTTTTTTTAAAAGAATGGCTCGACACATCCTTCGTTTGCATGTACTGGTTACGTCAAAAAAATATGCCGATACGATGAGTAGATCTTGAGAAAAGGTACATTGCAGATGAAAAAACATAAATTCTCAGGAGAAACGATTTCCTGAAAAAGTTTGAATTTCCAATGTATTCAAACACTAACTTAAAAAAATTATTTAACGTACTTGCACTACTTAGAATTTCATGAAATTTGAATCACATATCAAGAAAGACTGTCAGAATAAAAAATAAAAAAATGCAATTAACGTGTAATTATTTTCATGACAAATTTCCATATCGAGATGGCTATAGGTAAGAATTGTCACAAAAATCGGTATTTTTTAAAACGGGACTATTGCTCGGTGTACGAATACATGGCGTCTAACACGCTGGGAAGTTTCATACGGCCGTTATGTGATCTATTGTCATTATTCGCCTCTACTTTTGCCCACATCACTCTTTGATTAAGAAACTTTCATTCGCTTTTGTGTATCTTATGGATACATATATGACCGAAGTAGACTCTGGTAGTAGGTAAAGCCCGTACTCGACAAGAGTACCTTGTATTCCCTATACCATTGAAGAATCGGGAGCGTGAGAATCACGATGACCTACCGCGGGGGAATGAACCAACCAACCAGCCAACCAACGACTCAACGAGCGAATAAACAGGCGTCACTGTGCCTATGGCTTCGTGTACAATGGTACAATATAGTGTCGTGCTTTACTATAAAGAACGGGTTCACTTTACCCAAGAATCCAAGAGGTATTCCCGTGCTCCTCCGAGCACCGGAGCATTATGGTCAAGGGCCAATGACGATCATCCTTTTTGCACCAATTGAAAAGTGAAATTAAATTATACGTTAAAAACTATGTATACTGGCAATTAAGAATTATTGTATTACGAGGTCAACGACCATTGGATAATTCTGAATTTTTTGCAGTAATAAATACATTCTCAATCGATCAACATTTTCTTTTCGTACGAGGCCAAGATTACGAAGAAAATGATTTAAGTGACACGATATTGTGGTTTTGATTGGTGCATTTAATACGGAGCGAACGAGACAGCGTAGCTGTAAAAGAAGCAAACAATTTTCGTGAAATAATTCGGGATTGTAGCGGTACACTCGTATATCCTTGCTTCCCTTTCAAGGGAACTGTTTATACAGGGTGAATTTCATAAGGTGTAACAGGCTTTACTCTAAGGTAGATGAGATAATTACAAACAAAAGTTGCAAATATACATTAGTCCCATTTTTAATAGTTTACGAGATATGAATTTTTAAAGTTGGTCCAATCAGAGCGCGCCGAGAAGCGTTGGAACCGCCCACTCCCGTCCTAGCCGTAGAGATAGCACAGTGTAGGGCGTTACATTTGGAGTTGCAAAATTCAGAGCAGTTAATTTTATTTATTATATTATTACGCAGTCATTTTTATGTCTCGGGTATTGGCTGCTAGGGCGGGGAGTGGGCGGCTCCAATACGCCTCGGCGCGCTCTGATTGGACCAACTTCAACAATTTATATCTCGTAAACTATTAGAAATATCCCCAATGTATATTTGCAACTTTTGTTTGTAATGATCCCATCTACCTTAGAACAAAGCCTGTGACACTTTATGAAATTCACCCTGTATAATGAAAGTATCCAAGGATAGCTGCGGTTGAGGTTTGGGGAGCCGTGTGGGAATCGCGAGAGGTTTTATCGTGCCTATCATAGAATTCATAGAATGGTATTACAATCGTGAAAATCTGTGGTATTTAACAGGTTGTCTCCCATACTCCAAGGGCTACATACCTACCGAGTATCGACTTGGAAGCGTACGAGACATCCGGTATGATTGACATGCGATGTGTCAGGCGCACCGGTTTGGGTACGTAGGGCATTATTTTGGACTGCTCTCCTGAACGCACAGCTATGGGAAGAATCGAGGACAAATTTTGTACGGAACTGTTGTATTTTTTACACCGGGCGTAGGGATCTTGGAAAATACGTCGAGTCATCAAACATATAATGAAAGATAAAAAATAAAGGAGCGACTTGAAACTAATCGTACAATGCCGTATTTTCAGTTCTCACAGAAAATAATCGCGAAAACAATTCGACGAATAACACATTTTTAATAAGATAGTTATTAATTTTATAAACGTTGCTCGTGAAAACCGTATCGATGATCGAGGTTTCAGGCAAGTGAGAATCAGAAAGAAAGAGGTACGTAACATTTTAACACAATCTAACATTCTCAGAATTCCTAAGGCAGAATCACTAATTTATGAAAACAAAAATGGCAATAAAAATGGAATACCTATATACGTATTTTAAAAGTCATTTTACGGTCTTCCTATCGTTAGTGCGTTTCCCTTAGATTTGGCTGAAAATTTGCAGAAACGTTCTTTGATGTCATATGCACATGTGTGTAAAATTTCAGGAGCCTTTATCGACTCGAACATCACGATATTTATTCTTGAAAATCGTCATTTTTCGCAATCTCCAATAAGAGCTCGTGTTAAATATCGCAACATTATACAACGAGTATCTCAATTATTTGCTCGATAAAGCCTGTTGAAATTTTGCATACATTTTTATATAAAATCAAACAAGCTTCCATTAGTCTTTATAACAAATCTTTAAAAAAAAATTAATGTTATTGTTTATTATATATAACAAATAAACTTTACGTAGAATCAACTTAAATTTTGACTATGTTGTTCTTTAGTCGATTTGCAACAACTAATTTTAATGAACTTAAACGCTCAGTCCACTTGATCTACAAAATGCTCTACCAAAACAGAAAATTTATATTTGTCTTGTTTAAAACAGAAATGACGCGCGATGCGGTAAAAAAAAAGCAGAAATGAAATAGTGCTCTAGAGAAACCGAATGTACGAGATAGTTAGACGAGAAGGAAGAGAGTAAATTTCTCTCGGTCATCGCCGAACACGCAGTCTTTTCCTACGGAGAGGAATGCACACGTACATATTGTACGTGCAATCATTCCTTGCTAGATTAATACACGCTTGAGAAAGATACTGCAGCTCATTACGTCTTTCTTTCCGACTTTGTCACGCGCGATACGTATCGAGTCTCATCGGGTTTTCCGCTGGAAACTCGTGTGAATCTAAATACAGATTGGTACGAGCATAAGTACCGACACTCGTGGCCTTCGTATTCGCATTTTTCAAGTATTGCCTGTAGACATACTATTCAAGATCAAAGGTGCATCAATGTTGTAGAAAGAAATAAACGAATCTTTTGTATTTTCGTGTGTGCATTACCGCAATATATAAATATATAATAATCATAACTAAAAAAAGGTTTTTTTTATGAGAGGACGAATTTCTTCGAAAGTTTAAGACTTGGAACAAAAGACTTAAAATTTTCTTAATTTATGTGATATTGCCTATAAAAATACGTGGCGATTTTTTTTTTGTAAAAAATGGCACATTTATTGAAAAAACAAAACAAAAAATAGGAATGTACACAGGCACACCAACGCCGAGGTGTGAATACCAAGTGTTGAAATACAGGCATTGTTATTGTTATTGTCATTAATTTTTTATTTCGATTATAAAAAAAAATGATTAGTGAGAAAGTTCAGTTTTCAACAATATTTGTAATATAAATACCTAATAGTAAATATTTCCGGCATAAATATATGGCCACTTTATCTTTTATTTTATAAATTTGTCAACATAATTATAGTTAGTATTTATCACATAACATCACTTTCCGTTCCTTGCAGCACTTAGCTTGACCTCCCTAAAATTAGGCAAAACGTAAAACAAAATAGTTTACGATTTTCGATCAATTTTGCTTGTACATTTATAAATTTAGCACGATTATAAATTTACCACAATAAAATTGAGTTACAGCATCTCTACCAATGTAGAGATCAATTAAAGCCTTAACAGATTAAATAAAAAAGTTCATTATCCTTATCCCCTAAAACCTGTAAAGTTTTACAATTCTATTAGATGATAATTGGCTGGCTGGTCGTTAAACAACGTTTAGGCAAAATAGGGCAAAGAAAGCGTTGGGTTTTTATCCGGCGGCCTATTTATCTCCTGACCTAAGAGATGACAAAGCTGTAAAACGTTACAGAAACGACGTGGTAGGGGCTTATTTTCACGGTCGAGTCGTTATACGATAGAAAGGGGGAGGAGACACTTTCATATTTGGCAAAGATGATTTTTGATCGCGCGGTGAAGCAGCGATGAAGTTTTTGTGGAGCTGCGTTCTGAGAGTGATCAGTTAGGTAAGCAGCCCCAGTTTATATTGATCGTTAGCAAAGTTGTCGGAAATAATATTCGGAGATAATTGCAACATTTTTGGAACTTAGAATTGTTAACGTAACAAATGCGACGCTTTAAAAAAAATTAATAGTTAAAAATGGGAAATGGTACACCGAATTTGCCGGTGTGAATGATTTGTAAAGATTGTTTTTTGAGATGTTTATTTTGCGCTCCAAATTCGAACTAATATTTGTGATAACTTTAATTAATTAACCCATTAACGATCAAGATCATTGATTTTATAACATGTTATTGAATCTAAATTTTATGTATGTAACAAAGTAAGAAATTGATATAAGGTAAGGTCTTATATGATGTCCAGCGGGCTGAAACGGAATTCGGGCTCAAAATTGATACATTTGACGACAAAATTAAATGCTGTGGTTTTTGTACTATTTATGATTTTTTTTGAGACATAAAACGTACGGAAATCTGAATTTTTTTTATTATCGGTGCATAAAATTACTTACGTTTAACAGAAAATTTCTCTAGTCACATATCAATGACTTTTTCTTTCAATGTGGCGGCGAAAATCTAAAAATCTTCTAAAAATAAGTATGATTTAAACTCCTTATGATGAGTTTAAATGACAGCGATATTCGATACATAGTTCAATTACTATAATAGTGGATCAAATATAACCGTCAAAAAAGAGCTCCCTGCAATTCAGTGATTTCTTTGATTTTTAGAATTTTTCGATTATTCACTTTTATGGTTGTTGGTTTATGGCCATTGAAAAAGTCATTAACATCTAAATATATAATTTTTCTTCTAAACTTCGATACTTTTATGCAGCCGTACTTGAAGACAGTTCCAGATTTTTGTGAATGTAATAACGATTTTTTGTCATTTTTTTTCCTACAAAAACCACAATATCTAATTCAATTGTTCACATTTATTTTTGTTTCAGCCCACCGAAAACATAAAAAACTTAATCTTTTATACATTGATTCATGTATTACATACATCAAATTTAGATTTAAAAACGTGTTATAAAATCAACGATCTTGGTCGGTAATGAGTTAAATTTACACTTATAAGTAAATGAAGAAATATATTATTACCGTAGGACATTCAGCATTGTTATTTCGCGACGATCTTCGACTGGAGGTGAAATATAATTACGTATATGCGGTAAAGAAGTTCGCTTTACGAAATTCGTACCGTAAGCGGGTGTCTCGGCAGTGGCAAACGCATATACGCATTTCTCCGAGCCGACAGCGAGTTCGCGCGCATAACTGAGAAATAACTTCCTCGAGACATTACTTGACGGGTGCTCGAACCCCGCTGGGCCGTATGCACACACACTCGCACACGTCCGTTTTGTGTTCCGGGAGAAAAAAAAGAGAGCTCCAAGTCGGTTCGCCTCGTTCGTTGAGTATTTCATGCGCGATTGTACGTACCTCGGGCCACGCACACGCCATTTTGTAACGCGCCGTGACTCTTCTAGGATTATCGTCCGCGTTTGCACAACGACAAGATCCTAGGGAATATCACTTACCTACTGAACGTATAGTATAATCTCGGATCTAGGGATGTACTCTCTAAATCCGAATTAGTCAAATTTCACTAAATTTTAGTCATATTTTACTAATTCATTTAGCGAAAAGTGGGTCAGTAATGATTAGTGAAAAATCACGGATTCGATTAGTAAAAAATGATTAGTATAAAAATTAGTAACATTTGACTACACAATTAGTAGAGAGCACAGCTGATATGTTCATGCACAAGCCGATTGTAATTCCTCGCGTGAATAATATGTAATAATCTCATACGCACCGACAAGAAAATGACGCCTCCGACATCCCAATGGCAGAACAAAGGAAGTATAGGGTCGGGTGTAGGCGCCTGTGATTGGTCGATCGCTGAGCCCTGTACTAATTGATTAGTGATCATGTAATATCACTAATGAATTAGTAAACTGTATTGACTAAATAATAGCCAATCGTATTACTAACTTACTTTAGTAACCCTAATTTACTATTTTTTTACTATTCTATTGGTGAAACGGTGCTTTTATCACTATTTCACCAGTAGAACGTGCATTTACTAAGTAATTGAATTAGTCAATTTTTCACTAATTCAGATTTAGAGAGTACCTATAGATATCTGTGATGCAACAAAATCAACAGGATTGGCGCACATGTGTTGTTTCGCCTTCCCTCTATATCTCTGCGCGCATACCAACCCCCTTTTTAGCACTCTTTCCTCTTTCTTCGCGTCATCTCTCGTAGTTCTCGGTCCATTTAGTCACACACGCGAGTTAACTCGTGATCTTGACCCGTGGAGCACTCGCTGGAACATATTTTCCAAGTCCCGTTGGTGTTATGTTTTATGCATTCCATTTTATATTTTATAAATAGCGGGCGAACATATTTTTAGATATTTACTCAGGGTACAGTAGATTCTTAACGCATGAACGATCTATAGCAAAGAACTGTATCTACTTTCTCAAAGTTCTACGAACAATATTGTCAAACGGCTGGGAAATCATGACTACAGTTACCAACACGATACAATGAGAGATTTAATTCAGAAATGCAGGCAAGTTAATTTAAATAACGACAACTATTGACGCGAAATCCTAAAATAATACCAAACATTGGAAAGTGCAGTAGGTAAAGTAACCATTTTTATTCGGTTTTCCCTTAACCGAAGATTAGAAGATGAAGTGGCCGGCTAGACTGGACGAATGTCGTAGCACGAACGTACAAACTCGATTGCGACGACTGCGGGATATACCGGCTGCTCTCATGTGTGTTACCACTTTCCTTCTTCGGCCAATTCCGTGCCTCTTTCAGGAGATTACTTTTTATTCATCATCATTCTGCGTAAGCCAATGCCCCAAGATAAAAGGCTCGAATCCAAGCCGTATGAAGCAACATTATGCGCTGGTAGGCCGTATACATGGAAAATGTGCATCAATAGCTCCAGTGAGGGTTCTATACGCATGACGTATACGCGTACGCGTACGTGAGTGGCGTACCACCGGTCATAAGCTCCGCTTCGCTGTGTACCTCGATTCCACGTTGAGTCCGTCTCCGTCTCCAGCTTGCGTGCCGCTACGTGGTCACGCGTTGTCAATGCCAAGGCCTTCTCCATACATTCCCACTCGCATCGCCTTCGACGGAAAGAAACACCAATTGTCAGAAGCGGATCACATGGTAACATCTTCGAAGCAATAAGCGCGAAGGTACGACGACAGTGAGCCTTGGATCGTCTCGGGTCGATGGGAATCGGTACGCGCACCAGTGAAGCCGGAGGCACATCCTAATATATCTTCTTTCCGAGTCTCTACCGTTTCGCCAAGAATATTATTCCAGGAAATGCAGCATCTCGAGCGTGTAAGAAAGCGAGGTATCTCAGAATACACAAGAGGTCCGCGCTGCTGAATAACTTTCAATATCCAGAGAACCGGGCAAGTTCCCGATATCCTCTTGAAAAGGAACGGGCCAACTCATTTCCCGATTCATACCTCTTTGGAACGCGTTGAATGGAAGACTATGAATGAATGCGAAAGCATAGAACCAGGTAAGAGGCATGGAACATTTAGATTTATAGATTGGGCGAAATTTATAGATTTGTCGATTCTGGAAAAACTTGGTATTCAATAGCTAACTAATTGGATTCCGGGGACTGCTGTTGGCTCCCTAATCAGTTCGCAGTTATGACAATCGCAAACGAATAAGAACTGGATTCGAGACTTTCACGGTTAGGAAATAATTTCTCTACTCCCTCGATAACACAAACTAACCTAACTAACCGTTATCTTTTGGTCCGAAACATCCGCGTACGGTTATGGTTTCATTCCCGTAGGGACCACTGGATTGTGGGTCAGGCCCATTAGAAGGATATCAAGTGATTAGCTGGTCGATAGGCATTATGAATGATTCGAGTATTACCAACGGAACGTCGTATCCACCAGTCCCAATAAGAACCAGAGTTTAAGAATCTCACGGCTCCGCAATACTCGAGTGGAGGATTCGATACTGAATGATCTTTCTGCTGAGTTGGATTTTCGACCTATTAAAACTGACAACGAAGGAGGACAGTCGCCTACGAGAATACACTCCGAGTAAAATGGAATCAAATATCAATCACAGGTGATTTAAGAATGTAGATACCACTCTCGGGTAAGTGCGGCTCTGCGAGGCACGATACGATCGACTATCTTCTCGTACTGAGAATAAAAAATGTCGCTGGATATCGGGAATAGCCAGTGCATGCTTCCCGCATTCTTGATTCATGGAGACGTCCAATGGCACGTGATCCGTAAGTCAAGCAATCGTTCCGAACGAAGATACGGCTAGGAGAAAATACATCAATGTATTCATATCGGTATAAATTGACGACACATCGAGCACGATAGAAAGGAAAACATGACTTTGTAGCATAATGGAATCGAAGCTTACATCTTCCTTGGAATGTATATTGTGAACTTTTTCAAAAGCTCGTTCGAACGACGCTTTCCTCCATGGACGTTTGAAAAAAAAAACGAATATACATAAACTATTTACAGGAGATAGAGAACAAATATTGTCGACTGGACACAAACTGCATAAGAGCCCAATGGACTGCATTGTCAAGACGTATGGGTATAAACCCTATACTTGGGTGTACGTGATCCGTGTGCTCGAACAGGATCGTCTAGAGAGCTCGATTCACTACGGTCTGCGAGCCGACACGATCGAAAATGCTGACGAATAGAATGAACCAACGAGTGCCAAGAACCGGGTACACCGGAACTGCCAATTTTCTATCACCAATACTCTCGAGGATTCCAGGCACTCGAACGTTTAAATACTCGGGTAATGGTCTCGAACATTGGCAAACGAGCATGGTCTATTCTCTTCTGTTTCAAATTTCGTATCTGTAATGCTTTTTTGTTCGTTGGTTGTTTTTTCGTGCTTCTCAAGTGAGATGATCTTAAGACGAAAGCTTCGTGCTACTTGGCCCTTTCTGCTTTGGGGATTCTTCGTTACTTATTATAGACTTTTGGAACCTTGGACGTAGTTCTTAAAGGCAATCACGGAGTTTCCGAACAGTAAGTATTTACATTTCTGTGTAGAAATAGTAACACAAGCGACGTCGACTAGAGCAAGCGTCGGATGAACGGAGAAGACCTACATTTTAACAAGAAATTAATAACTTTTTATTCAAGAGAGCTTGATATTAATTTGTAATTACTCATATCATGAGACATTTCTTGGTTGTCCTATACTTTGTTGTTTAGAAAGAATCCTACCATTTTACAAATTTTCTTTTTATTAAAATTTAAGGGGTGGATCTTTGAGAAAAAGTGATTTTTAATATTAATCTTAAAGAATTTTGACGAATTTATTCATTTTGTTAAAAATAAATAACATATTCGTAAAGAACATTCTTTCAAAATCACTCCTGACTTTTTAACATTGGTGTATTTTTTGGGAAGATAAAGACCTGGGAATGTAGTCACGACGTCCAACACGGCAGAAATTAGAACCCATGTTGACAGGCAACCATTTGAACTAGTCTTCAAATTTTTACTGAGGCTTTACTGTCAGTAGGACTGTCGATCATGAAAATTTCAAGACGATTGAAAAGCTTTCACTTTTCAGGTTAGAATGACTTTTAAAGTCATCTATAAAACTATTTAAAAAAACCGTTTCTCCATACTTTCTTTGTGCCAAAACTAGCGACCATAATGCACCTTTTCGTTTTTTGATTTCTCTTCAGCTATGGCCGGAGGCAAACAATTTGGAGGAAAATGCAATTTTCCTGAGTGAATTGTAAAATCATTTTTTCATATTGGTGTGAATACCACGGTTCTCTGAAACTTACGTACTTACGTGGTCTTATGCTCTGCAGCGAGTATTCGGATCTTTAATGGTAAACCGTGGTTCTTTAGCCATCATTACCTACCGCATCGAACATTACGGAAGGAACGCGCGATGTTTCGTTGTGGCCAAAATCTCTTTATGGAACAGCCGCGAGGCGATCGAGCAACGACGAGTAATTGTGGAGAAAAAGGAAGTAATACAATTTTCGAGATGTAGAGCACGCTCGTGGTATATGTATAACTCAGTGAGACATACGGGTGTACAGATACGAAGAACCAAAACTACATATCTACGTCCTGGTTTGACGAGCGTGGGTCGATTGCTTCAAGATCACTTGGTTTTTTATTTTTAACGAAACGCGAATGCATCTCCTCCCATTTTATCATTATCCTCGTGATTAACGACATCCGACTTTCACTCCGCGGCCCAAATTCAAAATCACTATTATTTCAACGTTTTACGTGCCACCAAGCTCGCGTCCGCCCCGAAGTTTCATACCAATTGGTATAAATAATAGATTGATCGAGGACTGGTTTTTATTTTCCGGGTTGACTCCTACATACGTTTTTACTTAAAAGGTTAAGGTAGTTCTGTCGTTGCAGTACTTTCGTTAGATTGTATTGAAAATTTGCAGAAACGTTGTTTAACGTCATATGTGCATGTGTGTACAATTTCAGGGGTCTTTATCGATTCAAAAATCACGATATTTATTGTTGAAAATCGCGTCATTTTTCGCAATCTCCTATAAGAGCCCGTGTTAAATATCGCAACATTATACAATGAATATCTTGCTGATATTGTATTTGCTTGATAAAGCCCGTTTTGATACGTCTTCGTCGTCATTCCCGAATTATGCTACCAATCACCCCGCTATCACCATTGAACAGCCCGTCGCCAACTATTAAATACGTGTTTCGCTGTTTCTTATTCATTCGATTTCTGTTTCATTACTTGCGATTATATCGCGACCTATTACAAAAAACAAAAAATGTTTCGGACAAATCATACGTGGTTTTCGACGTAGAATCCAAATCTGCGATAAAAAGTAGGGATTCCTATTTAAGATATCAAAGTTGCCCCCCGCCCCGCCGACAGGGAGCACGGGGGTGGGTATAATTGAGCATGAACGGATGCCCCCCTCAGCGACATTAAAGTTTCGATTCGACGAATTTTCTGTACGATGCGTATTTTTCAAGATATTTCAAAGTTTCAGGTTACGTGAATCACCCTGTATATTAAACGTTAAGTAGAATTAATTTGAATTTTGAATACAGTAGAACCTCGGTTATCCGAACCTCGATCATCCGAACCCTCAATTATCCGAACCTCGATCATCCGAACGATGGCTTAGTTTATCCGAACGCTCAATTATCCGAACGTTGGCGTGAAAGATACATTGTTGCTTACTGCCACCGCCGTGAGCAATAATGTGTCTTTGCGAGAATCAATACAAAAATAACGATTTCACAAAAAAATATTCAAAAAAGCATTCGACTTTTTTCAGGTGTTTAAAATACATATAGACTTATATATCCCTTGAATGGCTAACTTTATCAAAAAAGTATAAGAGGGATTTTTTGTAGAGCATTCAATTCTGCATAAGAATCTGCCGGCAGCTTATTTGTGGAATATGCCATGACCGTGTTATAAAATTCCGACAGAAATTTTTTTTCCCTGTGTTATTTAAATGGGAAATAAAGATGTGTTTAAGCGACCTCTAAATATTAATATTTTGAGCTAAAATTTATACAGGCTTCTTTTTTACCATTTAATAAGTTTAAAGCCTGTTAGTAGGAAGAAAAGAAAAGTTGCCCAAAAATGGCACAGTCTAATATATATATATATATATATATATATATATATATATATCATCCCAACGTTAATACGTATGTCAAATTTTAATTAATTTGTATGTACTGTTTTTATGTGATAAAGTGTTGTTTATGATCTCGTCCCAAAAACCCACGTTTCGATTATCCGAACTTTTGATTATTTGAACTAGCCTCGGTCCCAATTGGTTCGGATGATCGAGGTTCTACTGTATATGGTTCGTTAGTTGATTTGCAATAACATTTTTTAATGAATTTAAACGCTCAGTCCATTTGGAATGTGAGAAGAAAACGAGAATACAATTTCAAACCCCTCTTCCCGATACGACATGAAGTTCCTATCTATACTCTTTCGCAAATCTTAAGATTGCAATTTCTCTAATTTATAATTTTGTCGATTTTTACACGAAAACGCTAAAAATGGACACAACGTCACAAACTCGGTCTCGTTTTCAATAGAAAGAATAAAAACTCGTGACAGTACTGCTCCGATATTGGCGGAATTCGTGGACATCCGCGGGGAACTCCGCGTGTAAAGTCAACCCACGATTTTCGGCTTTCCGTATTCTGCACGTGTACACCAACGAAATCGTATTTCGAGCGAACTAAATGTTGTTTCGTAGAAGGGTGCATGTCTTGCAGTTCGTCCGGGGCTTCGACTCTCTATCTCAAAAACTAAAAAAGATACCAGCCGAGAAATTCGAAAATGACTGAACAATTCCCGATTGTCTTATTACAGTTAATGTGACGATGAGGCATGAAGGCAAAGTCCAAGCAGAATTGTAAAAATTAAGCCCAAATACTACAAAGAGATATTCAACACAAGTGGCAGATGCAGGCGTCTAACGAGCATGGATCAAGGATCTATGGGTGGGAATTTTTATTTAATGGAATTTTAATGTATACTCTCTAAATCTGAATTAGTGAAATTTTACTAAATTTTAGTCATATTTTACTAATTCATTTAGCGAAAAGTGGGTCAATAATGATTGGTGAAAAAACACTAATTCGATTAGTAAAAAAAGATTACTATAAAAATTAGTAACATTTGACTACACAATTAATAGTCAGCTCAGCTGATATGTTCATGCACCAGCCGATTGTAATTCTTCGCGTGAGTAATATGTAATAATCTCATACGTACGGACAAGAAAACGAAACGTTCATACACTTTTTGCTTTTCCCCTTAAAACTTTTATAAAATAAGATTTGACGTTTCGCACTGCATATGAACTCACTGACACGAGAAAATGACGCCTCCGACATCACAATAGCAGAACAAAGGAAGTATCGCGTCGGGTGCAGGCGCCTGTGATTGGTCAATCACTGAGCCCTGTACTAATTGATTAGTGATCATGTAATATCACTAATGAATTAGTAAACTGTATTGACTAAATAATAGCCAATCGTATTACTAACTTGCTTTAGTAACCCCAATTTACTATTTTTTTACTATTCTATCGGTGAAACGGTGCGTTTATCACTATTTCACCAGAAGAACGTCCATTTACTAATTGAATTAGTCAATTTTTCACTAATTCAGATTTAGAGAGTACGATTACACGATTTACATTTTAACGAAAATAAGTGGGGCGGTGTTGGACATGTCCTATTTTTTTGATAGCCAATAAATTGCAAGTTAAACGACTCTTAATCGATTGTACATTATGTTGATTTCAGAGGAGTTTCCTTTGTGTGGAAAATAAGGCAACTACATATCTATACGGAATCGTATATTAGCTTCGTATAAACTGAAGTAAGTGATCGCTTCCATGAAGCGTGCTTCATTAAAAAGCTATTAAATGCTACGAGAATCGTGATGCAGTCCAGCCCCATAACAAAACGCACGAGTGTAACCGTCAGAGTTGTTTTCTCTCTTGCCCACTGGGCACTGCTTTCTTCAAATTCATATAACTTTCGGTTATTTTCGGAAGCGAATTATGCGGCTTTACGTATGTATTTTCGAAAAACTATTCCTACTCCTCGCGTAAAGGCGAAAGAGAGAAAATAATTTTCGATATTTAGAGTATAATACTGAAATCTTGAGTGCGTTTATGGTCGTGTGTAGCACTAAATTAATATAATCGCGTACACTGTAGGCTTTTTACAAAATTGCCAAGCCAGCCACGGAACCTCGCGACGCACTTGGTAAGCCCCTTAGTCACACTATGCGTTTTAACCGGAAAGCTGCCGCCTAAACAATTAACGTATCAACACGAGTGGGAACAATTTTTTGTCAATGATTTGTACATTGAAAGCAGAAAAATTGTTACATGAGCCAATAGTGCGCATTTATTGGGTGTATTCATATTTTTTGGAGTGAGAATCGAGTAATCGATTTGGACAATTCTATACAAACATCTGAAATTCTGAAAATAATTTTTTGTATAAATACTCTCTGATGTCAAGAAACGTATTCGATGAATTAGTGAAAATTTTGATACCGCACATTCCGAAAAAGACCGTATAATTCGGAAGATCTATAGGCAAGTGCAAATGAAAGATTGATAATAACTCTCGGATAAAAATGAATTGATTTGAGAAAAACGCTTGCGACACAACCAGACATTATCAATGTGACACTAGGCTAAGACTGAATGTATTTTGTCACGTATCCGGCGGTACGATGCGGTAAGTGTGGCAAATGGGGCAGAGGCAACACCCTACTACTGTGGCATCCCTCATTTGAACCTACCTAATACGTCATCACAAACCGGATGATCGCATTCGTCATAACCGTGTCGGCAAAAACGCATCCCGAGTTGACATTTGTTGGGGAATCGAGAATAAGCGGCATTGAGCGGAGTGGTGAGGATCGATGCAAGGGTCCAATGTATACTAGACCCTCCAAAATGGCAGAAACTTTACATTTGGATTGAGCTGAGGGTACGGGAAGACTCATGGACTCTCCCATAACTGAATCGCCAGGCAGAGTTGGTATCGAGAGCGAGCTCACTGAGGACGCATTTTTCAAACCTGGCATGGAGAGCCGAGTCCCAGAGGGTCCGTGATGCTCCCAGATTCCAGCCGGAGGGTACGTTGGCATTGAGCGAAGGCGCTACAAAGGAAATAGGCTCTAGGAGATTAGGACGAGCTGTACAAATCTCGATTCGGAATAGTGTCCCGAATGAAATATGTACTGCTCTTCTCAATCTCCTAGAGCCTATTTCCTTTGTAGTGAACAAGCCGCCAGCCTCCGCTCAATGCCGACGGATCCTCCGCCTTGAATCTGGGGGCATCACGGACCCTCTAGGGCTCCGCTCTCAATTCCAAGTTCGAAAAATGCGCTCTCCGTAACCCCGTTGTCAATACCAACTCTACCTGGCAAAGCAGTTATGGAAGGGTCCATGAACCATCCAGCACCCTCCGCTCAATCAGAATGTAAAGTTTCTGCCATTTTGAAGGGTCTACGAAGGTGGCGTATATATTGTCTAGTATACGTTGGATACTCACCTCGATCTTCACCACTCAACTCGATGCCGTCTATTCTCGATCTCTGAAAAAAAGTAAATGATTTGGTACGAAAATCAAAATTCTACAATAATTCTATACACAATTGATTGTCGTTCGCAATACTTGGCGACGAAGTTACTAAAGATTAATAAAATCAGTAGCGCGCTTACAAAATGGAATACGCATCTGGACTTTTTCTCACAGAAACGTACTCGACGAAGGGGTAACCAGATCCGACGTTTGAACAGCGTCGAACTAACGTCGAACTTTGACTGGCCAAGTTGGAAACTTCGTTGTACCCACTTTCTTCCATTTCTTTCGCAACAAATTTCAACGGAAGGGATATCTTCGAATGAGACTTATTTATAACGATACAGGACAGACATCGACGAAGTTTATGAGAATTACAGGATATTGTTATTAACTCATTTCCCGCATTATAAAAATATTTTATGTTATTCAGTTGCTGTTACATTGTTAAAAATCGTTTTAAACATTAATGTTGTGCACAGTGTAATTAAAAATAAATTTAGAGCATTGTTCAAGCGATATCTAGTAATTTAGTATGAGAAGTATTTACAATCCCATAAGTCCACCGCGAGTCGTACTATGGAACAAGGGCAGAGAACGATTATAGTTAAAAAGTACATAAGGCGTTCCCGACACGAGCCGATCCTATTGGCTTATGGCAAAAGAAGGTACAGCGCCTCTCGTGGCGACAGGCGAAGGAGATGGATGATATTTTTATGTCAGCTTTTAGAAGACTTATAAGAAAAGTTTATATAAATAAAAATATTATGCGTCAAAAAAAGCAAAATTATTTGTAAATACGGAGGAAGTACAAAACTGAAGGTAAGTAAAGTTTTCTTCTGTAATTATTAAATGTCACTGCGTCATTGTTAGTTATGTAAATGTAAACGTTAGACCAAGTGATAATATGTACTTATCAAATTAAAACTTAAACGATATATCAATGTTTTTATAGTTTCATAATTTTAATGTAAATACACAAGTATAATGCATTGACAATATTGATGGTGAGTAAACGTTAGGTTAGTGTATCTTACTGAATTCTCTGTACAGCAGTAATCCACTTTTTCTTTTGATCTTTTTTGTAAGCAACTTTGGGAAATTTGTAAAATTTACACTAACTATTTTTAAATGAATGTTTACAATTAAATACACAAGAGCTATGCACCATTGTCAAAATCAACAATAATATTGAATATTTAAATGACTTTACGACACAGATATCCACAATAATAGCAGACCCTTCCACACACTTGGCCTCGAAACTTTTTGGCCACCATGAAAGCCTCGATCGCCCTGCTTACCGCCTCTACCATTCTGCAATCGGCGAATAAAATATTTGTCAGAAAGGCTAGTGTATTCTTATGCAACTGAAACACTCGTCCAGACTTTTTCCCATGGCTAACAAAAAGTAAAAATGGAAGAAATCCAAATGCCGAAGAAAATGAACCCTCGTACATCGTCTGGAACGTCGCTTGCACGTAGCCAATTTCGGAGGTAACACCCCGTTACCAGATAACGAAACTCCTCAAGCCCCAGCCAACGCTCGCAGGCATACGGCAGTTTCAGCCCAGCGCCGAGCTGTGGACTTTCCTCGGAAGCGGATCTCGTTGGAAATTGTTTGCTCCGCGCAAAGAGAGAACGAGAGTGGGATGGTGGCGGAGATCGAGTGAGAAATGGAGCGAGCAAGAGAGAGATCGAGAAGTGCACGAAGCGTCGTGATGAGCCGGTGAAACGGACGACGCGAGCTTTATGGACGAGTCTTCTTTACTCTCACGTTGGCTCGTAGTAAGTTTGAGTTTACCCATTTTCCAGATGACCCTCCGGGAGAACGAGACTCTTGGACTCGGCTGTTTGCAACGGAGCGAGCGCTCTTCGAGGTAAAAACTGTCCCTGCTTGAGAGACTCGAGCGGCGGAAGTAGGTACAATAATTCGCGGAATTGTAAATGAGGAATGGTAAAGCCGTTCTATTTTTTTAATCGTGTAGATGAGAGAAAAAGCAACTCAAATTGGATTTTGTTTCATTCAATCTTGAAATTGTGAAAACGAAGTGGGACAAGATTACAGCTGGTAATTTAATGAATCAGAGTTTTCGACCAAGCCTTGAAACGGGTTCCTCCAAAGAATTCGAATAAATTCTTTTATAAAAACTTTGCTTCGTGAGACCTGGAACAAATAACGCGCATAGTTGGTTTTATTAACTTGTGTGCGAGATATGGCAAACAACTCCAACCCTTGATCGACATTTTGTAACTTTCTCGAGTCCTCGTTACCTACAAACTTGGATAACCTGAGGAATGGATGAAAGCTCGTGGGAAAATTAGATCGTCAGAGACATTCGATAATTATTCGAGTAAAGTGTAAAAGCCTCGTCGAATTAGCGTTTGTTAAGAAACGTGGTTTACACATGAAAGAAAATAACTCGAACGGAGCGACAACGAGACAAGTCCGTATGAACTAACGGTAGGTAAAAAATTCACGATTGCACTCGTGCAATCGTGGAAGGAAGAGCGGCGAGTTGAAAATTCTTCGGGTATCCAGTTATCGTTGGACAGACCGTGGGTCTAGACAAATAAATTTTCAATGTATTCTCGTCGCAGTGCGTGCGCGAGTGTGTATTTGTGGGAGGTGGAATAGGCCAAAGGCCTATAAACCTTGCGAATGTATCGACCAGTCTGTTTTCCTCCCTCTTTTTTCATCTAGTTTCTTGGCTGGTTTCTCTTCTGAAATTTAAAATATCGGAAGTAGGTACCTACCGCGTATCCGCTCGGTATGGGAACGCTCGCCTGGGTCTCGTTTTACTTCAACCAACTCTTCACGACTTGCCACGATATTGCGAAAGTTAATCAACTTTATACATTTCCATTTATTTATTTCAACGTCCTTTTATTACTTTCCAGAATGAAACTGTACGAGTATGAATACGCACTGCGTCTAGAATTGTAAGCTTGGAATATGGGACAAGTACGATCTACGCGAATGGAAAAAGTAACACAATTCGATTAAGACGGTGTAGAAGGTTCGTTGTGCAAGGTCAAATTTAAATCGATCGGAGGTAATGATAAATGAAACGTGAGAATCGATGATGGAAATAATTATTGCGCTTTTGATCTAGGATCGTGTCCGCAGAGTCGAACCCACACGAGCAGCGAGCAAGCGTCCTACGTTTTTCTAAATCTGCTGGCATTAACCTCGCGGTAATTTCTTGATCGCTACAACGAATATCCATACTTTCAGGTTGGCACGCGCGTCGTCTCCTTAAAGGTGTGAAGGCAGAGAAAAAAAAGTCGAATGGTTCGTCTAGGACGCGGTCCTTTTAAATCGATCTAAGGAGCGTCGTCATTGATAACCGTAGATGCGTTAAGGTGGCAGAGACCTCGTGGATTTTTCTCACTTCCATATCGATTCTCACGAAGGCGATAAGCAATAATATACGAGTCATCGATCAGAGGTAAATGATACGGATGTACGGTTTAATTGTAAGTACTTGCGTAGAGATTTTTACAGAAAATCCTCGAAAGTTGGAGTTATTGTCGCGAAGCCCGAAGGTCAGGCAACGTGCTTTTCGAGGTGAGACGATCATTCGACGCCGAAGGTCTCTCGATCATTGAAATTATTCATCAGCTAGGATGTCTTTTTCAAAGACACATCGGCTGTACGGTTTACAATTTCTTCATAGTATAAAACAAAGTTGGTTTCCACGCAATGGATTTTGATGCGGTTTTCACCATCATTTAGATCATTATTCATGGAACGTTTATACAGTTGTGGGCAAACGTTTCGGGCCAAACAATGTATCGTTAATAATTGTTGTATGAATAAGAATGAAAAAAAACGAAATATTGTCATTTAACCTGAATCAATTATATTGTCCAACTAAACAACTTACAATTTTTGTTAACAAAATAATATGAAATTATAAGAAAAAATATGAAATTCATGTGATCAAAAGTTTTGGGCCAAACAAACTTATGAAAAATAAAGCATAAAAATAGCAACCAAAGGTTTTTTTAACGCGTCATAAGGTCGAATAATATTAATATTTTGTTGACATTCTATTCGAAGCTATGACAGAGGCACATCGCCGAGGAATTGATTCTATTAATGCATTAATCCTTGTGTGATCAATTGTTCACTATTCCTCTTGCACTTTGTCCTAAAAATCGTTTTTATTTGAACAATTAGTAGCTCCTACTTTTACTTTTAGCTCTTCCCATCAATGTTCAATAGGATTTAAGTCAGGAGATTGACTTGGTCACTCGAGAATACGAATTTTTTTTGTGTTGATAAAATCTTGAACAAGTCCAGATCGACGTTTGGGGTCATTGTCTCGTTGGAAAATCCATCCTCGAGGCATATTTTCACGCGCATAGGGAAGCAAGTATTTATACACGACTTTGTACATAATGCCTTCTATTCTTACTAAAGGGCCGTGGCCTTTATACGAGGAACCTCCCCACGCTATGATATTACCGCCTCTTATGGTTTACAGTCCGCATTTGATATCTAGAACATCTGGCATTTTTTTGGTTGTCGAATATTTCGTCGAACTTTCCGTCATTTCCACAAAGATTAATTTTTGTTTCATTTGATTTTTGTTTCATCTCAATTCATATAAAAACTATTGGTGAAAATTAGTTTGGTCCTAAACTTTTGCACGCAAGTGTATGTATAATAAAATCTATTTACGTTTTTGTAGGTAGAAAACAATAATATTTTGCAAGCTAGTCACCGAAAAATGCTTCAAAATGATGTACTAGAGAATCGTAGTGCTTCTAAAATCCTAAAGAAAATTCAGAGACGGCACATCTCTAGCTGTTACGCCTGTCTCGCAGTAACTATTTCTTTCATTAAAACTTTAATTAAAAACAGCTTTTCTCGCGACGCCATTTACTCGCAGCATTCAGTATGAATCCTTGTCCAAATAAATATGAAAGTATTCTGGGACATTTAATGGAGATTATAATTGTCCTTTACAGTATATCATTCTGATACATGCTTTAGAAGAAATCACACGTTAAGGCAACCGAAAAGATAATTCACGGACCCGGCGAGCTTAGACCTAAGCGTTGAGTGTTTTTCCCATGGAAAAGCACGCTATATACTGTTCGTATTGTATAAAGAAAAGATAAATACAAACATTATTTACAAAAAAATTCTATAATCAAAGACACTAAATTCACATTTTTCACTTCTTTTTTTTATAAAGTACACCCGTGCAAAATCGGGACTGGTTGCTTGCTACTACTATATTCAAAAAAGTAACAATTCCTTTAGCTGGCTTGAAAAAAAAATCCATTAAAATCCTTTATTACAATCCCAGTTTCATTTATACCAATAATAGTTTATGTAGTATCGATCGCTGATCTAATAATTAATTATAAAAATGATCGTGGACCAGGTTAATTATTTCCACGTTCGTCAATCATAGAGCGGGGTATCGACCCAGGGGTACCTGCAACGCGTGCGCGATGCGTCTTTTACTACTGTTATGTCTTAGTAACATCACTATTGCCCTATTTTTGACCTTAGCAAAACTAATGAGTTTTGGGAAACGGGCTAATGGAGTTTGATACGATAAATAATGTAGAACAAAGAAAGTAACTGGTGAAACGGAGTTTGTTTATTGAGTAAGGAAAGGCAACCTGTGAGTTCGGGGTGGACCTCGCAACTCGATGGATGATGAAGGAATTATAGAGCTCGCTCTAGTCCTCGCAACTCATATTTGCGAATGGGAGAATTATCGAACTCGCGGTGGACCTCGAAATTCAATAGGTTGTGTAGGATGATCGAATTCGGGATGGACCTCGCAATTCAATAAGATGTTTGGAAGGATGATCGATCTCAGGGTGGACCTCGCAGTTCAATAAGATGTTTGGAAGGATGATCGATCGAACTCGGGGTGGACCTCGCAGTTCAATAAGATGAAAGAATTAGTTAGTGACTTACTCTTTTCTACTTCTTCCTTGTTGAATTTGAGAGTTGGAAAGGCAGTACAGAACTTCTGCTCTGTCCAGAAGTTGTACAACTTTACTGACTTAAGAGGACTTTACAAAGACTTTGATTGTTGACCAAGAACTGTTCTTTAAGCTAAATTTTGGGCCTTATATACTAGTCTATCAACTATTGTTGTCTATTCGGTAGGGGTTGGAGAGGGTAACTTACATATCCCTTATTGGTCCAGAATTTTCATCGTTTCCCATTCCTTACTTTTCCGAACCGAAGGAAAATTTGTTCTTATCGCTTGGCCCCACTTTTGAGCCCGGGCGTCTCTTCTCACTGCATTCACCCCCGATTTAGGGTTGCGCCATGCGTTGCCACAAGGAGGGATGCTCGTCCTTAAGACGCGGTGGTGTTGGTGTTACGGGGATGTAACACTACGCTTCGACTTGTCGTCGAGTTCCGAACCGTAGTCGTGAATTTCAGCCGTATCCAGAAGTAAATACGCACAGTATCACCTCGATATTACGCGGCAATTCCGCAAAAATTGCATGTATCTTGTTTGATCATCGTCGCCTAGTAGGTACTAGAGCTTTGATACGATACGTAGATTCGTGTAAGAATGTTCATACATCGGGCCCACATGCAATTATTTCAGCTACCGTTGTCCGGGATATTAGGCAACTATCTGGACATAGAAAATAATTAAGTAATTGGCGGCGATTCAACCAAAACGTTTTTTGTTTTATTTGCCTTGCGCCGGAAATTGACAGAGATATTAATTTGTAAAGGTTAAGCAATAGCATAGGGTTGCAGTTGAATGATAAAGAAAATTAATTTCTCTTATTGCGTTGCCTCGTCGTTCCTTCATTAATAATTAGTTTCTCGAGAGTTAGAAAAAAGACAAGAATCCATCCAGAAAAAGAAAGTCCTGAGTGGACCTTGATTCAACCCTCAATTCCAGCAGAATGTATCGATATGGAATTGGATTGCATCGTTGGCTCATAACTCATAATTTAAAACCATGCGAATTAATATCTCGTTCAATTTGAATAGCAGGAAATTGAAACAAACAATACGAGAACCACCCAGGTATTTTATGCGTCCAGATGGTTGCCTAACATCCTGTATATATAGCGGGCACATTCCGGTATAGATTGATTTGCTTATGTATAGTGTACATGCCGAGGCCCGACACTTGGCCTAATTGTAAATGCAGATCGCGGTTTAGAACGTATCGGACAACGTCGACTCGTGCCAAGTCTCTATACACATGGACCGAAAAAACTCTGTCGTCTCTAATTTGCCCATTGTCGCCGGCGACAATAGCCGAGTCGAACCATTTATAATACGAGCACTTGCCACACAAGAGCTGCAGTGCCTGCCTTCCTTGCTTAATGTTTATCAATGGTTGCCTTAAAAAAAAGTGTAAATATATTAAAATAAAGATAATTTCAGACAATATTTCAAACTAAATGATAAAATGTATGATCCGTATTATCATTATTAGCACTCTGAAATATGGTTTCCTTTGAGTAGAGTTTAAATGACTATTCTTATAATTTGAGATATTATAGTTATTTGTTTAAATTTTTTTGCATTGCTTTTAGTGATAAGCAGGAGGTAGCACACGCGGTTTAGAATTGTTCCTGTAATGTTTTATGATTTTTTCCAAATTTTGTTACCTATCCGAAAAAAGTTATGAATTTTGAAAAAAAAAACGTTTCTCTTTTCTCAGCCATTTTCAAAACACTCCTAACTCTAACTAATCAAACAGTTTCTCCTTGTCGCCCAATGATGAACGCAACTGGACCCAATGCAGCGAACTTGTACGCTCGATTTTTCTCTATTTTCGCGTGATCGGAAAAAGAAGAGGGTTAATTTTTTTCGCAGGTCGAAAGCTGACAATTCCGTATTATCAAAAATATCGGATATTGCGAAGAAAAAGAGGCAACGCCACAGATTTGGCTGAAAATGGTCCGTTTCTTCAGCCCGAATTTTTATCAAAGATAATGAATTTAACGAAATTCACCATTTAAAACAAAATATACATGTGCTAGGAAAGACAACGTGACATTTTACTCGAATGCCATTATTAATTTATTATAACTATGATCCGATTCCATCCCATTCTTACGCTCGCTTATTATAAAATTGCAGCCAAATTGACAGATATTACTAGACACGAAATAGTAGAATCGTTAATTAAAGAATTACGAGGAGACACGCGGCGGTGATCTTGGCAGAACGGAAACGATATTCCATCGCTCGTAAAATGAGTAGGTACTGTTGTGTATTAGTTTTACGAGCAACGCAATATAATCGTGCTAATTGTAGAATGACCAAAAGCTCTGGACGACTAACGAGTAGAGGCGAAACGGCTCGTTAAACGGGCCGAAACTTTTGTTTTTAAGCGTTACCTACGGTCGACGGCACGTTTCGTGCCAAGTGGCAACTCGACTCTGCGCCCCTTTATACATATACGCACCTGGAAATAGCCGCGACGCGCTAAATGTCTGCGTGCTTCCGCGATTTTCCTCGGGCCACAACGAGCCCGAAAGCCCAGACACAGTTTCCTATCTACATTCGTTGACAATAATTTTATATATCTCGGCATAAATCGTATAACGCGGTAGTTACCTTCCCGATCTTCCATTTCATCCACAAATGCTGATTTCCTAACGAGAAATTTTGGCAGTGCCCTGCCAATATATAAGGTGTAAGAGTATGAAATCGGAATTTGCCTATAGATGGCGCTAGCCACAAGTTTAGTGTGGCTCTATATGTCCACAGTAATCGTGGGAATTAGCTCTTCAGACGGTTATTGAATAATTTATTGCAAAACTCAAAAGTATTTTATTATTTCTTACAGACAAGGTAACGATCTTATTATTTTTCTCAGTCGTATATCACCATAGACATCTTTTTCATAGAGAGGTAGACTCTATTTTTAATAGCTTCCTTTTTTACCCGTGGCGCTGTTGGGTTGTACCGTAGCGACTATTATTGCCGGTAATGTTTCGATAATTAGTCGATAGGAGCGTGACGGTCTGTTGACCACTATAGTAACTCATGTCGGCCACATTGGGGACCGTAAGATCGCTTCTGCAGCGCCCTCTAACAGCTGGCGAAGATTTTCAACACACAACGACCCGTACACCATGGATATAGGAATATAGGGATAGAGCACGAGTTCACGGGAGGGAAGCCATTGCGCGACGAAGGCACGAGGTATTATGTGCCTGAATCTGATTGGTTGTAATAGTGCGCAAGTGCAGTGAGACCAAGTGAGACTAAGCTTGTACATCGTCGTATTTATCCTTTTCTTTTAAAAATAATTTTTATTAAAAGGGGAAAGAAGCAAAGTGGTGCACTGTTGTGTGCCAAATTGTTAAAATGGATGCGATTACCAAAATTGGAAACAGATAAGTACTGTAGATAAAAATCGGAAAATCATTATTCAAAGGTCAGTAATGATTTATATGTATATCTATTCTGTTTTATGATTTAACTTTTATAACAATTCGAAATAAATTGTATCGCTTTGTAATGTACACGTGTGTTATCGTAATTATAACTTCTATATTATTATATCCGTTTGTTTTTAATTAATGCTGCATACTTTATGGGTCATTTTTGTATAAACTTTTTTCTTGCATACTTTAAATAAATGTCATTCATATAAATTCTTTTACATTAAGTCTCTATTTTTTATTCTATTATGATTTTCCATCGTTGCTTTTACTGTTAATAATTATGGTTTTTTATACACACACACTAAAAGAGAGATGTGATTTTATAATCAATTTACGTTTTTACTATTTGGCATGACTCATGAAGTAAATAGAAGATTACAAAGAAGTATAATTAAATATTGTTTTTTATATTAATGTAATATTTTTTATATTTATTATATTTTACAGTACAAACTAGAATCATTAGTATCAGTAGTACTTATTTTACAATTATCTATGCATTTTCTATAGCATATATATACAATAACAATATATAATACTTTTACCATTAACTTTTTCACAACCGAATATACACTTTTCTGTATTCCGATTGTATGCCCTTGCGGGCTTTTACATGCTCCTCTCTTAGACCGGAGTGGTTTTTTACTCAGATTCCTCGGTACGACTTCCCCCGCCTTTTTACGTATCTCTCCTATCACACCTTGCCTCGCATTTCACCGTTAACCACTCCGGTGGCCCTACAGTTTTAGGTGGGTTCCGAACCACCGACACAACCGAATATAGTTATCATCGTTTTAGATTTAACCTGCCGGTGACGATTGGCACGTAGCAGTATTTGAGCATGCGTACAATCGTAACCAATGAAATTTAGGCACATAAACCCCCCCGCATTTCGGCTTTACTCCCCTCATCTACCTTCCGGGCTTATACCCCATCCCTATATTCCTATATCCATGCCGTACATCGGTATATTTTTCTCTAAGCTTAAATATGTCGAGTTTTATCCCTTCGAACTACCATTTCCGGACAGCATCCATTTTTTCGTATCATTTGAAGAAAACTGGTGCAAAATTGTATCGAATGCTTGTCGAAGCTTACGGTGAACATGCTCATGGTAAAACACAGTGCCTCGAGTCGTTCGAAGAATTCAAAAGTCGTGATTTTGACGTGAGAAACGAAGAGTGTGGCAAACCACCGAAAAAGTTCGTAGACAACGAATTGCAAGCCATACTCAATAAGAACTCCCGGATAAATTGACCGTCACGTAGAAAGCTGTCTCCATTCGTTTGAAATATTTCATATCATTTTTAAACAACAGACGTGTAATTTTTACAAACAAACTGCGGTTTCATACTTCTACACCTGATAGACTGGTTCGATCAAGGAGGTTTTAATCACGGGTCAGCTATTTGGAGAAATCCTCTCGAATCTTCCGACCATTGCCATAAATCGGACAACAGAATTATCGATAACTTGACATACGACAAGATTTTCCCTTCCTACCTACTAGATTTTGTGTTCTTGTGCTCCACGAAAATCGAACTTATTTATATGTGTGTGTGTGTGTTTTGGGGCGACCAGAGACGGCTCCAAGAGACGCGATAATAAACAGCCGCAGCTGACATTTGTTTTGACAATGCAGGAGGAGAAAAGCGACTGTGCAGGCGGCTTATACGGAAGAGAGGGAGGCGGTTGCAGGTATCGAACGATGACGGCGTACGGTACGAAGCACCCGAACCCGGAGGGAGAGAGCTTCGGGTAGGCATGGCAACCGTACCTACTACCATTTTACTCCCGTTGCGCTTGCGAGCAACGTATCTCGAAAGGCCATCGTAAAAGCTAAATCCCATATGCACAAAAACGTAAACGAAGTATTAATTAATCGGGATCTCTAAAGAGAGACTTCTACCGTTTCGGTATTTCGGTAAGCAAGGTAATTGAAAGACAAGATTCCAAGTCGGAAGTAGACGACTATGTATTTGACCAACTATCCTCGCCACGAAGTTCGATACCTTTTTTGATCGTTTCACTGCCGAATTTCTTTCTTTTCGTACAACGAGTCCGTGTCGATAAGGTGTTTTATAAGTTTGAAAATGTAAGACATTATCGTTTCTTCACTCTGAGGGAATCCTCCAAGAACGCGTTGACGTATCTAAAGAAAAAGATGAATATGATGATATGATGATTCTCTTGTAAAAGAATTGTGATTTTCAATATTATTTGGTAGAACAGATCAATCCTTAGCCTTTGTCATTGGGTCGAGGATGTCTGGACCAACGACTCATTGGTAAACTAGCTATATTTGAAAATACCACAGTTAATATTGTTTCTTGTGTAGAACAAGTTTTAAAATGCAGAAAAAAAAATTATCCATTCGCACATAAGATCTGTTAATTTATTGCAAACCCTCCGCAAGTATTCGATTTCCTTGTAGGTTTTTTTTTATTAAAAATTCATAATAATCGCGCAATTTTTGTTCGGTAGATGGATCTATTTGTGGGAAAAGATTGTAGGTATGGGGTTGCACTGGAACAGGTATTAGATAATAGTAACGGTCCTAACAAAATTGTTCAACGTAATCGTCATTTTATGTGGGCGTTGCCACGATAAGGACCGACTACGACGGCATGAAATTCGTATTTGAGCGTATTTCATGGACAAAACTGTAGATTAGAAAAATCGTCCAATCCACAGACGATTTGTTGAAAAAAGTAGGTACCAATTTTTATCATTCTTGTGAGTTGTTTCGCGCTTAAAAAACTATGGGAACCTAACTTCTTTTCGCATTAGCGAACATGATTTCATTTTGTTAGTTATGTTTTTTATATGCTGAACGAATCTTAGCTAACCCACAGCAGTATATTTATCATTAAAGTTTGTGTTGAGTCAAATATGGAAGTTTTTTTTTCAGTAATATGGCAAATAACAAAATTTGCAATCTTGTAATTACTCCCAATTTGGATCTGCATTGGCGTTGATCAACTAATTATTTGCAAAGATTAATTAAGTGCCTAGATACTTGATGTTTCTATGTAAAATGTTTCCTAAAGACTTAATAGTAAAAACTCGTTATTTTTCATGTCATTCTATATTTGTTATGAAAATGGCATTAAAAGTAACCATTGCGAGAAGAAATTGACACTGCAGCAACTGGCTTGACACACTCAACGATATTTTCAAACGAGAAACCTAACACGATGTCGTTAATTTTCTTCGTTCGTTACAATTTTCTAAATTACTCGTTTTTGTTATTAAAGAAGCCAGGCACGCTGCCTTACCACCCACAAGCTGTCCTGAAAGACAAAAGTGTTCGTTCTTCTCAAAGATCTTACCAGGAAGCTGAACGTTTTTACTTCTGCTACCGCAAAATCTATATTGGCTGTATTCATCTCAACACGTTAAGAAATTTCAGATTGCCATACCTGTGACTTCATCGAATTTGATTGAAGAAAAAATCATATCATTTAACAAATATGATGAAGTTATCGAATTTAATTCGATAATTAAATACAAGATGCATTCGTAATTGATAGATGTCTAAGGTACCGAAATTTAGAAACATTGAGTTATTGTTTTTTTTCAATCGTTAATTAGAAGATCCATACAAGGGTATGCGAGGCTCATCTGCTATTCGTTATAAACCCCCTTCACTGGTCAAATATAAATAACCGTTAATATTTATTGCAAGAGGCCAGGAACAGAACAACGTTCAAAAATGGTGGTTGTTAGTGGTTCGTGAAAGGTTTTGTTGTATTGAGGATTTACTGGCGAGACATGGTACAAACAAAGGGCTGACGGGACTGTTTGGATGCCAATTCAATGTTGAACCCATTTCAGGTTTAGATTCGTCAAATATAAATGGGCGTGCCATCCCGAGGCGAAATAAAGAATTGTTTTCACACGAACCTGACTTTTCGACTGTATTTATATTAAAGATGAAATAAGAATTTTTCAACCAGTAAAAATCTTCTAAAAAATGAGGTTGTTACCACATCCTCTGCTGAATATTAATATCACTATCCTATAGTTGTCATGAGAAAATCTTAACATTTATGGATGCGATCGGTGGAACAGTCAAAACTAATATGTATTTACTTAACGACCTGGTCTATCTTTTTGATGTGCGAGAGACGCCATTCAGGCTTAAACTGAAATGGCTTTCGGTTAAAAATAGGTGTCTGCTATTACTATTACAATTTGTATAATATCGTTTAAGGTTAGATTTAAGGTTAGTTTTTGTTTAGATTTAAGATTATCTTTATACACGTTTATTTTGTATAATATCGTTTGATTTCTGTTATTTGCCCCATAGCGTGCTAGGGCATAAATAAATTTAAATCAAATAAATCAAATATCTATTTTCACCTCAAAATTTGCCACGGGTTTCGCACCAATTATTTTTGTCCGGACCACTTTAATTTAACAACCACGGTTGTATACAAATCTCGTTCGTAACGTAATCAGAAATTAACGGAAAATTGCTCACTTTCATAGTTCGTTTCATTGATTCGAGTTCGATAATTCAAAGAATACAAAAACAATGAAATATTGCGTTAACGATGATACAAGTCTTTTCATAAAAAACTATGCCAAATATTCATGAATATTTTGTTTACAAAACATTATTTGAATGGATTTGGAAATTTTCGAAAATAATTCTTCGCCCATCGCAGAAGGTTTATCCAAGGTTCACGTCAAGTGGCCGAACATGACATGTTCTAAAATGGGATAAGGTTTCAACCAAGTCACTGTAAAGTGAGTGAGAGTGTAAAAGAATTTACGGACGAACACGTTCGCACCGTGTACGAATGTCTCATGTAACGTACAATATCGACTCGGATAAAAGACCCGAGTGGAAATTCATACTAATTCCCTCAATCTTCGCTACCCATCCGTTCGATACCCGTACACACCCCTGCGTATAATTTGGTGTCATCAAGGATCCTCCCAAACCTTCTTTCTACTTCAAGTTCGTTGAGTACGAAACTCTAAAGCACGTTCTCGATTCCAACTCTACCTTGTGAACCTTCCCAATCCACCCTCGATCCAAATGTTAATTGCCTCAAGCTTACCTATCCGTTCTTTCGACTTTAACAGAAGTCAGCACGGTTAAACAAATCGTACGGTCTGTTTCGCGAGCGTCTGTCTCTCAAGTTCCTAGTTTATTTAAATTTAAATATAAAACACTGCGAACTTACAAGGCGGTAGCAGCGAGAGTAGTTCCTCGTCAACGGTGGAGTACAATGACGCGCGTCCGCTTCGCTACTTACAATTATGAATCGCATCGTCCCTTGCTTACCAACCGCATCTCACTTTGGTGTGAAATACTGCCAAGTATAATCGTAGTACAGTAAATTCCCGTTTATGGGAATCGCGTTTATCCGAAATCCGCTTTATCCGAACAAATTTTGACGATTCTTTTTTCATTGTTCACAACTTTAAAAATATTGCCGCATCAAAAGTTTCTCAGGCTAAAAAACAAAAAAAAACATTACAGACTTTTTTTTACCAAAAAATAAATTCTAACGAAGCGTCCTAGAACTTCAACGTCCATAAGTTAAAATTTTGTTGTTTTTTTACTTTAAAGTTTCCTTTGAGTAATCTCTAGTTTTGTTTCATAATTTTGTAGTTAATTTTTTCATTCAAAAGAGTAGGTAATAAAATTAAAACTCCTGTTTTTTTCCAGTTGCCAAATAAGGCGGATTTTTTCTGTAAGAACGCAAAATAAACGAGCTTTGTTATTCAGCATTTAAAAACTTTGAGTTTTCAATCATACTTTAGCGCCTTTTTAACACGTCAACACAAATTTTTCAGTCGAAAATAACATGCCCTTGCATCCGTACAATAATTTTATGAGGGATTCCGAAAAATCGTATTAGGGAACGATTTTGGTAGGACTTATTTTTTTATTGTTATTTTCGAAAGTATTATTTGTCTAACGGGGAGACGAATCATGGTAAGACCTTATCCATTTCCAATCTCGGATAGTGACGACACACAGTTTCGCGTAAACGAGAACACGATATAAGAGCCCTTTTTTAGCTTTACACATGGCCAGCTGCTGCGAGGGATTTGTTCATTATTTAAAAAAAAACACCCTGACTAAACGTGTCGAACACGTATCAAGATATCCTCGGAAACGAATGCCACTGGAACAAAGCATAATAATCTTAAATGATTTTTTAATCCAAGAAATAATAATCATGAAAACAAACTCGAATTATTATTTTTTTTTTCGAGAAAGCGAGTATAATTCGCATTTTCATTCATAATAAATCCATTCACACGTTCGTAAGGTAAGTTACGAATACAGTCTTTGTAAAATTTATGCACTCGCAAAAGAATAAGTTTACTGGATACCTCGGGAAGGAAAACTTGAACTCGGTGCTTCGAGTCACCTCCACGTTTTCCGCATCGTAGCCACAGCACTGTGACCTTTGCATCGTAAGTATATTTTCTCGATTAGCTTCCATACTTGTTTCTTGTTCTCGTAGAGCTGGATTGCGCGGAGACCCTTACGAATTATTTTGTCATTTTGTCGGGGCACGTACTGGACGTTCTTGTCCGAGGATTTTTTTGTCTATCTAAAACTTGCCATATAACATAGTGTCGCAATTAAATAGAGTCATGTGGGGTAAGTGTGCGCAGCGGGTAAGTGTGCGCATATGAAATATCTCAGAAACGATTTATAACTAAAGCGCCGCACCTCCCATATTCAGTGCCCCGTGCGATGTCCTGCGAAGAGGTCGATTTTTAGTAGCCCCTAACCCGCCGTTTTGTTTTAGCAGGTAAGTGAATTTTTTTGCTCAAATTGTTACGATATTTTACTATTTTTGGTGTCCAATCTTTTGTAAACTTGTGCCCATTTTGGACGTTTCATATTTATCATCGAGTACTACATAGTATTCAGTTTGACAAGTAAAAATTTTTCAATTTTTGAGATGACGCAATCCCGAACTATTTTGATGAAATCCCGTTTTGATGGGTTGGGGTAAGTGTGCGCACATGCTTGTTGTGTAAGTGTGTGCATGCGCACACTTATCCCGTTTTAGAAACTTCGTATTAATACTGCAATATTTTGTTTCAGGATCGAAAGTTACAATATCAATGCCGTAAATGTTCGTTACAATTCATCTTATTGAAGTTTATTCTTGTTTTCAAATTGTTTTTTATTAGTACCGTTAAAACATCTAATAATAATAAATAAAAATTTGTCATGTTCCTATGTCTAGTTATACTTATTTAATAGGTAAAAATCTCGTCATTTTATGTTGCGCACTCTTACCTACACTGCTGCGCACACTTACCCCTATATTGGGGTAAGTGTACGCATTTCGGACTATGTTAGTTTTGGTCAATTTTTGAGAATTCGCGCCGTTGACGAATATTATTTCTATCGTCAAGTTATTGCTTAATAACCACTCTAACCAATTAACGTCGTTTTATTGCATTAAACTTGGAATTTTCGATTCTATGGCATTTCAAAGCTTAAGTGCGCACACTTGCCCCACATGACTCTACTCGAGCAAACGTTTACACGATGAGACGAAAACAAAGTTTGTTGCTGCGTTCATTAAGAAAATTGGAAGTAGGATTAGTTTTGATTAGTCGCGTATGGTGTACAATGGGATTTCCTACGTGTTGTGTTATTAGTCCATTGAAATGTTACAAAAATAAGGCCTAACCCTGCATTTATCAACGTCAGCAATTTTTTTTATGCATAGGGGATGGTATAGGAAGCTTAAGTCCAAGTTTGTGGGGTTGCAACCCTTGAGGAAACCCCACAAACTTGGACTTAAGCTTTTCATACCACCCCCCATGCACCAGAAAAAAAAATTGCTGACTTTGATAAATGCAGGGTGAATGTAACATTTCAATGGATTATGTTTTCATTAGTAATGTGTTTCTCCGCAAACTCGTGGCGCGCTGTATTTTAACTTTGAGATTCTACTGGTAGAACATCAAGTCGTGCTTTTGGCTAAAACAGGTAGGGGCAAAATGGGTAGAGTAGGAGCAAACACGATTTGCCCTAAAATAACTCGATGGATAGTTTTAGAGGCTTTTATTATTGCGATATTTGTCAGGAATAACTTTAGATCTTTTTGCGAATCAAAGATTATAATTGTTACTTGTTATAGGCAGAAGTTGATTTTAATTTTAGAGTAAGATTTTAAACACTAAATTTATAATTAGTTGATTATTGCAATTAATATTTTATTACGTCTGCATTTTCGCATAAATCTTAGATATTTTGTTGAATTCTATTTATGGTGATTAATATTTTAGCCTTTATCAATTACCCCCCCCCCCTCTCTCGGGTTAATAAAAAAGATAAAGGATAAAAAAGATGAACCAAAAATAATTGCATATAGTGGCGTGTTGTTGAAGAAAAATTTCGACAAAACGCAAAAAATGCACGAAAATTGTTAATAATATTTGAACTATGTAATATAAAAAGAAATCCTACGTAGTGTCGAAGCTGTTATTATGCTATATCGAATTCTTTTTGGTTCATTATTGTAGATTTGAAATTGCACCAGTTATGGATTCGGCCAGGCAGCCATGAAAAAGAAAAGACGCAGCTGGAAAAATGCTGAGAAGCCGCCATTTTATTTAGTACAACTCTGGTAAAATTTATAAACACTCCTCGATACTTGTATAATAAGAACCTTTTTACAAAATTTCGATATATTATTTAGTATCTTCGAAAAAAATCCCAAAGTTTGTTATATTTTTGAGCCTCTAAAACCGGCCTTACACCCTTCAGAAAAAAACCAGCCAGTCACACAGTATTTGTTTATATACATTTTGTCTTTATATTCTTTACTAGCTAGAACAGCGAGGTTCTTCGATGAGTATATAAGTACCCAATGTTACGTATACAATGCCCCGAACGAACTAAAGAGGAATCAAGAAAGAAAGAAAGAAAGAAAGGAAAAGAAAAAAAAGTGTTAAAACCTTGAGAAATGGTTGGTTCTATAGGCGCCGATAAATTCTCGCTATTCGCGTTCTCATCGTCTTCGTGGGAGAGAAACTATAGGAATTCGAATTGCCTAATTAGCATTCCCGATTCGTCTTCTTTCGTGGCACTGTCTCTCCGAACATCCTATATAGATTCTTGTGCTACCGCACTGCCTCTACGCTGCTGCTTCCACCAATAAACTTCTGTGAAGTACGAACAAACCTTGCTCCCACCTCGCTCTATCTTCCTGCTATTCGTCCTTGAGGATAGGCTTTCCACGTAACTGAACTCTTGGGAATAAATCTTTTTCTTTTCGTTTCATATTTTTCATAAACGTATTCAATGAACTTCGTCCTTGTACTCGAAGCTCCAAGAGGAAAACAAGAGAACAACGATTAGAAATTAAATTTGTTTGCTCCTCGTAACTATTACAGTTGTTACCTCGGTCACATTACCGCAATTCTGAACAAATTTGCAAAGAGACAAGTATAAATTAAGTTCCTTTTTTTTGCTACGTACCGAAAAAGTTTGATCTCTTTTTTCGGCACAACGGTCGCGAACATAATATTATAATTGCGGATTCGTTCTTCACACGCTCTCGGCTATTATAGTGTGGGTGATTGTACGTTTGTAGATCATTATGTACAGAGACGAGTGGGTGTAGGAAAGTCTAGATATATAACGATACGTGTGCAAGGCTCTCTACCTGAGATAAGGGCCTGAGATAAGTTTACTCGCGGAATAAATCTCGCGTCGGTTCTCAAGGTGTACACGAAGCCGCGCGAAAGACAATCCCGTTGACTACGTTCACCGTACCAGGACAAACAACACACCCGGTGTGCACATTCGCCGCCTCTTCTTCGGGAAGCGAACGCTTTTCGCAATTGTTCCGTTGGATCTTTTCATATATATATATATATATGTGGACTATTCCATTGCCAATAGGTTTTTTATTTACGTGTCCAACCTCCGGGCAAACGGCTCATTGTTTTCCAGTGCATAATATTTTCAATAATGTTTCTTATATTCTACTTTGAATACTTTCCCATGCTTACTCTAGACGGCGCGCAAGTCGAATTAAAAAAAAAACAAGGTCCGTATACTTGCAAACTTTTTAATTCAATCGCGTACGATAGCAATGAGTTATACGAGAAGTTATTCGGAATCGATGATTTTTTCTTAAAAATCGTTGGACGGTCAATTTGTAATAAAGTGAATATGTTCGTTCCCATTTCAAGGATTGAGAATAAAAGTTGTGCGAATTTTTGCACGCATGCCATCGAGGGATTTTATCAGTTGACTCAAAATACTTCCGAAAGGTATAATTTTGTTACCTTTTTTGAAGCGCTTATACACGGTGTCCTTTCATCTCTGCCACCCGAAATAACTCGGTAATTATTGACGTCGGAAAGAAATGTTTCAAACAAAAGTTGTACGGTGTGGAGGGAGACATCAAAGGCGACCATTTTTTTTCATTTCGGCGAAGGCGTTTACGCACAATGAACATGACCTTCACCTTTTTAAATGGAATGGTACATTTTTTTTCAACCATCTTGTATATAACCTCAATTCGCACAAAAACATTAGGGAGTGAAGGTCGTTCAAGGTCATTCGAGGTCAGTATCGATGTTTGCAAATCTAAATATCTCGAACTACCAAACGTTTGGAAGTCTTATAAACATTTAATAGTGAAACACTCGGTAGTGATCCGAGCTGAAATTAGCTGGAAATGAGAGATATCTGAGATCGTAGTCATTGACGACACCTCGAATATCATCTGTTTATTTACCAACCAGCGTCAATCTGTATCGTATGTAGCTCAATCGAGGTTGTCCTTCAGTTTGATTTCGATAAGAGCCATTCATAATTTAAAAACGTACCGGCAATTCGAAGCAGTGGGCATGATACTGTGTTACGGTGAAGCAAGAAACAATTCCACAAGAGCGCGTTTGTCGTATGCCGAGCAATTTCCAGATCGGTAATGTCCAAGCCGGCGAACGTTAGACGCGGTAGTCGCGTCATTTCGCGTCACGGCCGGTGCTAATTCCGCTGATAAAACCCGCGCTAAAACGCGAAACACGAAAAATGCAGAAACTGCTCTCTTGGGTGTCGTCGCTGTAAATTCTCGTCTTATTATTGGTTGTAGGGCTCTCTCTACATAATATCCAATTTCGAAATCAACGCCTTTATTTCCGTCCATACCGAATGTCGCTGCATCGAGCTCTCAAAGCGAATGATTTTCAAAATCTCATCAACTTCTGTCAGTGTGAAGAGCAGAACTTGCGGATGGACGAACGATTGTTCAATAATGTGTTATTTGCTGATGATTCAACGTTCACAAACCATGGACAAGTGAACACGCACAATATGCACTATTGGCCGGAGGAAAATTCCAGATGGTTACGACAAGTTGTCCATCAACGACCATGGAGTGAGTGCTAATGTGTGGTGTGGCTTATGGAAAAATAGAATTATTGGTCCACGCTTCATTGATAATAATAGACTGGAGTTAAGTGCGCTGCTTTTCTGGAAGAAATATTATCTGTGTTGCTTGAAGATCTAACCTTGTGGGATTGGCAAAAATTCTGGTATCAACATGATGGTTGTCGAGCTGATTTTGCGCGGATAACTCGCAATGTTGTCTATCGAAAAATTGGTAATAAGCAGATTAGCCGAGGATCACGAATAGGCTAGCCTGCTCGGTCACTCGAATTTTTTATACGGGGGACGTTGAAGGATAAAGTTTACCTCGATTTGCTCGTAACACCGGGGAACATGCGAGAGTGTATCGTCAATGCGTGGAACGACATCACTTCAGAAAGCATTCTACGATCGAAACAGTGGCTGACTGTCCGACTGCAAAAATGTTTGGAGGTCGATGAAGGTAATTTTGAAGATTTATTGAGATACAATATTTTCAGGTTATTGCAGCTCGGATCAAAAATGTTTATAAGACTACCAAATATTTGGTAGTCCGAGATAGTTAGATTTGTATCATGGATACTGACCTCGAATAACTTCGAACGACTTTGACCTCCAACGCCTTTTATACGACTTGAGGTGCTCTACAAGATGGTTGAAAAAAAATGTGCCCCCTCCATACTGTACAACTTTTGTTTGGAACGTTTTTTTGTGACGTCGATAATTACCGAATTGTATACATTTATTCGACTCCTCCTATTGAATTCAAGTGTTTGATAAAAATCACTACATAGACTAACAGTTGGCATCTACTTATCGAATAATTGTCCAATAATATAATTAAGATCTTAATAAAATAATAAGAGAAACTTGACTCGTTGCATCTGTTCTTACGACATAAGTAACAATTATTATATGGCACGTTAGCGAATCGTACATACATATGTCAATAGACATTTACATTTCTATAATGTATACAGAGTGGTTTGCAAAAAAGCTGGTATGGCGAGTCTTGAAATGACTTTATAAGTACACGTGCACTCCCGGATGTTGTTAATAATGAGAGACAGCGAAGATAGCCTCATTACCTGCGGGCAATCATTATCGGGCCCCTCCTTCGATATTCGCATGGAAAAGAATCCCCACATTCAAGGTTGATTTTCCTCACAGATGGATATTTACGCAAGTTCCCAACTCTTCTCTCCGATTGGTAAAACGAGTAATTGGTCAAAATTGAAAGTTTAAGAATTAATGAGAGAAGAGTCGCTGCCTAACTCTCGTTGTAACATCTAATCGGTTTTTACAATAAGCAGAATATGAAAAATAGATATATTTAGACTCGAATTGAGATGGAATAGGACGCCCCGTGGTTACTCAGTCGCGAGCCCCGATAAGAGAATTAATGGACTGGTCGAACATGTACTCGGATCGATGACTCGGCCGTGTCACACACAGGCTTGCAACAACATCGAGAGGTTTAGTCATCGGCATTCACACGCAGTAGTAATTTCACCTCGCGGACCGATAAGACTCTCGATCGCGCGCGACGATAAATCAATCGGAATCCCTATGGTTCCATGGTATACGGACTCGTAGTGGTAGTGGCAAGCAAAAGCACTAACTGATTTAATTTGTATTTATAGAGCTACCTATCTCAATCTCGGTCTCGACGTTGACGATCATGATTTTGTTTGCTTCGTAATCAACCAAATCTCAATATTACCCGATAGGTCTCTTGCGTCAAACCATTTCACGGTAATCAAGGAGTCCCTTTCAACCGAAAGATAGTTTAATTCTTTATCTAAGTACTTAACTTTTCCTCGCTCTTTCGGACAATTTAAAACAGTTTTTCAAAATATTCGTACGAAACACACGCAGGTTTCTCCCACCGTGTCAGTAACGATTATTTGTTCGGTAATGACAGAAATTCTCACGAAATTGCCAAACCGATATTAGATAGGTATCTAACAAAAATCATGGAAAGGAGCTAGAATCTAAATGTAAGTACCTATTATAGTTTGAACGTTTTCAGCACAAAGCTACAATTTTTAGATGACTTAGTCTTTTTGTTAGTAATTAAAACAATCGCGACCTTTTCAATGTAAATAGCTTCAAATATAGGTACAAGCTTCTATCTATTGGGACCAAACTCGATACCAAACCTGATTGTCTATTCCACAATTTCGGCTAATTTTTTTTTACTAATGTACAAAAGCGAAGACGCCGTTCTTTCGTTGCAATATTCAAATTCGAAGGGAAATTGCGGGTAGATTATTGAGGATTGAGAAAAAGTTGCAGCGAGTATGAGCATTTTTTTTATACAAGAACTAACACTTTCCAACAATAAAAAGTTTTCTACTGTGTGCCTGAAAGGTTTGTTCGATTTCACAGAAAATTAGACCACGAAGTCACGAAAATTCATACTCAATCAGGAAGCAAAATTCGAATTGAAGTACATTGAGCTTGGCAGCCATATTGAAATTAAATATTCCTATACATCATTAATTAATTACCTTTGGGAAGAACATTTTTCGATACCCGCTTTATTTCAATAATCGGATAATTTTGTACATTTGGGTGGCTTCGCGTTGTGCGAATGAGAATGTTGTTATACGGAAAAGAATATGACGATAGCACGAATCTTTTGTCACTGGACTTGATAAATCTATATCGAAATGCTTCGTTCATTGTTTCAATTTAGCGAGGAAGGAGCGTTGGATTGGTCGATCGATCTTTCCTCCGGTGCTTTTACCGCGGCGGTATTTCAATTCTTACACACGTAAAACCAAGTCCACATATATAGCGCCTATTCTCGTAGGATCTATTTCCATTTGAATACCTGGCGTCGGTATTCCCGTGCGTGGCATAGACACGTTCCTCGCTTCGATCCGCTCGCTCGAGACAACTTCGACCTCGTTTCGTTCCCATCGTTTCTATGAACTTTGCTACTCGATCTGTCGATCTATAAAAACGACCTCGAATATCCGTCGATGTAAACGCCAAGTTCGGAAAAACGCTCGCAGACCATTACTACGTCGAAAATGATACTCCACTCCCTCCATTTCTTCGCCCCTTAAGATGTGCAGGTATACATTACGAAGTAGATAGGATCTATGCTATCGAGGAAGAGGTCGAATGGCCTCAAAATGGCCGTTTGGGGACCATTTATAAACGCATACTAGAGAAGATGGCTGTGAGATACATCGGTTGGTTTCGTCGCGATTAGTAGTCACGTGACAGGATGTGCAAATAAATCGAGTCATTGTCGCTAAATCTTTACACAAGACGAACGAAGAAATCAATAGTCTTAGGTGTCAGTTGGTCACTGCAAAGAATTGCATGTCGAAAGTCACTCCTGCTACGAGATATATCAATAATTAACAAACGTGTCAAGTAGACTTTTTTTTCATTCAAATATTTTGAGTTTTGAAAGTCTTATGAATGATCGACTTTTTGGGGTAAAATTCTGTTCGAATGATTTCTAGTTACACGAACTGAAACGTGATTATGAAAATTTCGTCCCGCAGGACGATATTAGATCGTCCTGCGGGACGATCGATCCTGCGGTAAAGGTTGTTTGTATTTAATAAAAGAAAAATTATGAAACGTCAAAAAATGCAATTCGATGACGAGTTCATTTTAGTCAGCATTGATGAAGAAGATAGCGATGATGATAACGCTGAATGCCCCATTTGCCATCAAACTTATTCCCAAAATAGGAAGGGAGATAAATGGATCCGATGCACCAAGTGCTTCCAATGAGTGCATGAAGATTGTATTGAAAATCCAGGACCAAAATTCATACTCACATTATGGTATAATAATTACAACTAGTCTAATAAAACCAATGACTGATAACGATTTGACTGTAATATAATTTTTCATAATTTTGTGTAATATTCAATTATACGCGCTTCGCTCGGTCGCGAATCTGATTTTTAAGAAATCTTACTTTATCGTAAAAGCTTAGTTAAAAGAGTTTGATGACAAAGATTGTTAATGTTTTATTATTTTATATAGTAAAGATTGATTTGATCTTACATAGTTTTTGTTTTACAATGATTCAACAAAAGGAGGACGATATTTAACGACTCTATTTATTATTCCAAGTATGGTCGCTAATAATGTTGTGTCCGTCGATATTACTTCAAAGGTTGTAAACTACTAAATATTAGTGTATGTTGAGGTGATCTAGTAATATTCCCTAATCATCTACGGTAACGTCCAACTACGGTTTTCCTCGATTATTTAATCTTTATTTTCAAACTATTTCTACCAAACTCTTGGATCCATACAACACGTCCGAGTACCTACCCTCTTCAGCTTTACAAAATGTAAAATAACTTACTAAGTACAGTCGAACCTGAATGAGCGAGAGTTCAAGGGGCCGGAATCTTTTTCTCGCTTATGGAGGTTTTTCACTTAACCGAGTTTCTCACTTATAGAGGTGCAGGAGCGGGTTTTCTCGCTTACAGAGGTGTACACAAATACAAAGAACAGTGATAGATATGTAGTATATACATTTTTTATATGAACTTGGCAGAGATACTTCTTCATAAAAACAAAACAATTACATATATATTGTTATACTGAGTATTAATAAGTATACTACTGATACTTCAAGAAATCCGTTAATTTTTTTTGCATTTCTGTTTTCGTATTTTGTACGTGTTTTTCAATTTCATAAATTTTATCGAAAATTGTTTTATCAACAACCGCCGAACATTCAAAAAACCGATGGAGCGTCTCCAGTGCATTTACAGCCTCTTGCCTCAGCCTACCCATGCTGAGCTTATAGCTGTCTTTCCGATTTGTTTTGTTTTCCACGAAATTGGCACGAATTTCGTGGAAAACAAAACACATTGTAACAGATAGTAAATATGCTCGATTCTCGCGTATAGAGGTATAGGGCACGTGTCAGTCGCAGTTATAGAGGTTCAGGCATGAAAAACGACTCTCCTCTCTAAATCTGAATTAGTGAAAAATTGACTAATTCAATTAGTAAATGGACGTTCTACTGGTGACATAGTGATAAAGGCACCGTTTCACCAATAGAATAGTAAAAAAATAGTAAATTAGGGTTACTAAAGCAAGTTAGTAATACGATTGGCTATTATTTAGTCAATACAGTTTACTAATTCATTAGTGATATTACATGATCACTAATCAATTAGTACAGGGCTCAGCGATCGACCAATCACAGGCGCCTGCACCCGACCCTATACTTCCTTTGTTCTGCCATTGTGATGTCGGAGGCGTCATTTTCTCGTGTCAGTGAGTTCATGTGCAGTGTCAAACGACGAATCTTATTTTATAAAAGTTTTAAGGGGAAAAGCAAAAAGTGTTTGAACGTTTCGTTTTCTTGTCGGTGCGTATGAGATTATTACATATTACTCACGCGAACAATTACAATCGGCTGGTGCATGAACATATCAGCTGTGCTCTCTACTAATTGTGTAGTCAAATGTTACTAATTTTTATAGTAATCATTTTTTACTAATCGAATCCGTGATTTTTCACTAATCATTATTGACCCACTTTTCGCTAAATGAATTAGTAAAATATGACTAAAATTTTGTGAAATTTGACTAATTCAGATTTAGAGTCTCATATAGATGTTTCTATTTCTCACTTATAGAGGTTTTCGAGGGCTAAAATGACGGGACCTGGTAATTACTCTCACTTGTAGAGTTTTTCGCTTATCCAGTTCTCGCTCACCCAGGTTTGACTGTATTAGAAAAGTCTAATACATACTTATGATAATTTAGTTCTAGTTTCTCTGTGAGAAATGTCGATGCATTAATGAAAAAGGAAACGAAAGTGTACGAATAGATGATTCGCATGACGGATATTCCGGCGGAGTAAGATTTACCATAGAGACGCCAGATATTTCGTAAAAAGTGAGTTCGATACACCTTTCGTTCTTTCTTCACTCGCTACGCGTACGTACTTGAACAAATTTGATCAACGTCCATGCCTATTCGGAATACGATCTCAACGAACTCACGTTCCCTAAAGACCCGTTTTGTCCTACTTTCCCCCGGAATCCATAAAAAACTAATGCGAGCTCACGGACGAGAGACACGAGAGAAGCACCCGAGGAAATAGTTCCCGGGAGAAGATCGTTCTTCTTTTCGCGAAATTGCAATGGTTACGAGCGGGTACGTAATTTGTATAGCCCGTTGACACGAGGATAGACGATTAGCTCCAAACTGCCAATTTATGCACGACTTTACTATTAAATTTGAACGATTATAGAGAAATTCGGTTGAGGAAGACAATTGGAAAAGTTACGTCGAAGATAATGAATATGGGAGGAAGAGACTATGCAACTTGAAAGGGAATATTGCCATTCATTCATTTACAAAATTTTCTAGAAAGAATAAATTGTCAACACTTGGAGATAATTCCTCCATATTTATTATATTTTCATTTTCAATCCATATTTTTTTTACATTCATTTTTCTTTAGCAACATGAGAATATTTCTTGGCTATTTATTATTTATGGCTATACGCCAACGACCCGCGGATTATGTTTTTTTCTCTCAAAAAATTACAAATGGGAAAGACCTTTTATCGTGGTTTAATGATCCGAAACATCAACGGTAGAAACTAGCGGTGAGATATTTACAGGAAAAGGATATAAATGCTAATTATTATTTCACCTTGGGCAGTGTTCCAGTAGTGCGGTCGTTATAATGACCGTGAAAGATCGAAAGAGCTCATCTTCACGGGTATAGGCACCACTGTCTTAATTACATAGGAAATCGTCGATTTACAGAAAAACATGAGAACTCGGGATGTCAAAAATGAGGAAAAAATTGCCTGTGGGCTACGCGTATGGAATATTCCACGCCAACTTGACCAATAATGAATCTGATTGTCAACAATATAAATCATTCGATTTTTCGACATCTACGTCGTACTTCACACACGAAAACTTGAATTTTGATTTCAGGTCACTAAACCGCATTAGTTTTAACAGGAAAAAAACTGTCCGTGTAACCATTAACTTTTTTCTCGATTGTTTAAACTAAAATAATTATGTTTTGTATCATCATTATTTCAAATATTTTGCGACGGTTACAATCTTTACTCCAAGCTTTAAAGATTTTTTTCTGACTTAAAACGGAAGTTCGAACGTTAATTTCGTTGATTTTCTAACAAATAGAAAATCAAAAATCTTAAGCATGTTTCGGCCAGATCGTTTAGAAGTTTGTAATTAATTTCATTACAACGAATTATCTTCAATTCCACTATTATTTCGAAATTTTTATTCCCATCGTTGTTTCAAGTGTCTTTTTGCAACTACAAAAAAAGAAACATCTTTATTTCTGTTTAGAAAACAATAATGACTAAAAAATAACGGTAATAGGCATTTCGTCTGGCTCGTGAGAATAGACATTCACTCGGTTTATTAATATTTTATTATAAATCAAACATGGAGGAAGCACGATGCCCCGTAGCAATTTTCGTTCGTCGTTGAATCGACGACACATTCCATCATTTGGCTCCGGGCTCGAGATGGTCAATGTTAGAAGTCGATCTTATTGAATTTCATGCTCCCAAACCTGTATAGTACAATATACATCGGATACTATTGTCAAGGATGCAAGTTTGCTCGGAAGGTGGCAGCTCGTTTATTAGAAACCCCATACTAGCACCATATCGCGTGGGCTAGCTAAACTTATTCTCACGCCGTTCCAGTCTGTGTGTCTGTGTTTGTTACGTGCGCTACAATCATTTACATAACAACACAGTAAACGCGCGAGAATAAAAAAGACTCTCCAGAAGGTTCTCTCTCACACTGAATCAACAATCAACTCGTTCGCTTCACCAGAGAATTCCAAATAATACCAACACTAAAACGATAATTAAAATCTGAATTTCAAATTTCCTCGAATACCATAAGACGTACGTCCAAGACGAGAAAGAACATACGGGGGTTAAGAAAAGTCTCGAGAAAACTGTTGGTATCAAATGAGATCCCGTTCGATAGAAAAACATGAAAATAATTAAAAAGGCTCCTCCGCTTTATCAGATAATTTTCTCTAAATCGTTCGATAGAAATTTCCTCCATATGGCCCTTACAAAGTCGACGCGTGACTAAGCGACGTACGATGTTTTTTTTATTATTTGTTATTTTAAAGCACATCTTTCATGTATAATGTCAGTTATTCGCATGCGTTATCAATTTTAAACCATGATACGTAATTACTATTCTATACAGGCATAACATTTATCAGCTGTTCAAATTGCCGGCTTTCATAGCGAACGAGTAATCCGACGGGAAAGTAGGAACGAAATACCTTCGCGATTATCGGTAATAGGTCTGGATGCATTCGCCAAGTCACATCGATCGTTTTAATTAAGTATCGGGTGGTTATGAATAAGCCAAGCAGCTTCCGATGCTGCATGTCTCACCTTCCTCGATAAATTTCCCATTTAGGTACCGGTTGGATTTCATGTGGCTAAAAAAACTTGTTAATTCTCGTTAAATTACGTATCCATTTCTTTCATTTCTGAATATACAGATTTTTAGTGGAAAATGGTTATCAAGTGGTCGGAAATGTATACAGGGTGAGGCATCGAAAGTGACCAGGGCGTTTCATATGGAAACGAAGCGAGATATCGACAATTGTTTCAGACAAACGTTGTAGGATATCGAGAGGGGTAAAGGACGACGTAAATGAATTCTCCCCTGAATGCACGCATTCAGGGGAACTTTTTTTTGCCGGAAATGGAAAGACTGTTCAATTTCGGGTATAAAAGTACTACTACACTAATGTCCTAAAATTGTTAGGTTATGAGATATTTTGTATAATAGTTATAACGTATGAGAGACAAAATATCTCATAACCTAACAATTTTAGGACATTAGTGTAGCAGTACTTTTAAACCCGAAATTGAACACTCTTTCCATTTCCGGCAAAAAAAAGTTGACCATCCTATTTGAAAAAGCAAAGTTGACCTCCAAATAACCTTAATGCGTGCATTCCGGGGAGAATTCATTTACGTCATCTTTTTTCCCCCTCGATATCCTACAATGTTTGTCTGAAACAATTTTCGATATCTCGCTTCGTTTTCATATAAAACGCCCGGGTCATTTTCGATGCCTCACCCTGTATACAAAAGCCATAGGGCTATAAGTATACTAAATCTGCCCCCGAGAGATTGAGACTGGGAAGATATGTAGGTACTAATGAAATACTAAGATCCTGAAAGTTTCAGATCCCTAAGTCAATTGGTTTTTGAACAACAGCCGAATGTGTAAAAATCAGAAAAAAGATTTGTCTCAGGAACGCGTAAATCGATTGATCTAAATTTCGGATATGTTTTGGGGACTGATGGTAGCTTCCAGCAAAAAAAATGAAGAACTGTATCGATCCATAAAATCCTTGGAAACACACGCATTTATCTTTAATTAAAATTTTTAACTATGATACAATTTTGGCATCATTGTGAAACTTTTTTTTTTGTTAAATCCTCATCCATTTGTCTGTAGAGTCATGAGTTTCTTAAATCTTAAAAACGGCACGCCATAGTAGAAAAAAATAAACATACCATTTGCCCAAATAAGTAGTGACTTTATTTATATGTTTTAATCCTTAATTTTATTATTTTAATGCATATTTATATAATTTATGTTTATTCAAAACAATATTTCACTTTCAAAATAATAACAATTAGTTTTTGCTAAAGACGGAAATTAAAACAATTAATTATCAATAATCAATTTTATAGTACTTTGTTTGGGGGGAAGGGATATTGAAGTCTGAAAAAACGGTCAGCAACCGACTTTGAGATAAATCGTTTTCAGTGATGCAATTCTAAAGGGAGTCGTTTATGCTCATGTGTACCAATATTATGTTTCTTTAATTATTTTTGTTAATTTTTGCTTTTGTTTTAAACAGGAAAAGAAATTTCAGCTGGCTTCAATTATATTAAGCTCGTACTTGATGCTATCACCTTCAATTGCCGCATTTACAAGGTCATTAACCGCTTGTACCAATATACAATCTCTGACGACTTCGATCGAACTGTATATAGAACACCTTTAAGATAATAACGAATTCTTCGATTATAGATACAAACGAAGACAGACGATAAGAAAATAGATGCACTTTCGATTATTTTCAAAAATAGCTGATTCGATTTCCTAATACCGAGCTACGTACACCAAGCAATCGAAGACAAAATGCACACAGATTTTATTCTCAAAAAGCTAGGGAGTCCTAATAGTTTTTCATTTGTTTTTATAATTTCTTGTGGATCCGTATTCTCTAATCAATTTAAAGATACTTAAAATTTGTATAACCGAACCTTTTCCTATTGTTGGTACCTGTGTCTACCACCGTTAGGGGAAGGTGGTACAAAATGATCCCTCGGGGTAAAACGATCCCCGGCTATTATACCGACTTAAAATCTATATCTAGAATATATTAAGTGAATTTCGTGCTTCTACGACCGAACGTGGGGTAACTACGACGAACCTACATGGGGTAAGTGTGCGCATATGAAATATCTCAGAAACGATTTATAACTAAAGCGCCGCACCTCCCATATTCAGTGTCCCGTGCGATGTCCTACGAAGAGGTCGATTTTTAGTAGCCCCTAACATGCCGTTTTGTTTTAGCAGGTGAGTGAATTTTTTTGCTCAAATTGTTACGATATTTTACTATTTTTGGCGTCCAATCTTTTGTAGACTTGTGCCCATTTTGGACGTTTCATATTTATCATCGAGTACTACGTAGTATTCAGTTTGACAAGTAAACATTTTTCAATTTTTGAGATGACGCAATCCCGAACTATTTTGATGAAATCCCATTTTGATGGGTTGGGGTAGGTGTGCGCACATGCTTGTTGTGTAAGTGTGTGCATGCGCACACTTACTCCGTTTCAGAAACTTCGTATTAATACTGCAATATTTTGTTTCAGGATCGAAAGGTACAATATCAATGCCGTCAATGTTCGTTACAATTCATCTTATTGAAGTTTATTCTTGTTTTCAAATCGTTGTTTATTAGTACCTTTAAAACATCTAATAATAATAAATAAAAATTTATCATGTTCCTATGTCTGGTTATACTTATTTAATGGGTAAAAATCTCGTCATTTTATGTTGCGCACCCTTACCCACACTGCTGCGCACACTTACCCCTATATTGGGGTAAGTGTACGCATTTCGGACTATGTTTGTTTTGGTCAATTTTTGAGAATTCGTGCCATTGACGAATATTATTTCTATCGTCAAGTTATTGCTTAATAACCACTCTAACCAATTAACGTCGTTTTATTGCATTAAACTTGGAATTTTCGATTTTATGGCATTTCAAAACTTAAGTGCGCACACTTGCCCCACATAACTCTATTCAAAATTACTGGGCTCGATCTAAGGTAAGCCATTATTTAACATTACGTAGCTTTAGTCTACGTACATATTATGCGATAAGTCTGTTTGTCTCAGTTTCTAATACCAATTAACAATGGAATTAACCATCCTTCGTTACAGTTTTCGAAAAACACAGGTTATGTTTTAATGTTTTTCGTTAATAAGGCATTTGGGGCAAAACGATCAGTCCATAGGGTGGGCAAAAGGATCCCAGGATCATTTTATCCCCCTGTCTACTTACTTCCAGTGTTCAGTTAACTTTTAATAAAAATATATTTTAGTTTTTTTAAATATGAAGTATTAATACGAAGTATGAAGTTAAGTCAACGATACTAGTTAAAAAGACAGTGTTGTTGTTAAGATTCTGTTCAGAAACATCAATAACATTATAAGACTGCCATTAATGTTATCGAGATTTACGAAAATTAAGAATTTACTGTATGATTATTAAGACAGAATCGTTTAAATTTGTTGCCTAGACTGAATCTACAATAAAATTAACAAAAAATATTACTGAATATTTTATCTCGTGCTTAAATTTAAAAAAAAATTAAATTCTACCCACTATTCAATTCAAAATGTAATTTTGTTTATTTTTAAAATTTAAGGGAGATGTAGGTACAAAATGATTCTTTAATAGACTTTCACAAAAACATTAATAAAAATTATTTCTAATGACTTATGCGATTCAACGCTTACTAAATTTGTAATTCGATCGAATAGCTATCCCTCCAATATTTTAAGTTTAAGAAAAATCTGCATGCACTCGTTTTACAGCTGTTTTCCCTTAGGGGAATCATTTTGGACTATCTTCCTCTATATTTGTTTGCACCTTGAGGTGCTCCTATATACAGTTCGGTATAAAGGCGTCCTAAAATAGCGAAAATAGAAATCAACGGTGGTCTAATTAACAATCGTTAATTTTCTCTGATCTTAAGATCGTTCAATTTTACGAGCTTGAGCGTGAACAGTTCTCTTTTTCTTACCCAGAAAAGAAGATATTAATTAAATCAAAATTAAAAAATAAATAACACCCATACGAATTAGTTCAAACGAAGAGCGAAAACCTCTTCAGAATCGCATAACTGAAAATTATTTATCTCAAAATACGATACTGATAATTTTGTATATGGGAAGGGAGGGCAAGATGTAAAATACCTGCAACTTCGAGAAAAAAAAAGCAATCACGTGCATCGTGCAACAACAGAAACTCGTGTGCCATCCCTAATTTGTCTTCGTATGAAAGTTTTTTCTGTGGTATGAGAATTTTGTTACGTTGGTATGAGAAGACCTTCAGAGTCATCTACCACCCCTGGTGACTAGAGTTTAATCCAGTTCGCACGAACGGAAGAAAAGTACATAAGTGTTGTTTGTTGTGCGTTCAATTTGTACGAAAATTTTCCTTTTTGAAGTGATATTATTTGTACAGGGTAACTAATATTGAAATTTCTTTTTTTTTACAGTAAATTCCTCCTAGGGAACTCCTGGTGTTCAAATATAACAGAAAGAGTGGTAGAGGATGTTGGAGTGAAGAAATAATGCAGAAAGCGATGAACGAAGGTAAATCGATAAAGGAAAGGGAAAACAGAAAATAACGATACAATGTTACTTACAACATCCTGAGCAGTCCTCGCAAAATTACTTATTTTGTCTGTTCTGTGGCAAAGAATACGTAGAACTACTCACGGATGATTGGCTGCAGTATCCAATATGTTATCATTGGGCACAAGAGTTACGGACCGATACAGAAAATGATTATTTTTTGCTTTACAATTGCAAAATGTAAATATTTACATATACCTGTTGCTATCTAAATATATTTGTTACAAATATATATAAAGTTGTATTGAGTTCATTAAATATATTTTCTACTTACAGCTACAGAAGTCATAACGTCATTTCAGAAAACAAATGTTACATGCAGCAGGAATTTTTAATTAAAAATTGCACGACCAGTCAAAATGACTGGTCTGGTAAATCTAGTGTTAAGATACATTCCATCTTACCCACATGAGGTTTCCAGCTTGCTCTCAGGATCATAACAAGATCAAATTTATCATACTTATGGTTCATTCGTTATTACAATGATCCTACTTACAATTAATTATCATTGATTACGTTATAATAAAACTTCACAAGTTTATATTTTATTGTTCTATTTTTATTACGTCATAAAGTTAGCTCTTTCATCTTGCCCTTCCTTCCCCTACTCCGATATACCCCTCGTCGCCCCTTAGAGTACAAACACGAGGAGAAAATTACTGTTTTAAAAGTCATTTGCCAGGTTCATATTTATGTATAGTTCGGCAGGTTTTATTATTTGCAAGAAAATCGAAAATGGATCTTTTTTTTTCTAAAAAACAAAATTAACTACAGTCTTCAGTTTTTTTCGAAAGTAATTACAAAATCAAAATTCCATACAAAGAATTCCATATATTGTAGATATAAAAATGTGTTTTTTCTTTTCCTGTAAACGGTGCATTTTTCACGTTGGAAATGTTTGAACAGACATTTTTAATTCAGTTTGTGGCTGTTGAAAAATTAACATTTCCGTATGTACCGAGCGTTGATGTCGCATTACCTACTGTAGAAATTTGTTGCACCAAGCGGACAACAAGCGGCGAAAAAGAAATCAGATTATCGAAAAAGGAATATTGCATTGAAGGAAATAAATTTATCGTGAAATTTGTGACCGTATCAGTGTGTCTAAGCCCTATGTTGCTTATGTATAAGCCTTTGTATATTTGAATATGTATTTGTGCCAACGTTTCAGGGACGCTCGGTCGAATATTATTCCATACTATGCAACGGACATAAACTCGTTTCTCCGACTACGGGGCCGATAACGCAGACCTTACCCTACCCTACATACAGTTATCAGACTATTAGGGAAGATTGGAAAAAGAACGTTCACCTAAGCACAACGGAATATGTTTCTATTAGTTTTGCATGGATATTCTAAAATGATCGTATTCTTCGAAATTTACAGATTTAAATACTTTCTCAAGATTGCTGTCCACCCTCGGAAAATGTTTAATTTTTCAAAAATCACATACGTTTCCATCAATTTCTACCGTAAATCTGTACCAAACATTTGTGTAGAAAAATATATTTCAACACTTGCGATTTTTCAGAATTTTGTATATCGCTTATTAATTTCTAAAAACTCAATTTTTTCTTCCAAGGTTAAATTTAATAAAATTCTGAGGTCAATTGCCGTCAAAGTTAATAACAAAGATGGTATGTAAGAAAATTAAATCGATAAAAGATTTTCGTCGAAATTGTTATCCATCAATGAAAATTCAAAATGCATTCTTATTTTTTCATATTTCAAAGCATATACTTAAATAGAAACGTAAGTACACCATTACAGATTTTTTTTTTTTCAAAATATGAATTTTCGATATCTTAAAATAATTCCATGACTTCCCTCAAGTATAGGTAAAATCTTGGCTGATAATAAAATTAAAAAAAAAAACAATAAAGCTTCCCCTATGAAAAAGCAAAAAGTACATAGATTTTATGGAAGTAAGAATAGTTTACGTTTAAAGAAACTTTTTCCCTAGTGCCTATATATATAAATGAAATAATTATCGATGTCCATTACAAAAGATAATAAATAAGATGATTTTATTGCATATTTGATTATAAACCAAAGTTGAAAGTTCACAAAGGTGATATGTTAGATTAAGGTAGTTCTATCGTGACAATAAAATTGAAAAATTATTTTTCACTTTTTCTCTCATACCAAAAGGTTTGCGGGCTCGAGTTAATAAAGAAAAATTGTTGCACATTGACTAAAGAACAACGTACTCCAAATTCAAGGTCATCCAAGGTAATACGTACTTGTTGTATAATTACAAAAATTGCAAAAATTGTTTTCTTTGGATTTTTTTTGAAAAACTAAATAAAGCTTCTTTGTTGTTGCATAAAAATGTATGCAAAGTTTTATAAGGCTTCACCGAGTAGAAGCCAAGATATTTATGGATGAAAATGCAACTTTTAACACGCGCTCTTATGAGACACTACCGAAAATTCGGATTTTCACTAATAAATATCTCATCTTCCGCATGGTAAAACCTTCCAAAAATTATTACACACATGCATATGACATCAAAGAAGATATATCCAAATTTTCAATCACATCTTAAGAAAACGATTAAACAACAGAACTACCTTAATATCTTAATTTACCATAATATGTTTTTTTTAATCTCACTAAGTGAGATCAGTTTATAATCAAATATGCAGTAAAATCATTTCACTTGTTATCTTAATTTAACCTAATATGTATGTTAAATTAAGATAACAAGTGAAATGATTTAACTGCATATTTGATTATAAACCAAAGTTGAAAGTTCACAAAGTTTGTATGTTAAATTAATATCCAATCTGTACAACAAACCCTATTCACCCTTCTCCACGGTGTATTTATTGCCAGAATTGAGAATATGTCGCGGTGGATTAAAAAAAAAGTGCAAAGACTCGGTAATTTTAAATGTAATTCATGTTCCTATGTAATGGAACATGTAACGTAATTTATAATCCTATAAAATCCCTTGATTCGTTGTGCTCAACCGACGACAAAAAATGATGATTAAAAGTTGTAAGAAGATCGCCGATGTATACAACTGACCGAACCGTTGTCATTGCCCGCCGGTCGTCGTTGACCAGCTTTTCATTCCGATCTAAACCTCCGTCGTACTATAGACGTATACGTACGTGTGTACGTCATCCTTCTAACTAATAGACGAGGCAGCCGTACCAACGAGAATCGCACACACGCTCTCACAAATCCCGACGGTTCACGCACACGCGATTATCGACACGCGCTTCTGTGTCCCCCTGTGCGGAACGCGAATGATGGAACGTGTTGGAACAACGAGACGTATCGCGCGCGTTCTGCTACCGCGAGGATTATTATCTTCGATCATGGCACTCGATTAAATAATCCATAATGCTACTCTATAATCGTATAATTACAATGGAACCGAGAAAGGCCCTCGATTCGATATAGCATAGAATTTTATTCTGTACAGCGTACGTCGTATCATCAAAAATATTGAGAATGCAAGAATATTTAAACGTGGCAGGAAGACAATCCTTGAAAAACAATACTTTTTATCGATAATGTGTATTTGATCGTCGATTAATGTTGAAACAACGTTGGAAAAGCTTGAACAATGCTAGGATAGAAAATAACGCTACGTGTACTTTTATAGTGATTTTGAAAAAATGAGAAAGATTAATGCGAATCGTTTATCATGGTGAATCAAGGTTTTGTTTACAAGATGAAAATACATTAAATTTGGTCGAATAAACGAGAAAGAAAGTGAAGAAAAATGTAGAATAATATTTGTTATTTTGAGACAAGTCTGAGTGAATTGTGATAGTCCATCGAGATCGTCGATTAATGTTGAAACATCGTTGGAAAAGCTTGAACAATCGTATTATAGAAAATAACGCTACGTGTACTTTTATAGTGATTTTGAAAAAATGAGAAAGATTGATGCGAGTCGTTTACCATGGTGAATCAAGGTTCTGTTTACAAGATGAAGATACATAAAATTTGGTCGAATAAACGAGAAAGAAAGTGAAGCGAAAAAATGTAGAATAATATTTGTTATTTTGAGACAAGTTTGAGTGAATTGTGATAGTCCATCGAGGAAGCAAAGCGTCGGGAAAGACGTGTGTACTATGATTATTGTGCAGGAAGATTCCATGGGTTATTAGGGAGCGGATCCCAGCAGCGTGGCCAGGCAACGTCCCCGTCCCGTCGCGCCACAATTTTCGAACGTGGTCAAAGCCGAAACCAGACACGAGTTACAGCAGGTAGTCGAAGAGGCAAAAAAACATACACGTTCTCCGGGCTCACAAGCAGACGAGCTAACCTGCTGCTGCCGCTGTTCTTCTCCCTTCACTCCGCCAGTGCCCGACGCGATATTAATCTGAGTACATATTCTCGAGACTGGCAAAACACGCTTAGCGCGACAACAATGACCGGAAAACTTGTGAAATTAAAATTACCGACGGATTGGTCGAGCGAATAAAAGAAAAAAACAATTGGTAATAATAAAATAGAAAGAGACTAATATGGCGACTGTATTCGACGTTGGAAAGAGAGGGGCGTTTGAGCTACGAAAAAGTCTCGATATAGACATATATCTACGTACGTGTATACTTTATTCGATTCCCCCCTCGCCACTTCTCCAGCCGATCGAAATTCACGTCCAGTTCGAGGGGACAAACGAAAGGGGACTGGAATAGCTCGTTCCAAAAGCCAGGCTTTTGCGTGCATAACAGGAAGAGTCTGGAATCGATCCTGGAACGAACGTGGCGAGTTCCTCGTAGGTATATAGGTATTCCTGGTTGGAGTTGGACGTATTTTTTTTATTAAAAAGAAGAAGGCAGCGTCGAGCTGGAAATCAGACTCGTACGAGACGACAAAAAGTGACGCGATTTCCGTTCCCAATGACAAAGCCAATGACACATTTTGTTTCGTTTTTCAACTACATGGAAATTCACTCGCGTTTCAGGTTAGTCCCACAGGTTCTCCGATAGATTTTCGTTGCAGGTAACTTCCGCTTACGGTACTCGCGATCTTGTGTATTGTGTACTTACTGTTTCAATGTTCTCGTCTAATCCTCCGCATATACACGAATTCCCCGCTCGACGGATAATAACTGAAGCTAGATACGTATACACGTATGTGTATTCATAAACAAAAAACAAAAGAACTAAACTCACGTCAAAAGGACGAAACGAAACAAACTTCACGATAACACACGCGCACAAGTCACAAAACAGACTGAAGCTACGAACACTCGAGCTACCTCGACCAGCTTGGCACCGACACGCTCCCTCGTTGCACTCGAGCGCCGCCACGCGGCACACTCTCTGACTAATGCTCCGATATCCAATATGGCGGCTACCCGCCTTAATTTCAAATCGTTTATCGTATATATCTTTGGAATATTTTGATATTACGAGGCTCGCGTTCCATGAGAATGATCGAATAAAAAGTATTTCGTAATTTAGTCGATTATTTGTTTTTGACGAAGGCTCTCTAATTGATTTAACGTAGGGTTCTTTATAATTCGACGATTGACATGTTTATTAATTATTGAACCAATCGATTCTCGCATTTTTTTATTCATTTGCCAGTCTTATTTTATTTTATTAGATTTCTCATACGAATAATAATTTTATTATTGGGGATATTCGTACTCCATCGTTCGCTAGAAAGAGGTAAAAGGCTTTTGTTACCGGTCGAATAAATATATTTTTGTAGAAATCGAAGCTCACGGATTGTTATATGTATAATACAATAATAATTGTTAACTTCAATTTTTCAAACGCGATTTTGTTGTCAGAAACTCGATGTACATTGAGGCGATACAAATTTTACAGTGACAACAGTTACGAATAATTATTTTCGAGCTAGACATTTTTTAAATAATATCTTTACTGAATTTTTATATTTACAAGAGTAATTTTATGGAAATATACTTTGAGAGACAGTGGGTAGATCGATAAAGTAGAACGACGAAGCTGTGACTAGAACAAATGATTTTTAACAAGATTTTTTTTTCTTTTTTTTTGTCAATTTGTTCGAGCGTGTTCGATCGAAGGACATTAATCAAAAGCGTAGAATGCCCATACATTCTATCGGCTTGGATCTTTCGGATCAAAGTATACTCGATGTATCTTCAATTTGTAGATTCAATTGGCAGACGGGAATTGATATTGTTAGGATTGTCGAGATTTATTGTTGCAGATGACATATCAGCGATACATTATTTGACTTCGACGTTACCGGGTTTTCATCGACGCGAGATTTATTGGTTTAAGACTTTTATTGCATTTTCATATTTATTCCATATAAATTTTTCTTATTTGAGAGTATGCCACACTGAAACGAGTTTTCGAGGGTTCTGCAGGACGGAGAACCAGTGTAGCCTCTCCTGGGAACCCCTTACGCCTTTTCCCAGAGCGACTTTGCCGATAAAGACGTCTTTGGACTTTTTGAAGGAGTGTACGGAACCCTCGCTATCACTCGGATGATCATTCGTCGTTGTTTCTTCGATATGTGTCTGCAATCAAATTTCATACAAATTTATAGTCGTAGAATTTCAACTATTATTATCGGTGCTTAATATTATTTATATTGACAGATTTCGACGATTAAGAATTCGCCGATTTCTACAGATTCAAGCTATCGACAAATAAAACAATTGAACATCACACGTTGCGTTCGTACTTTATTATTTACTTGGCCATATTAGATTCACAAACTGTATAATTTAGTGGATTTTTCTACCAAGCATAGTTAAATCTTAATAATTCTTCGATTTGCCACCATTTTGTTTCCGTTCATTCGTTGTCTCGCGATTAGGTTCGTCAACCGATCATCGTGAAAGATTGCCCGCTTTTCTACATTATAACATACCAATAATTTGATTAAACAAAAACTAAATGTAGCAAGTTTGATCTTGCAAAACAATATTACGTATCAATTTTATATTCAAAACTTAAGATTTTTTTTAAACTTGCACATGTACTTTATCAAAACGAATCGAAGCGATCGAACGTGGGTTTATATTCAATTTTGAGCCTGGGTAATTCTAGTCCCGTAATTACGAAAAATCAAGCGTAACTTTCAACGAGCGTAATTGTTCCGAAAATGGCGCCATCGGTGAAAATGTTTTGAGCATATTGTGGGAATTCATTCAATTCTTTGTTTCGCGGGTTTCAGACTGGAGACACAATCGGAATTGCAAACTGCGTCAGCGAAAAAAATGTCTGACGTCGATTGTATACAATAACGCGGTATTCCGTTCGTGAATTTAAAGAAAAGTCTCGATAGCATGCGTGCTATATATAAACAGAGGGCCGTTTAATGAAATAAGCGGGTACATGAGTGAAAATTTCGTTGGTAAACTTATAGTTTACTAAAAAGCAAAGTCGTTAGATTTTAAAGATTCGATTAGGAGTGTTTTTGTTAGGCAAAGTGAAAGATCTTAAATTTTCGATGAAAATCATTCTCCCGCTAATTCAGGACAGAAGAATGTTTTATCCTTGCTGTAACCGTTGACCGACTATCGGTAATGGCTTTCCCTGAAGATTCCTCGCTAGGACCATGCCAAATTGGCTCGGTCGGTAAAGCAGTACGCTTTGTTAATAGCGTGACCTTTTGGTAAAAAGTTGAGGCCTCGGCTCGGTCGGTAAAGCAGTACGCTTTGGCGGATAAAGAAGAAAACGACATGTTCGGTTTGACCTTTTGTTAATAAAGTTGAGGCCGCGGCTCGAACGGTAGCGAATATTTTCTTAAGGGGGCTTTTACCCTCCGCCGATATATCGTTATTTATTCGGAGCGTGACGATTTCTTATGAAAAAATATTGAGAATATTGAAATATTGAAAGAACCGCGTGGATTTTTTGAGCGAATTTCGATTTACTCTCGATAGGAAGGGCACGTTAAGGTAGTCGTATCGGTACGGGGATTAAAATTTGTTTACAGTTTTTTGTCACGTTCCAAGTGGACCGAGTGTTTAAGTTCATTAAGAAAAGTTGTTGCGAATCGACTAGAGAACAACATAGTCAAAATTTAAATTGATCCTACGTAAAGTTTATTTGTTATATAATAAACAAAATCATGAATTTATTTTCCATAAGATTTGTTATCAAAACTAATTGAAGCTTCTTTGATGTCAAATAAAAATGCGTGCAGAATTTTAACAGGCTTCATCGAGCAAGTAATCGTTGTATAATGTTGCGATATTTAACACACGGAAAGAATTTTTAAGTAATTTTTATTGTGAAATCACAACAACTGAGCGACAAATGTGCAATTCTTCAGGTTTTTACGAAATAAATTATACATTTTACTGGAAATGAGTAAAAATTTACTGTTGCGTGACAAAAATTAAAAATAATTTCAAGAATTTGTACGGAAATTAACAGTAAATTTTCGTGATACGTAAACATTACTACACTAAGTTGAAAAAAGGGCTGATACGAATGAAAGTGTACGGTGCACATTGAGAAATTTGCGTGTTTGTCTTGAAAATTTAAAAAAGGAAGCCAAAATTTTCCGTGCGTTCGCCAGAATTTTTACGTTCTTCACAGTAAAATCAGTTAGAGCTAGGTCGCCCGGCCATAATCTGTGAGCTCTGTATATCGCGCGTAAAAATTATACTACAAGTTTTGCTTGCCAAAAAGTCAAATATTTGAAACTAGTGTGAATTTTTAACGGTTTGCACATTTATCACCAGGTTCAAGTTTTAATATAATTTTTGCCAAGATTTCACCGTAAAAATTAATAAGAAATTATCTCCGTGGACAGGTTCTCATGGGAGATTGCGAAAAATGACGATTTTCAAGAAGAAATATCTTGATTGTTTGAATCGATAAAGGTCCCTAAAATTTTACACACATGTAAATATAACATCAAATAAGGTTTCTGCAAATTTTCAGTGAAATCCAACGGAAACACTGTAACGATACGACTACCTTAACGGAGAAAGAGAACGCACAGTTAAATGGTACTTGTGGCGTTCCGACTGAATTCTACGTTGACGTAAGACTAGTGTACAATCGACCAAAAAGGTTACACCTCGTTCCGCCAAGTACAAGTTTTACCTTGCTGCAAACGGCAACGAGAAACTGAACCGTGTCCAATTGGTTGCAGGACAAATCGAAGGTCAAAGTCTCGTTAAATTCCGGCTGTGCGATAGAGCGTAAAAATTTCGTCTTCTTCTTCTTTATCTTCCTTCCAGTTTTTCCATTCAACATCAATACTCTCACATACGGATCTAAAAAGAAAAAGAAAAACGAATCACAAGAGTTACTATATTTTGAGGGAAATTCAAACGGAGATATCGTCTTTCGAAATGATTTATTCAGACTTACTGAATTGATCTACGCTCGAAACGGTTGGCACGAGTTTCAAGTCGCGCAGCTTCATCACATTGATCGTCAGTCTTTGGGCAGTGGGCAAATAGCTTATACCTAATAAAATGTGCCCGAATTCCTGAAACAGTGATAACCAATTTGATAAGCAGACTCGGTAAAGATTTTCTTCCTATTTTTCTTTTAAATACGTTGTATAAGCGTTTCAAGAGGAGTCCTGTCATTAAGCCATAAAAGTAATGAATTATTCGATGAATTAAGAGTTTTTATTAGTGCCTGAAAAGATCGCGTATCTTTTTAAGAGACAGTGTAACTAGCGACGAGCTACTTGCACTTCGAAAACGGGATCCGTAAATTGTCCGGCACTGAGCAACCGATCGCCTTAAAATTTGGAGGATACATAGAGAATTGTGGCATAAAGTGCATGACAGTCTTATTTTTTCAAAGCTTTGGAAAAATTTTTGCAGGTTCGGTTACCACCGGAAAAATTTTTCCAAAATTTTGGAAAAATAAGACTGTCATGCACTTTATGCCATAATTCTCTATGTACTCTCCAAATTTCAAGGCGATCGGTTGCTCAGTGTCGGACAATTTACGGATCCCGTTTTCGAAGCGCAAGTAGCTCGTCGCCAATTACACTGCCTCTTAAGTCGATGCTATCAATGGTTAGTCCAAAGTTTCTGCTAGCTAGTCAATGCTTATTCGTATTGAAGATAAGAGACATCGCCTTCAGAATTGTTGAAAGATCTGTTGATTTGCCTATCTAGGAGATATTTAGAAACGTGAAAATCTTCCGGCTGAGCCAAGTCGTTTTTTAAACACGAAAAAAAACTTAGTGCTCTCTGTCATAAGTCGAATAGAGTGACGCTCTTCTTTTATTGAAAATGTGTGAGAATCTTGTACGAGAAAATAGAGGACTGAAAATTTGGTGAACCGTGTCAACTCAGCTGGGGTCTCGTTTGACCTTAAGACTCGTTACAATTCGAAAATATTTACCCGATTGGACGGTTTCATCTTGTAATTGAAGAGATGTATTTCCGGACTGTACAATATTTTCTTGACGTCCTTTATTGGTACTCTGAGACTCGCTAATTCGGTGTGATTCGCATAACGATCGTGATCGTAAGCTGCGATATCCAGAATCCATTCCTATTTAAATAAAATAATTTGTATTAAATTGATATTTGCCTTCGCCTTAACATATCTCAACGTGTCGATGAAAAATGGAAAAAGTTTTGAAAGTTTCGTCAATTTAACAGGTACTTGTAAGTTTTTTGATAAAATATGGAGTATCGATAGAAATAGCCAATAACTATGTAACAGATATTTTTAGCAATCGTCGATACTTCGTATTATGTTAACACAAATTTTCATATTTTAATCATTGGCTTAAAGAGGAAATCACATTAGGAGGTTGAAAGAAATCGATTTTTTATTGCATAAATCATTGACTTAACTATCCAAGAATGTGCTTTTAAAATTTTTAAGTAAAGTTCACATTCGTCTAGCTGTTATGAGCATAGAATCGGGTATAGGCTCGAGCGCACGGCAGGTAAAAGTTTTCTCGAAATTACTTTTTTCACATTTGCGGGAAGTCTAACTCAAAAAGTAATGAACCGATCATTATGAAAATTGGCAGTGTGATTATTTATGAAGTTACAAAATATATGAACCAACTTTTAATATCATATTATAATTTTAAGGGTTTTTTTTTGTTGCATGATAAGTGAACAAAAATGGTGAAATTTGAAGTAAATTTTTCCAGCACCTGCAAAATTTTTAATTTTCATTATTTCTACCTGCATTTAGGTTCATATTCTTAGAAAATAAGTTGTTAATGTAAGGTAAAAACTTTTTTTATTTTAGATTAAAATTGAAATGGCTAGACGTCCCGCAATTGGAGAACTCTAGTTACGACCTTCAGCGAACATCAGTGTGTAACTTTGTTATTTTTAACTGCATTTGCTCAAATAAATTTAGAAAAGACTTTCGAAATATGGATAAAATGATGTCAAAATTTGATTGAATTCAATTCTAATTAATTCTTCCCATCTTAAAAAATCCTAAAAAAGCATTGAAAATGAGCCTCCCAATGTGGTTTCCCCCTTAATGTCCGCCAAGCAACCAACAATTGTGTATACCAACAGCGGGTACTTTCTATATGGGTTGTCGATTAGCAAAGCGTCAATTCGTGCCGCAATTATTCTAATACGCAATTGCCGTTCTTTTCGTGCAGCCTTTCGGAATAAGATTGATTCGAAAAGTATAAATATTTCTTTCTAAGCTTCTCTACGAGCTCAACATAGTACTGACCACTTTTTCAAGCAAAATAACACGCCGACGGAAACACGATCGGTCCATATATTGTCCATGACTATTTTGAAGAAAATAAAATTGTCATCTATACTTTGCATATAAATAATTTTACTTAAAATTCGAATTTGTTTGAAACGCCGGATGTCCAGTTTCTCCTAAATCCTAAAGTACATAGTCTACTCGTATAATCACAAACTAGAAAATTGTTCGATTCACTTTGTCGTTCGTTGATTCGCACGTGGAATATTGCTTTTCTTACCATCTGACACGAGCCAGATGCGCACCGTCTTAAGGGAGCTTTCCAGTGTGAAATTTTCAAAAAAATTTTTTTTTCTTTTTTGCTTTATCGAATAGTATACACTCTTTTCGAAGAAGCAGAAGGGATATTGTATGGGCCTGGCATCGCTGATGACCGTAAGTAAACGATTTACCTAAAATTTCCTCACTTGAAACTTTGAACGCGTTTTTCTCGAAACAGCATTTTTCAAAACGGTGTCCAACTTGGAGGGCAGAGTTTTAAAGCTATCGAGTTGAATTTTTTACACAATATTCTTAACGTCATTGTTTATCGTGCTATGGAAGCTTTTTTTTTGACATCTTCGTATTTTTTTTTGTAAAAAAACTGCCAAAAAAAAATGCTAAAATCGATACTTCTTGTTCAAACCGGCGCCATTTTTGCAAAAAAAAAAAAAAAGCCTCCTTAGCACGAAAGCCAATTATATACCGATCAATAATCTTTTTGTGTTTTTTGTTTCAGATCAAAATTGTAACCCCCAACGTGGACACCACATCCAAGTACATTTTCTGCAACAATTGTTTCATCATTTTTATAGATATTAATTAATAAATAAATCGATCTTTAAAAAATTGTTTTGTATTCTTCAATACCCAATTAATATACAAAAAAAAACCAGACCGATTAGATTATTTTTTCTTTAAAAAAAAAATCGCGAAAAACAGCGATTTTTCGGGCTGTCACACTGGAAAGCTCCCTTAAGGTAGTCCTATCAAGACATTAAAATCGAAAAATTATTTTTCAGTTTTTCTCACATACCAAATGGTTTGCGGGCTCGAGTTAATAAAGAAAAATTGTTGCACATTGACTAAAGAACAACGTACTCCAAATTCAAGGTCATCCAAGGTAATACGTACTTGTTGTATAATTACAAAAAATGCAAAAATTCTTTTCTTTGGATTTTTTTGAAAAACTAAATAAAGCTTCTTTGTTGTTGCATAAAAATGTATGCAAAGTTTTATAAGGCTTCACCGAGTAGAAGCCAAGATATTTATGGATGAAAATGCAACTTTTAACACACGCTCTTATGAGAGACTACCGAAAATTCGGATTTTCACCAATAAATATCTCAACTTCCGCGGGGTAAAACCTTCCAAAAATAATTACACACGTACATATGACATGCAAAGAAGATATATCCAAATTTTCAATCAAATCTTAAGAAAATGATAAAACGACAGAATTACCTTAAAGAAATGTGAAACAATTGCGATATGTGACGAAACTTTTGAGAAAATACGTGGTAACCCAAAGAATATAGAATTGAGTTTGCAAAAGTCGATTCAATTAACTTCTTCTATTGTAAGAATTGACATACCTAGGTATACTTGAAAAAGTTGAGAACACTAGAAAAACATCTCATGAAAAAATTAAAATCCGTCCACACTCTTTGACTTGGTCTACATACTTTACTTTTCTCCAGCATCACATTCAACAAATAACAAATTCCATTTGTGTACGCTATTTTCTTAATTCCTGAGCCGACTGACGCCTTTTAGTAGTTACCAAAGATAATTTGCTATTTGTACAAAATTATTGCCTAGCACAGAGCCAACGATCCACCATTTGTGAAATCAAATTAACAAAATGCTACATAGAGAAATCTTGGCATTAAAGTAGATTTGATTTATCGTGAAGGAGAGTAATTAGTTCTGTCGATTAATTATCGCGATATTGGGACCGAGACCTTTGTTTTACCGGTAAAAAAAAATTAGATGAATGGAATTCCATAGTCTCATCGCATTTAAAAAGGTTCATCTCGTACACCTTTCACCTATACTTTGTCTCAAATATATCGTCCTTTATTTCACATTGTCGATAAACATAAATTTCACTAGTTACCAATAAATATTGTATAAATACCTTAACTTCGTGAGGACTAACGTCAGCAACGACGAAAGTTTCTCGATAAATCGGACTAGCTGTGTGTCTTACGCCTCTCGTTCTGAAGCTATGCAACTTTATTTGTTTTCTGTTGGTCCACGATTCTTTGACAATATTGAAAGTTACGTAAGGCTCTATAGTACAGTTGTAAAGCTTTGGCGGAAGACTGGAGACTGCCTGCACGAAAAAAGAACAATGTTTCAATTTATTTCGAAAGATTCGCACAGTCAAGCTCGTTTCGTCAGTCGTGTTCGTTGTCTCTTGCGTTTTGTCGTTGCATAGAACGTTGCATGGAGATTTTCAAATCAATAATAATGAAATGAATAAATGATTGACCTCGATCCCAACAACGAATTTTCCAGTTATGTTGTCGTCGATGGGCGGCAGGTACTGAAGACTCATCGTCAGCTCGGTGGGAAAGTCTTTTAACTTGTTTTCACTCTTTTGCTTATCCACTTTGACGAGATTCTGTTTGAAGAAGATAATTGACAATGAAGCAAGTCGATCTGCGTATCGTGTAACACGGGAATTTTAATTGCCATACAGTAAACTCCCGTTTATCCAAAATGATCGGGCGGCAATCAGTTCGACCGATGTCTCCTGTTTTCCCGCGTGAAACACCCCGAATTGCGTCAATACCGCGAAATATGATCGTAAAACGTGCGTACGTAGAATGCTATTGATATCGTTGTAAATAAGCCTGCATGTTTTTGATTGAACAATTTGTACTGACGTGTTAAAAAGGCGCTAAAATATGATTGAAAACTCAAAGTTTTTAAATGCTGAATAACAAAGCTCGTTTATTTTGCGTTCTTACAGAAAAAATCCGCCTTATTTGCAGCGGAAAAAAACAGGAGTTTAAATTTTATTACCTACTCTTTTGAATGAAAAAATTAACTACAAAATTATGAAACAAAACTAGAGATTGCTCAAAGGAAACTTTAAAATAAAAAAACAAAAAACTTTTAATTTATGGACGTTGAAGTTCTAGGACGCTTCGTTAGAATTTATTTTTTGGTAAACAAGTCTGTAATGTTTTTTTGTTTTTTGGCTTGATAAACTTTTGTTGCGACAATATTTTTAAAGTTGTGAACAATGAAAAAAAAATCGTAAAAATTTGTTCGGATAAAGTGGATTTCGGATAAACGCGATTCGGATAAACGGGAGTTTACTGTATTTTCATATAAGGAAGAATTTATCTTGACGAATGTTAAGAAATAACTTACTGCAGTGGAAGTTGCATCTGTCGTCTCGAATTTGGTATTGGCCGAGGCAAAGGAGCCTCTTTGGGACTCAGCAGCCTCGCAGGTACTTCCTATAGTTAATAAAGTAATTAGACGAGTAAGTTAAGAGTGCGTGAGGGATAGATGAGAAACGCGTTTTACAAATTGCGACAAAATGGCGCAACCGATCGAAATGAAATTTCTTGTTAGATTAATCTCTCGCTGCCACGATTTTCTATTGGCTGATCTTAAATTGGACCTGTCGCGTTGTCTCGTGTCAAAAAGTTTTTAAATTTCATTATCGAAGCGGTTGCGACAGATAAAATGAACATTTTACGACGTGAGTGCATAAAAAGATTGGCATTGAGGAGGAGACAGACAGTGCATGTTTCAATGGAAATCAACGCCCAATCCCAAACCCAAACCCAAACCCATGCGTTACAGTGACACTTTTTTCACTCGCAATATTCCAAAAAGGAAATAAAAATTCTTCCATGTACTCCAGATGGAACCCCATCATTAATTTCTCATATTTTCTTAAGGGGGCAGGCAGGTAAATTACTCTAGAGGCCGAAAGATATTAGAAACTTTGGGTTTTTTTTTTCGAGGAAACTAAACGACATATCGAAATTCGGCAAACAGGTGTTTATTGTACGAGTATCGAGCATTGTTTATAAATTTTATCAGAGCTGTACTAAATAAAATGGCGGCTTCCCAGTATTTTGCCAGCTGCTTTTTTTGTTTTTCACTGCTGCCTGGCCGAACCCATAACTGCTGCAATTTCAAAGCTACAATAATTAACCAAAAACAATTTTATTTAGTATGATAACAGCTTCGACACTACGTAAGATTTTTTGTTTTAATTGCTTTTTGCAAAAGTGGCACGTTGTTGAACACAAATTTCGACAAAAACCAAAAAAGGGTCGAAAATTGTTAATAACATTTGAACTATGCAATATAAAGTAAAAATCCTACATAGTGTCGAAGCTGTTATTATACTGTATCGAATTACCTTTGGTTCATAATTGCAGTAGTTATGGTTTTGGCCAAGCAGCCATGAAAAAGAGAAGAGACGCAGCGGGGGAAAAAATGGGAAAATGCCGCCATTTTATTTAGCACAACTCTAATAAAATTCATAAATCATGCCCGATGCTTGTATAATAAGGACCTTTTCACCGAATTTTTATATGTTGTTTAGTTTGTTTGAAAACAAATTTCAAAGTTTGCCATATTTTTCGGCCTCTAGAGTCGTTTACCCCCCTTAATAATAAGAAATAGAGAAGGATCGTTGCATCGGCCCAAGAGAAAAGCATAAAATTAGCGTGCGTGCGGTAGGTACAAGTGCACTATGTAAAAAAAAAATTGTTATCCTCTTAATAACAATTATCTCGAAGATGAAATTGAATGTTTTCGCCACCTTCGCACCTTCGTTGATGCAATGATAAAGCAAGGGATGATTTACGACAACCAACCACCCTGAGGTATTTAAACTGTACTGTATGAACAGAAATCCCTAATGCGATTGAGTAATTATTGTACGAAGTTAGTCGAGTCTAATCGCTAGGCGATCGATGTAATTTGAATTGCATTCGCGATAATTTACCATTTTCATAGAGACTTCCGAGTCGCCAGGATCGATAGCTCACGTCACCCAACTTAACATTGTCGTTGGTTTGGCCATTGAAATGCAGCGGTGCCGACTTGTCATCTGTCTTTTCTTTGCGCAACGATAAATACACGGAAACAAAAAATTTCTCCAATATTTTCCAATCGTCAATATTCCTATAATTATTATTCGTTAGAAGATAAATCATAGCGGGTATAAGATAAAATGAACGAATTATTCGTCGATGGCTGATCGAGGACCATTGCAAAATTAAAGCTCCTTGAATATTTAGTCAGTGCCGGTCGCGATCGAGCCAAGCCGAACCTTCCGACTGATACGCTTGCCCGTCTCGACCAATCGATCACGCGATAACATATTATATTATTTTAGATAATTAACTAGCGGTACTCGACATGCGTTGCTATTATGATATCATAATTCATTTGACACGCAATATTTTTTTATTTTCTCTCCATGTGTGAAGCATGAACTTTCCAAATATAATCTATACTATAGACATTTTTAGCGATTGACCCCGTGCTTCGTTGATGTATATTGCAAATGCGAGTCGCACTGGAAACTGCAAACCTTTGAAATCGAATGGCATATATTTTGGTATCATTGGCATACGTGACAACAGTACATCGTCTTTTCCTTCAAATTGTGTATTTTAAATTGTAGTTTCGCTGATATTGTTCATCATATTTTTTCTTGGAAGCCCAGTACCCTTGCAAAGTCGTGGTGGATTGATGTTTCATAAAAGTATGATAGGTACGCCCATTTTCAATGTTACAACGTGCGGCGATATGCCTGGCAAATGAAACGAATTCAGGAATTCGGTTGGATAATTAACAACTTGTTGTTGTGATTGATAAAAGTAACAACCAACTTGTACGTTTCAGCTTCTCATGATATTCTCTTTTGAATCGTGAAATTAATATAATTGACATTGGTGTTTTTGCTGCTAATATAGCACGTTCCCTTCACCACTTATGTTTTTTGCAGTTATGTACAATATTCTCAAAAACTTTGTCAATCAATTCGTCTGTTGTTGCTGTTCTTTTACGAAAGTTTGTACTTCGTCGTATATACTTTAATGGTTTTCAGTCCTTCTTCTCGGTGTTCGTCCGTTTCTGAAACTCGTAATGTATGATTCCTTTGTTGATCGAGATGTAGATCTTTCAATCGCTTCCCGATTTATAGTCACGATTAATTTGACATTCGCTGTCAAATGAATTACGCAACTAATATATAATATCGAGTCGATCGAGTCGTTGAAACAAATGAGTGTCTTTCATTTCGCTTGTCATTTTGGTAGCATACTTTGACAGCTGTCAAATAATCTCTATATATAGATATACATAAATGTTAATTTTGTTTTGCCCCGTGCGCGTTTATTTTGGCAAATAAAATTATTCTACTGACGCAGAAACCTTCTCGGGAGTGCGGACTAGAATTCACCAAATTTTCATCGCAATCGGATGAATCGTATAGGAGCTTACTCGTGACAAACAAACAAACAAACATTCTTCCATTTTTATACAGGGTGAATTTCATAAGGTGTAACGGGCTTCAGTCTAAGCTAGATGGGGACATTACAAACAAAAGTTGCAAATATACATTGGGGATATTTCTAATAGTTTACGAGATATAAATTGTTGAAGTTGGTTCAATCAGAAACCTCGAGAAGCGTTGGGGCCACCCACTCCCGCCCTAGCCGTAGAGATAGCACAGTGTAGGGCGTTACATTTGGGGTTGCAATATTCAGAGCAGTCAATTTTATTTATTATATTATTACGCAGTAATTTTTATTTCTCGGACATTAGCTGTTAGGGCGGGAGTGGGCGTCTCCAACGCTTCTCGGTGCGCTCTAATTGGACCAACTTAAAAAATGTATATCTCCTAAGCTATTAAAAATATCCCTAATGTATATTTGCAACGTTTGTTCGTAATGATCCCATCTATGTTAGAATAAAGCCCGTTACATCTTAAGAAATTCACCCTATATATAAGAAGATGTACGATTTTTTCAAGTCCACTCTCTATCCATCTTACAATTAATTTAAGTGTGGAAGCTCTGCATACGTATTATCCACTAAAATTGGTCCCATAAATAAAGTTTATGCTATGTCTGAAAGTAACGACCAGTCACTACGTACTTTTGAACTTGCGTATGATGGGATAGGATAGTTATCTATGATATTATAATTTTCTCAAATTATGAAATTCTACAAGCAGCAGTTACGTTGAATAATAAATTTTCACCTCGAGAGAAATTGTTCCATGGAGTCTGGTAATGAGCGGTTTATTCGTTGGGTCATATGCGTTGCATACTTCATTTCCCTACGACCTCAGGAGTAATTACATAACCGACATATATGTATATCATTATGACACTTTGAGTGAAGTAATACGATGAAATAAAAAGTACGTGTGGCCATTGGCAAATGGTGGTGTTACGTCTCTATGCACACACCCAACGATACTACAGGGACACCCATGTAATTGCATCGGTCCAAGGCTTTTACGTACAATTTACATATATTATTTTCTGTGGGAATCAGTCGCTGACACGAAACGCAACAAAAACCTATGCTATAAAGAGAAGAAGAAAAATAAGTATTTTTACGTAATTATTCGAGTCAAGGCACAGCACAATCCGTGAATAATGTTTGAAATGAAGTTTGGCGTTTGTATTTATCGATGGATAAACCGATTTTGAAAAATTCTCGTATTAAAATAAAACGTTTGAAGCACCGGCAAGCTGAATTATCAACAATGGGATACATTGATTATTGATATAGCTTATTAATTATCTTCTCGACGCGAGATGAAGCTGTGATTTTTAGCTACATAATTGTTCGTCATCCTTAGGTACCATACGCGTTAATGAGTTCATTCTTAAGAGACTGGTGTATTGATTTTCCCGTAAATATTGCGCATCTTAGGTCGAAGAAGACCTAAGAATATTTAACGATTATAGTAGCATCGTTCAATATTATTGACACACGGAAAGAATTTTTAAGTAATTTTACTGTGAAATCTCAGTAACTGAGTGACGAATGTGCAATTCTTCAGGATTTTAGGAAATAAATTATACATTTTAATGGAAATTGGTACAAATTTACTGTTGCGTGACAGAAATTAAAAATATTTTCAAAAATTTTTACTAAAATTAACAGTAAATTGTCGTTAAACGTAAACATTACTACAATAAGTTGAAAAAAGAGCCGATACAAATGAAAGTGTACGGTGCACATTGGGAAATTTGCGCGTTTGTCTTGAAAATTTTAAAAAGAAAGTCGAAATTTTCCGTGCGTTCGCCAGAATTTTTACGTTCTTCACAGTAAAATCAGCATTAGGTCGCCTGGCCGTAATCCGTGAGCTTTCTGTAGCGTGCGTAAATATTATGCTACGTGCTTAAATTTTTACATGCCTGAAAGTAAAATATTTGAAACTAGTATCAATTTTTAACTGTTTGCACATTTATCACCGGGTTCAAGGTTCAGTTTTTAATGTAATTTTTAATGAGATTTCACCGTAAAAACTAATAAGAAATTCTCTCCGTGTAATATTTGCTAACGAGATATTAATTAAGTATATTCCCTTTGTTTCTTGAACAGCTATTGGCCAATTGTCTCAAACCGTCTCTCGTAGCTATGCTCACAGAGCCAGTCGCGCAGCAACGCGTATAAAAAATGTCCCACTGCAATGACTCGAGGAACCACCCATGCTCAAAACGACACAAGCATACATCCATTTGTACAATAATGATATTGGCATAACAGCTTACACAATCCCAACACAGTGATTTACTCGTAATAAAATCTTATTCGAACACGTTCGTCAACGTCGTTACCCCAGTGACCACTTGCAGCAGAGTGAGCATTTGGTTCAAACGTTGTCGAGTCATGGTATTAGGTAATTAATTAAGGTGGTCGTATCGCCGGGGAGAGATTAAAATTTTATATCCATTTTTTCTCACATTCCAAGTGGACTGAGTGGTTTAAGTTCATTAAGAAAAGTTGTTGGAAATCGACTAAAGAACGACATATTCGCAATTCAACTTGATCCTATGTAAAGTTTATTTGTTATATAATAAACAAATTATGAATTTTTTTTTCCTATCAGATTTGTTATATATAAAGTAATTGAAGCATCTTTGATGTCATGTAAAAATGCGTGCCAAATTTCAACAGGCTTCATCGACTAAATAACCGAGATACTCGATGTTGCGATATTTAAGGGGGAAGTCACATCAGGAGGTTCAGAAAAATCGATTTTTATTGCACAGATCATTAGGTTAACTATCCAAGAATATTCTGTCAAAGTTTTAGAGCAAAATTCGCATTGGTTTAGATTTTATGAGCATAAATCCGAGCGCTCACCGGGTGCACGCTCGAGCGTGCAGCAGGTGAGTTTTTTTTGAAGTGACTTCTTTCACATCTGCGGGAAGTCTCACTCAAAAAGTAATGAATCGATTATTATGAAAATTGATAGTATGATTCTTTATAAAATTACAAAATATATGAATCAACTTTTAACATGATATCACAATTTTAACCTTCAAGCGGTCGCGCGGCATCGAATCGACCGCACCCGATACATTTGCGTACATTACGTTGTAATTTCTTGTCCCATGTATTTTCCATTTCTTATAGCCTGTTTTTTTTTTTGCTTAATTTTTTTCAACAAATTGTTTCCCAGCACAAAGATGATGTGTCCGATTATAAAAAATAAATGATTATTAATTAATTGCTGTTCTCAATCCCTGAAATCTCCCAGAGGTCTTTAAGGTTACGCGCGACTTATGCCGTTTTAAATTACCGCGCGCCCGCTTGAAGGTTAAGGGTATTTTTGCATTGTTAGCGAAACAAATTGTGAAATATGAACTAAATATTTCCAAAACCTACAAAATTTTTAATTTCCATTCTTTTCGTCTATATTAAGGTTCATATTCTTAGAAAATAAGTTATTAATGTAAAATAAAAGCCTTTTTGATTTCAGATAAAAATTGGAATGGCTACACACAATTGGAGAACTCTAGTTACGATCTTCAGCGGACATCAGTGCGTAACTTTGTTACTTTTGACTGAAATTATTATTAAAAAATTCAGAAAAGATGTTCGAAATATGAATAAAATGATGTTAAAATTTGATTGAATTCTAATTAATTCTTCCCACCTAAAAGAATTCTAAGAAAACAATGGAAACGAGCCTCGTAATGTGATTACCCCCTTAACACGAACTCTTATGGAAAATTGCGAAAATGACGCGCTTTTGAAGAATAAATATTGTGGTTTTTGAGTCGATAAAGCCCTCTGAAATTTTACACACATGTACATACATACGACATCGAAGAACGTTTCGGCAAATTTTCAGTCAAATCTAATGGAAACGCTGTAACGATAGGACTACCTTAAAGTGGCTGTATCATAAAAAAGTGTGATTTGATGTGCAACCTTCTGCAAGTACTCCTAATAATCTTGAACTTTTCAAATGCTTACATCAATTATGTAAGTGCCAATTAGGATAATAAATGAAAATCGCTTTTGGAAAATTAAACGTATCGCACTTTTCTCATAATGATTCACTGATGTAACATTATTCTAATAATAATATTATTATATCCGAGAAATATATTTTAATTATTTTTATAATTTGTGATGTCCTGTGACATATGGAACGAAAACACTCGTGAGAAACATTTTTACATTTGTTGAATCGGCCAATTAATAGCCGGGTAAATATGAGCAAGGCTGTATCGTATACTGGAAACCTCCGGATGACTTTTCCTCCACAATTTAAATCGAATACATTTCAGTATAGTTACGAGGAAATGAAATATTACGACGTTTCGACGAATCGATTCTTAATTTGCAGAATTACGACACTAATATTATCCAAATGTACACCTTGTAAGCATTATTATTGAAACGAAAACAATTTTCTCTGAGTGAATAATTATAATCTGTTATTTTAAATAACAATAAATAATTGTGCGATCCTTCATTTTTATATAAATCAAAGTAAACATCCAATGATACCTTGTTCTTTGTTTACTGTATTTTATCTGTGTTGGGTTAGCCATTGTCAACTTTTGGTTGGTCCGATTTAATCTTCTCAAGTAGTTAATAATTAGGTAGCAGGTTTTGGATCGGACGTTTATATCACCTCTTGTGCCGGCATTCGCAGACAATTACGTAACAGTCGCAGTGACTTATAATTAATAATAGTCATTGCATAGCAGTGTGGCTGTGCACAAGTAACTACCAAGAGTCGATAGACATGTATGAGGGCGTATTTGCCTGACGGTTGGTGTATACAAATTTATAGAAGAATCCGTTAATATGTCTACAGTTAATTGCAATTAATCAATATGCTGTAACGACGGGATTGACAGTGCCGTTTTTGACGACATACTCATATTTCGGGTCGAGGTAACGGAATTTGACTTGTCGAAGTGGGTACTAGTACATACTTTTGTCGAAGAGTAATTGATCTAATCTTAAACAATTATTCGATGGCATTTCGTTAAGGCCGTGTTTTAGTCTACAATGTGGAAAAAAAAATTTTTTTTGGGGTGTTTTCAATGTTTAGTATTTCAAGAATATAATCTCCGAAGGAAATTTGGGAATTTGAAATATTAACGGAGTTACAGCTGTAATTCCAGGGGACTATGTCAGACGCGATGAAGAGCGGATTAACCGCTCTGAACTCCGAATGTCTCATCATCAATAAACATAAAAAAACTTAGATTTTAAAAAAGAAGGAGTATTTTATGGACCAGGAATCGCTGATTAACAAAATGTAAGTATATGTACCACTATATGACTTAGAGTGCCTGAAACTGTACTCGAATCTTCAAACGCGTTTTTCTCAAAACTACTTTTTTCGAAACACCTGACATGATATCTCAAGTTGTAATGAACCGATTTAATTGAAAATTTGTGTGAACCTTTTCTATACACTCCTCTATCACCCCTACGAGATTTATTGCGAATTTTTGTTACTAATTATTTTTTAAAAATCAACAATCGTGAAAAAAACGGCGAAAATTACCTTTTTTTTAAATAGCCGCTATTTTGCGATTTTTTTTTGCCTGCGGTAGGGTCTATAATGACATCGTTACTAATTAAGAATCTACTTTTTTTTTCAGATGACCAGGAGAGTTGGAATCATGTCAATTAGGAGAGGCCCTTTTTTCCACCCCCACTTTACCAGCCGGCATCTACCCGAATTATGGATTTTTGTTTTCACAAATTTTTTTTATTCAATCTCAAACGATGAATAAATATGTGGTAAATGGTAGATCCGGAAATATTGTTTGTTTTTTTTTTAATCGCATGTTGAAAAAAACCCAAATATTGGCCCTCTAGACTAGAACACGGCCTCAATATATGATAATGCTTTTTTTTTATTGAAAAATAAGTGTTGTAGAGATGATTTACATGTAATATAATGTTCTTACGAGTATGTAGATACCATGCGATCCATGATTTTTAGACTTTTAAAAGAAATTGCTCTAACACAGGAGTTTGTTCGTCTGTTTGGTTGAACATGAGCCATAAAACAACGCCACTATCACTACTTGATGATTTATGAGCCCTGCATCTATCATATAATATAACGCTTTAGTAATACATTACCACCTTTGTACATCTATTGTTTGTGTTTATATACGTACCCAAGGTCGAAATATTCAAATTTTATGATTCGTATAAATAAAATTGTTATTTAAAACGTTGCATTATTCAAAGTAGTCCAATAATTCGATTACTAATTGGAACTGGTGATACAATTTATAAACAGTACTCAATACTTGTATAAGAAAGACCCTTTTAGCGAATTTTGATATGTTGTTTAGTTTGTTTGAAAACAAAATCTGAAAGTTTGTTATATTTTTCAGCCTCTAGAGTCGTTTACTCGCTCCAGTTTATCATTTTAAATTGTATTTGTTGTGTTTGTTGTCGCTATTATTTTACAAACGTTTGTATTGTAATAGTCTTGTCGGTGGTGGAATTTGTCAGCGATCGTCCAATTTGTAGCCAGAGTTGACCAATTCCCCGGGTCTAGTCCCGCGTCACGCGAACCAAGGTACGATTAGTAATTTTTTTACCATTTTCAAGACTCGTCGTGATTAGTAGTTAACAGAAAACTACGCTTACGACTCAAAACAACCAGATTTGACCCATGACATTCGGTCTACGAATTCATATTAAATACAGATTTTCGAGTACGCGACTTGAATAATTTATTCAGCCATCGCGACGAGTCCGTTGTTGCTCAGACATGTATCAATTGTAACTGTTCAACGTAAAAATTTTGTATTGTTGGTGTAAATAAATTTCATTATAGAGTGTGAAGAGAAGCAGCAAGAATATCTTTTTCACCAAACTGTTAATTTCCTGTTACCCTTTAAGTATCCCGTGTAAGAAATTAGTAGGGCAGCCATAACAAAATTCGGGGCCCATGAGGGTTTGAATATGGATTCCCTACTAGGAATTTCCACAACACAACCCGACTAGGCCCCGATAGGAAAATAACAGGGTTGGATTATTTATGCAAAAAAGGTCGTAGCGAGGTAAATGATAAAGGGCCCAAACGGGATTCATCATGGCAGTAGTTATTTCAAAACATATAATATTTGCAAAGATATTTAAAAAAATCTAGTTTTTAGACTTATTTTCCATAGATGTGATATATACATATAAAGTTTAAGGTATCGGTTAAACACTAGGTTAGATCACTTGAAATAAACATAAATGTGGAATTTTACTACAAATAATTTGTATTCTATAAATATTTAGAATGTTTGTGGGTGACGATATTTCGAAACCATGGCGCCACTGTACTTTCGGGGTATACCGACTCAATCCTAATACGAAGCGTGTGGTGAGTGTAGATTTTATGACCAATATGAATATACATATATAGATATAGTAATAATAGTACCGGTCACGACCGACAGGTGGCGCATGGCCATCCCGCTTCTCACAAACGAACCTTGCGTCCGCTGGCATCATAAGTGCGTAAACTGTGCAGAAAAGTATTAAGTTTCCCGCGGAATGTGCTGCAAAGAATTAGCTCACACTTCAATAAGTGTGCTATACAATTGTTGGATCGTACAATTACATGCACTTTTCCATATACATACTTATTATTTTCTCAGCCTATCCTGCCTGCTTTTAATTTGTTTCCTTGAAGTCGCGGGTAGAAGCTAGTATTTAATATAATTCTTTCAGCAATTCCATTATTCTTACATGATTTGATCGGGATCCCTGCTCAAATCCAGCTGTGTCCCTGCCAAAATTTCTGCACGGGATAGGGCAGTAATAAGGTTGCTTCATGGCTTCGATTCTGTTTTGGCAGGGTTCTGTTGAGGCACCCAGCCGGGCCCTGATTTATAAGCCCCTTTAGGCCCTCATCGACAAAGTGTGACCGACCTCTAAGGGACCTGATCGGGTGCCATGTTAGGGCCCTACTAGAGCGAGGGAAAAATAATCGGGGCCTCGTCTAAGCCCTGGTTGAATTCTTTCACGGGAAGAGTTAAAAAAACGGAGTTGTCGAGGAACGAAGTCGTATTAAATTATAAGGCGATGTGAATAACATTATTTTCAAAGTGCCAAGCCATTTAAACAACGTTGTGCAAGAGCGAGGCAACAAAAATATTAATCGTAAGTTAAGAATTATTATTTAAAAGTTGCAAGTAAGCTTTATTTTTGTAATGCTCAAATATTTATGCGACATACAAATTTGCGATTCCTTCGAATTTCTCGCATTATTTGAATAATCGTACGTACAAAATAATAATTTTTGTTGCGTTCCTGTCGCCAGAGACGTACCTACACCCTACTACATTATACCATAATTTGTTGGCCCTTCGAAAATTAATTGTAACTTGAAAATAAACAACAGCAAGAGCTAGACTGGTGACCAAATATTTTCATGATCGACTATATACACCCAGTGAAAGTTTGGAACTTTTGCTGGCGTTTCAAATCGTTTGTTTTATTAATCCAAGATATACCAAGCTGGTCACGACTCGCCATTGTCGAATAGGCAATTTAGTTATTCAGAATTTGATCTCACGGAGTTAAATCATTTTTCCTTGAAGGGTAACGTCTTATTCGTATCAGCATTTGAACAATTCAAACTTAGCCTAGAGACTAATTACGTACCAGACGCGAAAATTAGGCAAACTCCCAGACAACTGGATTAATCTTTGTCAACTGTGGATTAATCTTTCAACATCGAAGCATTGAGGAACGACAAGCAAAAGTAAAAATAGTTTTAGAAGTTGTAAATATTTTAGTCGACCGTTAAACAAAATAGACATAGCGAGTGCAATGTTTTAGCATTGGCTGGTGCGCCAAAGATCCCGCATTAAGACAACACGCACGTACTTGCTGCTGAATAAGTTTGCGCCGATAGTGTATTTAGGAATCAAGTGCGTAGAGGGAACGCAAATCACATATCTTGCTAGCTTCATGAAGGCTCGATAAGAATACGTGAGTTGAAGATTAAGAGACTTATTCATTCGAAGACTGCAAATGTGCTATACAGGGTGAATTTCATAAGTGGCAACAGACTTTATTCTCAGGTTGGGGATATTTTTAATAGTTTACTAGATATAAATACTTAAAGTTGGTCCAATCAGAGCGCGCCGAGAAGCGTTGGAGCCGCCCACTCCCCACCCTTGCAGGCAATACCCGAGACATAAAAATGACTGCATAATAATATAATAAATAAAATTCACTGCTCTAAATTTTGCAACCCCAAATGTAACGCTCTGATTGGACCAACTTTAAAAATTTATATCTCATAAACTATTAAAAATAGCCCTAATGTATATTTGCAAATTTTGTTTATAATGATCCCATCTACCTTGGAATAAACCCTGTTACACCTTATGAAATTCACCCTGTATATATAAATATGTCTGGGGCATTCCACGCCAAACCGGGCACCATTTACCTTTTACATCGCTGTTTTTTTGTAAATATTTTATGCTTTAGTCGAGGTTGAAAGAGGCCTCCATGATTTTTTCAACTTTTTTTTGGCGACACGGTTTCAACATATCGATTTTTCAAAAATGACGGTACTTTTTTTTAAATGTCATATATCATGGTATATTCAAATAAAAGTTATCATTAACTGATTAAGATGTATCTATTTCATTTAATAAATAACAATGACTATTGCAGGTGAGCCTGAGAAAAAGGTTAATATTTATTTTCAACACGGATTGCTAAAATTTGGAAATTGAAAAATCGAAAAAATCGATCGCGGCACTATCCCACTATCTACCTAGGCTCAAAAATGTGGAATAAACGACAGTTTTTTATAAAAAATTCTCAAGAAAATCGATAAGTACGTTTTTTTATAATCAACAATTTATATTTAAAACTTGAAAATCTTATAGAAATAAGGTTTGAACAATTTTAATCGATCTTTTTTTTTACCAGAAGTGTCTTTAAAAAGAATAATATAAAAAAACACCAATTTGGCCCATTTTTCGCAAAGTTATGGACGTTTAAAAAAAGTAACGTATTTTTGAAAAATCGATATTTTGAAAATGGTTCGACCAAATTTTTTTTTTATATCACAGAGGCCTCTTTCAATCAATACTAGAATGTAAACAATTTCCAAAAAAATCGGAGAAGCAAAAGCTAAATAGTGTCCGGTTTGACGTGAAATGCCCCATACATATTGACATTCCAGTGCAGCGATCACTAATTCCGTGACGTTCATGCTCCTTGAGACTCGGTTACAAATTGATTATGCCTTTGTTTACACCTTTGGTGCGCTCCCGTCTCTTTTTTCTTCATAGGTTAAAGCAACCGAAAAAATAATTCACTCACGCAGCGAGCTTACAATTAGACCTAAGCGTCGAGTGCTTTTCCCATGGACAGCTATACCTACGTAGCCCTTTCGTGCGTCACTGCCAAACAAAAGTTGTTCGGATTGCGGAAAAAAAAGTCAACTGCAAACATGATTTATAAAGAAATTCTATAATCAAAGGCCGGTGCGGAGCTGGGGCGGTTCGCTATAGTACTCATATACAGGGTGAATTTCGTAAAGTGTCACAGGCTTTATTCTAAGGTGGGATCATTAAAAACAAAAGTTGCAAATATACATTAGGAATATTTTTAATAGCTTATGAGATATACATTTTTAAAGTTGGTCCAATCAGAGCGCGCGGAGAAGCGTTGGAGCCGCCCACTCCCGTCCTAGCCGTAGAGATAGCATAGTGTAGGGTGTTACATTTGGGATTGCGAAATTCAGACCAGTCAATTTTATTTATTATATTATTACGCGGTCATTTTTATTTTTCGGGCATTGACTGCTCCGAATTTTGTCGAGGGCGCCGAGAAGCATTGGCGCCGCCCACTTTCCGCCCTAGCAGGCAATGTCTGAGAAATACAGATGACTGCGTAATAATATAACAAATAAAATTGACTGTTCTGAATTTGGCAACCCCAAATGTAACGCCCTACACTATGCTATCTCTACGGCTAGGGTGGGAGTGGGCGGCTCCAACGCTTCTCGGCGCGCTCTGATTGGACCAACTTTAAAAATGTATATCTCGTAAACTATTAAAAATATCCCCAATGTATATTTGCAATTTTTGTTTGTAATAATCCCAACTACCTTAGAATACAGCCTCTGACACCTTATGTAAGTCACCCTGTATTTAGTATTTATACCTAAAGCATGTAATATAGCGATAAAGAAGAATTCATTAATCTTATGCATTATTCTGATTTCATATTCCTCGATCATTAACTGACACGGGTAACTTTATGTTTATGCATTTTGAGAAAGTTCAATCTCCAACACAAAAAACATCATTTAATAAGAAATAATTCTACACTGGCATACAAACAAAAGATAATAGTTTCTCACGACGGTTCCTTTGTTTTGTAAGCATTGATATCAAAATTTTTGTTGTTTATATTCTAGACGGACGAATGTCATTGATGACTCGACATTCATTAATCGATTAATTACCAGACATTGTGTAATTCGATTGTTGTCATAGATAATGTAACGTATCGTGTAAAAGACGAGCAGGGCTGAAATTGGGAATGGGAAGAGTGGTTGAAGGAATGCGCGAATCAACCGGATATTATGTTGTAATAGAAGAAAATTAATATTAGGATTTATAGTAAAAGCGTCATTAATCTTGTTTTTTAAGCATTGGAGCGAAAACGATAATTGAATGAGGTTAGCTTACTTCGTCGTCTCATACATTCGTAGACGAGACAGCCGGGCGCGAAGAAGCACAGAAGCACCACGAATGTGAGGAATATCACTCCGGCACCGATCCCGATGAGAAGAGCCCGGCCCAATGGGCCAAATAGATCGTCGTACACCATTCACTGCAATCGATTACCTACCATAAAATAACTGTATCTAGTATTCAACGGGATTGTTTGATTAAACCAAGTGTGTAATGGGTAAACGTTTATCACATTTACCTACATGAAGAGAATTTCTTATTAATTTTTAAGGTGAAATCTCGATAAAAATTAAATTAATGCTTGAACCCGGTGATAAATGTGCAAACAGTTAAATATTGACACTAGTTTCAAATATTTTACTTTTTTCCATGTAAAAAATGTAGCACGTAGCATAATTTTTACGCGCGACCCAGCACTAACTGATATTTACTGTGAAGAACGTAAAAATTCTGATGAACGCACGGATAATTTCGGCTTCCATTTTTTAATTTTCAAAACAAATGCACAACTTTCTCAACGTGCACCGTACACTTTCATTTATATCGGCTCTTTTTTAAACTTATTGTAGTAATGTTTACGTTTCACGAAAATTTATTGTTAATTTCAGTAAAAATTCTTGAAAATATTTTTAATTTCTGTCACGCAACAGTAAATTTGATTTCCATTAAAATGTATAATTTATTTCCTAAAAACCTGAAGAATTGCACATTTGTCACTCAGTTATTGTGATTTCACAGTAAAAATTACTTAAAAATTCTTTCTGTGTATAGTACGTCGCGTTACCCTAACTTTTCTTATTTATTTGTCAATCATTGATCATCGATTAAAATTATTACACAGGTCGACATGAAACATTCATTTTTTATGGGTTTCAGATTGAAAGCATCGAAAAACATCAAAATATAAATTCTTAACGTTTAAAGTTTACTTTTGTCTGTTTTACATCGATAAGTTTTGAAGACTTTAATTGATTTTACGCAGTGAGTGCCTACTTGTTTATCCCAGCTGTAACATTCCTCCTTGTTTATTACTGTGAATTCCGATTCAAGATAAAAAATAGGCACTTTTCCTGCGTTAACTGCAAAAATACTTTAGAAGGTGAAAAGATCAAAATTAGAATCGAACGTATTAATATTTTTGTAACTTGAATACTCAATAATTGTGTTATCAACGAGAATATGATGGCTGATTACATTTGAGGTTTAATACGAAAAAGTACAGACACACATAAAAAAATCATTAAAAATATTCATCTTTTAATTTGATGTTTTTTTTAATTTTACATCTGTATGCTATTACTAATCATTATCCTTGAATTAAAAAACGACCGGACACCAGCCACAATATTTCTGATTGTAATTTATAATAAAATTATTTAAAAATCTCTACAAAAGCAAACTTTACTAAAAAAAACAAATTATTTTTCCCTTTATTAGTAACATAGAAGAAATCAAAATTTGACGTTTAGCAGTCAGACCCAGAAATCTTGTCGACCGGTGTTATATCTAAATAAAACAATTAAGATAAATATATGTGTGTACACCTAAGAAGAATAAATTATATTATTTCGTAAGGACTACAGTCCGAATCAACATTTCTTTTTAACGAATAAATTTTGTAGGTATAAATAAAAAGAAACGAACCGAGCTATCGGAATTCCTCTTATAGGCGATAACAAACGCGATTCTCCGGGTGTTCGGTTGCATTCTTATTCTCCCGGTTTTTGCGACAGATGCGACGATGCGATGCCAACTGATTCTATCACTCGACATGATCCGTCGACTCGACGAGACTCGAGTCGGAAGAAAAAATATACGCGACACGCGTCTTGCTACTCGCGGAGTGAAATGACGTAAGAATGTCTACGACATACTTTTTCATTCACTCACGAACTAACACGAGGAAAACGTTGAGCGCTATGGAACGCGAGCGGACGAAACATCTGCGTCCTTGAATAACTTCGAGACATGTGCGTATGTATGAACGCTTCATATTTTCCGTTTTTAATGAATTTTAAGAAAAATTTATTAATTTAATGAATTTTTCTTAAAATTAATGAATTTTTCTTAAAATTAATGAATTTTTCTTAAAATTCATTAATTTAACGATTTGTATGAACATGTTGAAAAAAAATGTTGCGGTAGTTTTTAATTCTTGTCGTATTCGTCAAAAGGTATAACGATGCGTTTTAGGCGGGAATCCTGAAATATTTCATTTATCGTATAAAGAAGTTCATTGGAACCGAAGAACATGGCCAGTAGAGACAATATTCATGGACAAATACAACTTGCTTATTTAAAAGAAAACTTTTTTAATTTATTTAAAGTTAGATTATCAGTTACGTACGAAACATGCCACAGCCGCATATTTGAGTGGCTGAAATTTGTAAAACCTCTTCTTTGCTTCAAATTGAGATTTCTTCAAAACTAGACAACATTTTTTCACCGTTTTTTTTTAGTTTTGTTCAAAAAGATTTTATTGATAATTCTGTGTAGGGTTTTAGAGGATATTCGAAATAGAAAGATTTTGGGACCAATTGAAAGTAAAAAAATATTGGTTCGAAAAATGCTTATTTTCAGTGTATCTTTTCTCAGGAACCGTACGTTCGATTTTGACCATTTGTGTTGTGCGTATATGTTAACGTGTTATAAACAATGTGTCGAGCCATTTTTTCGATATTTTGTTTCAGAACTTTTTGACATCGTTTTGAAATTTTGTTAATAATTTGGACCACGTTTTTTTACCTTTCAATATATTTTTCTCGAGTCGGAATCGCTTTAAAAAAAAAAAAAGGCTCGACACATCCTTCGTTTGGACGTACTTGTTACGTCACAAAGAAAAATATGTCGACACGATGAATAGATTTCGAGAAAAGTTACACCGCAGGTGAAAAAACATAATTTTTCAGAAGACACGATTTTCTGAAAATGTTTGAATTTCTAATGAATTCAAATGCTAGCTTGAACCAATTATTTGAGCAATTTGAACCACATATCAAGAAAGACATGTTCTTTCAGAAAACAAATATAAGAAAATGCATTTTTTGAAGCTGGAATATGTCGAACCTCCTTAACTGGCCGAAAAAATTGGATGAAAATACCTCGCGTGAATTTGTTTTGGTTGTAAACAAGAAAACAATTGGTCACTTTTTATTGTTGTTTCAAGAAGAATATAATTAGTTGCTCGAGTCTTTTTCTTTTCGCGCTCACAATTTGTCAATTTGTGATCAAATTTCCAATCAAGCAGCCCGGTAAAAAACGCAATAGTGCTTTCCGATATAACTAAAGTATAACAGAATTTTCAAGACAGACAAATCAAACATGTAGAGATGTAAAATTCGATGACCTTGATTTCACTTGCCAATGTTATTAGGTACCTGAATGATTTTCGGAGTTACAAGATTTCATAAACTTTGAGCATCGGTTTATAATCAAATAAAAAAGAAGCATTCTTTTTCATTATAAATTTGTTGAATAGAGCAGCAAACTTACATTAAAGAATAATTCAAAAAAAGATTAAGGGAAGATAAATGGAATAATCTCGGACCGAAATTTGATAACCGCACCTTATTGAAATAAATGAAAGAAGACATCGAATTAAGAAAAGATTATTGGGAGTTAGTCCAACTCTGTTGTTAGATTGTCACGGACAAATGCTAATCACCCTTACGTCGTTCGCGTCGTAACGCAAATTACAACTATTGCCACGCGGGTCCCGTTGCGAATCGGATGTAAAAGAACCGACCGGTCGCCAATGATATCACTACGACCGGCATACTCTCGTATTATACCTCGAGATCGCGCTTGTTTCGAATCGTAATGCCAGAAATTCAAACGGTAAACGAAAAATTCCCGACTCTCTTATTTATTGACATACATTTGAGTCCGAAGATGTACTTATTTTTTTACCTACTTGCGGAAAACAATTCTCCACGTTGGCTGAAATCGATCACTCCTTTGTCTACGTACGTACACGGGGAGAATTTTTTTATTAATTTTTACGGTAAAAATTACATTAAAAATTTGAACGCGGTGATAAATGTGCAAACAGTTAAAAATTTTCACTAGTTTCAAATATTTTACTTTCAGGCATGTAAAAATTGTAGCACGTAGCATAATTTTTACGCGCGATACACAGAGCTCACGGATTACGGCCAGGCGACCGAATTCTAACTGATTTTACTGTGAAGAACGTAAAAATTCTGGTGAACGCTGCGGAAAATTTCGACTTCCTTTTTTAAATTTTCAAACAAATACGCAAATTTCTCAATGTGCACCGTACACTTTAATTCGTATCAGTCCTTTTTTCAACTTATTGTAATAATGTTTACGTTTCACGAAAATTTACTGTTAATTCCAGTAAAAAATCTTAAAAATATTTTTAATTTCTATCACGCAACAGTAAATTTTAACTCATTTCCATTAAAATGTATAATTTATTTCCCAAAAACCTGAAGAATTGCACATTTGTCACTCACTTACTGTGATTTCACAATAAAAATTATTTAAAAAATTCATTCCGTGTATCGTTGGACAAAATGGGACACGTTGTATTACCGAAATACAGGAACAACGCGAACTGGACTGAATTTTGAAAATTTCCGAATATCGTTTCGTTACTCGAACGATGATTTAATACTTGTTAAATATTATTTTTGCCAACGTATGGATAGTTCGGGCGTAGTTTGTATCGAATTGACAACGAGTCGAGCCAACGAAAGGGAATAAAATCGATCGAATGAATTTGATCGATGAACGTCCTCGAATAAATGAAAAGAAACTTTTATCAAAATCTTCGTACGACCGCATAACCGTACCTTCCGCACAAGTGTTTCGTATCCGACTGTTTTCGTCGATACGAGGCTAGACGGATACCTACGATTACGTAAACCTCGCCGACTTCCGGATCCGCGGATAAACGTATGTACGTTATGCGATCAAGGTTTCGTTCCAGATAAAGTTGAATCGTTGAAGCGAGACTCGTCATTATTAAACGCGATCTCGTACAACTTTACCTGCAACAATTGTCCACAAATTTTCCATCGATTGTCCCGCTCGCCACCGAGCGACAATATTTATTTTCAACAATTTTCTTCGCGCTCTATTCTTCCGTTTGCAAAGTGAACGCGATTGGAGTCAGCGAGGAACGAGCGTCGATCGCGCCTACTATCGATAACGCCTCGGCCGCATCGTAATATTTACGATCCGCGAGCGGATTGAGCGAGAACTCTGTCGTCGAATCGCACAAACGATGCATACCGACTAGTTTTGCTATACTTATACATTTTCCGAGACAACGACTCGACACCTCGTCGATTCGTTCTCGACGACGCTCATATCGATCATCCACGCCGATTTATCGTCAATATTTCAAATACGTAATCAACGATAACGATTATACAAATAATTAATAATCACCCTCAATACTCACTTGGCTACGAATATATCCCATATCGTGAAAACAAACCAGCTTGGATAACAAGTTTTCCAACACACTGTAATCCAAGTTTGTAACAACACTCGCGCATCTACGAATACGAACGAAATTTTACTTGCGGTGGCGTTATCGCGTAGATTTGCTCGTTTATCGTCGGACGAGTGTTTTTTCAAACTCGGTAATAAATTATTGTGACTGTGAAACGAGACTATGAGCGTAGAGAACGAGCGCGATGTACAACTTGGCGCACGGGATTCCAGCACCTTCTGCTTCGACTATCGGTGGTAGCGCCTCTGTGCCTACGACAGCGCTTCTTCCGTCGTCCGCACCAAACCGTTGATATGCACACCTGTAGAGTTAACGACGGGGAGTCGCTCCCGCGAACCGTTCGCGTTATACAGGTACGCGTGTAACTATGAGAGCTCGCAGCCAATGCGATTGCATAGAAAAAAGTCGTGCGGGCTTATTACGCGCGTACCAACGCGATTTAGCTTCTCTCTTAAAAGTTTCTAATTCATTAAAACTCCACAGTCATCTTGGCAATTCGATTCGTTTGTTTCAATCGGATGGATCAAAGACGTTTGATTTTATGAAATCGAGCGAAAGCGGATCTCGTTTATTGAGCTTACGAGTCAGTGTATAGTTAAAATAAACAAATTTTGTTTATTTATTTACAATCTTGTAATCGTGGCTCATTAAGATGTTAATTAAATATTAGTATAATTGACGAATTGAAGTCTGTAACGGCAAGTTGGTCGAACGATCGACGCGAAGTTGTCGAAACGGATTTACAATTTCCTAGTCGAAATTTTTCAGAATTGTTCTTCGTCGATTTTTTTTTTATAAATAAATTGAATACTAATTATTTGACCGGAATTTGTGGAAAGATCTAGATTGTAATAATCAGCTACGATAAAGACGCGTTTTTTTTATCTATTTAAAGATAAAAATGCATCGCATACTTGAGATCAAAATCAAGAACATTATTTTGGACAGGTTAAGAATTATTGTAGGGGAAGGTGGTACAAAATGATCCCCCTAAGAGAAAACAGCTGTAAAACAAGTGTATGCAGCTATTTCTAAAAATAAAAATATTTATAGGGTAGCTATTCGATCGTACTATAAATGTAGTAAGCGTTGAATCGCATAAGCCATTAGGAATAATTGTTATTAATGTTTTCTTGAAGGTCTACTAAAAGCGAAGGTCTGTCCAGAGTGTGGATATAATAATCCGGGAATTATTTTACCCCGCTATTCAAAATTGAAGCAAGAAATTAAATCTTATATATAAAAATGGAAGAATGTCTGTTTGTTTGTTTGTTTGTTTGTTTGTTTATATGTCACGAGTAAGTTCCTGTACCATTCGTCCGATTGCGATGAAAATTTGGTGAATCGTAGTCCGCACTCCCGAGAAGGTTTCTGCGTTAGTAGAATAATTTTATTTGCCAAAATAAACGCGTATGGGACAAAACAAAATTAGCATTTATGTATATATATATATAGAGATTATTTGACAGCTGTCGAAGTATGTTACCAAAATGTTAAGTGAAATAAAAAACACTCATTTGTTTTAACGATTCCATCGACTCGATATTATATATTAGTTGCATAATTCATTTGACAGCGAATGTCAAATTAATCGTGACTCTAAATCGTGAAGCGATTGAAAGATCTACTCCTCGATCAAAAAGGAAATATACATTACGAGTTTCAGAAACGGAGGATTGTATGTACCACGAAGAACAAACTTCCGTAAAATAACAGCAACAACAGACGAATTGATTCACAAAGTTTTTGAAAATATTGTACATAACTACAAAAAACGTAAGTGGTTAAGGGAGCGTGCTATATTAGCAGCAAAAACACAAATGTCAATTATATATATATATATAAGCCAGTTTTATTTGTATAACTTTTTACAGAAGTTTTTTACAAACAAAATGTCAATTATATTAATTTCACGATTAAAAAGAGAATATCATGAGAAACTAAAATGTACAAGTCGATTGCGCCTTTTATTAATCAAGAACAAGTTGTTAATTATCCAACTGAATTCCTGAATTGGTTTCATTTGCCAGGCATAACGCCGCACGTTGTAACATTGAAAATGGGCGTGCCTATCATACTTTTACGAAACATCAACTCACCACGACTTTGTCATGGTACAGGGCTTCCAGGGAAAAATATGATGAACAATATCAGCGAAATTACAATTTAAAATGGAAAATTTGAAGGAAAAGACGATGTACTGTTGTCACGTATGCCAATGATACCAAAATATATGCCATTCGATTTCAAACGCTTGCAGTTTTCAGTGCGACTCGCATTTGCAATGTCCATCAACGAAGCACGAGGACAATCGCTAAAAATGTGTATAGTATAGATTATATTTGGAAAATTCATGCATCACACATGGAGAGAAAACAAAAAATATTGTTTGTCAAAGGAATTATGACACCAAACCGTCATTGCAACGCATGCCGGGTACCGCTAGTATTCAATAATATTGTTTGGTAGTTTATCGTAGATTCGATCTAGGCAATAACTTTAGGCGACTCTGTCTTAATAATCATACGGTAAATTCTTAATTCTCGTAAATCTTTACAACAGTAATAGCTTCATATTAAAAAAAAAAACTAAAAAATATTTATTAAAAGTTATATAACTGAACATGAAGGGAACTAGGTAGGCAAGGGGTAAAATGAACCTGGGATCGTTTTGCCCTCCTCATGAAGGCATCGTTTTACCCTACATGCTGTATTAAGGCCGTCTTCTAGTCTAGATTTAAAAAAAATCGATTTTTTTTGCGTATTATCAATGTTTAGTATTTCGAAAATATAGGGGTGAGCGGGGTAATGGGAGGTCGCGAGTAATAAGAGCTCTCATAAGAAAGGTACTTAGAAACGCTCGAAGTATTTCGAAAAAATCCAAATGCTTGGCTTCAGTGCCACAAATATAGCGGCGACGACCAAAAACCTATTTTGTGTCCTTTCGTTATAAGAAAAATATTTTTCTCATAACGAAAATAAATATCTAAAGTTTTCTTATTTAATTGTTTTTAGAGGTCATTTGGTAGCTTAGTTCATGTACTTTGGTTTGTACGTAGAAAAAAATAGGTTATAACTTAATTTGTTTATATTATTATGTTTAATGCAAAAGGCTACCGGCTCTCATAACCCCAATTCGAATGTCAGCGCTTATTTTTATTTTCAAATTTTACCATACCGTGCGGGGTATAGTTATATAGGGGATAGCTAGGAGGGTTGACACAGAGATAAGTTGAAACAATGTCAACGTCTTGGAAAAAATCGAAAGAAAACCTTATTGAGTTTCGACATGTTAATTTATCTTCCAATTACGCTTTAACAATGCAATATGTGTTCAATTTTCGTGTTTATTATCAAATCAAATTTACTTTAAAAATTATTGAATTTGTCAAGTTTAGGGCGACATCGCCGATTTCACATATGGTTAGTAGTGCATAGCTCCCATTATCCGCCATGTCGGGTAATGAGAGCCAAAGACACATTTTTGAAAACTCAATTTTTTACTACCCTAAACAATTATTAGAAAGTTTCTATTTCATAAGAATGAAAGTTTACTAACCAAAGGAATGATCAACAGCGAAAAACGTCAATAATACCTTTCATAAATTACTTTGTTTTCAACTTTTCCTTGGATGGCTACAATTTCCCCATTTTTCCTCTATCCTCCAAATGGAATTTGAAAATTTCAAATATTAACGGAGTTATAGCTGTAATTCCAGGGGATTAAGAGCGGTCTTGAAAGACACGCTCTCATTACTAATTAAGAATGTATTTTTTTTGAGATGACTAGGAGGGCTGGCATCATGTCAATCAGGAGAGGCCATTTTTGCACCCCCCCACTTTACCAGCCTGCATCTACCAGAATTATGGATTTTTTGTTTCGCCATTTTTTTTACACAACGTCAAAAGATGAATAAATATGTGGTGAAAAGGCAGATACGAAAATATTTGTTATTTTTTTTTAATCGCATGTTGAAAAATTCCCAAATTTTGGCTCTCTAAACTAGAAAAAATTGTTTTTCGAATACTGTAATGAAGAGCTGTTGATTCCATTGCTAATTGGTAATATAAACTGAGATAAACAGACCTTTCGCATAATATGTATGTGGACTAAAGCTACATAATGTCAAATAATGGCTTACCTTAAATCGAGTACAGTAATTTTGAATATTGTGTGATAAAAACTTTCTCACTGCCAAGAAGGCCGCGGACACTGATAGAGATTGTACGGCTCGGCCGTAGGAGCACGAAATTTACTTAAAATATTCTAGATGTCGATATTAAGTCGGTATAAAAGCCGGGGATCGTTTCACCCCGAGGGATCATTCTGTACCACCTTTCAACCAAATCCTTTCAATAATCATCCCGCCAAACGAATTACCACATCATCCGTGTTACTTATTTTTTTATAAAAATTACCGGCACGGCAGTCGACAATCTGTAGTTTACGAATCACATTATTTTTCTTATTAGCTAATGAAAACCTTCGATTGTAAAATCGTTCGCATAACTGAGCCGTTTTGTCAATCAATTTTTTTTTAATCGAATAGAAATTGAATTTTTAACTAAAGAAAATGTTCCCAGGTGAAATGGAAGAGAGAAAGAAATTCAAATTACCCTCACAAATTGATTTAGAACACGTTAGTATTATAATGTAACGAAGAAAATACTCGGACGATTATTATTTTCATAATATCGGGATTGTACTGCATTTTTGGCGCGGACTACGATCGTTGTTAGGTATAGCAGCAAGTTTCTCAAACGCGCGCAATCGTCAAACCGCAACCGTACGGTTCCGCTGATAACTCACTATCGCACACGTAGAACTTTCATACAACTATCATCCGTTGGTTCTTCGGGGCACGAGCTAACAGCTCGAATACGTACTAACGTCGTGCGTATATTTGTTGGAATGTTGGGATTTATTCGTTCTTCTATTACTGCTACGTGAATAAAATTATGCAAGTATATCCCGTTTTTTCGTTAAAATGTTCTACAAATGGAGAATTTGATTCATAGACGTAGTTTATTCTTCGAACCGTCAATTCGATGAAACAATAGGCCTGCAAATGCTGGATTTGACAAAATCCTATTATTTCATTTAACACAAATTGTTTGACAAAAATTGGAACTCTCGGTCCCCTTTACTACGCCTTGTCTGAGATATGCGTAGCTCCTTTCTCTTTTTAATAACGATTGTCTAAAACTGATTTAAAGTTGTATCTATGAACTACAAACTGATCGAGGATAGAATAGAGGAGAGAATACGTACCCGATGGGAAGTTATTGACGACGAATCTAAAGAATTTTAAGAAACGTATCGGTGCTCCAAGCCATTCATCCTTTCGAATCTGCCATCAAAAATGTTTATAAACGACGGATAACAGTTGGTCAAATTTGTATATCATTTGCCGTTTGGTGGGACATTTATCGAAGGTTTGAGACCGCGGTACCGATACCTACAATAAAGCAACCACGCGGTCGTTTCATTAGACGGCTCTAAGGCGGCTGATAAGCCGTTGTGTAAATGTGTTCGCTGGCAGGTAGTTGAGTCACTGCCATAAATAATGCTCGCTAAAACTCGCCGCGTTACTAACAATAAGTCGCGATGGTCTTGCGACTATGATTTCGCGCGACGCAATTGTTGAAAAATTCATTAACTCATTTATAGGCAGTTGAGTTTTTGTTCAGAATTGTTAGATGTCACGTAACAAAATTGAATCTTTATCGTTTATAGTTAGGCGACAACACTGCACCGAGATTACTTCTTACGGAGGATTTTACCAGAACTTACTCAACGTGACATTGAAAAATGCGACGCAGGCTGGACTATACGTCGCTTACCGCGAGTCGGTACCAACGAATGCAAACAATTCAGGAACAGCATTTACAAAGTAGATGTAGGTATCGTACGAAGTTCCGCAACTACCGACAGAGGTAGGTAACGACTTGCACGAAATACAAATATGATATTGACCGGGTATGATTGATGGTAATTTTCAGCTTGAACCATTTGATAAATATTATTCATTTTTTTCTGTAACGTTGTACATTACCCATCAAACGAATCTGTGACTGCCAGAGTCGAATTTTTAGCCTCCGTTTAACCTCCAGAGTGGCAGAAAGTTTACATTTGGAGTGAACGGAGGCTACTGGAGGGTAAGAATTTCGACTCGGGTGTGCACCGTTAGTATGATTTTTCTCTTAGTCCATTGAAATGTTACAAAAATAAGGCCTAACCCTGCATTTATCAAAGTCAGCATTTTTTTTTCTGCATAGGGGATGGTATAGGAAGCTTAAGTCCAAGTTTGTGGGGTTGTAACCCTTGAGGAAAACCCGCCATCTTGAAAAAGGGTTAAAACAATTTTTGCGTTATAACAATGAAACTATCCACCGCGCAAGAAAATTATGATGTCGTTTTTTGTAGGAAATTAAATTCTCTACAAATTCACTCTCTTGACTTTTTGCCGTAAAATCGAAAATAGCAAAGTTATTAACAAACAACGACAAAAAATGAAGGAGTAATTTCCTTTAAGTCGCTCTAACTTTTTTCTTTTCATTTTGCAGAAAAATATATTCAATGCATTTCGATAGAACACCTTCTGACGAATAAATTTCAATATAAATGTATCAACTTTTGTTTATTTATAAAGATTTTACAGTGCTGCAAAGGTAAGTGTCGGAGTACTGGAAAATAGACATAAAAATGAACGATGATGCGTCGTTTCTTTGCAAATTTCATTAATTGCGGCGGACAAATTTTATTTGTTGCTATTGCAATGTTCATAATAATTAGTTATGAACTCTTTTCCGCGCCACCTACGAGGAGTTAATAATAATAATTAGTTATGAACTCTTTTCCGCTCTACCTACGAGGAGTTCATAGCTAATTATTATGAATATTGCAATAACAACAAATAAAATTTGTCCGCCGCAATTAATGAAATTTGCAAAGAAACGACGCATAATCGTTCATTTTTATGTCTATTTTCGAGTACTCCGACACTTACCTTTGCAGCACTGTAAAATGTTTATAAATAAACAAAAGTTGACACATTTATACTGAAACTTATTCGTCAAAAGGTGTTCTATCGAAATGCATTGAACATATTTTTTTGTAAAATGAAAAGAAAAAAAGTTAGAACGACTTAAAGGAAATTACTCCTTCATTTTTTGTCGTTGTTTATTAATAACTTTGATATTTTTGATTTTACGACAAAAAGTCAATAGAGTAAATTTGTAGAGAATTTAATTTCCTACAAAAAATAACTGAACAATTTTCTTGCCCGATGGATAGTTTTTCGGTTATATTAATACAACGATTTTAAACCAAAACCCAAAATATTATGTGCTGAGGCATATTTTTACCTTTGAATGGCTGTAAAATCTTTAAAAATAAATGAAATTTAAAAAATGAGGGGTGAAATTTGTTCGTCTAAAAATCCTCTATCAAAAAGCTTCAAACATATTTTTCTGAAAAATGCAAAAACAAAACGTTAGAGCGACTTAAAAGAAATTACTCGTTCACTTTTTATCGTTGTTTGTTAATAACTTTGGTATTTTGAATTTTACGATAAAAAGTCAAGAGAGCAAATTTGCAGAGAATTCCATTTCCTACAAAAAACGATATAATAATTTTCTTGCGGGGTGGATAGTTTTCCTGTTATATCAATACAACGAATATAAACCCAAACCCAAAGTATGATGTGCCGACGCACATTTTTACCTTTGAATGGCTGTAAAATCTTTAAAAATAAACGAAATTTAAAAAATGAGGGGTGAAATTTGTTTATCTTAAGGAGCGCCAAAAAATTTCTCTGAACATATTTTTCTGAAAAATGCAAAAACAAAAAGTTAGAGCGACTTAAAGGAAATTACTCCTTAATTTTTTGTCTTTGTTTATTAATAACTTTGGTATTTTTGATTTTACGACAAAAAATCAAGAGAGCAAATTTGTAGAGAATTTCATTTCCTACAAAAAATGACGATATAATTTTCTTGCGCGGTGGATAGTTTCATAGTTATTTTGCAAAAACTATTTCACCCCTTTTTTCAAGATGGCGGATTTTCCTCAAGGGTTGCAACCCCACAAACTTGGACTTAAGCTTTTCATACCTCCCCCTATGCACCAGAAAAAAAAATTTCTGACTTTGATAAATGCAGGGTCAATGTAACATTTCAATGGACTATCTCTTTAACCGCGATTTCAGCCAATAGGTGTAAACGTTTTACCGTAAACGTTTTCTGTTACTTTTAGCTAATGAGCTGACGATGCGACACATTGTGTACGGAATCGATGACAGTATATAATATAGGTATTATAAATTAATGCGCGGTGAGCCGAGTAGAACTTTTTTGCGGAATCGGAAATAGGCGACTTCTTGGTGGAGTGACTGCTCGTCTCAATCTCCTAGAGTCTATTTCCTTTGTAGCACTCAAGCTGTCACCTTCAGCTCAATGTCAACGTGTCCTCCAGCTTTAATTTAGGGGCATCACGGGACTCCGCTATCAATGCCAAGTTCGTAAAATAAACCCTACGTGAGCTCGCTTTCGATATCAATTCTGCCTGACGTATTCGTGGGTCCATGGACTTCACCCAATCAGAATGTAAAGTTTCTGCCATTTTGGAGGGTCTATGAGGGCGGCGTATATACCGTCTAGTAGATAGTAAGTTGGACCCTCGCCTCGATCCTCACCATTCCGCCCGATGCCGCCTACTTTGATCGACTCGGATGATGAGGATCAAGGCGAGGGTCCAGCGTACACTAGACGATATATAGCAACTCCCTCGTAGACACTCTAAAATGGCAGAAACTTAAAATTTGGACTGAGCAAGGGTGCTGTAGTCCCCATGGACTCTCCCATAACTGCCTCGGCAGGCCGAGTTGATATCGAGAGTGGGTTCACAGAGGTTCTGTGATGCCCCCGGATTCGAGCTGGAGGGCACGTTGTCATTGAGCAAAGGCTGGCAGCTTCAGCGCTACAAAGGAAATAGGCTCTAGGAGATTGAGACGTGTAGTAAAAATTTCGACTCGGGCAGTGCGGCGATATATTCTGCCAACACCTGTATGATTAGTCGAAAGTTAATACGCAGTTACCCGTAGAATATGTTGATAACTGTATGATTGGTATGGAATCCCAATGCATTTACCTGTGATCGGTAGGCAGTACCAATGATTAGATACTGGTAGGTGTACGTATTAGTAGCGTATTTCAATACTCACATCGGTTACTAGCAGAGTATAAAATTATCGAGTTATGCGTCAGTTATGGACCAGTTATTTGCGGGCCCGATAGCTTGTATCGACGAGATTTAGCTACGTATAGCGTAGATGTTGCTAAAGGGATAAACCCCTCTAGAGGCTGAAAATTATAACAGACTTTGGGATTTTCCTTTAAAAAAACTACACCGCATATCGAAATTTGCCAAAAAAGTCCTTCTTATACAAATATCGAGGATTGTTTATAAATTTTGTCAGGGATGTACTAAACAAAATGGCGCTATTTTCTCACAGTTGCTACAATAATGAATCAAAAAGAATTCGAACTAGTATGATAACAGCTTCGACACGACGTAGGATTTTCTTTTTATATTGCATAGTTCAAATGTTATTAACAATTTTCATGCATTTTTGGGTTTTTGTCGAAATTTGTGTTCAACAACGCGCCACTTTTGCAAAAATAAATTAAAAATAAATCCTACGTAGTGTCGAAGCTGTTATCACATTAAATATAATACTTTTTGGTTCATTATTATAGCTTTGAAATTGCAACAGTTATGGGTTCGGCCAGGCAGCAATGAAAAAGAAAAGACGCAGCTGAGAAAATGCTGGGAAGCCGCCATTTTGTTCAGTACAGCTCTGATAAAATTTATAAACAATGCTCAATACTTCTATAATAAGAACCTTTTTATCGAATTTCGATATCTTGTTTAGTCTCTTTAAAAAAAATTCCAAAGTGTGCTATATTGTTCGGCCTCTAGAGTGATTTTCCCCCCTTAAGAACTCTGTTCCATTTTGGTTACTGATAATAGAAACGATAAATATTAAATAGCGTATTTTGGGTCCGAGTGTCAACTTACATTGGATTCTGCGTCATTCTCCAATCTCTCGTCGTCAAAGATCGTGTGCCATTTATCAAAATTCTAACTCTCATAACTCCATTGCTTTACAAACTCGCAACATCTTCTTCCCTCATATTTCTCTTAATGTTGTATACAATGCGACGAAGTAAAAATTATAAATTGCCACTCAGAAGCCCGATGATAATCTTCACCTAATCTCACCGCCATCGTCCATATCCATCGAGCCTATAAAACTTCCGCGCAAAATTTTCTGCGGTACCGCTTAATTTCCTCGACTCACTTTCATCGACAACTGCGTCTGGAAAATGCGCACGAGACATTTTTCAAATTGAGATTTCGATTCGAGTAGAAACATTTTGTTGTTCTCAAGTATTGTCATCGTTATTATCTCGTGTTTCTCTTAGTACTCTAGGCTCGAAGCCAAGCTATTAAGTTACAAAGACACAAGGAAACGAATTGAGTTTTGCAGCGGCGTGTTATATTCCTGTCATTGCGAAACAGCGCAACGTTGTCAGTGAAACGAGAGGCGCGTGCAGGTAATATAACTATGGTAGCCGCCTCGTTCCATACCGATTTCTTTTTTATCATTTGTATATTTATATATGTGCGAAATAAATATGACTTATACGTCGAGTTATACCGAGGTACACGTTGGGAAACTCTGCTGATTTGCTTTTACGGAAGTCCTCGTAATGACAGACGTGCGATAACTAATGGATATGCCCTGAAAAAATCATGAGTAGGTAACACTGGTTAAGAGGTTTACTGAATTATCCATATCCCGAGCACGTGGGTTTTTATAATAAAAACAGTGTTGCTCTCGTTGTTTCTCATTTCAATTAAATGTTCGAAGAATCAGCGAATTATAGTATTATGTATTAGATTGTAGGTAGGTACGTCTCCCGGAACCGGAATGCAACAAATAATTATTATGTACCTAGGTACACGCATGAGTATTTCAATAATGCGAGGAATTAGAAAAAATCGCGAATTTGGATGTGAAATGGGTCGAAAGCGCAAAAATATACCTATGGTTTTCCGCACTGGGAGAAGGAAATTCGCGTGTCGCGTAATTGCAAATCCTTCGGAAAATGTGTAACAGTACGCTTGAAAATGTACGTAATAAAAAGGTCCGCCGAACTGGACGGCCGCGTGTTTTAAGTAATCGTGATCGACGTGAAATTATAGGAGAAATAAAAAAAGAACGAAAGAGAGGTGGTATAAAATTGGTCACGATGCACCGGGAATAATGGAGTATTAGTGTGGGTACGCCTAGAAAAGGTGCGAAGAGTATTGCGAGAAGAAGGCTATAACGGACGGACGGCCGCAAAAAAAACCATAGGCAAATTAACGCAATGAATAGGAGGTAGGTAGAGGCTAACATTTATAAAAGTACTAGTGGTACCTGGCATGCGTTGCAATGCCGTTTTGGTGTCATAATTCATTTGACACACAATATTTGTTGTTTTTCTCTCCATGTGTGAAGCATGAACTTTCCAAATATAATCTATATTATAGACATTTTTAGCGATTGCCCTCGTGCTTCGTTGATGGACGTTGCAAATGCGAGTCGCACTGGAAACTGCAAACGTTTGAAATCGAATGGCATATATTTTGGTATCATTGGCATCCGTGACAACAGTTCATCGCCTTTTCCTTCAAATTTTCTATTTTAAATTGTGGTTTCGCTGATATTGTTCATCATATTTTTCCCTGGAAGCCCAGTACCGTTGCAAAGTCGTGGTGGATTGATGTTTCGTAAAAGTATGATAGGCACGCCCATTTTCAATGTTACAACGTGCGGCGCTATGCCTGACAAATGAAACGAATTCAGGAATTCAGTTGGATAATTAACAACTTGTTCTCGATTAATACAAGCAGCAATCGACTTGTACGTTTGAGCTTCTTATGATATTCTCTTTTGAATCGTGAAATTAATATAATTGACATTGGTGTTTTTGCTGCTAATATAGCACGTTCCCTTAACCACTTATGTTTTTTGCAGTTATCTACAATATTTTCAGAAACTTTGTGAATCAATTCATCAATTCATACTCTAATGGATTTCAGTCTTTCTTCTCGGTGCTCGTCAGTTTCTGAAACTCGTAATATATGTTTCCTTTTTGATTGAGGTGTAGATCTTTCAATTGCTTCCCGATTTAGAGTCACGATTAATTTGACATTCGCTGTCAATTGAATTATGCAACTAATATCTAATATCGAGTCGATCGAGTTGTTAAAACAAATGAGTATGTTTTATTTCACTTGTCATTTTGGTAGCATACTTTGATAGCTGTCAAATAATCTCTATAAGGTAAATGTCCCAATTATTGAACAGGTTCCAATTATTGAATACTGTCTTGTATTTTTATTATTTCTCATTCACCTGCAAGCATTTACTTATTTATAAAAATGTCATTACATATGTGGAACTTTTAGCTATGTTACCTTACTTGTGCAAAAAAGCTTTAATTAATAGAGAAAAAAATTATTTAATTAGCAACGGTGACCCGATTTGACGACTCGTGGTAACTGCTTATCGTTTTTGCTAAGACTCTCAAAAAGTAAAGGCGTTTCAGGTTCCTCAGAAAATTTCTTACAAATAACAATTTAAAAAGGATATTTTAAATTAATTATTTATTAAAAAATACGGTGTTCGATCATTGGGACATAGAAAATGCAGTATGTCCCAATTAGTGAACACTTCAATTTTCCAAGATGGCTTCATTAAACCCATCAAAACATCGAGGCAGTTAACGTATGACAGATGGTGTGAATCGGATTTATTCAAACAAAAACATTTAAACAAACGTAAGTTCCTGAATACACTTACCGTTATTGTTTTAATAATAACTCTAAGATCGTCAAATATATTTGTTTTGTATTTCCATGCAATAAACATAAAAAGAAAAGTAAAACGAGAATATAACCTAAATGTAACCTAAAAATCCGAATGTAATGTTCAATATTTGTTGCTCTCCGATATTTCAGGGACAAATTTTTCTCAATAAAACGTCATAAACATGGCGACAAAAAGATGTCGCTCTGCATATAGTGCGGAAGACGTAAAAACCGCATTCGATGCGGTAGAAAATGGAATTTCTTTGCGGGAGGCCAGCCGAACGTACGGCATTCCCGTGGGAACATTGTTACTCAAGTGGAGAAGAAAAGTGCCGATGGAAAAGAAACCAGGACCACCGACGATTTTAACACCGCAAGAAGAGGAGCAATTGGTTCGCTGGATACTTTTTCTCGGAGGAAAATGCTTCCCAGTGTCGAAAACCCAGTTGCTCGACAGCGTACAATTGTTGGTTTTAAAAACGGAGAGATCAGCATTGTTCACGAACGGGAGACCAGGGAGGCATTGGTACGAAGGATTCCTCCGGCGACACCACAATTTAACTATTCGCACAGCGCAAAATGTCTCCAACACTCGAACATCTGTCACCGAAGGACAAATTCGGAATTGGTTCGATGAAGTGAAACAGCACTTGGAGAATTTGAATCTGACGGAAATAGAACCGAGCAGGATTTTTAATTGTGACGAGAGCCCGTTTATGCTTTGTCCAAAACCGGACCAAGTCATTGCACAGCGAGGGAGCAAAGCTATCTACAAACTTGTCACCGCCGACGAAAAAGAGTGTTTGACAACGCTCTTCATGGTCAATGCTGCTGGTACCACGGTTCCTCCCATGGCGATGTATGCGTATAAGCGCATAAGTACCATACACCATCGTACAAAATTTTCCAAAAGATTGGCAGATAGGAGTGTCCGACAAAAGGTGGATGATGGCGGAAACTTTTTTTGAATATATTTCGAATTGTTTCTATCCATGGCTGGTAAAAAACTCAATACAGTTTCCGGTCATATTGTACGTCCATGGACATTCATCCCATCTGATTCTACCGGTGCTGGAATTTTGTCGCAGTGTAAAAATTGAGCTCATCGCACTGTTCCCAAACTCGACTCACATTCTCCAGCCGTTAGATGTGGCCATTTTTCACCCTCTGAAAAACGCATGAAGAAATACCGTAAATAATTGGCGACTCAAAAACTGCGGAGAGCAACTCAAGAAAGAGCACTTTGCCCCGGTGCTCAAAGAAGCTCTAGATTCCACTAATATCGAGGAGAGTATCAGAAACGGTTTCAGGATTTATGGTTTACAACCATTTTCACCCGATGCAGTCTCATACGATGTTTTAAAACGAGGGAATAAAAATCCAGTTGTCGAAGCCGAACCGGAGCCAAATCGATCAGACACCAATCTGCGGCTTTTCAAAGAAAATTTGGACGAAGAAATACTCCTGCGGTTCGAAGCACCGAAAGGATCAGTTGAAAATATTCAGCTGACTGATAGAGGCTTATTCGCTTATTGGTTGAAATTGAAAGATCAGAGTAGTATGTAATGTGCTATAATTAACATTATTCATTTTTTTCGTCACGTTTCGTATAGAATAGTTTCGAACATGTATTTTTAGTGCTTTGCTACATTTATAGGATTTTTGGGATTTGTCATTTGTGTAAGTAGGTAAAAAAATTGTCAGAGACAAAGAGAGGGGAGGTCAACGTCCACCAAAATTTCATCGAAGAGCCTTTACGAACAGATGAAATCCTGGAACTGGATACAAGCATAGTGAATATTCAACAGGATTTCTTCGAAGAACACTTACAAACAGATGAGAATATAATTTTGGAATTCATTGACGATTCTTCAACTGAGAGCAAATCTGGAGGTTCGTAAGTTTTTTATTCTTTTCTCGTTTAAGGAAATTGGTTGAAATACAACATTTAAATAATTTGGCATTTTTTATTTAATAAATTTAGGCATTACTGAGATAATGGTTCCCCAGGTCCTCGAAAATAATAATAACGACATCACCAGCAACAACCTGAACCGCAGCAATCAAACACTGAGCAGCAATAAAGGAAATGAAAACAAAAAGACATCAGATCAAGAAAAAACAGGTAATTGAATCACTGATCACATATGTTCTTAATGGTCTTATTTTGATAATTAATTATCCTTATTTTTATTTATTTTTCAGAAAAATCAAAGTTTTCTGTGCCGAGCAATGTTCCAGATATCTTCAAAGAAATTTTGTTCTGGCCGAAAAAAGAAGAAAAAGCAACGAAAAGAAAGAGAATGGAATAAGTTCCGTCAGTTGCAACAAGCAATCAATGGTTGGCCTTTCATAAGAACAAAGAAAAAATTAAAAAAGATAAGGACGATGCAATTAAAGAAAAGCGCAAAAGAAGAGAAGAAATAAAGAACATCAAAAAAGAGAAAGCTGAAAATTAAAAGAAAAAAAAACAAAATGAAGTCGAAAAACAAGAAAGCTGTGACAAAATTAAACAAAAACAGGATATAAAGACGCGGAACCTGAAAATATTAATAAAATAAAGTTGAAGTTGAAACGCAAAAACAAACCAAATTAGTCCAAGCAATAGAACTCTAAAAACACCAGTTTTTGACAATACTAGCATCCGATAACGGCGAGTGCCATCAGACGCGGAACAGCCTCCCAATTATAACCGACCATTTTTCGACTCCTGATTTCCATTTTATTTTTTGTTATTAACAAATTAGTGAAAAAAGCACGTTTTTTGGTTTTTTGCCTATAAAACAAAAAATAATGAAGGAATCTGTTTGGACCCAATTGACGAATTATAGATAATTAAAATACGCATAAAATGAGCACTGAAAAAAGCCGATCGATCTATAATTAAGGGAGATACACTGAAGAAACCGAGAAAAAAAGCTTTTTTTCAAAAATGTATAACTCCACCATTTTTAAAGTTGTAGGCCAGACTCTTCGCGAGATAGTAGGTATTGATACGTACTTTTTGTGTGCGAAACCTGGGTACTGTCGGATAATTAGTTTTTGTGTTATTGCAATGAACATTTTATTGTACCATATTTTGCGGAGAGGCTTGATGCTCTGGCGGTCGTCCGATTTAAGGTTAACAAGCGGCTTTTGAAACTAGAACTCTTGACCTATAAATCGTCAATTTTAGATTTTCGTTTAATTGCGTTTAAGTAGGTGAAAATCGCGCCTAAACATGACCAAAAACATCCGAGCGCACGAAAGTGGTCGAGTAGTGGGGGTAGACCGGCAGACGCAGGGAAGCCGCATATATAGTAATAGAAGCGCGCTCGGCGCTGTTTCGTATTTATTTATTTGATTATTTCAAGAACCAGTGGGCTTATTTTAACATTTTTTTTATTTGGGGTAACCCGATCACCGGAATCTGATTCTTTACTCAGATTTCATGTAAAAAGAACGAACAACTTTTTTCAGATATTTTAACCCTCACATTAATATAATATAATGCAATTATCATTTTTTAATATTCAATGTTGCACTTCGTACATTGAACAATTATGAATATTATTCGAATATTATTCAAATATTTGAATATTATTATTGTTATTATTTGAATATTATTCGAATAATATTCAAATATTTGAATATTATTATTATTATTATTTGAATATTATTCGAATAATATTGAATAATATTCTTAATAGTACAATGTACGAAGTGTAACATTGAATATGAAAAAATGATAATTGCATTATATTATATTAATGTGAGGATGTGTAGGTTAAAACACGTGAAGAAATTTTTTTCGTTCATTTTACATGAAATCTGAGTAAAGAATCAGATTCCGGTGACCGAGTTACCCCAAATTAAAAAAAAATATGTTAAAATAGTCTCACTGCTTATTGAAATAATCAAATATATAGATACGAAACAGAGTCCGGGCCGAGCGCGCTTCTATTACTATACAGGGTGAGGCATTGAAAGTGATCAGGATGTTTCATATGGAAACTAAACGAGATATCGAAAATTGTTTCAGACAAACGTTGTAGGATATCGAGGGGCACAAAAGATGACGTAAATGAATTCTCCCCTGAATACACGCATTAAGGTTATTTGGTGGTCAACTTTGCTTTTTCAAATAGGATGGTGATCTTTTTTTTGCCGGAAATCGAAAAAGTGTTCAATTTCGGGTATGAAAGTACTACTACACTAATGTCCTAAAGTTGTTAGGTTATGAGATATTTTGTATAATAGTTATAACGTATGAGTTCTCTTCATTATTTAGATTATTATTATTACTTACAATTTTAATCCAGCAAGTGTTCAAAATGATGGCCATTGACGTCGATACACTTTTGAAAGCGCTTCGCGAAAGAAGGCTACATTTTGAGAAACGTTTCGTCACGTATACTCGCGCATGCAGCAATTATCCTTTCCTTCATATTTTCAGGTGTGGTCGGCACCTCCTGATACACTTTGTCTTTAACGTATTCCCATAAAAAAAATCTAACGGAGTCAAATCCGGAGATCGGGCGTGCCAGTCGACCGATTCTCTACGTCCTACCCTAACCCCGATAAAATTTATAAATAGTGCTCGATACTTGTATTAAAAAAACCTTTTTACCGAATTTCGATATGTTGTTTAGTTTCTTTGAAAAAAATCCAAAAGTTTTCTATATTTTTCAGCCTCTAGAATGGTTTATCCCTTAAAGCATATGCAACCAACGATGAAGTACGTTGGCGGTTCGGTAATGATTTAGGGTTGTATTCCGTCACAAGAAGTGGGCAACTTACAATTAGTTGATATTCTGGACAAGGGCAAATAATCCGGTCACATCACAAAATAATTTAAAAGGAAGCGTGGCCACAATGGGAATGGAACACGGTTTAAAATTGTATCAAGATACAAAGCAGGTACTACCAATACCGTTCAAGAATATTTGCTCTATATCTGTGATAATGTTGTGCGCCAAATTTCAAATCCATAGAAAAATTGTCGGGCGAGCGACTCTAACAATAAAAGAGCAATTAAAACACAGGTTACAGAGGAATAGTGTCCTAAGAGCGCGGCTTATTTGAAAAAATATACATACATATATTTACAACAGGCCAAGACATCGCGTTGTGAAACAGCAAGGATATCCAATTAAATATTAATGAGGTAAGAATTATTTTTTAAATGCTGCACGTTCTAATCTACCATACCATAATTTGCTGGTGCTTCGAACATTTAGCTGAAGTAAAGTGAAAATTGGAGACACGAAAGATGAATCATGGAAAAATGGAACCAAAGTAAAAAGTAGACAATCAATACAAATCGGCAAAACGAAAATATAATTTTTTTTTTACCGTTATTGTTTTTTGGTGTCTTGAGATTGTTCAATTTGAATTCGAGGCAATATCGCAATTCAAGATCGATATGGCTGACGAAGAGTGAGAAATTATACTATTTTGATGAAAACCAGCGTCCGATTTCGAAGGTAAGATAAAGATTTGATCGACAATATCGGTAGTAATATCAAGTACCTACCTACTGGTAATGGACGAATTTCATAAATCGTCCGGGCAAAAAATGGTAGTAATGGATAATTGTCAAGTCGTTTTGGCGATTGCCAATTTGCCATGTATCGATCGGTCAATCTTCCAGTCAATGTTATACGGAAAGAATTTTTAAGTAATTTTTACTGTGAAATTACAGTAACTGATTGCGAGTGACAAATGTGCAATTCTTCAGGTTTTTAGGAAATAAATTATACATTTTAATGGAAATGAGTAAATTTACTGTTGCATGACAGAAATTAAAAATATTTTCAAGAATTTTTACTGAAATTACCAGTAAATTTTCGTGATACGTAAACATTACTACAATAAGTTGAAAAAAGGGCTGATACAAATGAAAGTATACGGTGCACATTGAGAAATTTGCGTCTTGAAAATTAAAAAAAGGAAGTTGAAATTTTCCGTGGGTTTACCAACATTTTTACGTTCTTCACAGTAAAATCAGTTAGGGCTAGGTCGCCTGGCCGTAATCCGTGAGCTCTGTGTAGCGCGCATAAAAATTATGCTACGTGCTCAAATTTGTACCTGCCTGAAAGTAAAATATTTGAAACTAGTGTGAAGTTTTAACGGTTTGCACATTTATCACCGGGTTTAAGTTTTTAATGTAATTTTTACCGAGATTTCACCGTGAAAATTAATAAGAAATTCTCTCCGTGTAGTAGCCTGCGTGAATCATGGAAACGGTAGTTCGACCAGAGCAGGGAAGCGGAAGGTCTTGATGTATGGGGCTTGTGCGTTCTCCATGCACGCAGGTATGATATTTACCGACATGTACAGGCTTCCTCAATACAATTTAGTTTGCATTGGTCAAAGAATTAACAAATAGATATTAATGAAAAAATCAGTACATAGTTATCAGTATCTTGCTACTTAAGTCATTTGTGGAAGGGATAGAAATCTTTGGTTTAATTTGAGAGAAGGAGTAGATTTTCTTGGAAAGAAGAAAGAAGGATGAATCGTAGAAGTACGAGGAGAAGGAAAGAAAGAAAGAAAAACGAAAAACTGACGTCCGCGTTAAATACCCTTTCTGACATATTCGTCATAAAATAGAGAGAGATGAAGAAGCCGAAATATCAGCTTAATCCTCTGTATGTCTTCTAGCAAAGATAAATGCGACCGTAAACTGTTCACCGTTGATGTCCTATTTTTTGATAGTCGAAAGTTCGATCCCTTGTGGGTTCGAACCATTATATATGACGAACGCATAACTGTTGGACATTTGTTCGAACTGGGAGTTCATCTTTGTTAGATCGCCTATTGGAACAGGGCTAACAGTTGGGATATACAGGGTGAATTTCATAAGGTGTAACAGGCTTTATTCTAAGGTAGATGGGATGATTACAAACAAAAGTTGCAAATATACATTAGGGATATTTTTAATAGTTTACGAGATATAAATTTTTTAAGTTGGTCCAATCAGATCGCGCCGAGAAGTGTTGGACCCGCCCACTCTGCGCCCTAGCCGCAGAGATAGCACAGTTTACGGCGTTACATTTGGGGTTGCAAAATTCAGAGCAGTCAATTTTATTTATTATATTATTGCGCAGTCATTTTTATGTCTCGGGTATTGGCTGCTAGAGTGGGGAGTGGGCGACTCCAACGCTTCTCGGCGCGCTCTGATTGGACCAACTTTAAAAGCTTATATCTCGTAAACCATTTAAAATATCCCCAACGTATATTTGCAACTTTTGATTCTAATGATCCCATCTATATTAAAATAAAGCCTGTTACACTTTATGAAATTCACCCTGTATATCCAACCAACGAAACAATCAAATAAACAAACATTGTTCTAACAATAATAACAAAATAATATTATCGAAATTGAAGGATTCCCCGTGATATCTCTAACCGCACAAACGATTGAGCAACATCCATAATAATCATTGGGCGAAACATTGCGTCGTCGCGAGTCCGCTCTGTCAAAGATCAGTGGCGCGAGGCCGGAGAACCTCCCGCGATCGCGGAAGAAAAAACGATTTTATTCGCACGCATTTATAACCTCATACGGATTACCGACGATTTCATCGCAACATTACGTTTGAAGAAAAAAAAAATTGTCAAAGTTAAAGCGGTGAGTGCAGCACACATCGACGGAGAGAGAGTCGACTCGCGAGGCTAGCGAACGTTGGTCGAAACGACCGGTCTTCGTGGCGCTGACCTCGATCCTCGATCCCGCACGCTCGCGGCCTATCGACTCCTTTCACTTCGACACTATCTTCCTGAGGCCTCCACGGACCGTCCGCGAAGCTCTTTAGTTGACGCGTGTACACCGAGACGTATCGTTAGCTTCGATCGCGATCGGTCACAGACATTAATCGTCACTCTTGTCGTTACGATAAGTTTCCATGATTCCTGTAAGTATAGTCAGGGATCGGGTATTGCAATGTAAATGGTACTTATACGACGATTTAGCCCATTAAATGTAACACTGTTTGACCGAAATCCTTTATTTGATACTTTTTATTTCGTAGAGTTCCATTTTAATCACTGCTTATTATTAATTGGATTGAATGGATTTAATCCCAATTTTGAGAGAACTTCGAGAACGAATTAAAGCGAAAAAGAATCGTGGAGTTCGATTTTCAATCTGTCATAATTATTAATGGCATTCCGTTTGAGTTTTATTAGTGGGTAATGAAGATGATCCTGAATTAACGACGATTTTCCCAAATGCGACATAACGCACAAGACATTGAAACATCTTGATAACTGGCACATTCTTTATGTCGTTGAAAATGTGTATTTTCGAATTCTACCATAATTCGATCTTATTGTTTATAAATTGCAATAATTTCATCATGCGATGATTCAGAGTTCCTGGAAAAATGCTCAAGTTGACTTCTTCGCTTGTTTTCTAATGTAGGAGCCAAAGAGGAGAATACAATTCTCAGGAATTATTTTGTCTAACAAATATTGAAACGAAAAAATGGGAAAATGGAAAATCGTTGAACAGTTATAAATTTGGCCTTACGTATGTGGATAATAAAACAGAAGCAATCTTCTCCTGACATCCATCCACGACTGACATCATGTTTCATTTGAAAATTTGCATCAACGATCCTTGGGTGCATTTTACTTCCCAATTCTATCGTTTACAACGTCTTAATCCGCCGATCGATTCGTCATATTAATACTGTTACTCGTGCTCGATTTCCTTTCGTTAATCTTTGTTACTGTGCACGCGATCGATGTTGGTGCGATGCCAGACAGACCGACCATATTGACTCTTTGGAATATATCGGATTCTTTTGGAACGTTGGATTATTTACTTATAAGACCGTCTAATCAAATATGAAGGCAACGTTCCTCACAATCAGCATCATATTGCTCTTCTACGATGGTGAGTAAATTTTGTATCGATTTCTGTTTCTAATAAGTCTTTTAAGATCGTTATCGAAGGCCGATGAAAGTGAACGTTGTGTACGATTCGCGAGTGTCCCATTTAATGTAGTTCTATCGTTATAGCGTTTCCGTTAGATTTCACTGAAAATTTGCAGAAACGTTCCTTGATGTCATATATTCATTTGTGTAAAATTACAGGAGATTTTATCGACCCAAAAATCACGATATTTATTCTTGAAAATCGTAGTAACGGTCCGTTTTAAATATTGCAACGAGTATTTTGATTATTTCCTCGATGAAGCCTGTTGAAATTTTGCACACTTTTTTATATGACATCAAACAAGCTTCAATTAATTTTTATAACACATCTTATGAAAAAAAATTAATGATTTTTTTCATTACATAACAAATAAACTTTACGTAGGATCAATTTGAATTTTGAGTATGTTGTTCTTTAGTATTTTAGACTTAAACGCTCGGTCCAGTTGGAATGTGAGAAAAAACGGGAATACAATTTTAATCGATCCCGCACGCTCGAAACTAGTTATTAGTTTACCTAGAAGCGTTAATAATTTAATCTTAAAAATGTAAAGCTCGTGCCATCTTCACTTTTCGACTCTTCGCAAATAAAACAACCGGCAGTTATGTGTTCATTACGTGTTCAGCTCATCGGAGAAAGTGTACATATTGCCAATATTATTGAAAATAATTCAAAGCCCTCAATGAAATTCGAAACACTTCGGAGGTAAAAAAGTTTCATGAAACATTCATTGTTTTTATATTTCGTCAGGTTTGCTATTTCGTCAATTCTCGCTTGATTCTTCTCTTCATATATTTTTAAACTATTGGAATAAATAACGGGACAGAAGATGGGGGGGGGCTTTAGGTTTTTTTAATTTACCGAGCGAGTCGTGGATTATTGTTATTCCCCTCGGAGAACCATTGCGCAACCTCCTTTTTGTCATGAATGAATAGAATTTTGGTATCCAAATGAGGATATAAAAGCAAAAGTGAAAATATCGCGTAATTTTAAATTCATAGTTTTAACCTTCACCTCGTTTTCACTATGGAAAACCTTGAGAAAAGTCGTTTTACCGGTTTGATATTAGATGAATGGAGAAAACGGCCTTTATTCATTAGGATTCTCAATAAGACGCGCCTGCTATTTAAAAGTGAAGAAAAAACAAGATCTTTTGGCATCTGTAGACATCGATGGAACGAATGAATAATTAATTAATGCATACTCTTTTATTTAATGATTTATGCGATTCAACCAATGATTTTCTGAAGGAAAGAGATCAAACGGGAGCTTGGTTTGGAAAATGATGAAATCTGTTGGATAGAAAACTAAATATTTGTGATTCGCGAATTGACTTGAATTTTCGAGCAAAAGTTCTCATTTTTTAGACTATCCTCTCAGACGTTATCACAATATGAATTATCAGAAGAAAAAGAAAATAGACGAATGCGATTTTCACGTTACATCGAACAGATACCTCGGAACTTTTATTTCTGGCTCTTGAATTTTTGGAGATATGAAGTATTGAAAAATGATCGAACATGTGACGAATGATTTGAAAATACGATTCGTACTCTCTGCGAAACTGAGCAGCCGATCGCGTTAAAATTTTCAAGGCATCAAGAAAATTATGGTAAAAAGTGGTTAATTGTTCTATTTTTCCAAGATTGTTGCTATAATTTTCTAGATAGCCTCAAAACTTTAACGCTCAGTGCCGGAGAAAATGGGGATGGCGTTTCCGAATCATTGAGTTGCTTGCATCACTATTGTCAATATTTTTTAAAAGAGACATTTAGAACCACTTTTTGCCATAATTCTCTAGATACCCTCAAAATTTTAACGGGATTGGTTGCTCAGGGGCGGAGAAATTGCGAATCGCGTTTTCGAATTAGTCTTCACCTGCAACATTGACTCGTAGCAAATTTTTAACACATTTTCGTGGAACATTAATTCAATGAAATCCAGCTACTTTTTTAAAGAGTCAATTAAATATGTATCACTACCTCTCTCGTATTCACGGATACTCCGTCATTAATTAGCCGCTATCTTAAGGATATTTTAACTCGTAAATAATGATTTGCGTAATTGATCACGATGAAAGTAAGGATTGATGATGGCTGACTGAATCAAAATATGAATTTTAACCCTTAATAGTCACACTGGGTCTAAGGGACCCAGGCCCTTTTTTGACCTGGAATACTGCTCACTGAAATCCACCAATTGGGTTTTTTGGCGCCATCTAACGATAGTTTGAATCTTTAACTTCAGTACCGAGAAGATAGATTTCGAATCGGAGCATTTAGCCGGATTTTCGTTTCATTCTTTCCTTGTAAATCGCACCTGCGTTCGATGAAATAAATATACTTTGCGAAAAGTCCATAGAAACCGTTATGCCTATTTCAAAATACATTGTTTCCAGATTATAAAACCATTTTTTTTGCCAATAATTACAAGAGTTACAGCAATTTAAAAAAAAAAGTAATTTTTCACGGTTTTTTTTGCACAAATTTTGATGCATTTTTAAAATTTAATTTTTGATTTCTAACCAATATTCTTATATTAAACAAGGTTCAAATTATACCTCACTATTCTTTTTCATATCGCTCAATGCATTATTTCATTATTTATAACAATTTAAAAACGTCTGTGCGTCCCATGGACCCAGTATGACTATAACATGATTGTAGCTAACAATAAGTGTGACTAATAATGATAAGGGTTAATCCTACAATAGTAAATATAATCATTATTAATTTATCAATCATTCGAAAGCAGATTTTTTTTATTACTTTTTTAAGTAGTAACGGAATTTTAGAACGGTCACTTTATGTTATTGTTATCGAATTATGTATCATGTTTTATTCGTGTCTTTTATAAAGGCACACGTTTATTTAGTAGGATCCTTTTAAATATTACTTTGTAAATACATGACTGTAGTTTGATGATTACACCGTAGTAGGGATCGTTTCATCAATAAAACCGATACTATGATTGTTAAAATTTGATTGACCGTGATAAATAAAAAAACTATTAAACCGATTGTTACAGTCTTATTTGTAAATTATTCGAGAATACGTTTCGTATATTAAGATTTTTCAATAAAAAATTTCCTTCGTCTCTCGCATAAACTGTCCCTCGAAAAAGCGAACAAATCTGAAAATAGTGTGGAAAATCAAAGTTCGGCGATCCTACAATTTCATGAAAGCTTCACCATTTATATAAGAGTAATGGTATTGATAATGATCTGTGGCCAGTGTAATCGTCAGTTATTTTATTCTCTCGATGTCCACATTATTGTACTGGCACAATAACAAAAAAATAAATATTTTATGCGATACTTTCTTCGTATAACTCCGAAAGTAACGGTGGTGATTTTTATATTTGAAAGACTTGCTGTAGGTGAAACTAAGTTAGGAGGACATTGATTATTCACCAATTTGAACGATTAATTTTGTCATATTTAACGAGATCGCGAATTAACTTACCTTGTTGCGTAAATAAAGTGTCGAGTAGCAGATGATCGCTCAGTTAAGGGGCTAAACCAATCTAGAGGCTGAAAAGTATAGCAAAACTTGGAATTTTTTTGGAAAAAAACTAAACATCATATGGAAATCCGGTAAAATGATCCTCATTATACAAGTATTGAGCACTGTTTATAAATTTTATCAAAGCTGTATTAAACAAAATGGCGGCTTCTCAGCATTTTTCCAGTTGCGGTTTTTTTTTCGTTGCTGCTTGGCCGAACCCATAACTGCTTCAATTTTAAACCTACAATAATAAACCAAAAAGAATTCTATTTAATATGATAACAGCTTCGACACTACGTAGGATTTTTTCTTTACATTGTTTTTTTTTTTCAAATAAAATGCACGAAAATTGTTAATAACATACAATCAGTGACGAAATTGAGTGGACTCTCTCTCTAGTATAGAGTGCCGGAACGGTTTTTTATATCATTTCGCCGATAGTTAGCCTAGGCCAATTTAACCAACGTCATTTTAAAGAGGAGCAATTTACCTTCATTTTAGCTATTTTAAAAGGATTTTACGATTTTTTTTACATTTGGCACCCAGTTTTGAAATCGAAATTTTTTTATCGTTTTTTTGTTCTTCTTTGAGTGGACACCTTTCGTAGTAAATTTTTTTTAACACATTTCTTTAACCGCGATCGTAAAGGCAGAAGTCCAAGCTTCAATTTCCTTTTTTTAAGAAAACATTCTACGATTTTTGTTTCCAAAGATATTTCATTTTTTTGAGCATAATTTTCATTTTTGAGCATAAATAGATGATTTGAAAATTGCTCCGCAGGACGAAAACTATGAGGTTTACAACAAAACGTCAAGATGGTAAAAAGTTGTATTACTTCTTGATGAGTTCACGAGAATTTTTTCAGATTTTTTTTCGAAATTTGTTTTCCATCTATTTTCGTCGAAGCTCGATTGATCTGTATAGTTACCATGATATTTTCATATCATGAATATCATCACCAGTGTAGATGGGAAACAAATATCGAAAAAAAATCTGAGAAAATTCTCGTGAACTCATCAAGAAGTAATCCAACTTTTTACCGTCTTGAGGTTTTGTTGTAAACCTCATTGTTTTCGTCCTGCGGAGCAATTTTCAAATCGTCTATTTTTGCTCAAAAAATAAAATATCTTTGGAAAAAAAAATCGTAGAATGTTTTCTAAAAAAAGAAATTGAAGCTTTGATTGCTCCCCTTACGATCAGGGTTAAAGAAATATGCTGAACAAATTTACTACGAAGGTGTCCACTCAAAGAAAAACAAAAAATCGGTAAACAAAATTTTGTTTTCAAAACTGGGTGCCAATTGTAAAAAAAATCGTAATTTTTTTTTTTTAAATAACCAAAATGAAGATAAATTGCTCCTCTTTAAAATGATGTTGGTTAAATTGGCCTAGGCCAATTACCGGCGAAATGACATAAAAAACCGTTCTGGCACTTTATACTAGAGGGTGTCCATTCAATTTCGTCACTGACTGTATGAGCTATGCAATACCCAAAAAAAAAAATCCTACGTAGTGTCGAAAATGTTACTATACTAAGTCGAATTGTTTTTGGTTCAGTATTGTAGGATTGAAATTGTTGCAATTTGTGATTCGACCAAGCAGCAATGAACAAGAAAAGACGCAGCTAGGAAAATACTGGCAAGCCGCCATTTTGTTTAGTACAGCTCTGATAAAATTTATAAACAATCCCCGATACTTGTATAATAAAGACCTGTTCACCAAATTTTGAAATGTTGTTTAGTTTCTTCGAACAAAAACTCCTAAAGTTTGCTATATTTTTCAGCCTCTAAAGTGGTTTATCCCCTTAATCCAAAGATTCGGTAAACAAGGTGAGCTTTCAGGCACGATGACGGACCAATTGCACGAATAGTGTATAAAGAATTACAATCGCTTCTCGGTGATTATGAAAATTCTCCCATATTTTTCACGATTATTCGATTTTTACGTGTAACTTTGGAAAATTTCAAATATCAGTTTATCAAGCACGCAATCGTCCGTACTAATTATTCCAATTATCATTATATGCAATGGCTCCGACTCTTATAAAAATTCTTCTTACTTCCTTATACCTAGCAATTAATGTCTAAATTACATTTCTGTCGTAAAATCCGCTACGCAGATTTTTGTCATTGCGCGATAAAATGTATAATGAGATTCGAAACAGTTTGAAAATATATTCACATAGAAAAAGAAAACTATTGAAATTTAGTTGGCAGTTCCATTACTATGATAAAAAAATATAATTAATTTCGCAGGAGTTACATCACTGATCATCCCCGAGGAGGTGCCGACCATACTTTCATTGATCTATTCGAACATCCCACCGATAAAAAAAGGCAAGTTCTTCTTTTGGAAAAATAGTAACGCGTATTAGGAAACTGCGCAACAACTTGTTTGAATACTTATTAAAATGAGAGACTGTTGCGTCCCGCGTGCCCCATCTTCCGGCTGACTCCGCGTTAGAGCGAGAGAGATTCAACTCTCACTTTCTCCGCCGCGGTCTTTGCACAGCGCGTGTGCAAAACGGAAATAGTAAGACGCATAGACGAGGGTTTAGCGTGACGCATAGTGTCGACCGGTAATTACACTATGAACGGCGTATCCTCGAATAACCGTACGGGATATCTCGCCGCTCGAGAAATTCTAATGTATCATAATAATATAACTTTAACTCTCTCATGTCGAAAATCCATCAACCAACACCAGGAACTGACTCGAGAGTCGGCGTTGGCTTCAGGCTCGGCGAACACGCGGATTTTCAAATTTTAGTGGAATTGGGACCACAGAAGGAAACGGAACCGATCGGGAATACAGATGCGAAAAGACGGCGCATGGTGAGACCTCTCCTATCATATACCTACAGTAAACTCCCGTTTATCCGAAATGATCGGGCGGCGGCCGGTTCGGATAAGCCCAAGTCCCCTGTTTTCCCGCGTGAAACGCCCCGAATTGCGTCAATACCGCGAAATATGATCGTAAAACGTGCGTACGTAGAATGCTATTGATACGGTTGTGAATAAGCCTGCATATTTTTGACTGAAAAATTTGTGTCGACGTGTTAAAAAGGCGCTAAAGTATGATTGAAAACTCAAAGTTTTTTAATGCTGAATAACAAAGCTCGTTTATTTTGCGTTCTTACAGAAAATATCCGCCTTATTTGCCAGCGGGAAAAAACAGAAGTTTTAATTTTATTACCTACTCTTTTGAATGAAAAAATTAACTGCAAAATTATGAAACAAAACTAGAGATTACTCGAAGGAAACTTTAAAGTAAAAAAAACAAAAAAATTTTAACTTATGGACATTCAAGTTCTAGGACGCTTTATTAGAATTTATTTTTTGGTAAAAAAGTCTCTAATGTTGTTTTTGTTTTTTGGCTTGATAAACTTTTGTTGCGGCAATATTTTTAAAGTTATGAACAATGAAAAAAAAATCGTAAAAATTTGTTCGGATAAATGCGATTCGGATGAACGGGAGTTTACTGTACCTAATAGTAGCTAGTAAAAACCTAATTGTATCATATCGCCCTTTTTATAATTCGACGTGCCCTCTCCTTTAAATTCTTTTTAATTCTGTGCTTTTTTCATCTCATCAAGATTAAACAATTTTTCATTCATTGGATCGATTAACGTTGCTCCTCCAACTCCTCCATCGATAGTTCTTTTTTCATTTCCATGGATAATTTGCACACAAACATCCGACTCTTTTTACCGCCCAATCTTCTCCTGTCCTTAGCGAGAAATAAGAAATTTGTGTTTTCTATAAATTGAATTTTATATAGTGGGCCAGAAATAGTTTCGTCAAAGTGACAAAGAAGGCGTTTTATCAATTAAATACAATAGGTACTTTGTGAAGGTGGATATATACATTTACTATCGCTAACATACTTTCCTAGGAAAGTTTCCGGATGGGCAACATTTTGTTATCCTAACTGTCGCACCTTTCGCTATAGATAACTAATGATGATCAAATCAAAAAGAACCATTCCTTCGATCGTGTTCATTTTACTTCGATCGATTCAACGGTCAGTCTTCCTGTATACGTGTATATGTTACTGCAAAAGCCCGAACTATGGTAAATCTTAAGATTTTCCAGTAAAAGGTAACATTTACCGTCTCCGAATGGTAAAAGTCCGAAATGTTCTGTGACGATCATTCGTTTCGAACTTTCGTCACCATCCACTTGGTAAAAAGCTAAAGGTTTTACCACAGAGACACGGTAAATGCCGAAAAAGAACACTTACAGAGCTGTTCGATGCATGTTTTCGTACTTCATTTTTATTTCAATTATTACAAATTATTTTGAAGATGTTTAGAACAAAAATATCAAACGATAGATAATAATTTAAACAATGTAAAGATTCGATAGATGGATAATTTCATTACCAATAATTATATTACAATGAATTATTACAAATACGATACTTATTTGATATAATTAAAAATGTTCATGGTGATAACTAAAGACATGGAAGGTTTTGTCACTGATACGCAATTAAAATAAATAATTAAGAAATATATTTATTGTTTTATTCTCAAAAGCAAGATTTACCAACTGTCATTGATAAAATTTAGCGTGTAACCAATTCTATTGGTAAAAGTTAGAAAAATTATCTCTTGTTTAAAAAAATCCTCACATTTACCAATTCATGTTGGTAAATCTTAAGATTTACTAGTTAAACCTAAGATTTATCGTAGTTCGGGTTGTTACAGTAACATATAGATATATCTGATGTGTTCGTGATTTTGTTGACCGTTATTGTCATCAGGCAACTTACGGAGCTGCGATGCGTGGAGAGCTAGGACCTTGGGCACAATCAGTCGCCAAGTATCAGACTCAGCTGAGGATACAAAGAGAATTGGAAAGAATGAAACAACTCGAGGTTAAACTCGCGAATATTAAGCTCGAAAATGGCGAGAAGCTTGATCGTAAAAAGGTTTGATAAATTATAACGCACAATCGGCAATATTGTTACAATTGACGATGATTATTGTTGATGCGAATTGAAAATGCTCGGATAAATTGAACGTAGAAGTAGACAATGCGTTTATATACAGGGCGACTCGTGGAAATAATTATGAGCCACGATCGTCGAATGTTTGCATTATATAAGATTGAAAATTGATTGCAAACAATTTATGATGATCATTTTTTCTAAATAAAATGTGTTTTTTTATATTAATATGTATAGTAATTTGGAAAAAGTAGGGGAGACTGGGTACGGTTGTAACAGGGTACGGTTGTAACAACTCAAATATCTTCGAAAGTATGCACGGTAGATTAAAGATGCAAAGAGCAAAAATACGCGGATTCTAATTCCGGACATGATTCCCAGTGTTACGGCATGCTTCGAGCCCGGAATACGCTTCCATATAGGTCTATTGTGTATCTTCTAGCAAAAGTAACCAATTTTCAAACATTTCATTTCGATATATCTTCTAATTGATATCATTTATCATATTCAATATTTGCATACATAAATCTTGTATTATAGAGATTATAAAACACTAGCTGCCATTTTTGTAAGTTATTTTGTCTCATCACTGTGTATCGTTTTATTGCAAAAAGTGAGGTGGGTACGGTTGTAACGATTTTCATGGGTACGGTTGAAACACTACAAATATTCGCGAAAGACAAAAGACACACGTCTTTCAAGCCTCGACACGCATATAAGACTAGACTTTCCGCAGAACTAACGCACGCAGAGAGATCTATTTCATTTATTCGATTAAAAGTAAGTATTTTTGATCAGAATTTTTGTTTAGAAGCGTACAAGCGGAGTCGACCTGGAGAAAAATGAGTGCAATGTCAAGGAGATTATCGACTGTGGTCTCACGTAGGCTGCACCGATGGTAGTCGCTATTACATATTCAATAATTGCGACGAATATGATTAAATTGTCTTGAAAATTCTAATTAAAATTTTTTATTGTTTTTTTATCAAGCGTGATGTCTTTATGTTAAGTTACCTTAATTTGTTTTTACTTTTAATTGTTTAAAGACGTTTATTTCAATGTTTATTTCATTAAAGTTGTTGACTGATTATGTGACCATAAGAATATAACTTAAATAATAATAAAAGGTCCCATACAAGAGTAAACAAATTGGAAAATACATTAATACGGGTTTTTCATTTTAAAAAAGTGATAAAAAGGGATGCATTGTGTGTGAGTTTAATGTGTTACAACTGACCCCCGTCGCTGTTACAACCGCCCCTGGTATGGGTACGGTTGTAACAGTGGCACATGTTTTATAAAACAATTTTTATTTCATATTCTTAAAGGGATAGGCACCTAATCGTGGTCTCTATTTGAAGGCAGATATTCAGCCTTTAATATAAAAAATTTTATTTGCACATTTATACCATAATTGCCAGGTTATGGACGATCAACGCAAAATTGTTACAACCGTACCCAGTCTCCCCTACCGCTTCGTTCAATAAACAAAACGAGCTTTCAAGTATCGCCGATATCGACAGTATCATCAATTTCATAAATCAAATTTTTTGCGTGTAATTATTACTCTATAGAGCAATGATCGAGCCGTTATAGTGCAATCGAAACAAATTTTTTCCGAATTTCCTTTATTACATTATTTTGTTTTATACGAATGTTTCAGGCGTCGAGTAGCGATTGGTTAACGAAGTGGAGTAAAGGCCAAGTTCCTTCAGACGAGAAAAGTTCCTCGACAATATTGATGCCCGTCGAATCAATCGTTCTTAATGTCAAAAACGATAGACGAATAGAGAGCAAAATGGGACAAAATTTGAACACCAAGATAACCGATCTGCAAAAACTGCTGAAGGAGCAGCCAACGAGTTAGGATTTTCCTAGTGATAAGTGAACCAAACTTAGAAATCGCTCTTATCGACGAGCGTTAATTCACAGTTGAATATACATTACCGACGGTCGGTCATAAGATTCCCTAGTGTAGATAAAGTTCGTTCGATAATTTACTGCCAATGCATAATTACGCTCATCAAGTTGTATGTCAATTGAGCAGTTGGTAACATTGCTGTATATTAAAAAATTCATCCCTCGTATAATTGTACAGACATTGCCAATACTATGTATATTAGTTATTAGTCCAGAGCCATTATGTACAGATTTTAAGTATATACGGAGAATGAAATATGTACATTTAAAAAAGTTCAAAATAGTTTGTTATTCCGTAATCGTTTATTCTCGAGAGTCGGATTAATAAAACGCTGCGGAACTCACATGATATCGTTCCCTCTCGTCCTACTGTGTTGCCAATAGCGCTATGCCTCTCCCCCTCGTATTACCGACTGAGTCTATTCGAATAGTGATTTACCCTAAGTGGCACTCGTAGCGGCACCCTCATTAATTTGAACATTTTTGATCGATGTTTTATGTCGTTTCGATGCACAAGAATGACAAAAAATGAGTGTAATGACTTAGTATTTGGCTGTTTTTCGTTGCGAAACGGCGAGTAGGGTAACAACCCCGCGAGGAGATTCTAATGATAAGAAAATTTCTATTTCTATTTCCATCGAGGCAACAAAATAGGAAACGCGATTGACAACCATAGGGACCGGGGAAAAGATTGGCGTTTCGTTTCATCGTGAAGCTAATGTAAGAAAATACCGACGGTCGGTAAGTTAATTTTCGGCTCAGTTATGCGGAAATGGTTTTAACCCGCTGAAGCTACGAGCCGCTAATCAACACGAGCGACACGGCTAATTCTAATGTATCCTTGCATTCTCAAAAAAAACACGAGCAATATTTAAAGAACTTGTCAAGTTTTCCCCGTTCCCCAGAGTATTTGCCCGAAAGTTTAACAAAGTGACGAATAGAACTAAGGAATTTGTACCGACCGAGTCCGCTCAGTCGGTACGTCGTTGTATTTAACGATTCTAGCAAACAGCCAACTCTCCTGAGTCGTGTTACTTTTACCGAAATATCAAAATCCGATTGTCGAAAAATGCCGCAAGAAGTATAAAATATAATACCAGGAACATTAAAGCGGACCCGCCGCGTTTTCTTGACGTACAGCGTAACCGACGGAGTGTACCACGAGGGCGTGAAATATAAATAAAAAAAACGCGATATACAAATTCTCTTGCAGAGTTTAACTCGATTCGTGCCTCAGCCGTGTATTGACTCGCAATCAATTAAATTTCATTTCGATCGATTGATTCGTGATTAAGGTCCATCCTTCGTCGGAAACCATAGGGGTTGAAATATTTTTTTAGACATTTTTATTGCGTTATATTACATGAATTAGTCGTATGTGCGTATATATATATAGAATCTATACATAATATATCACGATGAGTAATTACATTTGGTAGGTATCTCCCGATTCGCAAATTACGATTAATATCATAACGATTTGTTTTCATTTTCACGTCGCGGTATCATAGAGATTTAAGTCACTAGTACAACCTGCTCTTACGATAAATTAATTTTGTTTTTGAGACACGCTGCGAAGATTTGGATACACCCACGGTCCTAATTACAATATGATACATAGTTCAGGATTTCGAGACATTTCCTCGTGTACATTATTTTTGCAAATTTCCTCGAATCCCAAAACAGATAAATGTTCGCGCCTCGTATTTCAGACTCAAATGACAATTTCATGCCGTAGTTTTCTCGTACAGTACCAAAACTGATTCTTTCTTTTCGCAGTAAATCAGCGACAATTGCACCATCTTCTCATTCTTTTTTGTTCGTCATTTTTCCCAGTATTTATCGTTGGCTTTTTGCCGGTGAGCTCCATCGAGACGAAGATATGACGGATCTTATCACGTAACGTTGATCTCCTCGTCGTCCTCGTTGTCCGAGTAATCTTCCAGTCTTTTCGGACTTGGCAAAGGACTAGTGTCGCTCAGATCTATTCGCGGCTTGTCGCCATCCACGTCGCTCAAATCAGGATGAGGGTTGTTCTTGTTCGGCAGTGTCTGTTCCCTCGAGCCACCCTTCGCCAGTAACTGCCGTTCCTTGCTGTTTCGCCATTTCATTCGACGATTTTGAAACCATATTTTCACCTAAAAAATAAAGAATCGTAATTTATGAAATACGAGGCCATAAATTCCATGGAAAATAGCAAGATTGGATCTTTATTGCGTCTAAAAATTGCGTTTTTCGAGCGAAACTCGAACATTTGTCGCGCGAATATTGCGCCGACGAAAAATAATCATCGATGAGAAACTTCAGGTTCATCGGAATTCAACAATAACCACGACAAATTTTACCGTATAATACATACAAAACAAACCTATACATCGAATAATTTTCGTTATACTTTCATACCAGTTTAGATTTCCATCTTGAATTACGAATTCGTTAGTTGCAACGAAATAAAAAAGAAAGAAATAAAGATTTGGAACGTCATGCGCGGAACGTGGAATAAGATTGAAAATAATTTCCTCGAATGCTCGAATCACAGTGGGTGAAAATAAAAATTCATCTTCCCTCGTTCTTTATCGCGTGCGGCTTTTTTGCGTTCTTTATCGGTAAAAGAGAACCGATAGAGCCCGATGAAATTGAACGGAGATGGGGGGCCGCCTCTGCCGAAGCCGTCGGGTCTGGGGTTGCCGTTTGGCATATGCCAGGGAAGCTCGGCGAAATTCGAGAGGGAGGAAGGAACGCGCGACGATATCAGGAGGAATATGACGGAGAGTTAAACGGGGATTACAGCTCGCTAAACGCTCCGTTGGGTATACTCGCGAAGGGGCTTTATTTCAATCTTGCAGGGGTTGAAGCAAACGTGGTTCGCCTTATCGTCGTCACTCGCACCCCTCGATCCAATCGGAACGTTCCGGGTACCGCCCTATCGCCAATCGTTGCTACGGACCGTCGTACTAGTACTTACGTATACGAGTATATATATACCCTCGTCTATGCGCACATCCACTCACACAGACAGCAATATATATTTATACCAAGTTTTTCGTACCGACTCGATCATCGCCCAACTGTGTTCGGCCCACATCTGATCGGAATGTTTTTTTAAGTGTCATATCGTTTCAACTCCGTAAGTAATCTAAATCGTTAAAAAATCAATCGATCAACGACGTTTCTGTGAATAAATTGTTGAGGCTCTAGGGAAACAATAATTTGTATCGTATTGAATCAAATCTTACAGTTTGTTATATTAAGGTAGTTCTATCGTTTTATCGTTTTCTTAAGATTTTGTTAAAACTTTGGATATATGTTCTTTGATGTCATATGTACGCGTGTAATAATTTTTGGAAGGTTTTACCACGCGGAAGTTGAGATATTTATTCGTGAAAATCCGAATTTTCGATAGTCTCTCATAAGAGCGCGTGTTAATAGTTGCATTTTCATCCATAAATATATTGGCTTCTACTCGATGAAGTCTTCTAAAAATTTGCATACATATTTATGCAACATCAAAGAAGCTTTACTTAGTTTTTCAAAAAAATCTAAAGAAAATAATTTTCGCAATTTTTGTAATTATACAGCAAGTGCGTATTACCTTGGATAACCTTGAATTTTGAGTATGTTGTTCTTTAGACAATTCGCAAAAATTGTTCTTTATTAACTTGAGACTACAAACCATTGTATATGTGAGATAAACTGAAAAATAATTTTTTAATTTTAATGTCACGATAGAACTACCTCAAAGCTATCTTCTGGAGATAAAACAATTTCTGAACTACAAAAAGGGCACGCCTGTACCATTTTAATACCGAAGGATTGAGTTCTATTATTATTATCATTACTTTTGTTATTAATTTGCCTAGTAGTAGTAAACTGTCAATATCTTCTCATGGGAAATAGTATGATTTTTGACACAATGCCAGAACAAATTGCAAAAAAACATGTCAAAATGTACGATAGTGATAACGTTAAATGCTCGCGGCTATTATTTAATTACAACGAAGCACAAATACTGATTATAATGGCAATTAATTGAAGGATTGAAGCATCGAACCAATTCCAAGTGTAGAATTATGAGACCATAATTTGCCTATAGATGGTGCTAGCCATCAGTTTAGGGACCGCAACACGTCTAACAGTCGATGACAATTTTCAACACACAACGACCCAAGTTCTATACACCGCTATATTTTTCTATAACATGTCTATATATTTTTCTAACATTTACGAATAGCATTGGTTTTTTCTTATCATTTGTAGAAAACTGCTGCAGAATCGTATCGAATGGTTGTCGAAGTTTACGGTGAATACGCTCTTGATAAAACATAGTGTTTGGAGTCATTTAAAAAATTCCAAATTCGTGATTTCGGGGTGAGAAACAAAGAGCGTGGCGAGTGACCGAAAAAGTTCGCAGACAACGAATTGCGAGCCAACCTCAACAAGAACTCGCTTATCAATTGAATGTCACGCAGAAAGCCGTCTTCATTCATTTAAAATGTGATTTATCATTTTTAAACATCAGACGCGTAATTTAAAAAATAAATAAATCCGGTTTCATACTTCATACACCTGGAATATGCTTATTTTTGAATCGTAGGAAAAAGGTTACATTCGAACAAGACAATATAGAATGTATGTCAGGACGTAAGATGTTGAATTTTGTCTAAAAAAAATAGCGAAACTGTAACGATAGGGTAACTACCGTTAGCGGGACGATCCTAGCTATAATCGTAACTTCGGATTTGATTCGATTCATGCAAGACTCGAAGAAAAGCGAACAGCCGTAGATTTTCACCTTGTTTTGCGTTCTTTGTCAACGTACGAGTTCCTAGTTTCCCTTGTTTTTCCAGCTAAGTAGAGATAGTAAAATATGACGATATAATGATGCGGATGAAAGAAAATTAAACGGATCACTCGGCCATTAATGGTGAAAGAAGAGTCATCGTTGGTTTCCTGCGGAAACGAGTAGCATATAACTCCAAGAAATCTCGTTAATAGACAAAATGGTGACAATCTCATTTTATAATATAATATGTTACGGTACGTTACTTGGTCTCTATTTAGACGATATTGGTCTTACCCTCGCGTTTATCGAAACCAGCCTTCCCCGAGCCCTTAAATCCGCAGGCTCTATGAGCAAGCAGTTAGCGGAGAGAGACAACGTTCTCCTATTTCAAACGGTTAAGAGCATATGGATATATTACCTTATATATCCCCAATAAACACGCGCGCACACACGCACGAGCTTCGTGTGTGTGGGCGTTCAACGGGCAAACGTCAAATGCACGGCTTTTCCTCGATATCTACAAATATACATAGGTACATATGTAATATTGTCTATGTGCTCTCGAATCCCCCTCGCAATTCCCGAACTCAGACGCGATGAAATACATATATAGACGCGCACCCACCCATATGGTCCAGTAACCATTTCGAGCGTACACACGTGTGCCTATATACATATATATTTACATATATGTTCGATTCTCCCCGAACGTGCACCCACATGTAAATGCGCGCAGTACGCGAATTTTCTCAACATTTCCATATTTCGTCTGCTCACACATATGTATGTTGATTCTATGGGCGGACGCGATAAGTTGAAAATGGGGCGAGACGGACCATCGTTCTAACCATTTTTTTTTATCGAATTTATATAGAGCAAAGATTTGTGTTATCTCTCGGAGAAAAATGATCCAGTTTTGTTACAAGAAAAATTGATGAAAGTTTGGTTCAAAATAAACGCGAATTCCGAATTGTTTCTCGTGTTTTCCATACCAACGGGACACGGAAAGGAAAATCCTTTCTTTATTTTCGCTAATGGAAATAATTGCGGCGATGGAGAAATTCTTCTTCAAACGGTTGTCTGAAAAATGCAATTATGTTGCTCTCCCTTTTTGGTAATGGGTTGAGAAATAATTATAACTCGGGTAGAGATGTTCAACTAACTTTTTAACTTTATTAATAACGTGAGGCAAGGTCCATCTACTCTTGACAAAGATCTCTACGAGACTGACGACTTGTCACATGAACTAAAGGAACAGTCGCTAAGCTAGAAAAGAAATTATAAACCCTTTGGTCCCTTTGTACGTATTTGCCGGCTATCGAATCGCCGGTCCATATTTACGTTTACACGGGTCCGTGTGTCGATTTGTTTTTGTACTCTAATCTATGTATACGTAAATATATGTCTTACTCTAACAATAAATAAGAATTATACAGGGTGTCCAGATTTAATCTTACACCTAAATTATCTCGAAAAATATTGCTCTGATCAAATTTTGTTTGGAACAAAAGTTTTAGAGTTCGAAGGGGGACGTTCCAAAAAAATATTGTTGAAGGTCGCAAATTCAAAATGGCGACGTTACGATGGCTGACATGTTTTTTTAAGGAAACCTAAGTTTTTTTTATGACAAAACAATGCATTGCGTAAAAACTAACAATTTTTGTAGGAAACATTTTTCGATTCAGATTGTAGTTTTTATGTTGGAACTCCATTTCGACTATTTAGCGCTGTCCGGAAGGTACCGTAAAAAAGTGTTCATATATCTGTGTGTGCGTGTCTTAGGTTGCGCGATTGTGGGCATGACTCCACGACTGTTTCGTGCAGTTTGCCTCACGGGTCACTGTCTTCTACCGGGAGAAATTCACGTAAGCTATTACTCTTGGTCTTCTTTATGGCTTTATAAAGTCTCAGCCAAATTGCCTTGGCCTAAGACAACGCAATAGATCGCGAACATGAAAGCATCGGTACTGCGGGACATTTTCATAGTAACAAGTGTTGATCGAAAACGCGATTGAAAATCGAGATATGGATTTCGAGTTTTTCACGATTTTTAAAAAACATTAGAAGTCAATAAACTTATTCCTAATGAGTTACTTTCAACGAAGAGTTGGTTTCAACGCCGAAACCCAATATTTATACAGCTAAATAAATTTCTGAAGAGGATCCGAACATAGGATCGAAACGTAATCAACAGTTTCTTTTATCCTACATTTGACATCTTGGACCGGAATAGCCGACATCATATCAACCACTAATTCTGACACAGTCGCACATCTAACTCATCAAAAAAAAAAAGGTGTAAGATTAAACCTGGACACCCTGTATATCCAATATCCCTCTTTCGAAAGTAGGTATGTCACGTAAATGGTGTATCTTCGCTCGTACATAAATTGTTTTCATTTTGTTGCCCTCATTTGTGTTGAATTATTTGAGAATTGCCTGCTTGAGAAAGTCTAATCGTCATAACGCAACAAAATTGAGTTTTCTTTACGAGCAGTCGGTATACACAGTCATGACATAAAACAGTTGACTGGCTGAATGTTTTGAAAATCATAATGGCAAATTAATTTTCACTTACACTTTCGCATTATCCCCACCCATTTCGTGGCATCGAAATAATTGCAATGGCGGGATAAAACGAAATTTCTTTAATAATTAAGAGAACAAAGCCTCGTAACTTTTGTTCCAGAAAGCAGGTATTTGCGAAACGGGTAAATCATCGCGAATTAGGTGAATTGAATGAAAGAAAAGGCTTTATTTTTTGGCACATACCTACGCGTTGGTGTATGCGTAAGTCGTTCCATGAACTCGAATTATAAAGCGCCAAATGTTTGTGTACCTATTTCAGGTTGCCTATGGGTTCTACACGTTTGCGGGCAATTTCGCGGGTTTGCTTTGGCGCGATTGTTATGTATAATTCTCCTATACATAGACCAGTTAGAAATCCGTGGGACGAGTATGTGGAATAACAGCCCCGGGAAAATGTTTGGCTGCCTCAAGGCCGCCTCAAGGGCCGGGGTTCGAGCGGTAAAACGTTGACCCCACCAGGCAGCAGTACCGAACCCCGAACACCGAGCGAGCACCGTGCACCTCCGCCCCATCGTCGGGGATTGATTTTATATATGCTCCGTGCGTTGAAATGCTCGGCTTTCCGAATTTTCATCCGGATACCGGGAGGGGCGTGTGCAGTTGACACCTCGACTCACCACCGACGGCTTGCGTTTTCTCTCACACTCGTTTCGCGCGTATACACCTATATAATCTTCTCTCGACCCTCCGTCCTCGGGCACGTGTCAAATTTAAACCGACGGCACCGTTGCCGGGAGACGACTGCGACTTTTGACGGAAAAACGAGAGGGAGTGACGGCGGTAAGGAAGAGAAAACGAGAGCGACGGTGAGAAAACGCGAAAGTTGGGAGACGCAAGCTCGACCCACTGGTTGTTTTTACTACCAGGTCCTATTATTTATTATGACCTTCGTTAACGACTATTGACGTTTTTTAATCCTGTGATAATTAAATTTGACCGCGTAAGGTAGGTATATACAATACCTAAAGATGAAAATTCACCTAAATTTCCATCTTTATCGTCGAGATTCGAAAATATGGAGCGACCAATATCAACGAAATAACCGCTTTGGAGCATTATTCGAGCGCTTTGCTCGAGAGTAATGATATGAGAATTTTTTGATACACAACCTCCTGGCCAATTGCGAGTTGTTTTCGCTTTTAGCTTCGTTTCTTCGGCTTCCAGCGTCGATAGCGCGCGGCGAAACTGATTGATTGTCCCGTCAAGGGCAGACACGCGGAACTGGCTCGAAAATCAGCGTCCCGATACAACGAATTATTGTTTATGTTACGTGCGCATGTATAGGCACCATACGCTTAAATAAGAAACTCGATAGCTCATAGGCGAATTAACCTCTCAAGACTATCTTCGGGATATTAACATTTTCTAAATCTTATTTCATTCCAAGAGATTCCAATCTTGATACAAATTAAAATGTACTCTCGAATCCAGGTAGGGTCGAGTCCAAGAGGAAACACCACGATACTTTAATAATAAGAAAAAATACAATCTTCTACAATTCGAGCCGCCTCGTAGCGGAGATGCAGTTTTCGTAAACGTCCCAACTTTGGATATCCACTCTAACTTGCTTGTCCGAGTCGAAATTTGTACTGCTCGTCTCAATCTTCTACAGCCTATTTCCTTTGTAGCGATCAAGACGTCAGCTTCAGGTCAATGCCAACGTGCCCTCCAGCTCGCATCTGGGGGCATCACGGACCCTCCGGCACAACGCTCTCGATGCCAAGTTCGAAAAATAAGCCCTCCATGAGCCGACTCTCGATACCAGCTCTGCCTGGTGAGGCAGTTATGGGAGGGTCCGTGGGCCCTCCAGTACCTTCCGCTCAGTCCAAATGTAAAGTTTCTGCCATTTTGGAGGGTCTTCGAGGGAGTCCCTATATGCCGTCTAGTATACGTTGGACTCTCGTCTCAAAGCTCACCACTCCGCTCAATGCCGCCTATTCTCGATCCCTCAAAAAATTCCGACTCGGGTGTCCCGGTAGAACGATAATTATTTATACAAGGGTATCGACAGGTTCATCGAGTCCCGATTCCTAGTACATCCCTAGTTCGGAAGTATATGGGGCAATTCAAGTGCGTGGATCCTATGGATTAGGTATAATGACGTTTGAAACACGTTATAGAGTAAGCGCGAGTGGATAATCGTTAAACGATTGGCTCAAGCCTCGACACCGCCTCGTACTATCCGGAAGATTCTCGTCTGACTCCCCCTTTCCATACCTTACCCCGGCACCCGTCCCGAAGGACCTCGACGTTCGCTCGACGACGCCGACGCCAACGCCAACGCCGCTTCAGCCACCTCCAGAGCGTCGTTTGCCGTTTAACTCGGTACGCGTATACGAGCCAGCGGCAAACTACCCCCTATCATAGACGCGCTTGGAGGTGGCGATGCAGAGCGCCGCATGGCGAGACCGAGAGAGAGCGTAGAGCCGCGTGTTTCCGTCGTGCCGCTCTCACACTCCTGGCGTCCCCGGAGTACCGCCATCTGGCGCCGTTTAATAAAAGACGATCGATTATGACGTCGGCCTCAGAACTATATACCCTCCCGAAGAGGAGGAAGTGGGTTCGAGTTACTGGCCAAAACGGGACTCGGGAACGAGTAGTCACCGGCCGAAACCCGAATATAGCTTTGTACTATCCCCGCCGGCGATCTATTTTACGCGCACCACGTTCACACTCGACCGTTTCGTGATTTAGGTGACAGTAATACCGTGGAGAGTCTCTCTCTCTCTCTTCTTATGATCGATAAGGAATTTGATTTTTTGCCGGGTCTTTCGACGATTGCCCACCCTCATATAATAGACTCTGGCTATGCATATATGGAATCACGGCGGAATTGACGGCTTACGTAATGATCTATTGGAAGGTAGCACAATGTTGAGTCGCATGGCGACTTACCCTGACAAAATCAAGCGCGTTTCGTTCCACGCTTTACCGCGTTTCAAGTACATACAGGGCGCATTTAGAAACGCGTCAAAGCATATAAACTTGAACGCAACCACGTTTCAGGTACACACTTTGCTACGGACATGCACTTGGTACGTGTTTTACAGCGTGCAAAGCGCGTTTCAAAATGCGCTTTACGCGTATTATTGTCTGGTCTGAAACAGGCTTCTCACACGCTTGGCATAACGATTTACTACTCTTCCGTACTACCCTTAAGGGGTCTCGACATATTCGAAAGCCCCTAACTGATCTCCTTTGCTTCAAATTAAGATTTCCTCAAAATTATTCAAAATTTTTCGACGATTAGGTTTAGTTTTGTTCAGAAAGACTTCAATGATAATTCTATGTAAGGTTTTAGAGGATATTCGATATAGAAAGTCGAAGAACATTTGTGCGAAAAGATGGCAATTTTGAATGTACCTTTTCTGAGGAATGGTACGTTCGATTTTGACCATTTTTGCTTCGTGTCGATATTAAAGTGTTATAAACAATGTGTCGAGCCATTTTTTCGTTTTGAATTGTTGTTAAAGTTTTTGACCACGTTTCTGTCTTCAAATATATCTTTCTCGGGTCTGAATCATGTAAATTACATAATGTAGATAGGAATAATTCATAGACACTTGATCCTTTTCAAGATAGTAATTTGACTCGTGCTTTTCATCGAGATTAACAGACCTAATTTTTTGTCAAAGCGCTCACGATTATAAAACCAGTGGGCCGTCGCTTCGCTTGCGAGAAACGCGGGATGGCCATGCGCCACCTATTGGCTGTAAGTAGGTACTAAAAGCATGTAACAAACGCGCTTGAAACGCACTATTCTGTGGGACGAATCCGTATGGACGACGTCCGAAAAGGTACGTTTCAACCATGTAACACAACGCGCATTAAATGTGCTATTCTGCAGCAAAAATAGGTACGTTTTAAACGTATTTGAAACGGTCTATTCCGTAGCAGGTTTTTGTCCGGTTTGCAGAAGCTATCGTCTACGTTGCGTGTCATTGCGCGATACGTCGGAATAGTAGACAATATCTTTGGTTTGTTTAAGATAAAACGAGCGGTTTTGACTATAAGGATATTAATTTCAATTGGGAAGAGTCGATCGTTGACGATTTCGGTACTTTAGGACCCCGTACTCGGTCGATGTACCCATTTTATAAACCACGTACAAAATAGACGTTCTGAAATTAAGTTCATGGTAAATTGAATCTAACAAATAGCGCAAAGACAGTTCACTAAAAGATCAATAAGCCAGAATGAGGTATCGAGTTCACCAACTAAACGCTACCGTACGAATCACCTACCTTCGGAGAGCGGCTCAAAAATGTATTTTCAAAAGAGCCATTGGGCATATCAAACGTCTTTATGGAAACCTCGACTTTAATTCGGCGAAGCTCTGTCAAATGTTCATGACAGCTTATAAGTTGAATGTTTGAATGAAACGAAAAAGAATTTAGCATTATGAAATGATAATACGTTAGGGCTCGCTGATGCTGATAGTATGCTACAAAAATGTGACGGAGCCCGTACATTTGGTCTTATGGAATCGCGTTGCTCGGCCGTACCAGACCGAGTATGACTATGGCTTGTTATCATCCATCCAACGGATGTTTTAATAAAAGACGATCGATTATGACGTCAAGCTCAGAAGCTACCCCCTTGGCGCTGAGACCACACCAGAGAGTTTCGCTGAGAGCAGAAGGAGAAGAAGCAAAGGCTGCGAGTGAAATGGAGTTGAGGGTCCATCGTGTGTATATATATTATACATATGCGCACGAACACACACACACACACACACACACACACACACACACACACACACATATCCGATACCCCGCCAGAGGTATAGTAGGTATAGAGACGAAGCTTTGCAAAGTGCTTCAAGCAGTTTGTCGGATCAAACGTAAGAGAAAAAAAAACTTGGCGCAGCTATTTCTCGGCATCCGCCACTATGGGGTGCGGGAGCACGTACGAGCTTGTGAAAAGGGGAATGAAAAAGTCCCTAAAAGTCTCGTGTTAATACTCAACCAACCAGGCAAAAAAGGGGCTGGAATATATATCCCCGTGTATTTATCGGTCATAACCACAGAAGCTGCGATCGCATAAGGAGCAACCATTGGATTATTGATATCTGGGAACATGAAAGATGGCGGAAAAAGGGGCCGCTGGAAAGCAAACGAGTGCCAGACTTTGAGAGGCGAGAGTTTAGAGTGTCGCATCCCTGAAAAAAAATGTATTCCTCTCGGAAATATAATTCTGAAGATTTGCGTTGGTGACTGCAACGATCGACTAATTTTAAGATGTACCTCTGGTACATATTAGCCCTTTTCAAGACTCGCTTCGTTATCCTAATAAGAATTCGTGCCGACGAAAGTAAATAATAATACACCATTCATACGTGGTAAATGATTTAACTGTGGCCGAAAGGATAATATATCGCAATGTCGTATAAAGTTCAGATGGTAACGACGGATCGACTCAAATAAAGGATGTTTAATTCCTTATCTCGATCCAAGTACTCGCGCACATATCGACCACTGCCAATTAACTATACGAAGCTTGAGCTTACAAGTGCCTCGAGTTTCATAGCGGACGTGATGACTTTCACTGAGGCACCCTCGAAGCACGGAAAGAAGAGGTAAAAGAGGAACTTCCGGCACAAGGAGTGAGAGAGTGAGAGGGGGCGCTCACTCTTGCCGCACAAAACAGCTCTCTATGGTGATTAAAGTTTATCCACAAAGGAGAAGTCTGTGGTACATGCATATCTAATATATATATATTGTCCTGAAGCCTTGTGCTTTCCCGCGTTAGAGCCAAGTATTGTATATTCATGGTTTCTTAGCTACCGCCTTTGGAGCCACGAGAACCAGGTTCGAGGGAGGCTTACGTCTCTCAAAGTAAAATCCATAATGCATGAAGGTCCGCATGAAGGAGCCAGGAACGTAGGGAGAGAAAGAGAGAGAGAGAGAGAGAGAGAGAGAGAGAGAGTGGCGCGAGTTGGCGTGGGCTATATGACTCCTGTTGGCTTGGAGCGTCGGCCGAAGCTGCAAGATATTGCCGCGGCGTTATATTCATGTTATGCCCTGCAAGAGGCAGCCTTTGTTTTTAATATCTACAGCGCTTTTGGATTATAATGCCATTAAGTTCCGTAACCATATACCTATTTATTGCGCCACAGTACTATACGTATGCATACGCATATATCGTAAAATATGAATCTTCAAATATGGGCCAACAATTAGTTTTGGTACATGAGTTACATATTTGAGATTTGCATATGTTACGATCAAATTGATATTGGCTCTCACATTTTATATCAAAAGAGAATAGTAACGCCTAAGCTAACATCAGAGCAATGTACCATTATTATCGTTTGTTATGCCGTGTAGGATCGAGTAAACTTTCAATAATTTTGTTCAAAGTTTTTGAAGTTAAACATAAAGATAATTTTTATTTTTATAATAAATAGAAATTAACACCATTTAATTTAATCTAACGAATATGAACTAATTGTTCTTTCATTCCCGAATGTACTTTCTGTTCTGTTCTCGTTCGCGGTTCCTTCCGAACTGCTTGAATCTATACAATTGCAGAGCCCGTCAAAAATGATGTGCTCATCAAAAAGTATTTTCTTGCTGCGAGGAAAGGACGGCCACGGGGCGCGCTACTTAATTACTGTCCGAAAGAAACTTTAACGACGAAGCGTGTAATATTTCTTTCCGGTCGTAGCGTTAACTAAATATCCATTTCATTCTTGTGAGAATAATAAAAAGAATAAAACTTATATAAAAACAAGAAAGAAACGAGATGCCGGCATAACAAATTATAAACACACGCAGCTGAATCATTTACCTATCATTAAACGGACTGTTGGTCCTACCATTATTAATAAACAATCACTTGGTTCACTTGTCACCGAACGTAGACACCTAGTCCTTATCACTGTTACCAAATTAAATATCAACTTTCATCAGACCGATCTTGAGAATTCTCCCACCATCGAGTATCACAAAATTCAATTTAAGTCAAAGCAGAGACATAGAAGTCAGTTACACTTGTATCGTCCTTCTGACGGGTAACTTTCGTTAATCCGTGTACAGACTTGTTGTCGTCTGCGGATTGCAACCTTGTATCACGTTTATTCTAAATAAATCACTGAAATAGTTTTGCTGCTGCATGTACTTGTACATTAATGTTGCGGTACTTGTTTGAGAAAATATCGCTTCGAGTCGATACTTAAGTACACTTACTCCGTTTGCTTAGAAATAGGAGTTTAAAGTTAATTTTTTATATGAAATTATTAAATAGAATTATCTTTGACAATAACTTTTCGTAACACATCGAAAAAAATACAATAATCTTGGATTAAAAATAATATTAACGATATTAGATTTTATGAGTTAATGCGTTTTTATAATAGCGAATAGGTCCAGGCCATCTTGAATTGTATTTATTCGAGTTCGTTGCAACATCGAGTGGATGTAAAAATCCAAGTATCTATCGAAGTAAAGCTCGTGGTGCAGAAGGCAGGGAACAGAGGGAAAAAGTAATACGAAGACAAACTGCGAAATATCGTCGGCTAATGGATACAAATTGATTTGACCGATGGAATCTCGGAAACTCGATATCCTTTCGTATGTATGAAACCCACACGTACATAATGGGCGATCTGTCTAACGTGCGTCAGCATCAGGCCCGTGGGAAATACAGGATCTGCTTCCTAGTTGACTCGACCTCCCTGCGTCGGTATTGAACAACATATAGATTTACTCGCATATTCGTAGGCTGTACACGGTTTACGCTCTTGATTTATATATTGTGATAACTGAACCTAAATAAATATCATGTTCATCATGTTCGCGATGATTCATTCGGACATTTTATCTCTCGTGTCCGGTTCTCTCGTTCGGCATTTGCCGATTTTTGTCGACTTGTGCCTTGATTTTAAATAGGCAGGTACCTACTATTCGATTTATATCTTGTATATTCTAGTATCGTCTCGCAAGTATTGCCCAGAAGTGTTTTTCATAATCAATCGGGAAAGCCAATTATCATCGATACTAAGGATGATAAATAAACAACTTCGCGTTAATTTTCGATTATCCCCATTAAAATTTGAAAGTTGACAATAAGATGTAGGGTCCCTAAAGACATTTTTGTGAAAACCATTGCGGTCGGGATGTTTTTAAAAAAATTTCAGGTTTTAGGATTTCTTTTAGGAATCTATCGTACATGTTACAAGTTTTTATGATTAATTGAGTTCTTTTACGCTTGAATTTAATATCCATGTTTGATTTCTTCCGGACATACGTGTCATATTACATTTGAAAAATCTGTCATGTTTATTACACAAATGTAACTTTAGCGTGCTTACGCAGTTGGATTGCCCAACGCCCTGGAGTTATCACGAATAACCTTTTATTCTCCGGGACCCGGGCGAACATTCCGTCCAAAGCTTAAATTTGCCAAGATAGTCGTGGCGAACCGTTTTTGATAGTTCATCGATAATTCATTTCATCCATGGTAGAGGGTCGCTTTCGAGAAATTTAATTCAGGAAAAAGCGACTAGCTTTTTCTCGAATTAAAAGGATTACTATCGCGGTGAGACTCGACGGTTTTTCATCTCACTCTCGTTCGGATAACCGAACCCCCTCGCGTTTTCCCTCATAGATTGGAACTGACAGTCCATTTAATGGCAAACGCTGAACGAAGTGCGATTATGATTTTATTCGCGATGGCATATTCGTCCAAGTTTAATATCCGAGGATTTTTAAATTCCTCACTAAAGCATAATCCGAACGGGATAGACAAGAATTCGTTAAATCTGACAATGGAAACTCGGCCGTTTATTGAGGGCGCAGATAATAATGATCATTATCCATAATAACGAAACCAATCTTTCTTTTCCATTCGTGGGTAAAAATATCTTAAAGACTTCTCCATCAAAGATTTTCCAATATTTTACGAGATATTGTCTGTTTGTATAAGTTTAAAGAAATCCATCAAAATGGCGCCCCGACTAAAAGCTGATTATTCGGAGACTTTTATTTTTCATGCGATATTGTTTTAGCGCAATTATCAATGGAACCTTTGAACTTGGCCATACTTAAAATATGTTAAATAATTATTAAATCTTACGTAGTAAAAATGTATTCTCAGGAATATTGTCGACTAATACTTGTTAACGACTTCGACATGAACTCTGAATTTGAATTCTGATATCATTAATAATACCGTATGATAATCAGTAGGCAGAAGAAAATGATTGAAAATAATAGGACAATAGGTTGTAAATAGTATATTTCATAACTTTGACAAAAGCTAGGAAAGTCTCGAACGAGTTATGACACTTCATGAATGCGATAGAGATTCGTTTTAATTACCGCATTGTCATAAGCCCGGAAATATAGCGGAAATATACTACGTATATATACGTACATACTACGTAGAATAAAAACCCCTGAAGAATTTAAAGCCTGGGGCTACGGATGCGGCAAAGTCTTTAGAAATCTTGATCGCGACGTCGACGAAGCGTCAACATAGCTGTTTTTTCTCATGCACTGCTCCAGAGAAGAACGATTAATACGGCACGGCATGGGCCTGACAAGCTGCCATGCCGCAGGAAGGAAATCTGGCGTGCGGCGTCGACTCGGATTATTAAAGAGATAAGAAGATCCCTTCCCCACTTCTGGCGCCTTGGCATCTCTTTATTTTCCACGCTATTCAATTCCACCGGACTTACGGTGCCTTTGCCCTATCCGTTCCATGTACCAATCTTCCGTAATTGAAAAGCAAAGCCAACTTTTCTTCCAGAAATTTCTCAACGATTAATAAGGGCAACAGCGACAGAGTATATACTTACAATCTAATTGTACGATAGCGGGTAATGATAGTATGGCAATTAATGGCTTCAATCAAGTGCATTAATATAAATAATATGTAGGACAAGGTCAGAGAATTTCGATACAAACGTTATTGTTTTTTTTTGTTTTTATGCGAGACGATATTTTAGCAGGGACTGTACATAAATGTTGATGCTGTTTTCAAACGCGAGATTCAAATTTAAATAAGTTTATTTAAAGTGATGCCTGTGTATCCAACAAAAAGATATTTTGGCTCCTATTAATTGGATTGTCGTTTTTTTTCGGTTTCGTTGGAGAAAATAATTTTCTATGGCTTTTGTCTGAAGAATTTTTCGATATCTGTGGAAAAAAAATGTTACGATACGAAAAGTTTGTTTAAATAGAATTTGTGGAGAGCTTAAGATTTAATAGTTTCTGTATAAATGATCGACTCTTGGTAACGTGTTCATCATCGTCCCTGTTTACAGCAAACGAATGTAAAGCTTTTAAACCTTTTCTTGTACCAACGACAATTTTGCCGATGCTCAGTAGTCACTTGCTTATTTTTAAACACTTTCGCTTAGAAACCTTCGGGACACAGTTTAGGACAAAGGGTGCCTCGGTGAAAAAGGAACGATTATGACCATGCATGGATGCTACCAAGTGTTGATCATTTATACAAAAACTATTGAAAATTAAGTTCTCTACAAATAGCAATTAAACAAACTTTTCTTATCGTAACTTTTCTTCTTTCACAGATACCGAAAAATTCTTGCAACAAAATCTGTAGAAAATATTTTCCCGTACAAAATAAAAAAAAAATAAAACGAAAATCCAACCAGTAGGAGCCAAAATATCCACGAATACCTATATTTCAAGATGGCGGACGAAGCAAAAGAAAATTTTGTTGGATTTCGGCGAAGATAGGCACCCTCTACTCGTCCTCAAAAATTGAACTCCAATATCTATTTTGTAGATATCTGCTACTTTTTGAACTAACTATCTTGAACCACAAGGAGACGTTATGAAGTCCGCGTCACCGATTTCCTCCGAATTCATAGTTCCTGTAAGGCTGGACTAGAAATTAATGTGACTCAAGGGGGAGCTCCAGATGGCCAAGAGTTAGTTAGTTATTAACATTTTTGTCACGGATCGGTCATACATACATCTTATATGTTAGCGTAATTTACAAACAGTGGTTGACCCAGCGTGAAGAGTTCGGATTCGTAATACGAGGGTCGTGGGATCTCGAATCTCTTTTCCATTACATGAGAAAGTACATGAAAAATTGTATGCTATGAAATTCCTCAAACGAATGCATTCATTAAAATTGATCAAAATTAGATATTATTTTTAAACCGCAAATCTATTGTTTGCGTAAAATGAACGTTATTATATTCAATATAAATCTTTTTGGGCCCCAGAATCTCGGTATAGTTAGCAACAAATAGGCTTATTGTTAAATAAATATATTGCTCATAATTATCTTATAAACCAATTTGTTGATTAGCTCTCAATCTTTTAAAAAAGATACAGTATCTTTTTCTGATTTATCACATTGATAAGAAATCCAATGGAAAAAATTGTGTTTTTGTGATTCCAGAATTTTCGTTGGTTCTAACGCCTATTAAAACATTCAATTTTTATCCATTTTAACTTTGCAGATTTCTAATTAAGCGGGAAGGAAGAAGCTTCTGATTGCATATTTTTTGGAAAAACAACAAACATCTTGACAAGTGACTTAGGTCGCCCGAATAGTAATTGTATTTGAAAATGATTTATAGCTAACTATAAGATATTAATAATTTCCGGAAGCTAAAATCGTGAGCTTTTTCATCTCTTCCAGAGTAAAATTAATAATATCGAAATAAGTATCTTCTTAGCAATCAATTGCTCAATCACATTGATAAGTACGAAAAGGACTTGATGTGCGGCCCAATTCTACGGGTCCCATTGTGGAGGCAGCTTGCCTCTGCCTCCGTCTATGTCAATAATAATGAAACTTTAGATGGTTAATATGAAGTCGTTATCAAGTTTAATGTAAATTGCTTCCACACCAAATAAATATTGTTGATATTAAAATAGGGCATACATAACCATTCATAAATTATAATTTTACCAATTGTTCAAATCTTCAGAAATATCCGTTTGCACAAATTCTTTATTACTTGGGTGCAATTTTCATTGCTTTGATAAATATCATAGTATCTTTAAAATTTTATTGTCCATCCCAAAGAACCTGGCTCGTTTTGAAGAACGATAATTTATGTCTTTTTGGCAGCTGCATTATTGTATTTATTGACATTTGGGAATTATTCAACTGTACGAAGGGATAAATAGAAGAAGATTACACCATTATTTATATTTCGCAAAATTCTTTTTTTCACTCAACAATGTGGTTGAGTGATACAAATATTCGCTAGGAAAGTACTTGTTTGAATGTACAGTTAGTCATCTTCCCGATTTTTAATATCTTAGCCATACACAAGTGTTAACTTCTGTCACAGATCACAGGACATCTACCATAAGCAACTTATCAAGATATTTGATTTTTTTTTCCAAAAGATGCGCTATTAGAAACCCCTTTGTTTTCACGGAAATGGTCAAAAACATCGGATTTGTTTATACCTATGAAAAATCCGAAAATTTTCAAGAAACACAAGTGCACTATGTGTTTATTATTTTCTTAACAAAGCGATAGCTTGGGTTTATACGAATTGCGAACAAAATGATCACAAGATAGATACTGCTTTTGAAAAAGATACAGAGCCGAGCAACTAATTTGTTTATAAGACTATAATAGAAAAAGTAATTATCCGATAACGCGCCGCTTCTGCAGAAACAATATTATATTTCCTGATCATCTCGAGAATCTGGAACTGAAAAAGAATTTAATTATATGGAATGTAATAATATATTTATTTTACACAGACAATAGATGTTCAAAGAAAAAAGTAACACTTAATGGTGTTTAAATGATGCATTAATGTGAAAAATTTCATCGTGAACAATTTTTCATAGAAGTGTTCTTTAATTACGAAAAACTTATGAAAAATTGCGGAAAACGAAAGGCTGGGACTATTTTGACATTAACAGCAATTTTTGCAGTTTAAGAGACTACTTTAACAGAGTCCTAAAATACGCAATTATTGCAAATTATCAAGATTATAAAGGTGATATTCCTGTTGCGCGGGAAATTTTCAATTGCGTAATCTCCAATTGAAGTTTTTTTAGAGAAAAAAAGTGGACCCTCCACAAATGCCTATAGTCGACATTCGTAATTTACTTTTGGGATTTCAGGGGTTGAGGGGGGGCTATTTTTGTTTCGACCAGAAACACTTTCTAGGGGGTTCGTAACTCGCCTAGGAAATCTATTGGAGAAAATTTACAAACCCGTAGAATCGGAAGCCGAATATCTCCATTATAATGTCTTAATATATTGCAATTTATATAATATTAAGTTTTTTTGATCTTATCGATGATATATACGATTGATTAAATGCCTATGATAATGTTCTCGGTACTGCATCTTTTTAAGTAAAATGTTTCCTACAGACGACAGTTTGATAGTTAAATATCGTTGTTTTTCATTTCGTTTTATGTAGAATGCGTAAAATACTTATTAAATTTTTTATCAACATGATGTCAAAAGTAACCATTGCATTTTGGATCTTCCATATAAATTGCATTTTAATACCTTGTCAAAGAAACCTCACATCCGTGGTTACTTTGATACCTTTTTAAAAATATTAAGAAATAATCAGAACGGAGTGGTGGTTGACTTTTTTATACATTTTATAGCCAAAGAACACATTGGGGCAAAAACGTTGGAATTTAGGATGTTAAAAAAACTTTAGCTACAAAAAACTTCCAAAACCTGTTCAAAGCAGACCTATCTTACGGTATCCGTTCAAAGATAGGGCAGATGTTAATCTTTTCCGAAAAGAAAAATCATTATTGTATTTCACGTACAGGCAGACTATTAAAACTTTCTTTTGTGCAGGGAACTCTGGTCCATCGCTGTGTCGAAATCGTGTAACTAAAAATTGATCAATGCGTCTTTGTAAAAATAAAAGTGTGACCAATATACGATATTATTTCTAATGATAAAAGTATGATTGTGCGCATATACTATAATTTACATCATTTTTCGAAAAAGACAATTCTTAAACTTTCAAAATATCACTTTTGCAGTCTGATCTTTATAAAACTTGTTTCACAATATGAAGACACAGTTTTGTGAAATTTTCCAAAGAACTTTCAAGAAAGCTTTTCCATATTCTCGAACATTTACAATTTTCTAACAACGCCAGGCTCGCATAAATTATTCGTTTTACAAAGACAACTGATATATTGATCGATTATCTACAATCAAAAGACGTACTTATGCAAATACATGTGTACAAAGGATGTTAGGCAACTGATTGGGCACATAAAATACCTAGATAATTGGCGTCGGTACAAGAAAAATGGTCATTTTTTAATTGTCCTACAGTAAAAATTGCTCGAGATATTAATTCGCAAAGTTTAAAAATTGGAGCTTCACCCTCAATCCATGAACGTTTTTAGGCACGCAAATTTGAAAAAATCATGTTCAATCTTCAGACTATCCTTTTGAAGCGAGAATAGTTTTTTTTCTTCTTATCTTTAATATTTTTCTCACCAAATGTCAAGCAATGTGCGAAAACAACGGTATTTTCCAAAAAAATATAGCGCGAGTAACAATCATGAGATTACAATTTTACAAACGGTTATTTAAAGTAAACAGGTTGTTCTTTAAGAATAAAAATATTGTGCTATTATAGAAATAAACCAGATACCCGGTTCGGCTCCAAGAACATGGGTATGTATATTTTTGAAAAGTTCGAACGAGTTGTCTAAGAGAAAAAACGCTGAGTGTCAAATATAATTTATATTTTTATTAAAATTTATGTTATCACACTAAAAATGACACTAGCTAACACTAAGGGGAACTTGAACTTAGTTAGAAAAGAGTATTTTTCATTTTTACATACAATCGGAGCAATAACTCTGTCACCGCTTTGGACTGCGATAATAACATTCTAAACAGAAATATATAAGTTAAAATTTTTTTCTTACAGTTTATAATGCCAAAATATGCACAATAAAAAAAATACTTGTACTTACGTAATACGTGACCCGGGGTCGAAAATGTTCTGCTCCGATTTGCACTCTTCACTATTTCGAATGAAATTAACTGCCACAGTTGATCTCACGCACTCTCAAACCTTCCTAGCTAGATTTATGGCGCTAGAATCGCCGCTATTCAAGAAATTTCGAGGAGAAATTTTGAGCTGGACAAAAACGACCCCGGTTTACGGGTTGAAGGTTAAATTAAGTGCAATGACACGCTCTACCGATAAATTCCGAGATTGTGGGTTCGAATCCCACTCAGAACATTTTTTTTTGTCATGGATTGCTCCTTTTTTTGGTAGAACTTGACAAAATAACTATTAATAAACGAACGACGAGTCAACACGGTAAGAGAAAATAATGTTGCTACCACTGAATCACAACTCGTATATCTTTATGCCGGTGATCCATCGACATAATGCTTACATGCATATATGTATATACTGAGTGAGTAATTGTAAGCCGTGAAACCCACGCGGCAATGACGATCGCGTTAAATTTTTTTAAATCACTGTAATTAAAGGGAAAAAATGATGATAGCCTAGCTGAGAAAGCGACGCGGAAACGGTCTTTAATGATAATGAATTCGCATCACAGCTTTATGACGGTAAAGAGCGAGCTTTGTCCCATTCGGGCCCGAAAATAGAGTATCAATATACGAGTAGAAGCAAGAAAAACTTAGGGTAGTCATTGAGAGACCTAGAGAGAGAGAGAGAGAGAGAGAGAGAGAGAGAGAGAGAGAGAGAGAGAGAGAGAGAGAGAGAGAGAGAGAGAGAGAGAGAGAGAGTCTCGTTCACCCACTTTCTATATTTACTTTCGCTACTTATATCCGGCCTTGACAAACCAGTCGACACCCTTCACTCTCACATGGCATCATAAAGAGTGTGTTCGGAAATTTACTGACAGTACTGTCAATACTAGATTTCTGTTCTAAAATGGTTTTCAATGTGGCTGACGAGACTGCAACGTACTATCATTTTGTCAGACATCGTTCCTAGGGAATTGCTGACTTCTGGCTGTCGAGACTGTCAGCAGCGAAGTAGCGCACAGTCAGTATTGCATATGGCGCCGCGCATGGTTGTTGAATTCTGTTTGTTCCGTATATAATTATTCCAATTCATTAAAAACGAAATATAGGTAGGGTAGAGCGGGGATAGTTGAGCAAGCGGGTAAGTTGTGCAATCGTAATATCTCGAAAACTAAGCATCAGACGCTGGTGCATCAAATGGACAAAAGAGAGGGATGTGGGAGGGGAATACAACAAATCATTGTCGGCAGGCACGCGGCGCACGAGACGATGACACGGGACGTTTTATTATTATTGCGCCCAAAAGTAAAAAATACGTGATTAAGTATTTTTCTTCTAGCATTGTGTGAAAAACCAGGGCATCAACTAAACGAGTACTAGTATATAGGACATTTAAGTGGCTATCAATCTGCAATAATTTTTTGAACGCACGTGGTACGGATTTCATTATAAATTAACATTTGTTAAAAAATCTGAGAAGGGGCTAGTTGAGCAGTTTTCGATGGGGCTAGTTAAACGATGCGCAACTGTCCTCATCGGCTGGCACGCATAAGATGGCGGAGGTGAATACATCACGCTATCGCCGGTCCTCCTTGTTTATTTAAGAAAAAACATTTCACAGTTTGTTGCAGTTAATGTTCATGATACAAAATGTAGCTAATTAGAGTCATGTGGGGTAAGTGTGCGCAGCGGGTAAGTGTGCGCATATGAAATATCTCAGAAACGATTTATAACTAAAGCGCCGCACCTCCCATATTCAGTGCCCCGTGCGATGTCCTGCGAAGAGGTCGATTTTTAGTAGCCCCTAATCCGCCGTTTTTTTTTAGCAGGTAAGTGAATTTTTTTCCTCAAATTGTTACGATATTTTACTATTTTTGGCGTCCAGTCTTTTGTAGACTTGTGCCCATTTTGGACGTTTCATATTTATCATCGAGTACTACGTAGTATTCAGTTTGACAAGTAACAATTTTTCAATTTTTGAGATAACGCAATCCCGAACTATTTTGATGAAATCCCGTTTTGATGGGTTGGGGTAAGTGTGCGCACATGCTTGCTGTGTAAGTGTGTGCATGCGCACACTTATCCCGTTTTAGAAACTTCGTATTAATACTGCAATATTTTGTTTCAGGATCGAAAGGTACAATGTCAATGCCGTCAATGTTCGTTACAATTCATCTTTTTGAAGTTTATTCTTGTTTTCAAATTGTTTTTTATTAGTACCGTTAAAACATCTAATAATAATAAATAAAAATTTGCCATGTTCCTGTGTCTGGTTATACTTATTTAATAGGTAAAAATCTCGTCATTTTATGTTGCGCACCCTCACCCACACTGCTGCGCACACTTACCCCTATATTGGGGTAAGTGTACGCATTTCGGACTATGTTAGTTTTGGTCAATTTTTGAGAATTCGTGCCGTTGACGAATATTATTTCTATCGTCAAGTTATTGCTTAATAACCACTCTAACCAATTAACGTCGTTTTATTGCATTAAACTTGGAATTTTCGATTCTATGGCATTTCAAAGCTTAAGTGCGCACACTTGCCCCACATGACTCTAATGTAGCTATTGGTTTATTACTGCATTGCATCAAATGGTCTTGCATGTGTCTGATTTGTTGATGGAATTATTAGCTTGCTCAACTTACCCCATACCCTTGCTCAACTTGCCCCACCTATGGGGCAGGTTGAGCAGCTCGTCACTCTCTCACATTTACGATAATATCTCCTAAATCAGACCTGAATTGGATAATGTTTCTGAAGGCGTTTTGTGCTGGAGAATTTGCGGATCTAACGGTGCAAGAATCAAGGAAATCGGATGTATTTTTTAAGAGTTATGATCGATTAAGCCAGAAACTGCTCAACTATCCCCGCTCTACCCTATATTATGTTTGGTAAAGCTTCAAATGTATTTGTTGTCATTCTATAATAAATAAAGCAATACAATTGAATATTTGTGCGTTTTCTGAAAAATCAACATCATCTTGGTTCACAATTTCATTAAAAATTAAATTAATTATTGCGCCATTTCTTGCATTTCTTGCTCCGATTTAAGTAGATGAGTTTATGACACACAAATATTTATACGGGTACGTACAATGCTGGCAGCACTGGAAAACACGTTCGCATTTAGCAGTTTCGACAGCACTGCCAGTAAAACAGAATGCCGATTTTGCAGTAAAATCAGCGTCAGTACTGGTGGTACTGTCAGCCTATTTCCGAACACACTCATAGTAGGGTATCGACGCTAATCGTATACGAAGGTAGTTTGAAAAGTTGGTCCAAAGTTCGATAGATGGAACCGCTGGTGCGTATCGAGGTTATGTTCAGTTAGTAGCGTCTCTTAGAGTATAAATACTTTAAGTTCTGGTCTGTTTTCCCGCGATCCGAGTCAGTTTAAAAAGAAACTGTCGAAAGAAAACTTCGTGCGTTGATCAAATATTATTTTATGAAAGTAAATCGTCTCAGGAGACCAAAGTGGAACTTGATAAACTTTATAGCGCCATGTTGAGCCCAATAGAAATCCACTACCCAGAAATAAAATCTATAATATGATGATTAATAATAGAAGAGCGAACATGCGCCAGGTCGCAATCCAATTTGTTTGTCAACATTTTGGAATATGAGAAAGTTATCAGACAACGGATGCCGCGATTGTTCTCAGGTGGCCAAAACGAGATCATGTAACTTATTGGATGGAAGGTTTATAGCTATTTTAGTCGGACACAGAAAGCTATAGGCATCCTTTCGTTACAGCGGACGAAACATGGATACACCACCGTGCGCCTGACGAAACATGGATACACCCCTGGAACCGACCGGTTGGCCACTCACAGATTCGCTGGCACAACGATTTCCAAAAGAAATCGATTCCTTGCGATTTCCACTGAGAATCCCCTGATTTCCAAATCAATAAGCTTGCGATTTCGCATGATTTCTACTGATTCCAACGATTTCCAGTAATTCTCAAATTACAGAAATCAATCATTTCTGGATTGGCGATAGAAAGACTTTGATAAATGCTTGCTCGCTTGGAGATGGGATGAGCGATGCCCAGCGATTCCTTTGTGATTCCCAATGATCTCCTATATATTTGGAGAAATCTCGAGGGAATCAGGAATAATCATTCGACTTGAGCGATTTCCTGCGATTTTTAATGATTCCTAGCGCAATTTTAGATGAAATGGTTCACTGATTTCTCGAGAGACCAACCCCTCGCCTGGAACGAAGGAACATCCAAGAGGAGCACAGGAGCCAAGACTCTTCTTTGGAAAGAGGCTGCTCGAATATTTTTGCGATTTGTGTTTATTATCTATTTTGAACAAAAGTTAAAATTATCACGGGAGCACATTATGTTTCCTTATTGGACCGTTTAAAAGTCGAGCTGAAAGAAAACCTCCACAACTGACCAATTACAAAATTCTCTCTGAGATTTATAAAACGACAATTCTATGATTGAGAATATCTTGAAAATGATTATTACCAAGATCGACGAATCGATGAAACGTTATGAAGTTTGAAATTTGTTCAAAGTTAGATTGATTGCAGAGTGCATCAACTAACCGCCCGAGTCGAAGTTTTCGGACACTTCGAGAATAACTCGAATCGAGCGGAGTGGCGAGGGTCTAGGCGGGGTTCCAATGTACGCTAGAGAGTAGGTACATGCCTCGGACCCTCCGCTGACTCTCCAAAATTGGACAAAGTTTATATTTGGAGTCAACGAATGTGGTTGTGGAGGGTCCCGGGAACTGTCTACACCAACCAGGGACCCTCCTGCGCGCGCTCGTCCAAACCCTCCAGACCCCTCCTTTGAGCCTATTGCCGGCACGCCCCGTACACCATCGAGTAACTATTCCCAGATTATATCAAATGCAAAAACAAACATACATATTTGGACGCGTGTGAGGAATAAGGTATTAGGAATAGGCGATTATTTAATGCGAAATTTGGATCGAGGTCAGGGCCACGACTCGCCACGCAACATTTGGAATTGCAAGAAGGGTCCGGAAGGTCCGATTTTTCGAACTTGGGAATGAGGATAGGTTGTGAGGGTTCACGACGACACAAGTTTCGTGCTCGAGGGTACGTTGGCATTGAGCGCAGGGTGTCGGCTCAAACGCTATAAAGGGAATGGCGTCTAAGAGGTTGAAAGGAACAGTAACAATTTCGACTCGAGCGCGGTTTCAGGAATATTATATTTTCCCGAGTAGAAATTTTTTGAGTGAAGCTCGAGGCTCGACTCTAACATACACTAGAATGGTATATACGGACCCCCTCGTAAACCTTCCAAAATTGCAGAAACTTGACATTTGGACTGAGCGGAGGTGCTGGAGGCCCATGGACCCCTCCCATAACTGCTTCGCCAGGCAGAGCATTTTTCGAACTTGGCATTGAGAGCGAAGTCCCGAAGGGTCCGCGATGCCCCCACCTGTGCAGAAATTGTGGCAGTGATATAACTGGATTCTGAGTTGGATCCCGGGCTCTTAATCGGGATCTAGTCCGATATCGCATCAGATTCGAGGACTAAATGTAAGATCTGTAAACTGGATTCCATCAGGAATCCCGATCCGAATCCGTTGATGACTCTAACTGGATTCGAGCAGAGATCACGATCAAATCACGTAAGAATAATGAATTGCTGAAAGCATTATATTAAATACTAGTTTCTACCCGCGACTTCAAGGAAACAAATTAAAAGGAGCAGGATAGGCTGAGAAAATAATAAGTATGTATATGAAAAAAAAGTGTATGTAATTGTACGATCCAAGAATTGTATAGCACACTTATTGGAGTTCTAATTCTTTGCAGCACGTTCCAGAAGAAACTTAATACTTTTCTGCACAGTTTACGCATTTATAATGCCAACGGACGCATGGTTCGTTTGTGAGAAGCGGGATGGCCATGCGCCACCTGTAGGTCATGACCGGTACTACTACTACTATATCTATATATATTCGTATTGGTCATAGAATCTACGCTCACTACAGGCTTCGTATTAGGATTGAGTCGGTATACCCCGAAAGTACAGTGGCGCCATCGTTTCGAAATCTCGTCACCCACGTAACTTTCTCCCGATGCGGAAACCATCTCGATTCCTATAGGGACACCTGTTTTGGCGCATCCCTGCCATATCCTGATTAGAGTATGATCGGTAGTTTGGTATCCCTGTCAACATTTCTGCATGGGTCTACACCCCGCGAACGTCGATGAATAGAAACAGAGACTTAAATAGGAATTTAATAGTAATACCGAAAATACAAGTGATGCCACCATTTTTAAAATTATGCCATCGTCGTCGTACATATGCCGATACTGATGCAAGTTGGATTCGAAACGGGATGCCGGTTTTGAGGAATCCATGACAAATCCTCATCACGATTTGATCGGACATAGGGTATCCCTGGCAACATTTCTGCACGGGCAGATTCGATCTGTAGGGTACATTGGCATTGAGTGGAGGCTGGCAGCTTCAGCACTATAAAGAAAATAGGTTCTAGGAGATTGAAACGAGCAGTAAAAATTTATTCACATTCCGAGAAACGCAGGAACATGAAGTAAGTTCTCAAAAAATTTACATATATTTAGGAAAATTAGCAACAAATAGTTCTGGTCGAGTTAAACGGACCATTGGACCATACAGTTGAACGCGCGGAAATGGATTTGTCGAATTATCGAAGGTTGAAATATTAGCGACATATCGTATGCAGCCGGTTCCATAGTATGTGACTAGGAATACAAAAATATAAAAAGATAATAATCGCAAATTACAACGTTTATGTCGGGGACATAATTACGTACGAATTTGGCGCGCTATTTTTTTTTTTAAAGCAGTCCATCATCTTTTGTTGCCATGTTTACGTATCCGGTTCTTTGTCAAAAACGTTTTACTAATTTACTCGTTACATTTTCAATTATAATTGCGTATATTATTTTACTCTCATTTGAGATTGATCATTATTTGTTTATAAGCGATGAGGAAAGTCTAGTAGCCATTTCATGATTGCATCAAGAAGCTTTCCAATAAAAAAGCACTATTTTTTGAAAATCCATTAAAAATATCGCGGTTAAAGTTTATCAACGCAATTTTTGTAAGTGTTACTTTTCAGCTTTTATCGATGCGTTCATTATTTAAGGACACACAAAATTTGCTTGTACGATTTTTCTTGGAGAATGCATGTATGCAAATACTGTATTAGTATACAAGCTATCTGCAAATAAAAAGCACTTTTTTTGTCTGCATCGATATACATATACAGTTATATGCCGACCAAATATTTGTCATGGTGAACAATATTTTTTGTCGACGGTGACATTTGCGGAGTGTTATAAACCAATCTGCACAATATGATAATATTCATCGATATCGTCACGACACGAAGTGATGCCAGCAGTACAAATAAACCGTCAGTGTCGAGTGCGCATGAATACCGAGTCAAACATTTATCGTAAAAGGGAATTCGTACGTTTTGGCTGGTCTCGGAGACCAACGGGTACAGCAGCATGCAGCAGCCTTTAACCTACGCTATGTGTATTTTCATAAATGTGCGAATGTATATACGTGTATAAATCTGTATGTGTGTGTGGATTTATGACATAATGCATACATACCTCTCGATGAAATCTCGAAATCACGTCATTCTCGTTCGTGCACATTTCGGGGGTGATCGATGTGTCGATAGCAGAAGAGCATGTACCTACAAATATGCACACCTGCCTATCTATGCGAACAGTTATCCAATGATACTTACGGGATAGCTCGGTTTTGACTATGCTGAAAGGTCGTGGGTCTACGACTTTGTGTTTGTTTTATTAAAAAAACCGATATTCGATTTGTTATTGAAAAATACCTATCTTCGATACGCATACAACGATATCGTTGTATAATATTATCAAATTCTTTCATCGAATTACGTATACGTAAAAGGATATAGGTTCGATCGCTACCGTACGAATCCTTGGCCAAGGACGAGGTTTCTTATTAGCGAAAGTTCAGAGACGCGATTAATTTTTTACGAAAGATCGGACGTTTATGAAGTTTTAAAAATTTACGTTAGTTTGACGAAGTTTAGCACTCCAGTAAGCAAATATTTCAAACATTTGTATCTCGCTACGAATTTCTTGACAGTGTGAAACATTACCGAGCCTCAAATTCTCTCAAGCAATCGACGTTTCAGGTAGAACGAAGATGATAATTGTATCTACATTACAGAATTCTTAAACTCAATTCTTTGTTCGTTACTTTCGTTCGAAATATCAATACTCATGGGCAACGATGGATTACAAGCTTCTTGTTACCGACTGAGTTCATTGCCTATTATCATAAGAGCCAAGACAATGAAATCATTAATTATAACATTAATTAACAGTACAGGGTTCTCGATGTCAAGTTATTAACAAAAATGAAGTACGAGCGATATAAATATGGGAATAAGATATAAATGAGTAGAATTACGCCATTTCTTTATGATATGTTACAAAGGTAACAAGTACTCGAGTAAGAACAATTGCGAAATTTGGACAGCCAACTCGGGCTGTCCCACAGTCGGACTCAAATTTGACGAAGAAGTGTGCTTATAAATACCTAGTTTTATCCTAAAGTTGATTCTCTTTTTAATCTCTACATACAGGTAGCTAGAGCTTTCCTCGTCTGTCTGTTTATCCGCCAATTTCTCCTAACCACGCAACAGATATTTTGATGTGGTTTTCACCCTCGTTTAGATCATTTTTAATCAAAGGTTCATATATCTAATAAAAACTAATTAAGTTTTGTAATTAGAAAAAAAGACAATAATTTGCAAGCAAGTCGCCAAAAACTAAATTTACATGGCTTACGTAGGCTAAACTTTAAAAGATACTTTAAAATGGGGTACTAGAGAATTGTAGTGCTTCTAAAGTCCTAAATAAACCTCCCCAATGGCATATCTCTATCGATTACTGTTAGATACAGTCAAATTCACACTTGATTGTGCGCGAATATTCTTATACGGATCGAGCCTAATTGCGAGTGTACATGATGCCTTCTAATTGTAAGTGTGTGCGTGACTGGATTTTGGGCAGTACAAGCGTTGTACGACTCACAGGGAGTCAGTTGGAATTCGTCCTCGCACTGTGTACGAGCTACGCTATGTATTTACATTACTTTATCTAAATTAAACCCTTTCTTGTTTTACTTGCGCCTTAACCGCCTTTATTTCCGACCTCCTATCAATTACAGCTTATTCGCAATAATCATTTCTTTCATTAAAACTTTCATTTAAAATAGCGTTACTAGCGACACTATTTACTCTTATTCAGTATGAATCCTTATCCAAATAAATATGATAGTATTCTTGGACATTTAATGTAGATTATAATTGTTCCTTGCCGTATATCTGATTCTGATAAATACTTTAGAAGAAATCATAGTCGAGTGCTTTTCCCATGGACAGCTATACGCAGCCCTTTCGCGGGTCACTTCACAAACAAAATTTGTTCGTATTGTGTAACAAAAAGTCAGCTGCAAACATTGTTTATGTATAAAGAAATATTCTATAATCAAAGGCAACAACTTCACATTATTCACTTGGTTTTTTTAACTTACACGTGTGCGAAGTCGCGACGGTTTGCTAGTAAAAATTAAACGGCAAAAAATAACGTTCGCGCGTGAAATCGCGATCTCCGATGTCAAAAATAAAATTCAATCGTGACATAGAATTTTTGAAGTTTGTGTAAAATTGCTGTTTCGTTTTAACGTTTTGGTTTTCTCATTTTCTTTCTAATTACACGTGTCATGATTTCGAAAGGAGACGCAGGGTCGAAAGGACCAATTACCTCGAGACAATTTTTCCACAAGGGATGCCAGGGGCGCGTTGGAGCTAAAAGGAACGAGAATGAACGGGATAAAGGGGCGAAAGTGCGGAAACGGGAGGTCGAGATTTGACGTCGCGTGTACCGGCTGTTGTGTGTGCCGTGGAGAGCTGCCGAGAGAGCCATCATCGGACAATAATCGGTTTTATGGGTGTTGGTGCGGCGAGCGGTGTGCGATATTAGCTGGCGGGGCCATACCGAAAGCCAGCATCAACCACCTCCTATAGTCCTCTCTTGCCCAACGAAGCCTCGCCGCTTCGTCCTCTTTTCCTCAGTTTCCACCTCCGTATACGCTCCCTCTCGCGTTTTATCCCATATTACTCGGGCCCGGCTGAACTCGAGAAAATCCGTTCCCGCCGCGAGTAATAACGTTATAGAATAACTTCTCCTTTGCACGTCGACCTCAGCCATCGTCCGTATCACTCGTGCGCCTCTCGTATGCTTCGACATCCGTTACTTCTACGAATCCCGGTATGAACCGTACTCCGTTTAAATCGATCGATCGGCTTAAAATGGACGTACCTACTGCGGATGCGAGTAGTATACGATGTAGCTAAGTATTGGATACTCAATTAGTTTCCGCTGTTTCCCTTGACTTGGGTAGAGCTTGAGCCAGGACAACCGATAAATCCTCATTATCCATTTGTATCAAAAGATTCGAGTAAAATAGAACAATTGAGGTTTTAATCAACCGAATTCTGGATGTTGTCAATTTAAGACGCTTCGATTGGCCCCGATCATCCGGAAATTATGCGGTGCCTACATATTCGCGTCATATTTAGATGGCCGCTTGAGGTGTTGTGACGTAATGCAACATTTTCTTTATCTTTTTAACTCGTTGTCAATACAGTCAGTGGGGAAGTATGGTTTCTAATTGTGCGAGTTACAACATGAAAAAGTCAGTCTGAACAATTGAATGATGAATCCCCAAATAATTTTTTTCCAGAAAATCATTGATAATCCAACTTGCTTAGGTATATGTAGCATCAAGGAGCGCGTTACTCGATGCTTGTTAATTTGTTTCCAAAACCGAAAAATGTACATCGCGGTTTTGAGGGATCTCCGAAGAAAATCATTCGTATATTTACTATTATAAGCCTTTCTAATAAATTTCACATCAGAATATTACCATTTCGCAACTTTCATTACTTGGAAGCGAGATTCGCCCGTAACTAAATTTAGTAAATTCAATACTGAAGCGGGATAGCTGTGAGCTAGAGTCAGAAACTTGTTTTGAAAATCAAATTTTGCGATATTATTTTCGAAAATATCGAAAAGGTTGTTTCATCTCTTCAAAGTGCTTTAAAAGCTTGTAGTCGGCTGACACAAAACGCGTGGATAAACGAGCCAATCTTTTGCTTCGCGTTGAAATATAAATTGGAAAATTAAAAAAGAAAGATTAACGGAAAAATTGATACGTAAACATTGAGTTTACGATGAAAGTGGGACCGGAGCGTAAAAATTACTGATCCATGATACAGACCCGGTACGCATGGGTCGGGCAGTATATAAATGTAGTTAATTCCATTGGGAGAGCCTACCCTTCTTTCTCCTCTCTTTCACCCTTCCCCAACTTCGTTAAAGCCTTCCACGATTCGCCTACAGCGTTTTTTATATCTCATTCAAAGTCAATGAAAACCCACCCGAATAATAAACTCTCTTTTTCTCGGCAAAAAATCGAAGCACGTACCTATCGTCAAATACGGTCATATGGCATGAAAATTCCGTCGTAACCATCCGCTTTGGGGCTAAATATAGGCATACACGGCCTCCGTATTCCCTCCATGGTACGAGGGCAAAATAAATAAACATTATGATCATGACGTCGTAATAAGTACCGGAAAGTCTGCTGGAACTGTTACGATCCGAGAACCACTCCTCGATACGCGATATATATCTTCCTAGCCTATGGAGCAAAAACTTCAAATTCTTGACCAAAACAATACCCGAGTCGCAATTTTTTGAGTGATCGAGAATAGGCGACATCGGGGGGAGTGGGGAAGATCGAGGTGAGGGTTCAATGTATACTAGACGGTACATATGGGCCTCGTACACCCTCCAAAATGGCAGAAATTTTACATTTGGACTGATTGTGAGCGGAGGGTGCTTGAGTCCCCATGGACTCTCCCATAACGGCCTCGACAGGCAGAGTTCGTATCGAGAGCGGACTCGCGGATTGCGAATTTCTCAAACTTGGCATCGCGAGCGAACTCCTGGAGGGTCCGTGGTGACCCCAGATTCGAGCTGAAAGGTACGCTGGCATTGAGCGGAGGCTGATGGCTTGTGGACTACAAAGGAAATAAGCTCTATGAGATTGAAACGAGCAATAAAAATTTCGACTCGGGCGTGTTCACTTAACCCTTTCACTGCGGCGCGCTTTGGGCCGAATCCATCATTACAGATAGCGCGCTATTTGCATATTGGGTCGCCGCGACTTGCCGCAGCGACCCGAGTCTCGTCATCACTGACTAGTGACCAAACCAGTACCCTGAGATTTTATAGCATTCTTAAGTTTTTTTTTAAAGATAATAACTGCATATATATTAACAATATCCATTTTTATTTGTTTTGAGGAGAATCCTAAACTATTTTAATTTACATAACCGATGGACTCGCCGGAGCGTATACAGGATGAATTTCATAATGTGTAACAGGCTTTATTTTAAAGTAGATGCGATCATTACAAACAAAAGTTGCAAATATACATTAGGTATATTTATAATAGTTTACGAGATATCAAATTTTAAAGTTGGTCCAATCAGAGCACGCCGAGAAGCGTTGGACCCGCCCACTCCCACCCTAACTAACGCTCTAATCGGACCAACTTTAAAAGTTTATATCTCGTAAACTATTAAAAATATCCTTAATGTATATTTGCAACTTTTGTTTGTAATGATCCCATCTACCTTAGAATAAAGCCTGTTCCACCTTATGAAATTCACCCTGTATATACGTCCGCCGTAGCAAAAGGGCTAACAAATGCTCCAGCCTACAAAATTGTCACTCACCGAAACTAAATTTGTATGTTCTGAAAAATATTTTAAATTTAGTATCTAGATTAAGCGATGAAAATAAAACTCTGATAAACAAACTAGTGGATCGGAGGAGCACTTTTCCTTCTTCACCGAGTCTCCGAGAATCATTGCCGCCCCGTACCGAGCTTCATCACATAACCAACACAGCGTCACATACAATCTTTCGCATTGTTAAAACTGCCTATTGGGCTTGTTAGAAAGGAGGATGCCGTCCCAGTCGAAAACACCTTCACTCTAATCTCATAGTAACAATTAAGCGAGAGCTTCGTTCCTGAGTGAAGAACTTAATATTCCCCTGACTCGAAAATAGAAGTAGAACGTCTTTACGGATCTCCGGGTTCGGTCGAGTCTAACAAATCGTAACAGTAACTATCTACTATTGTTGAGAACGTACAATATAGGTATAGGCACATACTCGATGTTAAATTTATTCTTACGATAGAAAGCAAATTTAATAATAGCTTGTTAAACGACCGCGAAATTTTTCCCTCCCAATTTATAAATTACTACTTTTAAAACTGCTTTAATCATATTTATGGTATGTTATCCTAGGCTTATCATTCAATTTTTTAAGGGCCCCAAATGTAGACCGGTCGGTTTATTCAAATGTCTGCTTTCGTAGTATTCAAATGGATATGGATAATAATTTTCAGTTTTGTTTTCTGATTGTCTTTGTAGAAATCTGTTCTATAATTAATGCCTACTAGCGACCCGCTCGGCTTCGCGCGATTGTAATTTAGGAAAAAAAAACAACTGAAAAATGTGAAGTTATTACTGCTTTTGATTATAGATTTTTTTTATAAACAATGTTTGCAGTTAACTTTTCTTTATTCAATACGGACACATTTTCTTTGGAAGTGACGCATTGAACGCTTAGGTCTAAGGCCGCCCAGTCCGTCAATTATTTTTTCAGTTGCTTTAATCTGTGATTTCTTCTAAAGTATTTGTCAGAATCAGATATACAGCAAAGGACAATTATAATCTACGTTAAATGTCCAAGAATACTGTCATGTTTATTTAGATAAGGATTCATACTGAATAAGAGTAAATAGCGTCGAAACCGACGCTATTTTTAATTAAAGTTTTAATGAAAGAAATGGTTACTGCGAACCAACTGTAACAGATAGCGATATGCCATCGGGGAGTTTTCGTTCGGATCTTAGAAGCACTATAATTCCCTAGTACATGATTTTGAAGTATATCTTAAAGTTTAGCCTACATAAGCCTGGAAATTTATTTTTCGGTGACTTGTTCGCAAACTATTGGTTTTTTTCTACTTACAAAAAACTGAATTAATTTTTATTATATGTATATATATAGACCTTCCATGAAGAATTATCTAAACGATGGTAAAAAACGTATAAAAATCCGTTGCGTGGTTTAGGACAAGTTGCGGATAAAAAGACAGACGCGGAAAGCGACTTCGTTTTATGCTACGTAGATATGTCATTATAAACGACAATGAATTGATGGTGCGAATGAAAATGAGACCGACGTAAAAATCAAATCTTCTTTTAGTAATTGCGAGATTCATAAAAGCTGTAAAAAGCCAGAAACTTCTACATCGCATACATAGTCTCTAACGTTAACCTTGGTCACAAGACCGAGACAATATTTAAGATCAAGGGAGCAGATTCCATATAGAATAACGTAACGAAAAACTAGAGAGAGAGGCAAGCCCGATGCGAAAGTCGTGGGTTCTTACGTTGGCTCGTAAAAGCCCCTGAGAATTTGAGAGGTTGGAGAAAGGGATCGGAGCTTGCGAGATCTAGCTTACCACCTCCGCGTACCCACATGAACGCACACACAGAGACATGTACACACGAGTGCGTATATGTTGAGAGGTCCTTGGCCAATGGCGGTCCAGGCATGGCGCTCGAAGTGTGAATTATACATGAGAATATCTCGGCATATATACCTACACTCCCTGGGTACCCTCAATTCTGCCTCGCCCGCCCGCCCGAGACCGGTCAACCCTCTTGGTGAAGAGTCTACCAGCCCCGTTTGCCGCGGCATACCATACGATCCGTATAACTTTGGTGTTACTGGTACACCTATAGTCACGTCGCTCCCTTATACTCACTCGATCTTATACCCTCGAGCGTAAAGAGACCAGCGACAAACACGAGACTGCCAGTGAAAGGGAGAGAGAGAGAGAGACCGCACTACGACGACCATCCTCTGTGTTCGGCCCGCATGTTAGCCAAAGAGGTTTACGTTATATGCATACCGACTTCTCGGCAAAGACAGCCTCTGTGTAACTAACGGTCAGATTATTCTCGCGTTAACGCATAAACCATTTAGGTATTATCATAGATATATACCTACGTATATTGAGGTATCACCTCCATGGAGCTACGAAATTGTCCAGAGGTACGCACATTGCCTTTAGATTATCGGAATTTTCGGTATTCCGAAAATCAATGGACTGCTTCGCGATTCATCCGCAGCATTGACGTAAAGTCGATAAAGTATCAATAATCTGAGAAATTTAACCGAGATATAGAATCTGTTCTAGTTCTTATCGGTCGATTATTCAGGTAAATGGCGGTCGCTTTGTCTACGAAGCTCTATGCTCCGCCCATTACCATGTACAAAGACACTGGCAAACGCGGATTGTCATCATAAGCCCAAGGTTACATACCTACAGCATCTGTAACATTAGACATTACTGCGAAAATCATGTCCTAAGACGTCGCAAGGTTGATTAGTACTTCAGAGTTTTCGATACCAGATCATTTTTCTGATCAATTGAGTGGTTCAATATCAAGAAGTAATTATTGATTTATACTTATACAAGGAATATGTTTAAATATAATAATAGATACGATACAATTTCGAGCGATACTATCAATTTACGGAAAAGCAGAACGAAATTATAGTTAAAATAGGAGCCGGGCAGGAAGTTAATCAGACGTGTGTGATTTGGCGCGAATCAACCGTGTCTTATTCAAATTGTCGTCCTGATCGGGCGGACAATTCGGGCCTGAGTAAGGCTATCCGGCCCAAATCCGTGTCATAATTCGTACCTGATTTGGGTTGGGTCCGGGCTAACTACGGGGTTCCAGAATAGCGTTGATTGTACGGAGTTAACTCGTGGGCCGTTTCCTTGCCAAGGAAAGCTCGGAGAAAAAATTTAGCAATTGGATTCGAATGTTGCCAGGAATTAAAGAAAAATGGCTAAGCATTGGGTGACTAATCATTGGCGGATAACCTTAAGCCATACAATTACTGATTTCTGGCTGCTTTGGAACGGCTGGCGTCCCTATATATGTATAGGAAAGGAAACATTTGTCAAAATCGAAGATGTGACTAAAAATCTTTGAACAATGATGAAAAAATCACAGGACGAAGCACTTGGCGAGGTTTTAAAGGTCGGGAAGTTGTGAATACAATAGGTACAAGGTGGTAGATGAAAGCTGATTATCCGAGAGTAACAAGTTCAATTTGATAACATAGTTAGTTTTCATTTTCCGGTATTATTTCTGGTGGCCCGGAGTTAAGCGTGGACGATCGCCTCGATCCCACGCAAAAAATTTCGTCTCGGGCATGCCCCATCGTCGCCAAGTACAATACTCGTATGTCGCGAAAACCAGCTTTTTAAGCATTCGGTTGCCATAATTACAATTTTCATTAATAATTTTTATATTCTGGTATGCGATCTACAACGAGTGAAGATAAGAAAGAGGATTCATTCGAATGGTAGAGCTGATCGAGCCATCAAGAGGCACTGCCTAACTTGTACATTGTAATTTCATTCTTATAATGTGAACGTTTTGGATATTAAAGTAACACGTTAACGTCAGAAATACTAAATGTTATTAAAAGGAAAATACAAGAAATTGACTACACCGTTTACCAAAAAACAGCAGCATTAAGATCGTCAATGTTGAAGAACTTGCAGACAAGCTGTACAGAGCCAAGCCTCAAAACTGGAACTGTAATTACAGCACCGGTAAATAATAACAATATAATTTTATAGAGTAATACGTAAGGTATTAACAATATCTTGTTATTTATTTATCAACGAATCGTGTAAGTGGCGAATCGCCCAGTAGTTTATGCGTCTTGTTAGGTCGTTAATTAAGCGAGCTAATAAGCGTGGATAGGACCCTTTTGAGGATCGCAACTGTTATAGGAACGAATAAGCTATAAATACAGACAAGATTACCGATAATTATATGTTTACCTATATTTTTCGATACGGTGCACATTCTTTTTTGTAGACTGTACGTACTACCGAGGTTAATGACAAATAATCGATCCGAAAGTAATTTGTAGGGAATATAATTAATAATTTGATTGGCATTGGTACGTTTGTTTCTCAGCAAGTGAAAAAATTGATTAACGTGCTGTATAATTTTTCATAAGGCAGAGTCGCCAAATATTTGAATTTTTGTTGAATCGTTGTAAAACAAAGACTATGTAAGATGCATAATAAAACTCTGAATGATTAAAATAAATCAATCTTCATTTTATAAAATAATAAAACATTAACAATTTTTGTCATTAAACTTTTTTAACCGAGCTTTTACGATAAAGTAACATTTTTAAGAAATCACCTTCGTCCCTGGGGACGATATCAGGCATATCGAGTGAAACGTATATAATCGAACATTACAAAAAATTATGAAAAATTATTAGAATTATATTATAGTCAAATCGTAATCAGTCATTTGTTTTATTAGACTAATTTTAATTATTATAACATACTAGCGGTACCCGGCATGGGCTGCAATGCCGTTTTGGTGTCACAATTCATTTGACACACAATATTTTTTGTTTTTCTCTCCGTTTGTGAGGCATGAACTTTCCAAATATAATCTATACTATAGACATTTTTAGCGATTGACCCCGTGCTTCGTTGATGTATATTGGAAATGCGAGTCGCACTGGAAACTGCAAACGTTTGAAATCGAATGGCATATATTTTGGTATAATTGGAATACGCGACAACAGTACATCGTCTTTTCCTTCAATTTTTCTAATTAAATTGTAGTTTCGCTGATATTGTTCATCATATTTTTCCCTGAAAGCCCAGTACTGTTGCAAAGTCGTGGTGGATTGATGTTTCGTAAAAGTATGATAGGCACGCCCATTTTCAATGTTACAACGTGCGACGCTATGCCTGGCAAATAAAACGAATTCAGGAATTCAGTTGGATAATTAACAACTTGTTGTTGTGATTAATAAAAGTAACAACCAACTTGTACGTTTCAGCTTCTCATGATATTCTCTTTTGAATCGTGAAATTAATATAATTGACATTGGTGTTTTTGCTGCTAATATAGCACGTTCCCTTAACCACTTATGTTTTTTGCAGTTATCTACAATATTTTCAGAAACTTTGCGAATCAATTCGTCTGTTGTTGCTGTTATTTTACGAAAGTTTCTACTTCGTCGTACATACTCTAATGGTTTTCAGTCTTTCCTCTCGGTGTTCGTTCGTTTCTGAAACTCGTAATGTATGTTTCCTTTTTGATCGAGGTGTAGATCTTTCAATCGCTTCCCGATTTAGAGTTACGATTAATTTGACATTCGCTGTCAAATGAATTATGCAACTAATATATAATATCGAGTCGATCGAGTCGTTGAAACAAATGAGTGTCTTTTATTTCGCTTGTCATTTTGGTAGCATACTTTGACAGCTGTCAAATAATCTCTATATATAGATATACACAAATGTAAATTTTGTTTCGTCCCGCACGCGTTTATTTTGGCAAATAAAATTATTCTAATAACTAAATGCAGAAACCTTCTCGGGAGTGCGGACTACAATTCACCAAATTTTCATCGCAATAGGATGAATGGTATAGGAGCTTACTCATGACAAACAAACAAACAAACAAACATTCTTCCATTTTTATATATAAGATTGAGAATATGAATTCTAGTCCTGGATTTTCAATACAATCTTCATGCATCCATTGGAAGCACTAGGTGCATCGGATCCATTTATCTCCCTTCCTATTTTGGAAATCAGTTTGATAGCAAACGGGACAGTCAGCGTCATCATCGTCGCTATTTTCTTCATCAATGCTGACTAAAATGAACTCGTCATCGCATTGCTTTTTTTTGACCCTTGATAAATTTTCTTTTAATAAATAAAAACAATTGAAAACAATATCTCTTTAATAGTTCAGTTAACTAAGATCATCCCGAAACGCTACTAGCTAAACAGCAAGTTTTTAATATCGTCCCCTAACGTCGATCTAACATTGTCCCGGGGGAAGATATTAGGAATTTGCTGTTTATGATATCAAGTTACTGGTAAAATACGTTACTCACACTTTCTTAATTATATTGCAGTTCGTGTAACGAGCAATCATTTTAACAGAATTTTCCCCAAAAAACTCGATCAGTCATAAGATTTTCAAAGTTCAAAATAATTGAATTAAAAATCTCCATTTCACACGTCTGTTAATTTGTTATATCAGTTAATTGATATATCTCGTCGTAGGAGTGACTTTCGACAAGCAATTCTTTGCAGCGATCAGCTGACACCTAAGACTATTGATTTCTTATGTCAATAAGAGGTGGTGGAGGGCACGAAATTTGGCGACTGTACCTTATAAGTACTTGTCAAATTATGCAAAACTGTACATAGAACTACTTGTAAGTAGCGAAGAGTTTACATCCACAAATGATAGACAGCTATTGAGAAAACTGGTTTTCGATTTTAGGTTTCTCATATAGGTACGAATCACCTTTACCTGTTTGGATCTTAAAAATTTTGACGAACGGATCGAGGGATAAGTAGTAATTGGAACAGTAACGGGAATAGCGTTAGGCGGGGTCTACCGAGGAACTTATCTTCGTTATCATCTACAAAAATTTGTCAAAACTTAGATAGTAAAAGTAAATATTTTTCGTTTGTCGGAACCGGAAAACCCTACAGGCGTAATAGTGCTCCGTTGGTCCACAGACGCATCGGGTGCGTACTTTCCTTCTCAAAATGATTCCAAACAAAAACAGAAAGCACCGATCTCAAAGAATGAATGGAATCGCATAAAGCAGCATATTGATAACACCAATTAATTTGAAAAAAAGGGGACTACGTTTTTTCGTTCGACAATTTAAGGAACAATGCACACGATTCGAAACGTCGAATCGTACCCTCGTGAAATCAAATAAAAGTAACTCCGTGCCGTTTTCAGGCTCGTTTAGTTTCATTAGCGTCGGTATAATAGCTAGTGCCGAGTGAGAAAGAGGGAGACGGAGCGAGAGCGAGAAGTGCAGCTGGGGAAACATCATCCAGAACCGCAGGAATAGCATGTGCCAAGTTAAAGCTCTCGCGCAAGAGGAACGCGCGGGGTAGTGTACCGAACGCGATACACGCCCACACCCCTATATACGGGGATGCGTGCTGCAACTAATGAACTGGCATTGCCCGATTAACCCCAACCCGATGGTATTATGTGTCTCACCGTGTGTACCACACTCCTCGCTTCTCTCTATACCTATATGTATACTGTCTCTTCCTATATATTACTAATATATGTACCTACATATATGCACCTGCGAATATGCTACGTGGAACACGTACCGTAATACTGTTGACCCTTCAGTAGGGCTCACGTTTAATGCTCTACTAGTAGGACCTTACTTATATATACTTCTCCTTATGTCCAGCAAAGATAAACAATTTATATAAACTCAAATGACGTAGTGAGCAACGATTTTGTATAAACTACAAATAGGAAAATAACAATGGTTGGCCTTGTAGGGAAATGTTTAATCGGCATTGTAAAAAGGTGAGATTGGTAATAATACGTGGTGTTAACCAATTTTGTTCGTACGAGCCCGTCCTCGTACCTAGGTATATACAAAAAGGTTAACCTTCCTCGTTTATTTTCCTCTATGAATGTAGTTTGCTATATTCCTGTGTATCCCAGGGCTTATTTTTATATTTCAATTGACTTTGTGAAGATTTTTTATAAGCAAAAATCGAAAATTCCGGTATAATGTAGCTTGGAGATTTCGGGCGTGGCGATTGGCCAATAATTACGAAATATCGAGAATAAGTACCAAGACCAAGCGCCTCATAAAATAGTCGTGCCTACTTCAACGCAAAGGTAAAAAATCATAGAGTCCCCACTTCACCTTCTGCTCGTTCTGCGTTTAAAACTACAAGAAACATTTCTATAACTATTGAAACTAAAATTACAAAATAAAAACATACGACTTTCCTCTAATATGCAGATCACAACGTATCTTTTGGTATTTATTATAGATAACCGGTCATTTGTAATGAGCGTTCGTTCATCAAAAAATTTGTCGGTTTTTCTAGTCATAATTGTAACAATTTTGTTCTAACACCTCGATTAGATGTTAGAACTATACACGAGGTTTTATACCGATGCATCAGTTTTATTTTGAATAATTTGACTAAAAATTTATTTACAAAATGAATTCGCTGTAGCGATCTGAACAAATAAATTAATAGTCAATTTATGGAATTATATATTAGAAAATTATATGGCGGCTAGTGGGCGAATAATGTAAATATATATTTGCTACCTACCTACTATTACGCGTGAACAAAGTAGGTAGCTGTTATTGAGGCAGGACCACTCTGTAACTGTCAGAAAACAAACTTTTTTTCATGAATTTTTTTAATTAACTCAATGGATTTTGTATGGGCTTAATTAAATATATAGATATGTTATTCCACATATATTGAAGTAGAGATTGAAGCAAATTTTGATTGACGAAAAAAACAATGGTTGAAGTACAATCAATTTCTTTTCAAATTACGTTTTTCGAGCTGATGCGAATGATAACACGAGCAATAATACCTATTGTTAAAGGTAGCCATTGTTTAAACGTTACTATTATTGGAATGAAAATATTTTTAATGAAAATAATATTTTTTATTTCGAGCGAAATCAAGGTCAGCTACGCTCAACGATAGATATTACAATTACAAAAAATTTTGTCCAAACATTTTACATATCAGACTACTGTCGAGTTATCTGTCGTCTATCACAGTTGAAACAACGGCGTTTCGAGAAACATTTATTGTACTTCGATTAGTGTTATTTTTTTTAAATAATTTAGTTGAATCTACTTTAATGTATATGGAATAACATATGCTTAATTGAGCTCCAAAATGACAATAAGTAAATTAACAAAATTTATGAAAAATGCTCATTTTTCTGATCGTATTGCCAGAGTGTTGTCCTGCTTTAACCCCATAACGCATTTAAAGCCATATGTGGCTGCTCAAGTTTGTATGCGGTAAGAAAGAAAAATAGAAGGAGTTTTTACTAAAAAAATTAATTGTACTCTATCTCCTTCATAATTCATGCAACAAATGGTTAAAAAGGAGAGACCCAATTTTATATACTGATAAATTACTGATAATAAAATCGAACATTTTAGGCATTTATACTGTGAAATTTAACTTCGCAAGTAATCACATAGATAATGTGATAATTTGCAATATTTGCTGTTATTCTTATTTCGGTGTTGTAGGAATGTTACTGTCTTGAAATACGAGGATGCCTGTATTGCGTCCAGAATTTTGTTTGAAAGAAATGACAATAAGTGTATATAGCACATCTTAAATTATAAATTTTCAACAATTATCTGTATAATCTTTATGTCAAAACAACTAAAATGTAGGTATAATTTGGTAGTCATTCTCAGTAAATGGTTTTTTTTAATCGGTGCCCAATATATTTCATTCGTTAACTCTTAATAGTCACACTGAATCCACAGGACCCAGGTCTTATTTTGACCTGGAATACTGCTCACTAAAATCCATCAATTAGGTTTTATGGCGCCATCTAACGATAGTTTGAATCTTCAACTTCAGTACCGCGGAGATAAATTTTGAAACAAACGGTTTAGTCGGATTTCCGTTTCATTCTTTCCTTCTAATAAATTCCTTCGATGAAATAAATATACTTTTTGAAAAGTCCACAGAAATTGTTATGTCTATTTCAAAATACCCGACTATAAAACCATTTTTTTGTCAATAATTACAAGAGTTACAGCAAATTTTGTAAAAAAAAAAGTAATTTTTCATGAGTTTTTGTATGCATAATTATTGATGCATATTTAAAATTTAAATTCTGATTTCTAATATCCTTGTATCAAATAAGGTTCAAATTATACCTCACTATTTTATTTTATATAGCTCAATGCATTATTTCAGTATATATATAACAATTTAAAAATGTCTCGGTCCCATGGACCCAGTATAATTGTAATGTGATTCTAGCTATCTGTGACTACTAAGGGTTAAAAGCCAGGTCAGTTTGAAAACTTGCACAGATATTCTGCATAAAATTATTAAGATTTATTTATATCATCTTTTCTCATCTCATAGTTTATTTTTTGTTAGTTGAAAACGAACGATGTTTTGGTCGAATATCCGAGCCTGATGTTCCAGTAGTCATTATTTTGGGAAAGATTAATATTTGAAGAAAAAAATTGTATATTACGTTTCACATAAAAATAGAGGTAGGTTTTTGGGCAACGTAAAGGCTGTTTTTAAATAATCACCTTACTGGACTAACTACTGCATCGTTAGTTTTAGTTCTGTTGGAATGCAAATTATAGATACGATAGTTGAAAGTTATATAAGTTAAGACATATATTATCGTCTTTTTATAAACGAAAATTTCATATCGTACATAAAATATCATAATTCACCTTGTGTTTCTTTGATATGCGTGTATGCAGTCCCTTAACGCAAAGCATTTAGTACAAGTTGGTAAAACTAACTTTTTTAAGTTACTGCTAAAAATTTACAGCTTACTTTTAGACAAATGTGTGTCCTGTTCTTTGAGAAAATTAGGTGATCGTATCGTGCTTTATTTATTGTTAGCACCAAACTAAAGGCATTGTTACAAACTGTAGTTCAATCTTATGTTCTACTTTACCTTTAAAATGCAAACATGCATCAATATTTCGACCTTGCATCCCTATTTAATAGTGCCTACACTTACGGTCAAGCTGAAGCTTAATTTTAAGTATAAACCTCATTACAAACTTCATTTCGGGATTGTGACGTCTATCGTACCACACATTTTATGACGATAAGTCTTAAGAAGAATCATGAATTGAACAATAAATTGGATTATTCATTAAAAAAAATTAACCGTTCTTGGGTATATGAACTAGGGTGCACATGTTATGTACCAGATGTGGAAGTACGAAACCGGAATTTACGTGTAAAAGTTACACGATTGTTTTTTGAAATTGATAAGAAATATTTCAAACGAATGGAGACGGCCTTCTGCGTGACGTTCAATTGATCGACGAGTTCTTGTTGAATTTGGCTCGTAATTCGTTGGCTGCGACCTTTTTCGATGGTTTGCCTTAATATTTGATACGATTCTGCAGAAATTTTCTTCAAATGATAAGAAAAACCTGTGCTGTCCGGAAATCTTAATTCGTAGTGACGAACCTCCACATATTAAAGGTTGTGTGGGGTCTAGCCATTGGGGGTGAAGCATGATGGAGGCACCCTATGCTTATGCACGGAATCAATGAATTGTTACCAATTGCTTGTCGTCAAATTATCGTCGTATTTAATATCATTTTTCAAGGAAAAAAAGCACATCAGTTTAAAAGAATATTCATTTTTGATAAAGTGATGGTTACAGGAATTATTTCTATTAGTTTGTGGCATTTGTTTATGGTATATTTTCGTTTATGGTTAATAGTTTATGGCATATTTTCGATAGTTCATTAGAGATCAATTATTGGAAGACGAACTGGCAACAACGTAAATTATGACCCACGATAATTGCTTAGGTTGACAGCAGTGTCGCACAGCTGTCATATACCCGCTCCGTTCTTAACCGTAAAATCGAAGTGTCTGTTTATCAACCATGAACATAGGTCTCGGGAAAAAATTCTTTCGTTGGAAATGGTCGCTAAGGTAGGGAGTGCTTGTGACATCTACGCTGTTGTCATGTTTCCGAAGCCTTATATCTTGTGTGCTCAATTTTTGGGAAAATTCGCGATTATAATCATTAATAACGTTGAATCGGTACTGTAAATTATTATTTTCAAAGAACCAAAAGTTAGTCCGATATTTCATTTAACCATACCTGTTTTTTAACTCCGTGCCATCGTTTTCTCGGCAGATATACATAATATACTGAAAAATGTTGTGAGCAACATAATGTGATGAGCACACCAAATGCTCCAAGTTTACGATTTTTTTCTAAATAACTGTACTGTGGATTGTTTTGAAATTTGACAGGTTCATTAGTAAATGGATCATGAACGTTCATACAAAATTTCATCTCAGTGACATCGTTTCGACCTGACCCCACAATAACCTTAAGCTTATAGAAAAGTATACCGGTGTATGGATCTTGGAACGTTGTGTGTTGAAAATCTTCGTTAGCTGTTAGAGGGACACAACGGCGCTGCAGAAGCGGTCTTACGGTCCCTAAACTGATGACTGGCGCCATCTATGGGCTAATTCCGGTTTCATACTTCTACTGCACCTAGTACAGGTAACAATAAGGCACTTGGACGAATTGTTATTATTGACTTTCTATAAACATCCGATTATATCTATATATCAAGGATCTAGCTTCAACGGGTACTTTGTTATATATAGATATTTGAATGAGCGAGATTCATTTATTTGCGCTTAGATGTTCCGTGGGTTGGAAAACCGAGTAGGTTCCTGAAACGCGTTATACAGGATAACCAAGAATCACAAAATTCATTTTCATGAGTTTTATTAAATCTCTGAGCCACCCTATTCGGATGCCCAGAGTCAATGGTTACGCTGCATTCGGCTTCTGCGTGAATATTGACTCTGGACCGCCACCCTGTCGTTTATAATAGGAAGACAGCGCGAAGTCGTCCTAGTTACTCGAAAGTTGAGTTCAGTGTTTGATCTTAATTCAAATATTTTAAAGTTATAATTATTAAGGACATTAATATCTTTGCTCACCTGTGAGTCTTTGAGGCCGAGCTTGTCCGCCAGCTTTTTACGTTCCGGTTTGTTGATGTATTTCTGATGTATAAATCTCTTTTCGAGACCTTTCCTCTGCGAATCTGAAAATACTGCTCTTCTCATCATCCCTTTCCGCGGTCTTCCTCTTGTACTGCCGGACCATGGAAAAGGTACCCCCATGCTGGAAAGGTCGGCGATGCCCCCTTGTATCGCACCAGGAAATGATCCTCCACCGCCCTGAGCAGCTGGATGGTGACTGCCCCCACTGATATTTGCCACTAGCAAGAAGATAAATCAAATTAAAACGTGAATATACGATCAAAAGAATCAAAATAACGTATCCCTTTATAAGAAGTAATACGGTATTTCATGTATTAACCATCACCGTGTAAACCTGGGTCAATATAGTCCGTGACAAATACATTTGTTCTGTTAGAGTGAAAAATGGTCACTCTACTCGAGTGCTCTTCCTCACCTTAAACGTAAATTTGTAACCGGGTACAAACAAATTCAGATGTCTCAGGGTGAAAATCGAATCAGGTTTATATTGAACGTAGACCTTATCCGATCGGTTTACGATTCCAACGAAAGGATGCATTCCACATATTTCATTCTTTTGATAATTTATTTACCGTGGTAGCTGGTCCTCGAATCCTACTTTTTCCAAAACTATAACACTTTGAGGGGCTAGGTAAATTGTTTTGGAGAGCAAGGTCATTAAACGCTCAGCAGTACCATTAAAAAAAATATAAATACACTTTCTGGGCTGTTTCGTTGCATGATCGATTTTTCACGTATCTTTTTCTGAGTAAAGATCTTTTACGGCTAATTAGTTTAGTTACCGATTTCAAAATCACTGTTGCGAGACATCTTTTTTCGTCGTTTTCTTCCAATTTCATCTTTAGTTTTCATTTGTAGACGAAGCTCTAAAACATTATGCAGTTTTATATACAGCCACGGATGTTTCGCATCCTGTACTCTACCTATATCATAAAAACATGTTTAAACAAATCATTTGAAATTTTCTATAGGACAATTAGTTGATGAAACATGCGTTGGACACAAAATAATCCATTTTGCTTTTGGATAAGTTGAAGTAGTACTAGTAGTACCGATCGCTCCTATTCCGAACGTTATATTGTCTACAAAAGTTCCAAAGAAAATATGCGTCATTGATAAAGATGCCCGTATGATAACTTTCATGAATGTGGAGACATTTTTAAATTGTTTAACAATACGCGTCACATTCTTTACTCCGATTTTCCGACGATTGTTTCACTGTTATATCCGGATGAGCCGTTAGAGAGTCAAAGACGCTCGATATATTCGGATAAATCCAAATTCGAGTTGACTGCAGAAGTGCTTAATGCTTTCTATCATATTTTACATTCATTTGGAAACGTCCATTAATCTAGAAAAGAATTATCCGTAAGTACCCATTCGTTACCTGCTAGGCTTATGCCGCGTTACTCCAACATGTTTCAATTTGATGTAAAGCTATCGTCCGATCGTTCAATGCTTAAGGAGGGAAACCATATTAGGAGGTTCAAAATAAACGATCGGTTTTTATTGCATAAATCGTTGACTCAACTAACCAAGAATATGCTGTCAAAATTTTAAAGCGGAATTCGCATTTGTTTAGATTTGATGAGCGTAGAACCGAGCGCTCACCGGATACGGGTTACAGGCTGGACCGTAGCTACAGTAGGTGAGTTTTTTCAAAATGAATTTTGTCACATTTGAGTGAAGTCTAAGTCAAAACGTAATGAACCGATCATTATGACAATTAATAGTATAATTCTTTACAAAATTGCAAAATATATGAGCCAACTTTTGAGATGATGTTATGATTTTAAAGGAGTGTTTTTTGCACAATAAGTGAACAAAATGGTGAAATTCGAAGTCAGTTTTTCCAACGCCCACAAAATTTTTAATTTTCATTATTGTCATCTACATTGAGATTCATATTCTTAGAAAATAAGTTATTAATGAAGAGTAAAAAACTTTGTCGATTTCAGATAAAAATTGGAATAGCTGCATGTCCCGCAATTGAAGAACTCTAATTACGACCTTCAATGGACATCAGTGCATAACTTTGTTATTTTCGGCTGAAAATATTGGAAAAAATTTCGAAAAGTTGTTTGATATTTGAATGAAACGATGTCAAAATTTGATTGAATTCTAATTAATTCTTCCCACTTAAAAAAAAATCCTACGCATTCAGTGTAAATGAACTTTTAATGTGGTTTCCCCCCTTAAGCGTCAGTCTTAGAGGCGAAGAGCGATTCGAAAACGAGATTCGTATTTCCTTCGACAGTGAGTAACCGATCGTGTTAAAATTTTGAGGGTGTCTAGATAATTATGGCAAAAAGTGCTTAAATGTTTTATTTTTCCTAAATGTTTGTCATAGTTCTTTACATACCCTCAAAACTTTAACGCTGAGTGCCAGAGAAATTACGCATGGCGTTTTCGAAACGCTGACCACCTGCAACACTATTTTCAACATTTTTGAAATAAAAAAACGACCGTCAGGTACATTGTGCCATAATTCTCTATGTACTGGCTAAATTTTAACCTGATTGATGGCTCAGTGCCGGAGGAAATGTGGATAGCGTTTTCGAATCGCTCGTTGCCTGTAACACTGCCTCTTAAGGGAGCTTTCCAGTGTGAAATTTTCAAAAAATCGATTTTTTCTTTTTTTGCTTTATCGAATAGTATACACTCTTTTCGAAGAAGCAGAAGGGATATTGTATGGACCTGGCATCGCTGATGACCGTAAGTAAACGATTTACCTAAAATTTCCTCACTTGAAACTTTGAACGCGTTTTTCTCGACACAGCATTTTTCAAAACGGTGTCCAACTTGGAGGGCAGAGTTTTAAAGCTATCGAGTTGAATTTTTTACACAATAATCTTAACGTCATTGTTTATCGTGCTATGAAAGCTTTTTTTTTTGACATCTTCCTATTTTTTTGTAAAAAAAACTGCCAAAAAAAAATGCTAAAATCGATACTTTTTGTTCAAAACGGCGCCATTTTTGCAAAAAAAAAAAGAAAAAAGCCTCCATAGCACGAAAGCCAATTATATACCGATCAATAATCTTTTTGTGTTTTTTGTTTCAGATCAAAATTGTGACCCCCAACGTGGACACCACATCCAAGTGCATTTTCTGCAACAATTGTTTCATCATTTTTATAGATATTAATTAATAAATAAATCGATCTTTAAAAAATTGTTTTGCATTCTTCAATACCCAATTAATATACAAAAAAAAACCAGACCGATTAGATTATTTTTTCTTTAAAAAAAAAATCGCGAAAAACAGCGATTTTTCGGGCTGTCACACTGGAAAGCTCCCTTAAGAGGCAGTGTAACTGGTGATGAGCTACTTGCGCTTCGAAAACGGGATCCGTAAATTGTTCGGCACTGAACAACCGATGGCTTTAAAATTTGGAGGGTACATAGAGAATTATGGCATAAAGTGCATGACAGTCTCATTTTTCCAAACCTTTGGAAAATTTTTTGCAGATTCAGTTATCACCCGAAAAAATTTTCCAAAATTTTAGAAAAATAAGACTGTCATGCACTTTGTACCATAATTGTCTATATACCCTCTAAATTTTAAGGCGATCGGTTGCTCAGTGCCGGACAATTTACGGATCCTGTTTTCGAAGCGCAAGTAGCTCGTCGCCAGTTACACTGCCTCTTAAGATCGTATTATAGTAGATCTGGACTTATATTTTGTAGCGGATCAAGAAATAGATCTTCTTGCATTTGATGCATTTATGTGATATAAAAAATACGCGTCTCGAAGGATTTACTCCGATTGCATCCTAAAGCAAAGTTAGCGCAATGTATGACTAGATAACTGTAGGTACGATATTCTCCCTGAACACCAGCTCTCATCCATTGCCACGGTCCAAATCACACTCACGTTAGAGTGAATCATCTTATTCAAATTGTTAAGACTCTTTGAAAGTGGAAAAAAAGTGTAAAAAGAAACGCAACGGCGAAACTCGTGTCATATTTAAAATGTCGACTATATAGGTATATATTTTCTTTCTCTACTAATTAACAATGATCTTGCCTCTGTCATTTGAGATACCCAGAACAGCAGCGATGGCGAGAGTCACCCTCGAATTTTCTTTTTAAAATTGACTTCAAACTGTTTTACTGTCAAGAGTCATAATTATTTTTTCAAATCAGTCTCAATCCAGCTAAAATGAATAAATGGATCGTATTCATAAAAATGCAATTGGGAAACGAGTCGGAGAAAGTCGTGACGTTATCTTTGGTTTCCAGTTAAATCGTGTCGCATCTCTCCTGTACGTACTTAGTTAGTTAGTAGATACATACATATATATACATACGTAGCCAACATGTATCGATGATATTTAAACGCACTTGTTGCATGCTCGCGTACGCACATGTACAACGTATTTCGTACGTTCTATGTGTCGTTTGGGTGCATACAGTGCGGTGTGCCGGTGGAACTATGCTGTGTGCACCGATATTCTGCACAATCGCACGCGCATTTCGTATCCATAATAGGATACGCGGAGGCGCGGAGAGTCAACCGCGTGCTTTCGGTGCACTTCATATGCACTCCATGTCCCGTGCGAGTGGTATGCAACGATGCTGGAGGGAGAGAGAGGGAGATGGAAGCTCCAACACACGTATAACAAGATATCCGATAGCCGGTGGGTGTCTCTCCGGTAACTCCACTCTGCGTGTCAAGCCCGCGTATATAAATATATACCTACCCACATACGGTCTATAATATAGTTTACTATCGTGTATACACACCGTGTTATTTGCCCCGGTACATAACTGATACGTACCCGCGCTACCGGAGAGTACCTACGTACCGGGCTAAACATCGTTGTACGTACAACTTCCATAAAAATATAAATACAAGAGGTAGGGGAAAGAGAAAATTCAACTGAAAACACGACACAGGAGTGAGGACCTCTCGCGTACGCATATGTATTGTGTACATGGACACGGAACGAGACTACCTCGTCTCGAAACGAATCGACTCGATTGTCATGTTGTAAATTGAATTTCTATTTCGATCGAGTATTTTGCTCGCGTCGGACGCATACTTCGCGTACCTACCTAGCTATCTGTTAGGATTAGGACGTATACGAGTGGACTATCTCGTTACAGAGACTTCCATTTTCTTCCTCTCCTTTCATTCTTCACTCAACGGGTTCAATTTTTCGCTTAATTTTAATTATTAATTACGTGTCGAACACTCACCCGCCATGTAAGATCCTCTGCATGTCAACAGTTGCAAAGTCTGATTGTTTCCTTGGAAATGATGCTGCGGCGGTGGATGATGAGGATGATATGCCGTTGGTCTCACTATTGGTTTTGTTATTATGTAACCGCCCGCGTTTTGATGCAAATTATGAGGGAAGCCCGCTATCCCACCGCTCGGAAGTCCTTGATAAAAATTTTCTGCAAATACCAAATATCGACAATAATTAAGGAGAGCGGTATTAAAGAAGATCTATAACAGATCTGGAAATCGACATTCGTAATGATAATATATATTATTAATAAAATAATTTATTGTTCCCCTTTTTGCATTATGCATGATAAATCAATAGATTAATTACTTCGCGATGATTAATCGTCCCTTCTTCCGGAATGCTATATAGCTTTGCTTATTTCCATCCTTATTTTTTTACATCGATTTAAGGTAAATGTTCAATAATCCTGAATTAGAAAATAATGTATCGACGCTTTCTCCTACCTATATAAAAAAATGATAAATAATATTGATCATAGAACGAATTGTAAAGAAAGAAAAATACACAAGTTGTTGAAACTAATTGAACAGGGTGAGAGAGAGAGAGAGAGAGAGAGAGAGAGAGAGAGAGAGAGAGAGAGAGAGAGAGAGAGAGGAAGTGTACGAGGGGATTTGATCCGAGTCGACACCTCCGGAGCTTTGGACCCATTTTCCGAACCCTCCTCAGAATCTCGAGATTTCCTGATGAAACCAAACGTCTGATGTCGCTCTCTCTCTCTCTCTTTCTCGCCTTTGACCCACCTCGTGTTTCACGCTTCGACGCTTCCGAGGATAAGCCGAGGAAATATGTTCAAGTCCCACGGATTTAAGCATCGTATACACCCTCGTTGCTTATAACCGTAGCTGATATTACTGAGATTCGTCCCGTCAAATTATTTTATGGATGTGCGACCAGAGAATTCTCATCGGAATTTAAAAATCATTCTAAATCATCCGATGTAAAAATATAAGCTGCGAGCAAAGCCCAACAAAGATTTTTTCGGAATCGCTGGAGAATTATTAGTTGGTTTTAATAACAATGATTTGGCACATTTTTTTTAAATAACAATTTACAAACGCGTCGATTAAATAATACGTCAGATTTTGTCTTTTTTCAAATAAACCCTACAACATTCGGACATGTATAATGATCGTAACGCGTGCTCGATAAAACGATAAGACAATACAAGTCCCGTTTATCCGAAATGATCGGGCGGCGGCCGGTTGGGATAACGAAAATTTCGGATAAGCCGCAATCCCTTGTTTTCTCGCGTGAAACACCCCGAATTGCGTCAATACCGCGAAATATGATCGTTAAACGTGCGTACTCTCTAAATCCGAATTAGTCAAATTTCACTAAATTTTAGCCATATTTTGCTACTTCATTTATCGAAAAGTGGGTCAATAATGATTAGTGAAAAATCACGGGTTCGATTAGTAAAAAATGATTACTATAAAAATTAGTAACATTTGACTACACAATTAGTAGAGAGCACAGCTGATATGTTCATGCACAAGCCGATTGTAATTCCTCGCGTGAATAATATGTAATAATCTCATACGCACCGACAAGAAAACGAAACGTTCATACATTTTTTGCTTTTCCCCTTAAAACATTTATAAAATAAGATTCGTCGTTTGACACTGCACATGAACTCACTGACACGAGAAAATGACGCCTCCGACATCACAATGGCAGAACAAAGGAAGTATAGGGTCGGGTGCAGGCGCCTGTGATTGGTCAATTGCTGAGCCCTGTACTAATTGATTAGTGATCATGTAATATCACTAATGAATTAGTAAACTGTATTGACTAAATAATAGCTAATCGTATTACTAACTTGCTTTAGTAACCCTAATTTACTATTTTTTTACTATTCTATTGGTGAAACGGTGCTTTTATCACTATTTCACCAGTAGAACGTGCATTTACTAATTGAATTAGTCAATTTTTCACTATTTCAGATTTAGAGAGTACGTAGATTGCTATTGATATCGTTGTGAATAAGCCTGCGTGTTTTTGACAGAACAATTTGTGTTGACGTGTTAAAAAGGCGCTAAAGTATGATTGAAATCTCAAAGTTTTAAATGCTGAATAACAAAGCTCGTTTATTTTGCGTTCTTACGGAAAAAAATCCGCCTTATTTGGCAGCGGGAAAAAAACAGGAGTTTTAATTTTATTACTTACTCTTTCGAATGAAAAAATTAACTACAAAATTATGAAACAAAACTAGAGATTACTCAAAGGAAACTGTAAAGTAAAAAAACAAAAAACTTTTAACTTATGGACGTTGAAGTTCTAGGACGCTTCGTTAGAATTCATTTTTTGGTAAACAAGTCTGTAATGTTTTTTTTTGTTTTTTGGCTTGATAAACTTTTGTTGCGGCAATATTTTTAAAGTTGTGAACAATGACAAAAAAATCGCAAAAATTTGTTCGCTTAAGCGGATATTTCGGATAAACGCGATTCGGATAAATGGGAGTTTACTGTATGTGAAAGTCGATGGCTGATGGAAAAATCAGTGAAATTGGTCATCGCGCATGTCGACTCTTGGCGAAGAACCTGATGAAATAATAATAATAACAATAATAGTAATATTAAAGCGACGTTAACGTTTCGTTAACATGGATTTTTTAGAAGAACATTCTCACTACAAATAAGGCATATGCTGATAAGAAAATCGTATGAATCCAACCATAATCATCCAACCACGTTGGACGTTGCATATTGAACGTGTTGGTGTATGTCGTTTCGAGCTCGTACAAAATTTTATCCATAAAATTAAGTGACCCATTTTGATGATGTTTTGTGTCTACTAGGTATAACTAAAACCCGACGAGAACATGGAGCACTTGATGTTTCATGCCTAGGAACGTATACGATACAACCGCATACATTGATAAAGAGATTTAAAAGCGGCGCGATATTAAACGAAACGTGCTGCTACCATAAACCATCCACCGGCACGGCAAACCGTAAACCCATTGCTTCGTCACAATTTCGTAGCTGTATCTACTCGTATCTTTACTTTATCGTTTATAAACATCCGAACTGCGTGCCTACGTAGTCCTCGTTCTCTTCCCCTCTTCGTTCTCTTTTTTCCTTAAGGGGAGATATACACCAAGACGTTTGAAAAAAATAATTTTTGTTTGTTTGCATTTTCTTTAAGTTCGAGGTCTTAAGAATATCTGGTGAAAACGGCAAGGCATGGGCCTGGTATCGATGATTCCATGTAAGTTGACAAATTTTATCATTTATTTATTCCCAAATTTTCAAACACGTTTTTCTCGAAACCACTTTTTTTTAATTGGTACTCAACATTTCTCGAAAACCAATGAACCGATTGCCTTGAAATTTGTTATGCTTATGCTATACACGATTTTCTAGTACGTGTCATAGGATTTTTTTGTCGTGGCTTAGTTTTTTTTTATAAACAAAATAATAACTAATTTTTTACCCAAAAATCATTATTTATGTTCAAACGTTCGCCATTTTGTCATAAATCGATATTTTCTAAATCGGCTATGACAAGTACTAGATTACAGTATCTAGTTTAATAATCTTTTTGGTTTTTTCTTTTCAGATAATTTTTGAAGAAACGCCAGTGGGTACCGCGTATGAAGATTTTTTTTTACGGGGCTTCAAAGAACATGCGATATCTCGAAATATTTTCGATATTTTTTAATAATAAAAATTAAACATATTCTTGAATATGTATACTTTCATTTGGTTCAAACTACAATCCGAAATTTTAAATAGTTTTCCTACAAAAAAATCCCAAAAATAACCTTTTTTTTGGGCCTCCTAGGTGTATATCTCCCCTTAATTTTGAGAAACGTTCTTTGATGTCATATGTACATGTGTGTAAAATTTCAGGAGCCTTTGCCGACTCAAAAATTACGATATTTATTCTTCAAAATCGCGTCATTTTTCGCAATCTCTCATAAGCGTCCGTGTTAAATATCGCAACATTATTCAACGAGTATCTCGATTATTTGCTCGACGAAGCATGTTGCAATTTTGCACCCATTTTTATATGACATCAAACAACCTTCGATTAGTTTTTATAACGCATCTTATGGAAAAAAATCATGATTTTGTTTATTATATAACAAATAAACTTTATGTAGGATCAATTTGAATTTTGAGTACGTTGTTCTTTAGTCGATTTGCAACAACTATTCTTAATGAACTTAAACGCTCGGTCCACTTGCAATGTGAAAAAAACGGGAATTAAATTTTACACCCCCCCCCCCTATATGACTGTGCATGGAGATAATTTCATCCCCAAACTGCGAGTAGCTTGCATTTTGCGGACGCTCCGGCATACCGAGACAGGAGATTGGCAGGCATTAGACCTAATAAGAAGATCCTCGATTTCACTACTTTAGAAAAATATTTCTTAATCAGTCTCGTAAAACTATCTTGACGTTTCGTTCTGAAAATTCATTGAAATCATTCGAAATTCATTACGAATGTAAATGAAAAAAGGATGATTATTTGTCCTACATGCCCGAGTCGAAATTTTAGCCTCCGTTCACTCCAAATGTAAACTTTCTGCCACTCTGGAGGTTGAAAATTTACATTTGAAGTGAACGGAGGCTACTGGAGGGTAAAAATTTCGACTCGGGCACTCTTGGTCGTGGCGTAACATCAAACGAAAATTAGTGAAGAGCAAATTGTACACCTAAATGGTTTTTTTTTTCATACAACGTTATCGTCTAATCAAGGTCATTATATGCACGCGCGATAAGCATACCTACCCCTTTTTCAGAGACGTTTGAATTGTTTTTAAACGCGTATCTATCTCGGAAATTGACAAGCGCTATTGAGTTTTTAAATACGAATTATTTTTCCCGCAAATCCATCTTATCGTCTAATAACAATTTTTCTATAATTATTGACAAAACATCACCGCAAATTCGTATAAACAAATAAATGCTCCCTCCCTTATACAAATTGTAGAAGTATATAACTGTTGAAACGTCAAACGTTGAGCGTAACGTAATTTTTAATTGTTTTCGTTCGGCCGTTTTCTCGATGTAATCGTTCGATAACGATTTGGAACTTGATCTTGGTAAGCGGGTCGATCATAAGCCGGCCACTTGGCAGATACGAAAAACAAAATGGTTGTTCGCTCTCGTGCTTCCAGCTCGCGACTAATCGAATGGCTTGGGGTAATGTATATAAACCAATCTCTTAATATCGATCAATTTCCGTCTGTATTTTCCAATAAACATAGAAAATACGAGAAAATGGATAAAGCGCGAAAACTCGAGCTGCGGATCGAGCATTCTCAGGGATTATGTAATTTCTAGGAAGTTGGCATTCGCTCGCGAATGAAAAGTAAAATCCGCGCCCGCACGCTTGACAAATCTCAACGAGCCGTCAGAAATTCAAACGTGTGGATGGAGCATTTGGCTTGGTTTGCGTAGGTTTGCAAGGGCTTGTAGCCGATTCGATCGAGTGTCGGTCGATCATCACAGATCAAAGGGCATTTGCCGAAAGCGTTTGCGACGTATTAAGGGAGCTTTCCAGTGTGAAATTTTCAAAAAAAATTTTTTTTTTTTTGCTTTATCGAATAGTATACACTCTTTTCGAAGAAGCAGAAGGGATATTGTATGGACCTGGCATCGCTGATGACCGTAAGTAAACGATTTACCTAAAATTTCCTCACTTGAAACTTTGAACGCGTTTTTCTCGAAACAGCATTTTTCAAAACGGTGTCCAACTTGGAGGGCAGAGTTTTAAAGCTATCGAGTTGAATTTTTTTACACAATATTCTTAACGTCATTGTTTATCGTGATATGGAAGCTTTTTTTTTGACATCTTCCTATTTTTTTGTAAAAAAAACTGCCAAAAAAAAATGCTAAAATCGATACTTTTTGTTCAAACCGGCGCCATTTTTGCAAAAAAAAAAAAAAGCCTCCATAGCACGAAAGCCAATTATATACCGATCAATAATCTTTTTGTGTTTTTTGTTTCAGATCAAAATTGTGACCCCCAACGTGGACACCACATCCAAGTGCATTTTCTGCAACAATTGTTTCATCATTTATAAAAATGATGAAACAATTGTATGAAACAATTATAGATTTTAATTAATAAATAAATCGATCTTTAAAAAATTGTTTTGTATTCTTCAATACCCAATTAATATACAAAAAAAAACCAGACCGATCAGATTATTTTTTCTTTAAAAAAAAAAATCGCGAAAAACAGCGATTTTTCGGGCTGTCACACTGGAAAGCTCCCTTAAGTGACGTTAAAATCGAAAAATTCTTTTTTAGTTTTTCTCACATACAAAATGGTTTGCGGGCTCGAGTTAATAAAGAAAAATTGTTGCACATTGACTGAAGAACTACATACTCCAAATTCAAGGTCATCCAAGGTAATACGTACTTGCTGTATAATTACAAAAATTGCGAAAAATCTTTTCTTTGGATTTTTTTGAAAAATTAAATAAAGCTTCTTTGTTGTTGCATAAAAATGTATGCAAAGTTTTATAAGGCTTCACCGTGTAGAAGCCAAGATATTTATGGATGAAAATGCAACTTTTAACACGCGCTTTTATGAGAAACTACCGAAAATTTGGATTTTCACCAATAAATATCTCAACTTCCGCGTGGTAAAACCTTCCAAAAATTATTACACGCGTACATATGACATCAAAAAACATATATCCAAATTTTTAATATAACAAACTGTAAGATTTGATTCAATACGATACAAATTATTGTTTCCCTCGAGCCTCAAGAATTTATTCACAGAAACGTCGTTGATCGATTGATTTTTTAACGATTTAGATTACTTATGGAGTTGAAACGATATGACACTTAAAAAAACATTCCGATCAGATGTGGGGCGAACACAGTTGGGCGATGATCGAGTCGGTACGAAAAACTTGGTATAAATATATATTGCTGTCTGTGTGAGTGGATGTGCGCATAGACGAGACTTTCCAAAAATTATTACTCACGTATATATGACATCAAAGAAGATATATCCAAATTTTCAATAAAATCTTAAGAAAACGATAGAACTACCTTAATTCGTTTGGCATTCTTCAAATTGACATTTGCGCTCCAATAGAAGCCCTCGAATCCGACAAAATTTATGTAAAACTTGACCAACGGAGATACGAGTGTGTCTTCTCGGACTCCTCGATCTACGAAGAAAAAATTGTCTCGAACAAAGCTAGTTTTACCTCGGAAACACAATGACGATACAAGTCGGTCTATTTGAGAGGGAAGCGATACTCGATACGCATACACTGGTAGGTATATAGGTATACTGGTTTAATAATCCATCAAATGGTAATCGGTAAAAATAACCACCGACCTATACAACTCGAAAGAAGGAAGGATGTGTCGAAAGAGGGTTCCCGGGCAACTGTAACAACACGCAAGAGAAAGAAAAAAAGGAGGACGGACGAGTGTTAGTCTCGTGGAGATTTAATCCCACCGTGAATCGAGGCAAGCTCGTAAGGATCTCTTTGCGTCTGTTGGGCGTACGAGATACGTCAAAACTAAAAAAGAAGAGACTATTTCGGTTAAATGTTTCCGTTGGATCCTAAGCCGTTATTAGATTGCCCTATATCATGCGGCTCTCCCTCGTTCCTCCACTTTTCTATTCTGTCATCAGGTTGGTTAAGAAAACAACGATAAAAAGAGACGATGAGTATTTTATGGGTTACCGAAGTAACCCAATGGGTTTGCTCGTACAAATCGCGGGGAAGTTTTTATTGTAGTCGTACGTGGAGAATATTCGAGGGAAGGACGAATGCCCGGCCCCGCATACCATACATACCTATAAGCCTATGCGCATAATGCCCTCTATTATTTTATTATTTTCCAAACACGTCACTCTGCCTTGTAGCTCTTGCTATTATTTTCATATACAATATATAGATACATATATATGTACGTTACTTTTTTTTTCATCGATGATGCACTCACTTTGTGTATTCGACGATACGACCAACTGGGCGTGGCGGGCCAGGGGTTCGTTACCACACCGAACAAAATGTTGCAAATAAGACTGACACGCCTCTGGAAAAGCCGGGTATGCCTCGTTACATTTTTACCATTCAACTTTTCGTGTAGGTACCTAAAACGTCTCGGCGTGCCGTCGCGCAATGAAAATTATGCGACGAAGGCAAGAATACCTACCGCGCGTCAGTCGTCGCTTTATCATCGATGATCGATACCAACCCCGGGGGTCGATGCAACTTTTTTTTTTCTTCTTATAGGCGTTACCCCCGTTCAAAATTATCGCTCTTCGGCGATGATAAATATCACAAAACATGGGGAGACACGCGTGCCCTAGACGAACTTCGCGCATAAGGTTCAACGTATCTTGTCATTTTGTACTTTTTCAAGGTTCGCCTTCCGTGGCGCCTTCTCGTTCCCCCATTTGTCAATTCAACTATTGAGGTAATAAATCTGAAGGTGATACATGGTTTTTTTTTATATATTTATAGTCCTACAGCTTCGTTTGAATAATGAGTGTGCAAGTTTACTCGAAGTGGTTCATTGAAAGAATCGTATGTTTTTGTAGGATTGGCTGAAACGTAGGTTGCGATACGTTTCCTTATGCATGAGATATTGGATTATGGCAGAAGAACATACAGCGCCTCTCGTGGCGAAAGCGGTCCGAGGCAAGTTTTTAGGAGACTCGAAATAAAAGTTTATATAAATAAAAGTATTATGCGTTTAAAAAAAGCAAAATTATTTGTAAATACGAAGGAAGTACAAAACTAAGGGTAAGTTTTAGGGATGAAAATGTAAAAGTTGGTCCAAGCGATAACATATACTTATTGAATGAAAACTTAAACCATGTATCGATGTTTTTACAGTTGCATAATTTTAATGTAAATATACGAGTATAATGCATTGACAATATTGACAGTGACTAAATGTTAGGTTAGCGTATCTTACTGAACTCTCTGTACGGCAGCAATCCAGTTTTTCTTTTGATCGTTTTTGTAAGCAACTTTAGGAAATTTGTAAAATTCACACTCACTATTTTTAAGTGACATTTTACAATTAAATACACAAGAGCTATTAACCATTGTCAAAATAAACAATAATATTGAACATTTATATGAATTTACTACGCACGGCCGCGAAACTTTTTGGCCACCATGAACGCCTCGATTGCCGTGCTTATTCCCTCTCTACCTCTCTGCAGTTGGCGAATAGGTGTTTATTTAAGAGGCAGTGTAATTGGCGACGAGCTACTTGTGCTTCGAAAACGGGATCCGTAAATTATCCGACACTGTGTAACCGATCGCCTTAAAATTTGGAGGGTGCATAAAGAATTATGGCATAAAGTGCATGACAGTCTCATTTTTCTAAAATTTTGGAAAAATTTTTCCGGTGATAACTGAATCTGCAAAAATTTTTCCAAAATTTTAGAAAAATAAGACTGTCATGCACTTTATGCCATAATTCTTTATGCACCCTCCAAATTTTAAGGCGATCGCTTGCTCAGTGCCGGACAATTTACGGATCTTGTTTTCGAAGTGCAAGTGGCTCATCGTCAGTAACCCTGCCTCTTAAAGGAGGTTCGACATATTCGGCTGCCTCGATTTGATTTTCTTTGTTTCAAATTGAGATTTCTTCAAAACTTTTCACAATTTTTCGATGACTTTTTTTAGTTTCCTTCAGAAAACCTTTATAATAACTCTGTATACGATTTTTTAGGATATTCGAAATAGAAAATTTTTGAGACCAGTTGAAACTCGAAAAATGTCGATTCGAAGAAATGCTTATTTTCAATGTGCCTTTTCTCAGGAACAGTACGTCCGATTTTGACCATTTTTGTTGTGCGTGTATATTAAAGTGTTATAAACCATGTGTCCAGCCATATTTTCGATATTTTGTTTGAGGATTTTTTGACAGCATTTTGAAATTTTGTTAAAATTTCTGATCACTTTTTTTACCTTCAAATATATTTCTCCCCGGTCTGAATCGTTTTTTCAAAAAACTGGCTCGACACGTCCTTCGTTTGGACGTATTTGTTACGTCAAAAAAAAAATATGCCGATACGATGAGTAAGTTTCGAGAAGAGGTACATTGCACGTGAAAAACATAACTTTTCAGGAAACACGATTTTCTAAAAGGTTTAAATTTCTAATCAATTGAAACGCTAATTTAAAGAAATTATTTAACATACTTCCACTGCTCAGAATTTCATGAAATTTGAACCACGTATCAAGAAAGACATGTAGTTTCAGAAATAAAAATTTTCAATGCACGTTTTGATATTGCAATATGTCGAACTTCCTAATGGAAACCGGGTATTTTACATCACGCGATGATCGTATAATAATACTGAATACAAAACTATTGTCAATTAACGTTTATTGTAATATAGCAACCAACTACATTTATCGTGGCCTCGGGATAAACATTATTATAGACAAATGCAATTATCGAAGGAACCAGACTTGCAACATTTAAAACGTTTTTTAACAACAACAAAATTATCAAATACTTTCATATGTACAATTGCGAATGACCCGATGAATGTTAAAGAACTGTCAAAATGTCAACATTTTTCAATACATTGTCTTTGCCGTATCGATCGGGCATTCGTTTATTCGATCGCCACTCTCGCGTCGCAGTGTAATTGCATTAATATGTTATATTTTGGTAGAGCAATGCATTCTTCCCCCGGAAAAATCTGGATTTTTTCTCTTTCAACAAGAGAGAGAGAGAGAGAGTTTACATTTCTTAAAGAAGCGAACAAAAACGAAAGATATTATAAAAACATAAATCCGCGATAACGATTTCAAACGTACCTTAGAGCTTGCGTCCTACTCGTACGACCCACGGGACTTTACTTTTCCAATGTAAGAAAATCGCTTTTCAATAAATTTCCATAATATCCTCGGTACGTTGTGTTCATTACTTTTGAAAAAATTCATGTTTTTTACATTTCATTAGTATTAATAAAAGATTTGTCGAAAGTATCGGTTGAAACGTTTGAGAACATTGGAATGGATATTCAAGGAGTCATAAATCAACCGAAAAGCTTCTCCGACAAGTTTCAACTTTTTGTTTCCATACGATATTTCAAACCAGCTGTGGATTTCTCCAAAATTAATGGATCAATTTTCTCCGAAGCTTACCTATAGCCTTGTTTCCCAAAAAATGTCTAAACGTAAGAAGATCGAAAGATTTTTTATTCTTCCGATCCTCCCAGAGACTGCCAGAAAAAGCACTAGTCTCTCGCACGGTGAACGAAGGCTCAAAGTTCGATAGTATTAACTCCATGTCTTTACCAAGTAAGTGTTCCATTTTTTGAGTATTTAGAGATTTTTAGAGCGAGAATTTTTCAAAATAATTGATTCAATCGTTATATCGAAAAAAATGGAAGTGCCTGCTACATTATTAGCGAATACTCGTAGGGATGTACGTAGACGCGTGGATACACTGCGATCGGAAGTTATAGTGTATAAACGGGACCGATGCTTTTCCAATAAAGGAATCAATGAATTGAACATTTTCGGGATGACGCGTGTGTAAGTACCTACGTGCATCTCCGCACTGATATATAGGTATTCACAGGCCTATAATACGCGAGGCTTGCGATCACACGAGGGGGGAAACCGCCGAGTGAAGCTCTCCACACTCATCCATTTCACTCGTGGGACGCATCGATCAGCCAACAATGAACTGCGATAATAATCGTCGGATATGCCAACAGTCCTCGCATATCCCCTTATATTTGCATTCGATTCCCGCACGAGGCTAAATCAAACAAAACTTGAACAAATCAATAAGCGATCGTTTCATTAATTTCATTTGCATAATATTTAGTATTAACAGTCGCGGCAATAACTCCAAGGAGGGAGAAGTATCATGGAAAGAGAGAATTTGCGTGTCTTAGGTATTTCCTCTTTGCCATTTTTTCCTTCTTCTTCTTTCTCTCACGATCTCGTTTGAAAGGTTACTGTATAAGTGTCAAGTGTAATAAATTTTCGAATATTTCAAGCAGTTTGTGCAACTTGGGAAGCTTTCGATTAGCACTAGCTCTCTCCTTGAATAATATTGCAAGAATTGGTAAAGTCGTTGAGATTTAAGAAGAAATAAAATAAAAGAGGGTTTTTTTATGTTAATTTTCTTCTTATATATATAAAAATGGAAGAATGTTTGTTTGTTTGTCACGTGTAAGCTTCTATACCATTCATCCGATTGCGATGAAAATTTAGTGAACTGTAGTCCGCACTCCCGAGATGGTTTCTGCGTTAGTAGAATAATTTTATTTGCCAAAATAAATGCGTACGGGCCAAAACAAAATTAACATTTATGTATATCTATATGTAGAGATTATTCGACAGCTGTCAAGGTATGCTACCAAAATGACAAACGAAATAAAAGACACTCGTTTATTTTAACGACTCGATCGACTCGATATTATATATTAGTTGCATAATTCATTTGACAGCGAATGTCAAATTAATCGTGACTCTAAATCGGGAAGCGATTGAAAGATCTACACCTCAACAAAAAAGGAAACATACGAGTTTCAGAAACGGACGAGCACCGAGAAGAAAGACTGAAAACCATTAGAGTATGTACGTCGAAGTACAAACTTTCGTAAAATAACAGCAACAACAGACGAATTGATTCACAAAGTTTTTGAAAATATTTTACATAACTGCAAAAAACATAAGTGGTTAAGGGAACGTGCTATATTAGCAGCAAAAACACCAATGTCAATTATATTAATTTCACGATTGAAAAGAGAATATCACGAGAAGCTAAAACGTAGAAGCCGATTGCTACTTTTATTAATCAAGAACAAGTTGTTAATTATCCAACTGAATTCCTGAATTCGTTTCATTTGCCAGGCATAGCGCCGCACGTTGTAACATTGAAAATGGGCGTGACTATCATACTTTTTCGAAACATTAATCCACCACGATTTTGCAACGGTACTGGGCTTCCAGGGAAAAATATGATGAACAATATCAGCGAAAGTACAATTTAAAATAGAAAATTTGAAGAAAAAGACAATGTACTGTTGTCACGTATCCCAATGATACCAAAATACGTGTCATTCGATTTTAAACGTTGCGGTAGTGCGCGCTAATTCACAAACCTGCCAGTTTAGAAAAGACAAGCATTTCGAGGTACGGAAAAAAGTTCGTCACTTTCGGTATTTTCATGAAAAAGGTACCTGGATATAAAAATGCCTTTTAGTATCGAGTGAACCGCACCTGTGCGACGAATACAGGGCCATTTCGAAGAATTTGCTAACGTTTATGAAAAATCTCATAAAAATCAAACAAAGAATGATATTTGCAAAATTCAAGAACGATTTATAATAGTATTTTGTAAATTTATTTTATCACAGAGTTCTCTCGCAATGGGAATAGTGAGACGCCGTCGGATACGCAACGATATATCGTCGTTCGTCGTCAGAAGGGATAAAAGTGTATAAATACTTGGGCGAACGATCCGATTGCGATACGACGTTTGATATAACAAGTATCTCGCACCTGTGTAGCTCGTTGGCTCACTCGTCGCGACCATCCGATAAATCGTCGCGTTTTCGGCACGAAACATTTCCATGACGCGTTATATATTGCGTGAAACAAAAAAAAGGAAAGATGAAAAAAGAAATACTTAGGCGGAGGGAATGGAGTACAGGGAAAATAAAACAACAAAAACGAACGGGAACGCGAATAATATATCGAGTGGGAGGCGAAAATTTCATTTGGTTGGTAGGGCGATGGAGGTTGCGAGAGGATGCGAGAGAAAATACGGGGTACCGTAACGGTGGTGATGCATCTCCGTTCGTTATGTTCGAGCTGGAAAATACGTGTATTCGTATACACCGATATTGGGAACGCCATGCAGTCTCGACAGCGGGACTACCTCGTCGATGAATTTCGAATTTGTTGCCGATCACTTTTTCGTGTGCAATTATTTCACGACATCTCGACATGACGTATAAACGTGGCCAGAGACCGAGAGACAGAGATGGACGAAGAGAGAATGCCGGGGCTGGAGGGTCAATTCGCGGCGGATTGCGTATCAACGTACAATATATATGCGCGCGAATACACGGAAGGAGGAGTTAGGGATGGGTGTTGATGGCGCGGAGAGTTCGGACGCCTGGCATTCGCACGAACCCGGGAATCAGGGAGGGTGGTTCGAGGGTGGTTTCGGGGTGGCAGCCTCGCTGCCGATCCGAGTGTGGGTGTCTCTATTTGTGTTTGTGCGCGTATGCAGGAAGCTTGTAACACATGCAGGTGGCAGTGGCCGATGCATCCACAGAGGTACTATATATCCGACAAATGCATGAAAACCCACCGAATCTACCAACGGCACAATCTCAATTCGAAAACGTGTATATCATACGTATGTATATTTCGCTCATTATAATAATAAATTAAATATCTCCTTGCCTCATCTCATTGACTGCCATCCTGCTTACGTTTCTTTAACTCTCGTTTCGTGATATAACAAGTTAGGTACGGTGTTTTCTATAATACTGCGGCATCAATTTATCGGTATTTTTAACTAAATGAATTTTCGACCGAGATAGAGATCACTCGTTGCACATAGTAAATATGCAATAATAGAAAATGGAATATGCCAACGTTTTTTTTCAAGTGTATTTGCATAATGTATCCCCGTACTGATAAGGAAATTTCATTTTATGTATGTAAGTGTTTTTTTTTTATCTACTAGGAAATTACATAGAGACGCATGCGTACACTCGACACATCCATGCGCATGTAACATCGTGTAATATAATTCTTACGATTCTTCGGATATGCAAGAATGGGCTTGAGATGAGGCGAGTTTAATTTAGTTCGGAATATCGCGATATTGTAGGAGAAGGAGATTCGACGATGGTAATGGTTCGTCCTTCGTTTTAAAGACCAAACTTTATGCTACTTTAAAACAAGTGGTAGCTCGTTGACGTAAGCCATTTACTTCGTGAGAAACCCGACAATTTTGAAAGAATTAATTAGCTGGTTTCCATGTCCCATGTATATTTCCATCTCTCACGAATAAAGCTTCGTTTCTATGAAAACGAGAAATAATTAAGATCTTTATCTGTTTTTTGTTTATACTACTTTAATCCGCCAACGATTCAAACTATCGTACTAATCTCAAGTATCAAAATGGTTTCCATCTGTATTTGACCATTTGACATTCGAGAATTGATGTAGCGAGGAAAATTGAAGTTAGAACGTTCGTACGTTTCTAACTATTGAACCGAAATTATTACAGGATGCCCCTTTTATCTCTGCCACCCGAAATAACTTGGTAATTATCGACGTCACAAAACAATCTTCCAAACAAAAATTAACGGTGCGGAGGCGGCCATCTAATGCGACCATCTTTTTTTTATTTCGGTAGAGGCGTTTACGCAAAGTGAAGGTCACCTTCACTTTTTTAAATGTAATGATGCATTTTTTCAACCATCTCGTAGATCACCTTAAGTCGTATAAAACACTTTGGGGATCAAAGTCATTCGAGGTTATTCGAGGTCACTATCGATGATACAAGTCTAAATATCTCGGAGTACCAAATATTTGGTAGTATTATAAACATTTAGCAGTGATCCATCCGAGCTGAAATAAGCTGAAAATATTTTATTTCGATAGATGTTCAAAATGACTTCCATCAGCCTCCAAACATTTTTGCAGTCGAACCAGTCCGCCACTGTTTCGATCGTAGAATGCTTTCTGGACTGATGTTGCATGCATTGATGATGCACTCTCGCATGTTCTCCGGTGTTACGGGCATATCTCGATAAACTGTATCCTTCAACGTCCCCCGTATAAAAAATTCGAGTGACCGAGCAGGCCAGCCTATTCGTGATTCTCGGCTAATCTGCTTATTACCAAATTTTCGATAGACAACATTGCGAGTTATCCGCGCAAAATCAGCTCGACAACCATCATGTTGATACCAGAATTTTTGCCAATCCCACAAGGTTAGATCTTCAAGCAACACAGATAATATTTCTTCCAGAAAAGCAGCGCACTTAACTCCAGTCTGTTATTATCAATGAAGCGTGGACCAATAATTCTATTTTTCCATAAGCCACACCACACATAAGCACTCACTCCATGGTCGTTGATGAACAACTTGTTGTAACCATCTGGATTTTCCTCCGCCCAATAGTGCATATTGTGCGTGTTCACTTGTCCATGGTTTGTGAACGTTGACTCGTCGATAAATAACACATTATTAAAGAATCGTTCGTCCATCCGGACGTTCTGCTATGCCCACTGACGGAAGTTGATGCGATTTTGAAAATCATTCGCTTCGAGAGCTTGATGCAACGACATTCGGTATGGATGGAAATAATGGCGTTGATTTAGAAATTGGATATTATTTAGAGACAGCCCTACAACCAACAATAAGACGACAATTTACAGCAACGACATCCAAGAGAGCAGTTTCTGCATTTTTCGTGTTTCGCGTTTTAGCGCGGGTTTTCTCAGCGGAATTAGCACCGCCCGTGGCGCGAAATGACGCGACTACCGCGTCTAACGTTCGCCGGCTTGGACACTACCGATCTGGAAATTGCTCGGCATACGACAAACGCGCTCTTGTGGATTTTTTTCTTGCTTCACCGCAACAGTGTTTCGAATTGCCGATACATTTTCAAATTATGAATGGCTCTTATCGAAATTCGAAATCAAACTGAAGGACAATCTCGATTGAGCTACATACGATACGGATTGACGCGGGTTGGTAAATAAACAGATGATATTCGAGGTGTTGTCAATGACTACGATCTTCGATATCTCCTTTCCAGCTAATTTTAGCTCGAATCACTACCAAGTGTTTCGCTACCAAATGTTTGGTAGTCTGAGATATTTCGATTTGCATCATCGATACTAACCTCGAATGACCTCGAATGACTTTGACCCTCAAATGTTTTTTGTGCGACTTGAGGTTGCTCTACACGATGGTAAAAAAAAATTCCATTTAAAGAAGTGAAGATGACCTTCACTGTACGTAAATGCCTCCATCGAAATAAAAAAAAGGTTGCATTAGATGGCCTCCTTCACACCATACAACTTTTGTTTGAAACATTTTTTTGTGACGTCGATAATTACCGAGTTATTTCGGATGGCAGAGATTAAAGGGACACTGTATTAATATACGGAAAGGACAGCAACTTACCTCGGCATTGAGTTTGGTTATAATCGCTCGAGGTGCGATCATACTACGAGGACGATCGTCTTCGATAAGTAAGTTCTACCGTGACCCACACAACGTGTTCAATGTGTTATATATAGCGATCTGGTAGGTTTATTGGACCGATCGATAACCAAACAATGTTCAACCTATTCATAGTGAACGAAGAAAAACAATCACTGTGAATCACATTTCACGAAACGTTGAAACAGAGTTTGTTTTTGGTAAAAATAATTGCGTAACGAAGCTTCGCATCTTCGACGAAAAATATTAGCTTCGCATTTGTCCACATAAATCTAACCAAAATGGCACCATGATCCGTCGTTACCAGACCATTACCATTATCGGATGAAATGTTTTTCAACCTGTTTCGAATCTTACGGAAATGGGACACAAAATGACTGAAACAGATGTGTTCGATAACTAAAACTCTGACGAATGAGCTTTGCCTTTTTTTGGAGTACTTATCACCAATTTAGGCCTGATCTATGATCTATGTACATTTAATCGAAACACTAATAAAAACAAAATATTCGTACACATTTCCGGTGAATACTTCGTTGACAATTCAATCTTTTGCATATTTATCATATTTTTATGGAACAAAATGTACATTTTCCAACACACATTTTGTAGTTTCCACTTAGCTATACGTAATAATGGAAGGGTCGAATTAACCCTTTGAGACCTGAGTACTTTCAAGCTTATGTGGTCCACAGACGCATAGGCTGACGCATATATGCGTCCTTAGGACTCAAAGGGTTGAGCACATTTGAATCAAGCTCGAAAGATTCTCTATATATATCGATCAATATATCGAACAGCGATGTATAAAAATTTACAAACGGGATTACGCCAATAATCCCAAACCAATCTTCACAAAGGATTTCCAAACGTTTCCAACTATTAACGATTGTTTAAACGATAAACGACATTCATTTCCAAATTTTCAATTATTCCAATTACAATGATTGCATTGTTATTCTTATTCGCCAACTTAATACATTGTTGGTATTGTAAGTTGCAAAATATTCCCAAGCTCAATACAACGTACTCACGATTAACGTCATATATAGCGTAATTTCTATGCTTTGTGAATTTTGAGATAAATTCCGATACGGCGATAAGGTAAAGAACCCAATTATTGAACATGGACCAATTATTGAACACTCTTGAATTTTTTATTGTTATATCTAATTTCCCTTAGTAAAAATACAAGAGTGTTCAATAATTGGGTCCTTTACCTTACTCGTCATGTGCTGGACACCTCTTGGGCGTTATGCATGTTTCCTCGTACATTCGATACCTTGCTACTTGGCCGATAGTTGGTATAGTCGTAGCTAGATGAAATAGGAAAACCGAGTTAATAACTTTGCTAGAAATAATCGAATTACGAAAAGCAACTAATAATATTACGTATGTAAATCCGGCGGCGTATTATTAAAGGAGCAAAAAGAATAACGAAAGCCGTTTTTAAAAAACAATATCGATTGTAAGTAAAGAAGTAAGAAGTAAGAAGATATATACAAAATTTATTATTAATTTTGTTACCTTAAAGTCTCGTCGGTTAAGGTAGTTCTATCGTTTTATCATTTTCTTAAGATTTTGTTAAACAAATTGGATATATCTTCTTTAATGTTATATGTACGTGTGTAATAATTTTTGGAAGGTTTTACCATGCGGAAGTTGAGATATTTATTGGTGAAAATCCGAATTTTCGGTAGTCACTCATAAGAGCGCGTGTTAAAAGTTGCATTTTCATCCATAAATATCTTGGCTTCTACTCGGTGAAGCCTTCTGAAACTTTGCATACATTTTTATGCAACAACAAAGAAGCTTTATTTAATTTTTCAGAAAAATCCAAAAAAAAGATTTTTCGCAATTTTTGTAATTATACAGCAGGTACGTATTACCTTGGATGACCTTGAAATTGGAGTATGTTGTTCTTTAGTCAATGTGCAATAATTTTTCTTCGTTAACTCGAGCTCGCAAACCATTTTGTACGTGAGAAAAACTGAAAAATTATTTTTCGATTTTAATGTCACGATAAAACTACCAACAAGTGGCTTCATTAGAAACCATAAATTGACAACGAGTAAAAGGAATGTATAGAATTTCGCAGCCGATTGCAACAATAACTCGCATCGATATCCATGATCGATCGGTCGAAGAAGGAGAGGGAATCGTACAGACCCAGAGATCCGGAAAGGATTTTACTTATCGATAAGATTTGCGACGCTGGAATAGGTCGCGAGTGGGGCAAATTGATTTCGATGGTCAATGTAGAGATCGTAAATGCTCGTGGTAAGGGAAAAAAACAAGCCGAGAGAAAAGAATGGGAGCGCAAGTTCGGAGGGGATCCGCAGAATGAAATGCGAGGGAGGCTTCATACGTCATTGGATTCTGCCGCTTCTCTAATATTATAGGCACCAATCGTAAGAGCTTAATATTGGGGTGAAGCTAAGTGGTGGACCAGCTGACGCCGTTGCCTCCGGCCCCTATAATGTATACGTGCGTTGGTGTGTGCGCATGGCGCACACCGTTTACTCTCTCTCTCTCTCTCTCTCTCTCTCACTCTTGAGTCCGCCCGACCGCCCGCACGCACGCTGCGACTCGTCTTGAGGGTGTGCGGATGAGATTTAGGGAGAGCAGCGAGAGAAGCGTCAAGCAGAACACAAGTCTGCCACCGACACTGATTTGTAGTGAGCTTTGTTTCAACTCTAAAAGTCCCCTATATAACCAGCATGAACGCCGCTCGATGAACGAGGGCACCAAGTGAACCTTACTTCCTTATAGTATTATCCTTCGTCATAAACGCGAACCTATTCATGATATTTGCTTGTCTTGACTTGAATTTATTCCCATATCTCCATCTGCTTGGTTAGTAAAGACGCACGGCTTACGGTTGACCCGAGACGAAGCAGCCGATCGCTGTGAAATCCGGAGCTCGGTCACTTTTAGCGACGAATGTACGTAGACTAAGCTTCCTTCGATCTCGAAATCTCGCGTTGCACTCGAAGATTCATGAATAGCGTCTTAAAAACGGTCGTGGCTTGTAAAATAGTGCTTATTAGCGTTCTCCTCAAAGTAGCCGTTATCGGCCGATAACGAGATGCGTTTCATCACGCACACAACTTGGACGAAACGACGATGAGAACGGCTTTATTCGCGAAAATATTTTCGTATCTATTCGAATTGCTCTATCAGAGATAAGTAATGAAGAATTGGGCTAGCCCGCCAGTTCATTGTATATTCAGCCTTGACGCTGTCCAAACTGCGTTATCGTTCGAGCGTGGAACTTAGGATGTAACGAGATTAGCACGCATCACTATCTACGAGTGTCGATATATATTGGAAAATTTGGATTTTAAGAACTGACCGATTGCTTACCAAACTTATTTATCTTACATGATATGAAATTTCTTACGTCGCGTCGTGAAACATTGGTTCTCGGAAAATACGGAAGATACGTCTTTAATCAAATGGCGTATTAATTTTCCACGTATTTCCTACCGGGAATATTTTCTCTTATACCTATTCTGTTCTCTTATACCTATTCTGTTGGATCTCGAGATGGTTTACGGTGGATGATTGAGCTATGACTACCCACGGGGCCACTTGAGAATCACGAATTCGATTAAAAATTCAAATAATCAATATTTGACAAAGCGCGAAGTTAAAGAATAATTTTGGACAATACGTTTATTGTACAATTTGTATTTGCGTGAGATTCCTCGTCGAAGAGTGTTCGACGTGGCCTTTATCTACCTTGCCGTACGATTCTTCGCTCGATCATAACGTCCAATTAGGTAATTGATGGAGGACGATTAATGAGGCCTCGGGATTAAAGCGTACAAGTATAGTTACTAAACGGATGTGAATATTACCACGGTTCGGGCGTCTGTTGTAATCGTCGCCAAGTATCCGCCGTACGCTGAATTTAAGCTCAGGATTTTCCTTCTCTTGGATCCTACGACTGTTACAGTCTTCCATACCGTTACACTGTTCGTCGCTACATGTGCACGTCTCCTCACCGCCTATACTGCTATCCTCGCTCTTCATCACTCCATGAACCTTACTCGATCGTCCAGTTTGTTGATGTCGATGAGCGGCCTCGACCACCACGTCGATGTGACCGTTTACTCTCGCGGTCCCGAAATCGGCCAATCTACCATGAACCGGATTACCGATCCAGCAGGAGGTGGCCGTCGTGACGATCTGCCCCGAGGCGTTCGACTCGGAACGTTCGTGATCTGGCGGAGGTCCTATCTCGTGATCACCGCCCGATATCTGATCGAGTTCGTCCAGAGAATTAGCCGATTCGGCTGCCGAATTCGAACGATTCTCGGCTTTCTCGATCGTCGGCCTAACAAGATCGAGTCTGTGGACCAACATGTTATTGTGCCTCTTGAATCGTTTCGCGTCGAGATAAATTTCACCGCTCAACGAGCGTATCACGTGATAACGTTCGTCCAACGTATCGGGATATTCGTCACGGCTGTCGACGCAATTCCTACCGGCAATCGCGTGACCTGCCACTGTCAATCGTTGCCCGTGGCTCTCGATACTGTTAATATCCAATTGTCCACCACCCGTGGCGCTCTCGACCGAAGCTCTGCCCGAATTTTCGAGATCCTGTTGCTGATGTTGGTGTTGTTGATGTTCCTGTTGTTGCTGCTGGTGCTGCTGCTGTTGCTGCTGTTGCTGCTGTTGATGATGCTGTTGTCTCAATTGTTCGGGATTCCCGGTCTCACCGTTTGTTATCATCATACCTCTCTCGAGCCTAAGATATTCGGCAGCTTTCTCATGCTGACAGGCCATTAAATTCGCTGCCAGATTCAATGTAAGACTAAAATTCGTTCCGGGAGTATCTTTGCTCTGGAGTAAATTTTCCATGAAAAAATTCGACGCGGTTTGTCTTGGTAAGTTTTTCAGCATCGCCGTCGGCGAGGGAAACATATCGACGATCTTCCGCCGTTCACAAAACTAACACTCTCTAAACGTCGACACGTTGACGAAAGAATCCGATTTTCGGCGGGGAGCTGTCTACCGCGCGTGGTCTATTTAAATCATAGACAAGAGTCTAGATACAACTTGACTTATCGAAAAGCACAAACGTTTTGCTTAAAAAATTACACAATTACACGTTAAACACTAAATACGGATCCGTCTCTGCGGATGTCACAATCCCGAAGGTACTTATATGTTTCCAATTAAGGAAATGTACCCCCTTCGCTTTGGGATGAAATTTTAATAGCGACACGAATCTACTCGTTCATCCCTGTGAAAAGTGACCACTTCTCGGAATAACGTCGCAGGCTCGTCGTAAACATTTTGTTTTTCTTTTTAATTGATAACGCGCGAACGATATCGGCCAATGTATGATTACGATGCACCGTGCACAAATGGAGGCCACTGGCCCCTTTTGACGAGCCGTCTCCTCGTGGCACGGCCAGACTCAAAGGTTCACGGTCTACGGTCACTCGATTTACCGGTCGATGATACTTATCCGATGAAGGACGTAACGAGAACAAGATCGATTTACGGCCATGAGTTACGAACTAATTGTCCAAATGACAAAACGTCGGAATACACACGGGGGCTCCGAGAGCCACGCGGTCCTGAACGCAACGCAGGAGACGACGAGTCGTGCGAGCTACGCTCTGGTGAAAATCGAGCAGGGGAACGAAGAGAGGGACGGCAGAGCCGCGCGGAATGCTCGTGAGCATCGTGCACAACCCTCGAATGCCCCAGAGCCTACACCACAAAAGCATAACAGCAGTGGTGGTGGTGCACTATAGCGACTTGGATTTCATATCGTCATACGCGGATCTCTCGAGCCGCCCCGTCTATGAAAACCAACCCCCTCAAAGGGAAAGAGGGGGTTCCACACCCGAGCCCGGTCCTTATTTCCCTTTCCTCTGACATGACCGCGGCGTGCGTCCGACTCCCTCTCCACCCTTGCGACTCTCTATCTACCTACCTCCCACTCTTTGTCAACTTTCTAAGTGAGATAACGTAGACTATAATCCGAGCAATTCAGGATTTGGCTGGATTCTCTCCAACCAGCCGAGTATCGTCGTAATACCGTAATAAAATCATACTCCGGTGTAGCAAGCGGCTTCTCTCTCCCTCTCACGCGCGCGCGCACACGCACACACGAACAAACACTCCCTCTCTCCCTCTGCACGAAGACACGTACGTCCTTTGAGCGGAGAATAATAGACAGTGGCTGTGTGCGAGGGAAGAGAGAGTGAGAGACGAAATTGCCCGGAGTGAAAATTCGCAAAGGGGTTGAACAGAGAAACAGACAGAGAGAGAGAGAGAGAGAATGAGACGTTTGAATTAACGATAGGAAAGAAAAAGGAGGGATGGTGATAAATGCTGGGAGCCGGGACCTTTCGCGATGTAACCTGGCTCCTTCGTCGCTTCCTTGCTCTCGTACACAGAGGGGGGTGTATCCCGGGCTGTGGCGTTACCGAAGGGTCGTAGGGGGAGAAAAAAGCTGGAGAGATTCGGATTCCTTTGGTCCCGACGATTGGATTTTATTTGACGAAGCCAGCCCGTGCATCGGCCAATCGGCGCCAACTTCCACCCGGTGAAACGAGCCACGCCCACACCTCTGGCTCCTTCCGCAAGCCCCTCGAAACCTCGACCATGGGTAGGGGGTTTTATACGCTATATCCAAAGTTCTGCCACCGTATATACCTAGATAGTACAGGCGATACATCTAGACGCTTTTCTACACCCTTATCAACTTTATTATCTCCAACCTAAAGCGTATAGTCTATGTAATACGAGAGCAGCGTTCACCCGGCTATGGATCGCTATAACGCGATCGCATTTTCTTCCCCACCAATCTTCCCAGCGCGACCAATTTTACTGGACCATTCAAATAGTATATTACACAAGTACGTGCTCTTTTATGCCGGTGGCGGCGCTGATGGAACTACGATAGACAACGCAATTTCGAGCGATGGGTCAAGCATGCTCTTGAAACTTTCTTTCGACAAAATTAAACCAACATCATTTCCTATCGTGCGATTGCCTCGTTGCTCTTTCCTTTTCATCCTCACATTCGCTAAAATTCTTGTTTTTACCGATAATGTCGTGTCATATGTAACTCAACTTTCGCTACATCATTCGAGACAAATATATCGTAACATCGGTTCGTTAGCTGATTTATTCCTTACATTTCTGATTGTATCGTCTTCAGCACTTAACTATATGTACAAACAAAATCAGAGTCAAAACGATAAATATTAATTTCACCGTTTTAAAAATATAATACGAAAGAAGTCGAGAAATCTCATCTTACAGGAATTTTCCGTCATAGCAATGTTTCGCATCAAATAAACGCAAGTATACAATGAATTAAAATTTAATACTCCCTATGTAATAATTTGCCAGCCGGTACAGGTCTGCAACAGAGATGTATACATCGAGAAAAGCGAACAATTCGCGAATAATTGCAAAAAAAAGCTTTGACGAGATGGATGCGAAGCTTCCTCCGTCATTATATTTGGAATCAAACGACTCATTCATCGTAGAACGTTTCCGCAGGTCTATTAATTTCTCGTCGTCGTCGTCCTCGTCTTCGTCGGTATTTCCGATGTGCAAAACGGCGATGAACGTGGATTACGGCGGGGGAGGTAGAAGCTTCGGGACACGACGGAAGGTAACATACATACGCCCATTTCCCTCGGAAATGTTCCAAGAGATAATTAAATTAATAGCGTTCGGACGAGAGGACGACGGCCGCGTATATAATCGTAATATGCATATATAGACGTACATGTGTCTATGTAAATATAATACGGTATAGTTGAATTAGGTATGTATATAGAGATATAGCTAGTAGAGATAGATGTAAAATTGTGCGCGTCGGTGAGTCGAGACCGGGAGTAAATAACGGCGGCCGGGCGCGCGACGACTAACCGTAATAATCGTGCCCCCGTATAAACTTGTTCGTAGATACTTACATATTTAACGGTCACCGGTATTATATGTATATTATTTAGGGGAAGAGTGGCATGAAAGAGCCAGGTTTTGAAAGAGCCACTATCATTTACGCTGTCATTTTCAAACAAATGAGGCGCGAATTATTTTTGCCAACTGGCAATACTGCCCAGCTATCGCCCACAAACATTTGGCAGTTCACTGAAAATAATCGGCGTCGTTGCAACGTATTGAAAATTTAGTCCGTCCAATGTAAGTTTTTGAGTTCATTTTATTTGTTTTCTGACGTCTACACGTACACAACTGACGGCAATATGATTATACTATAATTTTATGGATATATTAGGCCTTCCAATAACATAAATATTTTGTAGCAAAGCTGTAATTTCCTATTCATTTTCAAAGTTATATTGTCTTAGGAGAATATGTCTTGAAAGAGCCGGGATATAGTGTAATGAAAGAGCCGGCTCTTTTATGATCGGCTCTTTCAAGGCTTATTTTTTATTAAGGCTCAATGCCGATATTTATAATTATATGAACAATTATATTATTTTATTTGGATATCTGATTAAAATAGACCGTTTTTAATCAGATATCCAAAAAAATCAGCTGTTTGGTCTCAAACGGCTGATTTTGCTAGTTTCTTCGATTTGTTAGTAAATTGTTTATTTGGAGTTTGCATTATTTAAAACATTATATGTAATAATAAATATTTTCAATAATATCTTTATTCATTTACCGCTTAAATCCCTGTAATAAAAACTTGGCTCTTTCAAAACTTTTGTCAGCTCTTTCAAAGCCTATGTGTTATGAAAGAGCCGAATCTCATTTTTTTTATAAATGCTTAGAACTCAAAGAATATTGTTTTTTTTTGGAAAGGGTTTTATGACATTACGTATGTAACGAATCAAACAACAAGTTATGATAAAAGTCATATTGATTATTTATTTCCTTTTGTATTGTTTGCATCTTATTTCAAAACTGGCTCTTTCATGCCACTCTTCCCCTACATTCGTTTAAGCAAAGGTGAACAAAAACTTCGCTACCATTATTTGTCGATTATGCTGGGTCGAATAAAAAGATCTCTTGCCATTTGCGAGACACTCGAATCTACGTTCGGCTACATTAGATAAAGTTAATCCGTGTAAGGAATGTAAAGATGCACCCGCGCTTGACATATCGATTGAATCGTATTGGATCGCGAACCAGCTGCCGAAATGTGACGCGCGGTTAAGTCACTCGACTAATAAGAGTAGGCACCTTGTAAGTAGGCACATATTCGGGCATCGATCGACCCCCATGCATTGGAATGGGAATTTAGAGGTTTAAACTCGGACCGACATTCTTCAATCAGAGTCCAAAGTTGTCGATCCGAATGCGAGAACAAATTAAAGTCCTCCCGCCCACTCCATGTGGGTATCTAATCGAGTTTGAACTTGAGTTACAATATCACGCTAAGCTTAAGTCTGAACTTTAGTAGGTAGAAATTTCTCGTCTTAACTTGACGTTTTGCAAGTTTAAGCACCAAAGTCATTTACAAATAAGAGTTTGTAGGTAGGTACTATACAGGGTGTTCCACACAACTGTAACGGGTCGTACTTCCTAAACGGTTGGACATAGAAGATTATGAGCAAATGTTGAATGGTTTCAAGTCGTGCATAATACGAGATTATGTGCATGCAGTTTTGTCCATAACGCAACCGCACTTTTAACTTTTAAATGGAAAACTATATTTTCGGGTGCAATTTTTACCGATCGACGCAATATTTTATATTCTACATAAAAGTACTCGCATAATTCTGCCTTAAACTCATTCGATAAGAAGTTATCGCAGTCAAAAGTTCACGAATGTTTAGATCTCTCGGCAAGTGCTCAGGCAGGAATATCTACGTTAACCATTCCAATGTATTACAATGTTTGTAAACATGAAGCGATTACCCATACACTACCCGAGTCGAAATTTTTGGCTGCTCTTTTCAATCTTCTAGACTCCATTTCGTTTGTAGCGTCGGCTCCCAGTCCTCAATACCGACGGACTGTCGAGCATGCATCTAGTGGAATCGGACCATCCGCATTAAATAACTGTCAGGCTCGCAGTACCGCCAGAGTCCGACAGATGGCTACCATTCTCGCGGGCGATGTCGCAACATATTTGTATATAACCGAGGGAATTAGTCGAAAAGGCTAATGGTACAAATGCTGACGACGATTTTATAATATTATCAAACGGTCTGTAGTTCTGTGAGAAATTTTTTATATCCAATTCCGTACCGCACATACAAATACGTAAGTACTTTTGAAGCTACATATTGGGACGTACTGAACAAAGTATATCTTTGTGTATTGTAGCTGTATGTATTTTGCAGTTAGTATATATAGGAACATACTATACAGCATTTAGCAGAAAAAATAACGATATAATCTGTGAATAGTTATTCGATGACATGTATGGAGCGCGTCCACAAGTCGATTGAATGGGGAGTTGAAAGGTTTGGATGAGCGCCCCGGAGGAGGGTCTCTGGTTGGTTGAAGAGGGTTTACGAGACCCTCCACAACCCTGCGTTGACTCGAAATGTAAACTTTCTCCCATTTTGGAGAGTCAGCGGAAGATGCTAGCACCTAATTGCAAGTTTCTTAATACCTTTATTACAGTATAAAAAACTGCATCGATTGGTAATAGAATAAAAAAATATAGATTTCCATTAAAAAAAAGTACTTCCAATTTGCAGATGAAATTGGAAGAAGATAACTTAGAAGCTAACCCTAAATTCTCGTTACGCTTCACAATTAACCCAAATCGGAAGTCGTTAGAGAAAGAACTTTATTCTTAATTCAGACTCGTAGTTAAATTTCAAGTTAACCCCGATGACCAGAATTAAACGTTTTTGTTCGGTTCGTCGTAAAATTTGAACAAAAGCCTAAATATTAATCGATGGAATTCAACCTCGAATAATCCAGTCAAATATTAACCTAAATTTAAACCTCCGTGAAATAACGCGTTGGTGTGGGCTTTTATATTCATACGTCGTTTGAAATTTGGCCAGCGCGCCAGCCAAGTTCGGGTGCGTGCTCAATAGTTCCAAGTAGTACCTACTACAGTTTAAAGATTCTTTCATGTTCGAGCTCAAACTTGAGTTTCGACGAAATTTGAAATCTAAGTCTGAATTTGATCTCAAAGTGGTTATATTCAATCTCCCGTTTGAAATTGACTCTATGCAGGAATTCACTCGTCAACGACGAGTTTTCGTGCTAAGCTGAGCGCTTAATTTCGAAAGCTCGAGTTATAGGCAGCAACTCGTGTCGAAAATTCGATCTTGAGTCTGGACACAAATTTGAAATTAAAGTTGTACTAAATATGTGAAAACACGAGGAATAAAGTGCTCTTTAACGTTACCGTCGTAACGATCGACACTCGAGGCGAGCGTCGCAAGGGTGGGAGCCCGAGAGAGAGCGAAAGGTTGGATGGGCGTTAAAGTGGTAAAGGGGAAATACGGGAGGAGAGGTAGGAGATTCCAGACGGTTCGGTCTCAGCTTCAGCGCAGAAGTGCTTTTACGCTATTATATCGGTCTCGTTCGAGCCAACTCCGCGCGTCTATTAAGGGGGTAGTTCCACCACTTTTTTGTTTACCACTTCTCCTTTCTCTCTATCCACTTCGCTCCACTATCATGTATATGCATCCTACATACCATACACCTACCTTCTACAATACTTTGCTCTCTTGTATTTATACGAAAGATAAAATTATAACAGATTTGTTCTATCCTCCCATACAATTTTCAGATGAAATTAGAAGATAACATACGAGTTACCTCTAAATTCTCGTCTCGCTTCGAAATTCAAATCAATTTCACCCCGATGACCATAACCAAACGTTCTTGTTCGGTTCGTCGTAAAATTTAAAGGAAAGCCTAAATTCAATCCTTGGCGAAATAAACGCGTTGGCATAGTTTTATATTCATACGTCACTTGAAACCCACGAACTTGAGTATGGATTTCAGTACGATTCAATGATTTATAAACGATCAAATGTGCAGGAATGTAGGTTCGAGCTGCGGTATGAACTTTTGGAGAAAAATAAAAATCGCCTCCGAGTGTGAATTTAAGCGCTATCCTATATTGGATCTTTCAAATCGGGATTAGCGAGACGAAAGAAGCCTCTTTCTTCTTTATCGGAAAAAATAAAGGCGTAGGTAGCTTTCGGACTGCAACGAAAAAACTATTATTCGAATATGAAGATATCCACGGTTGTAGAGAAAAGTACGTACGTACATGTCTATAAAAAGGTTATATAGGGGGAGAGATATCGATACGAAGACGGGAAGATAGGTTATCGTAGAAAGGCTAGGTAGGTATAGGTATAGAGAGTCGGAGGCGCGCTCGTACATAGAGAGTAGTCGTATGGCGAGCGCGCGCGGTAGAGGCACGGAAGTGCCGCGGATGAGAGCATCGAAGGGTAACCAGCCAACGGTGAAGCGTTTCGCGAGCCACCCCCCGACGCCGTCGCGGGAGGTTGGGGCTATAACGCCGGCGAGAGGGTAGGAAACTCCCGACCACGCCCACCTTTACAATCACCGACCTGGTCGACGTCACACGACTTATCACCCTCTCGCTGCTGTTGGCAAGGCTTGAACGCGGCGTACGAATTATCCTAGCGAGTGAGAGAAAGAGAGACTCTGGGAGAAAAGAGAGACGCGACGTGTTTGCCCGTGTGCCTGTGTTTGTCTGTGTGTGATCCGATCTCAGCCTTTTAGGAATGGGGAAAAAGGACTGGATAAAACGTCGATGGAAGGGTGAGACGCGAGAAGAGGGAGAAGAAAAATAATGAAATGAACATCGGTGCGCGCGAGCTGCTGCTGCTGCCGCCGCTGCTCGTGCTGTTCGTGCTATGCTGGGGTAAATTGGGAATTATTATAAGAGCCGCCAGAGCTCGTGGAGTGGGACAGGGGAGGAGGAGAGAGATTGAGAGAGAAAGAGAGAGCTTCAATTCTCCGCTGTTATACGGCTCTCGTGCCTTTCCGTCTCTCCCTCTTCTTTCCCTCTTTTTCTCTACTTGGATTGTACAAAATTTACGGAAAGCCCGGCCGGAAATGAGCGAGGAATGGGAGGGGATGAACGCTCTATCCACGATGGCGAGCTATTCGCGAAAACGATTCGTTTTATCCGACCACTCGGTGCGAATATAATTATTCATTCCTCATTTGGGGAACTGATATGAAATGATAACGACGACACGATCTATATGTAGGTAAGCGTGCGTAAATTTCACCCTGCACGAGCGCATACGTATTCGAGTCTGCGAGCTAGGCGGATGCGCGACACACTTACACAAATATTCGATCTATTAACAAATTATGTATAACTGCTCCAATAGTAACTTAGTGCTGTCAATCACCAAGTAATCATCAATGTATCGCTATATAAGAATTAAAATGCTGGCGACTGAAACTTTCACCCTTTGCACTCGAGAGGTGACTCTCGCTCGCCACTTTTAAGTGACTTGCAAAGTCCCTTGAGTGCAAAGGATTGACACGAGCAAAGCTATTATTGTGCAATCCAGTTATTCGCTCGATTATATTAAATGTCTTTAGAGCAAGATTTTCCGATAATCAAATATATTATTTATGTAAGATTGATATTTGATTTGATGGGAGGGGAGTGGGGGAGGGGGAATACATTTACTACAATCAAAATTTGCATCTAATGTAGCACCATCCAAATTTGCAACCCACAAATATAAATAAAAACTCACGTATACTTACGTCTATTTAACGATCGGCGATTGTTTAATTATTCAAATACTCATGGTTCATCATTATTGTTACCGCTCATTCGCAAAAGTTCGATAAAATGAATTGCATCTCTGGGTTGAAAAATATGTGAAAGAGAGAAAAGGTCTCGAAAGTGGGGAGTTTTTTGAGGCCTGTGGGACAATATAATGATATTATACCGATAGGGAGGCAGTTATAAGCACATGACGCTCCATCGTATTATATAGAGCATATTCCAGGCAGGCTCCGACACCCGAAAGCACGCGCACTAACCAAACGTAATATATACCTATATACATGGATTAATGCGGCTATATTATGTGTGTTTGCATGACTATACAGCACCTTGATTCACCCTAAACTTGGAGTAGGATTCGCGCGAGCGTCACTTAACTGCCATATTTCTCGCCTATCACATTTGGCGTAATGCACGCGCTTTGAAACGGATCGAATCAACCGTGAAATAGATTTTATTAGCCATTTCTATCCTAACTTTACGACATATATCGAATACGAGGATAAATAAAAACTGTGGCATTGCAATTATTGTAACGATTCGCAACTCCTACCTCGATTCGTGGTATTATATATACGCTAAGTTCGGGACTTGATGGCCAATATGGGCCACTGCTATTTCTCCAAAACTAACCAACATTAGCGTAAAGACTACCCCTCACTTCCTCGCTGAAATTGTGCGGTGCGACGAAATCGCGCGTGGCGTTTACAGGCAGCAATCGAAAATTGGATATTTCGTTTTCACTTTTTGAAAAGTTTCAACTATTGCAGTTACTTAGAATTGTAAATTGTTCTAATATTGTTCCTGCACAATTTTGTAAGAGAAACGTTAATCGATATTATGGTGAATATTCCATTTATATAAAAATTCATCATTGATTTTTTAGTTTAGATTTTATTTTCCAAAAACCTTGCCACGACCTATATGGCCCACCACGTGGAGGGTCATATTCAATGCCTATGTTATAAGCTATGGCCTCACGAACAATGCTCAGGAGTGCAAAATAACGTGCGATTTATTGTTTGTATTGTTTGCTCTGGTGGGCAATATGGCTCGCGACTTTTATAGCCATAATACACAATCTTGTTGAAATTTCAACGATTGTTCAGTTTTAAAAGTAAAACTTCTGTTTTTCTAATTATTGATCGTTGAACTTATCATCGATCAATAATTTACTTTTAATTTACTTTTAATAATTTACTTTTAAAACTGAACAATCGTTGAGAGCTTACGACGCGGCATTTACGGCCGCGTCGTAAGCTCTCTCTGGGCCGTAATGCCCGCCCGTGTTCAGAATTCAACGTTTATTCATTTTTTTTCGAAAACTTCTTTTTTCAGCTATTATTTCGAGTTGTATGCCTTCAACTTTTAATTATTGGTTAGCAACAAGTTCAACGAGTGACATGGCCAAAAACACTGCTGGATCTCATATAGTTCGAGTTTTATTATTGCAGAAAACGCTTATGGGATGTCGAATAAATCTTCCAGAGTATACAATATTATTTTCGAATAAACGCCTATCGGATATGAACAAAATATACGAGTGAAAAATTGTAAAACTTTATTCGTTCAAGTACCCATTATCATTGAACAGGATTATTAAGTCCGCCAAGTCGAAAATTTTTGACACTCTAGTACAGTCAGATTTTTTCGTTTTTTCTACGTTATTGTCTAATTTTTTATAATAATTGTCTTTATTTCTTTTTTGTCTTATCTGTTTTTGATATACCTAATTGTTTTGGTTCGATTACTATAGTAGGGTTCACTTTAAAACCGGTGATAAGAATGATAATAATGATGGTTTGAGTTCGCAGATTGAGAATGTCGACTTTCGAGTTTCGTTGACTTCGAGTAAGAACAGTCTGTCCATTTATAGTCCAGCGGAGTCTAAGCTGGTTACAATCAACAATCTCTGATATATCTCGATGATGGAATATTGCACGAGTCTTTGGGTTTCGCAAAAAAAAAAAACAACGAATAAGTAAACATTCCGGGCAATTCATAAAAACCAAAAAACCTATTGTACAAATCCTTCCGAATTCTTCGACAAATTGTTCACGTCGATTAAACGAGCGAGAAAAACTATAAATTAAAATAAATAAAGCTTAAAATAAATTGCAAAAATTTTACTCTTGAAGAACGTTGAACGAAATAGAGCTTTACGTATCGGTGCATGACACTGGGGCGAAAAAGACTTATCGGGATCGAGGGCGAGATGAGGGAAAGAGTGAGAGCGAGAAATATATTTACGAGTTCTATACGAGAGATTGTTTTGTTTCAGGCTAAAGAACCCGAAAAAAGCGAGAGAAAGTCCACACGAGCGTCGATGAGGCAACCAAGAGGGTTGTGACGGGTGGCTGATAATAACAGCAGATATATATATTGTAGAAATTGAAGCCAGGAAAAGCATTTAGCCAGTTCAACAACGTGCACCAGGAGCGAAATTCAATATTTCTTATGAAGCAAGGAATTCTGCTCAATGTCCATCGTGCAACTAATTTTTCGTTATTGGATGTAATTTAAATTAGAGTTGACTATCAATTGGTACATTTTCAATCAATCGTAGAATGTTTACGAAGTAATATAATATAATTTGTGTGAACTCCTTCTATATCGATTGGTTTTCGATATTTTTTAAAACAAATCGTATTGCGTCCCTCGAAGGATAAACAATCCTCTTTAGTACTTGAAGATTTATGTCGAGTTATTGCCACACAGTTAGGCGGTTTTAATTTTTCCATACCGATCTTTTCATTAATTATCACATCGCATTATTTAATATTGTTCATTAATGTTAAATCTCTAGGAATTTTCGTTGTTCCATTTTAAACGTAGCCAAAATGTCAATTTTTACTCATCCGACAATTTTTATAAAGCAAATTTTTTTGACAGGTTTTATCATTAAGAACGGCTATAGGAAATTTTCATTAAATTATTAGGTCATTGTATCTTTAATTAATTAATTAATTCGATAATTCGATTTAGCAATTACTGACAATGAATCCATTATTGTTAATATAAAATTATTAAAATATGCGTGAAACACGAAACAAAAATGTACAAACATTAAGGTAGTCCCATCGTTATAACGTTTTCGTTAGATTTCACTGAAAATTTGCAAAAATATGTGCAATTTCAGGGACCTTTTTCGAATAAAAAATTACGATTATTTGCTGGATGAAGCCTGTTGAAACTTTGCACATATTTTTATATGACATCAAAGAAGCTTCAATTACTTTTTATAATAAATCTTATGGAAAAGAAACTCATGAATTTGTTTATTATATAACAAATAAACTTTACGTAGGATCAGTTTGAATTTTGATTATGTTGTTCTTTAGTCGATTTATAACAATTTTTCTTAATCAGCTTAAACGATCAGTCCACTTGGAATGTGAGAAAAATACCATACAGTCAGGAACGTTCAGGTAATTCCAATTACATACACATATATTTATAAATTTATGAATAATTGTTTGTTCTTGCGATAAAACTAGTTCCATAGCTCACAATCAGTGTACGTCTTAAAAACTAGGATTAAATGCACAATACTATGTAAAAAATGTAACGGGGTGAATTGTACAAATGTGCTCGAACCCGAAATAGTTTTTTAAGCGATGATGACATCGATGAAGAATTTTTAAGATTTTACAACAAAGCTGATAATGCGACTGATATTACGTTTTCGATAACCGGAGATTCGGATGATGCAAATAGGGATAATCGGCCCGTTGAGAAAAACAATTAGAGAACAGTAATTATTACGCGAATTTTAGGAGAAATAAATATAATATCATCATTGCAATAAATAAAATTCCTGACAAAATACAATTTATTTATCGTACCTTTACTTACTACAGAAAAATTATTTACATGTAATAATCAGTTGTTTTTAATAGTTGCCCCAATAACTATTAAAAAAACTGATTTTTGAGGGCATTTTGAGTTCGTGGAAAAAAAAATACGCAGAATGAAAAAACAACGGTCTATGATAATTTATAAGGACGTTATTCAAATTGTTAACTACAACTGCGCGGCCGACACTGCTCGCTGAACCATCCGCGGGCAATTGAATTAGATCATTACTCGCAATGAGATGAAAGCTCTTAAAAGTTTCGTATCGTATTGAATCTTATGTCCAAAAATGTTGTAAAGGCACGAATTTTGCAAAAATCTTAATTACAACAATAATAAATCCGTGAAACGTATAAATATCGATATCTCAGCTTGTAATAAAGATATTGAAACTTTTATACTTTGTAATTACGCATCTTGCACAATTGCATCAGAATGTGAAAGAATATTATAATTAGCTTGATAATTTAAGACGTTATTTCTATTTGTTTATAAGCTAAAATTGTATATTCTCGAAAATTCTCTTTGTTTTTTACGAAATTGTTTTTTTTGTTGTTAAATCCGGAATGTCCGTGTTAAAAGGAATCATCTAAATTTTTATTCTATTCTGTTGTGAGTCTTCTGTGGAGGCTGGAATTTCAAAACGTTGTTGCTAAACTATATAAGTAACATAGATCGATAAATCTTACGTATATCTTTTGGGGATAGTTTTTTCTAGGTGGTGTAAAAGTTTTTGAACGGTATATAGATAAATGACCTATAGTAGATGCAAAAAAGCAAAATAAAAAATCATCATTTGATAGCAATTTACCTCGCGATTTACCTCTAAACTATGTCACGTGATTTTTGCACAGAACTTATTTTATAGAACACATTATGGCACGATAAAACCCATAAAAAACATTTTTTTACAATCTTTGGTGGCTAATAACATCTAGGGTTTTTTTACGAAAACTTCGAGACACTTTCCTCTAGGTCCTCGAGATCCCTAGGTTCGAATAACCTACAAAAAAATGGCGCCGCTTTTGAATCTTTGAATAAAACTCGTGTCTTTTCTGACTGGATTAGAGCGCCTATGCACGAAAAGACACGTTTTCCACAGGAGTATGCAATATATAGCGAGGAAGTGAGGAATAAGGAGGTTGGAGAGACGTTACAAAGTCTTCAAAGAACTACTAGGCATTTAGGTATATGATCTTATAAAAAAAGTTTCTCGCTTCGTACACGTCACATCCGACGCGATTGTACAGAGAGGGCTGATTCCCAAGTTTGTTTTTAATTCCGCATAGATGGGGAATATTTGTTTCCTTAAAATTTGCGTCCTCACCTGTAAAGAGATTTAGAAAAAAGGACCGAGTCAGCGACACGAGCGATTTGATACCTTAGAACATATTTCTTTCCTCAAGCCTCGAATTTTTACGTGGCATTAATTACACCTGCATTTCGTTTTATCAATACATCTCTTGGAGTCTATTCGAAAATAAATACCTACTCGTTATTCTCGCATGTGCGTGTTTATGTGACAAGCTTTGTTTGACACATATCAGGCGTTATGGAACATATAACTTAAGATATATTTATTTTAGTCTAAATAAATCTTAGGGTGACGGTACTGGAGGATTCTCCCCTACTCGGAGAAAGCCTTGAAGATGCCACAATCTCAAAGATACCTCAAGTATATCTGACACGGACGTCTTCGATGGGCCGTTTTGTATATCGGAGAAATGCCTCGAGCCTCGACTGACGTATCCTCTTCTGTGTACTCCGTATCGCGCCAATTTGGAGCATAGTAACCAACGCCTCGATCTACAACAAGAGATGAGCTGGTGTGGAACACGACATAGTAAATCAAATTTTGTATGTTATTACATAAGCGATACTCCGAAAAGCTGTCAAATTTTTAATTGCCAATATAAACTTATGTATAATACATTATTGACATTATGAGTATACCAATGTGTTGAAAGTATCGACCGTGATAAAGAAATTAATTAAATAAGAGAAGAAATTATGAGCAGAATGTTAAAGGGTTTGTTCAATTTCTAAATGCCGTTAGTTAGTAGACTTATCGTGTGAAATTCGAATTTCGTTACAGAAAAAATTATTCTTGATTGGTTTGAAAAAGATCATCACGGCTGTCACTAAAATTATTCTGCATATGTATCTAGTATAAAGGAATTCCTCGATATGTGAGCACATCGGATGTGCTTGATCCAACACTTTACCAAATAAAATGCATTATCTCGAATTCGCATTATAAGTCGTTTCAATAATCCATGAATACTAAAAAAATCGAGGTGACCTTCAAATATCCGATGTAACTCCACTTTTAATAAAAAATATTGTTCTTATCGGATGGCCACCTTCGTACTGTGCAATTTTAATTCAGTAAATATTTCTGTCAACCATATATGTAGTTTCAAAGATTTCGAAGGTGCCAATAATTATTGCCTCGTTCTGTATAAATGCTTGAGCGACGATAGCTGTCATATTAACGAATACTATTTAAAACGGTCTTCTAGTCTAGATTTAGGAAAAAAATTTTTTTTTGCATATTTTCAATGTTTAATATTTCAAGAATAAATCCTCCAAAGGAAATTTGGAAATTGCGAATATTAACGGAGTTACAGCTGTAATTCCAGGGGATTACGATCGGTCCTGAAGGTCACGCGTTCGCTCTCAGACGTGATGAACAAAGGATTCACCGCTCTGAACTCCCCGAACTTCTCATCATCAAAAAACATCAAAAGACTCAGATTTTGAAGAAGAAGGAGTGTTTTATGGACCAGGAATCGGCGATTAACGAAATGTAAGTATATGTACCATTATATGACTTAGACTATTTGAAATTGTACTCGAATCTTTAAACGTGTTTTTTTCGAAATTACTTTTTTCGAGACACCTGTGGCGCGATTGTGTAACTCGTTATGAAAATGACGATTCGGAACGCTATCGGTACGATAACGAATTTCGCTACGTGTACCGACACTCCCATAACGACGGTACGATTCTGTAACTACGAATCGCGATGCTTCGACGTTACCGCGGTACGATTCTTCAACTACAAATAGCAAGCGACGTGATATTGTATAACTCGTTATGCTGCCGTTATGAGCTCATAACGACAAGTTTCGTTTCGTTATTTACCGAGACACTATTATGACAACTGTCATTTTGTATACAACGTTTAGCGAGGTTTGTGGTTATCCATATCAAAATTCGTCGGTAAGGTATCGCTAATGCTCGATCGGATAGCGAGGCTTGGCAACCCCTTCGATATGCCATAACGACCATTGTGACAGTAGCTCGTAAATTATTAACCTTTAATATGTGCTAGAAAAGTGACAAATAATTAGAACGGTTGAAATAACAAATAAGTAAGTAAGTTCCATTTCGTAGTAATTAACAATTATCCTATAAAAATTAATTTTAGAAAAAATTGTTAAAAACTTTTTTTCCCACGCAGTGACATTCGTTATCGTCAAGATAGCGTTCCGAATCGTTATTTTCATAACGAGTTAGAGAATCGCGCCACTGACATGATATCTCATCTTGTAAAGAACCGATTCGTTTCAAATTTTGTGTGGACCTTCTCTATACACCTCTCCATCGCCCCTACCAGATTTATCGTGAAATTTTGTTACTAATTATTAAAAAAAAAATCAACAATCGTGAAGCAAAACGGAAAAAAGACCTTTTTTTTAACAGCCGCCATTTTGCGAATATTTTTCTTGCCCGGTATAGGGACTGTAATGACATCCTTACTAATTAAGAATCTATTTTTTTCAGATGACAAGGAGGGTTGGAATCGTGTCAATCAGGAGAGGCCCTTTTTTCCACCCCCACTTTACCAGCCTGCATCTACCAGAATTATGCATTTTTTTCGCCAATTTTAGTATACAATGTCAAAGGACGAATAAATATATGGTAACAAGATAGATACGAAAATATTTTTTGTTTTTTTTTTTCAATCGCATGTTGAAAAATTCCCAAATGTTGGTTCTCTAGACTAGAGGACGGCCTCATTCTTCTTTACAATAATAAAGTAACGTGTCTCTCCAAAACTGCTAAAAATCGGATCATTCCACTTAAAACTCATTGGTTTTTTACACTCGTACGTGTCTACAAGTTTCAGGAGTTTCCGAGTGAACTTGTGATCCAGCCTTTAATCTACAAAGGGCACTTACAATTAAACTAAAAATCAATGTCTAGTATTATTTTGTTCTGAATTTTTAAAAAATGTGAACTAATATTAATGGCGTATGGTTGTTTATTTCATCGGGAGGTTAGTTTATCCAAGCCTGCCCTAATTCGTACATCATACACCGTACATGCGTATCCGTTTCAGCGCTTCGCGCGCGACGGCGGATGTAATCTCCCGAGCGCGACACAATTAACTCTCGCAGTCTCTGCGGCAAGGAAATACACACGCGAAGCTTTCCATCGTATATAACATTTCAGATCCCCCCCTCTCTCTCTGTCGCTGGGTGTTACTACTGCTTGCTAGTAAATTACGGGATTCGTACCCGCGCGCGAAAACTACCCAATACACACGGGTCCTTTCCAGCTTCCGCACTCTTACCGCTGCATGCGTACGTATGGGTTTACGTCCGTGTACGCCCGAGGGTGTATGTACTATATACACGTCCTCTACGCTCGGATCTCTCTATCTCTTTCAGAAACATGTCGAGAGGATGCGCAAAGGGGACAAACTCGTGGTGAATGCGGAGACAGAGAGAAAGAGAGAGAAAGAGAGAGAGAGAGAGAGGGAGAGAAAGAGAGAGAAGGGGTGAGAATTGTAAGCTAATGGGATATTTGGGGTCAGGTGTGCGAGTGAGAAAACCCGAGAGAGTCGAAGGGTTCGTGTTAATTAATATCACGTCACACGCGTCACCTCGCTAAAATCTGTTTCCGCAAACTATATATACATATACTTGTAACAAAATATTACTGCTCTTTTCTATGCGTCATATTATATTACAGGAGCTCGTAATAATATATATGGAATTGTTGGTCGTTCTCTGTTTCAAGCCTTCTTTCATTTTATTTGACAAAAAACCATTCTTTAAATAACAGTTTGCCAAAAAATGATTAACGGTGCGCCAAGTTCATTGAGAGTTCATTCCACTGTAGAACGTGAAAAAAAGAATATTTTTAACCAACTTTCTGACATAAGACAAATTCGTTGGATTTCAATCGCTGTTCACTTCTAGACTGATAATGCGGAAAGAGACAGCTCATGCTTGTACGTGTTTGTCGAGGCGGATGCGATGTCGCGATATGTAGAACGCGGTGAGGTAAGACCAAGTTAAGAATTGCGGTGTCTTCGTAGAAGATTCGTGGTGCATTGATAATAAAAGTGAAAATTTATTTTCAGTTGGAAATCTCCATACAATTGGCAAATTTGTCTCGTATGACTAGATAATCTGCTCTAAATTATAAACAAATATGGCACGAAAAGGATCGAAATAAAATAAATCCAATGCGCTAAAAAAGTCCGGTCCCGAGTCAGGGCGAGAGCGTTGGAAAGATGAAAACGGAGGAAGACGGGTGCACGGTGGGTCAATCGGGTGTAGGTACAATGGCCGACGACTTGCCAATCGTCCATGAGCCATGCATAGGTGTCGTTTATAACCATTGCACTGTTCCGTTTAACCATTGTGTTAAAAGGAATGATGATTAATCCATATATTGTGAGGAACATTCTAGAATTAACGAGTTGAGAAATGATATTTTGTGTGAACGTGACTTTATTTTCATTTGCGAATAATATACACACATGTTGATCCAATGAGCATTGCCGACTTAGTGCCCGTATCGCGTATCTATATCTTCCTCTTCCCTTCCACTATCTAGTCGTTGGTGTGTCATATTTTGAAATTCCCCTAGAATATTAATAACAAACTTTTGCCATGGTTTCATCGCGAACGTTTTAATGAAAAATCTACGAGGCGTATCGAAACTACGCTCATTGCTTTTTTATTTTCTTAAAGTAGATTGGCGGGGGGGGATACAAAATTATCCCTCGGGGTAAAACGATTCCAGGCTGTAATACCGACTTAATATCGACATATAGGATATTTTAAGTGAATTTCGTGCTCCTAAGGTAAGCCATTATTTGATATTACATATAGCTTTAGTCTACGTACGTATTATGTGATAGGTCTGTTTATCTCATTGTCAGTTTATATTACCAATTAGCAATGGAATCGACAGTTCTTCATTACAATATTCGAAAAACGATTACGTTTTGATGTTTTTCGTTAATAAGGCATTTGGGCCAGACGATCCCTTCATAGGGTGCGCAAAATGAACCCAGGGTCATTTTACCCCGCGCTTACCTACTTCCCATAGTGTCCAAAGTTGACTTTTAATAATTTTTATTTTTTTTTAATATGAAGTATTAATGTGAAGTATGAAGTTAAGTCACAAATATAGTTAAAAAAAGGGTGTTGTTGTTAAGCTTCTGTTCAGAAACCTCAATTAAAACTATAAAACTCCTATTAATCTTATAGAGATTTACGAGAATTAAGAATTTGCTGTATGTTTAGTAAAACAGAGTCGTCTAAAGTTGTTGCCTAGACCGAATCTACAATAAAGCTACCAACAAATATTATTGAATGTTTTATTTCTTGGATGAATTTTGAATAGTGGGGTAACCCACACCCGGGGCATCATTTTGGAAACGGGAGTGTGAAAAATGATCCTTTAGTAGACCTTCGCGAAAACATTAATAACAATTATTTCTAATGACTTATGCGATTTAACGCTTAAATATTTTAAGTTTAAGAAAAAGCTGCATACACTCGTTTTACAGCTTTTTTTTCCTTAGAGGGATCATTTTGTACCGCCTTCCCTTACTTTTGAAAGTGTATTAAAAATATACCCCAAAAAGGAAGTGTAGTAACGGGGACACCAATTAAAACCCGGGAGTTAGGGGAGCGGAGGGCAAGATGGATGGAGCGGGCAAGATGGAAAATAGTTATTATATAACTTCGAATCACATGATACGACGCTGGAGTCGCTGTGTACATAAAGATATGGGGTCACCTTGAATGTATAACCGGAGTTTAGTTGTTTGTTCTGTGTCAACTTCATACGAAAACTTTGATTTTTTTTTAAGTGATATTTATAGAAAGTTATATCGCTATTTCTTTTCTTAGCTTAGGTAGAAGCATTGATATCATCATTGGCAACGGGGGTGGGGAAGATGGAAAATTGAATTTGAGAGCAAGATAGAAACTGTTCCATGTTACCTGTGTGTAATTATTTTCACTCTTTTTTCAATTTCTCGTATCGATTAGGTCCTTTTTCTTAGATACTGTTCAAATATAAGAGAAAGAGTGGCAGAGGATCTTGAAGTGAAGAAGCAATGCAGAAAGCGATGGATGAAGCTAAATCAACAAAGAAAAGGGAAAAGGGAGAACAGAAAATAACGATACAATGTTGCAATATCCTGAGCAGCCCTCCCGAAATGATGTGTTCTATTCATTCTGTAACGAAGAATACGTCGTTGTTGGGCACATGAGTTATGCACCGATACAGAAAATGGTTGTTTTTTTGCGTTACAATTGCAAAATGTAAAAACATAAGCTACATTCGATATTGCAATAATCCTACTTATAATTAATTCTAAAAATTTACATTATAAGACAACTTTATAATTACTTTTCAAATAGTAATGGTAATAAAAAATTTATATTTTGTTGTTTTAGTTTATTTTTACGTCATAAAATTAGCTGTTCCATCTTGCCCTGCCTACTCCTATGCTTGCCCAAAATTTTACGCACGGTTTTCTCGAAACTATGTTTTCCAGACGGTGGCGAGGAATACAATATCCCGGAATACTATCTACTTAAGGGAGCTTTCGAGTGTGACAGCCCGAAAAATCGCTGTTTTTCGCGATTTTTTTTTTTAAAGAAAAAATAATCTAATCGGTCTGGTTTTTTTTTGTATATTAATTGGGCATTGAAGAATACAAAACAATTTTTTAAAGACCGATTTATTTATTAATTAATATCTATAAAAATGATGAAACAATTGTTGCAGAAAATGCACTTGGATGTGGTGTCCACGTTGGGGGTCACAATTTTGATCTGAAACAAAAAACACAAAAAGATTATTGATCGGTATATAATTGACTTTCGTGCTATGGAGGCTTTTTTTTGTTTTTTTTTTTTTGCAAAAATGGCGCCGGTTTGAACAAAAAGTATCGATTTTAGCATTTTTTTTTGGCAGTTTTTTTTTACAAAAAAATAGGAAGATGTCAAAAAAAAAAGCTTCCATAGCACGATAAACAATGACGTTAAAAATATTGTGTAAAAAATTCAACTCGATAGCTTTAAAACTCTGCCCTCCAAGTTGGACACCGTTTTGAAAAATGCTGTTTCGAGAAAAACGCGTTCAAAGTTTCAAGTGAGGAAATTTTAGGTAAATCGTTTACTTACGGTCATCAGCGATGCCAGGTCCATACAATATCCCTTCTGCTTCTTCGAAAAGAGTGTATACTATTCGATAAAGCAAAAAAAAAACAATTTTTTTGAAAATTTCACACTGGAAAGCTCCCTTAACCGATTAACTTTGAACTTTTAAAATTAAATTTATAATCTTTTTTAAATTCTCCAGGACAAATAGATATACATTTTTTACGAGTGAAAGAATCCGTTTCTTAGGCCAGCAGCAGCAGCCTTGAAACATTTTTCATCCACAGCTGACCTTTATTTCGTCATCGAACATTTGGTTTATAACTCCAAAATTGTCTCTCCATTTTCATGCTATAGTTTTTTATTTCCTTAATATAATACAAAAATATGATAAAAATGGATGTCAAAATATTGATAGTTTTTTAAAAATATTTTACCCCAAGTCTGTCTTCCTAAGAACTGTCTTTATTTTATTTTCCTAGAATTAAATCCTGCCTTAAAAATACACCGCAAAATTATACTGAAAAAGTTTACAAATTTGTAATCGATCCAAACGGTATAAATACATAGTCCTAGGCGTAGTATGATATACCATTTTGTAGATGTTATTAAATATTTTGTATTCCAAACTTTTTTTCACAGTGCACCGAAAATTATAAACTTCAAGCCCTTAACCGAAATATTTGACCTTTAAAATTGTCGAGCGCATTTTCGACTTGAATTTCTACAGTAATAATCTTCGATTTACGGCAGGAAGTCAATACCAACTTGTTCGTTAGGACTAGACCAGCCCAAATTGAATGAGATCGAAGTATGTAAATTTTGTTGTATACCGTAGAAAAATACGTTCAAAGCTTTAAATGGTTATAATGATCTTTATTCTCACCTCAAGAGCTACAGATTCCGAGTTTATTTATTCTAAATGCTAAATTGGTATTGGTACAATTAATAAAGAATAAGTTAGATTGCGTCGATGTATGCGAGACCTTTTCCAGACGCGATTCCCATTCAACGCGCGCTACACCATGATTTTGTAAATTATATTCCATCATCTTTTCACTATGAATAATCAATTATTCTGGTATCTTCGATGCGCGCCATTTTGTTGTTATTTGGTCCGCTACATGAAAATGGTATCGTTCATAAACGGGAAGTGATTTTTCCGCTGGCGAAAAGTTTCCGCTTACCGAATACTTTCCGGAAAATCTCTCGACGGATTTTGATTAACGAGATTTAAGAGACCGGAGTAAGAGCGAGGTTAATGTAAAAGTGAAACGATGTACGCGTATGGTTTTAGAGTATCGTGCGATTCGCATACATACAGAGTTTAATTTTCAAGTGATGAGAAGAGCCGTGAAAAAGGACGTGATCTCGATCCCGGGATGGATCATCACCGTAAAAAGGCGTGGGTCTGGCTTTTTCGAGGGTTGACGACTATTCCCCTCTCTATCTCTTACTCACGCTCTCGGTCTTGTTCGCTCTTTGAGGTCCATCCGGCGGTCTCCCGGCGAGCTGTGACGCTTTGATCATGTGTTTCGTGTCGGGCCGTAACCGGGCTTCGCGCGACTCCAGATAGAAATATGCGACAGCCGCCAGCAAATGCTTTTGCACGCTCTCGACACCTCTTGATTTGACCTTTAACCCTCTCCATGATTTCAATCCTGTCGATCAGATTTCTTCAAATAAATACAATTTTCCTTTTCCGAGATACTCGTTTCGGATTAATAACTTTCAAGTCTTAATATGAGAAGAAACACTTGGACATATTTCCGTTGGCGAAAAACAAAAATTGATTATGATTGCCATTCCATGCAGTCGTATTTCGCATGGATTCTCGATTCGTTCTTTGTACACTCTGGACCGAAGCTGAGTATCTTTTAGATTTACGACTCGGATCAATCGGGTGATCGCGTGAAACATATATCATAGGGACCGAGTAATTACAACACAAACGTCCGAATCCCCGAAGATTTTGTCTTATCACCAGTCGCGATAGTATGGGGGATTTTATTTATTTCTCTTGGCTCGCTTGCTATATTTATTCGGACGAGTTTGGTCGTTCGATTTGAACTTTTATTATTAAAAATAATGAGTAGGCTTGCCTCGTATATATTACGACCATTGTGGCCGTTATTAACCCTTTGAGCGCTGAGTTGCCAGAAGTTAAGCGTGCGCTGTGGACGTCCCACTCCGCACGAGGCATCTCACCGTGGACTGCCTACTCCTTACGAGACAGTTCACTTTGGACTGCGTACTTTTTACGAAAGAAAAAGTACGCCTTCCCCCACTCCCGGGAGTTGACAGACCTGTATGTAAGACCGTGGTAAGGGTGGTAAGAACGCACATGTAGGTTCATAAGCTAACCTGAATGGTTACCGTGAGAACGCATATGTGGGTTCATAGCAAAAAACGAATGGTTATGCGAAAACGCATATGTGGGTTCATAGCCAAAAACGAATGGTTGTGTGAGAACCCATATATGGGTTCATAGCGCTCAAAGGGTTAATGTCATTATCGGTGGAATCGCGGAGTTAAGATATACTGTCATTATATTAGATAATTAGTGGAATATTTCTAACTTTGTTCGTTCAATACAAACAAAAAAAGAAAATTTGTTAATGTTCGACAGTAAACTCGCGTTTATCCAAAATCCGCTTTATCCGAACAAATTACTACAATTTTTTTTCATTGTTAACAACTTTAAAAATATTGCCGCAATAAAAGTTTATCAAGCCAAAAAACATTACAGATTTTTTACCAAAAAATAAATTCTAATGAAGCGTCCTAGAACTTGAATGTCCATAAGTTAATTTTTTTTTGTTTTTTTACTTTAAAGTTTCCCTCGAGTAATCTCTAGTTTTGTTTCATAATTTTGTAGTTAATTTTTTCATTCAAAAGAGGTAATAAAATAAAAATTCCTGTTTTTTTTTCCCGCTGCCAAATAAGGCGAATTTTTTTCTGTAACAACGCAAAATAAACGAGCTTTGTTATTCAGCATTTAAAAACTTTGAGTTTTCAATCATACTTTAGCGCCTTTTTAACACGTCTACACAAATTTTTCAGTCAAAAACATGCAGGCTTATTCACAACCATATCAATAGCATTCTACGTAGGCACGTTTTACGATCATATTTCGCTGTATTGACGCAATTCGGGGTGCTTCACGCGGGACAGCAGGGGACTTCGGCTTATCCGAAATTTTCGTTATTCGAACCGGCCGCCGCCCGATCATTTCGGATAAACGAGACTTTACTGTACTTATCTTTTATTGTCTCGGTGATGAGAAGATGATGAAAAGAAGAGGCGAGCGAGAATCACACGTCGATGTATTCTCTCTCAATAATGTGTGCTATTACATTTATATGGCAGGATACACTAATTTATTACTGATGTCGATAATGCTAATGCTTGTGTCGGACTAACTATGAATTCGTGTCAACGCGGAGAAAGACTCGCCCCATTTCCTCCATCCTTCCGTATCGTAGTAACTCGAATATACTCGGTGGAATATCCTCTCCATCTAACAATAAGAGCATTCCGATACCAAATATCCTTATAATAGGGACATTTCAAATTCCAAAATAACGACGTTTCTCGAATCGTCAAAAAATCTGAATGTTGATCAAAGTTGAGAAAGGAAACAAACTGTCTCGGAACGAAATGTAAACAAATTTAATGTACGAGCTTAGGACAATAAGTAACAAGTACGAGTTTAATCAAGTTGCCTGTAAGACTGCGAGCGATTCGATAAATAATAATAAATTCGATAAACAATTTATCATTTGCGGGCGAAATACAATTTGTTTCTTTTGGTGAAACGATGCATATTATAGGGAAAATAGTCAACGTCCGAGCCACTTGGATAGGTCCCTTTGGTATTAATGTAATATTCCGCGTATTTAGACGGGAATCAATATCAGAAAGGGCCATTGATGTGGTAATACGTATGAACAATTAAAACGTAATATACGCTTTATTTTGCTCTCCCATCGATGTAGCATGTGCGTTAACGTAGCGATCGCGCAACAGTTCTCCGCGATAACAAGGCAATTCGATTGTTAGAGAACTAAACATTGTTGCCCTCCCGGAACATTCGCTTTGTACCTACGTATGGAAGAACGCGAATAAGGGTAGAGGGAGGGGAGCAATGGGGAAATAGAAACCTCCTGTGGAAATATCATAATTCTGGCGTATGGATCAATGGTGAAAGAGGGAGAAGGGAGATTGTAGATAATATCACGGAGACGAGAAATCCCGCGAGCAAGTGCGTGGCTGCGGGACGCTTGTCTAATTTGTATTGCCAGAGCATAGCGACGATATAACGAGATATTAGAGGCAGTTATCGTACCGTATTGCTCCTAATCGTTTTAGCCCAGCCCTCTCTTCGCTGCTAACCTTCTCGCTTCTAGCTCTTTGGTTTCCACACCGATGGTACACCAAACCGTATAGCGAGAGGGTGCAGCGTGTCAGGAACCCAGGCAACGAGGGTACGAAAAGTGAGAGAAGAAGAGGGAGAAAGTGTGGGAGAGCGAGAGAGAGACCGGAATCGTTGAACAATATAGGGGATGGTGGTAGATAGAGACGAATAGAACGAATTTTTAGGGGGTTCCAGTCCAAGTATATATGTATACATATAACGAGGATAGAATAGCGAGTGTACCCGAGGGGGCGAGCGAAGGTAGAGAGAAGGGAGCGATCGTGATTGAAAATCCGTGTATGTGTGTGTGTGTGTGTGTGTGTGTGTGTTTGTGTGTGTGTCTGTAAAGGAGAACAACCAAACAGTAAAAGAGAGACAAATACAATATTGGTGTGCGCGCACGTGTGTGCGTGTGCGCACGCGCATAAGTGTATGTACGTGTATGCGGCGAGAAGGGACGGTGGGGAGAACGAACGAGAAGGATAATAGAGGGCGAGGTGAAGAGAGAAACGGCCAGAGAAGCCTGGCCGTGCGCTGGTGTTTTTGACAGGCCGATGAATTGAATAATCGCAAGTCGAGTCGAGAGGGTCCGCCAAATCTCAGTCCCCGATAGGTACACGTTTTCAGAAGCTCACAAATGTGAATATCAGTTAGAATATACCTACTATGTATTATATGTACATATATATATGTATATGGCTATGTATATCCTATGTATATAGATTATTTTTCTAATATATAAATACTGAGAATTACATAATGTATATCGAGTAGGTATTCGGATTTTTTAATTGGTAAGTAGGTAAATAATCCGATTGTAATTAAGGTAGTTCTATCGTTTTATCGTTTCCTTAAAATTTTGTTGAAAATTTGGATATATCGTCTTTGATGTCATATGTACGTGTGTAGTAATCTTGGCTTCTATCCGATGAAGCCTTCTAAAACATCGCATACATTTTTATACAACATCAAAGAAGCTTTATTTAGATTTTCAAAAAATCTAAAGAAAAGAATTTTCACAATTTTTGTAATTTACAGCATGTACATATAACCTTGGATGACCTTGAATTTGTAGTATGTTATTCTTTGGTAAATTTGCAACAATTTTTCTTTATTAACTCGAGCCCGCAAACCATTTTGTATATGATAAAAACTGAAAAATAATTTGCCGATTTTAATGTCACGATAAAACTACCTTAAGGAACATCTTGCGATATTAATTATAATCCTTAGGTATGAATTTGCTTAATTTATAGACCGATGTGATTTTTCTCACGGAATCGACTCGAATCACGAGGATTCGTTCGATTTTAAATTGATTTTGAGTTCGATGGCTCGATTGGCGAGACAGTTAAGTGTTCGTTTGCTTAGAAATTTGTTTCTTACGCGATGTAATAATTTATAATCAAACGCAACTCAACTCGCTGGATTTTGGTCGAATCCGATGAGTGAATATTTTGGGCTAACCAAGTGACGAGTTATAATTTGTTACGTACGTTCTGCGAGTGGCGCCTGATACGTTTACTACCCTTAATTCATTAATTTGTTTGAGCTTTGCCGCATCGAAATTACCCGGGTCGACAGTTCGCAATCCCCGAACGGCGTTCGGTCGCGTGTTCGCGCACGCTCCGTGAACGCGAGCCATTACTTCCCTCTCCGCGAGCTCGCATATAAGTACATACATATGTATATGTACCTACAAATACAGATACACGTGCAGCCCTCGGGGCCCCTTCGATCTACGCGTATCGTCCTAGAACTTCTGTTACGAACGTTCACAGCATGGGGCACCTATCCTCATCATCGACGGCGGAAAGTATTACCGGCAGTGTGGCAAACGAAATCCTATCCGGTATAAAACATGACGTTACGACAGGGCTCCATTTCTTATATAGGTAGGTACTTGTATATGTAGGATGAGACACGCGTAGGTATAGGTATGATGTACGAGTAGGTACTACTCGACCTTACGGGTTAACGCTTATGCATGTACGATAGTTACTCAAGTTCTTTCGTTACGTATATTATTTGTCTTTTATCATTATTGTAATTATATCGATAACAATTTTACGTGCGCATGGAAGAAAACTAACATAAGTTCATTTTTAATAGGAGCTGTATATTGTGACAGGAGTTTGTCGAAACTCTCGCCGTCGTCACTCGAACGTATTACCCGTGCGAACGTAAGTTATTGGAAAAGAGATGGCGCATTAAGAGGCAGTGTACTGACGACGAGCCACTTGCGCTTCGAAAACGTGATCCGTAAATTGTCCGGCACAGAGCAACCGATCGCCTTAAAATTTTGAGGGTACATAAAGAATTATGGCATAAAGTGCATGACAGTCTTATTTTTCCAAAATTCTGTAAAAAAATTTCTGGTGGTAACTGAATCGGCAAACTATTTTTTATCTCCAAAGTTGGTTCATATATATCGTAATTTTATAAATAATCACAATGTCAATTTTCATAATGATCCGTTCATTACTTTTTACGTGAGACTTCCCGCAAATGTGAAAAAAGTCATTTTGAGAAAACTTTTACCTGCTGTGCGCTCGAGCTTATACCCGATGAGCGCTGGATTCTATACTGATAAAATCTAAATGAAAGCCCATTTCGTTCTCAAATTTTGACAGCAATTTGAGAACTTAAGCCAAAAGCCTAAAAATTGCAGTAACTAAAGCAAACGTCTTATTTTTCGTAGCCATAGAATAAAAGTATACATAAAAAACTAATCTTATGTCGCTCATGGCGTGAGACGGCCACTCTGGATACCCGTGGTAGTCCAAACAATAGAGCTCTAACATCACCAGTTTTTGACAAAAATAGTACCCGATAACAGCAAGTGCCATCAGACACGGAGCAGCCTGCTCCGCCTGCAGGATCAGACACGGAGCAGCCTGCTCCGTGTCTGATCCTGCGTTGTGAGGACGTGTAGGTTAAAACATCTGAAAAAAAGTTTTCCGTTCATTTTACATGAAATCTAAGTAAAGAATCAGATTCCGGTGACCGAGTTACGCCAAATTAAAAAAAAATGTTAAAATAGTCCCACTGGTTCTTGAAATAATCAAATAAATAGATACGAAACTTGGGCCGAGCGCGCTTCTATTACTATATATGCGGCTTCCCCGCGTCTGCCGATCTACCCCCACTACTCGACCGCTTTCGCGCGCTCGCGCGTTTTTGGTCATGTTTAGGCGCGATTTTCACCTACTTAAACGTAATTAAACGAAAATCTAAAATTGACGATTTATAGGTCAACAGTTCTAGTTTCAAAAGCCGCTTGTTAAACTTAAATCGGACGACCTCCAGAGCATCGAGCCTCTCCGCAAAATATGGAAGAATTAAATGTTCACTGCAATAACGCAAAAACTAATTATCCGACAGCACCCAGATTTCGCACACAATAAGTACGTATCAATATCTGCTATCGCCCGAAAGGCCTAGCATACAACTTTAAAAATGGCGGAGTTATAGATTTTTGCAAAAAACGTTTTTTTTCTCGGTTCTGTCAGTGTATCTCCCTTAATTATTGACCGATTGGCTCCTTTCAGCACTCATTTTATGCGTATTTCTATTACCTACAATTCTTCCGTTGGGATCAAATAGATTCCTTCATTATTTTTTGTTTTATAAGCAAAAAACGAAAAAAATGTGTTTTTTTCACTAATTTGTTAATAACAAAAAATAAAATGGGAATCAGGAGTCGAAAAGTGGTCAGTTATGATCGGGAGGCTATTCCGCGTCTGATGGTACTGGCCGTTATCGGGTGTTACTTTTGTCAAAAAAAATTTATTTGCTTGGGCTAGTGGGAATTAGACGTATATCAACGAGCTATATCAACCGTTGGCTCACCATCGCTTTGCAATGCCTAATACCGCACCCCGTATAATTAAGCATCGACGACTCGCAGAACGACTTCCAAGTTCGATTGATCAACGTGCAGAGAGGGAACTCTCAGGAGCTCGGTATAATTCGTCGCTACGCTAATTGTGCTCCGCGCTTTACAAACGGGATAATCATCTCGAGTCTGTAATAATTTTTGTTTCTTTACAACTAAATGATAATAATGTCGTTTATTTATAAATAAATTATAATAATTTCATTGTGGCGACACTACGATATTTTATGGATAACAAAGCCACGATAAAGCGCACTTGCACAATTGGCTTCATCCAAATTTCGTCGATAGCAAGCCCTTTCGGCGCTTCTTAAATTGCTACTTTGTGATATGTACGTTGCACAAGGTCAGAGTTAATAACCAACGCCAGGTGGATTCGAGTCACTTTTCGATCCATTTGCGTAACAACCAAGTGTGGGCACACTTAACAAAAAGATACTGCATAAAATGTTGCGAAATAAGTCAAGCGGAAATTAGCGAAGAAAAATTGAAACAACAAAGTTGTAATCTTATGTTATACTTGTAAAGGAGTCGTGTCCTCGTCTACCTACGTTTCAATTCCGTTAATAAATACAATTTACCTCGACTCTGTATTCAGACCGCAACGACGTAGTGTAAATGCAAAGTTGGTGTGGTATAAAAGAACCGCTATGGCACTTGTCACGTGTCAATGACTGATCGCTCTCCACCGGTGGTTTCATGTTTGGGCGATTGCCTGTATGCGAGTTTTCAAATGTAAACATTTATTCGCGGGTATACAAACTTACTTATTAAAAACTCATTATTATAGTCGATAGATTGTTTACCTGTATGACAACTTAAACGAGACGCGCAAACGTGCCTGGTGTATATTTACCTATGTAATACCGATAACGTTGAGCTCGCAATATTGTCATACATGCATTGGCGAAAAATAAGAATAGGCAACTAGAATAAGAATAGGCATTTTTAACCATTTCGCCACAGTCGAAATAATACGTCCCAAGAAAGCTGGATAACTTTCAAGACTGTTAGCATAAATGATCCTAGAATAAAGGACTGATGGAACAATATGTCCCTTTTTTTAATATTTATTGTATTAACGTTCATAGAAAATCGGGGAAAGTTATAACCCCCTTACGAATTCATATTAACATAGAACATGAATACAGAACTTGAAAAGCTGTCTAGATTTTAAGAAAATAGAAAGGACAGACCGGGTCGCAATGTTAGCCCTTAGCGCCTTGTTGGCTTCGCTACGGAAACATTGTTTTTGTCAACATTACACTTAACGTGTTCAGTCCTCGTTGATGTCGGCAATTATTATCCGTAATTTAAACGTGCTTTAAATTTAAGTGACAGTGAAGACGTATTTGTTTTTCAAGTATATGTAGCGCGTTGCACTATATAGGTTATAATTTTTTAAGAATTACATATTCCAAAATGAAAACATTTTCACATAAGTACCGCCAGATTTCATGGAGCCACAAGTCCCTTCAAATATTTTACACTCGAGACAATATTTAAAAATATTTTTCATGGAAGAATTAGCTAGTAAAAGTATTTAAAATAACAATAACAGTTACGCAATAGTTACGTTCTAAGAATGAAAGAAATACCTCGTAACTCTATTTTTTAAATTTGGAGGGATGTGAAAATGGAAGTATTTTGGACTTTTATCGGCATTATCGTCAATATAGGTATAATCCCTCTGATAAATATCTAAAAACACTGATTGGTTAGGGACAATAGTAAGATCACCGTTTATAGTAACATATTGTTAAACAAAAATATTACAATCGTCAAGTCAAACTTCGCGCGAGATTGAGAGAGAGAGAGTGATTGGCGGACGCAGGTGGCGCTAGCGAAGGGACCGATCGTGCCGTTTCGGGGAAAGGGAGAAAAAGACAGCGAGCTCGGAGAGACGATCGAGAGTAAATGTGTCGTGAAAAGTTAATAAATATTATCTCATGATTACGCGAGAAACGAAATTAGAATTTGTATTTGACGAGCAAGTGATTTTTACAATAGCTATATAAATTTAAAAAATTTCGACCATTTCTTACCTTGAAAAATCATGTAGGTATGATGACGAATCTGTAATAACATCTGAAGGAATAATAAGTTTTATTACATACAGGGTGTCCCATTTTAGACAATCCACGCAAATATCTTCGAAATTTGGCAACTCACAAAAAAGTGTTTCAGACAAGATTGGACAAGGTTTGAAGGGGGACATCTGATGGTCACTCCGGAATTGACCTTGGGATTGACCTTGAAGGTTTTATCAAGGTCAAATCCACTTTTTGAACGGAAACGCCTATTTTCGACTCCGCCATTCGATAGAGCAGGAAATTTTACATGGAAATATGTACTAAGTTTATTTTTTTTCATAGAGGTCATCGGGGTCAAAATGACTAAAAATCCATTTAAGCACACCGACAATAATTTGGACTGTAAAATCATAATAACGAAGGGAAAAATTGACAGTTTTCCACGTTTTTAGAAAATTGAATGTCAATTTGAAAGTCGATTCAAGATTGAAGTTGTTCGTAAGAAATTTCCATCGGCGAATTGAACTCTGCCGACAAGTGAACGGGGCAATATTTGAGCATCTGGTGAATTAAAAGTTTACAAGAAATCAGCCCTTTTCAGGGCTACACGATACTCAAAATCCGACCGAGCAACCTCCTCGTGGTGAGTATCTGGTAATGCTAATGCCGGCGGTGAAATGTTAGATGTGTTTCGATATGAGAACAATGTTTTGGTACACAACAACTGAAAATTTGCAGAAAGGAGCTTTGACGTCATATATACATGTGTGTAAAATTTCAGAGGCCTAAAGGCCTCAAAAATGACGATATTTATTCTTGAAAATCATCATTTTTCGCAATCTCCTATAACATCCCGTGTTAAATATCGCAACATTATACAACAAATATCTCGATTATTTGCTCGATGAAGTCTGTTGAAATTTTGCACACATTTTTATATGACATCAAAGAACTTTCAATTAGTTTTTATAACAAGCTCAGTCCACTTGGAATGTGAGAAAAAATGGATATAAAATTGTAATTCCACCTCGACCGATACGATTACCTTAACCACTCACCACTGCCATAAAAACACACAGCATCAGTATTCAAACCACTTTGAAGAAATGTGAATTCTGTGAAAAACATTATCCGGTACGAAAAGAGATATACCTTGGATTTTACCTTGGAGGGATAAAACAATAGTACTTACTATAATTTAGCAACTGGTGTAATACTAAAATGATAACCACTAAAAAAATTGGTACGAGGAGGTACACAAGAAGAAATTGAAAAGTCAATTGTAGTTGTCGGATACACGAACTCGGTAGATGGTATTAATTTTGCTGATGAATATGCCTCCAGTGATTGCTCAGTGAACACAGTTTATAATAGTTATATGACATGGAATTTACAAGTTATATTACATTGGTTACTTCAATGTAATATAACAATTATATAACATGAGAGTAACTAGTTATATTTCATTTGGTACATGTATATTATATATTAGTTATATTACATTGTTAGGGTTATGTTATATAACTCGGTTACAGCTATGTTATACCGGGTGGCCCACATAACTCTTAACAGCTGAATATTTCGGAAACTATTTGTCCAATCAAAAAGTTGTTTATGAGAAAGTTTTATGCTTTCGAGGGGCCTTTCTAACTATATAAATATGAAGTTACTCCCTGCCCCCCTTTATGGGGGGCGGGGGGTAACTTTACAATTTCAAACGGGACCCCCTATAAAATGTTAGATGGTTGGATTCTACGAGAAAAAACAAATAAATTTTATTTGAAACATTTTGTTGTCAGATGTGATTTTTTGTCAGATAGGGGGTCCCGGTTGAAATTGCAAAGTTACCCCCTGCCCCCCTTTATGGGGGCAGGGGGTAACTTCATATTTTTGTAGTTAGAAAGGCCTCTCGAAAGCATAAAACTTTGTCATAAACAACTTTTTGATTGGACAAATAGTTTCCGAAATATTCAGCTGTTAATAGTTATGTGGGCCACCCTGTATATCAGAAATATAACAATGTTATCTCCATGCAACATTACATGTCTTACATCCAAGTTATATGTAAGTGATATAACTTTTATGACTTAATTCCTATTTTGAAGAGCCGATAAAAAAAATATTGAATAAAAAGATTGATATATTAAAAACATTAATCCAAACAAGTATTTTCTCGAATCACTGCAATTTTATTTGATGAAAAAGATTTTATTTGTTGAACTGATTTTCTTGCTCGACGAAAATGGATTTTACGAAAAGAAAATCTGTATTGAGTGAGATTATATAATATTTCCATTAAAATAATGATTTCAAAAAAATAAAAGCCATGGAAATAATATTTGATGCATACTCTGACTGATGTTTGTATTATTTTATTTCCTTATTATTTCAAATGATTCTATTTAGCATTTCCATATTCTTTTATTCAGACTAACATTTAGAAAAATAATTAAGTTTATTTTTGAAAACTGTATCGCGTTTCCATTAGCGATTAGGATAACAAACTATGCCCAAAGAATTTATGTGATTTTTTTTGTTCAAACTTCGTTGTGTTTTACATATACATATAATACTTATTCATTCTTCTGACATGTATAAAGAATGAAGAAATAATATAAAATACGTTTGATGCATAATTAAACGATGAAAATAATTTCTAGGTCGATTTTTGCCTACTATATCCCAGAAAAAGAGTTTTTATAATATATATACTATTTTCATTGCTATTACATTACTTGTTTCTTGAATTTTTCATAACTGATACGTATTTATTGATGTAGTCAGTTATGTAACAGTAATGTAACAAAAGTTACGTTATACTTGTAACATTCAGGAAGCGGAAATAGCAACTTACATGTAAGCGACATGTAACGTTCTTATAACATTGCATGTGATTTTCAGTACATAACGGCAATGTTGTACAAACATAACTGTGTTTACTGGGTGATTTTTCAGTAAATCACCAGCGTCGATAGAAACTACGTTTCTGAAGGATGGAAGTATTTATCAGAAATGGTCTATAAAACTGTTCAACACAACAAAAATGAGAAAGTTCTGACACATTTGCGGTCTGAAAAATGTTGATCGTCAACTCGTAGGAGGTATTTGTCAGCACAGAACGAGAATTAGTACATCAATTTCTGAAATCAGATTAAAAAGGAACTTCACTTCATGAGGAAAGATGGGAAGATGTACTCTTTGTGTCTTCTAAGAGGAACTAGAAGATGACAGATGACAAACAAATTGCAGATGGGAGGAGGGGGGGGGGGGCTGTTTTCAAACACATTACGCCATGATGTATTACAAAATTGCTAATTTATGTTTAATTTTTAAAACGAAAATGGATGAATTAAAATCGTCTGCTGAAATGTGCTGGAGTAGCTGGTGAGCGGTACTAGACATATTTGCGGAGTCCATTTAGTTCAATCCATGGCAATTTGAAACCGTTCAACGATTTACTTTCGTAGTGGTCCTGCTTCGTAATACCACAACAAAAGATTTTGAAGGAGTCCGGAGAAAAGAGATGCGATCGAGTGGAAAATCGGAAACTGGGCAAATTATGATTTTTGTTACATTTTTGGTAATTATATTGACCTAATAGGTTTGTTGTTAGAGCAAAAACACCCTATGAAAAAAGTTCGCGATTGTGATGAGTATTATTTTTCATCCAAAAATTCATTGTTCGTGCGAAATAAATATATTATTCGATAAGTAATTATTACCTGTTATACTCTAGAATCTTGGGATCATAATCGAATAAATATTTTTTTCATGACCGTATTATAAACAAATTATTACTTTAGATCTGCATCTTTTTTAAAACAGGCGTGTATCATGCTCTGATCTTTTTTATAATTTTTTAAGTTGAATCTATCACTTTGTTAAGAAAAGAATGTAAAAAAAACGTCCTTGTGACCTCCGGAATGTTTCTTAGTTTTCATGTATGTAAACAAAATCACTTTTTTGGGGGATTTTAAATTTATGCATTTCCAATTAAGGTGAGGAGAACGAGCTGTTAACGGCGTATGTTTTAAAACACAATCAGCTTGATAAGTTGCTTAGGTGTCCCGTTATCAGTAATTGAAGTTGACACTTGTTCATGGCTAATACATATAATACTTCTTCGAAAATAGAAATAACTATATGGGAATAAGCAGGATCCTAATATATGTATTTACTATTCAATCACATAGTTAATCCTTACACGGGTAATTTTTTATTTTTACTTAAACAAATATTATTAGATACGTTGTTATAAACAGGTAGCGGGAAAAATAGTAAAAAAAACCTAATAAAAGTTCTTACCGCTTCTTTTAAAAAATAACGGTATATCGCCATATAGCAACAATATGCATATAACATATCAAAGATCAAATAAATTCTATAAAATACTGCTAACTTACCTTTTTTCCAACGCGATAACAATTTTTTCACTCGAATTAATATCAATAATAACCAGAAATGAAAATTTAAATAGTCACAAATCATAACCGATTAACCTTTTCACCTCCGGTGAAATTAATTCAAAGTGTCAACAAAAAACGCGCCAAAAATGAACTTTTTTTTATTATATTCAACACAATTTTGAATTGGCTTAAATGGTTCCATGATGGTTGCTATGTTTCGTTCAGTCGCACGCAACTGTCATTTTTTCTTTCTTAATTGAGAAACACGGTATGATTACATAATGCAGGCAACAATATGCAGGTAATTGTTAAAGTGCGAAAAAGACTACGTATGGTGAAGGACGCGAGATCGGCGGCTCAGTAACTCCGAGTGACACACTTCGAATCCAAAAGTACAAGCAAAATGGTTATTATTTCAGTAGGTAACTGTGAGACGGGTCACGATGTCTTTCGTTCTAATTTGGTATACGTTGTCACGCCGATGGGGGGGATATCACGGGACGGGGGTAAAAGAAATTAATAATCTGGGCTAGGGTTTACACAAACAAATATAACCAACACTTTATTATCCGTACTAGTTAATACTAAAAAAAAATGTGTAGTTCACAGTCATAAGAAAATAAAATAAACCTTAGTATCGGCGGACGATCTCCGGGGTATGACTAGTCTCAAATAAAAATAAATAAACTCAACGAAATTATAATAATTTGGGCGCCAGTTAATTTCTGCAAAATTAACAAACAAAAAAAAAGATCTTACAAAAACAATAATTTTCGCTCGCTTAATAACTACGGCGGTACGGGGACGATCTTACGGGAGACAAAAAAAAGGAAACTCAGGGTATGGATTCTCCGACTCTATGTGGCCTCTTGATTATTACCACTGGCTGGGAGAGGGGAAAAGGGGGGGGGGGGTATTCTATTCAAACTTAACGGCTACGCGCACAACCGTTCCACGTTTGAAATATAATAAAACTATTTCGCGAAAATTCTTCTAACGACTGATTGGGGAAAGTCTCAAAAACGTACGATGGAAAATTCGGGGGAGAGGAGACTCTAATTACAAACTTGGGCTAGTAGAAAGGGGAAAAACTGAAAAAGGGAATGCCAATATTTTTGAAGAGGGAAATGTGCGAACACTTACAATTTCTTCGCTGTTGCTCGAACGATCCTCTTGCTTTCTTCGGGTCCTTTTCTTATTTCTCTTTTCACACTGTCCTTCTCCTCGCTCTTCTAATTTTCACACGCGCTCACCCTAATACTCTCTCTACTATCCTTCCTCAAATTCTCACTCACTCTAATAATTTTTCGAACACTTCTTTCTCTCCTTAACTTTTCTCTAAGTCTCTAAATTTTCTTTGCTAAAAGGTGTCTCTACTGACCGGTGGCTATCCGCAAAGTGACGAGCACCTTTCTTTCCGGAAACTCCAAATTTTTCTCGGCTTCTCGATAGGCCGGGACGTCCTTAATTTTGATTGGGCAGCAGCGGCACGGGTCAAGTGATAACGGGTCGATGGGAAATCATTATATTCGGGATGGACTGGGGAGATCTATCGGGAGATGGGTGTAATTAGGTCAGGCGGTCGGTATGGTAGGGTCGCTCTCATAGGTATCGGGATTTAGGGTAATTAGGATCGATAATTCTCGTTGCGCGCTGCTGCCATCTCGTTCGTTCCTGTGTCACCGCGTCGATCGATGACCGGTGGAAGATGAACGGATGAATCTGTTTGATTTTTGGCGGGTTTTCCTTCGGTGTGGTGAGAGTGACGGTGGATCTTGCGTGATTCGTCCTGGACGTTCTGATACCTCCGGTGGTGATACGTTGGGCCAGTCGGGGTGTCCTCAGAATGTCCTTGATGGTGGCGATCTTCTTTCTTCATTCTTCGAGTTTCTTCGGGGCCTCAATGGTGTTGCACATTTACAAAAATTGGGAGGGACGGGAATTTGGGGATTCATCATAATAATTCCTTACTTACGTTTTGAAGGCTACGTGGAACGGTTGCCTTTGGGGGCCACCGGCGCGAGGGAAATTGTGCAATTGTCACAACGTTTACGAGACAAAAATAATAATTTAATCTTCATCCGTTTATTGATTTAAGCGGTTAGCTGCAATAAACACATAAATCATTCGTTTTTAAACCGAGCCACGTTTTTTGCACGGACAATCTATTTTTAAATGTAATGCGATATTTCGAAGAACAATTAAATTCGCTCCGAAGTCATAAACAATTGCAACAAACATATACCGAGCTTTCGAAAAGTAACAGATCCATCCCCTATTTCAGAATCTATGTATCATAGGCCAAAATGCCCCGAACAAAAGTTTTATAGTTTATAGCGTAATGTTTTCGTGACCTTGAATTTGACCTTGATCTTAACCTTGAAGATTTTGTTAAGACTAACGTGCATTTTTTTAATGGAGCTATATGTGCAACTTCAAATGACCCACTATATAGGATATGACGGTTGTGGCTAATCCAACCAAACGTAATAATTCTTTCAAATCTATTACGGCTCAATTATTTATTTCGGTCAATGCCGGCTATAATGTCGGTGGTTGCTGATCGAGTGTCTGCGCGACTATTACAATATATACATAAGCATCCACTGGTAAATAGTTTTCGGGGGAGGGGGGGGGGGGCACATTCGGAGGTTCTAAAAATCGATTGGTTTTTATTACATAAATCTTTAGCTTAAGGGAGCTTTCCAGTGTGACAGCCCGAAAAATCGCTGTTTTTCGCGATTTTTTTTTTTAAAGAAAAAATAATCTAATCGGTCTGGTTTTTTTTGTATATTAATTGGGTATTGAAGAATACAAAACAATTTTTTAAAGATCGATTTATTTATTAATTAATATCTATAAAAATGATGAAACAATTGTTGCAGAAAATGCACTTGGATGTGGTGTCCACGTTGGGGGTCACAATTTTGATCTGAAACAAAAAACACAAAAAGATTATTGATCGGTATATAATTGGCTTTCGTGCTATGGAGGCTTTTTTTTTGCAAAAATGGCGCCGGTTTGAACAAAAAGTATCGATTTTAGCATTTTTTTTTTGGCAGTTTTTTTTACAAAAAAAATAGGAAGATGTCAAAAAAAAGCTTCCATAGCACGATAAACAATGACGTTAAGAATATTGTGTAAAAAATTCAACTCGATAGCTTTAAAACTCTGCCCTCCAAGTTGGACACCGTTTTGAAAAATGCTGTTTCGAGAAAAACGCGTTCAAAGTTTCAAGTGAGGAAATTTTAGGAAAATCGTTTACTTACGGTCATCAGCGATGCCAGGTCCATACAATATCCCTTCTGCTTCTTCGAAAAGAGTGTATACTATTCGATAAAGCAAAAAAAAAACGATTTTTTGAAAATTTCACACTGGAAAGCTCCCTTAACTATCCAAAAATATGCTGTTAAAATTTCAAAGCGGAATTCCCCTTCGTTTACATTTTATCAGCATAGATCCGAGTGCCCACCGGGTATAGGCTGCAGGCTCGAGCGCAAAGCAAGTGAGTTTTCTTAAAATGACTTTTTTTATCACTGTGAAAATTAATAGTATGATTCGTTATGAAATTACGAAATATATTAACCAAATTTTGATACGATATAATTTTAAGGGTTATTTTGCATCATTAGGGAAATAAATGGTGATATTTATTGAGGATATTGAGGTTCATATTTTTAGAAAATAAGTTCTTAATGTAAAATAAATACCTTTTTGATGTCAGATAACAATTAGAATGGCTACACGTCCCGCAATTGGGGAACTCAAGTTACGACCTTCAGCGGAAATCAGTGCGTAACTTTGTTATTTTGGGCTGAATTTATTCAAAAAAATTGAGAAACGTCGTTTGAAATATAAATAAAATGATGTCACAATTTGATTGAATTCTAATTAATTCTTTCCACCTAAAAAACGATGAGACGGGATTCTTATTTCCCTCACCTGCCGCGGCCTGGGTCAAGGGCTGGCAGGGCTCTTTTGATAGTTTAATAAATATTTTACTATTATTTTGACAAATAGTTGGGCGCCAGTTAGCTTTATGAGGCTAACACTCATTAAATTTCAATTATATTATGGGACTCATACAGGGAAGGTACAGTTGGATGACCCGAGGAGTCGCGGAGTCATCAAAAAGTTTCGCAGACTAAAAGAGAGACTATAGATTTATTCAACACTTACTCGTTTTGTTTTACAAGCAGATTCAATTTTCGGTCCTCGACTGACCGTTCCCAATGATTGACAAATTCACTTATTACACTAAACACTTGCTCGAGCTCTCGAGACAAAACAACCGAACTGTTTGACAAAAGACTTGTCAAACAGTGTGGTTTTACAATAACTATGACGATTTCAATTTAACAGTGGACTACGGTGGATTTCGACAAAAGTTACGATGGAAGAGATTGACAGACGACAGCTAGACAAGGAGTGTCGAGAGATTTTCGTTCTGCGACACTCTCGCTCTCGTTAATTAATTTCCCCCTCTTTTCGGGATCTAGCCCTAAATCGAGGATAAGAAAGAAGATCGATATTATGCGCAAGCGCTTTTCCTCGTCAAGGCCTATTATCGGCGGCAAAATATGATTTTAATATTTGCCATTTTAGGATTCCTGTCACAACGAATACTAGAAAATCACTGAAAATAAGCATCCTAATGTGGTTTTCCCCATTAATTCCACTAATGCGACATAAGCCCTAAGAACTCCACAGAAGCCGTACGACCAAATAAAGAATTGTAGAGTGGTTGAAGAAAATATGGAAAAACGTGGCGCCAAGTCGAGTCTAACAATTAGTAATAGCAACTTCCAAGAGGTTAAATTTGTGCTCTTTACTATAATAGACAAATAGCCATCCAATTTTCCACGAAATATAAGGTTATCTCAATTTATGCAGCGTAGGTACCAGAAATTTTAGAATTCAAATGGTTCTCGAAACTGAACCATTTAAATAATTCAATTTTAGAAAATGGACAACTCGCATGCCCACCGGAAGACCCATATCTACCCATACAGTAACATACATTCGCACTCTTGTATCGAATGTATTATCTCAGCGCTTGGAAAAAAAAACTTCAAATACTCGAACATTAAAAGCTCCAATTGTTGGAACTACCAAACACCGAGGGATTTGAATGAAAAGCCTCATGTATAGTATAATACCTATAGATGTAATACAGAGCGAGCGTAGCATACCGCAAGGATGAGAAAGGCTTGGCCTCATAGCCATCAGAGAGCAGTCTCGCTGCACCCGGTCTGGCCCAGTGCGTTTGACGTTGATACCGCGATAAGATGAAAGAACCCTGCTGCGGTTTGCCTCACCAGAAAGCTCATATCCGAGGTATAGACCGGAGCGCAAGAGCTCGCCGCGTTCTATACGTGCATTGTTGCCGCACGTCTGAGCATAACGTTAGTACTCCGCGATTTTCTCCCCATTCCCCGATCTTCAACCGCCTTCCACCCCCCGTGCCGATACAGACATACCGTACATATAATGCTCGAGACGATCTAAATTTGGCGTGCGGTCGAAATTTTATATAGCGTCTCTAACCGACGATATAATGCCGAGGAGCATAGACGAGTATAGACGATCTCGCGTGCAGCTCGCAGTTCCACCTACCATACACGTAACTTGAATCCCCAGGCGTTCGAGTATACCTCCCCCCGCCGGGCTTTACCTCATTTTACCTCACCCCTTATATAGACACGCGTATATATATTATGTCGGTAACGCGAAGACGCTACCAAGCAGAGCAAAGCAGCCAGGTTCGATGTTAAACCGACAATCTTTTCGGAAGTTCTTCGAGGGCTTTCTCGAGATAATCCACGGGATCATTTCTACTATCGCGTCTTACAGCGAAAAAAAACAAGATCTTTTTCTTCCTTTTTGCTACGATGTCTCAATTAGATTTTCCTTTGTATGGAAAGTCATCAGTTTGAAAAATGTTTTGAAATAAAAGTCTCAACTACAGGAAAGATCTCACCTATTGAATAATAAAAAGGGTATTTAACCCGTACTTCGAAAACGCCTTGACTTCGTATATTGAAATATGCAATGGAAAATGAGGGTTCCCGTTGAAATTATTTAGTCGGACTTGGTTCGATATCAACTGCATAAAAGTGCGTAATGTCTAGAGCGGTAGATCGAGCCGCGCTCTTTGTTTTTTTTTGTTTTTCTTAATTTATATATATATTCCAACACGTTAAATACTTTCATATATATTACAATTCAAAGGTTACAAAATAAACATAAAACATCGTTTTTTTATCGAACCCAGCATTGAAATTTGCACTGTAATTTATATCGTTGTCGTAATTTTCAAACGATTGAACAACATTAATGTTCATTGTTCCACAAGAGTTAATGACTCGGAAATAAATTTAACACCACGCACATGTAGACATTTTAACACTTTGATTCACATTGGGATGCTCAGCCCCCCCCCCCCCCCCCCCCGTGTTTGCAGTTTCGGTTCACTAAAAGATCTTTCCAACTACAAATTCGGAGTTTTTTTGATAAATAATTCCAAAATATGAATATTCCTTATTCGTTTTTGCACAATTACTACGAACGAATTTGCACAGTACTTACGAAATTCGATTATTTCTTTACACGTGGTAATTTTGCAATCAATAAATAATGACTGTTCATATTTTTTGAACATTTATTAATGTCCCAGAGCTTCCGTTGAATCAAAGAACTCAGAATTTGTAGTTGGAAAGGTCTTTTAATAAACCGAACACTGCAAAACATGAAGGCCGCTGAGCATTCCAGCACTGACACCACCCGAGATCAAACGCATATGCTCATGTAATGTAATGTATTATTTAATCCTCAACAGTTTTATTCACGAAATATTTATCAAAATAACCGGTTACTACGTATTTAAATAGGGTGAACGGTTGACCCGGAACACCCCTTATACATATATATAAATTCGTGCGCTTTCACATAGAAACTCTGTCAAAAAGTTCGTATTTTCTTGCATGTCAATCACCATTGCATTCTGGGGAAAGCGGTTGCCCCGACCGAAGCATTGAATATGTACGATACATGCTGGGTTAGTTCCACGCTGCACTCCGGTTTTATTTAATTTTTTTAGCATCCACTCTTATTGCACATACCAGAGGATGCATATATTTATTACGTTTCAATGGAATACATACAGTCGGTCACAAAAATATTCGGATGCCAGTAACTATGTAGATGTGGCTTAAAACTACTATAATCTTGAAACTATTATATATTAAATTATATATTTTTCGAACTGGTCGCAAGTAAATCTCCTAAACTATCAGTCCGATTTTGTGAAATTTGTGGACAATATTTTAGATGCGTTATTTACAAGGTGTCATAGGATATTTGCGAAAACTTTGTTAGTTTTTTTCCGTAGAATTACGGGGGAAGATACACATTTTTTCGTCTTCCGCTTACCATAATTTCCCCAAACGGCGAAAAAAATGCTACGTTACGTTACAGCGAGACTATCCGCGAATAAACTTATTTTTTTTCAGATGCGACGTGTCGGTGATATACATGTAGAGTCATGTGGGGTAAGTGTAACTAAAGCGCCGCACCTCCCATATTCAGTATCCCGTGCGATGTCCTGCGAAGAGGTTGATTTTTAGTAGCCCCTAACGCGCCGTTTTGTTTTAGCACGTAAGTGAATTTTTTTGCTCAAATTGTTACGATATTTTACTATTTTTGGCGTCCAATCTTTTGTAGACTTGTGCCCATTTTGGACGTTTCATATTTATCATCGAGTACTACGTAGTATTCAGTTTGACAAGTAAAAATTTTTCAGTTTTTGAGATGACGCAATCCCGAACTATTTTGATGAAATCCCATTTTGATGGGTTGGGGTAGGTGTGCGCACATGCTTGTTGTGTAAGTGTGTGCATGCGCACACTTACTCCGTTTCAGAAACTTCGTATTAATACTGCAATATTTTGTTTCAGGATCGAAAGTTACAATATCAATGCCGTAAATGTTCGTTACAATTCATCTTATTGAAGTTTATTCTTCTTTTCAAATTGTTTTTTATTACTACCTTTAAAACATCTAATAATAATAAATAAAAATTTGCCATGTTCCTGTGTCTGGTTATACTTATTTAATAGGTAAAAATCTCGTCATTTTATGTTGCGCACCCTTCCCTACACTGCTGCGCACACTTACCCCTATATTGGCGTAAGTGTACGCATTTCGGACTATGTTAGTTTTGGTCAATTTTTGAGAATTCGTGCCGTTGACGAATATTATTTCTGTCGTCAAGTTATTGCTTAATAACCACTCTATCCAATTAACGTCGTTTTATTGCAATAAATTTGGAATTTTCGATTTTATGGCATTTCAAAGCTTAAGTGTGCACACTTACCCCACATGACTTTACATATGTTACGTGTTTCGTGCGGAGGGCCTCCGTGGAAATTTCTGCAGCGCCTCCATTTTTTAATAGTGTGAACTAAAACTTATTTCAGGCATTCTTCAAGTCCTTTATTACCTTGTGTTAAAAAGTAAAAACGTTTCGTCTTATACTTTCGAGTTTATAATGTTTTTAAAATATACCCATTTTCTCAAGAGCCAAAGTCAGCATCCTCCCTTAACGCGGGATCCTGCTCTAGAAGCATCAAAAAATCGATTTTTTATTGCTTAAATCTATTCCTAATATGTCTAAGAATATGCGTGTAAAATTATAGAAGCTAATTCGCAGTATTTTCACAGATACAGCACTAAACGCGATGGGCCGCAGATGAGCAGGTATACGAGCCGCCGAGCAGCTGGAGCGCTACGCTACGAATTATATCGGTGACGGCGATTCAAAAACTTTTGCTGGTATTCTCAAAATCAATCCATACGGTGACGATTGCCTCGTTACTAAAAATGAGTGCGTGGAGCATGTACAAAAACGGATGGGTACTCGACCCCGAAATAAAAGGAAGGAAATGAAGCTCGGAGGTAAAAAGCGGTTAACAAAGTGCATCATCAAAAAATTGACGATTTATTATGGTTTAGCAATCAGAAGAAATATTACTTCTATCGAAGACATGAAAAAAGCAGTAATGGCAACACTAAACCATTTTTGTTCGACCAATGAATGTCCTCGCCACGAGAATTGTCTGCAAGGCGCCAAAAGCTGGCGTGAATGGCGCAAAGCTAAAGGCATAACTTTTTTAGCAAGAATAAATTATTTTTTTCTTTACTAAAAGCACATTTTTTTCAAACTTGAGAAGAATCTTAAATTCTCCAATTTTTGAGGTTTTTTTTAATTCACCTAGAAGAAAGACATATGAAAATTATAATTTTCTTTGGTTTTTTGTTTCAGACGAAAATTGCGAGCTCCATCTTTCCCGCCGATTGGAGACTGAGCTTGCAAGCTGCTGCACAAATGTTCATAAAAATGGGCTGCATTGTAATATTTTTCTTTAAAAAAAAATTGTTTATAATGTTCAAACACGCATTAAAATATCTTCAAAAGTTCGTTAGACTTGCTTATTTTTCTGTCGTAAAAAGATTTCCCAAAAAACGTTTTTTTAGGTGTCCCAAAGCGGGATCCCGTCTTAAGGCGATTGCAGCTTGAGGTAGACAACGTATCACGAATCCCCAAATCGTCCAACAGAAATAAGTATGGGCAAAATAAAAATGTAATTTAAGAAAATGTTTTTTACGATACCCTTCAGGCCACCATCATCGTAGGTTATCGTATGTCACTGACAATGAGGAATGAGTTATCGCCAATGTCATAAATTTCACTATGGGTGATTTCTACTTTATGTCCACATAAATATGTGTTCGATGTATACTCGCAGCTCGTACACTACATTTTATATTTAGTTCATTCAATTTCTATTAACGATAGGCAGTTATTACTTTTCTCGTATAACAGTTTCTAATATTTTTGAGTATATATTTATAAACCCGTAATAGACAATGTTCTGAAGTAACAATTTTTTATTAATGCGAAGTTGAAGTTTTAACCGACAAGTACTACTGTAAATAGCTTAGCGCAAGTCCGGGTATTATGGCCTAGGTGGCCAATACTTGTGGCCCCCTGCTATTGTTCTGAAACTAACAGACATTAGCGTAAAACAGACTCGTTACATTTGTGCAAACCTACCCCTTATCTCTTCAGTCAATATGTACGGCGCGGCAAGATTGCGCGTGTCTTTACAGGCAGCGATGGAAAATTACGTATTTCGATGTAAATTTTTTAGCAAATTTCAACCATTACAGTTACTCGAATTGTAAATCTTACATATAAAAATGGAAGAATGTTTGTTTGTTTGCTTGTTTGCCTGTGTGTCACGAGTAATCTCCTATACCATTCGTCCGATTGCGATGAAAATTTGGTGAATTGTAGACCGCACTCCCAAGAAGGTTTCTGCGTTAGTAGAATAATTTTAATTGCCAAAATAAACGCGTACGGGGCAAAACAAAATTAACATTTATGTATATCTATATATAGAGATTATTTGACAGCTGTCAAAGTATGCTACCAAAATGGCATGCGAAATAAAAGACACGCATTTGTTTTAACGACTCGATCGACTCGATATTACACATATCGATTGCATAATTCATTTGACAGCGAATGTCAAATTAAGGAGGTTTATGTAGTATCGAGTAAGTCAAAAGTGTGAAAAAATTTGTGTGACGAGCGTAGTCAATTCAGCATGTTCGACGGCGCCGCGAATGCTTAACCTCGCAAAAATTATTATTATTCGTGACAAATTAATTTATTATGAATCTCATGAGTACTTAATCGATTTTATGAAGCTCTACAAATATTGCTTAGATATTGTTTTATTAATTCTACAATTTTGGTCAAAAACTGTTTGTCAATGGTTGTGAATTTAATGTTCGTAGACGGAAAAACCACTGAAACCCATAAAGGTACGTGTTAATTTAGGAAAAATATATTTTTATTTATGTCTCGCGAACAAGGTATCCTCGAGTCTTCAAATTTTAAGAACATAACTTTGTAGATACTGATAACTATATTCTGATTTTTTAATCAATATATGTTTTTTAATTCGCTGACCAGATAAATGTCCTTAATCGTGACATTAAATCGGAAAACGATTGGAAGATATACACGTCAGTCACAAATGAAAAATACATTACGTGCTTCAGAAACGGACGAGCAACGAGAAGCAAGACAGGAAACAGTTAGAGTATGTACGACGAAGTACAAACTTTCTTAAAATAACAGCAATAACAGACAAATTGATTCACAAAGTTTTTGAAAATACTGCACATAACTACAAAAAACATACGTGGTTAAGGGAACGCGCTATATTAGCAGCAAAAACACCAATGTCAAGTATATAAATTTCACGATTCACAAGAGAATATAATGAGAAGCTAAAACGTACAAGTCGATTGCTGCTTTTATTAATCAAGAACAAGTTGTTAATTATCCAACTGAATTCCTAAATTCGTTTCATTTACCAGGTATAGCGCCGCACGCTGTAACATTGAAAATGGGCGTACCTATCATTCTTTTACGAAACATCAATCCACCACGACTTTGCAACGGTACTGGGCTTCCAGGGGAAAATATACGAGGGTGGGGTGAAAAATTTCCGGCTTGACCAAGAAAAACGACGTTTTAAAATTTTTTTTTGCTTTATTTTTCAACATAATCTTCGTCAACACTGATAGATTTCTCATAACGGTGTTCTAATTTAGTTATACCAGTTTTAAACGTGGACTCATGAAGCTCCTCAAAATACTGATTTACAGCTTCGATAACTTCTTCGTTGCTCTTAAATCTTTTACCGCCAAGCCATTTTTTGAGGTTAGGAAACAGGTAATAGTCGCTGGGAGCTAAGTCTGGAGAGTAGGGAGGATGCGGCATCAATTCAAACTTCAATTCGTGGATTTTGGACATGGCAATAATCGACGAATGCGCTGGTGCGTTATCTTGATGAAACAAAAATTTTTTCTTCGCCAAATGAGGTCGTTTAATTTGCACCTCGTGCTTCAAACGTTGCAATAACTCTGCGTAGTATTGACCAGTGATAGTTTTACCCTTTTCAAGGTAATCAATATATATAATTCCTCTCGCATCCCAAAAAACAGTAGCCATAATCTTGTTTGCCGATAAAATTGTTTTTGCCTTCTTTGGAGTTGGTTCCCCTTTTCCAACCCACTGTTTTGACTGTTCTTTATTTTCAGGAGTGTAGTGGTGGACCCAAGTCTCATCAACAGTTATGAATCGGCGCAAAAATTCGTTTGGATTACGCCTATACAGCGCCAAATTGTCGGTAGAAATGGTTTTTCGAAGCAGTTTTTGGTCGAGCGTTAGCAAACGCGGCACCCACCTTGCACACAGCTTTTCCATGTTCAAATGGTTGTGCAAAATATTTCGCACACGTTCAGCTGACATCCTACAGGTCTCAGCTATCTCGTGCACTTTCAACCTGCGGTCTTCCAACACTATTTTATGGATTTTCTCAATCATTTCTGAAGTTGTGACCTCAACGGGCCGTCCTGAGCGAGGCTCGTCAGAGGTGCTCACACGACCCATTTTAAATTCAGAAACCCACTGCTTAATAGTTGAATATGATGGGGAGGAGTCTCCTAGTGTTGAATCCATCTCTTCTTTTATTTGTTTTGGTGTAAAACCTTTCAAGTAGAAGTATTTGATGACAGCACGTTTTTCCAATTTTTCCATTTTCACGAAAACAACGGAAGGGTCTCGCGCAATGTGCTCTCAAATGCAAACTAACGTAGCGATTGGGCCGGAACTTTACATACAAGCTTGGTAGGAATGGTTCTATAGGACGCCACTCCAAAAGTAGACCTAGTGGCGCCATTTCTTGGTCAGGCTGGAAACTTTTCACCCCACCCTCGTAATGAACAATATCAGCGAAACTACAATTTAAAATAGAAAATTTGAAGGAAAAGACGATGTACTGTTGTCACGTATTCCAATGATACGAAAATATATGCCATTCGATTTCAAACGTTTGCAGTTCCCAGTGCGACTCGCATTTGCAATGTCCATCAACGAAGCACGGGGACAATCGCTAAAAATGTCTATAGTATAGATTATATTTGGAAAGTCTATACCCCGCATATGGACAAAAAGAAAACAAAAAATATTGCGTGTCAAATGAATTAATGACACCAAAACGGCGTTGCAACGCATGCCGGGTACCGCTAGTATCTTTATATTATTCCTTCACAGGTTTGTAAGCATATATAGTGTGGTGGCAATTTTGGATACAAATTCTTCATTGGTTCTTATTTTAGATCGTGTTTGTCAATAACATTCGTGCAGCTAATACGGCCCACCAGGTAGAGCGTCACCACCATGTTCAGAGCGTATGTTGTAAACTATGGGCTCACGAAGAACGCCCAGACGTACAAAATAACGTGCGGTTTATTGTTTGTATTGTTGGCTCGGGTGGGTAATATGGCTGACCGCATTTACGGTCAGTATGTCCCTAGGCTATAATACCCAACCATGTTTACATTTCAACGATTGTTCAATTTTACTAAAACTTCTATTTTCAGTTATTCTTTGAAGGTATATTGCCTTAAGCTTTTAATTATTGATTATTGATATATGCAACGGCACAATCTTTACGACCTGAATATCTCGCTGGGTCATATTCGCTGGCCTACGATATTCAGAATACAGTGATTCTTCACTTTTTCAAATAGGTACTTTTCTTTTGAGTTATTATTTCAAGTTATATCTTATTGAGCTTCTAATTACTGATTACTAATAAGTTCAATGGGTGACATGACAAGAAAAAATTGCTAGATCTCGTATAGTTCGGGTTTTATTGTCAAGAAGGCCTAGGAGGAGCTCATAGTACTCGGACTTACCCTATATACGATAGATTGATAAAAAAAAGAGCATATTTTTAACCGCAAGTTAATTCATAAAATAGAAATATTCAGTTTCGGACAATTAAGCTTACTGAGAATGAGAACAGTTTTTCAAGATACAAACAAAAATTCAGCTTAAATTGCTATTCTGTCAGTATTATAAAGATATTTTAGGTATGTGGATATTATGAACAGCGATTTGAATGACCTGACAGCCTGCTAAATAGAACGATGCCTCAATGGACTCGCATACCCGAGCAAAGCATTTACGAAACTATCCTTACTTACTTTGCCCTTTTTTACAAAATTCTCTCTTATTTACGTGATTAGAGATATATTTCTTTAAAAAATCGTAAGCCATATTTGAACAAATTTTAACCGCATAAGTTAAATATAAGTCAAATATTTGTTTCTTTTGAATTTACCTATAGTCGGAAAACATATTTGTATCGGTCGACCGTTGTTTAAATTATAAAGTGCAATTTATGGTGTACGACAAGATTAAATTTCAAAAGTGGCTAAAACCACCTTAAATAAAAGCCGGGCTTTCGCCTAACACATAGGACACGAACCAAATATGGCGTGCAGCGTTCTTTGAACAATAAATTCACACACTGTCCTCCTAAAAGCATTGGAGTGTGTGTTCCAGGAAGGCCAAATTCCCCATTTTCCTAGGTGCACAACTAAGTTCCCAGGTTTCACACATGGATGTCGCCAGCGACACTTGTACTCGGCATACAGGTCTGAAATTGGCTGTGTTTATAGTTTGGACATCTGTTGAGAATATCCAGTCATAATATCAACACATATCGTAACACAACGACCTTTTTTCTAACCGCTACCATGTCAAACTTTGTGCCGAAAAAACAGCATTCGAGGAAAGTATTGTTTTTCTCCTTCATCTTAAAAAAACTGTAGCTGAAGCACATCACTTACTTGAGCAGACTTACGTTTACCATGCGCCTTTGAAAACAACATGCGAAGATTGGTACAAGTGGTTCAGAAGTGGCGATTTTGATACAGGCGACAAGGAGCGCTCGGGAAGATCGTAAATGTTTGAGGACGCCGATTTGCGAATGTTATTGGACGAAGATGATACATAAACGGAAGATCAACTTGCCGAGACATTAAATGTGACTCGGCAATGCATTTCCAAACGTGTTCACGCCATGGGAAAGATTCATAAGGAAGGAGAGTCGGTTCCGCATGCGTTGACTGAGCGACAGATGGAAAATCGAAGAGCCACTTCCGAAATTTAGATTTTGCGGCACAATAGAAAAAGTTTCCTGCATCGAATTATTTCTGACGACAAAAAATAGATATATAATATTTAGAGAAGCCCAAACGCAAAAAATCGTGGCTGTCACTTAGCGAAACATCAACATTGACGGCATAGCCAAATCGCTTCGGAAAAAAACAATACTCTGCGTTTGGTGGAACCAGAAAGAAATTGTGTACCACGAGCTGCTTAAACCTGGCGAAACTGTCAATAAGCATCACTGCCGATAACAGCTGGTTAATTTAAACTACGCATTTGCTCGAAAAACGGCCAAAATGGGATACGAGACACGACCGTATTATATTGCAGCAGTACAGCGCTGCGTGCCATTGCAGTTCCATGGTCTAGAGGACCGTCAAAACGCTTAAATGGGCTTTGCTATCGCACCCGCCGCATTAGCCAGGCCTGGCCCCTTCGAACTATCACCTTTTCCGGTCGATGGCGCATGACTTGGGTGGGCTGCACTTAGCCAATTATGAGGCAGTTCAAAATTGGTTGTCGGAATGTTTTCAGTCAAAAGACGCGTCCTTTTATCGTCGCGGAATTAATGTGTTCCCCGAGAGATGGGAAAAATGTGTGAACAGCGAGGGACAATACTTCGAATAAACCATTTGTTGTATTTGTCTTCAATTTTTCTATTTTTATTGATAAAAAAAATTCGGAAACTTAGTTGCGCACCTTAACGCCAAATATGAGCAAACGGATATAACAGGAAAATATCAACCAATCAAAAACCAAATTATTTCAACGAGGTATCAGCGCTTCCCCAACTTCAGCACAACCAGAATGTGTGAAGGATTTTTGCCCAGTAGGCACAGTAGTCTCCCAAGTACAAATTGTAAACTCACCGAGAAGAAATTCGTCTTATAATATGTGTACCCGTAGTTAAGAGCGCGATCATCGCTTGACTAGCTCGGCTTGCCCCGGTTGATCGCGATAAATACGTAAAATCACTCGGATTCGTCTGAAATTAAATTGCTAAGTCACATCAATTCCCGAATTGAAATTTGTACTGCTCTTTTCAACCTCCTACAGTCTATTTCCTTTGTCGCGCTTGAGCCGCTATCCTGTTCTCAATGTCAAGGCACCCTGAAGCGCGAATCTGGTGTCATCACGAACCCTCCACAACCTGCCCTCAATCCCAAGTTCGAAAAATCGGATCCTCTGGACCCTCCTCGCAATCCCAACTGTGTGTGGCGAGTCGTAGAGCCTGCTTTCGATTTTTGCATTAAATAATTGTCGCGTTGGCAGTACCACCAGAGTCCAACAAACGGCTATTTGTATATAACTGAGGGGATTAATCTAATTGTAAAAGTGAGTAACGCGTCCGCACAAATGCTGACGATGATTTTGCAATATCCTTCAAGGGTCTCTAGTTGTGGGAGATATTTATGCTACCCTATTCTTCACACAAATACAAATCTAATCTGTGAATAGTTACTCAATGGTGTATGGGGCGCGCCCGCAATAGCATCAAAAAAGGGGTCTGGAGGGTTTGGACGAGCGCCCAGGGGAGGGTCCCTGGTTACTTGTAGAGGATCTATGAGATTCTCTGCACCCCCTCGTTGACTTCAAATATCAACTTTCTGCCATGTTGGAGAGTCAGCGGAGGGCCCGCATATATCCTCTAGCATACGTTTAAGCCCCGACTAGACTTTCGTTACTCCGCTCGATTGGGGTTATTCTCGAAGCGCCCGAAAATTTCGAATCGGGGATTTTAACATCACGAGCTTTGATTTTAAATCGTGTGTTTGTGTAAATAAGTTGAAGATTTATCACTTGGTAAGTTTATAAACTCATACATGTAGTTTAAGGTAAACGCGCCGGTCACCACTCGCGGATACCTCATATCGAATATTGTAGAGACTATCGATGACTGATAGCCAACGTCACGTCTCCAGGAATCACCAAATATAGTCAAATGTGTAGAGCCGGACGGCCGTCAGCCAAGCACATTGCATTGTCTAATTTATGTATTATTTGGTATGTTTGTGTATTTAATGGCTTCGACCTGGTGGTCGCGGGAGCTGTGACGGTAGTCCCTAGGATGTCACTCCTGACGTCGTCGAGCTCGCTGCATCTTGTAATTAATTGAAGGGGCGTGACCATCCCGTTGTGGCACTTCTTACCTGGCCCTTAGTGACCCGTATCTAGCCCCATTACCAATCTCAATTTAGACTGGTCAAAGAGCGTCAGCTCGGTCCCTAGCTTTTCGGCAGGGCTGGAAAACAGTGTCCTTGTATGCTTCATCCCTGGTCCCTACTTCCAGAGGTCCGCAAAACGCTCTGGGACCCACTTATGAGCCCCACGCACGAACTTCTGAGTGACTCTTTTAGGATATGGGTCTGCTGGATCGAGCCGTGAAGCACCGATCTTGGCGAAAAGTTTGTGAAGGCGTGAATTGTATACGAATAAATAAGAACCGCCGAACACCTGGCGAGTTGTGTTTAAGAAACACCGGGGAAGCTATCATTTTACCTTCCCGTCTCACACAGACATCCGGCGACGTCAACAATGTTACACACACACACGCACGCACAACTACGCTAAAGAGGTGAGGTATTAGCCAGCTTTAAACTGCAGAGAGATCCATGCGCCCGGAACCCTGACTAATCCCAGCGCCTTAATAAACTAATAATAACTACTAAGCAAGAATTCAATAATAATAAAGTTAAGTCCGAATTCCGGTCGTAATACTGTGATATAAATAAAGATGCGAGTAATATTTTTATTTTATAGGAATAGCACTTTCCACAAGAAACTTTTAAACGATATTATTAAATAATATATCTAACTTTTCAAACAACTTATAATTTTCGTTAACCCCTTCCCGTGCCATTTAGCTCGACGAAACTCGGGCCCAAGTGGTAGGCATTGACGCGCGCTAAACAAACCAGACTGATGCTTGTAAACAGTCCCAATACGATCCGAAATATAGATGCCCGCAATACCTGTGATATAGTCAATTTTACGCGATACTGGAGTTGAGGAAACTCTAATGCTTTTACGTTTATAGATATTATAAATTTATTATATTTTGTATATAATAATGTAGTATATAATAGCTGTTTATATATTATTGTAGAAAATGTATAGCAGTTTTCGAATGTAGTTTGGTGCTCTCAAATATGTAGTAACACAGCGCTTAAAAGGAAATAGCATATTATTTAAAAAAAATGTAATCAGGAAACTAAATATCTAAAAAAAAATACATACAACTCTACAAATCCTCCACAGTATGATATGTCTTAAAACATTCCGGCAGATGTAAAGCCACTTGGCATTTCGAGCATTCCCACTTCGTTGCGCTTCGTATTTTACATTTATAACACACTTTGCACATTCTGGTTGGATGCTTATTTCGAGGTGTCGGATCTATACTTTTTGGGAAATGAGCCCAATATTGGGCTTGGAGTCGAAGGGGCGTTTCACCTGATGATTTTCCACGCATTTTGTAGTCTGGTAATTCAACAATTTGCAAAATTTGCAAATTGCAAAGTATGTGTTCGCGAGTCTGACTCGCGATATTTATGTTTGGCCCAAGTATCTCATCGCGAGTCAGACTCGCGATGTTTATGTTTGGCCCAAGTAACTGTTCGCGAGTCAGACTCGCGATATTCATGTTTGGGCAAAAATCATCATCGCGAGTCTGACTCGCTAAAGTACGGGAAGGGGTTAAAACGTTCTTATGTTTGGTAACCATTGATATTTTGAATGGATAATACTCTAATAATATTTTCTTCTCCATGGTCTATTTCTCGGATAGTCGACATTCGTACTAATCTGTCGACTGTCCGTTTAAAAGTAAGTTCGGCCATTGCTACTTTTAAATATTGAAGGTTTAATAAGATCCGATTTCAACATAAATGAACGTACTAATTTTTCTGAAATATGCATATAATATACGAGTATGGCCTCGTGAAATTTTTTATTACAGCAACTTGACAACAAATCTTTTGCTAATCATTCTAATTTGAACAATCCTGGACCTTTATGGTTTGGAAAAATTCTCTGTAGAACAATTATACTGTCCGAGAAGTCAACGATATTGAAGAAGCTTTCTATCATTAAATTATGAATAATAGCTTGAAGTAAAAGTGAAGTATGGAACTTTGCATTATGAGCAACCAACACACATGGCTTATCAGATGTATTGTTGAACCTCTGGAATTGAATTAATGCCTCTTTTATTGAATATGAATGAATTTTTTCTCCATGATGAAATAAATGTCCATCGACATTTTGTAAACTTGCAATTTTTAAACCACTAACATTTATCGATTATGTAGGAGTTGTGTAAATTTTAAATGTTTCCGTTTCAAATTTAGTGGCCATTTGTAATATATCTGTAGTTTCTTCTAACCCCGATATCTCCAAATCGAAATACATAATATTGCAATTATCTTCAGTTACTTTAATTGTCGGAAGCTTATCAGTGATAACTTTAGCTTTGAATGTATTCATCAAATCTTCAGTATCTACCTCCATTCCGCAACTCGAACTATGCGGAACGCTTTCAGAATTTTCATTTTTTTCCGGAGCGTGTCTCGTTTCACAACCAGTTCATTACGACAACTTTTCATCTATAATAGTTTTGCTTTTGCTTCGCTTTTCTCTCGTCGGTAGTCTTGTTTCTTTTTATGAGCAGTTGCATTTTTACCCAATTCCATATTTAAGGGCAATTTTTGCTGAGCGACTAATAAATATTTTACGCCACCGTTTTTCGAAACAACTGAGCTGGCAAACCGATAATCACATAATTCGCTCAAACTATAACATCAATTTGTTGGTGCTTTATGAGCCATTATGTTGTAGGAACTCTTATTAGCTTGGCTCGGAGCTGCCATTGAAAATTTAAAAGAATTATCAGCATAACATATTTATTAAAAATAGTTTTTTTAATTTATCAAACAAATTATGATATTGAAGGATAATTTTCTGACCTTGAGAAATACTAGATGAATTAGCTTGATGATACGCATGATCACCAAATGCATGAAACGGTGTATTACGAAAAGTAGCTGCTCCGCTGTTTGTCCCTTCATTTGATGCATTGCATATGTAAAACATTTTTTAAGACGAAGAATTGCCTCTTTCTTTCTGAATTCTGTGAAATTAGGTTTTAATGCATACAAATCTTTTAACAAATGTTTACCATTCAAGAGCATATTTGTTAAAAACAGAATGAATATTATATTTTGGAGGTGAAGATGTTACGTTTTGTTTAGAGTGTACTGAATCGTACAGTTTAAATATTCCTGAAGAGGAATGGGTTCACTACGTGCAAATTATGGGCTCATGCAAAATGTGCTACAGGCAACCGATTATTCTGCGAATGCAAAAATTGCATCTCTGATTGGATAATCTGATCCCAAAAATTACCTGTTCCTGTAAACATATAAGTATATTAGTAATAATTACTCAAGACTGATTTTTATAGATTGATTAAGGTTAAGAAGAAGTTTTCTAGTTTTATTTCAGATCTTTAATACTAAACGTATTATATTCTAACAATGAGTATTTAGTTTATCAAATGTTTAAATGCTTGATTGTTTATTCTAATTTGAAATTTATCACGTTTATTTAAATTGTCAAGATTGACAATTTTGTTTCAATACAAACTTCACAATTCCAAGTACTTCTTGTATTTTTAATCCTATTTATCGCTAAATTTTGCACTGATTACTTCATAGGTCAACTTGTCCCTAGTGGATAGTCAACCAACTCTAGATATGGGATAGGTTGACTAGTTTTTCTTGTTCTAGAAAATTAAATTTGTACACTGTATCATAATCGATTATGAGCTTTTTCTTATTTCCTTCCAAAGCTTCATAGTGTATCTATCAGATCTATCGTGTTTTAAAATAATGTACATACATTAAAACGATAGAAATACAAGCATTTTACCTGAAAATTGGTCAATCATCCCCGGTCTCCCCTACAGATATTTACAGGTAATATGATTTTCGGAGTAATGAATATTGTTCCATCTATTCCAGAATGAATATCACGTACACACACACACACACACACGCACACATATATTTTGTTGTGTTCGAGAACAATTCTTCAAAACAATAAACATGGAATATTGGATAGGCGAACATACACATGTATACGCATGTGCATGTGTCGCAAAAAAATTCAGGCAACGCTGCTAGCATCAATGCTGCGCTTCGTTACACATTCATGTAATTGCAAGTAGCTATAACTACACTCGCCCAGCGCTTCCGGGGATGCGACGGAGAGTCAGAATTGGCAAAACTCACAAACAAACACATATTCATCCCACGCGAGGAATTTTGTGCCGTGTTTTCCAAGAGCACTCGACGGGCAATTTACCTATTTTCACGTTTTCTGATTGACTGTTGGCAACGGTCCGCGATGCAACTACATACCCATTGATATCCCCACGCAAACCATTTGATCCTCGTTTCTTTTATTTTCTTCTTTTTTTTTTCGTTCGTTCGATTTTTGGCCAGTGCACGGTGAACGTCGGCGCCGACGACGAGTGGACGATTCGTTTATTTAAAATTGGGGCCGTGTAGGTTCGCCGTTGAGAAAAAAAAATAGAGGCTTCGAGCAAATATCCGTCCGACCGCGATTCTCCTCAACAATAATCGTTTCACCCAATAGCCGCGCCAGCACAGAACAATGTGGTCGGCGCCCACGAGAGCTGATTCGAACAAGAACATCACGAGTATCCAATATACCACTCTTGACTAGCGCCCGACAGGTTATCCTTCCAATTCTGGCTTGAAATCATACAACAAGAAAAATCCATCTAAAGCCAAAAATATAATTGCAGTGATAATTTGAATTCCACATGAACCAGGAACTGTTTATATGACGATGGTACCCCGATGGAATAACCTACGAATATTATTTTTATCATCGTATCGTGTAAGCCTTATGATTGTGAAATGTAAGAGGCCATTTCTCATTAGAAAAAATTATCTCCTCCCAGATATATCTTCATGCTTTTTTTCCCAAAACGTACTTTTGTAAGCAGGCGCTAAAGCTAAAAATAATTTGTTACCTAAGTTGTTATTTACAACAACAAAAAATACAAACTATCGCCAGATAGATCGAAAATCTGATAAACATTTTCAACCAGGTAGGATTTTATAATTGTTTAAATAATAAACGAAACCTGGTTCCCGAAATAGCGATGCTCATACGGCTTACGGATCTTATCGATTTTTTATATTTAATTGTTTAACCACGAGACATAAGAAATGGCGGAAAGAGCGTATTTGGAAGGCCACCGTATGGACAGCATTATTCTTGGCATGTCAATAAAATACACCATTAATTTGCACGTACAAAGAGCATATGTTCACCACGCTATGTTCTTTGAATAATTTTCATTTATTTGAGAACGACTTCTGGCGCGACAACAGAAACGGTTGAGGCTAAATGTAGGGAAACCGAGAACAAGATGGAGAATACCTGTAACTTCAAATTAAGTGACATGACGAAAACTTTGGTTTTTCGAAGTGATATTATTTGTACGAGGTAAGTAATATTACAGTTTCTTTTTTTTACAGTAAATTCTTCCTAGGAATAGTTTATACGAATCAATAGAAAACCCAAACAACAATATTGAGAGCTTAGGTAAAAGCGCTGATATCATTATTGGCAACGGGTGTGGGCAACATCGAAAATTGATTTTATAGGCAAAATGAAAACTGTTCCATCTTGACTGCGCGTAATTGTTTTCGTTCTTTTTTCAATTTCTCCTACTAATTGGGCTTGTTTTTTCTAGATGGCGTGCAAATATAACAGAAAGAGTGGGACAGGATCTTAGAATGAAGAAGCAATGCGGAAAGTCATTGATGAAGCTAAAGCAACAAAGGAAAGGGAAAAGGGCGAACAGAAAATAACGATACAATGTTGCAACATCCCGAGCAGCCCTTACATAATGATTTGTTTTGTGTATTCTATGGCGAAAAATATGTGGAACCACTCTCGGAGGACTGGATACAGTGCCCAATATGTTGTCGTCGGGCACAGGCGTTGTGCACCGACACAGAAAATGGTTGGTGTTGTGTTGCAATTGCAAGATGTAAAGATTTAAGATACATTCCATGCCTTCAGGGTGAGGGCAACATGGAATTTAACATATTTATGGTTCACTGGTTATTGCAACGAGCCTACTTATAATTAATTATTAATAATTACATTATAAGATAACTCTATAAGTACTTTTCTACAGATTATTGAAGAACAATTTGTCAAATAAAACCCAATTGTTACAAGTCTAAGAAACCGACCAGCATTGCAATGACAGAAATGCACAAAAATTCCAAATCACAATCACTAAAGTGCAAAGTATATTGAACAAACGATTGGAAACTTTTTACACTAACGGTTAATCTGTCGAAGGAGACTAACTCAAGAGCGGCGCACGAGCGTCACTTTTCTGCTATGCCATGTTTTGGCGTCGGAACGTTTTGGCGCGTGCGAATTTGTACACTCCACTATTTCACACGCAGACTCCGAGGAGTCAAACACCTATAACCCTCCAGTCTCCGTTTTTAAATGTCCGCTCGCCAAAACGCGACCAGCCACATGGCGGCTCGCGCCAAAATGGCCGCGGCAGAAGGTTATCAAAATTGAAAAGGGTATTAACTATAGAAATATTTAGAATACCTTCGTTCATGCAATAAATGGACATACAGATCGGAAATGCGGAATGATCCAACAGCAGAACAACATAGTTTTTATGCCATTATCGTAACACTTATTTCGAACTTAGCTTTCATCGCCGATGAAAAATTCTTCAGTTATTCGTATTGACTATTCAAGGATATTCGATAATCACGCAAGATACAATATTTATGCCTCGGTGCTTTCATATGACGCGCGACGTGTTCTTTTCACAGCTGTTTGCAATATTTAAGCAATATTGGCCACATACTTTTTTTCCAATGAAATTCAGAAGGTCGCTACATTTTGCGAAGACACTGAAACGCCATTTGATGTATGTCCTTGACAGAAGATTGTATATGCTATTTATAATATTTTTTAAATAGCTTTGCCCTCTTTATATATAAATAGTAGCATCTAACATAAAATTAAGAGATAAGACCACTAGAGGTCTGAAAAAAGCCAAACTTTAAGAATTAATTTTAGAAGTATGGAGCAAGGGATCAGAATTTTTTTTAGACAGTTCATCACCCACGTATGAAAGTGTAAACAAACATTTTTGTATTTAAATTTTGTGTGAAAATTTAAGCCCTGGATCAAAAAAATCTAAAAATTTCTTAATGTATGTGATATTGCATATAAAAGTACGTAGGTTTTTTTATAATTGATTTTTGTAAAGATAGCGCACTTATGAAAAAAATGAGCAGTAAATTCTTTTCTAAATTCTTTATAAACAGAAATGTACCTTTATTTAAAAAGAAAAACATGATTTCGAGATAATCATATTTAAAGTTTTGAAAATACTTACCTTGCGTTGTGGGAAAATCGAAAATTAAACCCTTCAACTTTTTTTTCGCTGTGGGACCAATTGTATATTATTATTATAGCCGTGAAGTAAGAACAAAAATCATGTTTTCAAAATCCTGAAGTGGTGTTAAATATCTGTAATTATATGTATATTATTTAAGCACTTTTTACCTGCAAACAAGAACAATTTTCACAGTTATTGTGTTGCGTTTTTGCTTCTCAACAAACGGATTCTATATTTGACCTTGCGAAATTTAACAACAGACCTTTTTTACATTTTCGTCCGAATACTACAGCGACGTCCATACGCGTACTTGCGAAGGAGGTTTGCCATCTGCGGTTCGTAAATAAGATCATGCGTCGTACTTTGATTTGTTTTCAATTTACCGACTGCGGGTTTTTCCATCCGTCATAAATCATAACAATCAGCTGATGACATGTAATGTCATGCTCTCTGTTGAGAGAGAACCCGTTGCGTATGATAATGCAATTAACGATAACAGTTATGAACAATATATATAGGGAATTCCACGACAAACGGGATAGCTACAAACAATTTTTTATTTATTTTCTCAATTTTTGTAATATTTTTTATTTTTTTTTTTATTATTTATGATATTATTTATTCGATATATTTTTAACCGGTAATAAACGATATCGAATTTTTAAAAACATCGCTCTTTTTCGGACTTTTTTTACTCATAACTTCTTTAATAGTCGGCCAAATTGATTTTTTTTCAGAATTTTCGGCTTTGAATGTACTTTTCAAAAAAAATATAGAAAAATTATGTGAGGTGTTTTTAAATGTGATTTTTAAGTTTTGAACTTTAAATCATTTTTTTTAAGTGAGTGTATATTTTCATTTTTTTTAAATCATTATTTTAAACTTTTATGAATTTAACAATTTTCAAACCTGGGTAGATCGTGGGCTTCCTATAATTATTATTTTTTTTATTTTTGAAAAGGTGGTATTTCGTTTTTTATTAATAACTATTAAAACCATTTGTTATAACTATGTAATGTTTTATCAATTATTGTGAATAAATTTGTATACTTTTTTGTTGTTAACAGGCGTCTAAAATTAATAATAAGTCATTATGAGTATGTTTATAAACAATAGTAACAAAAGTTTTAATTAGTTGGGTATACTTTTAAAAATGTTACATATACGATCATTATTTGAACTAGAATACCCTTTAGCTCGTATGTTTTAGCTGAGTGAAATTTTTGTGTCCCTATGACTGACTTACGATAAGTTAATCACAGGGACACAAAAATTTCATTCGCGATCAGTTATTCCGATGGGTACCGAAAACATACGAGCTAAAAGCTATTCTAATTTAAATATCATTATTTAAATTAGAATAGCTTTTTTAAAAGAATACCAAAATAAATAAAAACTTTTTTTACCATTATTTATATCGATGATTCGTTATTTTTGCGTCAAGCTTGTCGCATTAAGCTGTTAATATCGAATATAAAATTATGTGAATTCGGGTAACTAGCACTCTAAATAAACAGCAGCTATGCATTTCAAAAAATTAAAAATTTGATGAATGATATTTTTTCGGGAAATTCCACTACGCACTCGTAGATATCTTAAATCTTCGATTTACGATAGTCGAAAGGAGATCGTGTCGACACGGAATCCCTCATATAACTATATGTTTTCCTCGCATCGTACAGTACTTCCCCGTGCAGTACTTACCAAGATGTACATAAATAGATACTGAGTCGATCGTCATCCCGTTAGAAAGTGACGATATTCCATCGTGATCGGTTACGAATTAGTAGTCTTAACGGGGAAATTAATTTCTTATTCTCGTTTTTTATCGAACAATACTATTTTTTATAATAACCGATAATGTTTAAGATTTTGATGCTATCCGTTGCTCTGGTGCAAGGAATATGTGAAGTTACCGGCGACAACAACGTCGGTAATAGCGATACAGATGTGGCTGCTTTAGACCAACTATCAAAAACCAATGATCGTGAGGAAAGTTTGTGTAAGTACGCAAATTTAGTATTTTCGTTTTTTTCGCATTTTGTTCAACAATCTTAATGGCGTCGGCCTCAATGTTTCGGAATGCCTCACGAATGAAGTGGTTTTAGAAACACTAGAGCAAGCAAAAATCGGATTATACTTATACTTGTTTTGTTATAATATCGCGAATGACGGTAGGTTTGCGCTTAAGCGGCAACTGGAAGAAGGCTAAAATTAACTTGGAAAAAGCGTTAACTTTACCTCTTGCTGTTGCATATTTATACGTTGTAGACTGTCTAGAGCGAGGGTACGAATTGAGGCCATTGCAGATTGCATCGTTCTGTTATCACCGATCAATTTAGTGCCTCTGTATATCGTTCATTAGTAGATTATAATATTGACCGAAACGTGGTAAAAATAATAGTCACACGAAGCTGGGATTAAAGGCCCTCCAGATTCTCTTTGTAGTTTGATGAAAAATATTTCATTGATGAAGCAGAAAGCAACATTAGATTTGGTGATTGAAATTATTATAAAATGTATAAATCTAGCCTCGAGTCTTGCAAGGTTTGAATAAGCCGTCACTATCTCGCTGCGATGGATGCAAGAAAGATAACGTTGACTTTACGGGTGAACGATGTGAGCGGTGCACCATAGACTTGTTAAGCCCAGTACGGACTGAGCATACCAAGGTACGACCTGCAGCGATCCACTTACCTCGGCGAGTCAGTATTGATGCTTTACTTATATTCGCTGTCCAAACAGGGCGTATACGTCTTCTTTGACGAGCATTAAAAAACCGACTGTCGATGGCTCATCGCAAACTTGGGTCGCACGCGTAGTCGAAACGCGTGGTGCAGGTACGGACTGCGAGGGTACGCGTACCCTCCAACGCGCAGTCCGTATGGGGCTTTACTTTATTTAACAATGCCTGAGCCACTGGAAGAACATTGATTTTCAAGTCTGTGTTTAAGGGTGTCGGCTTCGATCGGCGAGCGAATGTTTCAAGGTCAATGATGAGAGCAAAGACGTGTTTTTTTGACGTTTCGATCCTTGGTGCGGATCCTCTTCAGAATATTTTTTTTTCTGGTAGATGGTCCATTGTATGTTTACTTATGGGATTTAGAGTATTGAAATGTTACATTGATCCTGCATTTATCAAAGTCAGCAATTTTTTTTTTCTGGTGCATAGGGGGAGGTATGAAAAGATTAAGTCCAAGTTTGTGGGGTTGTAACCCTTGAGGAAAATCCGCCATCTTGAAAAAAGGGGTGAAATAGTTTTTGCAAAATAACTATGAAACTATATATCCACCGCGCAAGAAAAGTATATCCTTGTTTTCTGTAGGAAATTAAATTCTCTACAAATTTGCTCTCTTGATTTTTTGTCGTAAAATCAAAAATATCAAAGTTATTAACAAACAACGACAAAAAATGAAGGAGTAATTTCCTTTAAGTCGTTCTAATTTTTTTTCTTTTCACTTTACAGAAAAATATGTTCAATGCATTTCGATAGAACACCTTCTGACGAATAAGTTTCAATATAAATGTGTCAACTTTTGTTTATTTATAAACATTTTACAGTGCTGCAAACGTAAGTGTCGGAGTACTCGAAAATAGACATAAAAATTCTTTGCAAATTTCATTAATTGCGGCGGACAAATTTTATTTGTTGTTATTGCAATATTCATAATAATTAGCTATGAACTCCTCGTAGGTGGTGCGGAAAAGAGTTCATAACTAATTCTTATAAACATTGCAATAGCAACAAATAAAATTTGTCTGCCGCAATTAATGAAATTTGCAAAGAAACGACGCATAATCGTTCATTTTTATGTTTACTTTTGAGTACTCCGACACTTACCTTTGCAGCACTGTAAAATGTTTATAAATAAACAAAAGTTGACACATTTATATTGAAATTTATTCGTCAGAAGGTGTTCTATCGAAATGCATTGAACATATGTTTCTGCAAAATGAAAAGAAAAAAAGTTAGAGCGACTTAAAGGAAATTACTCCTTCATTTTTTGTCGTTGTTTCTTAATAACTTTGATATTTTTGATTCTACGACAAAAAGTCAAGAAAGCAAATTTATAGAGAATTTAATTTCCTACAAAAAATAACTCAACAATTTTCTTGCGCGGTGGATAGTTTCATTGTTATAATGCAAAAACTGTTTTACCCCTTTTTCAAGATGGCGGGTTTTCCTCAAAGGTTACAACCCCACAAACTTGGACTTAAGCTTCCTATACCATCCCCTATGCATAAAAAAATTGCTGACTTTGATAAATGCAGGGTTAGGCCTTATTTTTGTAACATTTCAATGGACTAATTGCCGGTTGGCGGCAATCTATGATAAATAGAGTTCAAAATACTTTGCAAAATAATGCTGTGTGAATTTTTGTCGCAATGTTGTAATCAATGTCGTGTTTTATTGTTAAAGTGGTAAACAATTGTAGTGGACACGTAGTCAGTTTAATCGATGTGCTGTCTCCGAGAGATTGTGAGACACTGATTTTCAAGTTTGTGTTACCGTCCAAGGCGTGTGGACACTACCCTAATTAACGACGAAGTTAATTAATATCATTGAAACGTGAAATATATTTAGATCAGTGTCATTTTTTAATACCAGGATTAGTTTTTCATCGATAAGGCTGTAAGATATTCTTGGTTTTTTTTACCGATCTCGAGCTTAGCATAAAGTGATTTAAACGCTAAGGTCATCGACACACTTACAGTGACAGTTACGAAATTTATCTTTTATGGTATACGTGAAAATTGTCCGAAGACAACTGAAGTGTGTGGAGCGCGCGGGATATGGCACGCGGTGCGCTGCGGTGACAGTTGCGTTGCCAGCGTGCCATGGCGGGAAAAACCATATTTTTGTTTCAAATTGAGATTTCTTCAAAACTATTCAACATTTTTCAATGATTTTGTTTAGTTTTACTCAGAAAGACTGTATTGATAATTCTGTCTAGGGTTCTTGAGGATATTTGAAATAGAAAAATTTTGGGAGTAGTTGAAAGTCGAAAAACATTGGTTCGAAAAAATGCCTATTTTTAATGTACCTTTTCTCAGGAACCGTACGTCCGTTTTTGACCATTTTTGTTGTGCGTGTATATTAAAGTGTTATAAACAATGTGTCGAGCCATTTTTTCGATACTTTGTTTCACAATGTTTTGACATCGTTTTGAAATTTTATTAACATTTTTTAACACGTTTTTTTACCTTCGAACATATTTTCCTCGGGTCTGAATCGTTTTTTCAAAAAAACGGCTGGACACATACTTTGTTTTCATGTACTGGTTACGTCAACAAAATATGCCGATACGATGAGTAGATTTGGAGAAAAGGTACATGGCAGGTGAAAAAACATAACTTTTCAGGAGACACGATTTTCTGAGAAAGTTTGAATTTCTAATGAATTGAAACGCTAACTTAAACAATTACTTAACATACTTCTACTACTCAGAGTTTCATGAAATTTTAACCCCTTATCAAGAAAGACATGTACTTTCAGAAAAAAAATTTAAATGCATTTTTTGACGTTGCAATATGTCGAACCCCCTTAAGGGTGCGCATCGTCATAAGAAGCCATAGACAGTGATAACATAGTCACGGTGACATAAGTCACTGGTGCACGCATAGCATATGAAGTCATCCGATAAGTCCCAATATACCGGATGTCCTCCTATTTCAATTTATCGACAGAAATAAGTCGGGAAAATCTTCGATGGTTCGTCCAATCTTCATCTTGCGATTCCAGCGATTCTTGAATGCCTGCGGGGCGAAGCGTGCAACTTTCGGCTTAGCGACTATAATATTTGTTTGTTTACAAATACTTTACTACGTACTTATTTTTTTTTCCATAGATAACTGGCAAATAATTATATTATTCTATAAATGTAATAATATATATTGCTAATTTTGTTCTCATGAATAAAGAAATTTTCAGCCGCGAATACCGAAATGCGAATAACTTCAACGTAGTAGGTACATGTAGGTATCTAATGGGCAGGCATATCGCGTCAGTATATAAACACTTACACCGTAAAACTGATCTTATATTTTTGTTAAGCAAATGCCACAAAGCAATGTTTTAAGAAAAAGCGAAAGCGACAAGAAACTATAAATTTAACTAAAATCTTTTTTGTTCCGGCCTACAGCTACCCAATCGCAAGGAACTTACAACTTTCATGCAGCAAATCAAATATTCAATCTGAATGGTCCTTTTGCCTGGAAAACCCCAGGCGGTTTAATAAGCAATATGAAAGAGCTCGGTGCCGACTACCATTTTTCAAATGGAATAGGCGCTCACAAGCTGCATCGTCGAAAGCTGACATGGAACAAAGCGAGACAAATTTGCGTTGAGGAAGGAGGTAAATCCGTAATTAGTCCATCGACTAAATGAATAATGTTCTTCTAATATACATTTATTTTTATATAGATGATCAACGATTAGTCGCCTTTTACATAATTAGCAATTCATTAGTTGAATCAGTTAACGAAACTTACACTCAAGCTCATATTGTATCAACCGTTTCCCCACTGACAACGTGACCGTTCTATTTGGGGTTCACTCATTGATTACTTGTCGATAGCCTTACATTAGCTTATCAAATATATTTTGATTAATAGGTCATCTGGCCGTAATCCGAACGGATGCAGAGGAGAAAGTGATTCTGCAAATGATGGTTGAAGATTCGATCGACGATGCGTGGCTCGGGGCACACGATAAGTTTCAGGAGGGCGACTGGATAACCGTGACGGACGAGTCGCTCGCCGAAACAGGATGGGCACGATGGTCAAAGAAATTTCCAACAAATCCGGACAATTGGCAGGGCAAGCAGAATTGTGCCCGTCTCGTGAGAAACGGTGGTGGTATGGACGACGATAATTGCGATATAGCAAAACCATTCGTTTGCAAGATATAATTGTATGGAAATATAAATATATTTTGAATACAAGACAATGTTCACACTTTGTACGAACTGAAGTACTTGACTTTGTAAGGAACATTGAACAATCATCGAATTGTGTGTTCTGAAAGTTATCATGATGCAGGTTACTTACGATATAACTAACGAGGCCAACATTCGCGCGGTACGGGGCTTTTTTTTCATAAAGCTCCCTCGTCGATGGAGCAAGTATATCATGAATAACAATATTATCGCCGAAAATACACCGATTGCTTATTACTCTCTAAATCTGAATTCGTTAAATTTCACTAAATTTTAGTCATATTTTACTAATTCATTGGCGAAAAGTGAGTCAATGATGATTAGTGAAAAATCACGGATTCGATTAGAAAAAAATGATTACTATAAAAATTAGTAACATTTGACTACACAGTTAGTAGAGAGCATAGCTGATATCTTCATGCACAAGCCGATTGTAATTCCTCGCGTGAATAATATGTAATAATCTCATACGCACCGACAAGAAAACGAAACGTTCATACACTTTTTGCTTTTCCCCTTAAAACTTGTATAAAATAAGATTCGTCGTTTGACACTGCACATGAACTCACTGACACGAGAAAATGACGCCTCCGATATCACAATGGCAGAACAAAGGAAGTATAGGGTCGGGTGCAGGCGCCTGTGATTGGTTGATCGCTGAGCCCTGTACTAATTGATTAGTGATCATGTAATATCACTAATGAATTAGTAAACTGTATTGACTAAATAATAGCTAATCGTATTACTAACTTGCTTTAGTAACCCTAATTTACTATTTTTTACTATTCTATTGGTGAAACGGTGTTTTTATCACTATTTCACCAGTAGAACGTGCATTTACTAATTGAATTAGTCAATTTTTCACTAGTTCAGATTTAAAGAGTAAATATACAACAAAGATACGCTACACCATAAAAGAATCATTTTTTGTTTGTTACTTCCGGTTTACTCATTGTCATTGCAATATCGCAAAAACTAATTATCCGACAGCGCCCAAATTTCGCACACAAAAAGTACGTATCAATGCCTACTATCTCGCGCAGAGCCTGGCTTACAACTTTAAAAATGGCGGAGTTATACATTTTTGAAAAAAGCGTTTTTTTTCTCGGTTCTGTCAGTGTATCTCCCTTAATTATTGACCGATCGGCTTCTTTTAGCGCTCATTTTATGCGTATTTCAATTACCTACAATTTGTCTATTGAGACTAAACAGATTCCTTCATTATTTTGTGTTTTATAAGCAAAAAACGAAAACAATGTGGTTTTTTTCACTAATTTGTTAATAACAAAAAATAAAATGGGAATCAGGAGTCGAAAAGTGGTCAGTTATGATCGGGAGGCTGTTCCGCGTCTGATGGCATTCGCCGTTATCGGGTGCTATTTTTGTAAAACAAAAAGTTTATTTGCTTGGCCTATATCTATTGTTTAATAATCCAGGCGAACATGTATCACAAGAATATTATCAAAAGCCTAATCAAATTCGTTAAATATCGTTATAATGTTTCTTTAAAATAAAATAATATTTTTGTCAAATAAATAATCGTTACAAGTTACATTCTATAATCACATCACAACGTCAACGAAACCTTGCGGGTCTTAAACAAGTACTTACTGATTACGCGAACAACCAAATAATTTGTTATTTTATGAAATTCTTTTCTATTGCCACACCTCTGTATGACAATATTAGTATGCGTATTAAAGATAACAATATATCTGTATAGTTGACAATAAAATAAAATATCCCGAGAAAAGAAGAACATGTTTGTCATCGATCTAGGCGACAATTTTTTAACTCCCGATCGTCCAAGGAGTAAGTAAAGGAGATGCGATCGGTGTTTCAGAGTCGATCAGATGTTGGGGGCCCATTTCTCGATGCTTAGAATTTCTCATAAACAACACGAAATGACTGTACGTAATTTTGTACGGCGAGTTTATGGGTTTCAGTCATATCGGTTTCCGGCTATATATTCGCAAGGTGGTTCCTTCGGAGCACGAGAGGCGGATCAAGGACGACGTATTGAGATGAGAAAAATTGATGAAACGACGGTTAGTTGCAGAATGCTTTTCAATAATTAATCGAAATTTCTAGATTATTTTCGATGCTATTAAAATTGTAACTTGACAAATTACAATTACGGTGGGTAGGGTGTTAGTGATCTTTCATTTTTATGATTTAAAAATGAAAACATTATAGCTGTATACCTCAAATATTATAGTATAAAACACATCCAAAATTAGGACGCCAGTAAGTTTTGAGAGAAAAGCGTTGAAAGTTATTTTTCAAATGCCGTATCCATTTCGAATGGAGTTTTTTCTCACTCGGGTGTTTACGCGCACTACGAGATAAGAATCGAAGTTACAGCTTGTTCGAGTATAAACTATTTTCATTTTCCCGACAAAGTTAACACTCAAGGAGTACGGATGCGTCATACGGCAGGCCTCGTGGAACTATACTTCATTGCTTTTCGTCGTTGTCGCCTTACAGCCGGACTAATGCAACTGGCATACGCGAAATAAAATTTGTACAACGAGATTTTTCACAACCAATCGGCGAATGATTTTTCTCACTACCAAATGCAAAATGCGACGCGTGGATAGACATACGTGTTCCAGACACGATGCGAAAATATAATAATCGTGGTTGCGAGTGTCCGTTCACCATATGGAAGTAGAATTTTACCGACGACTCTTCATTTCTTCTCCAAAGTTATTCCTTTCGACAAAAGCTGTTCGTCCCCTCGTTTGTGTATTTTGTATTCGGAACAGATTGCATTTTAGCTATTTGGGCCGATCGAACATAGTAACATTGTTATTATTGCTGGTGTGTGATCGAAATTAGCTATTGAAAATTTCTGATCCAGGTGTAAAATGTGTTTTGTCTACTACTAAATCAGATTTAGATCGAAATGGATCGAAATGTATCGTTCTGTATGTTCGTGGCCGCGTTTATCGTGCTGTGGTCATCATCCTTTACAATCAGATATAAGGTAAAGTGAAATTTTTACTAGTGCGAGAGATATCGTTGAATATTTCTGTCCCGATGAAACTGATAGAAGACATCTTGATTTAAGCATCCTGTGTATGTCCCTCGCGAACATAAGACTTCCAACGAGACATATTTTTTTCGCATGAATTCATTTTCTTGACTTTTCTTCCATTAATAAATAAAAATGAGACATCTTGTATATGATAAGAATATCCTAATCACGGAACTGAATATCTAACGCGTACAGACCGATTAGATTTTAGCTTCGCGTTATTTCCATCAAATGTTCATAGGTACAAGGGTTCGAGGTACCTACACGGCATCGGCAATGCAAACTCCGCGGATTCGATACTGCATGTTTGGTACGATAATTTGTAATGATCACTTTTCTTGAGGAAGCTACTGAGGTATATACCTCAGTCTAATTAGTTTATTTAATAATTTGTCTTGTGACGGAATATCGTTTAAACAGAGCTGCGATATGTCATGCACCGAATTAAAATGCGGTCAGTTAAGGCCTGGTGGGGATTTTATGGAGATTGTAATAAAACCTCATGGCGGCGTATGGAAGGGAACAAAATGCGACGAAGGCAAAGTGAGTATGGTATATAACCTCATTTCACGAAATTTTGTTATTGTTGGAAAATCATCCATATGAGCTCTCAAGAATCGACACTGCGAAGCAGAGAAAATTATCTCGATTACGCGAGTAATAAAGGGCGGAGTCAGGTCCAGCTGACCCAAAAAAACGATCTTTTTTGTTTGCTGAGAATCTTCCTATACATGTGGGGAATACGCTCCCAATGTAGTAACATCTTATATAAAGAAAACTAAACTTACACGAGGATGAACTTCGACTTATGAAAAAATATGAATATATGACAAAGTTATTGCAAAATTAAAATCGATTACTTGAGTCAAATTACATTCTATGCTCGCCATTTTTGCAATCAACAATTTTTTCGCAACCTGTGGTACATGCGCATTCTACATTCCTATTATAACATAACCATCTTTTTTTTAATATCCGTGTTTCGGATTCGCTACGGGTATATATCTAGATATTCAAGTCAAATTTTTCATAGTATTTTTTATTGTTCAAATTTATCTTTACACGTAACAAAAGTTTAGCGAACGCCAACAAATTTTCTTTGCCCCAGATTAATTATTTACGATTCAGTGCATTCATGTTCCAGATCTGCATAAATCGACAGTGTGTTCAACCACGCTTGGAATTCCCTAGATACATCGGTGATGACGATTACAATGAATGCAAGCCGGTAAGTCAACCGATACCTATATAAAGTTATAAGTAGAATAATTACGTTCCCATAAGGCATGCGTTACCCCGGCAACGGATTCGACATAGTATGCAGATTTTGGATCATGCCCTTGTAAGTCATGCGGTGTTGAGGTGGTGCGGCAGTCGATTGTCAATGACCTTAAAAATTTTGTCGACGATCTAAAATTTTCATTATATACAACTATTTTAGACACTTTGATGTCTATACCTAATCGCTTTTTTAAATACGACGGAAGCAAGTTCTTACATTTTCTCCACATAAAGACAAAGTATCACATCGATATGTTTAATACGCAACGTTTACAAAAAAACGTCGTTTCATATTCATTTTATGTGCGTAGGCCCAACCAGTAATGGTGACATTTACTCGGTCAGAACAATGCCAACTGCGTGGATTCGCAGGTGTTTGTGAGGTAACGTTATTTTTAACGACCCTTTTACGCCCAAAAAATAATCGATCACTGGACCTGTGTTCATTAACTTGGATTTTCGGTATCGTCTTTTCAACAGGGTTACTCTACTGACTGCGCCGTTTTACACTGCGCCCGAAGACACACTGACGGTTTTTACTCTCAAAAAATATTACCTCGCCGGGGTGTCGAGATCGGAACGCATTGTGGCGAAAACAAAGTAAGAGTCGTATATCTCATACTATTTCATGAAATCTTCATATAGTCGAAAATTAATGCACATGGGCTTCCAACAGCTAACATTGCCATACCGTACATTTATATTCTAGATCTGCATAAATCGGAAGTGTGTCGATGTCGTCGGAGTGATGCCAGTAGCTATAGGCGGTGATAACATCTATCCCTGCATACAGGTACGGAACTCTTTGTAGAATATTGTACATGGGTTAACGACTGTCTCATAGCTCACGCAGATGTATGTTTTGGCTATGGACGAATTAAGTATATAAATTAAGTGGATTAGGATACGAGTATTTTGTAAGGTTGATATCAATTCCGATATTTCTCATCGGTGGTATATTTATGTGTAATATTATATTATAGGCTACTAGACAGACGAGATAGTCTTAAGGTAGTCGTATACTTACATCGTTACCGTTAGATTTCACTGAAAATTTGCAGAAATGTCCTTTGATGTCATACGTATATGTGTATAAAATTTCAGAGGCCGCTGTCGGCTCAAAAATCACGATATTTCTTCTTGAAAATCGTCATTTTTCGCAATGTTCTATAAGAGCTCGAATGTGAGAAAAAACGGGAATAAAATTTCAATCCTACCCCCAGCGATATGACTATCTTAAAACGTACATGGATCAATACGTATCGACACAGCTTATATCGCGAAAATACTTTGTGTGCACATTGTCTGTCAAAAAATTGTTTCATGTTTAAATGTATTTATTACATAGATGCAGCCATTAATGAGTCAAGCAGTTAAGACGCGTCACGAGCAATGCTTAGCTCATGGCCTCGACGTTGCATGCACAGTGAGGCTACTTACCAATGTTCATAATTATTAATGTGACTTTCGTTCGAAATCCTTTTAACACATGACTTTGACACGTTTTAGGATACACATCGAACTCCCCACGCTCGGTGCAGCCGCTTACGCTGCGGTCATAAAATCTTTCCTGGAATTTACCTTGAGCATGTCCAATCACCGACAAAAACGAACAAACTAATCCCGGGGACTGGAACAAAGTGTGGTGAATTTCATGTGAGTATCGTATGTGTAACGTACCGTATGTTTCATCGATGCTTTTTTTCTGTATAGTACTTATCTATCGTGAGTTTACAAATCCCCAAAGGCGAATTGCCTTCTTATTAATTATGATCTTGGGAATGTAATCGAGCATGTCTAAATACGTTAACGCGATGTATCAATGTTCTAGACTTGTCAAAGACAGAAGTGCCTGGCCACGACGCCGGCAGAAATGCCGACATACACTGGTAGCGATATTTACCACGACTGCTATCAAACAAGTCGGTGGGACAGAATAATAAACGTTTAGATATTTAGATGGGTTCCTGGGAATTTGTAAGTAATATTGGTTATATCCCAAATCATAAGATGCATGATCGTCGACTTAAGTATAACACGGAGAATGAAGAACAAACACACACTTATTAGGAATACACGTACCGATGGAAGGGAACCGAATATTCGAAGCTCGCCAGCCTAAAGTTTGTAGTGATATACGTATCTAAGGCCTATAGTAGAGAGAGAGAGAAAGGGAGAGAGAAAAGAAAGAACCATCCAGAATATTCGACCAAGAGCCCAAATCGGAAAGGAGGGGAGAGAATTGACGAGGAGTCTATCATCGACGAAGAAGCCGAGAGACGACAATCGCACGGCGGACGTCGAAACAGTCACACGCATATCGCTGAAATTAGCGCCCGAAACTCGTCCGGCCGACAATCACTCTGAACGAAGGGCTAGCCTCCTCGAGGAGAATTCTGGCGAACCGATCGACCATCGCCGCATCACGAAGGGCTGCATCCTACGTCATCCTTCACGAGAGCATCGACGAAACGTCGCAGTCACCCAGCTTTGCCTCCACTAGATAAATCGAAGCCGGCTGAGACTCTACACGAAATCTGGAGCCAATCCTCCAAAGACCTCTCTTTCTTCCGACACATCTACGTGCGAACGGACACACCACTCTTATAACGTCAAGCGTAATACATCTATATCTATTGTTTACATGTATCGCAAGAATATTATCAAAAGCCTAATCAAATTCGTTAAATATCGTTATAATGTTTCTTTAAAATAAAATAATATTTTTGTCAAATAATTAACCGTTACACACGTTTCCTTCGAGAAGGCCCGCAGCAAAATATGATTTTAATATAATACCAATCGTTGCGTCGAAAGAAAGATCTTTATATTTTATTTTCTTGCCACAACTCTTAAGAGGCAGTGTTACTGACGATGAGCCACTTGCACTTTGAAAAACGAGATCCGTAAATTGTCCGGCACTGAGCAACTCATCGCCTTATAATTTGGAGGGTACAAAGAGAATTATGGCATAAAGTGCATGACAGTCTTATCTTTCCAAAATTGTGGAAAAATCTTTGCAGATTCAGATACCACCGGAAAATGTTTTCCAAAATTTTGGAAAAATAAGGCCGTCGTGCACTTTATGCCACAATTCTCTATGTTCCCTCCAAATTTTAAGGCGATCGGTTGCTCAGTGTCGGACAATTTACGGATCCCGTTTTCGAAGCGCAAGTAGCTCATCGCCAATTACACTGCCTATTAACGCGCTCAGCAGCAGTGGAGCTGCTGGAAATTACAAGAAAGCCGGCACCTCACTCCCAACGAAAAATCATCGCTCTCTTTTGTTCCGTGTCCATCATCGACATAACTTATCATCGACCACTATTCATTATCACCTAATGATTCAAGGAAACCGCCACTTGCCTGGGTAGCACGCGATCGCTGAAGGATCTCTCAATGTTGCTCATTCAACAAATGATAAAAAGGAGACGTTGGATCCTCAGGCCCGGGGAGCCGAAGGAAGAAATCCAAAAAGCTCTCACACCGGACATTTGAATAAAGCGTATGTCATCAGATCGAGGGCAACTAAATTTATTCAACATTTTGTTTTTCTACTAACAATTATTATTTATTGACCCTTGGATTTTATGGTAGAGTACATTCCTAGTGTGGCCAAATTCGTCTTTATTGTCTTTCCCCAAAATCAATTTATAATACTAACTCAAATCTTTATTGAACTGTACAAGTAAATTAATCTGTCTTTTGCGCTGATATAAATGAGCATAACAGAATTCGTGAAGTAAATGTGACATATTACAACCGGTTGAGCTTGTGCCTGGCATCCGTGTTATACGATTATATAGAATGCTCAGCACATATCGCACACCCAGATCTAAATGGGGCTAACTCGAAATTACGATTTTTGAGTCAGCCCGTAGGGGCTAACCCCTAAGGGCCTCCTGAGTGTTCACATCGCACACTCAAATCTAAAGGACTCAAAAATTGCGATTTTGCACTTAGCCCCTAGGTAGGCTAACTCAAAAATTGCAATTTCAAGTTAGCCCCCTTTAGATCTGGGTGTGCGATATTAGAAATGGGCAAGGAAGATATTTTGTTACTAACTTTTAAAGAACCACGTCGACCCGAAGCGATTCAATCGATTAGCAGGTGACTCAAAACTATGATGGCCAAAAGTGGAATCGATATAAACATGTCTGTGTCATATAGTACAAGGTATGCAGCCACGTCGGCAGCATTTCGAAGAGGAGTCGATATATGGAAACGATTCGAAAGGCTACGGGCAGGACATAATAATCAAGCGCGTTCGCACGGTTTTATAATCGACCGGTCACAAAAAATACGAGTGTGGCAAGATCGGTTATTAATGCAGTCAGTTCGACTCTCCTCCCTCCCTCCCTCCCTGCCCAACATGCCAGAGAGCGATAGACGAGGAAAAGAAGAGGACTGGTAGGAGCAACGTTAAATAGCAATTAAAGACGAAAAGGAATGCGATAATCTACACGAATACCCAGAGTTTATTGGCGCATAAGAAGGAGGTAACGCACCAGTTCATGAAGAGGATGAACCCTGCTTTCGTAGCAATTGAATCAGTCGTAGTAAACGGAGAACGTATACCTATTGGTAGACGACTTTAACATATAGTAGATATGGGAGGGGACTCCTGCTCAGGAATATAATAATAAGTCAGGACCGAGACGCAAATGCGAGAGCGCAAAGATTGACCGGCAAAATTGCTGATACATTGCACAAAATAACTTCTAAAAAAATATTTAGAATACCAAGTATTTGAGTCGGGAAAAAGTAGGTACATAAATAAAATGAGAACTGCGAGAGTGGAAAGGGATAAGGCATATCGGAAAGCGGTATCTACAAACACAGAACAGGATTGGTTGATTTACAAGATAGAACGAAACAATGTAGGTAAACTTACAAAAACTAAAATGACAGAAAATAATGAAAGGACGACAGACCAAAAGAAGGAGAACACTGCGGAAATGTGCAAAACGGTAGAAGAGATAATTAAAGAAGAACCAATGGAACAAAAAATCCTCGCAGAATATTTTGATTTTGAAATTTGTTAAAGCGGAAACGTGCTATGTACCAGATAAGTTTAATATAGAGCATAGGAGGCATTAAAATATTGTCAACTCAATAAAAGGAGAGAGTAAATGCCCAAAAAACTTATATACGAGGAGGTCAGGAAAGGTGCAAGAGAAAGCTTTAAACTGGTTGAGGTACAGCTGTTACAGAAAATCGTTATGACTCTAACGAATAGAAAAGAAACAGAAGAGGGGATATCAAGCGACGTACTCAAATCGGTATTCTGTGTGATAAGACGCATTTACAATAATGATCAATAATTCGTTAAGGAGTGACGAATGTCCGAGTGGGTTGAAAACATCAACAATTATTCCCATACGAAAGGTAAATAAACCGCAGAAAGCGAGCACATATAAGCGCCTATAAATATGCTTCCAATGTACGAAAAGGTGTTAGAAATCATAATAAAAGAACATATTTGGAGAAAAATAGTATAATTATAGAACATCAGTGAGGATACAAAAAAAATATTCGTGTGAAACTGCACTCCAGACGATTATGGACGAATGGAAAATAAAAATTAGCGAGAGAAATATGATAGGGCCAATATTCATGGATTTCAAGCGAGCATTCGAAACTGTAAGTAGCGATAAACTGATTATGAAACTGAATCAATATGGAGTTAGAGGGTCAGTATAAAAATGATTCATCGCATACCTGAGCAATAGGAAACAGCAAGTAGGTACTCTACGGTGATATACTATCTAGGCAGATGCAGAACGATTATGGGGTACCGCAGGGCTCGGTATTCGGACCCCCATTATTTAATATATATATTAACGATGCAGTGAGTGAGTAGCTGTGCAGAAGGTACCTGGTTTAAAAATGATTGCAGATGACACAATAATATACAGGGTGAATTGCGTAAGGGGTGTCAGCCGGTATTTCAAGGTAGATGAGCTCATTACGAACAAAAGTTGCAAATAAACATTAGGGATATTGTTAATAATTTATACACTCCTACCCTTGCCGTAGATATAGCATAGATTAGGGCGTTATATTTGTGTTTGCAAAATTCAGAGCAGTCAATTTTATTGATTGTATTAGTACGCAGCAATTTTTTGTTCGCAGTCATTGGTTGCTCTGAATTTTGCCCAGCGTACCGACAAGCGTTGAAGTCACCCACTCCCCGCCTAAATTCAGAGCAGCCAATGCCCGAAAAAAAATGACTGCGGAAAAATACAAGCAATCTAATTGACTGCTCTGAATTTTGCAAACACAAATATAACGCCCTAATCTATGCTATATCTACGGCTAGGGTGGGAGTGGGTGGCTTCAACGCTTCTCGGCGCGCTCTGATTGGTCCGATTTAAAAAATGTATATCTCGTAAATTATTAACAATATCCCTAATGTTTATTTGCAACTTTTGTTCGTAATGAGCCCATCTACCTTGAAATACCCGCAGGCACCCCTTACGCAATTCACCCTGTATATATCTCTGGAGTAATAGTGACGAAATTGAAAGGAAAATTAATGAAATCTTTAAAATAGTAGAAGAATGGAAGAATATAAATAGTACATATACAGACAGCCGAAGAACGACAATCCCCGAAAAAGTATGTTTTGTGAAGGATTAAAATTGTACAATGAATTGCGAACAGAGATAAAGCGATGCGATGGAATCGTACGATTCAAACAAGGGGTAAAAGTATGTATGATATTTTTTTACCCATATTATTTAATGTAAATAGCGAGAAGATGAATAAAGATCCCCCCCTCCATTCCTTCCACCCTTCTCAGTCTGCCTTTCTTGTGATACACATAGGAGGGTAGTTGTGGCAGCGTCATAGAAACACAAGTACGAAGAGCCAGTGATACGAGAAAAAGTTCAACGCTCATTTCTAGCCTATCGAGTCTCGCTTATGTAGGTGATAGATGGCATATACGTAGTACAATATACGTATGTCGGTCGATCGTCCTTCACGTCGTTCTCCTCCTCGTCGTCGTCGTCGTCGTCTACTCGGCAATCAGAAACACGCGTCTCTCGTGTCACTGGCAGGGAACGCATCAGCCACCAACGAGAAACGAAGGGTACCTACATACTGTACGGTCTCGGTCGCGTGCCACCAATCGTCCCTTTACGCGCACAAGCTCCCATATACTTATCGATATATACAGACATATAACCACAGTGCTACAGAAATCCCGTGAGCGATATTAGATACGTGTAAGTGTCGCCACGGTTTACGCACTACCCATTCGAAAGAATACATGGTTCGACCGCCGTTTATAGATGTATATATGAATATATGTTGGCGTATACAGTCTCGTTCAAAAATTAGTTTCGATACGAGTAATCAATATGTAACAATGAAATAAACATCTTGAAAATTACTCCTTTTTGAAAACACTAAGAAAATTGAGACAACATGACAGACATCCTCAAAAGATATTGCTAGGTAGTATGTATAGCAGTGCTAAAAACATTTGTGGTTACGCAATATATTGGTTATTTGTCCATTGAATGAAAGCGACATTTTGATTTTTATTTGTATCATTTTTACACGAATTACGAGTTCAAAAAACGCTTACATTCCAATGAAATTGTCCTTCCGTAAACAATTTAAATTATACAAAGGTGTATACCTATATGGAAAGTACTTATACGCATGCCGGAGATACTCGTTGAAAACATCTGCAAAATCGGGAAATCCAAACTATGTGCTGAAAACTTAAAGGCTACGTGGACATTCGATTAAAATTATTTTTGTTAGTTTTTTCAACGTCCGATAAATAAATATTGATCAATGACTATAAGACAATGGACAACGCACCCACACTCAAACCCAAACGCAAAAATGCAAAATACGTCTCTCGATAATTTGTAGGCTTTGTGTACGAGTATACGAGAGCGATTTTATACATGGGGGAATCATTCGCATAAAACACATAATACCGGTTTGTTAAAAGTAGTTGCCTACGTTAATGTAACACCAGGGACAAGCAAAATTTCCGCAACATTACATTTCTCTTTTCTGCTTGCATCGCACCGGTTTATGTATTAGCCTTATGTCATTGTCATTATAACTATTTTGGTACTCAGATTGTTATATTTATTAGTCTATAATTCTTCGGCGATATCGCTGGGTAACCGACCAGTCTTCAGAATCGCGATAGAGGTGACAGGAAAAACTCTGCGAGGGGAAATAAAGGGAGCATGCCCTCGATGCAAATCATCGAGGGTGCAAGATAAAGAGAACTGTAGGCACAATTTACCTGCGCAAATATTTCGGCGATTTAAGTAGCTTTTTATACATCGTTCAGCTCCAACAATGGCCGTGCGTCGTTTTTAATTACGAAATTATACGCGAGCAGGGGTTCGTTTATTCGGCCGGTTATATAAAACTATATATGAGGTATGCTCTATGTTTCGAAATGGCAGATTACGAAGATTACGAGTTTCGTTGAGTGTCGAGAATCAGACCGAAAAAAAACACCCGGATTTTAACCGTTCACTCGAGTAAATCGAGCGGAAACATTCTGTCCGGCATAACAAAACAGACAAGATGCGACAGCCCTCGCCCAACATTGTTCACCCTCCCAAGAACGAAAATCGTGCAGAGACAAATTTAATAATTGATATTTCAAATAGCTGAGCTATGCGGTCGTGTATCATTTTTTGGTATCTAACAATCGCTAATAATACAATCATTAACATCGGTCCGTGGTATATTGATTTATAAAGCAGGATATTATAATTTTATGTATACACGGGGTGAACATAAAAATAGCTTTAATACGGGTATAATTTTATAATTTAATCAAATGTTAAGTGCGAAATCATTGGACGTGTTTAAAAAGGTTATTGTTGTTGTTTCTAGTTCGAGCTGTAAAGCCTAGGTGAATGGGCCATGTTCTACTCAAAATCGGATGACGCACCTCAATTTTATGCTCGTACATATGTTGAGAACCCATGATGTGCTGAAAACGCGAAGGACTCAAGCAACCACCCACTGCACAATGCCAGCGCTCAGACCGCTTTCGATTACAATTTCAAAAAATACGAATCTCCAAAACTAGCTCTCGATTTCAACTCTGCCTAACGAGCCTTCTGAACATGCCCTGGATTCAACTGTGGGCTCGAGCCAAATGAACCGACCTTTGAATTTTGACAGGAGTAACGTTGACGTTGGCATTAAAAAAAATCGTACTTCCATATTTTATCATTTCTGCTTAATAGAGATTTTGCATCAAATATATAACTGCCATATACATACGTGCATACGATTATGTATATAGACTCATTTTTTAAAAGAAGCGCCCGATTTGTTTTTATTTAACAATATCAGCTATAAAGTTATATAGAATACATAGAGTTGTGAACATTGAAATAATAATGATAATAATAAGTTTAGAGCACCATCACTCCATTAAGTAACTTTAAGATTAACGTAATAAAGCGCGAATTCTGCTATACAATCTTACAGCAGCTTGTGAAAAAATCACTCGGGCTAGCATAAAAAATCGTTCACATATTAGTTCATACCGGTTTTAAGAGGCAGTGTTACTGACGACGAGCCACTTGCGCCTCGAAAATGAGATCCGTAAATTGTCCGGCACTGAGCAACCCATCGCCTTAAAATTTGGAGGATACATGGAGAATTATGGCATAAAGTACATGACAGTCTCATTTTTCCAAAATTTTGGAAAAATTTTTGCATATTCAATTACCACCGGAAATTTTTTTCCAAAATTTCGGAAAAATAAGACTGTCATACACTTTATGCCATAATTCTCTATGTAACCTCCAAATTTTAAGGCGATCGGTTGCTCAGTGCCGGATAATTTACGGATCTCGTTTTCGAAGCGCAGGTGACTCGTCGTCAGTAACACTGCCGCTTAACCTTCCGAATCCTCTTATTATATCACATATAATTGTAGCGTTAGCAGTACCACCCGAGTCAGACAGGTGGCTACGATTCTCGAGGACGGCGGCGCGGCATATTTACTTCTTAAGGCATCTTCTCACTTTAAGCGCCTCAAAAATAGGCTGTTTTTGCGATTTTTTTTCGAGGATTTTTGCTTAAAATTATGGGATAAAACGGATCCTATGTAATAAACACATCTTTCAAGTACATGAAAAATTTTTTTTTTAATTTTTTTAAACAATTATTATAATACATCAGTAGCATCGAAAAACCCGTGTAAAAATGTTATGGTCGTGGCTTGTTGATGGTATCTCCGAGACGGGTCGTCTGAAACAAAAAAATAAAACTGTTTTAGATTCAGTATGTCAGTGGCTATAGCGCATATCATCAGATTTTTGATATTCGCGAAAATAACAAAATGGCGCACGTTTTTCGAAAAAGTAAAAAAAAACCACGATTTTTTTGCAGTTTTTTGTAAAAAAAAAATTCTTAAAATCAAAATTTCAAAAATCTGATGATATGCGCTATAGCCATAACTATGAAGCATATGTCATTCAAATTTCATGACAATCGGCCGGATAGTTTCCGAAATTTCATCAACAAAGCACCGAAAAACCTTGTTTTGAGATAACTGCGTTTAAAGTTTTGGTTGCAGAAAAATCATGAAAAAACCTTACCTCGGGTTAATCAGCGATGCCTGCTCCATACAATGGACCTTCCGATTCTTCGTAGAAGGTGTGTTCGTCCAAAATAGCTTCCCTTCGTCTCGACCTAGTCTCTTTTGAAGCGTTAGAGCTGCGGCGGTTCCCTACGCGTACGCGATCACTGTCGCGTTTCTCGGCGTATTGAACGGCGATAGGGCCTAGTTTGACACCCATCACCTCCAAAATTTTTAAAACAGGTTGTAGCCCTTCGTTATAAATGCATGCCGCTGTTTGGCAAGCAATTTCCACGGTTTTTCTTCCCGTAAAAACGTGTTTCGGCGCCATTGCCCAGACACAGCTGTTGAAACACTCGTTGTTATTTTGGGTATTTCCTCCGAGGCATCGTTCCAGTAACTCGTCCTTCGTCAGTTCTTCATAGATCGGTTTCAAAACCTCTTGAACATCATCAGCTAGAGCAGGAGGATGTTTAAAAGTTTCTATCTGATTGTTTTTCACTGCTTTCTTGTACTTGCACCATGAGTCTGAACAATACGTATGCTGTGGGTACTCTCAGGTAGTCACCTAACGGTCGCCAAAAAATGTAGTTAGACTCGTCCGATCTTTATGAAATTTCGAGATGACATTTTTGAAGATATGTACTTTCAAAATAAAAAAAAAAAAAAATCGATTTTTTTAAATTTCCAAAGTGAGAAGATGCCTTAAGGGGGGATTGTCTTTTTTTTTCGCAAAATTTACCGCTTTTTGGGAATTTTTTTTGTGAAGAAAGTATACAACGGAAAACTTGTGAAACTTGGCATATAGTTTTATTGATCTGTTTACTACATACAAAAAAATTTTTAAACAATTTCATCAAAAAATCCGCCTCCCACCCCCCTCGACGCGCGATGGTCCTTTTTTGATGGTGTGCACGATTACAGCCTTCACGTTCATCCTGCAACAAAAACCCAAGAGCATTTTACTTTAGACACATCTAGCTATCGTTCGATAAAGGGAAAAAAATTTAAAAAAAAAATTGACGATTTGGTGACGTTTTGAACTTGAAGTATCGATTTATCAAAAAAAATTGATCGATTTTTTGTTATAAATAAAAAACTATTAAACGTATTGCTTTTTTGCTTCATCAAACGATAAAAGAATGTCAGCTGAGCATTCTGTCCAAATTTGAAGGCAATCGGTTGAATAGTTTTTGAGAAATCGTGCACACCAGTTGTGAAAAAGCTGTTTCGAGAAAAACGCGTTTAAAGTTGTGAGTACAGTTTATGGGACATATCGAGTACTTACAGTATTTTTAATCTAATCTGCTATGCCAGGGTCATACAGGATGCCTTCCTCGGCTTCGAACAACTCATTCAGTGAAGCAGTTTCGCTTCTGCGTCTTGTTCGAGCCTCTTTCGTTGCTTCGAGGCTGCGTCTCGTTGACCTCTCTATCCGCTGCTTATCTCGCGCATCGACGAATATTGATGCTTGCTGGCCAACGACGATCCCAATCGTCGTCATTGTTTTAAGGGCTGCTGTAAAGCCTTCGTTAAAAATCCCTGCGGCCAAATAAGCCGCGATGTCGATCGTTTTCGCGCCACAGTGAAGGTGTTTAGGTGCGAATCGCCAAACGGTTGCGTTGAAGCTTTCGTTGTTGTTTTGAGTATCGCCACCTAAACACCTTTCCAGCAAGTCTCTCGATGACAAATCAATGTAAATCGGCTTAATAGCATTCGCGACGTCTTCATGCAGTGGAGCTTCGTGACCAAATTCGTCCAGAGGTTTCGTCAGAGCGCCGACCCCTGCCGTGTGACAACGAGCGCGCGGCCACCGCGAGTCGACACGCAGGTATAAAATCGCTTATAACTTTGCCATTTTTGAGAATTTTAATTTGAAATTTTGCACACATATTCTCAACACTTTGAAGAATATGAAACAGCGGTCAGCGAAAAATCGATTTTTTTGTCGAAAAAAAAAGAAAATCCCCCCTTAAGTTCACACTTCCCAACCCAATAGAAATAGATAGTTCGCATTGAGTAGTATTAGCAGTAGGAACGTGCTGTTCCAAATTAACAACTCATATCGAGTCAAGCGATGCTACAGGCAAACTGTTACGCTATGCTAACAATAAGTTGTAAAAATCCCAATAAGTGTACTGAAGGAAAAACCAGTGCAGTGCAAAAACCATCAAAGTGCATGCAACAAACATCAAAAATGTAATTGGGCCATCAAAAATGTAATTGGACCAATCTACTTAAAAAGGGCTAATAACACGCCCGATGAAATGCACAATAAAAACTTTAAAAAATACAAGATCACGGCAACCCTAAACACGGGACACTACTAAAAATAAAAAGATAAATAAAGAAGTTCCTGAACAATCATTAACTAAAAATTTCTCAACAGAACCAGACAATGCTATTAATACCGCCAACATGAAGGTCGACCACACGATTACAAAGGGCATCACCCAAGCAGAAAATAGTGCAACCCCAAAAAATTGTGAATCGCTGATAGAATAAAATAAAAAATGAATATACAATGAAATCAGATTCAAACATAAAGGAACACAACACATGGGTTCACTAAGAAATCCATAAATATCAAACGAATAAATAACAAAGCACATGAAAAAATTGAAAATTTGTTCATCGACAATAAACTAAACGCCACACATATTCCTCCAGAGAAGAACGTAATAAAAAATTCGTAATAAAAGGGCTAGAGTCATGTCGGGTAAGTGTGCGCAGCGGGTAAGTGTGCGCATATGAAATATCTCAGAAACGATTTATAACTAAAGCGCCGCACCTCCCATATTCAGTGCCCCGTGCGATGTCCTGCGAAGAGGTCGATTTTTAGTAGCCCCTAACTCGCCGTTTTGTTTTAGCAGGTAAGTGAATTTTTTTGCTCAAATTGTTACGATATTTTACTATTTTTGGCGTCCAATCTTTTGTAGACTTGTGCCCATTTTGGACGTTTCATATTTATCATCGAGTACTACGTAGTATTCAGTATGACAAGTAACAATTTTTCAATTTTGAGATAACGCAATCCCGAACTATTTTGATGAAATCCCGTTTTGATGGGTTGGGGTAAGTGTGCGCACATGCTTGCTGTGTAAGTGTGTGCACATGCTTGCTGTGTAAGTGTGTGCATGCGCACACTTATCCCGTTTTAGAAACTTCGTATTAATACTGCAATATTTTGTTTCAGGATCGAAAGGTACAATATCAATGCCGTCAATGTTCGTTACAATTCATCTTTTTGAAGTTTATTCTTGTTTTCAAATTGTTTTTTATTAGTACCGTTAAAACATCTAATAATAATAAATAAAAATTTGCCATGTTCCTGTGTCTGGTTATACTTATTTAATAGGTAAAAATCTCGTCATTTTATGTTGCGCACCCTTACCTACACACTTACCCCTATATTGGGGTAAGTGTACGCATTTCGGACTATGTTAGTTTTGGTCAATTTTTGAGAATTCGTGCCGTTGACGAATATTATTTCTATCGTCAAGTTATTGCTTAATAACCACTCTAACCAATTAACATCGTTTTATTGCCTTAAACTTGGAATTTTCGATTCTATGGCATTTCAAAGCTTAAGTGCGCACACTTGCCCCACATGACTCTACTCGATATCGGTGTGAACAGGGCAAATTTGGCGAAAATGAAGCAAACCAACGGAACTGTATCACACAATCCTTTTTACGTTATAGCAGTCAGTGCTTCGACCGATACCGGTGAACTTAAAAATATAAAACACATTTGTTCGGTTAAAATCAAATGGGAAAACTACAGAAATAAGAAAGATGTGACGCAATGTTACAGATGCCAAAGCTTCGACCACGGCCCTGTACATTGTTATAACCCACCTAAATGTGTTAAATGTATTAAACCATATCTCACCTCAGAATATGACAAACCTGCTGAACAAACCCCGCAATGCACCAATTGCGGAGCAAACCACACGGTAAACTCAACCGAATGCTCTCATTATTAACCACATCTAAAATTGATTGAGAATCTCTGGAAAATCAAAAGAATATCATTTACAACGAGATAATCGACCACCCACTTACCCAAACCACCGACTTACCCAAAGGTAAGAACTGAAAATGAAAACCTACCGCCATCAATCACAAAGGAAACATATGCTTGGCTTACAATAAATAAAAGAGGACATCGGACAAGGACCTTCAGCCACAATGAATCCTACCCCAGAACCTCACCAACATCAACACCAACAACATCGGCACAACACCATCAAACCAAAGAACAGAACAACAGATACATGCAGAACATCTCTAACACCAACACCAACGCCAACAACATCAACGCAGACCAGCTTACGCCCAATTACGCAGCAGTCACTAAAATAAGACATAACCAAAACCAAACACACAATCCACCAAATGTTAGACAGCACACAACACAAAATCAATGTAATACTCTCACGACAATTATAAATGAAGTAAAAGAATTATAATGGAAATGCGACTTAATTAGTATGCTAATCATGCTAAAAGAACTTAACCATACACTAGGTAACTGCAATAATCAAATTGCTCGGTGCGAAGCGTTTGATAATGTAATTCTAAAACATGTTCCCAATTCAACAACAATAATATACACAAACTTACCCTTGCATAATGGAATGCAAATGCTATCAAAAACAAATTGACCGAAAACCTGAACTTCATTAATAAATATAAAATTGATATTTTTCTACTTTGGGAAACCAAATTAAAAACACCAATAAGAGCCAACATACCTGAGTTCAAATGCCATAGGAAAAACAGGATAAATAGCGCATTTGCGGGAGGAGTGGCAATCTATGTCAGACAGAACATAATGTGCACCGAGATAAATATACAAACAGCCTCTTTTGAATCAGTGAGCATAAAATTAAAAAATAACAGCATATTAACGTTCATATATGTACCTCCGAACAACAAAATAGATATTAATGAAATTAAAAATACGAACAAAATGACTCAAACCACGATAATCATTGGAGACTTTAACGCAGAACACTTACTCTGGAATTGCAAAAGAAATAATGATAATGATAAACAAATGTATGAAATACTTAATAACACTACAGTAAACATCAATGCATCAAACTCAAACACTGTATTCCCATATACTGGTCATTCTCTTAACATAGTAGACTGCGCACTGACCAAAAGCATTTCTAATATAACAAAAGCTATTACAATAGATGACTTAATTTCAGATCACCTACCTATTATTCCTACTATTGGGAATACTGAAAATATTAAGGAAGAAATAACCAGACTGAATTACAAAAAAGCTGACTGGGCCAAATTAAGAACAATAATAAATAATGAAATCAGAATTGAACAAAATCTGGACTCACAACAACTTATTGAAAATAGCGTAATTTCACTCACTAAATGTATCAAAAGGCAATGAAAGATTTTATACCAACCCATAAAATCAGCACTATTACTTTAATTAAACTCAGAAACAAAATCAGACGAATTTACCAAACGATAGGAACTGAACATATTAAATATATAATGAACAAACTAAGCAAAAGAATAAAGCATGAAATAGCAAAACATAAAAATCAGGAATGAAATGACAAAGTTGCATGCCTTAAAGTACATGACCAATCAATTTGGAAAATGGTCAAAACACTCTCTAAAAATAAAAAACATACCTTACGGCCAATAGATGCACCTGGATGAAGAGTCCCTAGTCAAAAACAAAAGATAAACGCTATAGGAGATTATTTTGAGTCGGTGCATAAACTCACCACTGACATGAGTTAGGTAACTTAGAAATAAGTAACAAAATAATTCATGAAAATCTGGAATTTTACAATAATAATTCTATTATAGATACAGATATCTGATACACAAGTGCTAGAGAAATGGAGAAAATCATTAAAAATACCAAACCTAAAAAAGCAGATATAAATACAGAGGCTCATGACCTTATCACATAAAAAAATTATGATAAGAACGGCAAACCCGGAAATATACGAAGAACTGAAAAAATTAGGTGCCTTTGGCTTATCTTTCGATGAACCAAAGGCACTTAAACGTTAGTATAATAAGACAACCATATTTCTATGTAAATGTAATAACCCTTTAATTAAGAACATATTTTACTGTAAAGTATTGATTTGCACCATATGAATATATTATGTCGCCCCCAACTTTTTTTTGCTTACCGTTTCTTGTTCATTTTCAGTTTTACCGATAATATGCCCGTGCACATACATTGCTTGGTATCGCCTATAGCATTACAAATCACCATAATCGTAATAATAATATATACTTATAATACCAGAATTCGTGGGTCTTTTAATAGTAAGAATAGAAATGCAACATCTCATTAAAAAATTTATCTAATTTAAAATAATGGAAGATAGGTACGAAGCAAGAAATGAAATTAAATGAACATCGCAGATATAATAAGCACTACAAAATTAAAAGTGATCTCAGTGCTCAATGAGGGGATACGATAAAAATTGGTGTGATGAAACAGGCGAACGGAGCCGTTGGGCTTTAACCCATTTTTCTTCGTGTCAGTAAGTGCAAAAGTTGACACAGAGCTGCTGCGAAATATGAAACATATCTGCACAGTCAGAATATAGTGGGAAAACTATAAAAACAAGAAGAGAATAACACAGTGCTGTAGGTGCCAGGGATTTGGACATGGAATTGCCCACTACTTCAATCCGCGTAAATATATGAAGTGTACCAAGTAGCACCTCACTATAAATTGCAACAAGACCCCGGACCAGTCACCGCAGTACACGAAGCTCGAAGAGTATCCGGCAAACTCAACAGATTGCAAAGTTTACAAAGAGCATTTGAACCAGATGGAAAAAATCTGGGCTGGAACAAATAATAACCTATCGAGAACAACAAGAACAGCAGTACGAAGAAGACCCAGAGAGGAAGCAACCCGACCTACAATAATGGACGAAGCCTTCTCATGGCTCCCAGTAAGGGGAAAATGACAAGCTCACACCTCAAGAAAAGCTGAGACGGAAGGAGAAGAAGAAATAACAGCATTATCCATCCATTTAGCCAGAACAGCGGGAGGAGAGGAAACATACGTAAGGTAAGGTATCTTTTAAAAATAAATTATTATTATACAATATGATCATAAAATCAGAATCAATGTATGCCTCGCCAGTTTGGAGCAGTGCCGCCAAAACTCACCTGAAAAGGATAGAAACTGTACTAAACAGAACTCTTATTGTTAAGCTGATAGTTGCATGTGACCATGGGGTTGCAAACAGGATTATTGGAACTGACACAAGAACTGAGAAATTTTATAAAGAATTGCAAGAGATAGCACAAAAATTCTACACTTACCAAATAGGAGAATAACGTATTGGTAAACATGTAAATAATGTAAATAATATAAATCTATAGTAAGACTAATTGTAAGTTAAGGGTTTCAACAGGGTTTTTTTAAAGTTTACCTAAGCATAACAAAAACAAGTCTTACACCAAACAAAAGGAGGACAAATGAGATAAAACAAATGGACAAAGACAGGCATAGTCAATAAGAGAAATAATGTACTGCCAACGTAAACACAAGACCGAATAAAGAAACCTTATAATGTAATGTAATGTAATGTAACATAAAACAAAATCTTGAGTTGCCAGAGATGTCAATAATGCTGTGTAAGAAATTCGTACCTAATTCTTCCGCACACTCGAATACGAATTTTATTGTATAGCTATGTATAAGGACATATTGAACACAGTATAGCCGGGAAATCAAAGATATCAGTAAATAGTTCCTCAATGTTGCATGGTGCGGCTGCAGTAGCGTCAATGAAGCGGTTTGGACCACGACTTCGGTCGATTCGGCTTGAAACATCCGAAAATGTTGGGTCGTCAAGTACCTAATAAGAGAGACTCTTGATGGTGTGGTCAGTCCCAACTCGCCTGGTGTTCGGCGGTTCTTAGTTATTTCTTGGCCACGATACATTTGGTTGTTTACACGATGTACTTGGTTGGATATTGTACTGTACTTTACTCGGTTATATAGGTACTCCACTCCACCATTCTACACTTGGTTGGTTACATATGTAACTCCATCTATACGAAACAAATCAGCGCAGAATAGATGCTATTTTTAAAAAAGATGCAGACTCGAATTGCTAATATGTTTTTAGGTCTCGTATGGAATACGCAATTAGCCGGCAGCAAGCGGCTTGCCGAGGGGAGACATTAGAGCATATTCCCTAACTATCCTGAGATTCGAGTTCAAAAGGAAATAACACTCTTTGAAATTCTAATAACGCATTTTTGTGAAAAATTGCATCCCGAACAAGTCTTCGTAAAACTATTTTTTAATCAAAATCTATTATTCAATGAGGTAATTAAGAAAAACTGCTAAAATTTCATGATTCGCTTAGTTTTTGATTTTCAGCTCGCTTGCTTAACATTATTTTAGTGGTCGCCACTCCAGTTTGTTTTCTTATCATCTTGTATCGAAGCGCACTGGAACAATAAATATTCCAGCCGACTCTATCGCGCATCGTATGATTTTGTATTACAATTCGATTCGAGTTGGAATTTAATTAGTGACATTCACTGTGTTCCGTCGCGAAATCCCGCTACGCTAAGTAATTACCGCGGAAAAAACGAATCAACATAAAGTAATATAAACATCCGGTAAGGTAAGCGTAATGAGTTCTTGCTCGATCGTTCCAGGGTTTTCCCGACACACACTTATCTCATTCGCAAAAACCTAAGTAAGTACAGGAGCAGAATTGTCTCTAAGGATCCAGTACCACCGGTAGGCCGATTGGAGCGGCTTTTGAGTTATACGCGCGAATTGACAGTTGAATCGAGAAATCAGTCAAGATAGACCCATCGATTAGGACTAACGATCAACCGGACGATGAGATCCTCAACGATACCTCGAGTGTATTACTGCGGGCTATTCCATGAGAAATTTGATGACTATGCCGCGCGTGGTCTCGTCCTATCCGTTGATTATATCACTTTGCACCGCGGGAGTCATACTCATAAAGGATTACGATGATCGTTCCGTGCGTGGATTTGCTGATCATCAATTCGGCTATTGTTGGGCGAAATGGTCTGCAACACTAACTTCATTCGCGGAAAATGAATATGTGCATTTCAAAACGTACCTATCTACGTGAATACAAAGCTTAGCACTGCGCTATTTTCACAATTATAGCAGAAATTAGAAACTATAATATGTTATTTTCGATCGGTATTATCGCTGTCGCCAATAATCAAAAGTAGAAGTGACTACCAAAATGTTAAAATTAGTGTTTTGTAAATAACATTACGACATGCTGCCGATAAATTTTCATGCACCTTCGAGGAACGTTTTTCAATACTACAAACAAATGATTTGTTGATCTAAGATTTAAGGACGTTCGTTATGGAGTAAGAAGTTAAAAGAAACCGAAGAAAATTAATTCCCTGCTCTCTCAGTATTTAGGATTCTTCGAATATCACCGTGGAATAGCAAACACTACAAAAAGAGAGTGCAAACACGCTGACAGTTTTAAGGGAGAAATACTCCCGTCGAAGACTGACCGAGGCAACGCCATCGATCGATAAAAGCTCTTGAGGAACGTGGAAACCAAGTGAATGATCGCACGGAGCGAGCCGGGCCACTAAAAATGGTTGCCCACAGAGGATAAAGAACCATGTTGAGAGCAAGCCCTCCACAAACAATGAGCCGCAAAGAAATCTATACGGCGAAAGCCTAGTGAACGGTCTTCATATCGACGGTAATAGCAATCGTTGGGGATGCAAGTTGATTCCTCAATAACAAAGTACTGGCAATCAAATGTCGAACAGAAGACAATTATTTATTCACATATGAATTCTTCAACGTCCCAGCGTCGACGGGTTTCCGCGATAGAGACCAAGGCGCCATACAAGAGCCATGCACCAAGCTATACAGAAAGATTGGCGTTAACATTATCGTATTCGACTGGATGTCGTCAAACATGTAAAGAGAATTATCTCGGTCGTCGCATTTGTTGGTAAAGGCCTCGAGATAAAGTTAGTCTAGGCTGGTGAAAGAAAGTTGCACGGTGATAGTGAAAGCAGAGCCATTGTCGAGTATGAGAAACGTTGATCCATACACGTTACTTGAAAAAGTTCGACTTACGAATCACGAGCACCGACTCGTACGTCTTGCCGAGTCAAAAAAAGAATGAAAAAGTTCTCGACGAATTAAACAAATAATTCGAGCAAATCAAGCCAACCGTTATGTCGAGAAGCCAACCGTTATCTCGAGTAGCCTACGGCGATCCACTGGACGGCACTAAAAAAGATACTTAACTATCTAACAGGACAATAGTCCACGGCTTACAATTCAACTGTGATCGTGAGAATTACCATAGAATCTCGTGTATAGCGAAGATTCAAGGATCGATGACTGGAAGTGGACGTGTACCAGGTGGTCAAGATGGAGTCGCTTCAGGCATTGGGCCCTGCAGGTCACCGCATTATCGGGGAATAGTAGGCAGAGGTACCAGCAGATAATATTGCATCCTTCATGCCGGGTTGTTCCTGTTTTGCATATATTCTAGTCGCTGAAAATCGTTTTATCAAATGGGTCAAATATTGATCCCTCGTCGAAAGCAAATGGCAAGATCATTAAAAAATCGTTACTAGATCTCGTCTCGTTTTTAGTTTGCCAGGTTTATTCACATTGTACATTGATCATTTAACTCATTTCCTTAACTTTCGGCAGATTTTCAACGGGTCTTTCAAATGATCGTTTATGCGTTATAAACTTTGTATTCGTTCAGGGAATATGTTCTTTCTCACAATGAATTACCTACTACGTTTCGCAATATCGATCTATCTTCTTAAAAATATATTTATTCTCTGCTCGCCCCTAGGAGAGCAACGTAATAACAAATACGAGTACAATAAACAATATCTGGAAAATACGTTAACAGTTGGTAAACGATAGGTAATCATTGTGTCAGATGTAAATAAAAATATGTTCCCAATGGCAAACGGGGTTTCCTGTATCGAGCAATTAAATACATTTTGATCATGCAAAACAAATGAAGATAATTTTTGTCGAAAACTAGTTTTATTGGGATCTGACAAAATTCGTGAGACATCTGGTGGTACACGTTGAAACTAAAACCGGGGTGCATTGCTCAAGTTACAACGTAATCATTAATATCAGTAATTTTGAGAAATTGAACAAAAAATGGCAGAAGTAGGTGTCTTTACATCTTGCAACCCATCGAAAAAAAAGAATTGCATGTTCCGTATATGGAAGCGAGAGTTCTTTCAAAAAAAACCGTGAACTGACGTTCCATAGTTTCCCCAAAAAAGAATGCCCGATGCGTATACCATAAAAATTTGTTCAGTGAAATGGAAGAAGTGGAGCAATACCAAGCATGGAAGAACGCTTTAAGGATTACTTGTGAAATAAATTCTCATGTGCACATAGAACGATCGAATTAACACATAAAAATGTTTAAAATCGTAGGTGATAGAATGCCAGCTAACCTTATCCCCCGATTACGAGACATTTTTACAGTTATATGTGCCACTGTGAACTTATCTTCACCTATTATTAAAGACGACAAATTTATGGAAATTTAAATTTATTTTAATGATTTATAACAATAAAGCATATATTTTTTCATATCACAGTGTTGTTTTATTATCATAACTGTTTCTCACCGCACATTGGCACGGTAAGTCTACTATGGCGCGGTTTTGACATGCGACTGCACCCAGGTCTGCGCCATATTGAATTTGACCACGCCTCCATGTCAGATCCCAATAAAGACGTGTTTTTACAATTGTCTTCTAAATTTGTATGATTATCCTATCGTGATGGGAATAAAAAACTATAGAATTTTTTTCGAACACTAATCACCAGAGGGACACGAAGGTCCGACAAGTTTTTAAAGCTCTTCTGGAACGTACGTATGTATCGAGTACTAAGTATTAAGAGGGCGTTTTGCCAAGATCGTTTTGCACGTTAAATAGTCTACAATATGCTATCATGACTTTTTGCTATTGATATGGGTGTAGATAACGTTGAGCAAGAACCAATATGGGGCTAATCCACTGCGTAAGCTGCTTGTCTTATTGCACTGCTATTACTCTATATACTGGGTCGGTTCCATTTGAGTCAGGGTAGCGAGGCGTCAATAGCAGCTGCTATGCAACACACAAGAGCCGTGTGCTCACCTCTCTCTCTCTCTCTCTCTCACTGTTTCCTTCTCTCCGCTCTCTCCTGCACCCTAGGATCGTCTATCCCCTAGGATCGTCTATCCCCATCATCTCTTTTACTCTTCCGTTGTACTGTGTTGTATTCACTTCATAGTTCTTCGTCATGCTTATATCTGTGATTCTCAGGCCCGACCGGGATCTATATATTATGTATATAGACACCAACTATGTACACCCTAAATGCCATGTAGGCTGTATTTCCCCCAAGAAAGTGCCTTATCAGCAAGAAAATTGAAACCAAAAAATATTTGTCGGGTATGAGTTAATAAATCAACGACTTGTGCAGTCGGAAGTAATCTTCATACTCCACTAGATCATTCCAAGCTTTTAGGTACATGCTTAGGTATTTTCGATATATTAATGACGATTCTGGGGCTGTAACAAGATGAGTTCGATGAAAAAGAATTTTATCCAATTAAACAGATCTTCCTTCTGAAAAGTAACTTATTAATGATATAATTGATTTTAAATTTTTCAGTATAATCGAATGAGATATTTTCATTAAGATTGCAATTTTTCTAAATCCAACCTAGAATTGAATTTGTATAACGTGTTTCTGCTTCTCCCTATCTCAGCGTAGTCGATATTTTATCGGGCATGACGATAGGTCCGTAAGAACCCAAAAACTTCAAATTTTTTATAAGAAATAGTCGGAGGATCCGCGAGTCTCTCGAACCGATTATTTTCATACCTATAAGTTTAGCAAAAGTGGCCTAGGGTTGACCAAATGTTCGTACCTTATAGGCGAGTTACGAAGGGCGCGATGTTATAGATCGAAAGATATACATATAATGTATAATATAACAGTGAAAATGGCATGGACCGAGAGTGTGGCGCCCTGGTGGCAGAGTGGCGCGGCACCCTGCTGTTTTTAAGCGTCGGTGACTAATTGCTAATGTCGTGGCCAGGCGTTGAGGCACACCCCCGCCGCCCTCTTCCCGATCCGCTCGAGAAGCTCCGTTCTCGCGCGAGGCTTTCGTCTCTCGGTACTTTCTCCAGTCCCCTTCCAACCTTCTGTCGCGAACTCACCATTGCGATCTGCTTTTCTCGCTCCCTCATCCGTATCCCCCTATCTAATAAGGGTATCTAATCCCCGAAGCCGCTTCTTCGTATATATCGGATATATACGTGTAAGTATATATCACGTATGAACTAAAAACTCTCTCTCTCTCTCTTTTTTTTTGTTATTCCTCGGTGTCTAGACACTACGGCATGCTTTAAAACATTCGTAGGTGGATAAGTAAATGCGTATATAGGCAGATTATATATTATTGGTATATAACACGTACATCGTTACATAATTACATATACGTGGCATTCCCAGACCAATCAAGTAGTGTTTCCGTTTTGCCTAAAAATTTTTAATATTGAAATTACCTAGAGATACTCATACTGGGTCAACACAACCGTATGTATGCAGATAAGACTTACCTACATCGAAATCAATTTCCGAGACGCCATATGATTTGTTACAACAAATAATATTATTCGTGAAACATTTGACTATTTTATAATATCCAGTTATGGTGGAAATATATTGAGACGGAGTGAAAATTCGTGTTTTTGTTTTCTATGTCGAGTTCGTTCCACTGGCTCACTTGTGCTTCCTATTTTAAATCGCTGGAATTTATCGTTTTCACATTTATGCCGTTTTTTTTTAATATGACAAAAAACTAACAATAAAACATACAAATCGTTACAAAATGAATTCTCGAGTAATCCGGCAACAAATTGTTTATTCGTGTGTCATATGGGCATGTTACTATTTCTTTACAATGGATTCGAAAATTTGATGAGTGAATATACGAACACTAAAAAATCGATCAGGTTAAAAAGTGGCAGGTACACAGAGCATTATGGCAAAAAGTGGCTCTTGGTATTTCTTTTCTAAAGTGTTTGCCTTTATTCTCTAGATACCCTCAAAACTTGAACGCTCAGTGCCGGAAAACGTACGGTTGGTGTTTTTTACTCGATCATCGCTTGAAACACTATTTCCAAAATAATGGAAAGAAATACTAAGAGCCACTTTTTGCCGTAATTCTCTGTCTATCTACCTACCAATTTTTAACTCGATCAGTTGTTCAACGCTTGCTGGAGTTGCCATTAACTCCAAAGATTTACGGTGAACACAAAGTCGAAATTTTACAAAGGGAAGATTGGATACGGTTGTAACAGTTTCGCTTTCATCGCTCATAACGTTGCAATTATGGTACAGATGTGAAAATAAAATGTTTTATATTAAAGACTAGATATCTGATAAAGATATCTAGTCTTTAATAAACTAAATAGCCTTTAATAAACTAAATATAAGATAAAGATTGATTTATCAAAAATGAGCGACTGTTACAACCATAACAATACCCAGGGCGCCTGTAACAGCACTGGGAGTCGGTTGTAACATATCAACGTAACACAATGCATCCACTTTTATCACTTTCTTTTTAATGAAAAACGCGTAGTAAAATATTTTCCAATTACTTTCATCTTGTATGGCACATTCTATTATTATTTAATTAATATTTTTATAGTCATTAAAACTCTCTGCAGGAGTCAGTCTTGTGGAAGGTATTCGCCAACTGCAGAAAAGGAGAGGGGATAAGCATACCGATCGAGGTGCGCCAGGTGGCAAAAAAGTGTCAGGTGAATGGTATAGGAACTCGGAATAAATAAACAAACAAACAAACAGACTTACATTTTTATACAGGATGTCCAGATTTAATCTTTCACCTAAATTATCTCGAAAAATATTGCTCTGATCAAATTTTGTTTGGAACAAAAGTTTTAGAGTTCGAAGGGGGACGTTCCAAAAAAATATTGTTGAAGGTCGCAAATTCAAAATGGCGACGTTACGATGGCTGACATGTTTTGTTTAAGGAAACCTAACTTTTTTTATGACAAAACAATGCATTGCGTTAAAACTAACAATTTTTGTAGGAAACATTTTTCGATTCAGACTGTAGTTTTCATGTTGGAACTCCATTTTTGACTATTTAGCGCTGTCCGGAAGGTACCATAAAAAGGGTTCATGTATCTGTGTGTGCGTGTCTTAGGTCAAGGCAATTCGGCTGAGACTTAATAAAGCCATAAAGAAGACCAAGAGTAATAGCTGACGTGAATTTCTCCTGGTAGAAGACTCGTGACCCGTGAGGCAAACTGCACGAAACAGTCGTGGAGTCATGACTATTACGGGGAAGTCCGACTTTCTTATCGTGCGATAAGCATTTCCTTCTTCGCGAAAAAAACAAACATGCCCACAATCGCACAACCTAAGACACGCACACATAGATACATGCAGACTTTTTTATGGCACCTTCCGGACAGCGCTAAATAGTCAAAAATGGAGTTCCAACATGAAACTACAATCTGAATCGAAAAATGTTCCTACAAAACTTGTTAGTTTTAACGCAATGCATTGATTTGTCATAAAACAAAGTTAGGTTTCCTTAAAAAAAAAAACATGTCAGCCATCGTAACGTCGCCATTTTGAATTTGCGACCTTCAACAATATTTTTTTGGAACGTCCCCCTTCGAACTCTAAAACTTTTGGTCCAAACAAAATTTGATCAGAGCAATATTTTTCGAGATAATTTAGGTGTAAGAATAAATCTGGACACCCTGTATATAGAGATTAGGCTTCCGTGGGACTACACTGGCGGCATGCGACACTAAGCTAACCATGCGATTATCACAACTCAAAAGAGCGTATAATCTATTTACGAACACCGGGCGAGGAATTTGTTAGTTTATCAATGCACAACAAAATACACTTGTTTGGCGCGGATAAGTTCGTGCTATCATTTGTCGCACGTTAATAGAAATATGTGAAATTCTCAATTAATCACAATAGGGTTTGTGAACGTATAGCGCGCGAGTTGCCGAGATAAACCGATAATATGATAATGGGGGAAAATTTTCAAATACTACTATATATATTAAGAAATTACAAAACCTTTCAGCTTTCATCAAAGCTAATAATGAAATGTCGGTATGTACGTTGGAAAACTACGATTGTCGCTTATATCATTATGAGGATATTTGTGATGCTCGATTTACATTAGACGATTTAAAAGCGAAACCTATTATTTCTCAGCCGCGTATTTTTTTTTTTGACTGCTGCCTGGTCGAACCCATAACTGCTGCAATTTCAAAGCTGCAATAGTGAACCAAAAAGAATTCAATATCGTAGTATGATAATAGATTCGACACTACGTAGGATTTTTCTTTTATGTCGCATAATTCAAACGTTATTAACAATTTTCGTGCAGTTTTTTGGGTTTTATCGAAAATTTTGTTCAACAACGCGCCACTTTTGCAAACATTAATTTAAAAAAAATCCTACATAGTGGTGAAGCTGTTATCGTACTATAACTAATTATTTTTGGTTCATTATTGTAACTTTGAAATTGCAGCAGTTATGGATTCGGCCAGACAGCAATGAAAAAGAAAAGTCGCAGCTGGCAAAATACTAGGAAATCACCATTTTGTTTAGTACAGCTCTGATAAAATTTATAAACAGTGATCGATACTTGTATAATAAGAACTTTTTTACTAAATTTCAATGTGTTGTTTAGTTCCTTTGAAAAAAATTGTGTATGTATTTTTCGGTCTCTAGAACAGTTCCTTAACCATCATTAGTCTACATTCATCATTATTAAAAGTAGACTCAATAAATGTTAAACAAAACTAGCAGAGAATGTTCGAGTCGTCTCGCTCTTTACTCCAAAATATGCACGGGTAAATGCCATTTACGACGATACATTAGCCCTTTTGACGTGCAGTGTTGAAAGAGTTTAGACAATCATCATGAGACGCGCGATTGATGTCCAAAAATATTTCCGAGTTCCCGTGTGCTTGCCAGTAAAAAATATTCCTTTCTCCCTATGTTCCCTCATTAAAGGGCCTTCGTCAACATGCGTTTTATAACAATATTATATTACCTACTCTCAAAGGCTGTTAACCTCGCGTCATTTGTAATTACAGCCAGCATCAACCGCATAAAGAGTCCCGGGGATTGGACGAAGCCTGAAATGATTACTCGCCTCTCCGGCGTGATTAATATTTTCCATAAAATCGCCGTCGTTAATTCTATTCAAAACTTCATGATAATCTGGATTGACGTTACAAACAGGAAAAAGGGAAATTCCTTTTCCTCGGAATGAACGTTAATTTTTTAAATAGCTTATCGCAACTCCTTACCTTCAAATAAGATATAAAAAAGAAGGTCATAAAAATGTCGAAAATGTAATAATAATGTGTAATTTCGTAGTAAGGCTGAAAGCATGTGGTAGGTACGATTCGTTTACATCAGCGGTTGTAACATAATACATATAAATCAATCGGGGTTCTTTTTTAGCACCGCAAAAAGAGAACGGTTGTTAGTACGGTCATTACTCAGTAGCTTGATATAAAATGTCATAAAGCCATTCATTCCAATCCACACACTCCGATATATATTTATATATATATATGTGTACATGTGCGTGTGTATACTGGTAGTCTGCCCAAAAAGACTACATAATAATGGGAGTGATCGAAGGTTTCCGACAATGCGTTACCTCGATTATTTTACCCCATTTGAGGAAAAAATGATCCCCGACGAGATGCAGTATGGGGAAAAAAACTGGAGAAAAAAGTGAAATCAAACGCGCGAGGTATTACTGACATTTTACGATCCCCCGATGAGAGAATACCGGGGGTTCCACGTTTCGTCAAAATGGCCGAATTATGCCGCCCATTTGGGACATTTTGCCGTTATAGATATATATATATATATTTTTTTTTTTCATAATTTTTCCCGTATTTTTGTATCCTCCGACGACGCATGGCCCCGTGTGAATCCCAGAGAGGCAACGTTTTGAGAAAAATCATTTCAATGAAAGATCGTACCCAGCAGAATTCCGTACCCGTGTGTGTATTAGGGTGAATAAAAGTAAGAGTCAGCATTCGCGAGGATTGAGAAAGGCGCGTCTATTTCGGGGGAGGAGAGTCATCAGTCACCCCGCACAATCCGGTAACAATTACTCGCAGATAGAGCATAAAAACACGGAAAAGGTGGCGAATATAGTCGCGTATATAATAATAATCAGGTTGTCCAGATTCGACGAGAACGATCGCGCAACAAAGTTTTCGAGAATTCTATTATGATGTATTACCTCGATCGTTGCAGATGTTGTGGAATTAGACATCCGATTATATAGCACCGCGCTCTGAGCACGCACCTAATATTATTATCACCGTGTTGAAAATGAAATGATTCGCGCAAAGACGGAACAATTGTACATCATGATTTCAATGCTCGTCGTAGATCGCCCCATCGAGCCTTTTTTCCGTAAGTGCTAATGACTGTATAGTCCAGGACTTTTAGAGTTTTGCAATGCAAAAAATCCTACTACGCGATTTTTTTATTGGATTATGTCAGGGGATGTCTCCTAAATATAAATCCAAGTTTGTGTTGCTTGAAACCTTGTGCGTCGTAGAAAAATTCATGCCCTACAATTTTGATTACCACATTTTTACCGTATTTGTAAAAATGATCGAGATATTTGCCAAAAACAAAAAATTGGTTTTTTAAATCGACTATATCTCGATAAATATTAACAGTAGAAAAAAAAGATTAAAATAAAAAAGATGGAAAATTTTATTCTCTATAAAAAAGGCCTTTGCGATTTTTAACGTAAACCTCCCCGTTTCCGAGATATTTGCAAAAAGGTGTTTTCCAAGATGGCGGCTAACGCACAAGGTTTCAGACGACACAAACTTGGATTTATACTTAGGAAACACCCCCTGACATAATCCAATAAAAAAATCGCGTAGTAGGATTTTTTGCATTATGAACCCTGTTTTGGTGCTAAAGTCCTGGACTAATAGGTACGCACGGGAATGTTCGCGCGTCCGCGTCTGCGTCCGGCTCCTAGCGTCTGCGCCTGCGGGACGTAATATATAAACAAGATCCACTGGGCCATCTCCGAACGATACGCAATTTTCATGCCCTCCCGGCAAGGATGAGGCAACCCTCGACGCGCGAGCGCGTACCCCTTGGCCAGGGGTCTTTTACTAAAAGGCACACTCCGGTGTTTAACCAAGCTGCGCAAATATCAACTAACATGGGTGATGTATGCCACTAATATTCGTAGACTCGGGTTGAACGGCGAGAGCAAAGGGCGTAACGAGAGACAACTGGAGATTCTTCTTCCTTTGCCCGAACGTCGATGCTTCGACCAACGTATAAACTCCGGGAGTTCGTAAATATATATACGTACGTGCGTGTATATAGGTGCCTGTATGGTTAAGTATTGGTGTGTACATCGTATGTATCCCCGTTGGCAAACATTTTAACGGGATTAGAGCACACTTACGGGAGCTAATCTGACCAAACAGATCCAGAGGCTTCGAGGTTTTCGATGTTGTATACCTACCATAATATATATAAGTATACCTACTTATTGCGGTGAACAAACCACACACACTGGAGCGTAGTATTCGTGTTTTCTTTCGTTCATCGAGTAGCTGTCGTAAAGCTGTCGTAAAGCTGTCCGCTCCTTATAATAGTACTATATATGTACGACGATTTATAATGGTATTATCTCTTGTATGTTTATTTTGAAGATCTTTTTTTTATTACCGATCGAACTAATATTTTCACGATTTATTTCGGTGCATCGACAGTTTGTAAGGATTAACTGGTGGAAGAAATCAGTTCTAGTTTGAATAGTTTCTTGAAATAGTGATCGTTTTAGAATTTACCAATGTTTATCACATTAATTGGAAATATTTTAACATTTTCTGTTTTCGACAAGCACCCGAGAATTTCTGACAAATTACTTAATGTACAATATTAGATAAAAAACTAAATGTTACATTGGTTTTGATCAAATTTATAGTTATATAATTTTCTAAAAAGTTCTATACGTTTTTAAAAAATAAATAATTGCAAAACTCGACACGTTATAATAAATCCAATCGCGCGTAATTTGAATTCACCGAATGGGGCATCTCTATGCTTTTCAAAATTCTTTACCCTTGTTTTGAGTGCAACCATACACAATAAATGAACTTATACAAAACTATTCTAGAGGCCGAAAAATATAGCGAACTTTGAGATTTTTTTTTCAAAGAAACTAAACAACATATTGAAATTCGGTAAAAAGATCCTTACTATAGAAGTATCGAGCACTATTTATAACTTTTATCATAGCTGTACTAAACAAAATGGCGGATTCCCACAAGTTCGCCAGCTGCGTCTTTTCTTTTTCATTGCTGCCTGGCCGGACCTATAACTGCTGGAATTTCAAAGCTACAATAATAAACCAAAAAAGAATTCGATGTACTATGATAACAGCTTCGACACTACGTAGTATTTCTGTTTTATATTGCATAGTTCAAATGTTATTGACAATTTTCACCCATTTTTCTTTTGCATTTTGTCGAAATTTTTGTTCAACAACGCGCCACTTTTGCAAAAATCAATTTTTACAAATCCTACGTAGTTACGAAGCTGTTATCATATTATATCGATTATTTTTTGGTTCACTATTGTAGCTTTGAAATTGCAGCAGTCATGAGTTCGGCCAGGCAGCAATAAAAAAGAATAGACGTAGCTGGGAAAATTGCCTCCATTTTGTTTAGTACGCTGATAAAATATAGAAACAGTGCTCAATACTTCTATAATAAAAACCATTTTATCGAATTTCGATATGTTGTGTAGTCTCTTTGAAGAAAAAATCCCAAAGTTTGGTATTTGTCGACCTCCTGAGTGATGTACAACGCGCGATTAGGACAATGCATGCATACGCATTCCGAAAAAGGGGCTTTCCCAAAACTACACATATAAGTACGTGATTGATCCGATATTTTGGCATCGACTTGCCGCATTCCTTTGTCGGATTTTCCGGACGGTTAGAATTCCCTTTCATTTCCCCATACTGCGATTACATTGCAATTTTCATCACATCCATCGCCCATAACAACGCCCGGATTAATACTTCACTATTATGCGACTGTCGACTCGTTGTTCTCGAACAATCGGCGTTATATTCGTTCACGGCTATTTAACATTATCATTATCGTTTTCATTTTTGGTATTATCATTACTATTATTTTCCGTTCAGAACGAAAGTTGTCGTGCGACTGACGACAGACATCCTGCGCAGAAATTTCTCCATGTTGCCTCTTCATTTTATCATTCGCGATATACAGATATATGCCCGTTGCAATCCACATGAACCATTAATCACAAACATAAGTAAGCGACTAATTGTTGGGTTTGAGGGAGCGAGCGATAGAGGTCGCGAAGGGGTCGAAACAGTGAGCAAGGTAAAGAGGGTCATGAATGATTCCCCCTGCATATATTTCATCGCTTCGGCGCACCGCGCACCCCTTCGCAAACCACCGTCGAGAAACACGACAATGATCGGTAACTGCTACTGTGACTTTTCGTAGTGTTCCGTGCAGCGGTACGACCCATATTACGCAATTTGTATGGCCGGGTTCCAAACATGGGGCAATATGGACCACCGAGATATTTTTGGCAGTAACATCTGCTGGAGGGGTACAAAACGTGTCCAAAAGATGTGTCTTTTTTCAGAAGGCTATACGACGCTCTGCGAACCTCCGGGGCCGAAAATATATTTATGAATTTCTGTATCTATGTTACATTTACTTTGCCCAATTTCCTTAGAATCTCTTACAATCCTAGATTGGACGGTGGCACCTTGCGAGGAGAGAGGGTCCGACGAAGGATGGAAGAAGGTTGAATCCGTCGGCAATTATAAAAATAAAAGGTATTTGGTTGGCTTGAGATTTCTCGCGATGCCGAACTGGCGTCAAGATCCAATTTTTTTCATTGAATATCCTACAAGCTTAGGTATAAAGAAACATGGGAGGAGTTGGCATAGCCAATGTATGCGCTTTAATGGCGCTTTATTAAAATCATTATTCAATTATGACTAAGTATGTCGCTTGTGCAATTAAAAAAAAAACTTATGGTATAAGATCGTTAGAAAAGTGAGGGATACAAATTTTTGACAGCTTGACGATTAATTACGCCCCAATCATCCAATTCAATTTCATTAAGAGGTCCGACCTGGAGAAAATGTGATTGTCGAACCATTCCTCTCGCTCGCGTCCAAACCTTCCTCAAAAATTCATGAAATTTGCATTTTCTCGAAACTCGATACATTTATTTATAACACAGTTGGGTCGAAGATTCTAAAAAGAAGGAATCATTTTTGTTACGTATGTACGATGAAGCCGTATACGTCGATATTTGATGGACTATTAGCAGAAATAACGATGCTACATATCTCTGGAGAATCTCACTGAACATTCTTTCGTCATTTCCGTATCTTCTCGTTAGTTCGGCAGTGCCTAATTTGACTTATAGCTAATCCGATAAGATAGCCGTATCTTTTAGACGATTGGGAATAAAAGGAAGTGTCATTGTTACTGTAAAAGTTAAATGGCATCAAGTGGCACATAATACGAAACTATGTGTATGCACTTTTCTGCATCGGCACAACAGAAAAAATGCAACCGCGCTCTTTTAAAAAAAAATATAATACTATAATACTGAGTGCACCAATCGATGGAATTTATTGTGCTCTACGTTAAAGTACTAACATACTTATGTCCTAAACTAATTCGTTAAGGCGTTAGCGCAGTCAAAAGTTTTCGAATTATTTCGATTTCTTGGCAAGTGTTCTCAGGCGGGAGTACCCATCTAATGCATTACAATCTTTGTAAACACGAAGCCATTGCTGATACTAGGTAATTACTCGAAGATTAAGATTTCCATTAGTAACTTTTAGCCGCGATAATTTAATGCATAATTAACGAATGAGTTCAGGGCATAAGTGGTATATCAGCACTTTTATGTAGAGCATAAAAGAGCATTGATTGGTGCGGTCGAAAATATAGATTTCCATTTAAAAAACAGTACAATCGCACTTTTTTATGCATCGATGGAAAAAAGTCTATACACATATTTTCGTATTATGCACCACTTGATGTGCCATTCAATATTTATCAATAACATTTCCTTGTATTCCCAACCGTTTAGGAGTTACAGACCATTACAGTTGCACGGGACACCCTGTATGAATATTTTACCCTGTTGCTTGTTCCTTCGAGCTCGCAACATTCACGTTGTAGCTTTTATATAATATACTTTCCGCCCTAACATACTACAAGTCTGGTAATTTTGAAACCCCAAACGTCACCTTTACTTATAATTCGGATTTGGATACGAGCGCTGGGATTCGAATCTGGACCCATCGAACGTTCATCGCGCACAAATCGCACCCTCTTATGTACTAACAATTAGGGATGGCGAAAAAAATATCGACGTATTTGATATATTGATATTTTCATGCGATATTTTTTATTTCGATATATCGATGTATCGATATGAAATTTCAAGTATCGAAAAGGTATCAAAAAGACGAAACTTTTCCTAATGGCAACACCGACTTTATTGGGCTTAAATCTGTCTTCAAAAATTACTCTGTCACCGTGAACAAATAAAAACTGACTTTACACTTGGATATCAAACTGACTTTAAACTTGGATATCTTGAGTAACAAAAAATCATATTTTTTGACCCATCTTATTTATATATACGAGGTGTGTTCAAAAAGTAAGGTGACTTTATATTCGTATAAAAAATATTTATTTATGTGATCCCCTTCAAAGTAATCCCCCTCAGTTAGAATGCACTTATGCCAACGCTTTTTCCAATCCTCAAAGCACTTCTCATAAGCACTTTTGGTATAGCCTTGAGCTCCTCCACGGTTGCAGTTTTTATTTCATCAATCGTTGCAATCATCTCCGTCCTTTCATAGTTCTTTTCAGTTTTGGGAACAGGAAAAAGTCGCAGGGGGCCAAATCCGGTGAATATCGTGGCTGAGGCACGATTGTCGTGTTGTTTTTGGCCCCAAAATTTCTCACAAGCAACGACGAAAATTCAGAAGTTTTGGAACTAATTTCGCTGACACACGTCTCATGCCCAAAACATTCGAAAAAATTGCATGACACGAACCGACTAATATGCCAACATCCTCAGCAACTTCTCTTATGGTAATTCGACGATTTTCAAAAACAATTTTGTTCACAGCTTCGACGATATCTCCTGTTGTTGATGTGCTGGGGCGTCCAGAGCGAGGTTCGTCGCCGGCATCTTCTCGGCCATCTTGGAAGAGTTTGTACCACTTGTACACATTTTTTTACTTAGAGCAGACTCACCGTACCGCACTGTCAACATTTCAAGTGTTTTAGAGCACTTGATGCCATCTTTCACACAAAATTTGATGCAAATTCTTTGCTCCATTTTTTATGGTAATGGAAAATCGCCGAGCACAACGAAACACATCTAACCTTTTTATCTGTCAAGAACAAATTACGTATGCTATGTACTTGAAGCTGTGAACATATATTCGGGACATGTGCACCAATGCAACAACACCAAAAAATCGATAATCGAATGTACGTTGCCCGCGAAATTTGAAAAGTCACCTTCCTTCTTGAATACACCTCGTATAGCATTGTTGATTAATTACAAAATCCGACCGATATATCGATATCGATTGTGATATTTGTTTCAAATATCAATAGAGTTTGACCCTTCCGATATACTTACTAACAATAATTTGTATCCAGGCCACTGTCAATGTCCTAAATCCAGATTCTATTCGTATTGCAGTTTACCATTGTAAACAAATATTTAGTAATATCGCACATTTATTCTGTATACGCATGCACGTAACAGTATGCATTCGTAATTTTTGTTTCCAGCCCATTTTCATAATACGTTCCAGACACCCATACACATTTTATCCCAATACAATAAGTAAATTATATTTTAATTGGTGTTCGCGTTATTCTTTCTCGGGGTGGTGTATTGAGAGATTGGAGGAGTTAGTGCCCACCGAGTTAGCCATCAATGCACCTATGGACAATCCGGTTTCCGTAATCCTCCTTTTTCTTCGTCCTTCTCTATCCTCTTTCTTTGACCGAGCCCTCTTCTACTCCCCCTTTTTCCCTTCCCTCTATCTCACTCTCTCCGCATGATGCATACGATGGGATAGCGGCATCTACCCATATCCATCCCCAAGTATATACCTATATACGTGGCCATAAAATTGCGCGAATTATTCTATCGGGCGGATGTCGACAATGGAACGAGCGAAAAAGCGAGAGGCATTCGATGCCCGGCTCAAACAATGCGAAGAGTCCCTCCGATGCCAGGATGGCATGTAAAAATGTCATAAAGGTGAGTTTTCAATGGCGGTGGCCAGCACCGGAATTGACGCACTGTGACGTCAGCAACGAGAACGAAGTGCGCTTTTTTTCCAGGGTTGTCGGGCTCGGCCGTCTCTATATGTATAATCCATCATCGCACGCTTAGTTCCGTTTTTCGAAGGCTTCTCTTTCGTCAACAGCCATTCTCCCCCTCTCGCGACTCTTCCGCCTTTCGTGGCGATCAACCGAAAGTCGATCCGTCATCCGATTTCGTCTCGTTGCATCGACTCACGTCCGGTAGCAGATGAGACAATTTGCGGCAGTCGTTCGCAGCCGAGAAAAGCTTTCCGGGCGTTTCATCGAGCGTGCAAATCGCAAATTGTCATTCTTGCGATATACGAGAAGGCGTCGTGCCCTCTCGTGTCAATCGACGTGACTCTTTTGGTCCACGACGAGGGTTTTCAGATATTGTAATTGCCCAACGAAAATTCTGAATTATCATTCGCATCGAGCCTGTCAGGACGATCGTCGCGCCCCCATTATACGTTTTTCGTCACGATTGCGGGAACCTAACGCATATATGTATTCATAAGAATTGGCCAACGTCTGCATATTTTCTCGGCCAACACCAAATGGAAGGAAAGGAATAGACTGTTTTACGAGCGATAAAAAATTCATTAGTTTCATCAATGTCCCTTCGTTCGGTTCCATAAAAAGTCGTGCTCGTCAGTAGGTTTAAGATAGAGTTACAGCGTTTCCGTTAGATTTCACTGAAAATTTGTAACAATCTTCTTTGATGTCATACGTACCTACGTGTGTGTAAAATTTCAGGGACCTTTATCGACTCAAAAATACAATGAGGATCTCGATTATTTGCTCGATGAAGGCTGTTGAAATTCTGCACATATTTTTATATGACATCAAAGAAGCTTCAATTAGTTTTTATGATAAATCTTATGGAAAAAAATTCATGATTTTGTTTATTATATAACAAATAAACTTTACATAAGATCAAGTTGAATTGCGAGTATGTTGTTCTTTAGCCGATTTGCAACAACTTTTCTTATTGAACTTAAACGCTCGGTCCACCTGGAATGTGAGAAAAAACGGGAATCAAATTTGAATGTCCTCTCTACCGATACGACTACCTTAAAAGTGAGATTAAGGGGGTTTGGCATATTTCAGAATAAAAAAATGGACTCTTTTTTTTCTGAAAGTACACGTCTTTCTTGATATGTGGTTGGAATTTTATGAAATTCTGAGCAGTGGATGTAGGTTAAATAATTTTTTTAAGTTTCAAGCGTTTGAATTCATTAGAAGTTCAAACTTTTTCAGAAAATCGTGTTTCCTGAAAAGTTGTGTTTTTCCACCTGCAATGTACCTACCTTTTCTCGAAATCTACTCATCGTATCGGTATATTTTTGTTGACGTAACAAGTACATCCAAACGACGGACGTGTCGAGGCATTTAAAAAAAAACCATTCAGATCCAAGAAAAATATATTTGAAGGTAAAAAATGTGATAAACAATTTTAATAAAATTTCAAAACGATGTCAAAAAATTCTGAAACAAAATATCGAAAAAATGGCTTGGCACATTGTCTATAACACTTTAATATACACACAAAACAAAAATGGTCAAAGTCGAACGTACGGTCCCTGAGAAAAGATGCTTGGGTTGAAAATAAGGATTTTTTCGAACCAATGTTTTTCGACTTTCAATTGGTCCCAAAATTTTTCTATTTCCAATAGCCTCTAAAATCCTACACAGCATTATCAATAAAGTCTTTCTGAACAAAACTAAACAAAATCGTCGGGAAATGTTAAATAGTTTTGAAGAAATCTTAATTTGAAGCAAACAAGATCAGATTGGAGATTCCGAATATGTCGAACCCCCTTAATCGAACGTCGGTCAATCTTAAAATTGTCATACAATCGTAAAGTTATGGTTTTTCTCCAATTGCAGGCTCGGTTGTCGCGTGTACCTACTAATCGAATGAAGCACATACCTCGATTTACAATCTGGGCCTTATGCAATCCTATGTTACATCAAACTAATTCTCGATCCAAATTTGATGAATATAATCAATTTCTCGGAAATATTAATTTACCTGAATTTAATTGAAAGTATAGTGCCCGATTGATCTTGTAAAATCCGTTTTTATCTCGAATAAAAATAAGATAATTAAGGTTTTTAAGATTTTTTTAGAAACGTATTTAAGAGTGCCCGATTATTTAGGAAAGTCAACAGGCTTACAGACTCACTGATCGAGTTCTTTCTAAATTAAAAAATTAAAGAATCTCGCTACAACTCAAATACCGTGTTATTTAACGTTGGCTCAATGATTCCTTGAATTTTTTCATAATCAGATTTTTAGATTCAGATTCAGATTATGAGCGAATATCGTGCGAATTATAATTTGCACTTTATTCCAAATCGATTGACTGACACAAGTTGAATCGGGGGAGCGAAAGGTTTCCCGAATCATCGAAATATTTATAATAGGTGTGAATTAAGTAATCAAAGTTATAAACAAGATTACCAAGAATGCTTGCTCTGCCAGTCGATCGGTATAGAAAATTGTTACTCCGTGATTAGACGTGTACAAAAGTTTGACAACTCTCTGATAAATATTGTTTTTCATCTGGGTGAATGTTGGCTTGGTTTTAGGATAATTTGTTTAATAAGCCCGTTAGTTGATTTATTAGCGCATCTAAAAGAGAACCGAGGGAGAGAAAAAAAGATGTAAATAATTTTTAGATAAATTTGAGAAAACGATTATTTTTTTATACACGCATCTTACATTCCTTCAGCCCCACCGAATAAAAACGTATACGTAGGTAAGTTTCGAAAAACCAGATGATATAAAAAGAGCAGTACTGCATAATTTTGAACGAAATCCAATGCAAATCACAAAATTCTGTTTTCTTTTTTTTTTTTTTACCAATCGCCAATTTTTCGTAGTAAGAAAGATTTTGCTGAAATACATAATTGTTTTTTAGTCTTGGGATAAAATTTATTAAACGTTAAAGTTTAAAAGCAAAACTTTGTTGTGAATTTCGCGAATGCGTTTGCTCGTAGATTTTTGAAAAATTCGGTTCGCGCAAAGATAGTTTATTGATTTATGATTTATTTACATAATTGTGTTATTGTTTGTCCAGAAAAACTGGTAAATTATAAGTCCGACAATTTGATTTGTTACTCACCGAATGAACATCCTCCCACATTCGTACAAGATTTTGGGAATGACGCACGAAAGTTGACAAACATTATTGTTAAACCTCGATGACGATTAATTTCATACGCCTTTCACTAAATATGACAAACCTCTTTTATTTAACGAATAAAGGTAAATTTGTATTTCGAATTACAAATAAAAGTCGTTGTTGCTGTCGTCCACGTGACAATTGTTGCAATAACGTCGCAGATCAATTTGTCATTACGGTAGACTAGATCGAACGGCAAAGATGTTCGCGGCGTGGAACTTTAATCGCGAGAAAAATCCATCCTTTCCCAGAGAGATACGTTAATGATACCGATTCGTTCGACTTCGCGCCGTTTTTAGTAAATCGGTGATCGACTTTTGTCGTAATGATGTCGCCAGTAAGCTTTGTCAGCTGAAATTGTGTCTAGCCGGCTGTCTCGCGCTGAAAAATAATACGTAGAAAACGTCTTGTGGATCGAAAAACGCATCGCGTGCGATCGCAGCTGTCATTTACGAAGGTAGGTAGGTAGGAAGGTAATAATGCTCGTGTACCTATATATGGAGTGCACTATTCCTGTACGGAGGTGTGGCATCGTCGATCGCTCAAGTATCCCCCATTTAGATATTCCTTTAAAAAAAAATCTTTCAATGGAATCAACATTCGTTACAGCTTCGATCTTAACCTGCGACGAAAGAAAAGTTTGATAAAAAATATTTTTCCTACGCGTTACATAGAAGCTTCTTCTTCTATTAGGAGGCGCAAATTATATGAAGTGATCGCGGATGACCAGATCTCACAATTTTTACACAAGAGTATTTATTGATCGTTCCATTTAATGCATTTAATATGGTTTGTTTGACTAACTAATTATTGGCTTAATCGGACAATACGGGCGACGTGGAAAAAAAACCGACGAAACAAAATTACGAAAGTGACGGCATAAAAATAAATATCATAGTACGAAAAGTGTCGTACTAATTGCATCAGTTGCACGCTTACAAGCGCGGCAAACACCTCGCCCCTGGAAGTTCCGAGCACCGAGTTCGAAAATTCTCGGTTCGCCGGGCCGGGGAGAGCATCCCGTTAGATGCGGTGGTATGATCCTCCCCCATCCAAAATTTCGTTCCTACCCTGACGCGCAGCGTACGTAATATACCCCGAACGTGGTAGGTACGTACAAATACATAGGTATACAGGCTGAGGCACATAAAGTGTTACAGAGTGCGAGCAATTTCTTTTTTTTTTGTTTAAGCAAAGTGCGCCAATGCCTCCACCGAAATAACAAAAAAAATAGTCGCATTGTCCTCCTCCACACAGTACAAATTTTGCTTGGAACATTTTTTTTGCGACACCTTTACAAGACTAGCAAAAATTTGGTAATGATCCGAGGCATTGAGATTTGTATTATCGATACTGACCTTCAATGACCTTGAACGACATTGAGCCCTCTAATGTTTTTATGGGGCTCGAAGTGCTCTACGCTACGGTTGAAAGAAAAAGGTATCATATCTCCACCGATAAAAAATAGGGTAGATAGTCCAGTATGACGGCCTTCTCGAATACTGAAACTTTTGTCCGAGACATTTTTGGATATGATCGATAGTTTGAGTGCTATTACTCAGTACAGTCAACTCCCGTTTATCCGCAATCCGCTTTATCCGAACAAATTTTTGCGATTTGTTTTCATTGCTCACAACTTTAAAAATATTGCCGCAACAAAAGTTTCTCAAGCCAAAAAACAAAAAACATTACCGACTTTTTTATCAAAAAATAAATTCTAATGAAGCGTCCTAGAACTTCAATGTCCATAAGTTAAAAGCTTTTTGTTTTTTTTACTTTAAAGTTTCCTTTGAGTAATCTCTAGTTTTGTTTCATAATTTTGTAGTTAATTTTTTCATTCAAAAAAGCAGGTAATAAAATTAAGAGTCCTGTTTTTTTCCCGGAACCAAATAAGGCGGATATTTTCTGTAAGGACGCAAAATAAACGAGCTTTGTTATTCAGCATTAAAAAACTTTGAGTTTTCAATAATACTTTAGCACCTTTTTAACACGTCAGCACAAATTTTTCAGTAAAAAACATGCAGGCTTATTCACAACCATATCAATAGCATTCTACGTACGCACGTTTTACGACCATATTTCGCGGTATTGACGCAATTCGGGGTGTTTCACGCGGGAAAACAGGGGACTTCGGCTTATCCGAAATTTTCGTTATTCGAACCGGCCGCCGCCCGATCATTTCGGATAAACGGCACTTTACTGTAACACTTTATGTGTCTCACCCTGTATATAAGTTGCTCGCGTAACGCTTCCCGACTTGGCTTTGCTCCGCGGATTCGCCAGTGACACAAAAGTTCGCGCTTAATATTATTAAATCGTCGAGGGACAATGGATCGAGAGTTTAGCGTGGGGCACGTGGTATTTAAACGGTTTTAATAAAATTTCACGGAAGATTTTTTTAATAATATGATAATAATGTGAAATGAAAGAAAATACAGCTCGAGGGATTATCATTCGGTCACGCGGATCGCTCTTCTCCATCCATATTGGGGGCTTGAGGAACCAGAACTCCCCTTTCGCTCGCTAGCCCTTCTACGTATTCGTCCCGCTCGGTTCATTGTCTTCTCGCTCTTCTCGCTCCTTTGATATATATGTATATACAACGAAATAGAAATACATAGTACATTATTAGCCATGCTATATACGGTACCTATTATTATCTGCCTCCATCTGCCTGCCGTGAATTTTCGTGCCCGCAAGACGCTTTCCGTCTTCATCCGCTCCACTTTCATTCTGATATTCGACGAAACGAGTTTGCCGAATGAATTGCAAAATAAATCGGAAGCTTTGAAATAATGAACTGCCGGCGATCTCAAATACACTACAAACGTGCGAAATGGATATTTTTCTTCATTTTTATCAGTTAGGTAGGTACATTTGAACGAAGTAGGTATGTTGAGCTAAAAAATAGACTAGGCACATTGAATGCCGGGGTCGAAAATTTGTTAAATAACTAAATTGAAACGATTCGTGGCACAAATTTCTGACATGCGCATTCGCGCGTGTACCGGAAATCGCACGTACGATTAATACGAATAAAATCCACCGCACTGGGGCGTACATCAGGGTGTAAATTAATAAACGACACGCGGGTCAAAAATTTCCGGGGGTCTTGTCTTTATTTAAGTATCGTCCTTCGAGGTTTTATTCTTCCTTCGCAATTCAATTATGCGAATCTATCGACCACATAACGATAGACATAGAGGAACATGTCTGTTTAATATAGGTACATTATTACGTCCATCCCTGCGGTAAGAAAAATGAGTGGGTGAACATCTGGAATTCGTCTGGAAGGCCATGATTGGATGTAGATTATGGATATTGAGAGAAGATATTATTTTTATTAAAACACGTGAAACACAAATATATGAAAAGTGAATTCGTATAATTTCGTATCGTAGGACAATGAGGAAACTATGCAGATCGCAAGCCACACGATCCATATATTTCTGCTTTGCCCTCCTTTTTAAGGAAATTCCTCTAGAAGGTCGACAAAAATCCGAACATTTTTCTAACGTATGAATGTGCAACTACTTGACGAACATCGGAGCCAACTGATTCGTCTTTTAGCCTTTCGGCATTGTTCATTGGAAAAGGAGTGACGCCTGTAAAACACGGCAACTATTGTGGGTTAGAGAATGGAAGCGTTTCACGCTCGGTAAAACGCACGCTTCGTGAATCGACGGGCCGAAAAATGGGGTCCGCCACCCTGCTGCACCAACCGGAGCAGGCTCGACAATGGACGAGCCAGGGCGTAGTAGAGCGGTCGGTGCCCCTTCGGTTGTCAACTAGTTTCGGTGTTACGTTTTCGTCCTTTCGTGATTCTTCCTTCACAATTTCATATATACATACCTTACCTACATATATCATACCCTCGATTATTACTCCATGCTTGGCTGTCCAACCAAAGGGCTGTGTATACCTTTTGCCAAGTACCTACCCGAGTTTTTAACGCCTCTTTGAACACTCTTTAAAAGAATTAATTCCAAGGTGCACAACATTTCTAGTCGTAACGTATCGTCGCGACAATTTTCGAGAGGACGACGTGAGAGTCAATGTCATACACACCTAGGTATATGTATACTTACGTGCGATACCCGGTAAGGGGTTAACCTTTCAATTAATCGACTTTTAAGTATAGGATCTTTAACGTATTCATCGGACAAAGAGATTGTCCCTTTTTGGCAAGTTTTTTTTTCTTCTTTGACATTTTTGTATCGCGGTGAAATTAAAGTGTAGAAAAAATCGTACATATTGAAAATACTCGTAATATTTAGTCTGAGAAATAATTACGAATTGATTGGTCTTGGTACTAGCTTGTAAACGTAGGACGAATTTATGAGACTGTTTAAACTTTCTACAGGGTGAAATTTTTTAAATATTACGCATGAACATTTCAAGCGAAGATTCTTAAGTACAAATTTAATAAGTTCTTTATTTTTTTTTATCGAAATCCTCGTGTCGACAATATTTATTTGTAGAAAAAAATTAATGAACTGAGTCATCGAGGATTGACGAAGTTGCAAACTTGTCAGTGAGCGCCACCCTTTTCCACCCATAAACAATATGAAATATTTTCTCGTCAACACGGTGGGACTCATGAAAAATGATCATGGACGCGAGCCCCACCGATGAAAGCAATGTCGTCGCGAAAAAAGCATCCCGAAGGTGAAAACGATTTTTCGTTTATCGGCCGATTGCGTCAGAGAGATCGAGATACGAGTGAAAAAATATCAAAAGCCACGATTACTGTCATTAACGCCGTGGGGTCTCGAATCCCGAGGGGGCACGACTATGGGCACGTACATGCACATATAGGGAAAAAAAACTCTCAACCAGCCAGTCAAGGATAGGTGAAGTATCAATCTCTTGTCGGCGCTTGGTTATGTATTAAAAAGGAAAAAAAAAACTTTCGATGCACACACGGCCCGTTGAATATAATGCTCCAATAGTTAATGCGAAACCATTAGTCAAACGTCGCGGGTACGTGAACACGAAAGAGAAATTTCGATTTTAAATCGCTACATTTATCATGCAAGCAGACGCATGTGACACCATTCTGATTTTATTTTATATTCTCGCTCTGGCGCTACGGCAGCGAGCTATATATATATATATATATATATATACAGATATATGTATATACGTGGATCCGTGCGTGTGTGTGGCCCTTGCATTTTGTATATTCACAAACCTCTTCGCCTCACTGTCGGTTCGCACATTATCTCGCTCGGTAGCAACCTTTTCGCCGCACAACTAACGATTCTCGTATCACGGAAATACATACCTATGTACGTGTACATATAAGTTACTGTAAAAGCCCAAATTACGGAAAATATTAGGTTTATCTAGTAAATTTTAAAATTTACAAACGTCCGTTGATAAATGCGAGGATTTTTTAAACAAGTGATTCTGGCTTTTACAAATAGAGTTTGATACAGCCTAACTTTTACCAACAAAAGTTTCGTAAATGCTGCTTTTGAGAATAAAACAATAAATATATTTCTTAATCGTTTATATTAATTACGTATCAGTGTCAAAACCTTACATGTATTTAGTTATCATTATGAAAATTTTTAATCGTGTCAAATAAGTAAGTATTGTATTTTTAATAATTTACTACAATATAGTTGGTAATGAAATTAGCCAATCTATCAAATGTTTACATTGTTTAAATTATTATTTATCATTTGGTATTTTTTTTTTTAATAGCTTCAAAATACGTTTTAATAGTAAAAATAAAAATGAAGTACGAGAACACGCAACGAACACGTCTATTCGTGTTTATTTTTCGACATTTGCCATATCTCTGCTGGTAAAACCTAAGATTTACCGAGTGCATGGTTTGAGATGAACGATTATCAAAGAACATTTTGAACTTTTATCAATCAGAGTTGGTAAATTTTAGGTTTTACTGGGAAATCTTAGGATTTACCGCAGTTCGTGTTTTTACAATAATATGTATGAGGGCGATCCGATAAGTACTTAGCCTACAAAAGAAAAACGATCATTTTGGAAAAGTGGCTATTTATTTCTCAACGTAGTTTCCTTTTAGCTCGATACACTTGAGCCAGTGATGTTCCAACTTCTTTAATCCGTCTGAAAAATACGGTTTCTGGAGGTCTGCAATGTAGGCCTCCGTGGCGGCGATAACCTCCTCATTCGACTGAAATTTCTGCTCAGCGAGTGACTTTTTCAAGTTGGGAAACAAAAAGAAGTTGCACGGGGCCAAACGTGGAGAATACGGTGGATGGGACAGCAGGCCGTAGCCTAATTCGACCAATTTAGCCGTGGCGGCGGCGGAGGTGTGAGCCGGTGCGTTGTCATGGTGGAAGAGCACTTTTTTCTTCGCCAAATAGGGCCGTTTTTGCTGTAATTCGGCGTCAAACCGGCCAAATAATTCGGCATAGTAGAGCCCTGTGATCGTTTTTCTCTTCTCCAGGTAGTCGATGTAGAACACACCTTGTGAATCCCAAAAAACGGTGCCCATCACCTTTCCGGCCGATAGGACAGTCTTCGCCTTCTTCGGAGCACGTTCGCCGGGTGAAGCCCACTGTTTCGACTGTTCCTTGGTCTCTGGTGTGTACCAGTGGATCCATGTTTCGTCGACGGTCACGAAACGATGCAAAAACTCCTTCGGATTGCGCTTAAATAGCGTCAAACACTGCTCTGAAGTGGTCTCGCGGTTCGCGAAATTTTGACAGTAGCTGTCTAACATAAGGGCATGTACTACACGATAGAAAATTTATCTTGCGATAGTGTCGCCATCGGGCGGTGAGGCTAAGTACTTATCGGACCACCCTCGTACAAGTGTACATTATAAGTATACCGTTTCGCGGCAAATCGCTACTATCGGTAAAGTACGATCCCGAACACGTTTTAAAGAATTTTCCGAGCTATGACTCCATCGGGCACTTGTTATAGATCCAACGTGTAAGTACTGGGGATCAGAATCGTTTTAGGGGCGATCATTTTAGACCATTTTCGAAACTAAAAATATTTCTTAAATATTTAACGGGTCTTGTCACTAATCCTACGTTATGAAAAATATTCTCTTCGTGATTAATTTTCGAGGCGTGAGACATTAAAAATTATAATTTCCAATCCTTTTCTGTATTACGATCTTATAGGGGGGGGCTCGTATACAAGAAATAAAATATAAAATGGTTTTGCCACAGCAAAACTATTTCAGTGATTTATTTAGAATAAAGGTGATTAAAGTTAACCGTCAGAAGAACGATACAAGAGTAACTACCTTCTGTGTCTCTGCTTTGGATTAAATAACGTTTTGTGCTAAGTACTCGATGGTGAGAGTATTCCAAAAATCGGTCTAGTGAAAGTTGTTATATAATTTGTTGACGGTGATGAGGAGTAGGGGTCTAGGTTCGATGATAAGTGGACCAAGTATTTGTTTATTAATAATGGTAGGACCAACAGTCCATTTAATGATAAACGATTTAGCTACTTGTTTATAATAATAAGAATAGTACATTACTCTGATGTGAGCTTAGGCTTAGGTTACTATTTTCTTTAGATATAAAATGTGACAACCTGTATCGGTTTTATCTAAAGGTTATATATTTTTTGTTAATTTATTGAAAAATCTCTCGATAAAATAGTCCGCATGGCGTGTAACGATTGAATCGACGATTAATATAAAATTAAATGATCGCGAACGAAAACCCACCACCATTTTTTATTCCTATTCCCGAGCTCAACGTACTAGTTTTTTCAACGACTATTCACAAATAAAGTATGACGAATACATAAATTGTACTTACTATAAGTCACTATTGGCGTCGATCCTTCACGATATTTCCGCACTGTTCTTAAAATTTTGTTATACACGATTTCACAACTCGTCTTAACTTCGAGCGGCATGTATAATTAGTAGTATCCGCAATCGCGTGTGGCGAAACGAATTCTAGTACTTATGTATTGAAACTTTGAGAAATCAATTCAACAATTAACCCATCGATTGGTTTGTGCTTCAATGGGCACTTTCTTTCATTGATGAACCACAAGGACATGGCCAATTCCTTTCGCGACGTCAATCCACAGCTCGATTTAACGGTCTTGATTGGAGCGATTCTTTTATTGAATAAGAAAATTGTACTCGACACTGTCAAGAAGAAAATGTCATCAGGAGAAAGAACAAACGAAAATCTGAAAAGATGAATACCATCCGAGCAAATATTTAACGGTAACGATCTGAAAATGACACGGCAATTGTGCACCACGATGCGATTGACTGCGCTCAAATCGATGAAAGACCTATATAGGAAAGATTAATTTTGACAATCTTTTCATGGTATCGGCACATAACGAATATATATTAACGACTGATATTAGACGATTATTCAACGATGTGCGAAAGGGATCCTAAAACCACCAACGACCGTTCGCCACGAAGTATGTATATAGAGATATAATAACTCGTATCTACCTAATCTAAAACTCATACTTGTCCCATAAATTATACGTCACCGTTCATGCGTTCTTGCGGGAGTTTGGTACGAACCGGAGAGCCGTTAAACGAAAAATAGTCCAGGATATAAAAAAATACGCAGAGGTTGCCGTAATGGTTACGGTGGTAGTGTACCTACTAACTACAAGACCTGGGTGCTCGTAAATTTTTCTCGGTGCTTTGTGCCCCTCTCCGCTATTTCATCCCTTTGGTAATATTGCTCTGATGTTGCTACAACCTGCCCCGCAGGTAAATACTTCAAATATTAGGCCTAGCAGTCAGGTATAGTAGGTATATAGATACATTGCAGATCAAGGAGCTGATTTTTCGAATCACTCGTATTTCGAGTAATCCCCTAAATTATATAAAAAATATTGATTATCCCATGCTTACGATAATATAAAAGTAATCTAGGTAGACATGTATTATCACTACTTAGAATGTTAAATTCGGATATTGATCAGGTAATAGTGAGGGCAACCCTGTTGCAATAATCATAGAACAAAATTGAACTCTTCTAATTACTCGCCTTGCCCGTAGGGGGGGGGGGGGCTAAGAAGGGTAACCGCTACAATAATGAGATCTATCAAATTAAATAGAATTCAACAAAATATCTAAGCTTTATGTAAAAGAGCAGACTTTTTTTTAAATATTATATTAACCAATCTCCATAGTAATCAACTAATTATAAGTTTGATGTTTTAAGTCTTTTTCGAAAAGTAAATTCAACTTTTGCCTATAATAAGCAACAATTATAACCACTAATTCGTAAAAAGATCTAAAGTTATTCCTGATAAGCATCGCAGTAATAACAGCTTCTCAAACTACACAGGAATATTTTAGGGCAAATCGTATTGGATCCTAGTCTACCCGTTTTTGCCAAAAGCATGTTTTAACGTTTTATCATTATAACAAAATAAAAATTCAGAGAGCAGAAAGTTTGTGAAGATAATAAGAAGTACATTATTAATAAAAACAAGACAAAACTTAAACAACCCCATTCTACACCATACTCTTTCAATCACAACTAGTATACTTTGAATTATTTAAATAAAATCAGCAAAAGGCTTTGTTTTACCTTATCTTGTAAGCGTTCGCATTACCGAAGCGAACCCACCAACCGTGATTGGTTGACGGTTGGGACGTTAGTTGGCACTCAATATCCTCACAAATATTTGTAATAAACATTTTATAAGGCCTACTCATCTAAAGCGTCTCTCCCTTACTCTTGCTCTTTATATGTTCGCCAATGTGATAACTATTGAATGGATCGATCAAAGAAAAATTGAAGAAGAATCAAATATGACGTGTATTTGTGGGCATACTGGTTCCATCGGGTACTGTAATGCTTTAACCGTAACCGAAATCAACATCTTCAACAATTTATACAAACACCATAAGAGAAGAAAAACTATTTCACGTGACCATGCTTTTTATTTTTCAATGGATATTCTTCTGGCGATATGACAATTCCTGGTTAATTTGCGATCAACGGGTAATCATAATTCGTTTGAGCTTTGGGAAATATACACTACTCAAAAAAAATTTAATAAATTATTTTATCCCTAATAAAATTCACAATTTCTGCTGGCCCGAATTTCGGTTGTATTCATCGGACGGGGATGACAAAGAAGCAACGCCTGAAGTCTTTGTTTCAACCATAGACTTATAAGATAGACTGAGCGCTCCCATGAGAGGCACTGAACCAGCATATAAAGGACAGAGGTATATCGGGAGTACTCTTCTCTCTGTCTCAGGATACTTGTGGTGGGGATGAGGCAGCAGAGGAGAGTGAGGAGAAATCACGCGTTTGCGTTATGAATGTGTTCCACTTCCGCTGCTCCGTTCACTCCCACCACTACACCGATTGAAATGAGAGAAGAATACTCCCGATATATCTCTGTCCTTTATATACCGACTCAGTGCCTCTCATGGGAGCGCTCAGTCGATCTTATAAGTCTATGGTTTCAACCAGGGAGACTAGAGTAAAGGAGTGCGAACGCTTATGGCGAAATCGTCCCAAACATGACCGAAAAAGCGAGGAAAGATGTTAGTTCGAATTGAGCCACGATAAGCGCTCTCGTCGCTGAGAGCTAACTGTGAAGTGTGGCGTTGGTGATGAAATGAAGTGAGCGGGATATAAACCCCGGCGAAATATGACATCTGTCATTTCATCGGGCGCATAAACAATTTTTTGTCGAGTGTTTTATGAAATTTAAGGTTGAAAGGCGACGAAAAAACAAACAAAAAAAGTGCAGTGAAAGTGATAGTATAACAAGCAGGTAAAAAGAAAGTTTGTTGCTATAATTCGTGGATTAAATGTTAATTGAATTGGAGTTGTGATGACAAAATATCGGTGATCCCGAAATTAGCGTATATTCTTTATTTACCGTAAGTTCTTTTTTTTGCGAAAGCGTTTGTCCGTTCTTCAATTGTTGTTTACTTGAGCTGTGCAACGAGTTAAATTTCACCAGAGATTGTTCGAAATGCTATTCTATAGTAATGTATATAAAAAAAGAAAATATTCAGACTTTCAGTAACAAAACTTTCAGCATACAAAACTTTCAGTAACTAACATATTTTTTTACTTTTATAAAAATTTGTCTACAATTTATCGAATAAAAATTTGAACAAAAGCATCGCAATATCACTTATCAATACTATAAGCTGCGTTAATCGGACAAAATGTACGACAAATGGCAGATCAACGATTCAAAATCACCGCGCTTGACGGTCCTCAGCAGAAGTGGCGCCGCCAGGCGGTGGCAATTAGCGAATGTTTCCTCGCTTTTTCCGACTATTCTTCTAACATTGCGTTCGCACTCCTTTACTCTAGTCTCCCTGGTTTCAACATCGCCCCACTCATCAAGCGACTTGGTTAACAATTTCTATAACTTCCTTGTAAATTGTCACAGAGAGTTGTTTTTTTGTACATTTTGTGTATTTTTTTCTAGCGAACTTGAAAATGTTTTTGAAAATCGTTTTTCTCTGGTTGTTCCCCCAATAACTATTGCTTTCTCTGAATTTAAATATGATTCTGCGTGTAAATAAATTTACAATAAATAAGTAAGAGTATAATAAATAAATTTTATATTATCAGTAATTTTATTTAATATAATAATTATACTACATGCATTATTCCCAAAATTCTAGTAATAATTATTGTTTTTTAGTTTATTTCTTGACGGGCTTATTAGTTTTCACCATCACTTGCATTATTCAGGACTTCGGTTTGCGAAAACGCAATATCAGTTGCATTATCAACTTCATCGGAAAATGTTAAAAATTCTGCGTCTATTTCTTCATTAAGTACTTGAAACTATTTTGGGATCAGGAATATTTGTATAGTACAACCTGTTGCATTTCTTACACGATATAGTGCACTTTAACCTTAATTTCCGACACGTGCAATAATATGTGCAACCACTTTTATCGCACGAACAAGATATAATTTCTCATAAATTGCGCGGTATTGAGTCTTGCTTGCACCAAGTGAATTCTAGCATATTGCTACTTTTTCCACCCCCATTGCATCGGGTCTTTTGAACAATCGCTTAGCCATTTATAAACTTGCAGAAACGTGCAAAGGGACTGTTCATTACATGCCTCAACAGTTGGGGGAAGACAGCACAAATTAAATGAACTTTTCAAACTTGAAGACCCAATTCCGCCCAATTTTAGAGACCCAATTTGAAAATTTGTCACTTTCCCGAATTTGGCGGACAATTCTCGATCGAGTGGCCAAATCCTCCACCAGTTTACCTTCTTTTTTAGAGATTACCTCCACAAATTCTCACCACCACTCTACAAAAATCTATTTCCCGCCGTCAATTGCCCTCGGTTCTCGTAATTTCACCTCGAATTTTTGTGTCAGTTCGGACACTAAAATTATCATACGCTGTGTATTGTGCCTCATACGGCTATTGATATTCTCATACGCCGACCATACCTGAGCAGGACTCGGACAGCCGAACGCTACGTCTAACCGCGCTCTCTCGAATCTTCTCGAACAAAGCGCGAGAGGAGAGCATTGCTTGTCGAAAAGTGACAACGGGAAAGGACCCATTGGTCACCCTAGAGAGACGTGTACCTAAGCAGAGAGAGGTCAACGATCGCGGAGAAAAGTCACGCAAATTAGAAAGAGCCCAACAGACGTAGAGAGAAGACGTATAAAGTAAAGAGAGAGTTTCACCGTTCTTGAGAAGAGATATATTGAAAAACGCAAGAAAATAGAGGATTCGAGTATTAATGAGGGTAGTCGCTATAATTATTGTGAAGAGTCGCCGAGTGAAGGCTGTAATATTTTTATGTCGTCTGTTTAACGAATCTCCCCGTAGTTTGACGGTGACGAAGGTAATGAGGATATCATTATGATTCGCTAATAGATGAAACTATGGACAGTGACTCTTCTTCTCGGGTGACCACGGTTACGTACTGCCTATTTGATTTATAACGAAGATTCATATCATTTCGCTGTAATACGCTTTATAAACTACGTATGTCTAATTGTAAGTTGAACGGCGCTCAGGCTCTGGAAGTTGACGATCCCACGGTCTGGTTGAGGCGGTGCTTCCTTCTCGTCGGGTTTGGTAGTAGTAGTATATAAAGATTCTTTATTCATTATTAGGAACATGTTATATATACATATCTTGATTATGATTATGCAATTATACTTGTACGTTTGTACTTATTAATTAGTTTGTAGTTTATTATTGTCATACGTGTTTATGCTTTGGCATTTATTTTTTTATAATTCATGTAGGTAAAAGTTAAAAAAGAACCCTGTATATTCTTATTATTTAAACTAATACTAGGTATTTACATATTTACAGGTTGTTAGATGGAGAGGGAGACAGAGGGAGTGGGATCTTTACTTATTTTGTTTTTCTTATTACTTAATGGTAACTAGAAGGGATACATTGTTTGCCTTTGACGATGCAGTTGGGAGGTAATGTAGTTGGAGTAATTTTTTATTTTATTGTAGTTTTGTTTTTTTTTCAGGTAGGTGAGTTAACGTTGTTACTTTGTTAATTTATCATAAATATATGTTGTGGTAATCTATGTTTTAGCTTGTATGGTGAATTTTTTATTTTGATTTCTTTGAGATTTTGTAGTAGGTTGTTATTATCTATCTGCTCGTTATAGAATTTAGATGATAGTTCTCGGAGTTCTGTTATGGATTCCTTTATTTTTGTTTTTTCTCTTATTGCACTATTGGTAGTTTTTAAATTATTTGCCATTATCATTCTCAGTGTTTTATTTAGGGTTCTTTGTATTATTTTTAAATATGATTTAGGAGCTCCGCTCCAAACGGGTGCTGCATAAAGTGCTACTGGGTTTATTATCATGTTAAAAATTAACATTTTATACTTTACTTTCCTTTCTTATTAGGTGGTAAATTGCACGTCTGATTTTCATTGATCTTATTTCTAGTTTCATTTATGTATTACTTAAAGCTTAGGTGGTAATCTAGGATGATTCCTAGATATTGTGCTTTGTTTTTTGGAGTGATTTCTGTTTGCTCTATTAGAAGAGGACTATCTAGTGTTTTAGTTTCTTTTTTAGAGAATTGTATCGTTTGTGTTTTGGTTTCAGTGATTTTAATTTTTCATTTTTTAAAGTAGATTATTAATTCATTTATATGTTCTTGGATATGTCCTAGGGCTATTCTTTTTTGCCAAGAACGAACATATGGCTGTGTCGTCAACGAAAAGTGCGATATTGGTTCTTGGGTTTCTTGGTATGTCATTTATGTAGTAGAGAAATGGTGGATGATCTTGAGTTGCCATTTGTTACATAAAATTTTCTTTTTAACAAATAGTTGTATACTAATTTGGTAATATATATTGGTAAATTAATATTGGTTATTTTATGTATAAGGGCCGTGTGTCATACCGTATCAAATGCCTTTCCTATGTCGGGAAGGACTGTGACTGTAGATTTATTTATGTTGAAGTTGTGTGATATATGGGACATCATTCTGGCCAGTTGTTGAACTGTGCTATATCCTTGTCTAAAGCCGAATTGTTCGTGAATTATAATTTCGTTTTATCTGTTAAATTTTTGAATTCTCGTTAGTATTATTTTTTCAAAGAGTTTTCCCATCGTAGGGAGTAGGCTTATTGGTCTGTAATTTTGCGGTAAATTGGTGTCCTTTCCTGGTTTTGGGATAGGTATAATTTCTTCTATTTTCCATGTTTCAGGAAAGTATGCAATTTTAAAGCAGTTGTTGTAAATATTTGAATTTAAGTAATAATTTTATTGGGTAAATTTTTTAATATTAGGTTTTGGATATCATCATCGCCTGAGGCTTTTCTTAGATTTTTTCGTTTTAGTATGGTCTTTATTTCCTTGTTATTTGTAAATGTGATTTCATTTTGTTGAATACTTTTTTCTAGATGTTTTTTTATATTGTCGATCACTTTATTTATTGTCTCTGGGTCACTCATATTTTCTGTCAAGTGGTGAACTTTCTCAAAGCTAGTTGCTAGGGTTTCGAGTTCTTGTTTCAAATTTGGGGCGTTGATCCCTTATTCTACTTGGAGTGGTGGTAGTTTTTTGTTTTTGATATTTGCATAAATTGCGAAACATTTGCCATATGGAACGATATTTTGTTTTAAGGCTTGCCAGTCTGGCGTCCAACATATCACTCTTACATTCAGCAGTTTTCAGTTTGATTTTTGCTTATGTTTTTGCAAAGTATTTTGATTCCTTCAACGTCATGTCTTTGCTAAATTCTGCGTGCTCTATTTCTTAATTGAATCAGGATTTTTATGTGTTTCGGGAGTGCTATTGGATTTATATTAGTATTCTTTTTTGGTATGGCTAGGTCTATAGCGTTTTTAATGTTTTTGGTAAGGTTTTTGATATTTGTTTCAATTTTATCAGGGGTGTCCATTTCCTGTATGATTTCTATATTTTGATTTAGCAATTCTCTAAATTTTGTCCAATTTGCTTTTTTGTAGTCCAGGTTTTTGGTGTTGTATTTAATATTGTTTTTGCTATATAGTTCAAATTTTATGGACAAATGGTCCGAATTTAATTCTTGCCATGATTCCGTTTTTCACATGTTAGATATGTTTTTGACTGGTGCAAAATCTACTATGCTGGGCGTAGCCCCATTATAGGGAAATAGGGCATTACCTTCAGGAGCATTGATTGTGAACATGTGTGTAACTGTGTTTCGGGTTGCAATCACCTGCTATAATTATTGATTTCGCAATTTTGTTTAAGGTTTTTAAATCGTTGATGTCTATTTTATGGGGGTGCGCGTATAAAGATATGAGTACAAACAATATCGTTTTCACGTTTTATTCCTATTGTTTCTATTGATTTGGTATTAATAGCAATGACTGAGCAATTTGTGTTTTTCTTTACATAAATTGCTTCTCCTCCTTTGGGTCTATTAGTTTCGTCGTCCATTCTATAGCAATTATAGCCTGGGATTTCAGCGCGGGTTTTAATTGTAGATTTTGTTTCATTTAGCATGAGAATTTGAATATCGTAGTTTATTATACAATACATTATTTCATTTAGTCTAGGTTTAGCTCCATTTGCGTTCCAAAATGCAATGATTAATTTGGATCTTGTATGTATTATATTATTGAACATGTTTTAGTATTACATTGTAAAAGGCATCACATCTGGCAATGTGGTTATTGCAATTTGTTAATATTAAGTTTAGCTCTTTGATCATCATTAGCACCACTTTGAGATTGCATTTTTTATGGAGTTCCCTGACTTCTTTGACAATTTCTGAGAATACCAAAGAATTTGTTTGTGAATTTGTTACAATATCATTATGTGCGTTTTCTTTAGGTTGTCTTACTTTGACTGCTTTGGAATAGTCCCTTTTGAAGTTAGTTGTAGGTATGATGTCTTGTTGTTGTTCGCTGCATAGCCAATTGTCTCTGATGGGGAGTTGGTTGAGCTCGTAGTGATCCTCTGATGCGGATTTGTTTCCTCTTGCTGGGGTGCTTGTTGAAGTTGTACCCTCCGGTGTGTTGACGCGTTGTCTTTGCCTTCTTAGTGTATGTAATTTCGGGTAATTTTCGTTTGATGTAGTTGGTGGACAATTTTTCGTTGTTTTGGTAGAATTATGATTTCTACACAATGATTTGTTGATTTTATCGTTTCGAAATTTTTCGATAAGTTGTAGGTGTTTTTGCTATGTAGAACATTCGATGGAGTTTGCTGGGTGGTTGCCCAAACAATTAACACACTGTGGTGTCTGCGCACGAGTTTTATCACATTCAGCTGTCAGGTGGAGTTTGGTGCATTTAACGCACTTGCGTTCATTAAAACAATGCGCGGTGCGTAATCGAAGCTCTTGCAGCGATAGCATTGTGTCACTTTTCTTTTGTTCTTGTAGATTTCCCACTTAACTTTTACAGAGCACATATAATTTATTAATATTTCGCAATAGTCCGATGTCTGATGAGGCACTTATTGCGACGATGTATAGATGCTTATATCCACGTGTGCTATTTGTTTGTCCCCTTATTGCGATTTTATTTGTGTCTAGACCTTTCAAGGTTTGTCAAGTCATTTTTAACTTCATCTATATTTAATTTTGGAAGTACTTTTAAAACAAGTTTTTTATTGTTTTCTCCATTGTGACGAAGGTGTAGAAGTTTAGTTTCTTATTTAGCACTGATTGTTTAACGTTGGCGAACATTTCTCGGTTTGAGGTTTTGGTCATTATTGTCTGATATGAAAAACTTATTTTGGAATCTTTGAAGATTGTTCTAACTTCTAATAGTAGTTGGTTTTTAATTTTCTCATTGACGTTCTCGCTATTTATTACCAATGGTGGTATTTTATTTTTTAAGTTAGTATAAGTTTGATTTAGTGTTTCACTAACAATAAGTAGAGATCCTTCCTCTTCCATAGTTGCCGTGTCGGATTCCGATAACAGAGCTTCAAATCTATTACTCAGTGGAGTTTCTTGGTCAGCATCGTTGCTATTTTTCGTTTTTCGGCCGCTGGTTCGATTTGTATTTTTGGTTCACTTGTTTTTAAATTTTTGTTTGTTTTATTGGACATTTTTGTTGGGATGTCCCTCTCCTTTTTGAAGACACTGGCCTTTAGAGCTTAGTGCACTAGTTACATTTTTTGTTCTTGTTCCCCTCTTTGGTTGTTGTTTTTTTTTTCTTTAAGGAAGTTGACTCGTTACATCGAAATAGAGAGATTTTAATGAAATTTGGCAAGCAACTACATCCATGCTTACCAAATTTCAATACATTTATCAGAATCAATACATTTAGGAGAAAGAGGTTTAGAAGTTATTCAATTTCCAAATTAACACGTGTTCTTATGAGGTTACTTCAAATTTCACGGTATCGCAACAGAAGAATACAAAATTTATGTAGATGCAACAGAAAGAATTGAATAAAAATTGGACGATCAATTCTTCAGTTGTTAAAGCGGAGGTGTGCCAAATTTCAAAAAGATTAAGAGTCGCAAGTTTATTGAAAATATTATTGAAGTATCGAGAACTGATTTACTAAAATCAATTGAGAACATTATATACCATATGTTAATTTTCACGGAAAGTCATTATTACATCGTATCACGAGTATCACGCGTTGATGAAAATATATCTTTTGCCAAGTGTTTATAGATTGTGTACAGATTTAGGTTATGTTACCCTGAATATAAATTGTAGTAGGACACTGTTATGGGACTCGTAAGGCAACCATTAGCGCCGTGATTAGGCAGCCTGATCAGGACCGTATTAGGCGAGGCGTTACAGGGGCTAAGGACAGGCTATCGGGGCACTAAGGACTGCCTTAGAGTGCCATAACAGGGCAGTCAGGCAGCCTGAGAGCGTTCGGAGCGAGCCCCTGCTACAATTTCTACCCGGGTATGTCGGGTTTCTCAGGCGTGATTGGCCCTTTTATACTAGCGCTTTCTTCTGCTGAAGAGACCTCTGGCGCCTCCAGTCTTCGTATATTACCGTCCTCGTCGTCGTGATTAACTTATACAATGATCTGCCGTTATAATTCTCTCGACTGAGGCGCGACTCGCTGGATATAATTGTACGCCCGCAGTCTACTGTGTGTCAGCCGATACGTCTATCTCGCTTATCCTCCACAATGGGATTAACCGGCCGATGTCGATTATGACCGTTAATTGAAAAATTAACGATATACCTTATTTATAGGCAAATACTGTATTGTATACAACGAGTGAATTTTTTTTATTTACAGAATATTATTAACGTTTGATGGAGCTCCAACATGTTTTAATCGATTCCTTCATGGCAGGTGGGAAGCTTGATATTGCTTCGGCGAGAATTTCCTCTTTTTGTGAGGCACATTGTACTTGTAAATTCTTTAAGTCTATTTTGTATGTCTTTACCTGTAACATATGGCAACACAAGCATGTAATTTAAAAATTGAAACTCAGCTTGTAGGCATTAATAAATGTTTACAAATCTAATTGTATGCCCGTTTCGCCTTTTGTTTCAGAATTTTCCTTAAAATGTTCTCTGCATTTCTGGCGGCTGCTCTTCTTTCACGTTTTCTTTCACTTTTTTTTCCTTTTGTTCTTTAATTGGCAACTTCTACAAAGATTGGATCGTGAATATAGTTTGTGCTCAAAGTACCCAATGGAGCAGGATTTTTCTTGGCACATCTTTAACATATTTATTTTTTGTAATGAAAAAATAATATCTTGTAGGGATATCACCTTTTCTAAAAGATGATAAGTGACAGGATGCTTATGAGCATGTAACTGAAATAAACGAGCCAAGTAAGAAATAGCATAAGCAGATAAATTCATGGACAAAAAAACTTGTAACGTATAAAAGTCCTAAAACACCTCGATAGTCAGTCGTCATTCTTTACAAATAAAGAACGCTTGGTCGCTCCAACTTGGTCGCTCTATACTTTTTTGTTCAGAAAAAACCCTACTATTTTATAAATTTTTTTTATACAAATCGAAGAGGTCAATCTTTGAAAAAAAGTCGTTTTTAACATAAACCTTAAGAATCTGTTATGAACTTATTAATTTTGTTAAAAATCAATAACGTATTCTTAAAGTACATAAAAAATGCTTTTAAAAACACTCCTGATTTTTAAAAATCGGCGTATTTATCGGGAAGATAAATACTTCGGAATGCAGTCACGACGGCCAACGTGGTAGAAATTTGAACCTCTATTCCTAGGCAACCCGTTAAGCTAGAGTCTTCAAATTTATACTGAGGCTTCACTATCAGTAGGACTATCGATCATAAAAATTTCAAGACGATTAAAAGACTTTCATATTTAGGCTGGATGACTTCATGCGAAATGCCTCATATGCAGCAAGGCCATATCACATGTGACTTTAATACTTACTGCAAAAATGTTTGGGACACTTGATCGATTTTAATATTGCATGCCTACGTGACATGATGAACTCTTTTTCATCCTTTAATGTACTGGTAAATACTGATTTCGATTTAAATTACGATCATCAAAATGTCGTTCGCAAATGTAATAATTTTTCAGAGTTTTCTTTCCATCCCTCATGTTTGATCCAATCGCATTTATTCAGGTTTTAAAGTATGAAAATTTCTGCAATAATTGAGATTTAAAATAACTGTTGTGTATGCATACAAATGTCAAACAACATTATTAAATCACATTTTTGTACATTTATTCAAGTTACATTTCATCCATACGTACATCACAAAATGTGAATACTGTTCTTCGATTTTCTTTATCTTCAGGATTAAAATCACAATTTCGAACACAGCACACTCGCCTGGTTATCGTAACTTCCATCATATTAAATTTTTGCACGTTTTGTCTTTTTGGGTACGACATGCCACGCATACGCAGGTAGGTTAGGTTAGGCAACGCAGTTACGAATTGAAAAAGGAACGAGTATGTGCAACAGAGAGGACGAATGAAGCGCAAGAGTGGGGAAAGTTTTTGGTCGCCACCTTCTTACCACATCCCCACCACTGATTTTGGCACGATCTTATACTCCTGGTTTCTAGTCTTCTTGGGTAAAGGTAAGTTTGGGGATTTTCTTGGGAAATATAAATTGCAAAGGATTTACAAGCCGGTGTGCGTGACACGACTGATTGCTTTGATCATTGATTCCCGCAGGTGGCGGATTAATATCTTTTTGTTTGTTCTTGAGCTTTATATATAGTGAGCCCGTGATAACCCTTGCCAGTCGTACCTCTGAATTCTGACAATAGTCATTGGGGGTATATTCAACCCCACTCGATTTGGAAAGTCATAAATAATTGAACAATTAAAACAAATGCTACAATGTACTTTGAACCTTTGCGCGTAAACAACACGGCCGAGTACGTGATGCGAGAACGCGTTGTGCTTTCAGCGAGTGCGATCGAGAGCGAACTATTCGCGCACTAACGGGAGAGTGCAAGTTAGACGACACTACGCCTCGCGGTCGCTCGCGCGGCCGAACGAAAATCGGTAGCGTATCAACGCTTCGAGACGCCGGAGCTCTTGAAGGTCTAGAATCCCGCTCTAGATCGCGGGAACATCAGAGGGCGTACCGAAATCATTGATAATTCCTCGCGACCTGCACTAAATGTAACTCACACGAGAAAAAGGAAAATTCCTTCGAACGACCACAGTACGAAACGAAATCGGACCTCACACTGTAGAGAGAGAGAGAGAGAGAGAGAGAGAGAGAGAGAGAGAGAGAGAGAGAGAGAGAGAGAGAGAGAGAGAGAGGCCGAGTAACAACACTGGAGCTCGCGCACGGAGAAAGAGAACGATACTTCGGCATGTAGCGCGAGAGCGAACGAGACACTCGAATATCTGATACGGAGCGTACGCGAGGACTACTGCTGCCACGATCGTGACGCTTCGACGACTCACGGTAGACCGATTATTCCACACCCGTCGAAATCGCAAATCCCTCTCATTTGGTTTTCCAAATTTTCATTGCCGTTAGCTACTGCCATTTTCTACTCAACTCGTCTCTTACCGGCAATAACATCGTATCAAGCGAGTAGCGACGATACTTTGCGAACGTGATTTACCAAGGCTCAAAAAATCACGTCACAACATAGAATTAAAGAATGAATACAAAATTGTTGTTCGTACGAAGGAAGGATAACAGTCAACCCGTGTCGCGTTTGATTGTCGCGCGTCTTTTCTAGTTTCGTTTGTCACTGTACGCTCAGCGCTGATGTCACGCATAGTCCTGTTACTGCGTTTATGTATAGAGGTGTGACTACTCGACTTGTAGTTACGTTACACGTGACAACGTATTAATGCCGTAGACAATTTCGCGGGGGCCATATTAGCGACGTTCCACCTGGCATGGCCTTGAAATGATCCGGTCCGGACTGGAGCTGCAGCAAGTACACGGAACGTGATGTATTACTGATCGCTGGCTGTGCAATCCGCGATCACCACCCAGTCCTCGACTTGCGATCCTAGACCTTTCGTCATCAGGGAGACATCGATAATTGTCTCCCCCCGGCGTCGAACCGGTGTTTAAGACCACTAACCCGAGGCTGGCCCCATGTCCAGCACTCGTTCACCCCAGGAGTCAGTCAGGATCTCACCCCATCCAAAGCTTTGGCATTAAAGTCTCCGGCCACTATCATCTTGCCCCTTATGGTTCGAGCAGCGTCCTCCAAGTTGTCGAGTTTGGTCTAGAGGTCCGTCACTCGCTCGTTCGGGGTGAGATAGCAGCTGACGTTTCTGCTGACGTATGTTACGTCACTGCTTCTCACCCAGACGAAGGGGCTGCCTGTGCCACAGTCGACGACGCGGAAGCGTGGCCGGTCTGGAATCCAGATCGCCCTATGTCGAGTGTATCCGAGTACTATCCTGGTCCCTCTCCGTCCCGATATTGGTCGCTGATGAGGGCAATATTAACGGCTTTCTCGAGACATATCTGGGCCAGGAGATGGTCGACAACCCGGCCTCTGTGCAAATTCCCTTGGAGGACCGTGGCCATTACCGTTTAGCGTGCTCCAAGGTCACACGAAAGGCCTCGCACTGGCCTGAGCCCGCGACATGGTGGCGGGCCTCACCCTTGACCTCCACTTCTGCGCAGAGTGAGCATATGGCGCTTGTGTCGCAGGCTGCTTTATGCCCCTCTGTGCCGCACCAGTAGCAGATGCTGCTGCGGTCGAGTCTGGTACATTTCCAGCTATGGTAGCCAAAGCCCAGATATTTAAAGCACCTGGGCACCTCCACTCGACTTCTAATTCGGCAATTGATCCAACCAATCTTGATCCGTACGGACTGCATTAGGGCCGTAGCGACGGCTTCGCCGATTGTCACGATGGCGGTGACCTGCTCTCGGGTGTTCAGGCGGATGAAGTTGACCTGGAGGGGGCCCTTGTGCCCGTAGAGAGCCCTCTTCACTGCTTCAGCGACCTCCTCCTTCGTGGAGCATCTTTTTCCTCAGTCTCTTTCTGGGAGCACCGTGTACCATTCTGCGTCGTCTTGGTCCGCGTCCGTCTTTTTCTTTTCCATTTCATCTTCGACTAAAGTGGATGCCGCAGGCTACTGTCCTGCGGTGGAGCAGGGTACCGTCGTAATTTAGAAAGAGGGCGATCCTGCTTCCTGGCCCTGATTCCTCACCGGTTCGAGTTGGCCTTCTTCTACCTCGAACCAGATTCGCCCGTAATAGGCAATAGCGTTCATGACTTACTCTAGCTTTGTTATGCCGTTTTTAATATGCATCGAGATGTTCTTTCGTTTGTTTGTCGCGATCTTCATGTTAGTGATAACTTGTTGAAATCTTTCCCATTTTACCTTTTCTTCTGCCTCAGTTGGGCGATATTCCCGCTGTGCGTTAGCCTTCCACTCTCAGCACGTTGTGGAATGCCACCAGCACTTTTGTTCCCCGCTTTCCCCTGTAAGGATGGTGGGGTCTGCTGGTTCCTCGCGATCCTTGACGATGGTTTCGCTCTGGTTGCTCCGGCACGGTCTATTCCGTTTTCACAGTCATGTTGTGACGACGACCCAGAGTCTGCTTTTTCACCCCTGACGGTCGCCGCTGCTGGGGATCTAACCTCCTGTAGCGTAAACTGTTTGTATATAAAACTCTCCATCTCGTGTTTTGTTCTGGGTACCGTCCCATTGCTCCTTTTGGTCCACCCCGGGTGTTGCGATGTATAATATTTCTATTGTTATTATTATTATTATTATTATTATTAATATTATATATATAATTACACAATTAATTAAAAATAAATAATACAATTATAATATTTTTAGGTTATCCTGCATTATTGGGTGCTAATTGCGTTAGAATTCCTTGCAATTATAATGAACAACGACAACTTTGGTGCTTTCTATCTCGTGTAATATCCGAGTTATCACAGAATCAGTTATACAACTATTGTAGGAAATTGAGTGCTCTACAAATTTTGTTTAAAATTTTTGTGATAAAATCGAAAGTGGGCGCTGTAATTGACAATAAACAATTGTAAACATTAATTAGTCGCACTTCTTTTATCGTGACTTTTTTTTCTTACACAGATACCAACAAATTCTTCTAACAAAATTCGTAGAATATATTTCTCCCTATAAAACTAAAAATGAAAATTCACCCAGTAGGGGTCGAGATATCAACAATCATCTGTTTTTCAAGATGGCGGAGGAAGCATAAGGAAATTTTATTGGATTCCGGCAGATTTAGGCATCTCTTATGACGCTCTACTTTTCCTTGAAAATTTGGCTTGCCCATCCGTTTTGTCATGTTCAAGGTGCCTTCCGATATCGGTTCCGGTCCTGTTGTTTTCCCACCACCAATCTCAATTTTTTATTTTCTTTTCCTTTCCTTTTTTCCTTTTTTTTTTATTTTTATTTTCCGATATGTAAATATTTGTAACAGATACTTTGAAGTACTTTAATAATAATTACTGAAGATACAAATCATAATGTGGAATTATATTGAGTTGTTCGGAAAGTAATTTCGTTTCTTTTGTGCAATCTTGCTAGAACACTACACCTTTTCTGTTGATTAATTCGGGCCTTTTCTGTTGAAGTGCATCATTCAGTTTGTCCAGCTGATGACAGTATTCCGAATTAATTGTTGTGTTATCCGGTAACAGTTGAACAAGAACGATTCCTTTAAAATTCCACCAAACAGACAGCATCACCTTTTTTATGGATATCGGCTTTGGGAATGCTTTGAGCCGATTCATCTTTTTTGCTCCATGATCTCTTGCGTTTAACATTGTTATATACAACCTATTTTTCATCCCCAGTAATGATGCGCTTCAAAAATGGATCGTATTCATGACGTTTGGGAAGCGAATCACAGGCATCAACGCGACGACACAAATTTCTCTCCGTGAGAACATGGGGAACCCATATATCGGGCTTCGAGGTTAAACCCAGCCCTTTCAAGTGGTCATAAACAATTGAATTTGATAAACTTAACCTCTTACCGATCGCACGTATTGTTATTCGCCGGTTTGCATCAACTAATGTCTTTATCGTGTCTTTATCAGCTTCAACCGGCCTTCCAGAACGTGGTGCATCTTCGACATAAAAATTGCCGAATCGAAATTTTGTAAACCAGTTCTGGCACTGGCGTACTGTCAACACTCTTCTCCATACACATCGGCTAATTTATTTCTGGCTTGAACAGCATTTTTACCTTTTCTAAAAAAGTAAAAGACTAAAATATGATGAAAATGCTGCGTATTGCTCTCCATATTTAAAAGGGCACCAACCAAAAACTACTGCGTACAATCAAGTTTTTCATACACAAGCCTTGCTACTTCAGCTCTCAAAATATATAATGATTATGCGGCTTAAGTGTGAAGTTGGGTACAAAAAAATACAATTAAATCCTCTGTCGGAAAAAAATGAAATTACTTTCCGAACAACCCAAGACTTATTGTTAGAAGGCAATAAGTATGCTGATAGCGAATTTGGAACATCTAGAAGAATAAATGTAGAAAAATTAAACAGAATAGTGCGTAAACTAAAAAACAAGAATGATGCGGAGGAAGGAATCATTCTGAACATAATGAAAAAAGTGGTAATGGTAGCAGGTGCAAAAATATATGAAGAAGAAATGTTCCCTAGCGAAAGGAAAGAAGCAATTGAGTTCCCTACACCAAAAATACAAGAAAGAAAAATTTTTGAAAAATTTAGACCGATAAATTAATTACTGATTTATGAGAAAATTTAAAAAATTTAAATACGCAATCAGTTAGTAGAGTGTGCCAGGGAGGGTAAAATGAAAGAAGGCCAGAGTTTTTTTTCTAGCTCGCGCGAACAAGAAAGAGTACATACGTGTTGTTTTGGTCTTTTGAAGTGATATTATTTGTATAGGGTAAGTAATATCGCTATTTCTTTTTTTACAGTAAACTCCTCCTAGGAATAGATTGTACGGGCAAGATGGAAAATTGAATTGGAGTGCAAGAAGGAAACTGTTTCAAATTGCCTGCGCGTAGTTATTTTGATCCTTTTTTCAATTTCTCTTACTAATTACGCCGATTTTTCTAGACCAGGGGTTTTCAAAGACCAGGGGTTTCCAAGGGGGGCGCAGAGAACTGCAAATGGGGGTACGAGCCACCTGTGTAGTTCAGGACCTCATTTACAGATTCCCAAAAAACGTTCGTAGGTAGATACACTCAAACAAAGAGATAAGTATACAGGCAGCTAACTTCGAACTATGTTTCAACAATGTTGTGTGTGTGCTGAGTAGACAAGGATTCGGTATCACTCGTTTAAGTATTTTCTAAGTTTAAAAAGTTATTCCGCACCCAATTAAAAACAATATTGACAATGTAGTAGAAAGATGAATATTCATAGATGTATACCTAACTATTTTGTTGACTGTCCAATGTATATACAATATATGTACAATATATGTTGAGTATAGAAGCGCCTATTCAACGGACTAACCCTGTGTCCTACGTGAGCGAACTGAACGCGAATGCCGCGAGACGCGATTTCGCGGAAATTTTAGGCGATCCATCGCGAAGGGCGTGTTATATTCTCAATTGTATTTCGCGCCTCTTCCTCAGATCAATCGTAGTACCCCTTCCACCCACAGGTGTCACCACAAGTTTTTACAGCTCATCGAGAGAGTTTCCCTCTCCAAGGTTACAACCGTGCCCTCACGCCACCGCCGGATCTCATTCTTTTTCCTTGTGCGGGTGAAACCACACGTGTTTTTTTGTTTTTTTTCTTTCTCTTGCGATTTTATTAAATCTTAATCGAAAACGTACGAGGAGTAATTCAACGGACATCGGGGACAAGGAGAATTGTCTCAACAGAAGAGTCAAGAGAATAGAGAAGTTGCTTCTCAGAAAGGAAAAAAGGAAGAAATGGAAGAAAGAGCGTAGTAAGTATTAGTTCGGGTTATGTTTATTTCAGACGCCGAGAGGGAGGTGTCGGGAAGGAAAACATCAAGAGCGGTCGTGTGATTAAGCTCTAACCTTTTCACGCGAGTTATTACGGGAACCCAAGGACATTCATGAACAGGGCCGAGATAAAAGTCTGCGGCCACCTGTGTATGCTCTAACCTATACGGGCGAGTTAGACACGGGCCAAAAATTTTCTCTGTCGCTTAAAAAACGAAATGGTTACCATAACAATAATGAGAGCCATCCGTATAGGCTCTAACCTATACGGAAGAGTTGTTACTCAGGCGGAAGATAATTCTTGTTGGTCGAAGAGGCAAAGGAGTCGTCGCGACAATATCGAGAGCCACCCGTATAGGCTCTAACTTATACGGTCGAGTTATACTCAGGCCAGAAAGCATTGCCACGTTGTTCGAAAGGCTATAACCTTATCGGACAGACATGTTTGGAATTGTCATAATGAAATAGATTGAGAGTAAATGAATTCTAATGCAATGGGAATTATTATTTTCTTATTTATTAGGACATCGACTCAGCTCGAGAGAATCTTGATACTCTCTCTACGCGCGACATGGCCGCGACGGATGTCGGAGCATATCCCCGTCGTAGTCTGAGGACGAGGAACTCAGCAGAGAGAAAAATTCTGGACAAAACAAGGAAGCAATCATCATTCAGGACGATCAGACGGTTCATGTAGCAGCATCTGAAATACCCGAGAGGCAGAACGAAATGCAATCTGTCAAAGAGAGAGGAGAAACAGATCGTCTTGTACCTTACCAAGCCCCAGATACTGGAGCGCATGAAGAGGAGTTTATTTTGGATCCCAAAATTCTCAAGGTCATGGGGAAACGGTTTCTAGAAGATCGCGCCTTGGAGTCCGCCATAGTGAGAGATTCAAAAATTCGTTGGGAAGTGATTTTGAAGAGTGGCATACCTTCGGAGGCCAGAGAGACATTAATGAAAAAATATCCACTGCCAAAAAATTACTGCATTATTGATCCCCCAAAAATAAATCCTGAGGTTCGAGTGTCTCTGCAAGAGACAATAATTAAGAGGGATGAGCGTATCGAAGCTAAACAGGCAAAAATAACGGCTTGTATGGCAGCGGTGGGAAAGGTTTTCTCAATCTTTTTGCAGCGATACAATGGTCATGATAATCTCGATGTTTTCGACCATGTGAGTGATATCGAGAGGTTGCTAGCGGATTTACAACATGACGAATCAAATAACAGGAAGAACTTAATAATAGCAAATTTGAGCGGGCCGTTCAAAGATGTCTTGAATGCGACTACCCCGGACGAATTACTCTTTGGCAAGCAGCTGGAAGAGAAACTAAAGGAGGCAAAGGCGCTGGAAATGTGCAAAAAAGATTTTAAAGCAACAGCAAAGCCTCAGAATAGCGGGTCAAAAAACTCGAGATTCCCGCCTCGTCAATCACAGGGAATCCAACGACAGGTTCCGTTGACGTTCCACGGGAAGAAGCCACAAATGACGTCTCAGCATCCAGCGTACAACCGTCGAGACAACCAGAGATACGAGAACGGGAAAACCAAACAGAAGTACGACAACCATCGTCGGAAACGGTACTGAACAATGTAAGTTTGATCGCTGGCAGGCTTCGAAATTTCACTGTCAAATGGAAGGAGATCACTTCTGACCGATTTATCCTGTCATGCATACAAGGATATAGAATACCATTTGCGGCAATGGAAATAATTACTGCCTCTCTTCGAGATTCGTCCCTCAAACAATATAATAGTTTGTTAAAGAAATGGTGGGATTTTTGTATTAGAAGAGATGTAAATCCCTTTCAAACCTCGATAGAGGATGTTATATTATTGGTCTCCTTAGAATATAAGAACGGGGCCTCGCGAGGTTCTCTTAATTGTTTGAGATCGGCGATAGCCTTAATCATGGGACCGGAAATAGGCCAGGATTTCACAATAAGGCGCCTATTTAAAGGAATATCCGAGTTACGGCCGCCCAAACCAAAATGCGAGCAAACATGGGGTCCAAATATCGTTTTAAACTACATAAGTTCGCTTGGGTCAAACGAGGATATGCCCTTGGAAATGATGTCGTTAAAACTCGCCCTTTTTGCAATACAGTTAGATGAGAGCACAGATGTTGCAGAATGCTCTCAATTGTTAGTTTTCGTGCGGTATATTCAAAGTGAAACAATTCAAGACGGGATGTTGTTTTCTACTGCGTTAAGGAGGGGTTTCGGTCTGTACGGCTAAAAAAAGACACTTTTTCTCGAATTTTTTTACGAGATACGGACAATGTTTATTAAACAAACATATTACAATATGGTTGAATGATGTTTTAAGAATATTTTATGAGAATTTCAGCTAAAAATATTAACAAATGAGCCGTTGGCAGCAAATCTCTCGACACGAAAAAAAAATATATTGAAATGCGGTGGACATCGTAACTCGTGAACGGATCATCTGAAACAAAAAAACCAAAAATATTCTGTTAGTGGACATATTTTCCCAGGTAACGCTGTCGAGTTTTTTTCTTCTTTCGAATTTTAGTCGTCTGAAGTAAAAGATGCAATTTTCGCCTAAAAAAGGTCACATATTTGTTGTTGTAAAAAAAAATAACAACAAATTCGAAAAAAAACTCGACAGCGTTACCTCATGAATTATGTTGAGAAAATGTGTGCAACATTTCAAGAGGATCGGTCCAGTAGTTTTTGCGGGACAGTGTCCACCGACTTTCAAAACATGAAGTGTGGGAAAATCGCTTTAAAGTTTTGGACACGAAAAAATCGATCTTTTTTCTGTTTTAGGCCACATACTTACATAGAATCGTCGATACAGGGTCCGTATAGTAGAGAGCTATCCTTCAGGATGTCCAAAGCGTCTTGTTGTAGTTGTTTTCGAAGAATTCGACTTTCTTTGCTCTCATTTTGAGCTTTTTCGTCTGCTCGACATATTCGTATTTGATCGACGGCGCGCGCCCATTCGTGAGCACTCGGTCCACTTTTTATGCCCATTTCTTGCATAAACGTAAGCAGAGCAAAACATCTTTCATTAAATGTGCATGCTGCTACATTAGCTGCAATTTCTACCACAATTGCGGTGCCACTAACACATTTCGGAGAAATTTTCCAGATGAGTTGATTGAGACTTTCGTTATTATTTTGGGTAAAACCGCCGAGACATCGCTCCAGGAGGGCCTCTTTGCTCAAATCCTCGTAAATGGGTTTCAATGCAGTGAGAACTTCGTTAGGGAGCGCATCATAATTATGTTTAAATGACTTTAAACTATTTGCCGCTGCAACTTTTTGATATTCACACCAGGAGTCCTCGCCGCTCGGGCAATTATTGTGCTGGGGATTATCGTCGGTTGAAAATTCATAACTCCGTGAGATTTGCTCGGATCGCTCTAAAATTTGGACACAACATTCTTGAGATGTTATACTTTAATAAAAAAAAATATTTAAAAAAAATGGAAAAAGAAAATTTCAAGCCCCCCCCCCCCCCCCAAATGAGACAGAATAGGCGACATATTTACAATTTACGGTTGGATACTACAGAGAGAAACAAGCAAAAACCGCGTGGTGATAATAGAACTAGAAGTAGAACTAGAAGAGAATAGAACAAGAAGTTTGAGAATATGGAAGAAATCTGAGGAAGAAAATGAAGAGCGCCATTTGCAGCAAACTGTAATACACGGTGGAGGCAGTATTGTGGTTTGGCACTGATGTGCTTGGTCAGGAGTAGGCAGCTTACAATTAGTGAAAATTAACGATATATTGACTGCGTATAAACACATCGATATTCTCAATAAGAATTTAGAACTTTCCTTGCTTCGGGTTGGATTAGGAGGGGAGTTTATTTTGTAGCAAGATAACGGCTCGAAGCATACAGCGAAAGAACTGAATAATTTGTGACGTCCAATAGAATAAAAATCCTCGAATGACCTGCACAGTTACCAGATCTCAATCCCATAGAAAATCTATGGTCGATTCTGGACGACAAGATCGTTAAAACAAATGCATCCAACAAAGATTCGTACTTTGCGCCACTGAAAGAAGCTTGGGAAGCAGTAGATGTCCATGGCCGTCAAAACTTGATGGAAAGCATACCTAGGCGACTTCAAGTAGTCATGACGTAGCAAATACCAAATATGAACTTAAGTTGAAAATATTTTTTCTCAGTTTCCTTGAGTAGAAAAACAGCGGCTTCTTTTCTTTTACCCATACCTAAATCCAAGTCCTTTCAGTAAAAAAGCTAAAACTCCTATTTAATACAATTGTTTCCTTCTTTATTTTGTGTCTATTAAAATAAAACTGCTACCGATATGTTTAAGTAAAAAAAAAACATAAAAAATGTCTATTTTTGCGATTTCCAAACCAAATGCTGGTATACTTGAATACTAGAAAAGTGATCTCCTTTCTGTCAGTGGCAGTATGACGCGGTGGTCTAGTCTTTAAATTAAAAATAAAGCCCTGTTATTCTATCCTATCCTAAAATTATACCTAGGTGACAACAGTTCCTAAGTGTGTTATGGAACAAGAATTGTGATCTTTCGATCTTGAAATGTATGAAGTACCACACGGTAGTCTTATAGAATCAGTGTTGAATGCGATGCTTATTTTTTGACGATAACTACGACAAAAACAATACTCCCTCGACACAACCGTTCCGTTATAATTTTTCGTATTGATAAAGTTGAGCGCCAGTCGGTTTATTCGTTACCGACAATAGGGTAGTTGACAGTAAAAAAAACGATATATTTTGATTTTGTATCGTTCACTAAAGTCTACAAATATCGAAAATTAATCTCATTTGTTAATTTAAATATAGTTATATTATATTTTTACGAAATAAAATTAGAAAAATAAAGCCATTAGTCACGTGATATTGAACGCCAATCAGAGCGCATGACGTCACACCGTGCTAAACATTCTACGAATATATACGAAGATAAAGAAATCTTGAAGACTGTGAATTATTAAAATACCAATCAAATTCTCCTCACAGCGAAACAGCCAGTGCTTCAATGCATCAGCTTGCTTTCAAATATAACGAAGAATCGTGTGAGCTATTCCTGAAGAAAATTGAAATAATAGACGCTGTGATCAAGAAAATTGAAGAAGAAACGAGAAACCAGCACAAAAGCCGTCTTTGGTTTGAACTGCGATACGGGTGCATAACAGCTTCAAAAGCTTTTGAAGTAAGCCGTTGCAAAACCAACGACGGAGTGTTAATCTCTACAATCATGGGTGGCCAAATTCCAGACACCCCATCTATGAAACGAGGCAGAATTTTAGAGGACGCAGTGAAAGATATTGTGGAATTGCAAATTGGGAAAAAAATTAAGAAATGTGGTTTGATGCTCAGCAAAAAATATCCAATGATTACTGGTTCACCTGATGGGATCTGCGAGGATTTTATAATCGAAATAAAATGCCCAACAAGTGAAAAAACTCAACAAAATTACATTAAAGATGGAAAACCTACGGATAAATATTGTACTCAAATGCAAGTACAAATGTATTTGACAGGGATAAAGAATTGTTTATTTTGTGTGGCTGACCACGATTTCACTGAAAATAATGAAGTGATAATGTTCCGTGTGGCATTCAGTCATGATTTTGTCACGAATCTTATTGATAATAATTTGTTAACATTTTGGAAAACTAATGTTTATCCGTTATTACATCGCAGTGTATTAAACACTACGATGCATGCACACAATATTCGATATGGTCTGTCAATGACACACCATCTGTTGAACACTAATAAACAAATAATAAGACAAACAAAGAAATGATTATGCAGTTTTATTTGATAAGGGAATCTTGCAAATTAATTAAATCACAAGCTATAGTTATAATATCATCTAATACTTTCACAAAATTAATATTAATGCATGCATGCGGTTTTAACATATTAAATTCACGTAAATTTTGCTTATGCCGGAACACGATGGCTTTAAATTTGTGTTATGTTGTAGTTTAAATGGAGACGTAGAAACTGTTTTATGTGATAGTTTGAATGGTGACACTGCCTGGTCTACTACCTTCACATTCACTTGGGTAGTTTTACTTCGATATTTATGTGTCATTAAAACTTGAACGGATTTATCCGTTATTTTGGGGGCTTCTTGTAAAATAATACCGCTTTCTATAGCTTGATTTGAACACGCAACTTCTTCATTTAAACACTCTACCCCTTCATGTAAGCACTCAACCACTTCATTTGAGCACTCTTCTGGCATCACCATCTTCTGTTTTTTAAGGTTGCATGGTCCTTCTAAGCTGCTAGGGGTTCGCTTCCTACGATCTGGTCGGCAATCAAACTTAGTCGGGATGCAATTTGGTTTCAACCGTATTTGAGATACAAATCCCATTATATGGTATTCCATAAAATTCTCCATATCGTTTGGCAACTGTAAGAAAAAAATATTGTTACACATTACATAAATGTAGAAACAATATTGAATCTAACCTCTGTAGTTGTACATTATTTATAAAAAAACACTGTGTATAATAGGTATATTATAAACAGTACAACTTAGTCTTATTACATATTAAATTAACATATCAGGATAGAAATAAAAAATAAAAACTTACATTGAAATGGTCTTCACAAAAATACATTCGCGAATCTGTTGATACACCCGGGTCCCGTCTTGCAAGTTTTAACCATTTTTTGCGTATTGATTCCTTATTAGGAACATAGATAAACAGTTTGTTAGGAGTTTTAATTGTTGTACTTTCACATTGGGGAACTATACAACACTTGAAAAATTTACTATTCATTTTAAGAGGAAACTTTTCGAAACACGTACATATATCACACTTAACCACACTGCTGTTTGTTTGGCACGGCGTGACATCACTCGAGAAGCCATGACAGTTTGGAGCGTTTTAGCGCGAAAATTTAAATTAGTTTACAAAGATGTAAAAATTATTATGTTAATGTTTGTTTTACGTTGAAATATTTATAGATTGGATAAAATAGACTATTAGGCACAATATAGACCAGTTTTTCAAAAATTGTCAACTACCCTATCGAAAAACATGAAACAATATTTGAACAAATATGAACAAACATTTGACTAGAAGCATTTTATACAGGAAATACTGTCAAGGATGCAGAATATAATAATAATCTCGATAATTGTGCAAATTAAGGAAAATATTCATTATTTTGTTCTTATAAGATAAATATCTGTAAGAAACATTGTAGATTTTGTTTTCAGGGATTTACGACTTGCTATTTCATCCGATCAAAAATGACCATCATACATATTCTGTAAAATGCATAAATAATCAAAAGCTTGTGGGTGTATACAATGACAGACTCTCACAATTATTGTTCGTCTATTAAAAAATACGGCAGTCATTTCGTTTTGAGCTTAAAAATTATTTCGAAGCGGTCAGTTTCATTTGGACCTGAATATCGTTCGCCATATATGAAATTGACCTCCGATAATTCTCGTTTGTTCCAATCTCTCAACGTATATCACTAGCAGCTAATCGAAGCAGCATCAATTACCGTGTATCTCGAGTATATCGTGAACAGTAAGCGTATGCTATGAATCGTTACCCGCCTTTTCTCGTTATATGCTGGCAAGCATATGTGTCAGAACGGATAGGTAAAGCGAGAGATGCGAAAAGGATCAAACGGGGAAAGCTATCTTTGCCAGACTCAACGCTTTGGGATCTCCATTAAGAGCTTCTCCATTACGCACATGCATTGTATTAATTAACAGAACCGATTGAGAAACGAGTTACTCGTCTCTCCGTGCTGTGTAATGTAGAAGTGCAAGGGGACCTATGAATCATCGGAGACGCTCGAATACCATACGACGGAGGAAAAAAATCCATTTTACACCCTTGAGCCATTCATAAAGTATGGCACGTTTCTTGCAATGCTGTCTAAATGGTGTCTTGACATTATCATACTTCGGCATTTGATGAGATATTAGCGGTAATGAAAAATGTTGCAAAAAATATTTGGCTGATCACAAATATTTAACGATCATATCATTCGATACAAAGATTTAATTAATATAAAAAGTTTAGAATTTTTCAGAATAGGATACTTTAACGCAGATGAATCCATGTTTCACCATTGTAAAATCAACAATCTGCAATTTGCAATTTGTCTGTATAAAATGAAATTGTAGAGACGGGTTACCATAGAACCATTTAAAAATCAAGGATGCTTTAATGATATTCAGTTGGAAAATGTTCTCTCCGAATGAATACTTATTTTAGTGCGAACGATAAACCGTAAAATGATTAAATGATAAGTATCGAGTTTCGGTGATGCCAAATTGGACCATTCTATCCGCGAATCGCATCAAGATATAATCTACCGACTTAAGACTATTTCTAGTACTCGAATCATTGAGGAATGAGGATACCTACGGTTTGTTACCCTCAGTTCGAACGCGTTCGCACCCATTCATAAGTCTATAATAATAAGTACGAATTTAATGGTTTCTGCTCAAATTACGCTATTTGGGCGGATAGATTTTGGAATATTTTTAAAGTGTTTTGAAAAAAATGTTTCGAGCCACTTTATCAGAGATTGATTCAGTAATCAAAATTCCGAAGTTTGGGGAGGCAAAGAACTTGAAAATACCCGACTTACTCCTATATTAATTTCCTTATATTAAATTCATATTTTCTCAGATACGATTATGACATAATTTACGTATATTGTTAACTCAATTGGTTTTTGAAAAAAAAGCATAATATGTAAAAATCAGAAGAACAATTTTTTCTCAGACACGCGTAAATCGATTGATCTAAATTTTGGATATGTTTTGGGGGCTGATGGTAGCATCTAGAAAAAAAAATTAATAGCTATATCGGTTCGTGAGATCCTTAAAAAAAAAGCATTTTTCTTTTAATTTCAATTTTTAACTATGGTACAAATTTGGCACAATATGAAACTGTTTTTTCTTACGTCATCCATTTTTCTATAGTCATGAGTTTTTCAAATCTTAAAAATAAATATGCCATAGTAAAAAGAAAAAATAAAGACCACTTTTTGCCGAAATAACTTTATTTATATGTTTTAATCGTTAATTTTATTAATTTAATGCATATTTATGTAATTTATATTTTTTCAAAACAATATTTTACTTTCGAAACAATAACAATTAGTTTTTTTGCCAACATCGACAATTAAAACAATTAATTATCAATAATCAATTTTATAGTTATTTTAACAAATATTTTTAAAGGTTTCGACAAAAGGCGAAATATGAACTTTCGTCAAGATTTAACGGTTGGCAATTTAATTAATAGAACGAATTATATATTGAAACGGCAGAACGTTTCAATAAATTTATTTGAGTGCGATGGCTCGACGATTATATAGTTTGTGAAGGCTTTTGGTGAGGGAAAGTAATTTTTTTTTGAGATCTGGTTTTTGTATTAGTAAAAATCGTTTATTATCTTTGTTTTTTAAGATTCTGAATATTTAGTTGGGTGCGACTTCGCCTTTATGCTCTTCATAAATTTCATTAGAGTAAACGTAAAATTCAATTATTTTGGATATCATCTGTATTTAATTCGATTAGTCGCGGGTCAATATTGCCGCTCCGCTTGGCCGTCTCTGTAGATCGTCGGTGTATCACCGAAGCTTCGATCACATTCTCGATCGCTGGCGCGTCTGCCTTCTCCTCGCCGTTTCCTCTCCTATCTCGTCAGCTGGGCCAGCGACGTAAATACCGGTGTAGGTGAGCGCTCCTCTCCTCGCCTGTCCGTTGGCAGTGCGTGTTGTTTTGTTTAGGTTGCAGGTTAATGTTCTTAGGCAGGATCTTTACTGCTCGTTCGATGTATATTTCGTCGAGCAAGAATTATTTTTCAGAATTTCTTTAGTTAACTCGCCGTTTCGCTCTTATTCAGAGTTTAATGCCGCTTACCAGGTTTCGTCTCTTCTTCACAGCACCCACCCGGGTAAGTGACCAGTTATTAACTGATGATTTATCGTGATTTTTCCGGCCTTTTATACTAATTAGGCTGCTTGCCTATAGGTCGAAGGATTTTCCCACGGGCCAATCAGCTATTTTGGCGGTGATGCCGTGTGGATCTACGTGCCATGTGCATTGGCGTCGTTAGATCTCGCGATGGTGGGGAATTTTGCCCGAGTGTATGAGACAATATCGTCTCAATATATGAAGTGTATTAAAGAAATAACGAGAATTTCCATGTTTTGGAAACAATTTTATTTATTCGTCTACACTAATGTTATCCCCTTCATAGTAGTCTCCATGAGATATTGTACACTTATGTCAGCACTTGTTCCAATTCTTTAAAGTTTTCTTGAATTTTGGAAAACCAAAAGTTGCATCATTGCAGTGTTGTGTTTGGGAACAAAAAAGTCGTATCATTGCAGTATTGTATTTTCACGAACAAGCAACGAAGTGTGAGCAGGTGCATTATCGCGATGCAGAAGCGTTTGATTCGAGCTGCTCCATGTAAACGGCATTGAACTCATAAGTAGTACGCCTTATGCAAGATTTGACCTTGTGACAAGGACTCATGATGCACTATGCCGTTAAAATAAAAGAACACAGTGAGCATGACATACACATTCAACCGCACTTGTCGAGCTTTTTTCGGTCTTAGTTTTCCAGGATACCTCCACTCGGATCTCCGAAAAAAGCAATATTTAACATTTCTAAAACATTGCTGCACTTTATTCCGTTCTTACAGCAAATTTTAATGCAAATTCTCTGATCCGTTATTTATACAAATGAAAAACGCTGAACATCCTAAAATACGTGTTAATCTGTCGACAACTGGCAAGATACTAAACATCCAATATGGCTGAAAATATATAGACACTTTTTAGACATGTGTACCAACACAACAATAAAAAATCCGAGCCAATGGAACTAATAATAACCCGCGAAATTACAAAATACACATCGTAGATCTGAAACTGTATATTTAAATTATCATGGGTATTATGTTTATTTAAAAATAATACATAAATACATAAATAAATGTATTTACGTGTATTTATGTAAAATAATACATAAATACATAAATTTTTAAATAAAAATAATACGAATTAACGATCTTGTAGCTAGTATCACAAAGTGATTATTTAAAATCAGCGCTTGTCCTACCCAAAACATTTTACTGGATTTTTATCCAACACCCAAGATCTAATTGTATTCGTCAAATAAATGGAAACAGAACTAGTCTTTGTCGTAGGCGATTTGCAAAAAAATAATTATTCGGAAAATCGTGGCCATTTGAACATAAATAAGTAGTAAGTGCTTATTAAAAATCTTTATATAAACCTAATGTATGAAAAATTAACCATTGAGGTCCAGAAAATAATTCTATGAAAGAGTCAATTATTCTATCGAAAAGACCTGTGCAACACGTCTACTAAATCGGCCTATTAGTTACTGATTGTGGGATGGGGTACCGATTTAAAAAAAAATCCCTGTTTATGGAACTAATCGCTACGCCTTCAATTTGATTTATTTCCAAACAAAAATTATAGGCATGATAGTGGAAAGTATATAATTTAAGTAAAATGTACAATTTAATTGTGATTCTTTTTATAAAATATGCTACGTGTCACAAAGTAGATCGGAATAAAATCGCCGTTGCTAAATTTCCTTACTTTGTTTCCCCGATGCATTTTTCACAACGAAATAAGTGAAGATAATGCATGGCCCGATCCCTAATAAAGTCCACCCGAATTCAACGGCGTTTCGTTATATACTTTACCGCGTTTCAAGTACCTGCAAAGAGCGATCCGAAACGCGCTAAAGCATGTGAAAAGCATAAAAAGTCGTATACAACCACGTTTCGAGTCCGTTCGATTTCGTGCAAAGTACGCATCAATAACGCTTCGAGTCCATTTCGACTTCGTGCGAACTGCGAACCAGGAAGACTAGAGAAAGGAAGTGTCAACTTCCATATGGATTGTGCAGAAAAAGAATCACGTCGAAGAATTCCACATTTCGCTACTCCCATCGCATCAAGGGTATGTGACTGAAGAATAGCAGTATTTTCATTAAGTAGCAAATAACCGCCTACTTTGACATTTCGGCTATATCAATGTCGCGTATAGTTTATAACGGTCGTACTAATTTTTTCACACGTGCTGTTACAAGAAATTAATAACAAAAAGGTAGGTCTAAACTCTTTATCTAACTGAGTTAGAAAAACCATTTTGTTATTAAAGTTTTTATGGAGCGGGAGCTTAACGATAATTTGGGAGTGTCCCGGGCATCGTGTCCTCGAGTTCATCCCGGAACCACTGTACTTCAGTAGCACGAGGAGTTCCCGACTCTCGTCTGTTATCTCAGAAAACCTCCGCTCGTTTTGCTACATAATGCAACCTGCATTGAGAGGCCGCTATTTCAGTCGAACCTGCACCATTTCCGCGAGCCTAATTCGCGACCGTCCTTCTCCTGACGGGTTATTCGTTACGTTAAGCTCTACTCGCCACGTCAGGATTGTACGCCGCAACCTTCAGCTGACTTCCGGTTACATTTTCGTCCTTTGTTAATCCTTACTGGAGGCTACCGGGAACAACAGATATGTTTCGTAGAGACGGCTCCGTAAGAGGCTAACTTTAACTCGAATTAAATCTTGTGGCTGTGATATCCGGAAACTTGAAAAATCACGTCACAATACGTAGGTACCCATTAAGTTCCTAAATATGACTTTTTGGTAGTTTGAAGCAAATTTGATAAATCAAGAGAAGCGGCACAAAAAGATTTTCGTGGACGCTAACTCTTCAGAAATATCGTTCCGAAATTATATACAGTAGAACCTCGATTATCCGAACCAATTGGGACCGAGGCTAGTTCGGATAATCAAAAGTTCGGATAATCGAAACGTTGGTTTTTTTGGGACGAGATCATAAACAACACCTTATCACATAAAACCAGTACATATTAAACTTTGGTCTCTTCGGAGGTTTCTTCGACGACGGAGTTTCTTCGATGTAAGTAAAAAATTTAATTCTATTATTTTCATGGTATTCAGATCAATCGAACTGACCGGAAATAGAAGGAAAAAAAATTTTCGAAAAAAAAATTTGAAAAAATTCTCCTGAACTCAGCAAGAAGTAATACACCTTTTTGTCATCTTGAGATTTTATTATAAACCTCATCGTTTTCGTCCTATGGAGCAATTTTCAAATTGTCCATATTTTCTCAAAAAACGACATATCTTTAAAAAAAAATCGTAGACGATATTCTAAAAAATGAACTTGAAGGTTCGCCTTCCCCCTTTATGAGTATGGTAAAAGAAATTCGTTAAAAAAATTTTACTGCAAAGGGGATCTTCTTGCAAAAGAACAAAAAAACGACCAAAAATTGTCGTTTTCAAAACTAGGTGCTAATTGTAAAAAATAATCGTAATTTAAACAAAAAAAAAGACAAAATGAAGGGAAATCCCTGTTCTTTAAAATGGCCTTGGTTAAATTGGCCTATGCCAACTACCGGCGAAATGGCATAAAAAAACGTTCCGGCACTGTTTTTAACTTTTGTCCGGGAACTTTCCGCCGATAGTATATAGCATATATGTATTTTAAATACCTGAAAAAAGTCAAGTTCTTTTTTGAATATTTTTTTTCATAAAATCATCATTTTTTTTATTGTTTCTCGCAAAGATAAACTAAGCCATCGTTCGAATAATTGAGGATTCGGATGATCGAGGTTCGGATAATTGAGGTTCTACTGTAGCTTGAAAACCTTTATATCACCAAAGATACCCATCGATAATGCAAATTTCGGCACAAACTCTATACCAGAGATACGCAACTGGCGGCCCGCTCCAGTCCGGCCCGCGACGTTCAAGCTTAATCCACGGAACAATGAAAAATACCTCACGCCCGGGCCCCAGCGTCATCCGTGCGAGCACTAGCAGGCTGTATGAGGAATAGGAGAGCGTGGTAGGAATCGCAGCCTTTTGTAGCAGAGCTGCCAGATCGCGCGTAAAAGTTACCCCCTCTCTAGTCTCTTATGCGCGCATCACACAATCATAGTAACGCGTGTCCGTGAGCGAGCGAAGCTCGGGCATCGTCGGAAGGAGCCGAACGTGGTCGAAATTTCCTGTCGGCGCCTTCGGCCACGCTCGGCACAAAAAATAAAACACAAAAACAAAAAATAAAAACACAAAAACAAAAAAAAAACAAAAAAAATAAAAGCTCCCAAAAAACTAAAAAACGGAATTGATTTGTCTCACCTCCACGTGGTGATTCCTGGGTAATACAAAGAAGGCAAAAATATGAGTTCTAAATTTCGTTGCTGCGGCCCGTGGTATAACTTTAAATTTTACATTTGGCCCGCCAAAAAATTTAGTTGCGTTTCCCTGCTCTATACTTATAGAGTTTGATTGGCACGTGTATAAAATTCGCAAAATTTGCTCTCTCTCTCTCTCTCTCTCTCTCTCTCTCTCTCTCTCTCTCTCTCTCTCTCTCTTTCTCTCTCTCTCTCTCTTTCTCGTGAAATGAACAACCGCTCGCTTCTCAACCAGAATGGAAAGTCTTACAGGTGCATGAGGATTTTCGGTGCAAAGTACACCCGACGTCGAGCGCACATGATTTACGTACGTATCGAATCGTAAATTACCGAAACAACAATGCCGCGGCAAGACCCGAGACGAGGCAAGGAAAGAGCAATGAATCGTGCAGCTAGGCGTTTACTCACGTATGCGCTGCACGTTTACATCGACCATTCGACTACATGCATCTATCCAAAAACTCTGTATATTCGTCCGTCTACTGTTGCGCATGAGTCTCTCTCGCATGCTCTCCCATACACATTAGCTTTTCTAATGGAGAGTGAGCGAAGTCGCGAAGGGACTGGCTCCAAAAACGTACGCATGTTTGCATTGCGCGCTCTGACGGAAACGCAATCTATACGATGCAAATTAAATGTGCGCTCGGCTGCGAAAGCCGTGTGTGCGCCCGCACGGACGTTCCCGTGTAACTCTCCTCGATCCTGTATATTCACGAAATCTACGATTCCAAACTAGATACGACAACACACACTGATAAACATTTCGACAATTGCTCACGTTTCACTGGCCATTGTACTAAACTACCCCCAGAAGTTTAGGGTACACTCGAGATTTCCATGTAAAGTTGCCGAAGGTTAAACTAAGGTCAAAAAATAAAATAATACATAATGATAAAGAAATTTTTCAACGTTAAGGTGCTTACAGATCATTTGATAATTAAGTGCATCACTGAATGTTATAGTATAACTTTGTTTCGATGCTTGTAAAAATTGTCGAACGCTACTTCGACTTTTCACAAAACGTAGAAGATTGTTTTAAGGTTTCCTCCGATAACGAATAAAGATTGCAAGGTATTTGCCTACTTCAAAATGGGATGTCAAAACCCGCATTACGACTTTTTGTTGCGGTGTTATACAAATTGAAAAACAAATTTGTATCAATATCACTGTCATCATTTTTCGCTGCATCACGGAGCTTGAAAGTTTTGCAATTTTTCATGTCGAATTTTAGTGGCCCATATACTCGTACAGAGTATACCAAAAACGTCGGGACACCTAAATATCTCGGAAAATATAAGTTTTACAAAAAAGTATTTCAGACAAAAGTCAAATGGTTTAAAAATATCTATTTACGGATTTTATCAGTTTGACATTGGGTATCGTGGTCAAGATCAGATCAAGGACAAGTCAATTTTGTAAAATGGCACACCGTATTTGCTTGTTTGTTATATATCATTATAGTAAGTACATCTCAAGGACTTTCCAAAGAACTATAATTAAATTTTTGTTATGAAGTACTTTTTGAGTTATGATGCTCCAAATTAACAGTATAGGTGGCACTAGCCAAGGTATACGATGCGGAAGTTGCCTATGCGGATTGATCTTTTATGGTAGGGAAAAGATTGGAGAATAATCTGGCCAGTTAAGGAAAGATCAGTTTGTGATCCGGCTAGTCAAGGCAAGATCGGCTTGTGATCCGGCTAGTAAAGGCAACATCGGCTGGATCACCAACCGATCTTGCCTTGACTGGCCGCATTATTCTCCAATCTTTCCCCTCGCTGTTTTTCCATGTAAATCTATGTTCTCTGCTGTATACATATATGCTTATATGTGGGACGATTAATAACTTATGCGTATACTCGAGGCATGCGAGACGTAATCGCCAAATTCATGATCCCTCATCTTTGATAATGAGATTTCGTACGCAATTCGCAGTTCGCAGATTTGTTTAACGAGCACCCACTTAAAAATAATTGTGTCAACTTAAGATTAGATAAAACCAAGAGGTTGCTATAATATAAAATTCTATAAAAGTTCATCGAAGGGTTACATCAGTTTTCAAAATATCTAACAATAAGTTATGTTTCACACATATATATTTGGTACAAATTGTGACGAATAACCGGAATCCTTCCGCCATCGTCACCTTCGGTCGCCTTTCTCGCGTTTGCGCCCGCAACTTTGCCGGCAGAGCATTAGTCGATTTTTGTTTCACCGGTATCGATAACTGGTACAGCCCGAGGGTCGGGAAGGAACAGTTCGACCCCTCTATCTCCACGGATCGGGGTCCGGGTGGATTAGGTTAAGGAAGGCGGGAACTACTTACCTTAATTCACCGACCTCGAACTCAACGCTGTGGTCCGCGTCAACTTTTATTTCCCTGGATGGGACGATCCGGTTAACCTGGATGCATCAGCGAGATCGGCAGAACCGGAAACGCTTGGCCGCTCAGGTTACTGATTATAGGTCGAGTAAGTTACCCCGGGATGGAAAAAATTATCGTTATTTCTCCGAGAGGTGAATTTTCACGCTTCCATGCAACTCACATCATCACGGAAATTCATCTTTGGAATCTCCTGAGACCGAACACACTTTCAACAAAAAATCACAAAATAAAAACTCTTCCGTTCGAAATCAATACGGTAATTTGTGCACACGGTCCCACGGAGAACAGCTGATTCGCTGCTGCTGACCCCTCCAAATACCTGCAAGAACAAACAAACGGGTATAAAAGGCCCAGAAAATCACACAAATTATCAGTGATCAGTCGTAAGAACGTCCCGTTGTGTGAATTACAGCCAAAAGTCAAATTGAGTGAAAACTTAAAATTCTCACAGAAACTAAAGATACATAGTGCGCGACGTGAAAATGGAGGGGGATGTAAACCCATCCACAAACATCGAACTAACAGATTATGCCACTGAGCAGTTTTCCCCGTCCAGAAGGAAAATAAAGAGAAAAATTAAAAGAAAACATAAATCTGAAATTAAAAATAAAGCAGAACCCAACAAACATAAAGTGGTTAAAAACATAAATAACTTTCCTACGGAAAATTTCTCAAATTCCGAGGACAGTGATGTGCTGCAGTGCAATCAAACACTATAAATCTCAATAAAAAAGTGCCTCCAACAATTCTAAACACTATAAACATAACAAATGAATTCAAAACGCAACTAACAAAGAACGCACAACAAAAATATAAAGGAACAACACTAAGCTACTCAAATAATAGTGCAACTATTAAACCCTCAACATATAAATATCATGAGGAAATTAAAAATGACTTGATTTCAAATAACTATTTCTTTCACACTTTTGCTAACCCAAATGAGAAAGATAAAAAATACGTCATTAAGGAATTGCCCTCACGCAGCATTGATGAGGAAATCCAAAATGACCTAGTGAGACAAGGGATCACAGTGACCAAAATTGCTTCTATGAAGTAAAAAAGTGATACAAATAACCCAAATCCATTCTACTTTGTAGCAATAAAAAATTCAGAGACTGAAGTTAAGACAAACGTCAATAAAATTAAATAAGTATATCTGTGCAATAAAAATATACTGGGAACAATATAAAAATAAAAAACTAATAACTCAATGTTATAAGTGCCAAAGATATGGGAATGGCACAGACCATTGCCATAACCCACAAAAATGTGTAAAATGCATGGAAAACCACTTAACAAAAAATTGCGGTAAAATCTGGAAGAGGCTCCCCAGTGTGTAAATTGTAAAGGGAATCACACGGCAAACTCCACAATTTGCCCAAAATATCAGGAGCACATACAACAAATAGATAAAAATAAAAGGAACTTGCTAAAACAAATAAATTGAATAAAGAACAAATTGATGTCTGCAACAACGAGGACTTCCCTAATATCACCCTGGAGAGACAACTGACAATGAGTCTAAAGCGCAGAGACAACGAACGAGAAGAATACACCAAATCGAGGCAGGCTGACAAGAGCAAAGCAACTATATCCAGCAGCTCTCTCATAGAACAACACAAAACCAACCCACACTCCACACGCCAAGACGACAAGAACGACAAGGATAAAACACAAGACATACTTAAGGAAAAAATAAGTAGTAAGTCACAACTAAATACCTATGCAGAAATTACCAGGCAAAATAAATCTCATGCAAACAAAAATGATAATTTAAAATGCTATAACAGATATCATAAAGGAAATAAAAGAAATCAATGAAAAATGCAACGTACTTCTCATGTTAGAGATGTTTACTGAACTAAATCAAAAATTGGGCGAGTGCAGCGATCACATATCCAAATGTACTGCTTTTTATAACGTTATGCTCAAATATGTCTAATACAAATAAACAGAAGAAAAATAAATTAATATTGGCCTATTGGAATGCCAATGGTATCAGTAATAATCTACAAGGAATCTCCGATTTCTTGTATAACTATAACATAAACATTTTCCTAATAAATGAAACCAAACTAATCAACAAGATATAGTAAAATGCAATATTAAAGGATATAAATAGAACTCGCAATAAACAAGCTGCCGGAGGTGGTGCGATTTATTACAGAAATAATATGTATGCAAGCGAAATTAAATTTGACACAAAAAATCTAGAATCTATTGATATAAAACTCGAAAATGGTCTTACCTTTGTGGCGATATATTCAAATCCTCAAGAACACATAAATATAAAAGATGTAAGAAAGATAATAAATAGTTCTTCCAAAATCATACTTGCTGGCGACTTAAATGCGAAACATCGAGCCTGGAACTGTCAGGTTAATAATAGAAATGGCAATACTCTGTTCAACTATATCGAAAAAGAAAACGTGAATCTATTGGTTCCTACCGACTATACCCTCTACCCAAACCAACATACTTCTTCACCAAGCATAGTTAATATATCAATTTATAAAAATATCAGAGAAATCAATAATATAACCACAATAGACGAATTAAACTCTGATCATCGCCCCCTCATAATTGAAATGAGAAACACACACGTTGAAACTTACTCTCAAAAAAGAACTGATTATTCTAAGGCAAAATGGATAGAACTCAGAAATCAATTAATGAAAATATCAAGTAATACAAGAAAAACTTAAAAATGAAACAGAAATAGATCAATCAATTGAAAAGCTCACCAATATTATTAAAACGGCCATCCAAACGACTATTCCTGAACTAAATAACACAACAGACAATACACTCCCACCTAAAATAAAAAATATGATAAAAATTAGAAATAAAATCAGAAGACTATTTCAAAAAACAAAAAATGAAGGGATCAAACAAATATGGAACAAATATACTCTAACAGTATAAAATGCAATAAAAAATTAAATAAATAAAAGATGGAATACAAAACTACAAAAATTAAATACAAAAGATACATCACTCTGGCAGATGACACGTGCTTTAACATAACCTCGTTCCCTCTCCATACCTCCTTTAAAAACACAATCTTCAAACTTCAATCCAAATGCACGAATAGCTACACACGAACAAAATCTAAATCTTCTCGCTGTTCAGCGAGAAAATTTTAAAAGGCGAGCAGATTTTGAAAGTGTTTTTAAAAGTGATTGAAAGGGATTTTCAAAGTGATTTTGAAAGGGATTTTCAAAGTGTTCACTTTGAAAAAATTCCCTCCCTGACCCAGAGTATGGGAAACGCAGAAAATATCAATAACGTCGAAAGAATATACAAAGAAATAAATGATAAGACCATAACGGAAAATGAAATATAACCCACAAATCTAAGAGAACTAAAACACATTATTAAAACTCTAAAACCTTCCAAAGTTCCAGGAGAAGATAATATACAAAATATCGCAATAAAAACTTACCTAGCACTGCTCTGTTACAACTAATTTACATTATGAATAATTGTCTTCTAATAAGTTACTTCCCAACAACGTGGAAACATGCCAAAATAAACAAATCCAGGACTGCCGCGCTGTTGGATAGAGAAAAGGCATTCGATACGGTGTGGCAAGAGGCACTTATATACAAATTAAAAATACTCGATCTCTCACTATGCCTACTCAAAATACTTTCTAGTTACCTAAAAAATAGAACTTTCCACGTTACAAATGATACCAAAAACTCACACATTAAACAAATCAAAGCTGGAGTTCCACAGGGTACCCTACTAGATCCTATTTTATTTTTGTACTACATAGATGATATTCCCAAAAGTACAAAAACCAAACTAGCTATATATGCGGACGACACGGTCGTATTTTCGAGCTCGTGGCAACTAAACTTAGCTCAAAGACATATTGAGCAAATTATGAAATATTTCGATACCTGGAAAATTAAAATAAACAAGGAAAAAAGTGAAATTATTCATTTTACAAGAAGAAAGACACAAAAGTACATTCCCTAAAATTCATACTGGATGGCATGAATGTAACTCAAAAAACTAGCGTCACATACTTAGGCACTATACTAGACAATAAATTATTATTTACTCCAAAGATATGCCCGTTCTTATGCCGAGATAGTCAACTAAACCTAAAAAATAAATTAATAATTCTTAAAATGATAATTTTGCCAACCATTTTATATGCAGCACCCATATGGAGCAACACTTCTAAAACAAACTATAAGAGGCTACAAGGCTTCTATAATAAAACATTTAAAATGATCACACGATACTCCCTAAAAATGAATAATGAACAAATAAGGCATAAAACGCAAATGAAAGACCTTAGAACAATAATATGGGTAATTACAAATAAATTCTACAACTCAAAAGTAGACGAATTACAAATACTAGGAAAGATAAAGTATAAAAAGGTACATGAAGGTACTATTTAACCCTTTGAGACTTGAGTACTTTCAAGCTTATGTCGTCCGCAGAACCATAGGCTGACGCATATATACGTCCTTAGAGCTCAAAGGGTTAAATTAAGGTACAGATTACCTCAACAACTTCTATTAAAATTAAAATACCGCAAAATGAAAGATGTGATATTAGAATAAAACGCTACAAGATATTAATGTACTGCATCCTTATCAAATAAGTAATTATGAAAAATCAAAAATATCAAATTACACCATATTAATATAAACATAGAATTGGGTTTTTTTAGATTAATTTTTACCTATTAAGGTAAAAAAACCCAATAAAAAAGAAATTTAATCTGTTAAACATAAATATTGTTAACTACAAATAGGCTAGTAAGGGTTTATTCCCAGGAATTGTCATTAGCTCGACAGAGCATACGTTCCAAAAATGTAAATAAATGTACATATACAGGATGAATTTCGTAAGGTGTAACGGGCTCCATTCCAAGGTAGATGGGATCATTACAAACAAAAGTTACAAATATACATTAGTGATATTGTTAATAGATTACGAGATATAATTTTTTTAATTGGTCCGAACGTGCCGACAAGCGTCGAAGTCACCCACTCCCCGCTTAGTGTATTAGGCAACATTCAGAGCAGCCAATGCCCGAGAAAAAAAATGACTGCGGGAAAATACAAGCAATCTAATTGACTACTCTGAATTTTGCAAACCCAAATGTAACGCCTAATCTATGCTATATCTACGGCTAGGGTAGGAGTGGAGGCAGGCGGCTTCAACACTTATTGACACGCTGGGCAAAATTCAGAGCAACCAATGACCGTGAACAAGAAATGACTGCGTAATAATACAATCAATAAAATTGACTGCTCTAAATTTTGCAAACCCGAATGTAACGCCTTAATCTATGCTATATCTATGGCTGGGGTGGGGGTGGGCGGCTTCAACGCTTCTTGGCGCGCTCTGATTGGACCCATTTTAAAAATGTATATCTCGTAAACTATTAACAATATCCCTAATGTATATTTGCAACTTTTGGTTGTAATGATCCCATCTACCTTGGAATGAAGCCTGTTTGTTGCACCTTACGAAATTCACCCTGTATAAAGCTGAATAAAACAATTTTAAATTCGAAAAAAAAATACAAATTATCAGTTTTTGGCTGGTCACTCACCGGGAAGAGATCGGAAGAAGAGTCGTAACTCGGGGAGAGATAGTGCGCTTTGAAAAGAGCTAAAAACCAATAATCCAGACAGGGAGTATTCTGAATAAGAATCACAGCGGCGAGATAGGAGAATCTATGACAATTTCCACGTTATTGGTCTCTCGTTGATCTGTAACGCCAAACGCTTCATTAATATACGGGTAACAATCATTGGGAGGGAGAGGAAAGGGGAACACCGACGATGTTTACCTTGTGGCGTACAACGTACCGTATTAGACGAGAGAAGACAAGAACTCGATCCTAGGAGTGGGGAGAGGTAGGCAGTGGGAAGACGGAAAGGGTTGGAGATTGGACAGCGCTAAATTCACGATTCTCATGGTCCAGATACCAGAGAATACAATCAAGACCTAAGGTACGCAAAATACATTGCACTTCATCAACCCGGACAAACACTAACAAACGACGTCACTCGAGAATACCGGCACGGTGCAACGATTCAACTCGAGCGATCGCAATTTCAATTGCCCGGGGGCAGTATATCAGAAGGGGAAATCGATCATATGATCAATACAAGGAGATCGGAGCGATACCGTCACAGCGGTACGCCCGATAACCAGAGGAGAGAAAGAGAGGTCAACGCAACAAAGACCGGAGATGCAAAACGATGAACTTACACGGAAGAGAAATAACAATGAATAATTAAAATATTATATACATACAAAGTTAATGAAAATAAGATTAAGAATAAAGATAGCACTAATTGTAAGAAACTTATAAAAACTGAAATTAATAATTTTGCAAACAATAATATATTCAAGTTATAAAACGAAAGAATCTCAAACTCATCAAAATTAATAAAAAAGAAACTATTTGGGTTTCACTAAGATCTCCAAAATTGACTCCTCAACACCACCAAACCCAAATTGCGCTGTAATCGTCGTGTTTCCCAAAAGAAACAAAATTATTGAAACGTTCTGTCGTTTCAGTACATGTGTGTAAAATTTCAGGGGACTTTCTCGACTCAATAATCACGATATTTATTCTTGAAAATAATCATTTTTCACAATCTGCCATAAGAAACCGTGTCAAATATCGCAATATTATACAATAAATATCTCGATTATTTGGTCGGTGAAGCCTGTTGAAATTTTGCACACATTTTTATATCACATCAAAGAAGCTTCAATTAGTTTTTATAACAAATCTTATGGAAAAAAATCATGATCTTGTTTATTATATAACAAATAAACTTTACGGAGGATTAGTTTAAATTTTTAGAATGTTGTCCTTAAGTTGATTTGTAACAACTTTTCGTAATGAACTTAAACGCTCAGTCCACTTGGAATGTGAGAAAAAAATGGGAATAAAATTTCAATCAAATTCGACTAATTTAATGTTTAATAAATTTTATCTCGACTGACAATGCGACGAACAGGACTGATTGAGAAAAATAATAGGTGTGTCTCCTTCAAGAAAATCTGTACTTATCTGCTTGATCAGTGATGGATTCGCTGCGAACATTCCGAACGTGACATTTTTAAGTTTCACTTGTATTCCGATCATATCACAATTCTTTCCCTTTTAAAGATATAAATTTCAACGCATGCCAAAGACAATTACGGCTCGGAAACTTCTGATGAGATTTAATTTAAATTTCAATGTTCTCGCCTTAATAAACGAAAATATTTAATAATTAGGGTAAGTCCGGGGTAGATAGTCATGGTTTTTTGAAGATGTGCCAAAATAAAAATAAAAACATTTCTAAAATTCTGTTAACGTATAATGAGACTTTGAACTTTAAATCTTGAAGATAATTAATACAAATATAATAAATTCTTCCGTGATCAACCTTAAAACTACATTGAAAAATAACGCGATTGGCCATCTCTCCCGAGGTGTCCGAGTGTGATAGCCCTATGGGTAAAAAAGAGATGTCCACACTTCAATTCTATCTTTGACTTCCTCTTTTCATTTATGCTTTGGTTTGCAAAGCCCTTTTCTTCATCTGACCACATTTTGAACGCGTATAAACAAACTCCAGGGCCTGCTGATGGGACATGTCATTTATTGATATTCTGATATAAGAATTTAATTTCTTGCTGGCCAGATAAGCGATCCAATGATAATTGTATCCTCCTCTTATCGAATCAAACAGGCACTACGTAACGTTAGTCGATATCGAGATATTTTGACGACGGATCCGGGACGAAATAGAGCGAGAATCTCTTGTTGGGAGTGAGCTGCTGGTGTTACAATCTCAAGAAACTTATCTCTTGACGAGCACGTAACTCACTTAACTAGACCTAATGCGTCCGCGTTATCCTCTTTATCACTTTATCCCTACTGAATTAACTCTCCGATTTACACCCGGTGATCAATCAATCGTTTTAAATATCTAAAAAGAGGGTAACACAGTTATCCGAATAACATATGAATCCCCCTACTTTCATCCAATATCTAAGAAAAAGCCCGCGCAGTCAAAATATGAAAAAGTGCATACAGCCACCCAGTTAACATATAGATCACTCTTCTTCTACAAGGAAGCATGCGCCGTCAAAACATAGATCGCCTTTCCTTTCCCCTAACATCTTAGAAGAGGCACGCGATACTGCTTGACAGGGCTAGGTTCCCACGGTTCCCTTACCACAGACCTTCACGATTTTCCACGTCTAAAGCCCCTTCCAGATCTACAGGCCACCTACCAACCGAAGATGTATACGTGCCGCTAAAAACTTAAGGAATGCCCCCTCGGGATAATGAATTATCGCTCTTGAAAATGACGCGCGCCCAAATAACATCTATAACTCTTAGGGGGCATAGAGGTCCCTCTCCTATTCACTATGATTCACTATGTGCCCATCGCGACTTCACAGAGTAATGCAGAAATTTGATATAAAAGGCCAGTTTTTCTAACAAAAATCAGTTATTGTTACACTTGCGGTCATAATTAGATCCAGATCATTTAAATGTGCAACTTCACAGTTTCAACCGCTGCTAGTCACCGAGTTCAACTAATTGTTATTGTTGCCCTACCGATCGTGTAATAAGAATCTGCGGAGCATTCTCGACTGTTTAGTGCAAAATAAATCTATGTTAAGTAGGGGAGACGGAGGCTACAATTAACAGAGCTAAGTATTAACAGGCATATTTCTCTAAAACCATACACACTACACCTACATCACATGTATTGATATGCTCACTAGATCACCTTGATCATTTTTAAGTTTACAACTTTGGGATTTATGCTATGCTTTCATTTATTATACTGTTTTCCGGTAGAAGCATATTTTATACTTCATAATGCTACATCGTTTAATTGACGTAACTTCTTTTTCAAGGTATACCTAAGGCTGGGCTCGTCTCTCTCCTTTATGACGCACGCCATAAAAATTATTAAAACCCGACGCTCATTTTTTGAAATATCTTTTTCTTGCTCTGAGACTCTCGCCTTATTCTCTCTTATCTTCCGGTCATCCCCACGTGCTTCCTCTCGTTTCTACAATCCATTCGGGATATTTGGGCGACGACGCGTAGAATCGTCGACTGTAATGCACAAATGAAGATATAGGGTAGAGCGGAATATCGCCAAACCTCTTGGCACGGACCGCGCGCTCTTCTTTCGTTCGGAGTGCGCGATGCGAATTTGCGTCAAGCATCTCATGTCAGTGGCGCTATTGTCTCTTCGGGTCCGAGTATTCAATGCAGAATAGCTAAGACTATCATTATGCATACTGCAGAATGATACAAATTTCGCACCTAGAGACAAAGATATAAGCGACGCGTGGATCGTCGATCGTCTTTCGTCGAGCACGAACAAGCGCAGCTGTGGCGACAATAATCCCGTGCAATATTGAAAGGGTACGTAATTCACATTTTATCAAATCGAACTTGCTCATTTTAGGCTATTCTTTGAATTACTTATAAGCTAATTGCAATCGTAACATATTCAAGATGCAATGTAGGTACATTACTACTTTATGAGGAATGCAAATTCTTTTGTAATAACCTTTTCGAATCTACGCCCCAAAAGAATTAAAAAATTTCAAGAAATCTCTATTATTCGATAGCTGTATCCATCAACCCATCAATACAGCAATTGTCACTTTTGAATTTCTCGGTCCAGACTTGAAATCTTTCATCTCGAATCGTACAAATTTCGATCAGTATGCGAAGCGTTTTATAGCATACTTATATCATGTCAACGTATTTTTTTCATAGAAAACAGTAGATGTATTATCAAATTTCCTGCCAATTCTAATGAATACATTTTATACCAGGACATCGTGTAGACCGCCTGATTAATCATTTCAGATTATGTTTATGATATCGTAGTAATACAAACTCCTTCAGTAGAGGCTTCAATTTATTCTATTGTTGCGCATTCATTGACGTCCGGAAGGTCAATTGCTATTTTATAAAGCATTCATTCCTCTTCCCATTTTGAGTTTTTTTTTTGTTATTTTCAGTAAACGTCCTCGGAATATTGTGTACAAACCTGTGTATTGACACAAATCGCCTTACAATCTTTCGACGAAGTAAAAAATCTTTAAAAAGAGGACGAATAAAATGGAATGTTTTCATATCTCATTTACATTTTAGAATTTACATGGTTTTGACGTAACTTAGACATTAAAGTACAAACGGATATTTAAATATTTATTGACTCTTTCTGGCAATTTATAAAATATTTATGAATCGTTTATGTTTTGTTATTTGCATTATACAGACATAGTTTACAACATTAAACATGTGCAACATAATATTGTCCGTCGCCGTCACGTACCTAAGATAAGTACTGATAATATAGTTTAAACATAAGTCCGTCGTACCGCAGAGTCCGAGTCGGAAATGATTACATACAAAATTATCTTAAAACTTTATTTATTTAAAAAAAATAAAACTTATAACTTATATTTTAAATCCGTTTTTCAATAAATATTATATTGGATTGTTTCAACAGAGTGTTTCACGTTTCGTCGGGAGTTCCCAATATATATTTTTCAGTGCTCAAGGTAAGACGATATCGGAGTGTCGAACATGGGTAACTTTAAGGGGGAAGGCATCCATGTACCTTTCCCTGTCTGATAAACTTCAGCGACAATCCGTAATGCCCTAAATAAGGTATTAATATAATTCGACTAATATAAAATGAGTTATACACATGCTCATCGAACCTTTGTCGTCAAAATTCTTGCTTATAGTACAACTGTCGGAGCGTTTTGTTGTGACAGTCACCCGGGGTTGTTTTGGGGTCTACTCATTTGTGTGTCGGGAAATATGTCCTCCCCATATTCCGACCCTCGTCTTAGGCTGTATATAGGGTATATACTCAGACCTACACAGGTAAATCCTATATAAAACGAGAGCAACGTACCAGGGGATTTCAATCGATAATTTCTGGCCTGTCATCTGGACAAATGAGGGTTATTAATTTTAAAACAGGCTTTACATGCCCAGATCTACACCATTCTTCACGGTTTTTACCAAATAGGTCTCGGTTTCGTACGGACATTTTTCATTCGATATATTGCGATGGACTTTCCCAGGTTGTATCATTCAGGACAAAAAAGATTCACGTCAATCTTGTGCAATTTGTAACTGCAATCACAGAGAACATATTGGAAATGGTCTATAAAACGAAACTTTGTATATTCGTTCCAACTTATTGTGGGGCATACAGAACGCGAATTGATAATGAACGGCGGGGCAACCATTGAGAAAGCCTGTATGAGACATATATGGGGGTAAAAAATCATTTTTCCTAGATGATATTATCTTTTAACTACATCCGCTCGGAACTATGATACTTGGTGCTAGGTACAAACTCTTCAAAGGATTTTTCACTACACACTATTTTCTGAATCAGTGTGTCGTACGACCCGCTACTTAACGGACCGATTTAATTTTAATGTTGGCGCAGATGATCACATGATTTGTTTACAAATCAAAGACCGACGATTTCTTGTCATCAAATTAGGCACTAATAGGTTAGACATCATATTTAGAAAAATCAATATCGTTGAAATCAATTACACGAAGGACTGGGTATTTATACCTATTTGAAGACAAAAATTCGATTTCATGCTCTATAGCATATAAAAATTAAAGGAAATATTTGATTCGTCGAATCAGTTATGTTTATATGAAATCGGCTTACCTAACTACGGCATCGTCAATTTTAGTTATTTCTAAATGCCAATTATGGGCATTATATATGGATATATAGTCTAACTGTAAAATATTTTTTATTATTTTTACGTTAAAAAAAAGTTTTTCCTCCAAATAGACCATTTGAACACGTTGTAAACGTCACAACTCAATCGTTTTAGTTGCGACTAAAAACAAGATATCTTTTTTTCTCATTATACACGTCTTAATTCCGCCTATAATGTGACAGAAAAACGTGATAGGTTCCTGTTTATAACAAAAATGTGATGAACTTCATCGTAATCACCAGAACGCCTCGACGGAAAAATCTCAATATGGCAATCGTACGGCCCCCTCGAAAGCAACAAACATTCGTAAGAAACTTTTTTGCATAATATTTAATTTTCTAGACTAATTGTCAGTACCATCTCGATAAAATAAAATGGGCCAGCCCGCGCAACCACAGCTAAGCTAAACAACGATCGCTCCTTGCTATCTTTGCGACAATTGACAGTACGAAAAAACGCATCTGCTTGTGTTTCATCAACGACAAAGATCTTTCTCAACGAGAGAGAACCTTAACGGATTAGAAGATTAATTCTTTACATCATTATGAAGTTTATAAACTTGATAAAATTCCAAACACTACTTGTCAACTTCCGAAAACGAATAAACCGATCGACTTTAAATGTACACGTAATAATTCGTAGAGGATCGACGAGACTTCGGAAATGGAAAGATTTTATAGTTTTCAAAAGTTTTAGTGCAACATTTTTTTATACAATATTATATTATGGCGATGGAGGCTGGTCTTGCCCTTATAAATATGACCGATGAATATATGTATGCCCTGACTTTTATTAAGAAACCCATACATCTGCTAAACAAGGACGGTTAAATTTAATAACAATCGTAAATAGTGACCATATAAAAGGGAATCTTTCTTTCGTGTTGATACTATACACTTAGCCTTTCGCACGATCAGGGCATGCTCTTTAAGGAGCTGCAGAACGGTACGTAGTCTTTGGAGGTATTCCTCACTCGTGCAGTCCGCTATATAGATATCATTCTGTAAGGCAATGCTGCCGCCTATGCCTGTAACGACATTTTCCATGGTACGTTGGAATGTTCCGTCCCGGGAATTGCTCGTCGCACGCTACCAAAAACAGCGGGTCCTAATTTCCGCTCAGCTCGACCGGCTCATCTCTGCTGCGCCAATGGCCGCATCGTCGGCCTCTAAGCTCCACGGGATGGTCTCAAGCACGGTCGAGTCGATTGGTGCTCTCGAGGCATTCGGACTCGATACTGCTACCTGGGCATTCGCTTTTAGTGCAGCTGCTCGTTCGCCGGCTCAACCCCAGGTACCAGGAGGCGTGGGAGAACAAGTTGGGCGATTCAACCGAGTTCCCGACGCTGGACCAGCTCCGGAGCTTCGTTAAGGGGCGTCCTCGGGCGCTCGAGAGCATGGAGTTCAACGGAGAAGCAGCGAAGACCGCCCCGGCGCGGCCGTAGCCACGGTCACCTATACGTTCTTCGGCGTGTGTCAACCTCGTGTCAGGTCCATCCACTACGTCCACGCGGGAACGAGTCTGGCCGGCGGCCAACCGATACCCGTGCCCGTTCTGTAATGATGAACAGTCTATCGCCTCCTGTGCCAAGTATGGGGCACAGACGTGGCCTGCGCTTGATAGCCCTCCTGGCCCAGGGGTGCACCTCAAGGAAAGACCGGGAGTCGTTCTTCCGACGCGAGATGCGCTGCCACGGTGCTGAGACGTCGTAGAGCGGTTCTCGTCGCTCACAACTCTTTTGCGAGTTACCGCTACGTGCCAGCAGGCCATCGCTCGTCTCCGGAGAACGCCCGGCTCGTCGCTCCCTTCGCGTCTAACTCCAGGAGACGTGGAACTCGCTCAGATCTTTTGGGTGAAGGCCACCTAGGCGGCTCACTTCCCCACTGTGGTCGACGTGTTATCTCGAGGAGACGTGCTGCGTGCTACTCATCCGACGGCTTGGCTCACGCCCTACGTAGACCGTTAGGGGGTGTTACGCGTCGGACGACGATTCGCTTTTGGGCCGCTTGGCAAGGAGAACAAGCGTCCAGCAATTCTACCTCGAAGATCGCCCTTCTCAGAGCTGGTGATCCGTGAGTCGCACCTTGGCACGTTCCACGGAAAATACCAGATCACGCTCGCCGACTTGCACCAGAGATATTGGGTCCTCGGCGGAAGAGCACCAATCCGCTCGTTCGTGCTCCGATGTATCATCTGCGCTCGTCACCGCGGGATACGGGCTCAGCAGCTCATAGGTCAGCTCTCTGTCGCCCGGCTTTCCCCGGTTCGTGCGTTCCTCAACACTGGCGTCGATTATGCCGGACCGGTCCTGCTCCGTGCGTGGAAGGGACGAGGCCATAAGTCGTGTAAGGGTTGGCTCGCGCTGTTTGTGTGCACGGCGACGTCTGCATTTGGAGGTGGTGTCGGATTACTCAGTCGAGGGATTCCTGGCGGCCTATCACAGATTCATCGCTCGACAGAGGTTATGCCGCAACATGTACTCCGAGTGCGACACGACCTTCCAAGGCACCGACCGAGCTCGTAGAACGCTCTTTTCGTCCGTCTCCGGTGACTCTCACCGGCTTACCCAGCTCCTCCTCCAGGACGGCACGCGGTGGTCGTTCAACCCTCCTGGAGCCCCGCATTTCGAAAGTACAAAATATGGATTTATTTGCGCCTTACAATTACTCTTAATTATATTAGATAGATTCGCGGACAAAGGTGTGTATACTTCCGACTGTCTGCAGCGACATTTTTTTTTATTTAGTCTCTCTTTATCTTGTAGCTTTGGAGTTTGCACTCATTGCTACCTTTTGTCTCTTTTTTTCGTTTTCCAATGTCAGTTCATTCTTATTTTTTGGGTGGTCTCCGCGAAATTGCAGACCTTGTTATAACTTTCTTTGGTTTCGATAAAGCTACCCCAATTATACCTTTTTTTCTTCAAACTCTTGGTTTCTAAATTCCTCATATTCTGGGCAATTGAAAATGATGTGTTCCACGGTCTCCTCGTTGCGTTCATAAAAAGAACATTTATTTGTTTCGCACAACCCTCGGTTGAATAGGCTGGAATTTATAGATCCATAACCTGTTAATAGAAACCTTGTCTTCATAAAGGGTTTGAACCATTTCCTGTCTCTGACAAAGTTAACGCTAGGAATGAATTTGTATGTGTTGTGTCCGTGCGCATCTTCGTTCCATCTTCTTTGCCATTCTATGTGTATTTCTTTTATAATTTTCTTTGCTTCTTGTTTCAGATATCTGCTGTCATTTTCATCGGTCAGTTCGTGTCTGTATCCGTTCCACACACATGATAAATTCTTTTTTACATTTCGAGTGTGAGCGAATCTTTTGATTTCTAGGTCCAGAAGTAAACACCCCGCTGTTATTTGTAAAGATACCGTCGCGACTGTTCTGCATGCCTTAGTTAGTAGTATCAAAAACGCTTTTTGAAGTGCATATATATGCTTCCTTATTCTCACTCTGTCTATTCTCATGTGCCATAATACAGCTGCATACGTACATATCGGTTTACAGACTGCCTCATATAATACTTCAAGGACTTTTTTCTTTAGTCCCCACTCTTTGTGAGCAATTCGCTTTATGCTCATGGCGTAATTTACCACTTTTTCCTTTAGATATTTAATGTGCGCGCTAAAGTCGAGTTTTTTTGTCAACTATTACCCCTAAATATTTATATACATCTGTATATTTCATATTTTTCCCTTCTAATTTTATGATAGGCATACGTCCTCTTAATACCCCTTTCATTATCATAATTTTGCTTTTCTTTTCAGACACTGTTAGTTTATTTTTAATACACCCATTTTTTTATTTCGTGATTTCGTGATTCACCCCCCTCATTTTTCTATTTCAGCTCTAGAATTAGCTTTAACAATGAACACCAGGTCATCCGCATAAGCCGTAGTTTCTACTTCCGGAGGGTTAAAGTCTTGCTTAACGTGATTTAAAGGCTCGTCGAGGCACCAGTTCTATGCAAGAGGTCCGATTATTGATCCCTGCGGACAGCCACGTTCTACTTTGCGTTCCACTGATTCATATATATTTCTTATTATGATTTTTATGTTTTTAAAATAGGAGTTAATAAGGTTTAGCAACAGCGAGCTACACTTAGCAGCTACTAGTCTTGCTTTTGTGGCAGGCCACCATAAATTGTCAAACGCGCATTGGATGTCTATAAAAATAGCTATTACGTATTTCGTTTCCGTCATTTCAATTCCTTCCTTGAGCCTTATGAGAGCACATGATGTTCGTTCACTAACCCGCTCTGCACGTATTGCTGTTGTATGCGATTTGTTATAATTTTTAAAAATATTTTTCTAATTACTGGTAGTAGTGCTATCGGCTTATACAACGATATCTCATCTTTCTTGGCATAATTTCTTTTTAGGATTATTCTGACGTCAGCAGTTTCCCAGCATTTGGGGAAAATTGCATCCCGGAGGCATCGATTATATTTATATCATAAGTAAAATATTTTTATCAGTTTCCCAAGTTCTCTTAATTATTTCCACGCTGAAGCCGTCAATGCCGCACGCCTTCCCTGATTTGCAGCGATTTATTGCTGCTTGTTATATCCCTTTCCAAGTTGACATTTTTATATGTGCAAGTCTTTTTTCTGATTTCATGCTGCTGCTCATTTTCGGTTTGTCGGTCATCTTTAGGGGAGAATTTCTTTAGTAATTCACTGGCGGTCTGGCTCCACGTTGTGGTTAAATCACCAGATGGAAGTTTGAGTGCTCCCAATTTAGTTTTACCCCTTGTTTTATTCGTCACTATTTCATAGAGGATACTCCGCGGGTCTCTATTACCTTCGATTTGGACGAAATTCCTCCATGATTGTTGTTTTTCTTCCCTTATTTCTGCTACATAAACGTTTCTCGCTCTCCTATGTTTTTACGCTAAGGCTTCTTTCTCACCAGTTCTTAACCTTCTCGCTCTTGCTAGTTGTCTTTTCGCCGCCTTTGTTTCTTGGCGTAGTTTATTTATATTTTCGTTCCACCACGGGACTGATTTCGTTCCTTTTGTCTTTTTGGGAATCGTTGCATCGCATGTATCTTTTAAAACCTTGTTGCATTGTCTCATGAGATTTTCTGCACATGATGTCCTGCGACCATTTGATAATAACTTGAACTGTTCTTTTAGCTGATTGTCAAAACCTTCCCAATTTGCTTTCTTTATATTATATCTATCTGTTTTATTTATAGTTAGTCTATCCGATGCCTTGGTGGGTTCGCAAGTGCTGTAGATGATAGTGCGGTCACTGATTTTGCAGTCGTCCGCAACCTTCCAACTCCGGATGTAGGGGACTAACAACCGGCTAGCAAGAGTGACATCTATATTTGATTCTCCCATCGACGAGAAGAAGGTTGTTATCTCACTTGGTTGGTTTAAAATACTTAAATTTTTGGTTATAATAAAATCCTCCATCATTTCTTCTCGGTTGTCTGTTCTCGTGGAGAACCAGCATGTAGATTTAGCATTTGCGTCCAGACAAATAAGTATTTTTTGTTGCGGGAGTATATTCAAGATGTTTTCAAGTTTGGTTAAAAGGCCTTCTAGTGAAAATGTTGGCTGGAAGTATCCGTTGATAATATAAAATTCTGAATGTTTTGTAGATATGTGGACGCACATCATATGTTCATTTGTATCATCTTTTGTCTTGAATGCAATAACCTTTCTTGTGTCAATTACGATTCCAACCCAGGGTGTGTTGACATTGGGCTATAAGGTGATCAAGTTTGCATTGTTGTAGCCCTGAATTTTCCCTTTGTACATACAGGGTGTTATAAAAGTATGGAAACGGTCGAATATCTAAAAAAATAAAACATTTTAGAGACAAATGTTTCAGACAAAAGTTGTATGATTCCGAAAGGGCTATAAGATGGTGCCATTGAATTGAATTTGAAGAGTTATTTGAAGGTCACGTAAAGGTCACCTCAATTTTTTTTTAATGGCACCCGCTATTTTTTATTACATATTCTTGTAGCTGATCTCGAGTGCTTTCCAAAACACTATAATTAAATATTTTTTCATCAATTACTTTTCGAGTTATAAGGCTTCAAAAGTACAATACCGCCGGCATTAGCGTTAACCGAGATGTACCACGTGGAGATTGGACGGTCGAATTTACGGCGATATGTGCGTGTGCGCGCATGTGCGTGCGTGCGTGTGTGTGACAATGGCCTAATCGTCTAGCATCTAGTACTTAATGTGCAGGTTCAAGCTGTGCAGGTTCAAGCGCACACACACACACACATGCACGCACGCACACTCACACACACATCTCGGTTAACGCTAATGCCGGCGGTATTGTACGTTTGAAGATTTATAACTCGAAAAGTAATTCATGAAAAAACATTTGATTATAGTGTTTTGGAAAGCGCTCGAGGTCAGCTACAAGAATATGTAATAAAAAAGAGGGTGTGCCATGTAAAAAAATTGAGGTGACCTTCACGTGACCTTCAAATGACTCTTCAAGGTCAATTCAATGGCACCGTCTTATAGCCCTTTTGGTACCATATGGGGGACTGGGTACGGTTGTAACAATTTTGCGTTGATCATCTATAACCTGGCAATTATGGTATAAATGTGCAAATAAAATATTTTATATTAAAGGCTGAATATCTGCCTTTAAATAGAAACCACGATTAGGTGTCCATCTCTTTAAGAATATGAAATAAAAATTGTGTTATAAAACATGTGCCACTGTTTACAACCGTACCCATACCAGGGGCTGTTGTAACAGCGACGGGGGTCAGTTATAACACATTAAAATCACACGGAATGCATCCCTTTTTATCACTTTTTTTTATGAAAAACCCGTATTAATGTATTTTCCAATTTTTTTACTCCTGCATGGGACCTTTTATTATTATTTAATTTATATTCTTGTGGTCACATAATCAGTCAACAACTTTAATGAAATAAACATTGAAATGAACGTCTTTAAACAATTAATAGTAAAAATAAATTAAGGTGATTTAACATAAAAACAGCACGGTGGATAAAAAAATAATACAAAATTTAAATTAGAATTTTCAAGACAATTTAACCATATTCGTCGCAATTAATGCATATGTAATGGCGACTACCATCAGTGCAGTCTCCGTGAGACCACAGTCGACAATCTCCTTGACATTGCACCCATTTTTCTCCAGGTCGACTGTGTGCTTCTAAACAAACGAGGCAATAAAATTCTTCTATTGAATCTGGTCGAGTATTCTCCTTTTTTATTGTTCCTTTACCCTTCGCCCGTTTGCCAGTAGATTTTTGTGTATCTAGTATTTTTCTCTTCACCTGTTTATTCTTCACTCGTTTCTGTCTCTCCTCACACTCTTCTCGTACAGCCTCTTTTTCAGATGTATCTGTATAAATCGCAGATTTCTTCGACTTGCGACCTCTGTTTCTTTTCTTCCTGAGACGAGCTTTCGGGTAGGGCCGCATTTCTTCGGGTGAGAATGTAGGTTCTAAGATTTTTCTTAGAGGGCGTAGTCACATCAATATCAGTGCGCACAATATTTAAATCCTGGTTCATCATTGAAGATGGTACTTGATGAATACCTGTAGTGCCTGATCTAGGTGGCGTTGTTGAATATAGGACCATACTGGTTGAAGGTTTATTCAACAAGGAAGGCGACAGCAAGGGTGTTACATCATCAATAGGAGGTGGAGGGTTGTTCTGAGCAGGAAAAGTAACCCCATTTTCTGTACATGTTGGGTCTGTCCTGTCTGTGACAAAGGATGGTACGAAATCTGTTTCTTGAAACAAATTGCGATTAAATGGGTAAATTCCAGGCTTGCGAAAGCCCAGGGTTTTCCCAAGGTGATTCCGCATCTAAGCATCGCAAGCAGAATTAATATGTTTTTTAAATGGCCCATAAACTGACCGATCCAATGGCTGTAGCTTATGTGAGCAATGGGGTGGGAAAGAAAGCAGAACAATGCCGTTTTCTTTACAGAAATCCAATGAATGTATGTGAATGTGTGATAAATGATTGTCTAATACAAGCAACACTTGATGGCTGAGAGGAGCGTTTGTATGCTTTTTAAAATGTTTTAGAAATAGAATAAACGTTTCATTCTGCATCCATCCTGAAGGACTACATGCTCCAAGTGAACCTACTGTTTCATCTCTTTAAAAAAAATCCTGATATCGTATACGAGGAAACACAAACATCGGGGGAATTGCAATGCCTAAAGCATTTGCTGCAAAGGCTAGTGTAACCGAAGTTCCACGTTTCGTCAACGTTGTAGATGTCTTGGGGTTCAAACTACCCACGGCCCATGACTATTTGTAGATTGTTATAAAAAACTGCGACATTAGTTTTGTTGAAGCTCGTTGCTCTGCTCAGACTTGTAGCTTGAGCTGTTCGCACTGATAGTTCAAGGTTCCTCTTCATAAACGACCGAAACTATTCTTCGCCAGCGGTTTTATTCGTTAGCCAAGTATGAGGTTGTTTCAAATTGTATTTTTCACTTAATTCAAATGCCAATTTCCTTATCTCCTTCATAAAGAGTCCAAAATATATATCTGCACAACGAATGAGATATTTCGACAATACTCGTTCCTGCTCGGCTGAAAAGACTCTGTTATGAGCCACGTACCCCATTCCAATCACCTCCGCGGTATGATTTGTCCCTATTGTATCTCTCTTTTTTATGTATCTCATTAATGATACATAATTCACATTGTTGTTTTCGGCTGCTCTTCTTAAAGAAGTTCCGTTCTTCACCTCGTCGTAAGCAACTTTGTAATCGGAAATATCTTTCGCACCTCGGGAAGTTTTCTTACGCGGTTTCTTGGCATCTAAAATTAAAAAATAATGACATTAATAGTTCATTAACTAATTAATAATGTTACAACCATATTTGCGAAAATAATAACAATCTACAACAATACGATTTGCAAATTACAAACGTAACCTATAAATCGACAGTTGCTTGTTTACTAAGCTCTAAAGTTCAATAAGTATTTGGAAAGTCACCCAATACGTAAACTATTATATTAACAGTATATCAATAAGTAATATCAAAAACAAACAGATCAGAAATACTTACTTTTAATCATATAAATGAAATAGATCTCTCTGCGTGCGTTAGTTCTGTGGAAAGTCTAGTCTTATATGCGTGTCGAGGCTTTAAGGTTGTTGTGGGTCTAGCCAGCGGGGGTGAAGCATGAGGGGGTTGCCCTATGCTTATGCACGGAACCGATGAATTGTTACCAACTGCTTGTCGTTAAATTATCGTCGTATTTAATATCATTTTTCAAGGAAAAAATCCACATAAGTTTAAGAGAATATGCATTTTTGACAAAGTGATGGTTACAAGAAATATTTCTATTAATTTATGGCATTATTTTCGATAATTTGTTAGAGATCAATTATTGGAAGACGAACTGGCAACATCGAAAATTATGACCCATGATAATTGCTTGGGTTAACAGCAGTGTCGCACAGCTGTCATATACCCGCTCCGTTCTTAACCGTAAAATCGAAGTGTCTGTTTATCAACCATGAACATAGGTCCCGGGAAAAAATTCTTTCGTTCGAAAGGGTCACTAAGGTAGGGAGTGCTTGTGACATCTACGATGTTGTCATGTTTCCGAAGCCTTATATCTTGTGTGCTCAATTTTTGGAAAATTTGCGATTGTAATCATTAATAACGTTGAATCGGTACTGTAAATTATTATTTTCAAAACACCAAAAGTTAGGCCGATATTTCATTTAACCGTACCTGTTTTTTAACTCCGTGCCATCGTTTTCTCGGCAGATATATATAATATACTGAAAAATGTTCGAAAAATTCCCATAGACATAATGCGACGAGTACACCAAATGCTCCAAGTATGCGATTTTTTTTGTAAATAACTGTACTGTGGATTGTTTTGAAATTTGACAGGTTTATTAATAAATGGATCATGAACGTTCAGGTAAAATTTCATCTCAGTGACATCGTTTCGACCTGACCCCACAACAACCTTAAAGACTCTTTAGAGAGTGTGTCTTTTGTCTTTCGTGAATATTTGTAGTGTTTCAACCGTACCCATGAAAATCGTTACAACCGTATCCACCTCACTTTTTGCAATAAAACGACAGACAGTGATGAGACAAAATAACTTACAAAAATGGGAGCTAATGCTTTATAATCTCTATAATACAAGATTTATGTATGCAAATATTGAATGTGATAAATGATATCAATCAGAAGATATATCGAAATGAAATGTTTGAAAATTGGTCACTTTTGTTCGAAGATACACAATAGACCTATATGGAAGCGTATTCCGGGCTCGAAGCATGACGCAACACTGGGAATCATGTCCGGAATTAGAATCGGCATATTTTTACTCTTTGTATCTTTAATCTACCGTGCATACTTTCGAGGATATTTGAGTTGTTACAACCGTACCCTGGTACAACCGTACCCAGGCTCCCCTACACTTTTTGTCTGAAACATTTTTCTCTGAAATGCTTTATTTTTGAGATATTCGAGCGTTTCCAGACTTTTATAACACCCTGTATATGGTTCCTGTATGAAGATTACATCCAGGTATTTTCTTAGAATAGAGTTTAAAATTTCGCTTGCCGCACTTGTAGATTCCTCAGGGCATGCTTTACTTCTAACGGGATTTCTAAAATCTTTTCTTTTGCTGTTTATGCAGTTAGCGCTAGTTGGCTCACTTTTCTTTTCGCAGTTTTCGCCGCGGTGTTCCTTGGAGCCGCAGTGCTCGCACAGTGCCTCTTTCTCGGAGCAAGTTTTTGCGATGTGTCCATATCCTAGACACTTAAAACACCTGGGGATGTTGAGATATTCTGCTAGTCAGTATGTTCTCCACATAAGAAATATTCTACCTTGTTCTAGTAGTTGTTTCATTTCGTTGGCTGGGAGTTGAAAGATCCAGTTAGTTCGACCTGTTTTGTTTTTATACGAATGTCGAAACACAATATTTTTGTGCATTTTGCCTCTTTCTTCCTCGGTCAAATTTGTTCCAAGGTTTTTATCTAGAATGTCATCTATCAAGTCCTCCTTCGTATGATCGTTCTCAACATCAAAGATTATTATTGCTGGGTTTTGTTGTTCAGGTTTCTCAATTTTGAAATTAATTTTGCCTAGTTTAACATCTTTGACCAGTTTAACATCCTCCTGAGTTGCTATATTTAAGACCAAACTTTTTTTCTCATTTGTCGGAACGATGTTATTTTTAGTTTGGATCTAACTTCTTGTAATCCTATCATGATGTCCTTTCTAATTTCCTCATTTCTCCTGGTATCATTCTCATCTATAGCCGTAATAAGTAGCGTTTCTATCGGTTTTTTGTCCCACTTCGTCTCTTTTCCAGTATTTGCTCTGGGATGCTCACTCTATTCGTGCCTTTGGTAGTCCCCGTTTGACTCCCTACTGGGGTTAGTCTCCACGCCGACGTAGCGGCCACTATTTGCGCATAAATTGTCTCCCTTTGGGACTCCATTTTTGAGCATTCTGCGTGCTGTGCCATGACAGTCTCGTTTTCGAGAATTTGCTGTTGAAGCATAGACTCGAGTGTGGCCCACTTAGCCAAAATGAACTTGATAGCAGGTTTGTTTACTTTGTTTGACTCGTTAAACAAAAAAACTTCGAATTTCATGCTGTCCAGCATAGTTCTGGCGCAGATTTCTTCGGTATCTAAGTCACACTCAGTCCTCTTTCTCTTTGGAGATTGACTAGCTTCGTCCATGAGGGACGCAACCGAGCTTGCACGACTAACACCAATACTAGGAGTATACCCTCCCTGCTTCTCTCATTCATCCTCCATATCCACGTCTTCCGTAGCTCTTTTATTTTTCTTGAGGTGTTGTATTCTTGAGGTTTTATTTGATTCCACATTATATCCCGCGAGGGTCATCGGAAAACAGGCCAGCCCGGGTAGAGTCGGCATACGCGGGTAAGCCTAAATACTCTGGGGGGTCGGCAGGTACCCCAGAACAACCGTTAGCAGCCGTCATATTTAGTGTCCCACGGCTATTCACCTCAGGCACGATATCTTACATCCTAAGTTGGGATATTGGCTACGCTCTTAGCCTGGTCCTTCACCTCGAACCACTCCAGCATGGTTGGACCTGCCAGGAGTTAGACTCCCGCAGGCACAGTTTCCAGGATCATCAGGACTCGCAAGCCACTACAACAAGGTAGCGAGCCACGGGGGAGCGTCTCCGGCGACAGGTGACGAACGGCTCTCGAACGTTTGATCGTGCACTAAAGTGTGGAGCGCGTATAAGAATCTTCTGGACTTTTCGGCCGTTTACGCCGGTTACTCGTATTTATTTAAATCCGCGATACGCGCACTATGTGGCAGTGGCCACATGTCTCCGCTTCTTGGAAAAATTCTGTACATTTCGTCAGAGGTTAGCAGTATTTTCGGGCTCGGTGCATAGCTGGAAGAGAAATGGTGTATTATATTACGCTCCAGATTTATTGGCTTTTGTTTTTCTTCTTATAAAGCGCGGGCGTAGGTTCGCTTGCGCCTGTGGTGCGCTGGTGTTGTCTCGATGTTGACGGTCCGACCGCGTTATTTTGGTCTTGTGGTAGTTCATCGCGCAGTAATTACGCTGGTTTCAGTCGGTCTATCGAAATTGGCGTGTTTTTGCCGTGCTGCTGTATCGTGTAGTATTTTTCGCGCTTGACAATGACTAAAAATGGACCGTCGTATGGCGCGGAGAATGATTGGCGTACTGGGTCGTTGCGAACGAAGACGTGCGATGCCGTAGTAAGGTCTTTATGCACGAAGATGCGGTGATTGCAGTGGCGCGAAGTTTACACTGAAGACAGATCTTGGAAGTTTTTCCTCAGCATATCGGCGTAAGCGTATCGGTTCGCCGAGGACGAATTCAACGGGTGTCGCTTCGATGTACTCTTTGTACACAGTTCGTAGTCTGAGTAATACGGCGAGCAGCGCTTCGTACCACGCGTCATTGTGGCAGAGCAGTGATGCTTTTAGATAGCGGTGGAGGCGCTCTACGAGTTCGTTTGACTGCGGATGGTGGCTCGTGGTGCATTCGTGTTTGAAGCCTAGGAGTTCCGAGAGTTCTTTGAAGATATTGGACTGGAATTACCCTCCTAGGTCCGATGTGATGCGTTACGGGATGTCGAAGTGAGCTATCCACGAAAGAATTAGCGCATGAGTGACTTTGTCTGTTGATGCGTCTTTGAACGATACGGCCACTGAATAGCGAGTGAATCGGTCCACGATTGTGAGACATCTGGTGAAGCCTCGCGACGGTGGCAGCGTGACCAAGTCGATTTGGATGTACTCGAAACGATGAGACGGTGGGTCGAAGTTAGCAATGGGCGGTGTATAGCGAAATCTTGTTTCGCTGGCATGGCATGCAGCATCGGACCCATTCGTGCAGTCCTTGTTCATCGACAGCTACGCATAGCACTGTGCTATGAGACATCAAGATGCGCGTTGTCCAGGGTGTGCAGCAGAGTGGAGTGGGTCAAACACTTGCTTCCTGAGAGGTTTGGGCACGTACGGGCACACCGTACCATTCGACGAGGTGTCGCAGTAGAGTCTTACGTGCGGTTCCTGGTAACGGAGGCGCTTCAAAGTGAGCGCATGGTCTTTATGTGGCAGCAGTTGGCGAAGTTCGTCGTCCTCGTATTGGGCTTACACGAGCTCTTGCGGCGACAGTGACGTGATCGCGTTGACGTGCGAGAGCATATCTGCGACAATGTTGTCGGAGTCTGATGTCCGGGGTGAATTCGCGAAACAGGTCGAGTCATCTGAATGACCAGGGTGATGCGCGCTCAGGCCGCTGTTTGAAAACGTGGACGAGCGGCTTGTGATCCGTGTAAATTGCAATCGGTCTGCTTTCGAAGAGGTATCGGAAACGCTTGACGGCTTTGTAGACTGCATCAAGTTCGCGATCGTAAGTTAACATTTTCCGCGCGGAGGTTGAAAATTTTTTGCTAAAGAACGCGAGCGGTTTCCACTGACCTCGATGGTGTTGTTGAAGCGCCGCGCCGATTGCTCGTTCGAATGCGTCTGTGAAGATTGCCCAGAGGGCATTCGTGTCCGGATGCACGAGGAACGTTGCCTCGGCAAGCGCACGATTCGATTTCGCGAACGCTTCTTTGAGTTCCGCGTCCCATGTGATGTGCGTCTTGCTTTTGACCTCAGACCATTCCAAGAGACGGTTGAGAAGCGCAAGCGTTTCTGCGGCGTGTTTGATGAACTTTCGGTAAAAATTGATCGTACCGAGGAAGTTGCGCAGTCCTGTAATGGTTTCAGATTCTGCGAGGTTCATGATCGCCTCGATGCGTTCGGGCAGTTGCTTAATGCCTTGCACATTGACCCGATGACTGAGGAATGTTACTTCCGTTGGTCCGAGACACGATTTCGCGGCGTTTATGACGAGACCGATGACATACGAGGTCGATGACGGAAAATATTTGGCAACCGTGATAGTTCGCGCAAAAATCTTACAAGTAGGGTACGAGATAGCTGTTGGGAGTCGTTCGAACGTTAAGACGCCGATGCGTGCATTAGTGCATTAGTTATTTTATTTCGTATTTTTTTCCGTGGTCTGCCATTTCATAATATACTGTGTGGGGCGGTTATGATAGAGATAAGACGTACTACCTTAGGTATTTCCCCCAACAGATAATATTGCAAAATGCATTCCCCAATTTTTAATGATCAATCCCTGTTCCCTTCGTCCACTTTGATAACCCTTCCCCCGAATCCGTGCATCCCGAGTGAAGAATTATTGAATCGCCAGTCCTTTTCCCCTTTGCCAATTAACGAGAACAGTTTCAAATATATCAGCGTTAATTCGCCTAGAACACGTCCGTTATTCCCGTCCTTGCAGTGCTGAGTTTTTTTTAAGACGATCGCGTCGAGTCCAGTAGTTCTCCTTCCCCACCTTCCCTTACCCGCGTGTTTCTCCAGCCACCGACCAAATAATATCGGCGAAAATTAAATCTCTCAGAGACCGTTAACCATTTTGTTTTTTTTTGGTTTATATGTAAGGAATATCTTTGATCTCGCATTAATACACCGCGCGAAGAATATTACGTTATATAGTATTTTCGAGAAACCATAGCCAGTAGCAATTATTAAAAGACCTTCGAGTCGGAGAACCCCCTGCCCTGAGTTGTCCCTGAATGATTATCATTTTTACCATCACCGATTACTTTTTTTTTTATTTTACCTTCTATTTGCTATTTAGCTTTAAAAATAACTGGCGCCCAAGATGAATTCTTTTTTTTTTGGGAGAAACCTCCACTAGTGAGCTCCGCCGAACTCCAGTTAATTCTTTAATTCAATTTTTTTATATAAATTACCGATCCTAGCGGTTTTTTTTATCTCAAATATTATATGTCTTTTATTTTATTTATTTCATCATTTTTATTTTTAGTTCCGTTCAACCAATAAATCTCAATTATTGATTTTGATTGATTTTGCAGAAGTTATAAAATGTGTTTCCCCCTCTTTCCCCACGCCGCTTTCCTCAAGAACCCCAACGGCGTGACAATATGTAGGGGAGGGCCCGGCAAGACGGGGTGATGGGCTAATCACGTGGTTAAAATCAACCGATCAAGTTAACTGGGGTGCCTAACTACTCTTCGCCATGACAGTGATGACCTGTGATAGTGTTAACATAATCGCTATTCAATTGTCGCAGTTAGGTGAATCTTATAGAGAAAAGATTGCAGTAGCAGGTAAAGACTTGTTTTTTAATCATGTATTCCCCGTAAAATTTATATTTGATTTTAAATGTAAAAACTGATCGGCGGGCAAGATAGGGTATGCGTCTTTCCCGATACATCTTGACCCATACAGCGCGTATAATTATTATTGAGGGCTGGATTGCGTGTGCTTCATGTTTCAAATGAGCTCATTGTAGCTGCGCAAATATTGATGACAAGGATGAAGAAGCAACTCATATTTGTCTTTTTTGCCGTTGTTAGACCAGGAGAAAGAGTGTCCCCCATATCTTACCCGCGAGATCCGGTAAGATGGGGTCATCGCTAATTTTCTATACATTATTATTTTTTTACAAGTGCAATGGTTAGCTGTCATTAATTCGATGGGTTTATTCAAGAAGAATAACAGATAGACCAAATAAGATTAAATACGAATAAAAAACTGCTAAATTCTATAAATTATTGAGTTCTGAACCCTTATCTACCCCATCTTGCCCAACTCCCCTACATGCATTTTTCTCATTGGGTTTGTATGTACACCCAGATGTCTGCAAAATACAATAATTTCTTTCTTTCAAGAATCATATTATTTTTTGAAAAGTTTTTATAATCTGCAATGCTTTCCAATACGTGTAAAAAAATGTACGAATGCTGTCAAGGTTCAGATGTGCGAACGAAAATGAAAATTCTCGATCATGTCTCAACTCGGTTTGTTGCATTTGTCAAATATCTCTCTTGCTTTGAAAGTATGATCTTAGCGACTAACAGCTCTCGTCAGCGAGAGCCACGTATACAAGCGGCAACAAATCTACATAATGCCGAATTTGACAATGAAATTCGCTATCGAGAATTTAAAATTCTCGGTTGAGTTTCAAATCGAATATTCCCAAGTAAGCATATAATGCACCAGGCTATGTACAGCATATTGCGAGTATGAAATTGGCCACTGACATGTAGTCCAAGCAATAGAGCTCTAAAATCACCAGTTTTTTATAAAAATAGCACCCGATAACGGCGAGTGCCATCAGACGCGGAACAGCCTTCCGATCGTAACCGACCACTTTTCGACTCCTGATTCCCATTTTATTTTTTGTTATTAACAAATTAGTGAAAAAAAACACATTTTTTTCGTTTTTTGCTTATAAAACACAAAATAATGAAGGAATCTGTTTGGTCCCAATGGACGAATTGTAGGCAATTGAAATACGCATAAAATAAGCGCTGAAAGAAGCCGATCGGTCAATAATTAATAGACATACACTGAAAAAAACGAGAAAAAGAATGTTTTTTTAAAAAATGTATAACTCCGCTATTTTTAAAGTTGTAGGCTAGGCTCTTCGCGAGATAGTAGGTATTGATACGTACTTTTTGTGTGCGAAATCTGGGCACTGTCGGATAATTAGTTTTTGCGTTATTGCAATGAACATTTAATTCTGCCATATTTTGCGGAGAGGCTCGATGCTCTGGAGGTCGTCCGATTTAAGTTTAACAAGCGGCTTTTGAAACTAGAACTCTTGACCTATAAATTATCAATTTTAGATTTTCGTTTTATTGCGTTTAAATAGGTGAAAATCGCGCCTAAACAAATTGAAATAATCAAATAAATAGATACGAAACTTGGGCCGAGCGCGCTTCTATTACTATATATGCGGCTTCCCCGCGGCTGCCGGTCCACCCCCACTACTCGACCACTTTCGCGCGCTCGGTCGTTTTTGGTCATGTTTAAGCGCGATTAGGACGTATAACTAAAAAATCTCCAAAGACAGATGACAAGGTTTGTCGTCGCATAAATATAATTTTATTTTATAAGCGTTGTGATACATACCTGAAGATATTAGTTTGTCGACGAGAATAAACGCGTTTATCCTTTTATTTCTTTTGGATTGTATATTTTCTGTACGTCACTCTCTGATTTTATAATAACATTATTTACACCCCATATAGACTATACTGTTTCTAATTAATAAATTACTAATAACTTTTCGGCTATAATTATTAGTTTTGCTCAAACTTGTGAGCGGCCGTGTTATTCGATTTTCGTTGGAAGAGAGTCGGCTTCGATCGGTCAAAGGATGTCTCAAGGTCACGGGTGAGAGTGAGAAGTCATGTATTATGTTTCGATCCTTGGTTTGGATCCTCTTCAAAATGAGTTTTATTGTCTGTATAAATTTTGATAATTTCGTTGTTAATCTTATTTGATCAGTGAACATTAAATATTCATTTATACCTTGTCTTTCGGTGCTTGCATAGAGTATACATATTATATTGGTTATATTTGCGTAAGTCGGATCGTAACCGAAATCTTGGAGAACGTGCGACTCACCATTAGAATGTACACGTTATCGTAAGATCATTCGACTAACAACTAAATCATCTATAAACCAATAGATAACGCAAACAACAAGCTTAGACACCAAATACAATCAGGTTAGTCAACAAACAATCCGACTTACGCAAATATAACCAATATAATATGTATATCTACTCTATGCAAGCTCCGAAAGACAAGGTATAAATGAATATTTAATGTTCACTGATCAAATAAGATTAACAACGAAATTATCAAAATTTATACAGACAATAAAACTCATTCTGAAGAGGATCCAAACCAAGGATCGAAACGTAATACATGACTTCTCACTCTCACCCGTGACCTTGAGACATCCTTTGGCCGATCGAAGCCGACTCTCTTCCAACGAAAATATAATTATTAGTTTTTAGCACGTAATTACAGTAGTACGCGTGTTTTTACTTATATGACAGCAAGCCGAATAAACCACGCTGCTCAGCTGCCGCGTCAGAAAATGACAGCGGGTTCGTGATTTGTTTTCTTCTGACTCTCGATCACGGGGTGCGTAAATACACCAACACATATATTACACATAGGTGTTGGTATATACATATAGCACATCGATTCGGTGATGTGAGTAGCGTTGTGCCACGCGCGCGGTACGCGACTGCTCGTGTCCTCCCCCCGCCGCACCCCGAAAACATTGGCAGTCCCGTGAACCGATCTCAACGCTTCCGTCTCGTCTACATATATAGGGTGGTCCACGCAGTGTGTGCACCGTTAGAACCTCTAAAGCATGCGTTGCACGGAAACCTATTATACACAAAAGTTACACGATTTAAAAGAATGCACTACGTAGTGCATCCACATGAATCGGATCAGTCACTTTCCAGAAATTAGTAAAATTGTACATATCGTTAGTTTCTAACGCGATGAAATATAATGTGGAGTATGTTTCTTCTAATTGCAAAATTTTTCGTGATACGAATAATGGAAAATGTTTCGACTTTTTAATCAGTAATTGCATAACTTTTTTCCTATAATAAACAAAAAATTTTATATTAAAGTTCTCACAAGAACACTGTATTTTCCAATAAAACTATTGACAACATGATACAAAATTATTTCATACTATTTATTTAACGAAATGTTTTTTAATAAGTTGTTTTAACTGTCAGAGATACGATGGAAAATTAAAAAAAAAATTTGTTAGAAACTTTTAACCTTCCAATATATTACAAAAAGTTTTCATCAATGTGTTTTGTTTCGTTATCGAGAAAATAATTGTGTATGTGTGGAGGTGATCGATTTTCAAAAACTATATTTTTTACATCTTTTTTGTTATTCGTTTTTCTGTTTATAAAGAAAAGTAATATTATCATAAAAAAAGACATTTTTTTATAATTAATTTTTATTGATTTATGGGAATGTTACTTTGATTTATAAAACAGAAAAAAAAAACAAAAAAAAATAGTTTTCGAAAGTCGTTCAACTCCTCGTAGTGAAAACTGGACAATGTTTAAATTGGTAAACAGCAAAGTAATGACAAAATAATAGGTGTACAAGTACTTACAACTAAACTGTCTCAGGTCGCACACTCCGATTTGGGTGAACTTTGACACGTTGGTAAAATGGACGATAATGGGTGACACGTATTTGTTTATACGTGTTAAAATTGATTTTGAAGAAGTGAAATTCACCCTTAAAAATAGGGGTTTTTTTGGTTCTTTGTCGATAACTTTTGAACGGTACAAGATATAAAAAAGTTACAAATTGCAACAACATTAATTTTTTCGCGTACTATACACTGGAAATGAGAATGCTGCAGATAACAACAATTTTCATATTGTTTATTATACAAATGAAAATGTTTCATACGTATCTCCGAGAATTTTTAAGCGATTGGGATGTAAATTTGCATACATGTAGATAATTGCTGCTAGTCTTTTGCACATTTCGGTTTAAAATCACGTTAATATAGGTTCATTACAATACGCGAGTACATATTCGTAAATTGCACCCCTTCCCTCATCGATCCCCCAACTGCTCCCCTCTGGAACGTGCAAAGTTCTTACCGTGTGACATGGACCGTTTATTGCAATAAACAATGCGCCAATTGTTGTCGTATTCGTCATTATCATTATGAACGTCTACTAATCCGAGAATGCAACATTTTATTCCTTGGAACCTTGTTTATGTCGGCCCGTTCACGAAAGAACAAAGTTTTTAAGTGTGCGTTCACCCCTTAAGAATGACATTTCACCAAAATAAAAACATTTGTATCGACTAGTTCCACTGATTATATTTCCATTGCAACCCATTTTTGTTTCTACGAGCTTTCGTCCATGTGGCACGGTAAAAAGTTTGCACGTTCCAGAGGGGGACTGTTGGGGGGATGAAGGGGGGAAGGGGTGCAATTTACGAATATGCATTCTCGTATTGAAACGAACCTATATTAACGTGATTTTAACCCGGAATATGCAAAAGACTAGCGGATAGTACGATACACTTGGCTAAAATACCGAAGAGCAATTTGACCCCCTTCATTATGAGATAGCGAAAAAAAAACAAAAAACACGTATCCGCTATTCTTCCATGATCTACATTTATGCAAATCTACATCCCAATCGGTTAAAAATTCCCGGAGATACGCATAAACAATTTTAATTTTTGGAACAAACAATATGAAAATTATTATTATTTGCATCATTCTCATTTCCGGTATAAAAAGGGGTGTTCAAAAGTAACGTGACTTTATATTTTTATGAAAAAATATTTATTTATTCATCAACATTTATATTGTCCCCTTCAAAGTAATCCCCCTCAGATACGATGCACTTGGGCCAACGCTTTTTCCAATCCTCAAAGCACTTCTCATAAGCACTTTTTGGTATAGCCTTGAGCTCCTCCAGCGATGCAGTTTTTATTTCATCAATCGTTGCAATCACCTCCGTCCTTTCATAGGTCTTTTCAGTTTTGGGAACAGGAAAAAGACGCAGGGGGGGCAAATCCGGTGAATATGGTGGCTGAGGCATGATTGTCGTGTTGTTGTTGGCCAAAAAATCTCTCACAAGCAACGATGAAGGAGGAGGTGCATTATCGTGATGCAAAAGCCATGAATTGTTTTTTCACAATTCCGGACTTTTTTTCGTATTGCTTCTCGCAAGCATCGCATAACTTGAAGGTAATACTCCTTATTGACCGTACAACCTTGAGGTAAAAACTCCTCATGCACTACGAAACGGTAGCCGAAAAAAACAGTGAGCAAAACTTTGACATTTGATCGCACTTGGCTCGGCCATGATTTTGACATATCCAGGGGGTCGTTAATATAGTGTACAAAATCGGCGTCGTCGTTATAATAGCTTCTCGGTAAATAGTCTCGGGAAAAGTTAATGAAAAATTCGGATGAAACAAAAGCTTTTTCCTCCTATCTTAACCGAGTTGTAGGTGACGTTTTATGTTGTAAATGTCGACTCGCTATTTATAAAAAAGATAATTGTAACAACTGCCTTAATTTTGAAACTGGAATAGATCTTTCTGATTTTGAATTTATCGTTTAATGACCCAACATTTGAAGCAAAATTAAAATCAAATGAAGTAGATTCTGAGATTGAATATGTAGAAATTCTGATGCAGAAGTCTATTGCTATCTATAAATGGTGCTGTTTTCACTTTTCTTCCAATAATATAACTGTAATTCTTGCAGAAGCCACCTCGCAATGTTATATTAAAGAGAAAATCTTCATTCCAGCTGGAAATCGATCCTATAACACTCATCTTATAAAAAATCAAATATTCGAGAAAAATCTGCAGCTTTTGAAAACGCATTCCAACACAACAAGACTGACCGTGTCATAATTATCAAAAGTGATATAAACTCTTTCCATCTTTTCACTGGTTTATGTTGGGAAAACCTTCTGGAGATAAATGAAATGATGACTTATATGCGAAATAGTCAATCTCGATCTGTGATTCAAGTTATCGCTGTATCTCTTCAAAGTACCTACGGGGAATTCAAGTAAAATGTTAGCTTCTATATTAAATATAGAAAATGATCAAATAACATAATTTTAGACTACTCTGTGAGTATGGTTAAATCATTTGAAAATGACGTTCTACCAGGGCGTTTTGGTGAGCATTTTTTTTGATAGGGCTGATCTCAAAATCATACAACGGAAATTGCAAATAATTTATTTAATGCTAGTTCTTAATTTGTCAGAGGCAAGGGGGGCTCACGGTCAAAAAGCATCCCGTATTGTGAGAGACGGAGAAAAATATATTGTTCATAATTACATATATTTTTCTCCGTCTATATATAAATTTTAGGTTTGCCAACAACATTGCTGACGGAAGACAAATGAAAAAAGTAGTTTCTGAAAGAAATCGCCGACGAGAATAGTATACCATAAGGGTACACAGTCACACACTGTTTCGAATACGATTTGCATTTTTTTTCACTATGTTGCACCCCTTAAGGAAATTTGAAAAAAAAAATATATGTTGAAGAGGGCATATGAAGGAATACTCACGAGAAAAATGGTAGATGTATCTATAAAACATGAATGCCAAAAAAAATTTCAAATATTTCGAAATTTTTTAGACCACTTATGTTTGTTTAAATTTGTTTCCAATTTTTTTTTTATTGTCCCATCGACCTAGATAACATATTTTTTGCTCATCAGCATCGGCCGAGCCGTTTACGAGAAAAACAATTTTTTTATTCTTCTTTCCCCCTCTATAATTCTTACAAAAATATGTTTTCGAGGTTGAGACATTGAAGAATTGTGTGCCTCATCGGACTCGATATATGCGGGGCCAGTTTATGCACGCTTACCTAGCTAGGCCCTTTCATTCAAAACCCAAAGCCGCAATAAGATGCAACAACTGATTTATAAAATCATCGTACTGCATGATCTCACGAAAAGGAAAAAAAATACGGTCTTTTCTCGAAAAAACGCCACCGAACAGTTGGAGAAAAAGTGAGGAGTACGCAATTGAAAGATTCAATTATAGTCACCGCGCATTTATTCGTATACATAAGAAAGAGCAGGAGTCGAGTAATAGAGTGTACACGTTGAAAAAAAAAAGAATTACAAAGTCGAGGTCCCAGGATTATTGTTCTTCGTTGACGGTGTGGTGTATTAAAGCCGTGAGGTATGGGTTGAATGCGATTGTAGTGTGTGTAGCGTATCAGCGGTGAGGGGCACACCCGTCGTCGCTGAACAGCTACCGGTGCTACTGCTCCCGGGTTTTCGCTCTTTCTCCCTCTTGAAGAGGCACACGGGAGAGAACAGATTTATATTTGAAATTAGATTAAGCTTCTGCGCTTGAAAGCTATATAAATGCCCCCTGCATCCTTCTAGCTGCTGCCGTTTGCCACTGGTACACATACATATAGACTCGTCTCTGTATTGGTGAGCGTTTCTCGGCACAATCCTGCACGGGGAGCGACTCGATAAGCCAGCAACTACTTGCTCTCCTCACTCTTTCCTTCGTTTTTCAAACCTCCCTCCATTCTCCCACATCTACTCACGTTCCGTCTCATTCTTATAACCATCGTCTCTATTTTATTCAATCTCACTCGCCCGTTTTTTTCATTTTACCGCGTCCCTCGACACGCTAAAATCTGGAGACCCGTTTATTCTTTTCTCCCTTGGCTTCTCGCTATTTACGAGTCAGTGTTTAATTGTAATGTTGCACGGCAACCAGACAGCAACGACAGACAGAATTTAGGACAAACTCCAATATATACCTGAATGAATGATGAATGCTTAAACAGGTTTGATAAATAAAGCACAACCTGTATCATCCAAAAATGGCCCAAATCTTTATTTTCGCCATCATTTCGACGCGCATATACCACATATGAGTGAATACCAATACGAACGTATACGGCAAGAGGAAAAGCCTCGATAAAGCAATGTTTTTAATAACCTGCGCTCGATCCTAGCTTCCTTTAGCTCGCATCGTATACGTACCTTTAATCTCCCACCCCACCTCGCATCTTATCACATTCTCTTTGGGTTTGGGTCTCTTCGCTCGATTTCTCTTATATTACTAGCTATGGCAATGTCACTTCGTCTACTCGCTTTGTACCACAAGCACGTGTACTTCCGAGCAACTTTCCTCGTCCATGCCTGACTTTTTATCGCAGTCGATGATAAATAAATGCGATGTTGGCCGCATGATATTGAGTTTAACGTTTATTTTTTTAATAAATCGTTCGTCGAGCGTTCGTCAATGTTTGTCGAATTATAAAACAGGTTTATCGACTAATCATTGTTGAGCACTATCAAAAACTGAATTTAGTACGGAGTTCATCGATTTTGCTTACTTCTCTTTAGGGGGTAATAATTTTAATTTTTGTTTCATGAGTTGGCGTATACATCTTAGTTCTATAATCTTTCCAAGACAACATACACGAATATTTGTGACAGTTGCTAATATTAGCAATCAAAATAATAAAACAAATGCAGTGCAAAATGTCTGCAGTAAAAGCATGGAGCCTGGAGAGTAAAAGTAAGCGAAACCATTTGATCCAATTGATATTATGTGTGCTTCTGTCAGTGTTTACCAATCAAAAAGTAGTCCATATTATAGCCCTAGGTTCGTATAACAATTAGAACCTATATTTTTGCATTTCAATAATTATTTTTGTACTATCTTTTTATGATACAGTTCTGCAACTTTGAGATTACAGTGGGTTATTATAAGAGATGTCGGTACATTTAGGATAGAGCTTGTTCTTTCTTCTGTTTTCAGATTTATACATCGTATCCCCAAAATATGAATGCAAATTCACATAAAAATAAAGGAGGCAGTAGCATTAGACGCATTTGTGGTAATAGATACAAAGATTCGTTATTAGATTCTGAGTTCGATGAAGATCTAACAGTATTTCCCCGACGGCGAATGAATATTAATGACAGTGACGAAGGCTGTAGTACTGAATCCTCATGGGATGAGGATAATTCAGGACCCACAAAGAATTATTTGACAACCATGTATCCCAGGTGAATAATAATCTTTGTCATCAGCCTTGGCAAGGAGATTATCCTAATGTCCCCGAAGCAACCCGCTCTCCCGTGACCTATTTTCGAAAACTATTTGACATAGAAATTATAACTAATATAGTTGACTATACCAATATGTATGCAGTGTAATGCGATTTAATCACGATTCGGTTTTGTTCCACCTCCTATAACCATGCCCGAGACAATTTCGCATAACAATCAATATTGATAACTGCACTTTTTCGAGGAATTTAAACCCCGAGGAACGATTTAAATATACAATTAGTCGCCGGCAGTTGACCGATTATTCTAATTGAGCCATAAGACAATCAAATTATAGAGAACTTCGCACGGAAACTTGTTTTTTATACTTCCCAAAAACAATTATCCGAGAAACATTATAATAAATTTAACAATGACGAATACGGCGATTTTGTTCTACCACCGTCACAGAAGATTCGTGTAAATTCGTGCTGTGTTGGTGCAAGCCAGTATGGACAATTGGGCATGCGTACCAACTGGCGACGCCAACACGTCGAGTGTCGGAAGTGTAGAATGGCGTAAGCCGCTTTCGCACACATGTACTCAGGAAAGGGACATCGATGGATAAGTAATGAAAGAAAAACGTCACGAGAGAGAAGAGTCGGGCGATAAAAAAGTTCCTTTTTACAAGCAAGATATAGACGCTCGTGTAAGATCAGGGCGACTGCTCATGCGTATTCACACCACCTCGGATAGAAATGGCATATACATGTACCGTGTGCGGTGTGCATGAAACATCAAACTCTTCTGATTCGTACATATGCAGAAGCGAACGAGCGACAGATTGAGAAGGGCATTATACAACGTATATCCTACAGGAAGAAATCGACTGACGTTGCGATAGCGAATACTAGGCGATAAAGGGCGGAATTCAGAGGTGGTGATGGTCTTACACAAGAGGGAATGTTTTTTTTTCTATATGACACCGATCACCAAGGAATAGGGAAGCATGCCGGAGTCTTCTTCAGAATTTCCTCCTCTCGCCCTGTGACAGCCAGATCTTAGATTTCGTATTGTGTAGATCGTCGGATTGGTACACAATTTTTTGAAGCATTTACTAACGCGATCGTGTCGAACATAGGATAGCAATTGACAAGTAGTTGATGCCTTGTTGGTTATCGGTAAATTAATTGACTGTTGTTATTTTTGTTCAAAATGGTAATATCCTGCAAAATGTTAATTTTCAATCGTAGCATTGATTCTCCATAAAAAAAGTTAAACGGAAAATGTATTGGAACCACTTTTTTTACCAAAATCATCAAAATTACATGGGTCGTTACGAGGCCTCGATGAAGAGTTCTGAAGGAAAGTGCAGTATTAATTCGATTCATTGTGTTCAGAAACATTTTGGCATATATAATATTTTTCTAAAATGTGTAAGTACAATTTATTGAGTTACAAAAAAACAATATAGGCACATATTACTGTTTATAATGATATAATGAATACCAGTAATTTCCAGTAGCTTATTGCCAGGCCGCAGAAAGAATAATATTTTCTTCTTCCATCACTGATCGATTTTGACGTCTAATAAGTTCAGACCGGGGACTATTCGATTCATCATTTACATAGGTGTCTGAAGTACACCCGCGTAGCCGTATCCTTGAGGACCGAAGTTGCGAACATAACACTCTAGAGAAGAGGGAAAGGTATTCGAAAGTAGGGTCAATGAAATGAATGGAGGTTTCCCAAACTTGGTATGTGGTAGGTCAATTCACTAACGCTTGCAATAGATCTCCCCACAATTTTCATGATAGGTCAACGTCTCGAGTGGTTTGCGACAGCAAAAACAGCTGAAGCAGATGTTGTGATAGGGCACGCCAGAAGCGATCTGTATAAGAATAGAACTATCCAATAAGATATTGGTCATATACAATGTACAAAATTATTGCCAGACGCGTAACGCTTCCGATACAACAATTGCGAGCAATCTCCGAATGTTAACCCTCCAGCTATCGCGTAGAATTTGCAAGACTCCCAACTTGTCGCGATTCTAATTGATGCTCGCAGATAAAGAACTGCCCAGCCCAATAATCGTCAACAATAAAAAAAATCCTGCACTTTTGCCGAAATTTCATTACCAAAATAGAAATCGTTCAAGGAGAACTTTGAGGACACATCTGCCTAATATTTAATACTCCTATGCGTTATACGCTTTGACACCCGTTCGACGATTGGAAGTTTTCGAAGAACTATAAAAAAGATAGGCGTTGGACATAGCCCAGGAGCTTTGAGGCCCCGTACGACTACGTATACATAAAATTCAACCGCAATCATTGTAGGGTGGACGAATGAGAACCAACTTTCTCAATAGGTTACCTGCATTTCAGCCTGATAAACCTTCCGTCCGCAACGTTGGCAATCGTGACCTCCGCCAAGGCACTCGCATCCCGCAGGCAATTTAGGCTGACAGCATGAATCAAATGGAAGAACTTGTTCCTGTTGTTGACAACCGGTTGACAACGAGCAACCACCACCGCCGGCAGTTCGACCTCCGGAAACGGCAGATCTACGCAAACATAACGAGTTCGAGGATTAAAGCGATGGAGCACGGACTCAAGGAAATCTTACCGGCAACTCGCGCCACCTCTTCTGCCAGTGCCGGACATGCTATCTGAAGTTCCGGGGGTCGCGAGAATTCGGCAACATGGTGGCTGTGGCGCGCATCGTCGTGGTGGCATGCAGGGCGATCCACCACCTCCCGGATGGACTTTACAAGGTGGAATTGTGCATGGCCTCGATGGCAAACATGTTTGACCCGGTTTTCCACAACCGCCACGACATCCGCTACCGCAAAATCCACCGCCTCCGCAACCCTGAGTATAACCGGTACAAGGGGCGTTGCACCGAACGATCCTACGTCGTACTGGAGTACAGCCTGCCGGTGGACAACAGCCCTTTCTGCCCGAACATGGAGGCGAGCATGCTCCCACGCCGCAAGATGAAAGACTCGAAGGGTCCGACGAACAAGGATCCGGAAGACGAGGTGGACACGTGTCGCGATTCATTGGAAGACGTTCCGCCTTAGAAGCGCAAGCTCCATCGTGGATATCATCGTGGCTAACCCCGCAACATCCGCCGGCCCTCGGCGAATGAACAGAAATCTCTTCGAATGCACCACTGCAGCAGCCACCGGTACTGACACTGTTGCCGCAATCGCTACTTCTCGTACGGCCACTGCAGCCACAAGCACCTTCTACGGTCGAGCTTCTCTCCTTTCTATACCTCCTGCAGCAGGAACTTTTAGTGGAATGATCGAACCCGAGGCCTGTTCCACCACCCGCGCTGCTACAACAACAATTAGATCCTTCACCGCCGCAACCTCCGCGCATCCGAACGTCTTTGCAGTCACCGATATCTTCAACATCGCCATCGGTGTCAACATCTACGCTTATATTAGCGTCCGATAGCACCTTTTCCTCATCGCCGTTACCGTCATCTTCATAAGCTGAGTTTTCGAAACTGACGATTTCAGCATTGTTGCAATGTTCGTCGAGGCTATTCTGCATCGCTGTATAACGAACACCTGACCTTCTCAAGGATTCACCTTCGGCATACTTGAAAAATACTTTTCTTCTAGAAGCTGGTCAAGTTTAATGGAATTGTCGACATGGATGCAAAAAGGTTTCTTGCGATGAATCAATAGTAACGAGAGAATTTCACTTAGTTGCATATTTTAAGTTGGGATTGAGGAACAAATAGACGATAGTATCTAAACTTGGACTTGCCTGATATTTTTAAGAATATTTACACGGCATTAATGTCCAATCGTTTTAGTACTTGTGTATAATATCTCCATTACTCCCAGGCTTAAGCCCGAGCCCATTTATACATATGACAAAGATACGATCTCACCTGAAATGGACCCGGCTATTCCGAATAATGTTCTTTCCTCGGCAGTTCTTTTCGATATTGCTTCGTTCTTGAAATGCTTGGACTCTATTCGTTTTATTGTATTCGTGACAATGATGATGATGACACTCTTTCGAATGCTGACAAAGCTTCTTATTCAATAAGTGTGGACTGTCTGAGGTTTGGTGAACCGAGCAACTTAAATTGCAATTTTGATGAAGATCTAATGCATCGCCGGAGTTTGGGGTGCACGAAATCCACATAGGAGCTTGCTGTCTCGAAGTAGGACTGCCGAAGGTACTGCGGGGCAATGAAGTGAAAACTCTTAACAATGCCACAAGCAGCTCCCAAAATGGAATCCAATACGATAGTAGTTTACTGCACTTGAATTCAAAAATATCTAGAGCACGTTTCATGTAGGATTTTCTAGAAAAATATCGCGCATTTCAGATTTTTGAAGTAATATAGCTGAAGATCAGAACATGATTATCGTATGGCGTCCAAATATCGCTAATAGAAACGTTGATATCTATCTTTTTTTGGATTTCCGGTTTCTTATAGTTCCGCAGGTCGGGATCCGTAAATTGTCCGGCACTGAACAACCGATCGCCTTCAAATTTGGAGGGTACATAGAGAATTATGGCATAAACTGCATGACAGTCTTATTTTTCCAAAATTTTGGAAACATTTTTCCGGTGGTAACTGAATCTGCAAAAAATTTTCCAGAACTTAGGAAAAATAAGACTGTCATGAACTTTATGCCATAATTCTCTATGTACCCTCCAAATTTTAAGACGATCGATTTCTCAGTGCCGGACAATTCACGGATTCCGTTTTCGAAGCGCAAGTAGCTCGTCGCTAGTTACACTGCCTCTTAAGATGGCTGATAAACATTTTTAAAAAATAGAAGTGAAAAAGTTTGATATTGACGTAATAAATTTGTTGATATATCGCTTGCGAGAAATAAGGTGCAATTCGTTCACCAGAAGCGCTTGTCTAATGTATAACATAAAAAATCACGAGGTACACAGCCTTTGAGGAATCAAGCAAACATGGGAACGCGAGCAATCCAAGCAAATGTTATTTCCCGAAAGTTAGACATGACGGTATATGTATCTTTCGATGTTAACACGTTATGCGGCCCGTTTCGATTTGCTAGGTCGATAATTAATCAAATCACTATCAGCAGACGAATGGTTAACCCATTATAGGTTAACCAATCTATAGAACAGACACGCCTTATACACTTTCAAACAAAGTACTTTTAAAGCACTTAATTATTCCCGATATCCGAACGAACCTCTCGGAAACGGAATGATGTCTGGTATACGAGGCGGTGGGCCTACCGACACTGGAAGATCGATGACAGATGCTCGTATCAGAAGTTCGATGATCCAATAGAGAAGCCTGGCTCTCGACGGAAGGTTTTTTAGTACCTAGTTCGAGAGATCTGTCACTCGCGAGCTCTTTCTCCTCGCCGACGCTGCCACCACCACCACCGCGCAGTCGTCGCTTTTCCGACGAGCAGTCCAGTAATTCTTCGAGACCTAGATCTTGACTTTGCTCCTTGATAAACGAGCAGCCTTCCTCACAGTAGCAGTAGCAAGAATAGTCGGACACCGAGTCACAGCCAGCAACACCGAAATCTATCTTATCGATCGCCGGTACAATCGAGTTTATTGGCAGTGGTATGGTTGGCCTGACGGATGTCGTAGAAAATAGACGATTGTAACAATTTCGACAAAACAAGTCGTCGGCATGAGTCGCTACCGTCCAGCTGTCCAACAACTTGCGACAGTTACCTTTATAAAAAATTTACGAACGATATGATATTTTTAAAGATGAAAAGCTTCATTGACTCTGCGCTCGTATATTATATTCATTACTCGTATATTTCGGTTACGAACGGCATGAGAAGCAAAGACAGTGCCAGACTTTTCCGAGGGCTAATTTCTCTTCTGCGAAGTAAACTTCGCGAAGACAACGCGGGCAAATCCCAGGCATTTAATAAATGTGACGTTGACCGGTTAGTGATAATCAACCCGGACTTTTGCTCTGGCGGACCAATTTGTGCGATCTGATAATTCTGAAAGAAATATATATATAAATCAATGTGTCGCAGATTGTACAAAGCGGTTACGTAAATCGACGATTTAAGTAAAATTGAAAAAATAACAGATATTCGTAATTGAATGCTGGTTAGGATTCCATATCCGTATCAGTCGAGGATAATGATATAATGCAATTCTTATGCGCAAAAAATTTTCAAATTGCATGTTACGATAAAACAAGATAATCATAGAGCATCTTACGGGATGGGCGAGTCTTTTATCAGCAATTGAATAAAATACGCGTAGGCCCTCGAAAAATGTCAAACGAATAAAACAAAACGTAGCAACACTGACACTGCGTAATAGGCTACCGTGGGTTATTACTTCTTTCGTACTAGTCCGGTAAATTATGATCTATGAAATGATGTATTTATACTTTCTGAAGAAAAACTTTAAAGGATGTAATTTTCTTGACCAGGGAGACTGGAGGAAAGTAGTCTCAACTCCTATATGAATAGGACAGAAAAATCGTCACAAAAAGTTTCACGTCGTCGAAGGGTTCCAAATTTCGCTACTCGTGTCGCCTCAAGAGTCCATGACTGACCTATAGTAGTATTTTCATCAAGGTAGCAACCATGGAGCTTAGGCAGGAGGAGACCACAAAAACCGTGGAGTCTAGAGTAAAGGAGCTCGCACGCTGTACTTTGGATGTGGACCACGAATTCTCTTACTTCGTGATGTGGACCCTGAAACCGACGAAAAAGATATATAGGTTATGGTTTGTAAAAAATTGTAAAAGTTATGCAAATAAAACACACATTATATATATATATATATATATATATATAGGTTATGGTGGCGTTGCGGTCGTTAGTATAGGTTGACAGAGAAGGACTGAGAAAAGAGAGAGAGGAGCGTATTGCAGATAGTGCAATTATATTGTTACGTGCCAGCATCTGTGACGCACATCTCCGGTCAATAAATTAGATTATTATCTTACTTACCTCCGAAACAATGCAGCCTGCCGGTAAAATTCAAATACTATGTATATCTTTTATTTCTCATTATCATCTTATTATTTCATTTATTAAGCTATATTTAAGAAACAACAATTATTATTGTTTCGGATTCGAAACTATGATTTCCCAAAATTGATTTAGTTCGATCATCATCAAAAATCCGGGAAGTATTATCAACGGAAACGTCTTCGGAGAGGAACCAATTACAAGTACGTTGGAGCTCAAGTAAGTCAAAGGCGGGGAGCGCGTCAAATAATAGTGTAATAAGATATATAGAAGTAAGAAGAAAAGAAAAAAAATATGCGAGGAGGGTTCACGAGTTAAATATATGTAAATTACTAAATTGTCGATTTAATAAATATTTAAGACATAAGTTTATTCTTATTTCAGCAATGACCGGGTATCGATAACGAATACTCCTCACTTCATGGCATCACCAATGCCATACTTCATATCTTATACTGACAACCAAGCGCACTCGTGGCTGAATTTCGAACTACAACCAACATATATCTTTTTCGTCGATTTCAGGGGCCAAATTTATCACGATTCTCCTATGCCGTTTGATCTCCTTCCCTCTAGGCTCCATGACAAAGACGGTGGAGCGTAGCGCTTTCGTTTTTAGCCGGGAGTAACGCTGAACACAGCAAAATCTGTCGCAAGAATACCACTCTTCCAAAATCTAATCAATGACGCTTCTGTTCTCGGACAGTTATAAAGAGCGTTATTAATTAAATTTCATAAACCAAGTTGTCCTTCCTATAAATAAAAATGATGCACTATGTAGTGCATTTTTTAAACCATGTAACTTTTGTATATAACATTTGTTTCGTGCAACGCATACTTTGGATGTTATAACGGTGCACACGTTGTGTGCGCCACCCTGTATTTCGCTCGCTCGTATCTCGGGACATTCTAGCAACGTGTACGAGTGTCGTATATATAAAAATGACTGCGTAATAATATAGTAAATCAAATTGACTGCTCTGAATTTTGCAACCCCAAGTGTAACGCCGTACACTATGCTATCTCTGCGGCTAGAGCGGAGAGTGGGCGGGTCCAATACCTCTCGGCGATCTGATTGGACCAACTTAAAAAATTTATATCGTAAACTATTAAAAATATCCCGAATGTATATTTGCAACTTTTGTTTGTAATCATCCCATCTACCTTTGAGTAAAGCCTCTTACACCTTATGAAACTCACCCTGTATATGTTCTTTTCGGCATATACACGACTCCGATAGCTGAGCCAACTTCGGATCATGGGTACAAAAGTAACCAGCGAGTAGACGCTCCGCTGATAAATCGTCTTATATCTCGACAACTATAGTTCGGCCCATCTTGATCGACCAACACTTTTTTGTTCAGAAAGAATCCTACTATTTTATAAATTCCTTTTTATTCAAATCTGAGGGATCGATCTTTGAGAAAAAGTAGCGTTTTATATTAATCTTAGAACTGTTTTATGAACTTATTAATGTTGTTAAAAATGAATAACATATTCTGAAAATGCACAGAAAATTCTTTCAAAATGACCCCTGACTTTCTTTAATTGGTGTATTTCTCAGGAAGATAAAAACCTGGGAACGTAGTTACAACGTCAACACGGTACAAATTTGAACCCATATTGCTAGGCAACCTCAAATTTTTATTGAGACTTTAAGGCCTTCGCACACGAATTTACTTAACACGTAATACGAAAACCGTAAGGAAATCGTCCAATCAAAGTCGACTATTCCCCTCTACATTTTTTTAAGCAAGACGGAAGCCGTAACGATGAAAATTTCCGTAAGAATGAAATTCTTACTTTAATACGTCGTTTACGTATACTGATTCCAGATTTTGAGGTTATATAGTGTTTCAAATGAGCGATCATAATACATACTGCTTAATAAATAATATGTTTGACAATTCATTTGAAGATTACGTATACAAAAAACGAAGATACAGAAAACAGCATGTGAGACTTTGCGATCTTTCTGCGATGATGATGATGATGACGACTGTAGACTGGACTTACGGTTTACGTATTACGTGTTAAGTAGATCCGTGTGTGATGGCCTTTACTATCAATGGGACTATCGATGAAGAAAATTTCAAGATGATTGAAAAACTTTCACTTTTTAGAGTGGATAACTTCATGCGAAATGCATTATATATAACACGATAACTACGGCCAACTTAACGCGGGTTCAAAAAAGTTTACCCTTTGGCCGCTCAGATGTCGCAGATGTCGCCATCTCTCAAAGTTTCAGCTGTGTGTCCAGTGTTGCTGATCCCCCTGATCACTGGTATCCCAGCCGACAATATTTCTCTTCTTCGATAGTTAGTGATTGGTTCGTCTCCGACTTTGTGTCAATGATCGTAATTGATCCTAATGAATAACGTATAAAGGGATTACTTGTGTTCATCAGCATCGGCAATATTTATCCAGTATAACTAATTCGTTATTGTGAGTAGATGCTTGAAAGTGATTGGTGAATTCTCTCGGTGATTTAAGGCTGCCCCGATGCAATGCGAGCGACGATTTTATTCTCGTGTTCAAAAAAAGATTTAAACATAACCTTTCATGCCGGGAATCGTTTTTGTGCAACGGTTGAATTCCGAACGAAGAGTAATTACCATTTGTTCGTGTAATAAACGTGTTTGATTTTCAGGAATGGAGGAAGATAGCAGCAAGAGAATGAGAGGCAGAGCAAGAGGTAGAGGACGAGGACGTGCCAGGGGTCGGGCAAGAGGACGTGCCAAAAAAGCAGTCAAAGTAAGAAATCCCAATGAGAATTTATCGAGACAATCGTCCTGTTATAAAACATTAACGAGATTGTTTGTTCCAGATAATAGAAAGCGATGATGAGGATGTCCCACAGCCAGTGGAGGAAACTCCCATGGAAACAGGGGGGACTGAACCGGAACAACACGAACTTCGACCAACTCAACTGCAGTCACAGCAGCAGCAGCAACCGCTGCCTGAACAGCAATTTGATCTGGAAGCAGATATATCGCAATTGGAGGCACCCACATTTACGACTATAAACCGTGGTCCTCCCGAGCCTATGCTACGCTTGAGATGGGACCACAGAGTCAATCTCATAGGAGAAAAAGTTCTCAATCCTATGATACACTGTTGCGACAAGTGTCTTAAGCCAATACTCATTTATGGACGTATGGTGAGAAACGCAATTTATTTCCCATTTTATTATTAAGTTATTATTTATTTGAGTTTGAACCTTTTCTCTTTTTTTTTTCGTATTTTTGGAAAATTATGGCAATAATTCTTCATTGGTAACAAAAAATTGGATCAGAAATCAATAAGTTGAGAGAAATATGATTCTAAAAAATGCAACTACCTTTTTTGCAATGATATGCAGTAGCTTCTTTCATAGTTTCTATAAACTTCATTGCAATGAAGTTAGATTTTGCTTTAAGTTATATCAAAGATGACCATTGATGTTTATAAGAAAAATGTGGACTGGCAGTTACTAATAATAAGTCGATTTCATCCAAATTGTACATATATTTCATCGAACAATCATTGTAACAAACTGCTTATGGAAACGTTGTACAATTTGTTTTTAAATGTGCAGATAATGTACAAAATAGACTAATACTACTTTCTATTCACATAGAAATAGTCTAGTCAAAGCCAATTTGCCTGTTCACTTTTTCGTGCAAAATGAAAAAGTGAAAAATCTTTCGTATATCAGTGCAAAAATATGTTCAACCGGTGAAACCTCTGGTTAATGAAAATAAGCCCTTTAAGTAAAGGAAATACCTACCTCCCAAAAAAAAGTAACTGAGTAACTTGATGCATGACTGCTTGGAATAAATTATTTCCAGTAAAGGCTAATATTGAAACAATGAATTTAGTTCTGTTCTTAAATTTATATAAATTCGTTTGAGGTATAAGTGAAATTCATCATAAGCCATGCATCTGTATCTTTTTTTTTTTTCAGATTCCGTGTAAGCACGTTTTTTGTCTATCATGTGCTAAAAGAGAAGACAAGGTTTGTCCTCGTTGTATGGAAAAAGTTTCAAGGGTGGAACAGACAGGATTAGGCACAGTTTTTATGTGTACTCATGGTGGAACAAGATACGGCAATGCTGGTTGTAGGCGCACATATCTCAGTCAACGAGATTTACAAGTACGTCCAAATGCACAATTCACTTTACCCATCAACTATCTCGATGCAGAAAATCTCTAGGTGGTTTGTGTTAATACGCGCAAAGCAGACTTTTTCAATAGATCGGTAATGAAAATTGGTCGAAACATTTGCAAAGTTTGAAAGTTTGAGCTTGACATCAAGCCCCCTATGGCTGCAGTGACCAAAAACTATTATTCCTTTTTGCCATGTCGAATCGTCGTTCATTTATAAATAATTATATTGTCATGATCGACAAAAAAAGAACAGAAAACTGTAAAAAAAAGAAGTCCTGATCTGAAAAAATCCGAACCACCAATAGGATGTTGGATGGCATTGTTGGTTTAACGCTTAAACTTTTAAATCATACGAATTAATATCCTGGCCAGTTTTTAAAGAAATGTGCTTATACGCATCTCAACTACCTAAGTATTTTCTTAATCCTGATGGTTGGCTGCCGTTCTCTCATTTAATTATAAATTATGCAAATTGATGCATTAGATAATTGAGATCCTTCAAATCATTGATTTATTCACGTTTGAAACGTTGGAAAAATGTTCAGGACACAAAAATTCAACTACCTCTTGCACATTTATACAAGTTTCACATGATCTGCACACAAACAGATAAAGCATGTCGTACCTACTCCTCGAAACAAGAAGTAAAGTAAATGGTAGTTGACTGGTCGACCATCCAGGTATTTCACGAAAAGTGGTCAATGTCGGCTTGAGATACAAGCAATTGAACAATTTAAAAATACTATTCACATTTTCAAGTTGCATATTTTCTGAAGAATCTGGGATTGAAAATAATCTGAAGACGTATTTATAGTTATAATTACAACATTTCATAAAGTTCTTTCAATAAGTAATATTCGGGAATGTTGACAAGCTTTTCATTTCGAGCCGTTCCGAACTACGTAATGGATTATTCAAGGCGATAAACTTGTCATGATATTAAGGGTACATTACAAAGAAAGGAGCTTAAAGCATTCATGATAGCCAGGATCCGATAGTAGCACGTCACCAATGATCACTTTGGTTAATCGGTGCAATTAATTTATTTCGTTTCAGGCACACATAAATCATCGTCACATATCGGCCCCACCACTGCCATCGGTTCAGGGTATGCAAGTCGATCAAACGCAATACGCGCATACAAAATCGGATATGGAATCACAGCTATCGAAAGTATCATCCGCGGCAATCCAAGCGGGTCGCATGAAACAAATTGCTGCTCACATGGTACAACCGATAATGGGCAACGATCCACGTGTAAATTCTCTGATTGGGCAATCACCTTCGGAGCACAGACAACAACACAGACCGCAACAGATGTTGTCGATACCGAATTACTCCCAAAGTACTGCATCTCTACCCCCGCAACCATCGAATAATCCGCCAATGCGAACAAATCTTATAACCGTACCAATACAGGACAATACGATAAATTCGCACGACATTCATTCGCAACAAAATCATCATTACTATCAACCTCCACCACAACAAGTGAATTATGGGGGTTACAGTGTACCCCCGCCCGTTTCACAGACGCAAAACTATTATACTCAGAACCAACACCCCGGCCAAGTGTCGTACGCCCCTCCATCCCAACAACAACAGTACGTCTCGTCGGCACAGTCTTCGACAAGGGCACCGCCGAACGCTTACATGCAAGAAACAACACAGTACCGTCCGCAACCTCAGCAACAACAGCCACCACCTCCGCCACCACCGCCACCACCACCGCCACCACCTCCACCACAGACACAGTGGTCGCAGCATCAGCAACAATTTTATAGATGAGACTTATTGCCCTATCCAACTATATTTTTTTAACAATTTCTCCAATTTTTTAAGTTTGGAATTACGAGCTCGTTATTTATATTCATATACCGAGAGTTTTCGGCGGGAGTGACCGATATCTTGGGCAAGTGATGGTTATGCAAATATATGATAATATATTAACGTAACCATTTTGGTAAATAAATTATAAGTTTCGACACATTCGATATATTGGTATTATATTATCCGTACAACAGAATTTCGATTTCAATTAATTGTTCCATCTACAGGCTGTCCCACGCAACTGTAACGGGCCGTATCTCCTAAACGGTTGAGAATAGAAGGATATGTTATGGGTGAATGTTGAATGGTATCAAGTGGTGCATAATACTAAACTTTGTGCATCGGTGCATCAAAAAAATGCAACCGAACTTTTTTTTACATGGACACTCATATTTTCGACTGCAGCAATAAATTCAGTTTTTTATGATCTACATAAAAATATTAACATACTTATGATCTAAACTCATTCGTTAAGAAATTATCACGGCCAAAAGTTCAACGTTACAAGTGTTTGTGAATGATTGCATTTGCTAAATAACATGAACATATCAACTGCTTGACTATTCGTAAATGCCATAATTTTGGAACATGCATTCCGTAAACGAAGGCACACGGCTAATGGATAGTTGTTAATGGAAATCTTAATCTTGAAGTAACTAACATCAACAATCGTAGGTACTCCTGTCTGAACACTTAGCAAGAGATCAAAATAATTCGAAAACTTTTGACTGCGATAACTTTTTAACGAATGAGTTTAGGACATATGTATGTTAGTACTTTTATGTAGAGCATAATTGGTCCAGTCAGAATTATAGGTTTGCATTTTTTTTTTAAAGTATGCCCGCACTTTTCCGATTTATAAAAGTGCATACACGTAGTGTCGTATTATGCATCGCTTGATACCATTCAACTTTTACAAATACCGTTTCCTTCTATTCCCAACCGGTTATGAGGTACAACCCGTTACAATTGCGCGAGCCATCCTGTATATACTGCGCTTATGTATTGGGCAGAGAGCCATTTTACCAACTCAAGGCTTTTGGGGAATATGGTACACACACAAACACATTTTCGTTTACCAAATCAATCAACATTATCGAAGAAACTCAAGCATCGATTCTGTCCAATGAAACTTTCGTCACCACTTTTGCCGATTAATTTCCTATATTCACCGCTCGTTTAGGCATTGTTGAACATGATCGACTTGTCGAACCGTGCGAACTAATCACGATGGTTGGAGACAATCGTTAGAACAAAATATGGAATTATATTTTCGTGGCTTCGTTTCGATCACGTCGGTGATCGAAAATCGTCTCAATCAATTTTTCGTTTACGACGCAATGCGGTCGTATTTTTATACATGCCTTATATATTCGATGAAGCGAGATACGATCCGCCAAAGTTTAGACACTACGGTTGTACATCCATATAAAAAATGTTCTTTTTTCTCATTTGTCACACATTATCTCATTACCCGTAAATTTATTTTCCTGCACATCATAATAGTTGGCAGATGTGAAACGATTTTCGTGATTTTATTTACTGTATGTAGTTGGTGCTGGCAATACCAGGCAAAGAAATTCTTGCTGCTTAACAAAAGCCCTCGACTGTAAATACTCGAATCCGACGATGTCGAATAAGTGCAAAACAGGAATGATGCTTCATCCAAAATGATAAATGTGTTGTAAGAGAGACGTTGCGAAAAAATGTGTGAATTAGATTAAGTTATAGAATTTAGTATTGTACAGACAGTAACAATTGTAAGGTATGTACAAAAGTAATCACATGTATATAACACTTAAATATATTGTAATAATTATTACATTAAATCCTCATGAGGTCTGATATCATCTAAAATGTCCATTTATTCTCACACACCATCTTTGCCCAACACTTTTTCAACGCTTTTGTGTCTATCGCATGTCTCCGAATCGGTAACTGATTTTAAACAAAACTTGGGCCCGAGATTATTTCGAGAAACATATCTTTTGTTACATTCCTTCTATTTGTCCTTGCACAAGCGTTGCGTTAAGTACGAGGCCAAGATTTATCGCTCTGAACATTCAAATATTTAAACATTTCTCTTATATTACACATAAACAATATTCTTCAAATTTAATCCATCACACGTGTAGGTAGGTACGTTAAGACGCCCGCGTTTCGAATTTCGATACCTCGTTTCTCTCCACAACGTACGCACTGCAGTTCAATGTGAATTACCAACTCATTCGCATGTGCCCTGTGTATTCGTATAATATTAGTATTAGCATTACCAGTTCTATAGGTCTTAATTTGAATCAGTGATATAATCAATGTGTGGGAAGACAAAACAATTGTTTTTCTTTGTTTACATACACAATACGGTAATCATTAAACACCATCTATTTTGTCGAGAGAAGTAAAGGAGAATTGCAGAAGATATTATTGACATTCTTTTAGTGAATGAATACTTTTCTTTGCATAACGTGCGAAGGAATTGTCGTTATTGAGTAACGTTGCAAATTTTGGAATAAAAGTAATCTATTATACATTAAGGATGCTTTAGGTAAGTTGCCTGTTCCTTTACGGACGAGAGGCGACTCTCAGTCGCCACGGCGTTTCGCACGGCAGGATAAGTGGCGAGTGAGAGGCGACAGTCGGTGTAAGTCACTCAACACGTTTGCAAAAATCGCCTCGTCTTACTACCTTACCCGGCCGAAAAGTCGTCATCCATAAAGGGTTTAAAGGTTGATTCGCTCAGAATTTGAGTGATACAGTACACGGTAAAAAATATAAGCATATATACGGGTTACTAAAAGTACCGATTATGGAAAAATAATTACACCAAAAATGCGATGAAGTCGTTGAAGGAAAATATTCGGACAATTTTTAGACAACATTCGTTATATTTATACGAAACAATATCATCATTTTCTCAGAATTTATGTCAACTTTTTAGCCGTTTTTTCTATTCTCCAACTCCTTAGCATGTTTCAACTGTTAATACACCTTGTTTTTTCATTATCTGGAAAATTTTGCAAGGTAATACATGAAATCTGCTCCATGAAAAAATATCCACAACTTGGCATATTCTGTTTCAAATTACGTTTCAACAATGCTAATAGCATTCTCGTGGCCAATTTTGTTTTCAAATCATAGTTTATGGCCCAACTAGTGATAAAAACTAATGACCATTTGTATACCAAATGGAGAATATTGAACAAAGTATTAATAATAATTATTATTCATCACCTTCATAGTTTGAACTCCTCGTTTTCCATAAAAAATCTACTTCAATTGAGATAAAAAAGATCAGTCGTTCTCGATATTAATACATGTATTTCAATATTTCTTTTTCATCCAGTGACGAGTATTTGTTCTTTTATCTTTCTTGAGTAACGAGAATAAATATTCAAGTTTTGTTTTCATCCAAAATTTGTTTCGAAAACACTCGACTGATTTTACACAAGAAAGAACTGAAATTAACAACAACTATTGGATAATACTGAAAAGCAGTTAAACCCAACTCAACGATTTTCTAAATTTTGATTTGTTTTTTTGAACCTGTAAGAAGTTTTTATCACAGCCAAAACTGTGATTTGAAACAAAATTGGATCCATGGTAATAATATCGCCTGCCTATACAATGCCATATAAAATTTTCCTAACAAAATCATATATTTTGTATAGAAAACATTGCATAGTCCAAGAATATTCGGCACTTTGATTTTTGCAATTATTCTTTGTTAATTGAGTCTTCTATTGACAATATGTTGCAAATATTATTTTCATTTCGTGCAATAGGAAAAAAAAGAATATATTATTGCCACAAGAGTGAAGTTGTCCACATTAGGGAATAGCCCCTTAAACAAAATGAAAAAAAAGAAAAAAGAAAGAACATATTCTCGAAGTCGTTTTATCATTTATCATGAATAAGGAAGCCCGTTTAACGAGCAACTTTTGTTCTCTCTCTACAAGCTTCTCGACACACTTAGGTACACTGTCTATGAAATAGAAATATTCGTTCATTCTTTCTTTATTTCTTTAGTTCATCGAGGATAATCACGTACTGGTCGATGAGTGACTGTGAATGTTTACGTTCAATTGTGGGATGAGTGGTGATGCGAGTGGTTTTGATGTGCTTGATTCTGGAATTGGTATCGAAACTGCTGATGGTATTGGCGAATGTTTTTTACTCCTATCCTGCTGCCAAGGCTTGGCATGATCTTTACTCAGTCTCTCGCTCAGTGCCTTCAATGCTATTTGCCTTCGTCTTTCACTATCTTGAGGATCTATACCAGGCAAATTTATGACTAGACCTGGAGGTGCATTCGACATGTCGAATCTTCGTACAATTTTCTTACAGAGCCCAATACGCACAAGAAAACCATGCACTGTATTGCTCACAACCGCGATCGGTGGTTGTAAAACATTTGGAAAGAAGCTGAAACACATCGTGAAACATAGATTATTTTAGTTTCTTATGCGATACTGAACATTTTTAATGCAGTACTATTGGCTATGGCTGTCCCTCGAGTGCCGACAGAGATATGCACAAAATGGGCCTAATTTTATATCGATCAAGCTAAGTCTCATTACAATTTAGATAATACTAGGGAACTTACAAGTCGGATTTTTAAAACGGTAAGGATATAACATTGTGTCTTAAATGAAAACCTCTTTGTCTAATAAGGAATTATCAAATTTGAAAACATTTACCAATAATCATCGATACTGTTATCATCTGACTACCGTGTTTGAAAAGTCAAGCTCCAACCTATACTATTTTAATAAGCATTCAACAATCCTAAATTACCTTGCAAATGTAAAATTATCAGCCATGTCACCCCTGGTACCATTGTTGTGCCTCTGATAGAATCTGAGATAGATCCAAGATATTATAACACCACTCAGAAACATAGTAGGATGGGTTCCCTCCAAAAGGCCAACGACCCACAGCATCAAGCTCAGTACCCAAACGATCATCGGAATATTTCTATTGGTCATCTTTCCTAATGGTGTTTTTATTAGAATGTGATCAGGCATTATTTGCTTGACAGCAACACTGACACCTGAAACAGTATTATTCCATTATCCTCGATGTACCACCAGGGACCGTCGATTAACTCTTTAAACTTTTCTTCGGAAGAAGACAAATTATCTAATGTAACAATTTCTCAGCAAGCTACGATCGAAGCATCCAGTTTTATAATAATGCATATTGTTGCATTGTAAAGGGGAAAATAAAATGGACGGGGTGTATATACCTGCGATGTAGCCAGCAAGCCCATGGATATGTATGTCGAAAAGGAGATCGGTGTCGCTAGTACACATGTAAAGAAAAAGATAAAATAACGTCGATAGTACAGCTACACCGAAATTAACGACAGCAAAGAAAGTCATCATTTCCATAGCACCCCACAACGGCTCGATCAGTTTGCCACAAAGGCCAACTGTCAAAATATCGGCGCACACTTCCCAAAAGTGAATCTCGAGGAAGCAAAATGTGAACGCAGTCCATATCCAGAATGCCGGAGGTAACAAATAACCTGGTGTAACACTTAGCATTAGCACTGCCTGCTCCATGTAAGAGAGACAGTACGAAAATAACACCACGACACATATGAATTTGACGCTTGTACTCGTATTTCCGAGAAGAGCGCCGAACTGTTGTCTTAGGTAGGGGATGTTTCGCCCCAGACCCTTCATCGCTGCCATTTCTGACTCCGATATAAGCAGACCTTAACCTCTTCTTCCTCGCGAAGAAGGCTTTCACTGTCCCCCGTCAGCCGATATATGTATTAAAAAAAATTTTCGACTCGTGTCATCCGACGTTTGCGACAAGTGTTTTCTGCACGGAACGGTCGGGGGGCAACAAATTCCCTAGGGCCAAAGGACATTGGTCTACAGTTGCACTACGGTTGACCGCGGGCGGTTTTTACCGCGCCATTTTCTTCTCACTCAAAGAAATCATCGATACAAGTGGTCGCACTTACGGTTTTTGTAGTGCGTGTATTTTAAGTGGTTTTCCGACTATTAATTGCAACCAGTGCGGCAAAAACACGTCGCACGGACCTAGCCTTAATATCTGCATAATTTTCATCAACATCAAGTAAAGGGGCTTATTACGAACGAAAAGACGAGATTATCCGCGTGAGTTTACTCGACACGAAATTCTGGGTGCGATCGACTGGCGGGTTGTGCTCGTTGCCGTCATTCAACTTGGCGCTGCAAGCGCTTTATGACGTCATGAATATCCGCCATCTTGCGGTTACAAACGCTACCGTTGGAGACAGGGAGACTAGAGTAAAGGAGTGCGAAGGCTTATGGCGAAATCGTCCCAAACATGACCGAAAAAGCGAGGAAAGATGTTAGTTCGAATTTAGCCACGATGAGCGCTCTCGTCGCTGAGAGCTAACTGTGAAGTGTGGCGTTGGTGATGAAATGAAGTGAGCGGGATATAAACCCCGGCGAAATATGACATCTGTCATTTCATCGGGCGCATAAACAATTTTTTGTCGAGTGTTTTATGAAATTTAAGGTTGAAAGGCGACGAAAAAACAAACAAAAAAAGTGCAGTGAAAGTGATAGTATAACAAGCAGTTAAAAAGAAAGTTTGTTGCTATAATTCGTGGATTAAATGTTAATTGAATTGGAGTTGTGATGACAAAATATCGGTGATCCCGAAATTAGCGTATATTCTTTATTTACCGTAAGTTCTTTTTTTTGCGAAAGCGTTTGTCCGTTCTTCAATTGTTGTTTACTTGAGCTGTGCAACGAGTTAAATTTCACCAGAGATTGTTTGAAATGCTATTCTATAGTAATGTATATAAAAAAAGAAAATATTCAGACTTTCAGTAACAAAACTTTCAGCATACAAAACTTTCAGTAACTAACATATTTTTTTACTTTTATAAAAATTTGTCAAATAAAAATTTGAACAAAAGCATCGCAATATCACTTATCAATACTATAAGCTGCGTTAATCGGACAAAATGTACGACAAATGGCAGATCAACGATTCAAAATCACCGCGCTTGACGGTCCTCAGCAGAAGTGGCGCCGCCAGGCGGTGGCAATTAGCGAATGTTTCCTCGCTTTTTCCGACCATTTTTCTAACATTGAGTTCGCACTCCTTTACTCTAGTCTCCCTGGTTGGAGAGGTAGTACAGCAAAAGCGTGAGCATTTCGTGCGCGTCATCTCCAACTCGAACGGTGGGAAAGCCTGGCATCACCAACGAAACCGCGGAGTCTATTAAACAAACCAAAAATTAATTCCTCCACTTAAGAGCCGGTATTACTGACGATGAGCCACTTGCACTTCGAAAACGAGATCCGTAAATTGTCCGGCACTGAGCAACCGATCGCCTTAAAATTTGGAGGGTACATAGAGAATTATGGCACAAAGTGCATGACAGTCTTATTTTTCCAAAATTTTGGAAAAATTTTTGCAGATTCAGTTACCACCGGAAAATTTTGTCCAAAATTTTGGAAAAATAAGACTGTCATGCACTTTATGCCATAATTCTCTATGTACCCTCCAAATTAGAAGACGATCGGTTGCTCAGTGTCGGACAATTTACGGATCCCGTTTTCGAAGCGCAAGTAGCTCGTCGCCAATTACACTACCTTTTAAGGTGATGTGAAAGACCCGGACGAAATTCGACGACGTAGCCATGGTAGTGAACTTGCGCGCTACGCAACATCGCTAGATGGCAGTGCCTCGGCAAAAAAATATAATCTCGAGCCAAATGCAAGTCTTGCCATGAGAAATACACGGGATCAGAATGGATCACGGATTTTCTCCAAACTTTGTACACTTTTAGTCATCCAATGGAACAACATAATGTCCAAGTAGTAAGACGTACTACGCAGGCGTTTTCGAAAAAATCGCAAGAGAAGTTTTCCACCTCAAATATATATCCATGCATCGCAGCTATAAGTATTAGATGGCGACGGTGGAGTGGTTAGCATTCGAGCTCCGTAATCACTGGCTCCAATCTCATTAATCTTTTTATTTTTTTATTTATATTTTTTGTACATCACTGCTCATATTCTTTCCTATATATTACAATTAAAAAGCAATACAATGAAAAAGAAAATACGTGTATTTATATGAACATTTGTTGAACAAAATATTATATTTATAATTATTGAGAAGTAAACGACCAAACGCATATAGTTTTCCTGAAAATGAAAAATTTCTTCCAAGCCAGGTTTGGAAATACACGTATTTTTCCATTATATTGCCTTTGAATTTGAATATATATGAAAAAATATTACCAGTGTTGAAGAAAAGATAAATTAAAAAAGAAATTCACGTGTGTTTAGTCTAATGCGCAAGCGTCTACTAGTTTCTGACGCTACCTACCTAGCTAATGATACGGCGGGAAATTTGCGACCGCGTGGTGTATCTCATGTATATCCCATAGCTTCGGTCGACGCGAACAAGCGCTATTAGCGCTCGAAGATTCGCGAGAGAGAAGCGGGATATGCGCGAAGTACGTGCACAACTCCGCTCTACTCTACCAATTGCTATTACGGGCTTTCCACGTGTTATATTCGGACGAATGCCATTTCTATAATATTGCACGTTCAGCAACGTGCAGGTACTCATTGTTTCAGATTTTTTCGTAGTTTGTCGATGACGCTCGCAGTTTTTTGATTCGGGTCATTAATTTGTCAAAATATGTAAATCTGTAATCAAAATTACCATATGGTAACGAAATCTGTACATTATTTACCGAATTTCGAAATTCTGCGAGCGTCAGCGTATGCGAAGCGGTTGTTGTATTGTATAACATACTTAAATTTCAGCTCATTCTGTTCATTAGTTTAGAAATGGCATTCGTACCCGAAAAATACATGGGCAGAAGAGATGGTAAGGAAGAGCTTTCACAATACCTTAATAGGATGATCGTCGAGTTTACGAAACATTCTCAAAGAGGACTCTAGTACTTCTCTCACAGTAGAGACACTCTAATCAGAGACTGGCCACGAAAAAGCCACTTTTGATTGGTCCCCCATTTTTCGGCTATTTCTGCTCTTTTATAAATATATAAATGACATTAACCTTAAATTGTAATACATTTTTCAAAAAGTAAATATTTTAAAATTAATAAATGTATTATACATTCACATAATTTACGCAAAATGAAACAAGTGGAAGAAAAACAATTCATTTTATTACAATAATGATAATATATTAAATACGATTTTAGGATCTTTTTGCAATAATACTTTATTAACATGATTTTATTATTATAAATAAGCCTTTTACTGCAACATAGCATACATAAACTCAGTAAAAAATAATAACCGAAAATAATGCAATATTCGAGATAACAAAAATCGAAATAATTACAAATCAAAATAACATTAACTTCATTTTACATTAATATTATTGCAATTTTCTGTTTGACATTATTTTATCATTAACAAAATTATTGACATGCAAAATGCATCGCCATAGATTTGCTATCGTACATTTTACATGTTTTATCATTATTGTTTTTGTCTTTTTAATAAACAATCCTCAATCTGAAAACAACAAATCTTTTCATAATTTTGGACGATAAGTTATGACAATTTAATATATGATCCGTATTTATTTCCTTGAATGTGTTAAATTAAAATTATTCTAAATCAATATTTCTTATTTTAGTGAAATATTTAGAATAATGTCGAAATATTTGCTTTAATTTCAAAAAGATTTTAAATGTTTTGACATTAACATAATAAAGAGAATGCATCTTAAAGACTTAAAAATCTGGTAAATGTGTATTGCAGTAAGGTTTTCGATCCTGCATATTTTAAACAATCCCTACATCCTTTACATGTACATATTTATAATTGAGTTTAAAATATAACCCGCTATGTTATATAAACGGTTTATCTCAAGACTTGTCATGTTTATAGTAGAATTGTTATTAATATTTGACATTTCATTCGTATTTACTGTAGTATTTTGTTTTTCTCGATTTCAAGAAATCCTGATAAATATTGTCGATCATCATTTCCATAATTACTATTATGTACATGTTTCATATACATGGACATAGAGATCAATTTCAAGTTATTTGTGAACTGTAACGGATCAAGTATGACATTTCTTTTTCTTTCTGACGCAGGCAAGCTATACGTTAGGTAACACTTATTATTAGTTAGAGTGAGACGGTATATATTTTTTTCTCTCTCGTACAATTTGACGAAAAATGGCGAACCGGGTTGTGGCCAGTCTCTGATTAAAGTGTCTCTATCTCACAGAATAATGCGTTTCAAACGCGTTTATCACATGCTTTTTGTATTTCCTCACGGCCGATAGGTAGCGTATGACCATCTGGCGTTTCTCGCAAGCCAAGTGTCGCCGTATTGGGATTATAAACGCGAATGCATTTGCCGAAAAAATGGGATCATGGATCAAATCTGGTCGCCCTTTTGCAGTTTTGATCATTACGTCTCCACATAGGAAATCTCTTTTCTATCAAAATTTTATGCAAACAGATTCAGAAGTTTTTTTATAGTTATGACGTGATATAAATTATCACAGATTTCTATATTGTCCGTCTATTGCTAACATTTGTCGGTTTATACATTATCGGTGTATGCATCATCAGAATGTATCTGGATGTTATTCCACGTAAATACGTCTTAATACAATAAGAAATAGCAATTGTTTTCCATCCTCATCGTAGCGCAGTATACTCAACGAATTCAGACGAGCTATGTAAAGTTAGCCCCTCGATTTTAACTTTTGTATCTTTTTTTAAATTTATAACGATTGTTTGTCGTTTGTTTGTGATTGTTTGATTAATTAAAACGTTTGTTTGATTATATTTTTTATCAAACAAACAAAACAAAAATGAGCGTTAAGTTAGTCGCAAATTTTTGAAATCTTGTCTAATTGATTTTTTCAAACGCCAATCGATTCGTAATCGTTTGTTGGATACAAATAATATAATTCGAACGTTTGTTTGATCGTTGTTTTTCCAAAAAATCAATAAATAAAATATTGGTTCGTCGCAGCTTTCACACTAGATTCTGGCTTGACCAGACTTATAATATGTGTCGCGTGCATGTAATGCGCGCATGATCAAGTTTACAAGATTTGAAGAAACTTGATCAAGTAATCCCGTGTCGCAACATGAATTGTAGGTTATATTGTTACATGCACCCGACACATATTAAGTCTGGTCAAGCCAGAATCTAGTGTGAAAGCTACGACGAACCAATATTTTATTTATTGACTTTTTGGAAAAACAACGATCAAACAAACGTTCGAATTATATTATTTGTTTCCAACAAATGATTCCGAATCCATCGGCGTTTGGAAAAATCAAATTAGACAAAATTTCAAAAATTTTCGGCTAACTTAACGCTCATTTTTGTTTTGTTTGTTTGATCAAAAATATGATCAAACAAACGTTTTAATTAATCAAACAATCACCAACAAACGACAAACAATCGTTATAAATTAAAAAAAGATGCAAAAGTCAATATCGAGGGGCTAACTTTACATAGCTAGACGAGCTATGTAAAGTAACATAGCTATTCAGACGACTATAGAAGAAATATGCCCATGCTTTCGACTGAGGCCAGAAACGGAGCACCCTGCTGAGCTTCACCGCCCCAATGACTGGCGGCGCTGACGTCGCTACAAGATTGAGTTAGGTCACACAGGCACATTTACGTATACCTCACACAATTTCATGGTGTAGCTCCGCCTCCTCTCTGACCAATCACGGCCGAAGCAAGCACTCCTTCTCGCTTTCTCTAATGTGAGGTATGCAGTGGGGTGGTCATGCCGACTCTCTCTTTCTCTACGCTGGCACGGTAGTAGTTCCTTGGTTCCTTCTCGCTTTGTTTAATGCGAGGTATACAGTGGGGCGGTCATGCCGACTCTCTCTTTCTCTATGCTGGCACGGTAGTAGCTCCTTCTCGCTTTGTCTAATGCGAGGTATACAGTGGGGTTCTCGTGTCAACTCTCTCGTTTCGTGAGCTGGCCCGACAGTAGCTCCTTCTCGCTTCTTCTAATGCGAGGTATACAGTGGGGTGGTCATGCCGACTCTCTCTTTCTCTATGCTGGCACAGTTGTAGCTCCTTCTCGCTTTTTCTAATGCGAGGTATACAGTGGGGTGCTGGTGCCGACTCTCTCGTTTCTCGAGCTGGTACTGCCGAACCCCACTGATTCGACATATATAATATCGATCTTAAAAATATTAATAGTATAATGCAAGTTGAGATAATGGTAAAAAACAGACCATCTGTTGAATTGAATTTATATTATAAACGACGGCGCCTTCGGCAGCTACAATAATCAAGTCTTCGTGACTCCGCCCACGGGGCGTCTGTACTCTCGAGTGACGTCACACACGTCGACCGCCGCGACGCCAAGCGGCAGTTTCGGGCGGCAAAAACTTGGATTCAATCGGGCTATAAGCATATTCCTTCTATAGTCGACTGAATTCGTTGGTATACTTGAGGAGAGAACCCACAACAATATGAGGTTTAGGAAAATCGATTTTTTTATTACATAAATCGTTAGCTTGACTATCCAAGAATATCCTGTCAAAATTATAGAGCAAAATTCGTATGCATTTAAATTTGATCGACATAGAATCGAGCACTCACCGGGTACAGGGTCGAGTGCACAGTAGGTAAGTTTTCTCGAAATGACTTTCTGCACATTTGTCGAAAGTCTCACTTAAAAATTAATGAACCGATCATTATGAATCTTTATGATATTACGGAGTATATGAACCAACTTTTGAGATGTTATCATAATTTTAAGTGTATCTTTTTGCATGATAAGTGAAAAAATGGTGAAATTTGGAGTAAATTTTTCACGTATAAGAAGTTGGCACCGCACTTTTGAGTTACACAAATTTTGAAGGTTGTTCCAGGTGGTTCTAGGTTTGTTCTACATTGTTCCAAAACGGCATAGCGCTGAGAACAAAACTTTCAGAGAAAATCCAAAAAAACCGATTTTTGAGCTGGCACCGCACTTTTAAGATATCGCAATTCTGACGGTTGTTCTGGGTTGTTCTAGGTTTGTTCTATATTGTTCCAAAATATCGCGTTCGAAAAAAAATTATTTTTCACAGATATCGCGAAAAATAATTTTTGAGCTATCACCGCACTTTCGAACTATCGCGATTTTAACGGTTGTTTTGAGTTGTTCTATCTCTGAATAACACAGTTCCATATTTTGGTGGCCCTAGCTCAACGTTATCGGTCGAATAACATAAAAACATTTATGGCCCTACAAGAGTAAAGTGCCCTTTGTAATTTGTTCTCGGCAAATTCCGAGTTGTTCTGAGGTGTTCTAGGTTTGTTCTATATAGTTCCAAAATATTTCATTCGAGAAAAAATTATTTTTCACAAATTTCGAAAAAAATAGTTTTTGAGCTAGCACCGCACTTTTGAACTATCGCAATTTTGATGGTTGTTCTGAGTTGTTCTATGTCTGAATAATATAGTTCCATATTTTAGTAGCCCTAGCTCAACGTTATCGGTCAAATAACATAAACATTTATGGCCCTACAAGAGTAAAATGCCCTTTGTAACTTGTTCTCGGCAAATTCCGAGTTGTTCTGAGTTGTTCTATGTCTGAATAACACAGTTCCATATTTTGGTGGCCCTAGCTCAACATTATCGGTCAAATAACATAAACATGTATAGCCCTACAAGAGTAAAGTGCCCTTTGTAATTTGTTCTCGGCAAATTCCGAGTTATTCTGAGTTGTTTTATGTCTGAATAACACAGTTCCATATTTTGGTGGCCCTAGCTCAACATTATCGGTCAAATAACATAAACACTTATAGCCCCACAAGAGTAAAGTGCCCTTTGTAATTTGTTCTCGGCAAATTCCGAGTTGTCCTGAGTTGTTCTATATCTGAATAATATAGTTTCATATTTTGGTAGCCCTAGCTCAACGTTATCGGTCGAATAACATAAAAACATTTATGGCCCTACAAGAGTAACGTGCCCTTTGTAACTTGTTCTCGGCAAATTCCGAGTTGTTCTCAGTTGTTCTATGCCTGAATAACACAGTTCCATATTTTGGTGGCCCTAGCTCAACGTTATCGGTCGAATAACATAAAAACATTTATGGCCCTACAAGAGTAAAGTGCCCTTTGTAACTTGTTCTCGGTAAATTCCGAGTTGTTTTGAGTTGTTCTATGCCTGAATAACACAGTTCCATATTTTGGTGGCCCTAGCTCAACGTTATCGGTCGAATAACATAAAAACATTTATGGCCCTACAAGAGTAAAGTGCCCTTTGTAACTTGTTCTCGGCAAATTCCGAGTTGTTCTGAGTTGTTCTATGTCTGAATAACACAGTTCCATATTTTGGTGGCCCTAGCTCAACATTATCGGTCAAATAACATAAACATTTATAGCCCTACAAGAGTAAAGTGCCCTTTGTAATTTGTTCTCGGCAAATTCCGAGTTATTCTGAGTTGTTCTATGTCTGAATAACACAGTTCCATATTTTGGTGGCCCTAGCTCAACATTATCGGTCAAATAACATAAATACTTATAGCCCTACAAGAGTAAAGTGTCCTTTGTAATTTGTTCTCGGCAAATTCCGAATTATTCTGAGTTGTTCTATATCTGAATAATATAGTTCCATATTTTGGTGCCCTAGCTCAACGTTATCGGTCGAATAACATAAAAACATTTATGGCCCTATAAGAGTAAAGTGCCCTTTGTAACTTGTTCTCGGTAAATTCCGAGTTGTTCTGAGTTGTTCTATGTCTGAATAATACAGTTCCATATTTTGGTAGCCCTAGCTCAACGTTATCGGTCAAATAACATTAAAACATTTGTTAAATGTACCGTTCACACCGCGAAATAAAATTTTCTATTCGGGGTTGTAAGGCCCGAACCGCGAGAGTAAGCGACGATGTGGTATTAGGTACGTTCCACTTGAAATTAATCGCATGGAACTGTTTGCGGGTTTTAAAACGATTTTATTTTATTGATATTTGTACACTGTTGCATTAGTATTGTTAATGGTAAAACGTTCTCGGTGAACGTGGATACACAACAAAAATACGATATAAGTTCTCGGCGAGCTTTATGAATCTGACCTATGTTCTCGGCGAACGATAGATCCAGATTTTTCGTCCTCGGCGAACGATGAATTAGCGTATGTTCTCGGCGAACGACGAATGCGAACTAAAGGTTTGTAAAAATTAACAGAAGACATCGAAAAACGAAAAATTTGAGGAACCCCCAAACTCGCATCCCTCCTTACGAAAGAAGGGATGAAAATATTGGCCAACGTGCATTTCCATTGGTTGTGTTTTTTCTTGCATAAATGGTCAATCCTTTTGATTGGTGAGGTTGGTTTTCCTAGCCGTCTCACGCGATACGGCCCGAGAACTGCGGGAAAACCCTTACGGTCGATGTCCAATAAAACATTTGGTCGCCACACTAAGAATTTTTTACAATACTAAAACATTTGGTCACCAGACTAAGGATTTTTACAATAATAAAACATCTGACCGCCAGAATAAGAAATTTGCTGCAATCAAGGAACCTTTGGAAATACTCGTTGACCCTTTTTTACGACGTCCTTTACCTTTAGCTGCACGGTCGGAAAATCTATTCCGTATTTAAAAACTACGTATAAGATATAATAATTAAACCGAAAGAATAATAAGTCTATATATACAGTCTAGCGTTCCGGCGCGCATAGCGACACGGAACATCCTCCCCCCGTTGAGAGGACGCGATCAACTTCATCTAAAACTTATTGTCCTTGATTATGATACACTGTCGATCGGCAATGGTGCCAATTTTTTTACGTTTCGAAGGAGTTCTGTGTTTCCTGTTTTTACGGTGACTGTCCACACAATACCATCTGCCCCAGGATGGGTTTTTGTCACTCGTCCGAGTCTCCATTGCATCGGTGGAAGATTGTCATCTCGGAGGGTGACGATGGTCCCTTCTTGGATGTGGTGGGCCCCGTTGGTCCAATTGTGACGGACAGTCAATTCGTTGAGGTACTCCTTATACCAACGAGTCCAGAAATCCCGACGAACCTTCAGGATATGTTGCCAGGTCGATAGTCGATTGGTCGGCGTAGAGCTATGATCGACGTCTGGTAGGCTCGTTAGACTATCACCGATAAGGTAATGACCGGGAGTGAGAACAAGGATATCTTTTGGATCGGTGGAAATTGGAGTAAGAGGTCGGGAATTTAAAATTGCCTCAATTTCGACAACTAATGTATACAATTCGACAAATGTAAACACACCGACTCCGGTCACACGTTTCAAATGGTGTTTGAAGGATTTTACGGCAGCTTCCCAAATACCGCCGCAATGCGGTGATAATGGTGGAATGAATTTCCATTCAATGCCCTTATCACTGAGAAATTGATTTATTGCGTCTTGTTGTGGCTGGGATTGAAGAAAATTATAAATTTCCTTCACTTCGTTATTTGCGCCAATGAAATTTGACCCATTATCGGAATGTATAATTCGCGGTTTCCCACGCCTGGCAATAAAACGACGCAAGGCACCGAGGAACGCTTCGGTCGACATGTCCTCGACGACTTCCAGGTGTACTGCCTTTATTACCAGGCAGACGAAAACCGCAACGTAAACCTTAAGGTGATTACGATTTCGATATTTCTTTTCCTTTATAAAAAAGGGTCCGCAATAATCGATACCCACGTGATAAAAGGGTCGAGCCTTTTCTACCCTCACCCGAGGTAGATTACTCATTACGTAGTCGACGGCTATCGGATTGATGCGAGAATATTTGACGCATCTCCGAATTATTTTGCGCACTTGGTTGCGACCATCCAGAGTCCAAAATCGTAATCTCGAAGCGTACAACGTAGTTTGGATTCCGGCGTGATGATTCCGAGTATGGAAATCTTGCAAGATAAGATCGGTAAGATGATGCGATTTTGCCAAAAGTATAGGATGCCGCTGATCATAGGGGAGACTGGAATTTTTTAAACGACCTCCTACTCTGAGAATACCGTCTTCGTCTACAAACGGATCTAGAGCGCCGAGTTTCCCCCTTTTAGTTGTTCGCCTCCCCCCGTTGAGGTCACGGATTTCTTCTGCGAACACGGCTCCTTGCATCATCTTAATTGCGACCTTTTCTGCATTGGCGATTTCCTTTACGTGTAGTACTCCCTTGCTCCTGTTTTCCCTTTTCCACCGAAGACAATAAGCTATCACTCGCTTCAAGCGCGTAAAGGATGAAAATCGATGCAGTAGGCTGTCATTCACGACTTCTGTTGCAAAACAAAGAGTTTGTTTTCTTTCAGGTAGCTCCTGTAACGGCTGAAATATGGATGACGGCCATAATGATTCATCGTTGGTGAGCCATGCCGGTCCGCACTTCCAAAGGTGATTGTCGATAAATTCACCAGGTAGCTGACCTCGAGACAATGCATCGGCTGGGTTGTCTTTCGACCGCACGTGTCTCCAATGATCGTGATTAGTTTTTTCTTGGATCTCAGCTACTCTGTTAGCTACAAAAATCTTCAGCGTGTGTGGAGGAGTCTTGAGCCAACAGAGAACTATGGTAGAATCTGTCCAGAAAATAGTCCGATCGATTTTGATATTTACAATTTCCCTCACTGCTGAATATAGCTTTGCCAATAAAAGAGCGCCACATAATTCAAGCCTTGGAAGAGAAGTTGTTTTCAATGGTGATACGCGGGATTTGGCACACAGAAGCCCACAATGTCCTTTACCCCGAGCATCAGTGGATCTCAGGTATATGCAGGCTCCATAACCAGCTTCGCTTGCGTCACAGAATCCATGTAACTGTATGGTTGTAGAATTGGCCATCAAAACGTTTCGGTTAAATGATACAGCATTTACCGATTCTAATTGTGTGCAAAACTGGGTCCAAATAGTATGAATATGAGCAGGAACTGATTCATCCCAATTCAATTGCAGTTGCCACAGTTTTTGCATAATCCTCTTTGCATATGTGACATCCAGAGTGAATGTACATAAATATTTATTAATTTCCCTATTTTTTGCCTACGCCAAGCGCAATAGCACGGGATTGGGAAGAGAAGAGTATTTTGTACGGAATTGAATTAAGAATAATTCCAAGAAATTATGTAACAAAAATATAACTACTATTTATTTAACGATATACAAAAGTTCTGTTGAAATTTAAAGTGATTTCTGTTTGACATTTCGAGCGCGGTTTACAGTAGTTGCCTTACTTGGATATGAAGTTGTTGTTGTTGTATTGTTGTTGAATCGTTGTCGGTTGGTGTCGATTGATAAAATTGTTGTTGTGTTTTGTTCTGTTGTTGTATGTTGAGTTGTTATTGAAGTGCACTGAATTTTCTGACTAACTATAATAGTGTTTTACAATAAAAGAAGTTATTGATAATCAGAGCCAGAAAGGAATGAATACGAGAACTAGATATGGAAATACTGATTGCTGACTCTGTTGACTGGCTGGAGAAGACTGACTAAAAATTATTCCCTATTGAAAGACAGCGATGTTCTAACAGATTTGGAAGTGCTTATAGTAGGGAGGTTCGCATTCTTATTCGTTAAAATTCTTAACATCTATGAAGGGATCATTACTATGATTGGAGGGTTGAGAATTCGGAGGGATGCTAAGATCGTGGGTGGAAGGGATATGTTTTTCTGGGAAAGTAAATGTTATGTAAAACATAAATAAAAGGAATCGGATTACGTCGACGGTCAATAGCCATATGGTTCGTGTTCGTCTTATCCTAGAAAAGACATAAATTTACGGTCCCTTTTCTCGATGCGAAAAAGGGCCTCTCGATAAACATAAGAAATCGACGGGGTACAGCCATGTGGCCCCGCTAGCACTTATCTCGGAAAGCGATAAAATTACGGTCGCTTTCCTGACGGGAAAATCAACTCTCAAAAATATATATGTGCCTAAGAATAATGAAAAGAAATATTAAACTACATCTACACGGATGTTACACATAGAGGATGATTGGTCCCAGGAAGCCTAGGGGATCGAAAATCTTGGCGATCTCGAACAATATTGTCCTCTTCGATACTGCCCCTTTTATTGTGAGGGCCCTTGCTGTATACTCTATTGCGTCGTGTTTGGAACTCCAATACACCCCGAGTGTTTTTAAGGTTCCATCATCATTTAATTGAAGAGTCAGATTTCTATTACTCTCAGGAATATCTTCGATGAGTCGTGTATCGTTGGATGCCCATTGTCGAATGTTTAGGCATCCGCGTTGCAGCAATTGAATTATTTCATCTCGAATGGCGATGGCTTCTTCAATTGTGTCTGCCCCGGTCAATAAATCGTCGACGTATAAATCCTTTTTTAGAATCTCTTTAGCTCGAGGGAAATGGCTCCCTTCGTCGTCGGCTAATTGATGCAAAGCACGTATGGCAAGAAACGGAGCAGGCCCTAATCCGAACGTAACAGTGTTCAGTTCGTAAGCCTTCACGGTGTTCTGTTCCTTCCACAAAATCCGTTGGTATCGTCTGTCTTCTTTTCGTATCAAGAATTACCGATACATTTTTTGAATGTCACCGGTCAATACATATTGGTATAACCTGAACCGGATGAGATGAAAAAATATATCCCCTTGGATGGTTGGTCCCACCATAAGAGTGTCATTCAACGAGATTCCCGTGCTTGATTTGGCTGACCCATCGAAAACGACCCTCACTTTCGTCGTGAGGCTTGATTGTTTTATTACTGCATGGTGTGGTAAATAAAACGCGTCGTTTAAATCTTCCTCTGGTATCGGTGACATATGTCCAAGAGACAAATATTCTGTCATAACGGCGTTATATTGGTCACGTAATTCGGGGTTACTGGCGAACCTCCTTTCCAGGGACTGCAAACGCTTTAATGCCCTGGCCCGTGATTCTTCCAACAAATTTGCATTTTCGCGAAACGGTAACGCGACGCTGTATCGTCCGTCCGAGGCGCGAGATACATATTTTCGAAAGTGCTCTTCGCAAGCGAGCTCTTCCTGGGTATAATGAGCCTGTGGCGGCCCTTCTTCTATCTGCCAGAATTTTGCAATTTCGGCTTGCAAATTTATCATATGGCATTTAGTACGTTGTGGTGGATTGGTAGACTTGGCGCTGCCTCCCACCACCCATCCTAGCCGAGTCTTTTGGAGAAAAAGATCACGTCCCGGCTGGGATAAATTAATCTGACCCAGGCAAAATAGCGAGAGCGTGGGTCCCGCTGCCAGTAGCATATCGATTGGCCCTGGTTTGTAGAATTCGGGATCTGCCAGCCGTATGTTGGCTGGGATCGAAATCGATCCTCGCACGATGGCTTCACTCGGAACCATATCTGAGATCCGAGGAATTGTGAGGAACTCGCGTGTTTTTTCATACTTACTTTGCAATGAACGCAAAGTAAGAGTCACGACGTGCGTTGAAGAAGTCGCGAGATTATCCAATGCACCCACGGAGACGGAGCATCGCTTCATTGGCAGTTGCAGAACGTTTGCTAATCTATTTGTGATAAAATTAGCCGTAGAGCCTGTATCGAGGATGACTCTACATGGGGTCGGTTGATGTTCTTTATCTAACACGTGAATTTTTGCAGTTAGCATCAATTCGCCCCTCGCGATGTCGACTGCCAATGAGGTGCAACGGTACCGCGATTCCGTGGGCGTGGCCAGTCAATTTTGATCTGCTGGAGCAGGTGTCTCCTTTGGGAGATGCAAAATTGTATTATGACGTTTGTCACAAATAATGCAATTTCCCAATGTGCATTTCTTTTGTGCGTGATTTGCTCGTAAGCAGATGGAACACAATTTGTTGTTCTTAACGATTTCTATGCGTTGTGGTACGGTTAAAGCCCTGAATTTTCCACAACGGTAAAGAAGATGTTGTTCTTCTTTACAAACGGGACACGATTGACCGGTTGTCGTTGCGAACGCTTGTTTCTTTATGCCCTTAATGCGGTCTTCATTGAAAGATCGCGCCGTTCCTTTGCTGCATTTTTCGGACGATTTCGAATCTTCTCGTTTCGAAAGTCGCGCCGCTGCCCGGTACAGAAATTCAAGCATTTCTGCCAATGTGGGAAACCGGTCGCCCTGTTGACTTTCATCCCATTTTTCGACGGTTGATTTGTGCAGTTTTTCCTCCAGATTTTGCACAATGATCTCTTCACCAACGTTGACCCCGAGAGATGCTAATGATAACACGTGTTGTTGAGCTTCATCTGCCAATCGTATTAACCCATCGGCGGTTTCCTTCTCTTGTTTCGGAAGAGTAAGGAGAAGATGCAGATGTCTCGAGACCAGAATTCTTTTATTTTCATACGATTTTTTTAGTAAGTCCCAGGCGCGCGCATAGTTATCTCCGGTGATTGAAAAAACTTGAATTTTTCTCGCCGCATCTCCCGTGAATGTGGATTTTAAATATTGTAATTTTTCGACATTGGTCAAATCCACTTGATCGTCGATCATTGTTTTAAACGCGTCTTGAAACGACATCCATTCCTCGTAACGTCCACTGAATTTTGGGAGCGACGCTTGTGGGAGTTTAAGTTTGTGTCGCGTTTGCACGGACGAGCTTGTTGGTGGATCAGTTTCAGGAGGCTGATCGGTTGGATTGTTTGGTTGACCTTCAATTCTGGGGGCGGTGGATAAAATTCTTTCCGCTTCGGCCAGAGCATCAAAGAACTTGTCTTCTATTTGGAATCGTATTTGAGAATGGTCGGTGACCGTGTCAACTACTTCGATCTCATCTTGTATGTCGTGAAAAGTTTGAAATATCGTCTTCACTCTGTCGATCCGAAGTCTCAGTTTGAGAAAATCAGGATTTTCGCGATCGAATCGGCTCAAAAATGTTTCGAAGTTTGTGAGCTATGCCCGAATTGAACCGCGTTTTTGATTCAAGTTTTTCAATCTATCGGATGTGTTATCATTTGCCATTTTGTATTAGGAGGTGTTACGTCCTAGTAACATAATAGTTGCCCTATTTTTGACCTTAGCAAAGCTAATGAGTCTTGGGAAACGGGCTAATGGAGTTTGATCAGATGAATGAATTTTTGACTATGGAGTCCCCAGAAGTTAGAAGGAATTTGGATTAATGTGTAAGGAAGGTATCCTCTGAGTTCGAGGTGGTCCTCGCAACTCAACGGATGATGGAAAGAATGAGCTCGCTGTTGTCCTCGCAACTCATTTATTCTTTGGGGAATCTATCGAACTCGGGGTGGACCTCGCAGTTCAATGGGTTGTGTAGGAGGATGATCGAACTCGAGGTGGGCCTCGCAGTTCAATATGGAGTATTGGAGGATCGTCGAACTCGGGGTGGTCCACGCAATTCGACTTGTTGTTGAGAAGGAATTTTGAACTCGAGGTGGTCCTCGCAATTCAATAATTTGTGGGAGTCAGTTAGTAACTTACTCTTTTCTATTTTTCTTGGTTGGTTGAGTTGAGACTGGTAGAGCAGTACAGGGTTTTTGCTCTATCCAGGACTTTTACAATTTTGAAGACTTAAGAGAAGCTTACAAGTTTGAATGTTGATGAAGAACTGATTTTTATGCTAAAATTCGGGCCTTATATACTAATCTATCAACTATCTTTGTCTATTGCGTAGGGGTTGGAGAGGGTAGTTTACAAATTTCTTATTGGTCCAAAGTCTCCACCGTCTCCTACTCCTTACTTTTCCAATTCGGAGGAAAATTTATCCTTATCGTCTGTCCCCACTCTTGGGCCTGAGCATCTCTCCCCGCCGCGTTCATCCCCGAGTTAGGGTTGCGTCGTGCGTTGGCGTAAGGAGGGATGCTCGTATTTAAGGCGCGATGGTGGTTACGTTATGGGGATGTAACAGAGGATTGCAACGGATAGTGACAGGAAAAATATCGGTAATAAATCTTTAGAGAACGAGCCTACCTTGTAGCTGCTGGTGGTGGCCGATGATGAAGTTGCGTTGTTCTCCTTTCGGCCAGGCTGCTGGATTGACTCGCCGTACTGTCTTCGTGGCGCGTTGCTGCACGATGAGACGATCTTGAATTCGATGCTTTACTGTCTATAGTCACTGTACTTTCACACTAGAGCATCCGGCTCGAAGGACCATGTTAAATGTACCGTTCACACCGCGAAATAAAATTTTCTATTCGGGGTTGTAAGGCCCGAACCGCGAGAGTAAGCGACGATGTGGTATTAGGTACGTTCCACTTGAAATTAATCGCATGGAACTGTTTGCGGGTTTTAAAACGATTTTATTTTATTAATATTTGTACACTGTTGCATTAGTATTGTTAATGGTAAAACGTTCTCGGTGAACGTGGATACACAACAAAAATACGATATAAGTTCTCGGCGAACTTTATGAATCTGACTTATGTTCTCGGCGAACGATAGATCCAGATTTTTCGTCCTCGGCGAACGATGAATTAGCGTGTGTTCTCGGCGAACGACGAATGCGAACTAAAGGTTTGTAAAAATTAACAGAAGACATCGAAAAACGAAAAATTTGAGGAACCCCCAAACTCGCATCCCTCCTTACGAAAGAAGGGATGAAAATATTGGCCAACGTGCATTTCCATTGGTTGTGTTTTTTCTTGCATAAATGGTCAATCCTTTTGATTGGTGAGGTTGGTTTTCCTAGCCGTCTCACGCGATACGGCCCGAGAACTGCGGGAAAACCCTTACGGTCGATGTCCAATAAAACATTTGGTCGCCAGACTAAGAATTTTTTACAATACTAAAACATTTGGTCACCAGACTAAGGATTTTTACAATAATAAAACATCCTGCCGCCAGAATAAGAAATTTGCTGCAATCAAGGAACCTTTGGAAATACTCGTTGACCCTTTTGTACGACGTCCTTTACCTTTAGCTGCACGGTCCGAAAATCTATTCCGTATTTAAAAACTACGTATAAGATATAATAATTAAACCGAAAGAATAATAAGTCTATATTGTCACGCCGACGGGGGTGTAGACTTAAAAAGATACGGGGGGGAGAAGGGGGTCCTGAAACGGGAAAAAGAAATACCGACCAACGCAATACACAAAAAAAATGGCACAAGATTTATTATAAAAAAACACAAGAACAACAAAAAAAAATAATTTCTATACTGCGGTCGGCGGACGATCTCCGGGAATAATATAATTTCTGTACAAAATAATTTTCTGGGCGCCAGTTAATTTTTTCGTAAATTAACAAACAACAACAAAAAATATTACAAAAACAATAATTGTCGCTCGCTTAACACTATGGCGGTACGGGGACGATCTTATGGGAAACAAAAAAAAGGAAACTCAGGGTATGGATTCTCCGACTCTATTTGGCCTCTTATTAATGACCATCAGTCTTTTATAAAATTTGGAATTAAATATCGGTCGGCTAAATTTGAATTTAATATTGGGTAGGCTAATTTTGAAACGACATATAGGACGATAAGGAGAATATTCGGGACGCTCTAATAATTGGGAAATGCTCGATTCTCGTCGCACGCTGACTGAAGGACAGCGACACGAGACCCACAACAATAACAAGCGCGCGACTGGCAATGTCGCGCGTAACGGTCGGAGCGGACAACCTATGGAAAGGGGAAACAGGGGAAAGGGGACGTACCGGCTTCGCCTTACACTACGCGCGCAGAACCGTTCCACGCGATTATTTCTCGAAATTTTTATTGTCACTAATACGCTATTGGTGTCGATTTTCTCCAAACGCAGTGGGAACAAAAGAAAAGAAATACAAAGGGGAGATCTCTAAGTACTTTGGGTACCAAAAAAAAGAAACGAAAGAAAGGAAAATACGCAATGCGTGCCGGAAGATAATGTTGGATCGGAAGCGGTGCAAACACTTACTCGTCGATGTTTTTTTTCTGCCGGTGTTTCGCTCTCGTTTCTCTCCCTCTATCTCGGCGGCGCCGTATCTTCGCACTCTCTCCTAGTACTTCTCCTCACTGTATTCCTTCGTTATGTCCTCTTCACTCTCACCTCTCTCTCACGCTCAAATTTTTCTTTCTACTCAATCTACTCTTTCTCACTCTTTACTCTCTCCTCGCACTCTACACTATCTCTCTCACTCTCGATAACTCCGCTACTCTCGCACTTCCTTACTCGCAATCTATCTCCTTTCAACGTTATTTTCTTCTTTTCTTTAATCGCTCGCTCTAATTCGGTGGTCGTACTCCAAGTGACGAGTCTCTCGTTAGGCAGCAGCGGCACGGGTCCGGTGATACGAGCAGTGGGGGGAGATCGATATTTTCGGGACGGTACTAGGGAGATCTATCGGGAAATGGGTGTAGTTAGGACGATCGATAATATAGGGTCGTTCTCACGGATATCGGAATTACGGGTAATGATAATTGCGTATGCTCGCCGCGCGCTGCTGCCATCTCCTCGTAACTCGAATTACCGTGTCGATGGATGACCGGTAACCGGGTTACGGGACGGTACATGTGAGAATTTTTGGCGGGTTCTTCGTTTGGAATGGTGAGAGTGCGTGTGTGCCGGTGAATTTCTTCTTTTGGTGGACGTCCTGGGAGTTCCTCTGGTGATAATTTTGAACCATCGGGGTGTCCTCAGGATATCCTTGGTGCTGACGGTGACGATGACAATGACGCTGACGAAGATGACGATGACAATGACGCTGACGAAGATGACGATGACAATGACGCTGACGAAGATGATGATTCCGACGCAAGTGCTTGCACCGGGGTATGCTACGAGGTCTATTCGGGGAGGGGGAGGGATGGGGGTGGCCCTAGGATGACTTTTACTTACGTTTTCTCGCAGATTGCGTTCGAATGTAGCCGAGAAATATTCCAATTAAAAAAATTCAGGACTGATTTTTAAAGCATTTTCTACGTACTTTAAGAATATATTTTTCATTTTTAATAAAATTAATAAGTTCATAACAATTCTTTAAGGTTAATGTTAAAAATGACTTTTTCTCAAAGATCGACACCTTCGATTTTTATAAAAAAAAATTTATAAAATAGCAGGGTTCTTTCTGAACAAAAAAGTATATAATGTCCAAGATGGGCCGGACCTTAGTTTTGGAGATACAGTAGGATTTACCAACGGGCGGGCGTTTCACGTAGTGCTCGCGTAGAGCTCAAGCCCGAACGTAGCCTGGAGGGTCGCCGCGCGACACTACGCGAAGCGCCCGCTCGCTGGTAAATCCTACTGTTTCTCCGAAACTAAGGTCCGGCCCATCTTGGACATTATATACTTTTTTGTTCAGAAAGAACTCTACTATTTTATAAATTTTTTTTATAAAAATCGAAGATGTCGATCTTTGAGAAAAAGTCATTTTTAACATTAACCTTAAAAAATTGTTAAGAACTTATTAATTTTTTTAAAAATAAAAAATATATTCTTAAAGTACGCAGAAAATGCTTTAAAAATCACTCCTGACTTTTTAAAATCGCTATATTTGTCGGGAAGATACAAACCTGGGAATGTTGCCACGACGGCCAATATGGTACAAATTTGAGCCCCTATTGCTAGGCAACTATTTGAGCTAGAGCCTTAAAATTTTTGCTGAAGCTTCACTATCAATAGGACTATCGACCATAAAAATTTCAAGACGATTAAAAAACTTTTATGTTTTAGGCTGGATGACTTCATGCGAAATGCCTCATGTATATAGTCAACTTCAAAAACTATAAAAAAACTTGGAGATTTAAGAAAACTTTCAAATGATCAAATTTTATATTCTCGCCACATTTTGAATTTTCGCGTATTTATTTTTTGTGTTCTTTTTTGTTTCGAAACTTTTTACAATACGTCGTAGTCGCTTTTCGAAAGCGTTATTTAAACTCGAATGTAAATGCAGAACACCGGGTTGACGGTGTCATTTGTTGAAATGGGTTTTGGCTTTGGAACCATATCATCTATACGGAACCACTTATCGCCGTATTTGCTGCAGCCAGTGTAGTGCCCAACGAATCTACGGCTAGCATGGTAATCTGCAATCCCAGCAAGCTGAAATGAAGATCCTCCTAAGGTGATCAACGTGGGAAATTGTTTTATTTCAAACCTGGCGTCAACATCTTCGAAACACTCTATAAAAGCGTGAGATCGATAATCGAATGTCGTTTCAACAACGCGTGTACATGTCACACAGGTCTTTTTAGAAATGGAAATTTCCTTAGCTTTTACAGCATCACTTAGTTTTTCGTACCCATGACTTATGATGGTTTCTATGTCCAATGAAACCGTCACCGACTGCCTCCTGAGGACGGTATTGCATACTTTGCACTCCCTACATTCCTCTAGGCTAGGCTCTTCCTGAAAAACAAGGTCACATAAAATACCGATGTTTGATAAAGCGTCAATGACTGAAACTCCAGGTACGCTACCATCGTGTACGAAGCACGAAACTTGACCCAGCAAATTCGCTCGTTGCTTATATACCTCTGCATTGCAGCCCTTTTCTAAGAAAAGCTTCACGAATTCGAATATTTTCGATTTCGATTTTTGAATAACATCATGAAATCTTTCATTGGCAGTTGCAGCAGCAAGAATATGGATAATGGTATCAAAACCGCATGTATTTCTGATTATAGCTCTTTGTTTCTTATTCTGGATTGACGGACAGAGATTTCCACGGCAGAGAGCAGAGACGGCAGAGAGTTTTGTTCAGCGGACAGCACATTGTCATTTTCCACCAGGGCTTCTGTATTAGGTGGTTGCATGGTAGTCTCGCTGTTTGAAAGTTCCAGTGCTCGAACCTGCTTTAGAGTATGTTTTTCTGCCACAACAAGTTTTGTGCGTCCGGAAAAAGATGTTAAGTGTGTTGTCACAAATTTATCAATCCGCATGGGGCGCCTCTCATGTGCCAATGTTCGGTGCTTCAAATCATTGAACTCGCTCTCAATGGCAGATGAAGTTGCGACCATACTTCCATACCCAAAACCGCTTTTCATCACGCTTGAGTATAGGGGAAAGTATGGAATCAGATTTTTTATGCGTTTTCCAATACTGGGTACATAGTAAGGATTCACGTCTTCGCCAATTCGAGTTGAATCGCTTGAAACCTTTTCGAGTGAACTATTATAAAGTGATGTTCCCCATTCGAATATATTCACCCCACTTTCTTCACTCGGTTCGTCCGCTGCTGGACTATTCTCGTCCGATTGTTCTACCAATTCGGTTACTTTGTTTACGAATGCGTCTCCTTTTATCAAACTGTGCAAGCATCTGAATTCTTCGCCAGCCAAACCTAGACGACCATTTTCATCCATTCCAAAGGTCGGACTATTAGATATAATGAGTGTACCCTTGAAAATGTCGCTGAGTTGATGAAAATCCTCACATTTGGTTATCAATGCCATAATCATTACGTAGAATTTTCGTACGAGTGGATTTACCGTTTTTAATTCCTTCCATCGTGAAATCATTTTCACGTAATGAGAAATATCGAGACGGAGAAAGCATGAAGGAATTAAACCAGACGCGTTTACTAGGCAGTCGAAACATTTTGACAGATAATCTTTGAGACTTTGACATTCTGCGAACGCTCGCGCGCATGCACCAAGCAAAGCTTTATCGAAATCACAAGTAATCTGTTTCGGTAATGGAAAATTCGATTTATGAGATTGACCGATTCGGAGAATCTCATTAAGCCAAAACTGAATTGTGTTTGTGTTTTGCAAGGCGCTCAGCATCTGGAAAACTGGAATTTTCGATTCGACAGTTTCTGTCAATATTTGATGCAAGTACAGATGTGAAGACAGTTCTCCGTTGGGTTTCACCAACTTTTTCCCCAATGAACCAGTGCCATCGATGCAAATATATTGGTGATGCAACATATAAACGGCTACCTGTTCAGGTGTCCAGTAATGAACGAAAAAAGGATCCAACCCAATAGAATGAATCTCCCCGAGGTGCCGTTCATATTTCATTATTTGAATATTAACCAAGGGATCTGTGCCCTTCATCCCGAAGATAATATTCTTCTGTTCCTGTTTAGCTTTACGTAGGATCTCATTTTTGGGTAGACTTGCTGGTTCACGATCCCCAAATTTCATTCGTTTGTCTGCTTCGCTTCGTCGTCAGATCGACGGTAGTATATTACTTTCGACCATTTCCGATGCAATTTTTGTCCTTCGCTTGCCCTTCAATTGTCGCTTTTTAGAGTGCTCAAACGTTTCATCGTAATTTTCCAGCAAGCAGTCCATTAAAACATCCTCATGAGGCAATGGTTTATTTGCAACCAAACCGGAAAACTTACTGCCGCATTCTTTGCGTTGACCGGAAATTTTTACATAAATACCGGACTCGGTTATACTGTTCTTTTTAAAACATAAAGGGCATTGTATTTTATACTGGAGCCACAGCTGTTCGTACAGTTGATCGGTCCAAATTTTTCGTTTGAATACCATATACCCCCTCTCCGTTAAGTTTTGATCATGGTAATCGACATTTTCTGGCTCCATGATGACCCATGTTTGATGCGAAATCTTTAAAGTAAACGGATACTCGGTCATCTTACTCGAATTGTTGAGTGTGCCATCGTTTTTTGAATCATCTAAAAAAGAATCTTTACTGATTTTGAAATCGTGAAATTTGAGGACTTTGTGCCACATTTCGTAACGATTATTCCGGAGTATGGTGTAAACATACTTGGGACTGATGTTGGAATCTGTGACAGAATTGAAATCTGTACTTATTTTCTGATAAATATCGGAACTAGGAACAACAGAGTTGCCCGAAGAGTCGATGAGATTTTTATATATAGGGGATAAAATGATTTTTGATAATTTTGGAATCAACTGCGCCATTGTGTGATATTGATGCGTATTTTTTCATGAACGCATTTATTTACCGGAATAAAATGAACTTCTATTGTGAATAAATTCTTCTTCTGATCTATTCGAAAAAAATTGCAAATAAAAGTTTGTCGAGTGACACTAGCATAAACAGAAGGAACCGATATCTGATATTCGCTCGTAATGTGATGTGCGTCTATAGTGTCAAGCAGCTCGACTCGTCTAGACTCGTCTCACAGTGCGGCTGGATCGCGTATCTGCCCTCAGTCATCGTAGCGCTCCCCACCACTTGCCGTACGCAATAGACATGCGCGAATCTCTTAGCCCCTCTACTCGCATATACGAGTATCGTGCGTTAAGAGTATCCCCTCTCTGTGGCACGCACGCTATGTATTGTGCGCGGCTACGGTGCGACGCGACTTGAAATGCGCGGCAGCCAGGGTCGTAAATCCTGACACCAAATTTTTGAGAAATTTGACACCGTTGCTTTAATGTTCACGCACTCCTGCACCGCAAATTAATGGGATGAGGATGGTTGGTATTGATCACACAAATTATGTATTTTCACTGAATTTAATCACTAAATAACTGACTCTTTATTTTAACTGCACAAAATGTGTGATGAATATAAAGTTTGTGTGTATTTATTCACATTGAGTTTTGGATCAAGTGAAATAGAAGTCTCGTATAGAGAGAGCTTCGCGTACTCGGAAGATGTGTTCCGGACGGAGTTCAAATTATAACTGGTTTACAAAAATTTGCTGAAACTACCCCAAAGTTTGGTGAATTTCGGGGGTGTGTCTTAGTTTACAAATTGTTAAAATTGATTGGTTGTTGTGAGTTTGCTGTAACGACTAATTCGATTGGTTGAGATATTTAAGACATGTTGGGGTAAAAAGATTGTCGCAAAAAAGACAGAGCGCCGAGTCGATGACCGTTCGAAAACACGTGCAGACAATAATGTCATAAAAGTTTACCTACGTCGCGCGCTCGGTCGGCCCGGAAAAGGATTAAGAACGATTGAAAAGTTGAAAATGTGCGTTGCAGCTGAAGGAGTAATAAACCCGAAAAGAATATATTAAAATTTGACTACAACGTGTTGGTTTTTCCGCGGAGTTTCTATGTAGGTATTGATTGGAAAAAACGCTTTGTCAATCGCTGAATGAGAATACTCGAGAACTCTGTTCTTGAAATTCTAAAGAAAAATAATCCTTAACCTTACAATATGGCATGAAACATGAATAAATTTCAGAACTATTTGAGCCATTAAAATATACCGTTCCGTGCGTCGCTCATCGAAATATGTGAAATAAAGTAATTTAGCTACGCGACGGAACACGCTACTATACATACAATCGAAGCGGCTTGTGTCTAGATATTTATATATGAAAATAAATAAAATGGTTTTCGTTGGTAACACCAAAATTTAGAAGAATTAGCAGGAAAATTAACAATTTTGGCAAAAACTGAAAGTGCTTTTTCTATGAACTTTAATATGAATAAGAATTGTATATGGTTATATATGCATTAGGGTATGTCAAAGAAAGTGGATCTATTTATTTTCGAAATACTATTAATATGTCGAAAACAAGAGTAACTTAAACGTTTAGCCGAAAATATCAATTTTTAGAGGTTGCTCATCGTTATTTTTTTATTTCAGTAAGAATAACACGAGGTAAAATTATCACCAAACAGTTTTGTAATGTAATGACAATAAAAAAAATTTCTTCGAATTCGAAGATTGAATTCACATTATCATGGATTTTGTGCAGGAAAAATTATTCAAAACCGGAATCTCGCTTGAATAATGTATTTTTTCATAAATTGCTGAAAACACATTTTTTTCGAATGAGATACTTTGGAATAATGTAGAAAATACCTAGAACAATTTCGAACAACCGCTAAAACCGCGAGATCTCAAAAATGAGGTAACGGCTCGAAAATAAATTTTCATGAAATTTCTGAAAAATAAATTTCTTTCGAATGAGCTATTGTAGAAGAAAGTAGAAAAAGCCTTGAAAAATCTAGAAAAACGCTAGAACAATACCAAAATATGGAACTATATTATTCAGACATAGAACAACTCAGAACAACCATCAAAATTGCGATAGTTCGAAAGTGCGGTGCTAGCTCAAAAACTATTTTTTTCGAAATTTGTGAAAAATAATTTTTTCTCGAACTCGATATTTTGGAACAATATAGAACAAACCTAGAACAACCCAGAACAACCGTCAGAATTGCGATATCTTAAAAGTGCAGTGCCAGCTCAAAAATGGGTTTTTTTGAATTTTCTCTGAAAGTTTTGTTCTCAGCGCTATGCCGTTTTGGAACAATGTAGAACAAACCTAGAACAACCTGGAACAACCTTCAAAACTTGTGTAGCTCAAAAGTGCGGTGCCAACTTCTTATACGTAAATTTTTCCAACACCTGCAAAACATTTAATTTTCATTATTTTCACCTGCATTGAAGTTCATATTCTTAGAAACTAAGTTATTAATGTAAAACAAACACCTTTTTGATTTCAGATAAAAATTGGAATGGCTACATGTCTCGCAATTGGAGAATTCTAGTTATGACCTTCAGCGGACATCAGTGCGTAACTTTGTTATTTAGGTATGGCTGAGAGTATTAAAAAAAAATCAGATAAGTTGCTCGAAATATGAATAAAAGGATGTCAAATCTTGATTGAATTCTATTCATTGTTCCCATTCAAAATAATCCTAAAAAATCAGAAAATGAGCTTTCTAATGTGGTTTCCCCCCTTAAAGGTTTGTCGTGGATATACAAGGTACAATTACCAATAAGTACCCGGTATTATCATAAGTTACTATAAATGAGTATAGGTCTAAAATAAGGAAACTGCTTTACTTATGATATTTTTTGAGGTTCACGTGATTATCACACATTTAAATAAAATATTTGAAATGGTTTCATGTTTTATTTAATTACATACAAGTTTATTTTCATAGGTATAAAACGTGTTTTACGTGTTGCAAAACTCTTCTACACTTATGCATCTTAACCTAGATCCCAAACCAGGCGTTTCGTGTGCAAAACTATATCAGGAAATTCTTGGGAGTCGAAGCTGTAACTATCGAATATTGTTAAAATAGTAACTGTTTGTGATCGGTTTTAAACAAAATAAGTTGTATTTTATAATAGTATACTCACACCACAACTCCCTCTCATTACACCAAGCTTTTCATGCAAATTATTCGAGGTATGAAAATTCGTTTCAATACGAAAAATCGATTTAGCTTGATAACCATTCTCGAACTATCGTGGAATATGGGTCAGCCGATTCTCACATAACTCAATATATGACCCTAGAGAATTTACCGGATAATCATTTTCGTAACACTTTGGAGAATTTACGAGGGCAAACAAGACACGTGGATAACTGCTGGACCATGCTGTATATATAGAAAATGATTCGTGAGATGGAATATAGAGATGAGAGTGAATCGACGATGAATTCATATTTTTGATGGTAGAGCCGTCGTCACGACGAAGAGCAACAAATCGAAAAGTGCGCGAGTGCGGTAAGCGCGCATGCGCCAGTGGCCAAATCCATCGTCATGGTCAGGACAATGGGCTAATCATCACGGTCGATTGTAGTCCTGCCAACTGTCGATGAGGTCAAGGACTTTGGTGCGGGAGAGTGACCGGTGGGCGATTAATCGGTCGATCGAACAAGTTCGACACGTGCGGACTGACCGCTACCAGCTCTCCTTCTGTTTTCGCTATCACATCGCTGCCAAATGTGTTTGGAAGAAATGCGAGATGTCTTATTCTCTGAAATACTTACTAGCTGTGCCCCGCGACTTCCATCGCGGAGAAAGATAACGATAAATTTGTTGACCTTTTCACAGAAGTCAATTAATTAACTTAAAGCCTTGGTTAGGAGAAACAAAAATACAATGAAAAGGAAAAAATAATTATTGTGTTCATAGTGGCATTAAGCAACTTCCTATCTACAGTAGCGATATGTATGTTTCATGGGCTCTATTGCACTTCTTCTTCTTCTTATTATTTTGTGGCTATGACGAGTCTTGTCTTAAGCCATAACCAGGTTTTTCGGCGAATGATTATGGTAGGATAGGGACCCTATCCGTTGCTAGTGTTATTTGGAGCGTTAGGAATATTGAATATCGGCCAAGTTCGCAGAGGTAACAGGTTGCTTGTTGGAAGCCATTTTATATTAGGAATGGTGTAGTTTTTAGGAAGTCGGAGAGGAGGAATGATGTACTGGATTGTGGATTTTTGAGAAATATTTTGGAGTCGAATGGTGGAGAGTGTCCAAGTTTTTTTAATTTTGTCTCGAGAATTTTACGTGATTTTGTAAAGGAAGGGCATACCCAGAGGAGGTGATCTATATCCATGGGTGAGCCGCAGTTGCAAAGGTTGGATGAAACTATGTTTTTTCTGTATAGACTGGCTGGTAGCGAATAATGGTTGGCTCGGAGCCTATTGAGTTGGGTTATTAGTGAACGGTGTGCAAAGAATTTATTAAACCAGGGCTTATTGGTATCTTTGTAGTAGTGAGTGAAATAATATGAGCCTTTACGTTCGCCGCTCCGTTTCAGTGCAATGTTGAAACGGTTGCGGAGCTGCTCCGAAAAGTACGCGCTGATATCTTGAGGTGGAAGGGGGGAGTGTAATAGGTTCCCCGTTCTAATAGCCTCTCTAGCAAGCAAGTCCGCTGTTTCGTTGCCTATAATTCCTTTGTGACCAGGGATCCATTCCAGGTTAATAATCAGGTGTGCCGATTGTGCTCGTGTGAGGTAGTGTTTGATTTCCAGTATAATATAAGTGTGCCTCGTGTGATGTGCTTGGGATGACAGTGCCGTAATGACGCTTTGTGAGTCCGAAAATATGACGGATTTTTTTATTTTTAGAGAGTAGATGAACCTAACCGTGAAAAGTATGGCCAGCGCTTCTAGGGAGAAGATGGATGCATAGCAGTGAGTTTTGAATTTGAAACGTTTGTTTAGAGTAGGGGAGAAGATCGAGATCCCTCCATGGTTGTAGTTGCTGATTTTGGAGCCGTCCGTGAAAAAGATGGTGTGCTCGTTAAAATAGTTGGCAAATAGTTGGAGATATTTTAGGTGTGGGTTGTTATGGCGGTTAACCTCTACGCCATTAGAGATTGAAGAATTAGGGATGAAATTAATTACCTGTTGGTCATATTTAAATGGAAGAGGAATCTCGGATTTGTAAATATTTTTGAATCTGTGTGCAGTTCCTGTGAAAGCTCCAAAGAGGGGAAGGGTGGTTGCTAGGTTATAGCGATTGGATTTGCGCAATATGTAACGTAGATTGTATAAAAGGTTTATAAGCGGGTGAAGAGTATAACTCGAAACTCTGCATATGTATTTCCCGGCAAGGGTTTGAAATCTGATAGGGAGGGAGGTTTCGCCGGACTCTGCTAATAGGATATTGGTTGGGGTGGATGAACGATAGCCTAGGGCTAGTCTGATAGCTTTGTATTGGATTTTGCTTAGTTTGTAAGCGTAATGTTTATTGTTTACGGCCAAGTTGAAAGAGTTGTAATCCAAGATACTACGCGTGAGGGCCTTATAAATATTTAGGAGGATTTGTGGGTGTCCGCCCCACCAGGTTCCTCGAAGGCATTTGATTATGTTGAGCGAGCGAGAAGCTTTGGCGATGGTTTGATTTATGTGGTGATGCCATAATAACTTTTCGTCTAAAACCATGCCTAGGTATTTAACCGAAGGCGATGGCTTTATCGCAGAACCCTGTATGTAGATGGTAGGTGCAGTTGCGGTTTTCTTCTTTCTGGAGAATATTATAAGTTTGGTTTTTTCAGGTGAAATTTCGAGGCCTTTATCCTGCAAGTGTGCGGCTAGTCTATCGATACTGAACTGGATGGATAGAATGCAATCGGTGATACTATTACCGCTGGAACAGATGAACGTGTCATCGGCAAATTGTGTGATGGAGGAGTTCTGGTGGATGTGTTCGCAGAACTTTCTCGTATAGATGTTAAATAAGAGGGGACTTAATGTCAGCCCCTGTGGAATTCCCAGTGTGGAGGTGGTTGTAATAGTGCGGTCTTTTAATTTGAAGGTTAGTTTCTTATTCGATATTATATTGTAGATGAATGCTCTTATATTAATTGGAATATTTAATTCTTTTAGGTCTTGATCTAGGATCTGGGGGTGGACATTATCAAACGCTGCTTTGACATCCAGGAAAAGGCACACTACCACCTGATTAGAAGCGAACGCAGAGTAGATTTTGGTGGTTAATATGGAAATGCAGTCTGAACAGGACCTATTGGTTCGAAATCCGTACTGGCAGTCAGGTAACAATCTGTTTTTTTCCAGATAATGGATTAATCTGGTGTAAAGCATTTTCTCAGTGAGTTTGAGGAAGCAGGACGCCAGAGAAATGGGGCGAAATTTGTTGGGAGTATCTTTGGGAAACAGTCGAATAAGGAAGTTTTTCCAATCCTCTGGGATGGATCTGCTGTTAATCAGGTTATTGATGGTTTCTAGTAAGGTTAGTAGGAAGTTATTCGGTAGGCATTGTATCAGCCCATTGCTGAACCCGTCCAACCCTGGGGCAGTGTTTATCTTTAGAGCATTTATGGCACGCTTCATTTCAGCAAATGATAACGGTTGTGACAATAAAGGATCTATATACTCTGGGTTGTGTTGAGGGGCACTGAAAGGGATGAAGCAGGTTGGGGGACACATATTTTCAATGAATTTGTGGATTTCCCTTAGTACTTGGAGATTTTCTGTCTGAAGGTTTCTACTGGGAAGAAATCTATGCTTGAACTTTTTGACCGTGGTCCAAATCAAGTCGGGGGGTGAGTTTCTGGAAAGGGTTTCTGTAAATTTTATGAATTTTTGTTGCTTGATTTTCTTTAATTCTTTTTTGGTTAGAGCATTGATTCTTTTGTATTTTATGAAGTTTTCCAGGCTGGATGTGGATAGAAAGGTTTTTAGTGCGGATTTGCGATGGTCTACAAGCTGTTTGCATTCTTCGTCCCACCACACAGTCGGAGGAGGAACAGTTTTTTTGGGTCTGTGTGGGTTGTTACGTGAGAATTTATAAGAAGAGTTTATGTTGTTATTAAGGTGAGTCATTAGCTGGGCATACTTAGCAGAAGGATCTTGGGTGGGAGGGTTGGTGTCATAGGTCGGCACAGGAGTGTTTAGGTTGTTTATCAGTTTATTCAGGTTTATATGTTTTAGGTTTATCCTTCGGGAGGGAGGCTGATGGTACGGTTGGTAGTGGGTGAAGATTGTAGTAATGATGGGAAGATGATCACTGGACATGGAGTCATCTAAGGTGCACCAGCTATGAATTGTAAGTAGGGAGGAAGAGATCAGTGAAACGTCTATGGCTGAATGATTAGTAGTATTGATGAATGTTTTTGATCCGTCGTTAATAATGTTCAGATCCGAGTTTGAGATTGCTGAGTGTAGCAGATCGCCGTTAGGGCAGTTATAATACGAGCCCCACGCCAGATGGTGACTATTGAAGTCACCTCCGATGTATACAGAGGGGAAGGTGGAGATGGAGTTAAATAGATTGTTCCATTCAGTTTCCTTTATTTGGATATTTGGGGGTCGATAAACTGCACCAACTAGTAGTTCAAGGGACTGTGCGTATATATTTACGAAAAGGTATTCTAGATCCTTATTGCAGTTAGGAGTAATGTTTTCAATATGGAAATTGAAGAGTTTTTTAATGGCTATTATAACGTTCCAACGACGACCAACCACGTGACCTATAAATAAAATAAACAATGGTGAGTTCAATAAACAACCGTCAGATGGCGAACAACAACAACAAATCTCGTAAACAAAGTAATGTTTGCGAGAACATAAATTGACAACTAACAAGGGAGAACGGTACCTCTCAAATCTGCTTTGATAAGAGCGAGTCACTAGTAGGAAGCAATAACCCTGGCGGAGCAGCACAATACCTCGGTATTATGACAGCGGAGTCAGCGGGTGAGCAACCTCTAGGGCAAACTCGAATCAGATTAACCTACCGGGGTCGAAGAAGAATCAGGAGGCGCAGCAAGAATCAGGAGGCGCAGCAGAATTCAGAGACCCACCAATCACTATCAGGTGGAGAAAGAACCAGGAGGCGCAGACCTAAGCTGGAGCGCAGGATCGGCAAAGCGCAGTCACGTAGCCCGGTATCCTTGATAATCACCTGAAAACGGCAACGCAATCAACAAAAAAGAAAAAACTCACAACACAAATCAGAAAATAACTCACTTATGGTCCAAAGGCAAGAGCACGGTCATCTCAAATTCAAGTAAGAAGGAAGAAAGACCGTTGACAAGCCAGACGGCGTGCCCACACCTGAAAAGATAAAAAAGGAGATAAAATAAACAACCCAAGCGAACGCGCGCACCAGAATAATACTTACCAATTTAAGTATCCCGAAAGGACGAGGAAGAACACCTTTAAACGCACTAAAAAAACTAAAAATCCGTATAAAACAGTAATAACACTCGCGCGCACATGTCACGGCCGCGGCCATATTGATTTCAGATACGCCATCGATGAACGTATCAGCATTGACCGGGAACTCGCTGTGATCACAGCGCCGGGGTGCTTATCGCGGCTAATTAAGTGAACCGTGGGTACTTAGCGAGAGTACACGCTACGGCTCACGCGACATATTTCGTGTATCGATAAGAAGTAATAAAATCTAATTTACCAACACCTTCCTTCGTCTCGACTACTTGACTTTCCTCGCGTCCTCACACGAACTACGTTTCATTTGGCGCCCGAACAGGGACGCGAGCAAAGTTAAGAGACGACGAGGTAATCCAAAAGAATGGACGAAAATCGAAATATGCGCGAAACTAGCCCGGAAATGGGAGAGGGTGATCCAACAGCGGACCACGACAACGAGGAAGATGTTACCAATTTCACAGATGAAATGCACCTCGAGTTAGAGGAATCAATTAAACTCCTGACGCGACAAATCAAAGAACTGACAAACAACCAGAACCGCGAGCGAATCTTAAGAGCAGAGAATATCAAGGATCAGGACGAGAAATGCGTCCTTCGCTGCAGACAGACCCAGGAATTCGCCCGGTTGGAATGCCAGGAAGAGTTAGATCGCGTCGTAGCACAAACGGACAGAAAAATAACGATCGCACAAGACACAATAGCTGCAAATCTCGAAGCAATGGATAGAGAAAGAAAAGCCGACTTCGACGCCGTCGAAAAAAACTACAGCGAACAATGACGAGCATGTCGCAGGTCAATGAAAATCTGAAGAAGACCGCGACAGTGGTCCAAGAAAATCGAGACCGAATAGATGCATATGAGGACGAATTACGAACGCGACTATCACAAACGATAAATCTAGCGCAAAGTGGAATGAATATGAGCCAGATGTATGTGGCCAAACAACAGCCACCATCGTTCAGCGGAGATGGTCAAGGACGCCCGATGAGATATCTACGAGAACTTGAGCAGTTCTGGAAAATTACAGGAAATATGGACCTGCACTATCTCATAGGGCAGTCACTAAAAGGCGCCGCAAAAGACTGGTGGAGGGTCGTGGAAGACGACGTGCACTGTATAGAAGACTTCTCACGAAAATTCCAGGCAAGATACTGGAGCCGACAGATACAGGACAAAGTGAGCAGGAACCTGGAGTTTGGCGCGTACGAGTTAGATGAACAGAAAGTGACGAGAGCCGAGTACGCAACACGGATCTTCGGGAACGCTAAAGATTTGAGCAAACAATTAAGTAACAGCGAGATCGTCCGATACCTAAGTAATCATTTCAATGAAACGGTCCGATCAGCAGTACAAATAAAAACCGTGCAAACGATCGACGAACTCCTCGAGAGTATGGATGTGGTGGGACCGTTAAACGCGAGCAGAAGACCACAGAGGCCAGCACAGCGATGGGGTACAAACCCATGGGCCCGGAACAACCAAGCACCATACGCTGGGGGACGGACGCAGGAGCCAAACCACCGACCATGGGGAGCACAGAACCCGCAGTCGCAAGCAACAAACCAGACGGCTAACAATCCCGAAAGCAAACCAAGTACCAGTACGGCAACGGAGTCGGGAAACGCGTAAGCGTTGCGCCCGTAGTGACCACGGAGAAAGAAGAAGCACGAGGCGCAACGCAGGAACAAGAAATCGAGTGGGCTCTAGAAGAGGTGGAGAAGCGACAAAAAAGAAACAAGAAAAAGAAGGAACGCAAAGAGCGGCAAAAGACGAACAATAAACTCGTACGTTCTGCCGGTAAAGAAGAGGAGCCAGAGAAAAAGCACACAATTCCCGGATGGTCGCGAGAGTACGTTGAACATATCACTAAACAACAAGGTATCGGCAAAACGGGTCGGGACAGCGATACATATGAAAGCCCGAGGGAGTATTTGACCGAGGAGAAGGAAATAGTTACCGAAAACAAAACCGACCTAGAGTGTCCACAGATAAAGATCGGAGTGGAAGAAGAGCAGATCACGATGCTGATAGACAGTGGCAGCGAAATATCCTGTCTATCGGAGGAGTGTTTTGAGAGACGCAAGGAAGGTCTGTCAAGGTGTCCGGTGTTGCCAGTCAAAGGAGGAGCGGTGAGGGGGGCGTTCGGTGGTGATACTTGTCGAGTCAAGAGGTCGATATGGGCGGAGGTCACAGTTGGAGAGGAGAAAGCGGTCCTACAATTGCTGATAACGCCGAAATTGCGGAGAGAAGGCATCTTGGGCATCGACGGTATTGTACAACTGAAGATAAAAATAGATGGACAAACTGGCACGATGGAGGCGGGGGGACGACCACTTCTACGTCTAACGGAAGGACGGTGGGAAGGAGAAGGAAAAGAAGCGGTAGAAGAAGTAACAACAATCGAGTCGAATAAAGAAGATGGGGAGTTAGCAGAAGAAGAGGTCGACCAGAAAATCCAAGAGAGCGAAGAAATGCCGCATGAGGTCAGGGACGACTTCAAGGCCCTAATCTACCGATACAGACACCTATTCACCAAAAGGCCGGGCAGAATGAAAGCGTACATACATAAACTGGTCTTAAAGGAACCAGAACCATACATGAGAAGATCATACCCGATACCCATGCAGCACCGCGACGCAGTAAGAATAGAGATCCAACGAATGTTAGCGCACGGAGTAATTGAAAGAGCGACAAGCCAATACATAAACCTGATGGTCACAGTGATAAAAAAGGACGGATCCGTAAGGCTATGCCTCGACGCGAGACAACTTAACGGATACCTAGTCGAAGACCACGACTCGGCACCACCAACGGAGGAAATCCTACAACAATGCGGAGACATACGAGTAATGTCTAGTCTCGACATGACCAGCAGCTTCTGGCAAATACCCTTAGACGAAGACTCGAGGAAATACACGGCATTCTTACATGAGGGCAAATGCTACCAATTCACCGTAACGCCGTTTGGGCTGAAGACAAGCACGGCCAGCCTCATCAAAGGCCTTGAGATTGTTCTGCAGGACTTGGGAAAGTCGGTGATTAACTTCGTGGATGATCTCCTGTGCGTATCAGCAGATCCAGGGGAACATCTGAAACATTTAGAGGGCATTCTACATCGAATCGAAGAACACGGCATGACGCTAAACTTCCGTAAATCGGCCTTCTTCAAGAAAGAAATCAAGTTTCTGGGCCATATCCTATCAGCACAGGGGATCAGGCCCCAACCAGAAAAGATAAGCGCGATAAAGAATTTCCCGCAGCCCGCCAACTTGAAACAGTTGAGAGGGTTCCTCGGACTTATAAACTTCTACTCGAAGTTCACAAACAAGCACGCAGATGCCACAGTACCTCTGCTGGCGCTACTCCGAAAAGGTCAAAAATGGCAGTGGACAGAACAACACCAGAAAGCCTTTGAGGAAACGAAACAACTCTTCATAAACGAGATAATGTTGCGGCACGCGGACCCCAGAAAAGGATACACTCTCACAACGGATGCAAGCGATTACGCACTAGGCGCGATACTTGGGCAGGAAGATGAGAATGGCGAGGTGGGAGTAATCGCATTTGCGAGCAGAACGTTAAAAGGAGCCGAATTGGGATACATAACTACCGAGAAAGAATTACTCGCGATTGTATGGGCGCTCCAGAAGTTTAGAACATATATACTGGGCGCAAAAATAAAAGTCGTCACGGACCATAAGGCGTTGACCTTTCTAAGAAAATGTAGATTCGCGGGAGACCGACTCTTACGATGGGCTCTACTTATACAAGACTACGACCTAGAAGTAGAACACTGCCCAGGTGCGGAGAATAAAGTAGCGGATGCTCTGAGCCGACAGGGAAACGAAAACACACAAAGAACAAAGGCCATAGTCATCGCGAGCATGCTAGCAAAGCCAGCGAGTGAGGAGTTAGAAAACGATCTCAAAGAAATTGGCAAACTACAGAGGGAGGATCCTGATTTAACAAAACTATGGAATCAAATAGAAAGCAGCAAGGGCTGTACAAGATACCGCGTAAAAGAGACATGCCTACAAAAGCAAACCAGTAGCGGGGCATGGAAGGTACTAATCCCGAAGAAAATCATCGGACGATTGATACAAGAGTGCCACGAGATGTACGGTCACTTAGGGGCACGGAAACTGTGGCGGCTGCTGGACGAAGATTTCACACACCCCCAATTGGCAAGAAGGGTACGACAATTAACTGCACAATGCGACACATGTCAGAGAAATAAAGTGCCAAATCAAACAAATTACGCCAAAATGCAGACCATAGTGCCAGAGGGACCGGGGGACCTCCTGTCCATAGATTTCTACGGACCACTACCGACAGCGGCCGGCGGTGTAAAGCATATCCTGGTCACCATTGATACTTTTACAAAATACGTAAAATTATACGCCCTAAGAAAAGCGAATACGGAAACCACCATCCGGAAAATATTCGGCGAATATGCTCGACAGTTTGGCAAACCAAAGAAGATACAATTTGACCACGGAACACAATTTACCTCAAAGAAATGGATCGAACACCTGGAAAAGGAAGGAGTGAAAGGAATATTCTCTTCGATTAGGCACCCACAAGGAAATATGGTTGAAAGGGTCAACAGGGAGCTAGCTAGATTCTTCCGGACGTTTCTCGAAAAAGAACATAATGGGTGGGTAAAATGGATACCGGTCATAGAGACGTGCATAAACGAAACCCACCATGAAACAACGGAAATGACGCCAATCGAGTTACAAACAAGAAAGAAACCACAACGAATCTGGAAAGAGTGGGTTCTAGCGCTCAATGAAGAAAGATTCGAAAAGCTAAAATACGAGGAAAAGATAGAAATTGTAAAGACTAGAATAGAACGAAAGGGGCGAAGAAACGCAGACAGGTTCGACAAAACGCACCGGACGACCGTATTCGAACCAGGGGAAAAAGTGCTAGTACGCGCGCTCAACGTATCAGATCCAAAGAACAAGATAACAGCCAAATTCCTGCCGCTGTACGAAGGTCCGTACACCATCAAAAAATGCGTAGGGCTCGCTACGTACCTCCTAGAAGACCCTGTAACAAATAAAGAAAGAGGTAAATTTCACGCATGCCTGCTAAGACATTACAAAAATGAGAAAGAGACGAACAGCAGCTCGGAAAGAAAAAAATAATAATAATAAGAATAGGAGTAAATATAATAAAAACAAATAAGAATAATAATAATAATAGGAGTAAATATAATAAAAACAAATAAGAATAATAATAATAATAGGAGTAAATATAATAAAAACAAATAAGAATAATAATAATAATCGGAGTAAATAAAATAAGAACAAATAATAATAATAAGAGTAAATATAATAATAATAATAAGAACAATAATATAAGTACACGAAGGAGAAGGGGAAATAAACGGAAAATCTCGCGAAAAAAAAAAAAAAAAAAAAAAAAAGTGCGTGGAAATACTGGACGATCAAAGCATACGAGTGGAGCACTAGACAACACATCAGTCGTCCACGGGCAACAACAAAAGCATGGAACCACCAAAATCCGGTGACATGGCCAGCGGAGGTCGAAGGCAACAAAAACGAGAGCACAGCAGACGGGTGAGACGAAGGAGAGCAACAAGAGCCATCAAAGCGGCACAGGACAAAGTAACAAAAGCATGGAGACAAATTAAGGACGAATACGAAATAAGAACAATCACAGACGAAAATATCAAAATTTGGTGTCCAGGGGAAACTCTCGAAAATCGAAGTGGGGAGGACGATACCAACGGAAAACCGAACAGTAGCAATCAACCAGGCAACTAAGATACATCACAACAACAAGCAACCTATACGACGACATGGATTTCAAAAATTTTCCAATCGACCTTCTTGCGGAAACTTACGACGACGTGGAAATAATTGGACTACTCTCTCCGGACCAAGTTTACCTGCGATTTAACTTGCCAGGCTACAATGTACACGCGCACCTGGAGGTGATCGAACGAACACCTCGAGACAACCAGGAGGTCAAACCATGCGTGGAGGAGGAGGTGTTCCCCGGTAAAGGCGTCTTGTGCAGACAAGACCACAAATTTTACCGGGGAACAATCACGGAAGTGAGTGACGGATGGACCTACGCATGGCTGGGGGACTACGGCGGCGAATTCAGTTACAAAGTGGAGCAGCTATACACCGCACCGCAATGGATGAGGGACACCCCGTTCCTCACGATACCATGCGGGATTAGAGGAATTACCCCGATCCGTGAAGAGTACGACATAGAGGGCATCCGATTCCTAAGGGAATGGACAGTGGGGGAGAAATGGAGGTTGGTGAAGGACCCAACTGTCACCGGGACGGATGCAATCTGGGGTCGGTTAACCCACAGCCAGACTGGACAAGACTATAGGAGTATCGTCACCCACTTTCGATTAGCCCATCGAACATGGGAATTACAATCATTCAGGTGGTACTGCGAGGGACCCCAATTAAGTAGTGCGCAGGAAAACCTCCGAAAAATACAACAATACGAACACCGGGACACGAGCCAACAGGAGGAAATACCAAGTACGTCGGCCACCAACGAAAACGACGAGTGGTGGCGAAATATCAATCTAAGCGTACTGGACGAAGTACCGGAAGGCTGGTGGGAAGACCCGGAGGACAGCGAGGAGGAGACGGAGGTGACCCCCGACCACCGGTTCGACAGAATATGGGAAAGGAGAGAGGAAGAAGAGAGGCAGGAAGAAGAGGAAGAAGAGGAGGATGTGATGTCCGTAACATCAAAATAGAATAAGTTTAAAAAAAAAAAAAAAAAAAAAAAAAATGTCTGTAAAATAAATAAAGAAAAGTCAGAAAAGAGAGTAGTACGATAATTCCTATAAGAACCCATAGCGAACGAGCAACACCAGAACAGCGGGATGGACTGCGAGAGGCACAAATGGAGAGAAAGGAAATTTCACGGTGATACGCAGGCTACTCACCGAGAAATTTGGGGGACAATATAACGGTCCAACGACGACCAACCACGTGACCTATAAATAAAATAAACAATGGTGAGTTCAATAAACAACCGTCAGATGGCGAACAACAACAACAAATCTCGCAAACAAAGTAATGTTTGCGAGAACATAAATTGACAACTAACAAGGGAGAACGGTACCTCTCAAATCTGCTTTGATAAGAGCGAGTCACTAGTAGGAAGCAATAACCCTGGCGGAGCAGCACAATACCTCGGTATTGTGACAGCGGAGTCAGCGGGTGAGCAACCTCTAGGGCAAACTCGAATCAGATTAACCTACCGGGGTCGAAGAAGAATCAGGAGGCGCAGCAAGAATCAGGAGGCGCAGCAGAATTCAGAGACCCACCAATCACTATCAGGTGGAGAAAGAACCAGGAGGCGCAGACCTAAGCTGGAGCGCAGGATCGGCAAAGCGCAGTCACGTAGCCCGGTATCCTTGATAATCACCTGAAAACGGCAACGCAATCAACAAAAAAGAAAAAACTCACAACACAAATCAGAAAATAACTCACTTATGGTCCAAAGGCAAGAGCACGGTCATCTCAAATTCAAGTAAGAAGGAAGAAAGACCGTTGACAAGCCAGACGGCGTGCCCACACCTGAAAAGATAAAAAAGGAGATAAAATAAACAACCCAAGCGAACGCGCGCACCAGAATAATACTTACCAATTTAAGTATCCCGAAAGGACGAGGAAGAACACCTTTAAACGCACTAAAAAAACTAAAAATCCGTATAAAACAGTAATAACACTCGCGCGCACATGTCACGGCCGCGGCCATATTGATTTCAGATACGCCATCGATGAACGTATCAGCATTGACCGGGAACTCGCTGTGATCACAGCGCCGGGGTGCTTATCGCGGCTAATTAAGTGAACCGTGGGTACTTAGCGAGAGTACACGCTACGGCTCACGCGACATATTTCGTGTATCGATAAGAAGTAATAAAATCTAATTTACCAACACCTTCCTTCGTCTCGACTACTTGACTTTCCTCGCGTCCTCACACGAACTACGTTTCACTATACATATGCCACCTCCTTCACGGGAGGGTCGATCTTTGCGTATAATATTGAAGTTTTTTAAGTTAGCTTTGATGTTGGGCTTAAGCCAAGTTTCTATTAGGATTATTACGTCGTAATTATGACAGATGTTAGCTAGTTGGTCGATTTTATTGCACAGGCTATGACAGTTCCATTGAAATATGCGTAGGTTATTGCAGGCCATAATGGTAAGAAATAAGATTGTGAGGTTAGTTAGAAGATGAAGAAGAGGCGTTTGAAGATGGGTGGGTGGATGTGGGGGTAGAGGTAGCGGGTGTGAGTGTGGGTGACTGTGATATTGGAATGGGCTCGTAGTTGTGAGTGGTTGTTACTACTAGGTTTTTTAAGTAGGCTGTTAGGGTTTGGATAATGTTGTTGATGTCGGAAAGATTCAGCAATGTGCTCTCGATTGTGGGGTGGGATGATTGATTCTGTTCTTGGGAAAGCATGTAAGTATTCTTTCCAAAAGATTCTTCTCTGCCATGGGGAGATATCAAGCAGTCAAGGTGCTGCGGACTTAGGTTGTTAATCTGTCTTGCAGAGGGAGAGTTGGTTTTGCCTGACGTTTTAGAGGTTTGGAGGTTGGGTGTGTGTGGTTTCCTTGACTGTGTTCTTGAGGCATACGATTGACTGGTTGTCGAGGGGGTGGAGTAAATTTCAGGAGTGGAAGCGTCTGAGAGAGAGGGGAATTCGGAAAATCTGAGATGAGAGCGGTTACGCTGCGCTTCTTTGTACTTTGCCATTTCTTCCATAAAGGATGTATTATTCCTGGAAGCAAGTTTGTGGATTTGGTTTTGAACATCTCTGGCAGGGCACTGTTTTGCTATGGCGTCGTGTGGGCCATTACAGTTAACGCATTTGGGGACCGAATTTGCATTAGGGCAATCTATTGTTTTTGTGTGTCCTGCACCTCCGCAATGGGCACATCTAGCAGCGCTCTTACAGATTTTACTAACGTGTCCGAATCTAAGGCAATTAAAGCACATACGGACTTGTGGAATGTAGTCTTCTACACTGTAACGTACTTTATAGACCGAGATGTGCGAGGGACGAGACTGTCCGCTGAATGTTAGTAGCAATGTTTGTGTGGGAATGTAGGCTATGTCACCATTGTCATCTTTAACTTTTCTACTGAATCTTTTAATTTCGATGATCTTGAAAGTCGTTTCTGCGTTTTCTATTATTTCGGCGTCTTCGATGTCCGTGGGAACACCCTTGATGACCCCCAGCCTAGTGGCAAATTGTTTCGGTACGAATGCAGTGAGATTTTTCGATGCTAAAATCGGGTCCGAGATTAGTTTATTTGCTTTCGATGCACTATTTAGTGTGACCGTAATTTTCGCTTTGCCGGATTGTTTTATTTCAGTTATGTCATTTGGGTATGATTTGACTAGCCATTTGCCTAACGAGATATCATGCAGTCGGTTAATACTGGAAGGAGGTTTCGGTTGAACTATCACCTGGAATGGTCCTGCGTGGTCTTTTTCGTATTTATAGGTTTTTTGCAAAGATGGTAGAGGGGCTTGACTGCTTCGAATGTCTTGGGTTTTCTTTTTCGAGAAGGAATCCTCATTATCGGACACCTCGTGGATTGATCTTTTTTTTTGTAATTTTGCGGCTATCACCGCAGAGTTTATTGGCGGGGACACGTCCATATGGACTTGGCCCTCTTTGTTTTCAGGTGTAGTGCCTTTGTCTGGTGGGACATTGGTACTTGTCTGGCTAGCCATTATTATTCTCTTACCTACCCCTCTCCCGCCCTGGGCGGGGAGCTCTACAAGGAAAGCTGATGTGTGGAGGACTTTTGGCACCGGGAAGGATTTCTGGACCTGCGAGGCTTTTTGGCCGAATTTTCTTGTAATTCCTAGTACGCTAGCACGTGACAGCTCTTAATAAAGTTTTGCTAACACTTTGTCTTGTCTATGATTACTACGTTCATTCCCACGAAAAAGAACAACACTCGATCAACCATTCGCTATGACATCGTTCCATAACTCTCCTCTATTGCACTATATAAGTATATATATTGTGACGAGGCAGTACTCTCCTCGCAGATCGCGCTCGCTATTAATATTCTTGAGGAAAATAAGGAGGGAAGAAAAGCAGAGTCGCGACGCCTCGCTCCCGTGGAAATAACAGAAATAGAAGGACACACTCTGTCGGCGAGGCTTCCTTTATTTACAGTAAGCGGTCGCCAACCGTCAGCAGCAACGACGAGAGAGAGCAACGCTGAGCGAAGAAAGAAGGAGCGAGAGGGATGGCTGCGCCGGCGATCGAGGAGCGATCGCCGAGAGACCCCCACCTTCGCCGGCAGAGGAACAAGGGAGCGAGGAGTACGAGAGAGCCGATGGTCACCGAGAGAAGAATTAGAATAAGGAGTTAGTGAAGATTTGGACTGAGAATGAGATAGTGAGGTTTTGGACTGATAAGCGATGAGTTAGGTTTTGGATTGATAAGAAGAGTGAAGTTAGAATTTGAATGCGCGAGAGTAAAGCACGTGGAGCGATAGGAAGTAAAAAGAAGTATAGTAGATTGAGTGAGAAAGTTAGAGTGTGTGAGAGCAAGAATTAGAAGGCGAGGACAGAAACTAAAGAGTGAAGGAGAGAAACTTGTGCGGTGAGAGTGAGTGTGGGAGAGATCCGGCGAGGAATAAAGAAAAAGGTAGGCGCACGTGGTGCAAATTCTCTTATTAACCGTCCGGATGTTCCGTGACCGCACGCGGGCTGGTAGAGGGTGTCAGTTCCGCCCCCCTTCGTCTATAGTATTTGAAAGTTGCGCTTCTCGGCGTCTCCGGGAAGTAGCGGTGTCTCACTCGACGAAGTGACGTCATAGGATTACGCTTAGTTAATATTGTATAAAGAATTGAAAACAATAAACGGTCATTTGGATTATTTACTGTACTGATCGGTGCTCACCCGTTATTTCGTTCGAAAGAGAGATAGTCATAAATTGTCCTCCGAATCCCCCCCCCCCCCCCCCCCCCCCCCCATTCCCTGAGTCTGAACGGAAACGAAAACGGAACCCTTGGTATTTTGGGGTGAAGGAAATACCTGGCGCCCAAATGGCGAGAGTGTAAAAACGGGAAGAACAATAATAACGGGCGTCATCAGAGATTTTCTGACTGGTAGCTCGCCACCTGTTTGAACGAAATTTTCAGATCGCGAGCTCGTCACAATATATATATAAGTCATATTCAATGATTTGTTTGCTATTATCCAAAATATAAATGCCGCGATATCCGAAAATTATAGTTATAATTACAATAATATTAGAACGTATAGATATGGAGTAGTATGGAAGTATGGATTCGCTGGGCATTTACATACACGTTTGAAAATGAATATTTTTCCAAATGGAAAATTCCATATATTTTTTTTTCTCAAATATTGGCCATTATTCGCCGGTGCATATCCACGTCGCACATACCTTTGTGAAGTTGACCATAACATAATATGTAAAATATGTTTTTCTATGAATAACTTCTTTGCGACCAATAGGCGAGCGGTAAATTTTTATGATCTGTGATAAACGAGGCGATATACCTTGTGCTCTGAGTTGACTTTCGTGTATTACTTGTCAGCAGTTTGGATTTCAACAAGATAAGCTCTGTCTAAATTAAAAAATTTTGTTCGCTATATTTGTACGATTGGAATTCGCTACATTTGTACGAACAAAAATTTGGCATTTTCATTGATTTTGTGAATTTCGAATGAAGAGCCTGTGTTATATTTTATCCATCGGGAATAAAACTTCGAATAGATATAACATATTGTTCGTACAGAGGACAAAGAAAAACATCGAGAGCTGTTACGTCGATAAAATGTTTGAAAAATATTTTAAACATGCGATCTTTTTACACAACGGAGAACGGAAATAATGAGTAATCGAATGACTGTTTTTGATCCATGGAGAAATGTCGAATTTATTTAATTGTCTTCCATCCATTTTCGGCCATTTTTGCATCGTAACTCGTTTACAGAAAAATGGGAAAATACACATAGTCGAGAACATCTTTGTCCATCGATTATTGCCAACGTTAGAAATAATAATTATCCTCACGGAATGTTTGACTTTACATCGTTCGACAGCCCAATTGGCAACTTTAAAATCAATTTTAAAACTTGATAAACATTTTGTCACTCTTCATGTTTCCACCTCTAATTTCGTTTTTTTCTGTTTTTTTTTAGATATCGTTACGCTGTTATTATGTTTTATTATTGTAGGAGTTTGAATTGCACACCCTTTTCGGGTTTTTACAATCTACCGTTTACAATCTACCGTTCTCTCTTTCTCTCTCTCTCTCTCTCTGTATATCTCTGGCATCTTTCTTTTGTCCTCCTCTTGCTATCCCGGCTGCAGTCGCTTCGCATTCTCTCTACTCTCCCTGTATCGCATTTGCCATGGACGGAGGGAAACTGCAGAAAACCTCCGCCGATACAGGTCGGTACGTACCTAGTCTCCCCCAGCGTCAATGCGAGTAAACTCAAGCACGTCCACCAGTGTCCCCTAGGGCCGGCACCTCCTCACCTGTGATACTATGGGCTGCCCGTGCCCGACCAAGGCGTCACCATCCGCGCGATGAGAACCGCCTTGCGGGAGCACCAAAGCCGAGCACCAATTCCCCACTCATCACAGTGAGGTTTTTGTTGGGCATTTGTTTTGGTGGAATCCGAACCGCCAGGATTGCAGAAAAAATAGGTAGAAAACATTTTTCCCATTGGTGTCGGCTGTGGGAATCGAACCCGGATCCGCTGCGTGCGAATCCGAAGCTCTATCCACTGAGCCACTGCGCTCCTCCAATCAATGGGCGCATTCAGCCGACGGAACAGTTGTGGGATCGCTCCCTCACTGATCGCTTTTTCCCGCTGAATGCGTTGCTTACAAGGAAACTGTTTCAGGTGTATCTCGCCGATTTTGATGAAATTTGGCATGGTCATAGAACGGACAAAAATAGGCGACACGTATTTTTTTATACGTGCCAAGATTGATTTTGAAGGGGTGAAACACACCCTCGAAAATAGGGGTATTTTTCGTTTTTCGTCGGTAACTTTTGAACAATAGGAGATATGAAAAAATTTCAAATTGCAACAATATTTATTTTTTCGCGTACTATACACTGGATATAAGAATGGTGCAGATAACAACAAATTTCATATTGTTTATTGCAAATATGCAATTTTTTCATACGTATCTCAGAGAGTTCTTAACCGATTGGGATGCAAATTTGCATACGGGTAGAGGGTGACAAAATAAAGTTTACGTATTTTTTTGTTTTTCCGATATCTCATAATTAAGGGGTTAAAACTACCCTTCAATTTTTTACTCAACTTCATCGTATAATCAGCTGGTCTTTTGCCATTCCGAGTTAAATTCACGTTAATATAAATTCGTTTGAATACACGAGTACATATTTGTAAATGCCACTCACCCCCCACCCCCAATCATCCCCCTCCCGACCGTTCAAAGTTCGCACCGCGCGGTATGGATGCAAATTTGCATACGGGTAGAGGGTAACAAAATAAAATTGGGGTGTTTTTTTGTTTTTCCGATGTCTTATAATTAAGGGGTTAAAACTACCCTTCAATTTTTTACTCAACTTCATCGTATAATCAGCTGGTCTTTTGCCATTCCGAGTTAAATTCACGTTAATATAAATTCGTTTGAATACACGAGTACATATTTGTAAATGCCACTCACCCCCCACCCCCAATCATCCCCCTCCCGACCGTTCAACGTTCTTACCGCGCGGCATTGATGAAAATTTGTAGAAATAAAATGGGTTACACTCGAAGTTCAATCAGCCCAAATAATCGATACAAATTTCATTGTTTTGGCTTAACATTACTCTTAAGGGGGCAAAACTCAAAACTTTGTTCATTCGTGAACGGGCGGAGATAAAAAAAAGTTTATAGGGACAAAACGTTCTGCTCTTCGACTACTAGACGTTCGTGATAATAATTATGAATATAACAACAAATGGCATATTATTTATTGCAATAATTCTTGGATAAAAATCACTCTTTAATTGTTCATTCATATCGGTACAGAAATAGGTAAGTCTTTCGCTATTACGGAATAATGTCTTACTTCGGAAAGGAACTGGATTACTATGGTATTTTTACGAAAAAAGTCTGTTGGCACATACTGCCTTTCAAGATTAAAATATAATCGGAACGCTTCAATAACCATTTTAACAGTAAATTTGTTATGGATTATACGTATTACAATAATGATAGTCGTGATGCCAACAGACTTTTTTCGTAAAAATACCATAGTAATCCAGTTCCTTTCCGAAGTAAGACATTATTCCGTAATAGCGAAAGACTTACCTATTTCTGTACCGATATGAATGAACAATTAAAGAGTGATTTTTATCCAAGAATTATTGCAATAAATAATATGCCATTTGTTGTTATATTCATAATTATTATCACGAACGTCTAGTAGTCGAAGAGCAGAACGTTTTGTCCCTATAAACTTTTTTTTATCTCCGCCCGTTCACGAATGAACAAAGTTTTGAGTTTTGCCCCCTTAAGAGTAATGTTAAGCCAAAACAATGAAATTTGTATCGATTATTTGGACTGATTGAACTTCGAGTGTAACCCATTTTATTTCTACAAATTTTCATCAATGCCGCGCGGTAAGAACGTTGAACGGTCGGGAGGGGGATGATTGGGGGTGGGGGGTGAGTGGCATTTACAAATATGTACTCGTGTATTCAAACGAATTTATATTAACGTGAATTTAACTCGGAATGGCAAAAGACCAGCTGATTATACGATGAAGTTGAGTAAAAAATTGAAGGGTAGTTTTAACCCCTTAATTATAAGACATCGGAAAAACAAAAAAACACCCCAATTTTATTTTGTTACCCTCTACCCGTATGCAAATTTGCATCCATACCGCGCGGTGCGAACTTTGAACGGTCGGGAGGGGGATGATTGGGGGTGGGGGGTGAGTGGCATTTACAAATATGTACTCGTGTATTCAAACGAATTTATATTAACGTGAATTTAACTCGGAATGGCAAAAGACCAGCTGATTATACGATGAAGTTGAGTAAAAAATTGAAGGGTAGTTTTAACCCCTTAATTATGAGATATCGGAAAAACAAAAAAATACGTAAACTTTATTTTGTCACCCTCTACCCGTATGCAAATTTGCATCCCAATCGGTTAAGAACTCTCTGAGATACGTATGAAAAAATTGCATATTTGCAATAAACAATATGAAATTTGTTGTTATCTGCACCATTCTCATATCCAGTGTATAGTACGCGAAAAAATAAATATTGTTGCAATTTGAAATTTTTTCATATCTCCTATTGTTCAAAAGTTACCGACGAAAAACGAAAAATACCCCTATTTTCGAGGGTGTGTTTCACCCCTTCAAAATCAATCTTGGCACGTATAAAAAAATACGTGTCGCCTATTTTTGTCCGTTCTATGACCATGCCAAATTTCATCAAAATCGGCGAGATACACCTGAAACAGTTTCCTTGTTAGTGAGCATTCGATACCTCAATACGGCATCTCAACAACGCAAAACAAAACTAGCAATGTATAGGGATTTTATTCTCCCAACAACCAGGTTATGTGTGAAGACCGGATAGTGTCATAACCACAATATACAAGAAGAAGAAGATACGTTAATAGCACTCGATAGCCTTGATAGTTTTGGTACTACTCAACGTGCATGTTAATTTTATATCGACTTTTATGTTAATCGACGTATATGTTATTTTTATGTCAATAAAATTTACAGGATACAATATGGATTATAGAAATATATTGTTTCTATTTGCTGACAACGGGCTGGATAAATCAATTTACAATTTGATATATGTCCACAATTTTCTGTATCATCAATAGCAGCAACTTCCAAACAATTTAGATTGGCTTTCATATAGGCTTGGAAGAAAGCACCGTCTGAAACATATATTATACATATTATTATCGGACGTACGCAAGTATAATATGCACAATAGTAATTTAAGATTATGGGCTGATTGTTCACACTTCTCAGTAAATTTATCTATTAGGTAACTATCTAATTTTATCTCTTTTTGTAAATAAATAAAATATAAATGACCTGTTTGATACAGGTATCGAAATAATCGGCCCTATTGAGGTTATATGTATAATTTAATTTGAAAGTAATATTACTTTTAATTATACATACCATTTTTCAATTTCTCGTGTATCTCTAATGAATCCACTATATTGTAGTTGATTCCGTTATATTGATATTCACTTTCAAACAAGTTCATTATGATTCCGTGTGTAATAACAATTCAAAAATGACGCCAAGCGAGATCTCACAACAGTTGTGCCGATGTAGCGTAAAAATTTCTTGCTACAAAAAATGGCGTCCGCTGCCGCAACATGTTGTGGGAGCGCTACGGATCATACGACATTCAGCGGATAAACCCACAACAGTTCCGTCGGCTGAATGCGTCCAATGTGACTTAATGTTTGTTACGTCCCAGCATGGGCGACCCTCAACTCCAATCAATAAAATAGAACCTTACCTACTTCTAACCAATGCAGCCTGCCGGTAAAATTCAAACAGTATGTACATCTTTTTTTCATTTATCATTTTATTATTACATTTATAAAACTATACCTAAGAAACAACCAGTATTTCCACTCCAGATACGAAACCACGATTTCCTAGAACACTTATAAAATATTTCTCGAACATTCAAAACCCCGAAATCCAATCTATTTACAGAAACAACCACGCGGAGCAACAAGGAACGCTCCTTATCCTCACCAACACTCTCCTAACGAATAATCCTTCCTCTTATATACAACCACCAATAATAAACTTTAGGAATAACAAAACTATTTACTCTTAAGCGAAAAGCGGACCACACTCGAATTAATAAATACCCATAATTTTTAATTCATATTTCATTTCGACGAACGCCTTGTGCGACACCGCCGCTCGATAACCTAAGTATAAACAAACTCTGTACCGTTCTCCGAAATTATAATTTGAAACTGTATTTCCTTTCCCACGAGGCGACAATCTCGAGTCACCTCCACGTGATCGACATAAACCCCTCTACACGAAAAACGAAGGGACTCGCTAACGAACTTAACCAATCAAATGTAAATTGAAATCGAAAGCATCTTAAGCTAACAAATCTCCGACGTTTGTAAAATCACTCTAAGTCCAATTTGTGTTGTAATTTCAAAGTATAATTTCAAACCTAAATAAAGTACAGTTGTTTTTGTTAATTGTATGTGAAGTGTTGGTGTTGCAATCAATATTTCCCCCAACAAAATTCATCCTCACGAATCAACAGCGAGGAGTTTGGGAAATAATCAACAAGCAGAACGTTTTCGAAGAGGAATCATCCTCGACGATTAATCCTAAATCGTTGAGTTGGTACATTGAGTGCAAGTAAGTCCCAGGCGGCGAGCTCACGTCCGGCCGAATAGCGCAAATCTAATTCAAATATCGCGCGCATATACATAAACTCACTTCTGATTTACACACATATGTTTACGGAAGGCTCTCCGTCGGAGCAGCCCTTCTCGATCTGGAAAATGGACGGAGAGATGATCTCCTCTAAAACGTTTAAAATACTTGAAGGCCTTCAACAAGGCTCCGTAAACGCGCCGATTCTCTTCAATATATGATATATATATGGCTTCAATATATGATATATATATATGTGACTGATAGAAAACCGCGCGTGGCCGACAGACGGCGTTAAAATTATGATAAAATAAAAATGAAATTTCGAATGCAAAATTGACAAGATCTGAGCTGTGCATGAAACTTGTGTCTCACGGCCGTGTAGCCCCCAGCTAGGGAAGATTCGTTCTTCCCGAGGTTGTTTGACCTCGTTCAGGTATAGACAGCCTAGTAATGATGGTCCAGCGTGCACGAGGAAGCTGACGAGCTGAATTGTGGCCGTTTTGGCTAGAGCACAGATTTTCATAGCTGACATAAGGAAACCATAATTTGACATAAACAAAAAAGAAAAGTGAAAATCATAGGATTTTATCGGCATCTGTTAATGATCAATAAAAATAAATGCAGGCTCTGTTTAGAAACAAATTGTACACGCAAAGCGGCTAGCAACCGTGTTTGCTTGATCGGGAAGACCAGAATCAGTCTGATCTCCGCAGAGAGAACCCCGAAAATAAAACTTATCCTGATCCCCAACATTCGTAAATTCCTTTTGTCGTTTACACTGTGGGACACACAAAAAAGCTCGAATCATTAGTTGAAAAAACTAAGGGCTATTATAAGATGTGGAACCTGAGAATAAACCCGCAGAAATGCGAGACAATTCTCTTCCGCAAACCTTATCGCCACCTCTGCAAGGCCAGAAGCACAGGAGGCAGCATGCTGATAATTAATACTACCAACCCAGGCACAAACACTAAATCAACCATACCGTTGAAAAAAAAAGATTAAATACCTCGGCATGAATCTCGAGTATTTGATGAGGGGTAATTCACACACCAAAATACAAATAGAGAAAGCAAGAGCTGCGCTCAAAGCTAATTATAATATTTTCTACAACCAACACCTGTCACCACTGTTATATCGGCAAAACGTGAGTAATGCGCGATATGATATTATTTTGGGATTTTAGCCAATAAGGAGTAGAACTCGCGTTTCGGAAATAAAAGAAATAACAGTTTATTGTAAAGTTAAGAGTTTAACAGATTACAAATGTCGCAAAAGTTATAGGATACGAGCTTTAACCAAGGACCAACTGATTAGCTCCGCTCGTCAATTAAGACTGACTTGATTATCGTGGCGATCGTGGGCCGCTCCCGCGAGTCGCTATGCGAAAAATGTTAATTCGCCATTGTTAGAATTAATAAGCATATTCAAGACGCTCACTCATTGGAGGATAATATAACATAATACTATACAAGCTTAGTACATTGGTAAACTTGTATTCTTCGTTACTACGTTCAGAGTGCTGATTAGTTTTCCCGCGCACGACATGTGCAGCCAGACTCTCGTTTTGTTTGATTCATCTCTTGTGTATTTTGTTTATTTCAAATATATATTCATATAAATACTCTTAGCATTCCTTGCCCGAAATAGCTTTTTTCGTACATTCTAACAGACATTTCGTTATGACCATATATCGTCATAACGATGCGTTCGATGGCGTGATTGGCCTTTTCCGTTAAACTGATTATCGCGCAGTTTAGGTTCTTTGAACTTAGTTGTTCTGCGAATTTTTGGCGGCGTGATTCTCACGCTTTATTTTTATAAATGCTAAGTTCACATCAGGGAGACTAGAGTAAAGGAGTGCGAACGCTTATAGCAAAATCATCCCAAACATGACCGAAAAAGCGAGGAAAGATGTTAGTTCGAATTGAGCCACGATGAGCGCTCTCGTCGCTGAGAGCCAACTGTGAAGTGTGGTGTTGGTGATGAAATGAAGTGAGTGGGATATAAACCCCGGCGAAATATGACATCTGTCATTTCATCGGGCGCGTAAATAATTTTTTGTCGAGTGTTTTATGAAATTTAAGGTTGGAAGGCGACGAAAAAAAAAAGTGCAGTGAAAGCGATAGTATAACAAGTAGGTAAGAAGGAAGTTTGTTGCTATAATTCGTGGATTAAATATTAATTGAGTTGGAGTTGTGATGCTATGTGGCGTGTATTTTTCACGCTCGGAACCAACTCGAATTTCGAACAAGAAATAACGAATCATCAAATTCGTTTCTTCAGGTATTATAATAACTAATATTATTATCAATTATTATTGAAGTGAATACTTCTTCTGCGACAACGGACAAGGGCAGTCGAATTTTGAGAAATGTTTGCTATTCATCGAATAATCAGCATACTTATTCTAATGAATCTGACAAGTCGCAGCTACAGAAGACGAATCAATTGCCAGTGGTACAAGCGAAAGAGGACAAATGTACAACTACAGTTACAATGCGGCTGAAACTTTTGTAAACTTATCCGTTGCCTCCATCTCCGAAGAATAACGAAGTTATAAAGGGTTTTCCAGCAACGTTCATGGTTACACTTGGGGTAAGTTGAATTTATCAATTTACCAGCCTCAACATACAATAATATAAATAAAGAAAAAAATTGTTTATTTTGTAATTTTTCATTCAATTGTACTCGTAGTTCTTTGACACTGGGGTTCTTGGGAATAAGATACGAACTCGTACATCAGATAATGACACTGCTTGCCGCGAATGATTTGAAGCCTCTGGTCCACCCCGATGCCTTTGTTCACAATACAAGGAGCTGGTTATGAAATATTTCTGGAAAATTGTCAAGACAATTTCTATTTTTCTGGGCTGACGATCTCGATTACGATGCAATCCTCTATGAGGTTCATCATTTGTTCAAGATGACAACGATTAAACGGATAGAGAAACAGCACTCGAGTCCATTTGAGAATGTGCATTTATTTTACTTGCAGTTTTCTTCAGGAAATTTCAAGGAACAAAACAAAATAAGAAATAACGATATCGCTTTTGAAATTATATAGTTCTTTTAATCATATTCTCTTTTTGTATTGTATTATTTATAAAAAAAATTAAATATGTAGCCACTAAAAGAAGCATGAAAAAACAAGCAAACAAACAAGTTCGTAGAGCGATATATTGAATACGCAAGCCGTTGATAATAACTATTACATTATGAAATTGATTGTATCTCAAATTTCGCCTTCCGAGCTCACATACAAAAGCATGCGTGCTGGGCTTGTAATAAACGAACAAACAAAATATCGGTGATCCCGAAATTAGCGTATATTCTTTATTTATCGTAAGTTTTTTTTGCGAGAGCGTTTGTCCGTTCGTCAATTGTCGTTTACTTGAGCTGGGAGAAAATATTCAGACTTTCAAGTAACAAAACTCTCAGCATACAAAACTTTCAGTAACTAACATATTTTTTTACTTTTATAAGAAATTGTCTACAATTTATCAAATAAAAATTTGAACAAAAGCATCGCAATACTACTTATCAATACTATAAGCTGCGTTAATCGGCCAAAATGTACCACAAATGGCAGATCAACAATTCAAAATCACCGCGCTTGACGGTCCCCAGCAGAAGTGGCACCATCAGGCGGTGGCAATTCTCGAATGTTTCCTCCCTTTTTCCGACCATTTTTCTAACATTACGTTCGCACTCCTTTACTCTAGTCTCCCTGGTTCGCATGTTGTATTTCCCGTTCGATTAGTCTACTGGAATATTCCATTGGAATATTCCTTCGTGTACTGTAGGGTACAACATCCCTCCCCCCTAAGAAAAAGAAACGGATTTATTTATTTTCGTTTCTCTTGTACAATTTTCTTACTTTAGTTCCCATGATTATTTATTCCTTGTATTTTAATATTATTCTTGGCCGTACTCGGCGTGTTACGTTGGAAGAAAATGTCCAGTTTACCAGCGGACGCTTTCCTTTTCCTAGGTGTAGGTTTAGCTTCCTCTATCTCGATAGTTTCCGTCGGTTGACCTCGAATTTTGATGTTCTGCGTTGGCTGTATTATCGTTGTTTTTCCTCTTCGTTTCTTCAGATACATGTATATGTAGGGACGAGAAAACGATGCAGGAAACACTCGTGCGTAAATTTAAACGAAAGCGTCTTCGCGCCAAAAACGAAGATATGCGTGCGCGCGCTGAGTGGAGGGGAGGCGTACGCGAGAGGCCCAGAGGCCAGTAGTTGTAGCAACGAATTCAGACGACTATAGAAGGAATATGCCTATCCTTCAGGGAGCTTTCCAGTGTGAAATTTTCAAAAAAATTTTTTTTTTTTTTTGCTTTATCGAATAGTATACGGGTCAGAATCAGAGAGGTGAGCATTTTAGGTTTTCAAATATCTGAGAAATAAAGTTCCTTTTTGAAGAAAACTAACGAGTGGAGTCTGTTGTGTCATTTTTCATCAGCCTTTCCTGTGAAGGAGCACGCACAAAAAAAAAAATTTTAGAAGTTCTAGCTAGTAATAAGAATATTGCCCGATCCATAAGTCATTTCGGGAACGCTTTTATTTATTTTTTAAATAATAATATAACCAACGCATTTAAGAATCGCCTTCAATAAATTGTAATAAAAATGTTCCTTAATGGCAAAATCTTTTAATTTTCTATATTTTTATAATCAAAACACTTACTCTTCAAATTACTCTCAATAATTTTTCAATTAGTGTAAATTTGGCTCCAAATTTTCAGTTTATTTTATACATTGTTGCACTACGTTATTTATAAATAACTTAAATACAAACGTTTGAAGGTTATTTCATCATGTATATGAAAGATTCAATTATATAATTACTTATTAGATATTTATTTGCCGTTTTCGTGATGTTCCCGAAAATGATGAGAGTGTTCCCAAAATGACAATGTAGTTCCCTAAATGACGTTTACGTTCCCTGAATGAAACCAACGCCCGGTTTTTGGAATATTTTATGGATATAAATAATACACATTTACGTACATATTGTATCTTTATTTGTACTTAAGGGATAAGGAACATAAGTCTCACATTTTAAACTTAAAACCTAATAATAATAAACTTTTTAGTTTCAATCAACGAACTTTAAATATCAGGAACAAACTCTAATGCACACTATCATTAAGATTGCACATCAATGCTTAAAATCAAAATCTAATCTTTGTTGTTTCAAACAGACGTTAAGAATCACAAACACTATGCATCCATAATCCCATTAATAACATATGTATAATATCACAAAGTAACTTTATAATCAAAGTTTAAGCTCAAAGTAGGTACAACAATAACTTACTTTTCGAAAATGTCCATGTTTTCATCAAAACAATAAAAGCTACGACTGCCTTTTTTCTGCAACTTTGGTGTGGGTAAAATTTTAACAATTTGTTCACAGGGGACATATGAAACATCATTTCGTTCGATTTTAAATATTTTTGCTGAGTTCCGCTGACAACGAAGAAAGGTGACTTTTATTTCACCATCTTCATCAACTGAGGTGTCAGCGACTGCAACGTATCTATATTGATTTTTTTTATTTTCAGTTGGCACATTAACTAGCAAAAATGTCTTTGGACATATCATGTTTGGGTGAAAGTTCTCTTTGTCGTTTCCGTACGATGTACCAGCACTAATATCATCATTCTTCTCATGAAGTCGATCTGAAACGCTTTGGAGATTTTCGTCATTTGAAGTGTCTGATCCGTATACGGCGTCGTAAATACTTTTTCTATTCATATGAAGAGAATCCAAAAACTCTTCGTTCCTTTCTGTATTTAAATCGATAGTTGCTGATGCCGCTGGACTTTCTGTTTCTCGAGCTTCAACGGAAAATGCCTGCAGTTTAATTTCTCGTAACAATTTTGAAAATTGATACAGTAGTATGGAGACATCAGAAGCATTCTGCCAGATAATCTTCGTCACATTCATGATACCGGGAATTGCATCTATCTTTACGGGTATTATGTTTTTGACTGCAAGTATTTCATCGTCAGTGACTTCATGGAGTAAAACAGTTGAATTTTTCAGTAAACGAACAAAATCTGCAGCTGTATTGATATCGTTTCCTCGTAATACGTGGTTATCAGCAGTTTTCTTTAGCACTCCCCCTACACCATCCATTGGCCCCTTTCCATGACCTGGTTCACTGAATGTCCACGTTGAAGCAGTTATTTGCGGAAATTTGTCTATTAAGGTTTTAATCCACAAGTAAATATTGGTGCGGTTCCGGTATTGGGATGTGGGTCCGTCTGAAAACACGTGAAGGGTATTTACGTGAGGCCTGGCACCCAATATTATCTGTAACGATGATTTCAGGTGACCCCAAACAGCATGAGCCTGATGGTCCAAGTTATCACTCACAGTGGCAAATGAAACTGTTTCAAGAGACGTATCGTTTTTGGCATAAAAAACCCCTGTGTGGATCGATAATTGACCTTTGGAAGCTCCGAACCTAATCGCTTGAATCTCTTTCGCATATTTAGTCATGTAATTTTCAGCGAAATCAATTTGTATCATTAGCTCTGTTTCTTTTAAATTATCTTTCAGTTCTCTTTTGGCCTTCAAGTTTTCACTAATTCCATAAAGATGTTTTTTCATTGGACAAATATCCGCGGCTAAAGACATTTTCAAGTCTTTGACTGTGCTTGTCACGGTAACTTTTTTAGTAAGTTTGATTTTTTTTTTCTCTCCTTTTATGATTCGGTCTTCAATTATTACTTGCCACTGAAAATATTGGACGGTATCGTTATTGCTCCCCGATTCTAATTTGATTTCCTTGCAATCGCCACATAAAGCAAGCATGCAATCATAAGATGTAATGTCACAGCTGTACGCTTTTATACATTGGGATGTGGAAATGTGCAGCAGCTCTCCTAGTCGGTTCAATTTGTTTAGTTTGTACTCAAAATTTTCGTGCCTTACACAAAGACAAGTATCTCGATCCCGTTTTGTAGGTTGCACTACCCAATAAGGTTTCTCTCTCAAAAGCGTCGAATAAGATACTCGAATTCCAGTCTCAGCATAAAATTGAGGATGCAAATTTTTAACAGTTTCTAGAAGCAACCACTTTTGTTTGTTTCCTTTAAGGCAATCTTTCTTACCAGGGCACATCCTGCTGACATCATCTCGTTCAAAAAACTTGTGTATTTCTTTACGAATGTGATTAGTGATTAAAAATGTTGGATGTCTGCGATTAGATGTTAATATGTTGTCATTACTTCTATTTTTGTGGAGAAATTGTTTGGCCATATTATTTAAACGATGTTTTTTAATACGGTCGCCACTGACGCATTTTTGAAAAGTCTCTCGCTGTTTAGAATTTTTGGGTAATTTGTCAACGGTGTCTTTTAGTTGGGTTGTCAAAACCTCGCCAAACAGTAGACGTTTACGAATTTCTGGAGTAACAGAACATCCTCTTGTTAATTCATCAACGTTGCGTGTAGGTGTATCAGCTTTCTTTTGAGATGCTTTTTCTTCACGTCTTCTGCTTCTCTCTACTTTTTTTCGCAACAGATCTATGGTTCTTTGCATTTTTTGTATTTTATGTTTCTGTTTTTTAACGGTTCTGTAAGCCTGCGCTTTATCTCTTTTAACCTGTTTTCTTCCTGCTTTCTTCCTTAATACGCGAATATCGTTTTCCATCTCGTTTTCAGAATCTGCGGGGCTGTTGGCTGAAATATTTGCCATAACCTTTTGTTTCTGTCTATACTTTTGAGAATTTTTTCTCCACAACTTTCTCTGTTTCCTCTTCTCTCTTTCAGTCATATCACTAACAGTCTTAATTTTATTTTCAGCCTTCTTTCTTTGGTAATATTCTCTATCTTTCAGTCTCTTCAATTCTTTTTGTCCAGGTGTCATTTTATCTAAAAACTTGCGCTTCCTTGCGTTAGCCTTTTCACGAAGCTTTTTATAAGCCATACTGTCCTGTTTTAATCGTTTTTTCGACTTCCTTTTGTCTTCATTTTTATCGTTTTCCATGTTACTCGTACTAGTTGGATACCTAAAATCAAAATTTTACATGATAATGATTTTTAAAAACATAAGGGTATCATTTTGTTCAAAGATTGTCATTTCGTGAACACCCCTATCATTTCGGAAACGTCCGTCATATACGAGGACGTCCCCGAAATGACCGTTCCCGAAATGACTATTCGATAAATATTTTCATGTCACGCTGAACGCCGCCGTGTGAGATACTGCTTTTAGAGGTTATGAACGACTGAGCTGCAATATTTATAAGAATTTTGCAAAAAGTATGCAAAATTTTAAAAAACGAATTTACAAACAGTGTTCCCGAAGTGACAGGGAATTAAAGTACGCACCACATATACCAAACTAAAAGGTACTTACCAACAAAATCTAATTATTTGTTTCCGTAAACACGAAACACGTTGTTTGCTTTGACTAGCGAACTTCACACTGTTGATCGCTAGCGCCATCTAGGGTGTGTTGTTTTAACTATATCGAACATGCTACATCGCGTTCACGGAGTGATTTGATAAACGTCAGACACTATTTGAAAAGCCAAAATGTGAACAAATTAAAGTGACATAAATTCAATTTATAGATATATTCTTAATTTAATGATTTTAAAAGCTAATAATATGATATGACATCTTTAAATCGTAATTGTATACATTTTTTACTTGTCTGTACTATGAAACATGGTATAAGGACGCGTTCCCGGAGTGACTATTTAGACCTCTTTTTGATTAAAATCAACTAAAACATTATTATACAAAAGTAAATATGCTTAGTTCCTTGTAATGATGCACAAAACCTTTATTTTGAAATAACTATTGTAATAATAACATGTTATTTTATTTAAAAAAACCTTGTCAGAAGCACAATGCTCACCTCTCTGATTCTGACCCATACACTCTTTTCGAAGAAGCAGAAGGGATATTGTATGGGCCTGGCATCGCTGATGACCGTAAGTAAACGATTTACCTAAAATTTCCTCACTTGAAACTTTGAACGCGTTTTTCTCGAAACAGCATTTTTCAAAACGGTGTCCAACTTGGAGGGCAGAGTTTTAAAGCTATCGAGTTGAATTTTTTACACAATATTCTTAACGTCATTGTTTATCGTGCTATGGAAGCTTTTTTTTTTTGACGTCTTCCTATTTTTTTGTAAAAAAAACTGCCAAAAAAAATGCTAAAATCGATACTTTTTGTTCAAACCGGCGCCATTTTTGCAAAAAAAAAAAAAAAAAAGCCTCCATAGCACGAAAGCCAATTATATACCGATCAATAATCTTTTTGTGTTTTTTGTTTCAGATCAAAATTGTGACCCCCAACGTGGACACCACATCCAAGTGCATTTTCTGCAACAATTGTTTCATCATTTTTATAGATATTAATTAATAAATAAATCGATCTTTAAAAAATTGTTTTGTATTCTTCAATACCCAATTAATATACAAAAAAAAAACCAGACCGATTAGATTATTTTTTCCTTAAAAAAAAAATCGCGAAAAACAGCGATTTTTCGGGCTGTCACACTGGAAAGCTCCCTTAATTTGAAGCAAAGTTTTCTCCGCCAGAAACTGCCACTTGGTGTCGCGGCGGTTGATCGTGACGTCACGCCGATACTGTACCCACCTCTGTGGGCGGAGCCACAAAAGCGTCAACGCCCGGTCGTCTCTGAATTCTCAATTCTAAGAGGCGACCGATCGAATCTCCCTGAAATGCATTTGTTGTCTTTATTTTTTTTATTGATTTGTTACTTTTTACATATAGATAAATTTTATTTTTCATATATATTAACGAAAAAGAATTATGAAAAATACTAAGAGTTTTAATTTCTGCATCCGTGTCCACTCTCAGCTAATTTTAGTTCACGCCTTGCAAAAACATTTATTATTTCGTGCTACAGTGCCAGCAATTAAAAGAACGTGCGTGAGGTAAAATTACTCAATGGAAACCACGCGAAGGTGGTGGACGTCTTCCATCTGGATGGGAAGAATGTATCGAGGAGTGGGAGGGTTGGGAATAGGGTTATAGCAAAATTAAAAAAAGCATATTTGGATCTCTAGCAATCATGCAAATTTGAAGGTAAATGGTCCTTTAATTAACCATGTATGAATTAATAATTGCAAATTGAAAAGAATTAGTATTTTGAATCATGGAATATATTAGTTTATATAGAAACAATTTATATATAATATAATATTGCCGTTGTGACAAAACATGGTTAATTATTGGAACATTATTCTCTTCAGTACTTAATTAAATCTAACAAAAAGTACATACTTATATCGCGAACGCGCATGCATGTACGCCACGCACAAAATTAGGGACCCCGTGACGCGTTACTTTCACAGTATTTTAAAACTCCAAACCCTGTTGTTGTGCGTGAATGCCTGCGCGTTTTTTTTAATAGTGCACCCCTTATTGATGGGTAACTTTCATTAATTTGCGATTCGGTTGGGTCGCGGTACCCTTCAAAGAACGCTTTCGAATCAACGCGTCCCGAATGTCACGGGATTTCCACTTTAAATAAATAAACAAATGTATCCGGACGAAAAATTTTAATATGAATTCTCGATGGAGTGCGCAATCTCCGGCAACAGACCAGAAGTCGGCGTGTTTTTCAACTACAGCATGGCTGATGCAGATTTCGAGGTATTTTGAGATGTTATTAATATGGCAAAATTGGTGAAATTTTGAACTAAAAACGTTATAAGCGGTTATCACCACGTCAAGAAATTTATCAGATGGTACTTGCAAAGAGCCAAGCTCATCATTTGCGTGATTTTTGTATGTTTTCCAAAAAATCAAGAGGTCATTCGTCTGTTCAAAATATTGATGACCCCTCGTGAACATGTTATTACACCATTGGCAATTGAATTTTTTATTGCACTTGTGGATGAGGTATCCTGCAACATACTTCATCGAGCATTCCTCAAGTGGATTTATTGTAGAGAATTGATTGTGAATGCTACAATGTTCCCTCGTCTCATCTGATTTATTTAACACGTCGACTTCTGATTCGTTTTTGTCAAAACTGATGTCTCGATTGTCGTCAGACGTTTTTTGACTTTTATCAATTTGATATTGCTCCTCCATCTCGATAGCAAGAAATGCAATCGAGTCATCAGGTTCGCAATTGGTTGCTGCCGGTGGTTTCATCAGATGTGCCGTCATCGCATACTGAAGATTACGACGAAAACACATTGCTGATGGATTGTCGTTATGACCGGCGCGATTCCGGATAACGGCACAAAGATTTTCTAGCGGATCTTGATTTAATCTGGAACAGATCAAATAAAGATCCCCGCCATCCCTCATATCGTGCCACAATCCGAGCACGCTTCTAATCGTTAATCGAAAACCTTCGAAACACCGTGGATTGTTTCCAACTGAAACCGTCCATTTGTTAAGCCACTCGAGGGATGTCTGAAGAAAATCTTCAACCTGTGGTTGCGCACTCGATAAAGCGCGTCGCAGCGGGTTCGGATCCGACGAACACCGGCTGTTCAAACAATCAAAGAGATCGTTTAATCTTTGAACAAAATTGGGGGTCGCAACACAGCTCGGATGCTGTAATTCGCCCGTCAGTTTCCCGACAGTTATCGCGGCCGATACCGAACGGCTAAAAACTTGCGTCGCGAGGCTTACTTTCATCTTTTGGAAAGCGTTTGGCTCTACATGCAAATCGGAAAATTTCGGGGCGGCTCTACATATTTTATGCCGTTCGACGTTACGAAGTTCGCGAATAACTTCCCACGAAACGCGATCACTACCAATTACGAAATCTCTCGCGAGCAAATTATTTCGTACGCTTTTTATTAAGTGCGGAACGTCGAATCCGAAAAAGATTTTATGACCGGCGCGTTCAATATATGGTTTGGTTTCCGTCACCCCCATGGACGCTATCGCCGTACGATTGCTCGATCCCTGATCGCATACCATATACCGGACGTCGAAACCTATTGAAAAAAGCGAATTTAAAATCATGTCCAGAAGGGATCTGATGTCAATATTACGTACGTTTCCGTGTGAGACGACATATGAGAGCGGCTGTTTCCATGAAAATTTAAGCCCGCGAATCATAAACACGAGTGCGTAGTTCGCAATTTCGTTAGTTCTTCCGAGTTCGCCGAGGTCTTGAAAACCTTCTACCAAATCGTCTTTAGAATTATACTCTAAAAGCCGCTTGATCGACATCTCGTCCCACATTAAAACACATTGTGCCTCTAGTCTGGTCATTGCCTTAGCTTTCGTTGCTAGTTTTGCAAAAATCCCGGGACTGATTCCTGGCGTCAGGTTGAGGCTATTTACCCACGAACGTATTACCTGAACGCATGGCAAAGCAAACTTGTAATTGTCTTTTAAATGGCAATACGCATTCGGCGATTTATAGAATAAAGACAAAGCAAATTGCTTTTCGTCTTCTGCCCATGGCAGTTTTTTAATATGTCGAATTTGCATTTTGATAAAATTTATTTGGCTATCGGCCAGAGAATTTGATGCCTTAAAAAACGCGACGGCCTCAGTAGTTTTTTTTAACGTTGCTTGCAATCGCCGAATCGTTTGTTTTTTGTAAGTTACTTCTTTTCGCAACGCGTTTACCAATCGTCGCAATTTTCGTTCCGCAGGGGTGAAACGTTTACCTTTTAATTTAGATTCTATACGCGGTCTTGTTTTAATGGGTAAGCCGAGGCGATTCGCGATCGCAACATTCTCGGGTTCATTTTCATTAAGATCGGCGTGGTTCGTTACCTTAATTTGTCTATCAACGGTCGCGGTACCCGCATCAATAGGCAGTGCACCAGACCTTATGCGAACTTTACCTGTCCTACCCACTGGGATTATATCACTCGGAGAAAAATGCGTGCTACAAATCCGTGCATTGTGTATCTGCTGGGCAGTCAGCAGATTTAGAGATACATTCCCGGATCGACTGACCCATAGCAATCGTCTGTTAAGTTGATAAAGAAAAAATATTCACGGAATAAAGCTAGCGTTATATCAAAATGCAAAAATATGATTCTTTTCTGATAAAAATAAAACTGGAAAGCTATGGAACCATTCAAAGGCATTATTTACATTGTTGTACGATACAAATAAAGATGACTTACGAGGTCTCCTCTAATGGAAAACGGTGAAAACTTATCTCTGGATATTTCGCTTTACACGCTATACACCCATTATATACACACACGTTTCTTTTCGGCATTTTAACTCACTTTACAATCAAAACGCGTTATGAAATAAAGAAAAGATCGCACGAGGTCGCGTACTGACTTGGACTGGCGCTTTAAAAGTAGAGAAGAAGAGAGACAGAACGAAAACAGTGTCAGCGCCTCTAGTCACGGTGATACCAACTCGAGTATCCCTGCGTAGCTTGTAAGATTGTGTGGGTTCTGTAGATATCGATCCGTGTATCTAACACAGGTTCCGATGCTAGTATTCTTATTGCCACCTTATTAAGGCAGTCAGGGATTTTTTTTGACGAATAAAAAAATATAAAAGTAAAAAATTTTATACTACATATTTATTAACGTTTAAACAGTAACTTAGAATATTTGCAGTTCAAAATTTTCTTTGCAACGCGTGTTGCATCACTCGAAACGCACCTATGTCGAAAAAAAAGTTGGCTGACTTCCTCTACGATTTCAGCATATTGGCTTATCTGAAATGAATGAACCAAATAGCATTTCAATCTGTGAACTTGTTGAAATGGCATCACCTAGAATCATACACAAATTCCGAGCCATTTCTTTTTCTCGTAACAAAACAGTCGTGAAAAATCATGATAATGGGTTCTTTTCTTAAAGACCTGTCAATTGTTCAATTTTCAATATTTTCGAATCATTCTAGTTTATTCCATAGCAACAAGTTCACGCATTGAAATACCGTTTAGTTTATTAACCCTGCGCGGTCCCACTGGGTCGTTTGTGACTAGAGCAAAATTTCACTTGGGATTTCCCCGAAATTGAAAAATGGTCGGGGCCTGCCCCCCACCCCTAAAAAAAACTTGTCATGGAGAGGGGCCCACAGCGTTAGTTTGGTCGTCCTCAGCCAGTTCGTCTTCAACCTTCAGCAGAGCAAAGTTGGTGCTTGGTCACGAACGACCCTGTGGGACCGGCGTGTAATAAAAAGTGATTTTTAACGAATCGTGTTTTTTGAGTCCAGGACGTGTCTTAGAGTGTGTAAAGGTATGTAAAAATAAAATTCAATTTTTCGGAATTTTTTTTCCAAACAAAAAAAAATTTTGCTCCAAAAATCTGTTTTTTTTTCTGGAATGTCAGAGAGAAAAAATATTGTATTTTTTTGGATTATTTCTTATACTTTAAACGAAATACAAAAATAAAAATAAATTTCAAAAATCCATTTTGTTTTTTGGAAAACTAATTATTTCTTTTCAAAAATTTGATTTTTTTGTAGAATGCGAGGTGGCCGCTCAGGCTTTTTTTTCGGAATGCTTGATCAGGCAGGGATTAATTCTTTCATTTTGTACAACCTATGCGCTGCAAATGCGGCATTAAACAGGCGCGATTACATCAAGGAGTTATCATTTGCGTTGTTCGAACCACATTTGCGATCGCGGCTACATTCAAGAACTCTACGTACGTCCTTGTGCATCGTCATTCGCGAAATTTTGAACAGTGATCCGGAACACGTCGAGCGAACAAGCAAGATGCCGAAAAGAAAACGATGCAACTTTTGTTCAACAGACAAAAAAACCACGTACTGCTGTGTGCAGTGCGAAAAACCCGTTTGCGAGGAGCACCGCTTCTGTATCTGTACTCCATGTTTTCAAGATATGTAATTTTTTTTTTACCAACAATTCCATGTAATTGTGTTCATAAACATTCCTTACCATTATTTTTATAATAAAAGTCTTATTTTTTAATGTAAAATACGATCATTCATTTTTTTCCCTCGAATTATTCGATTTTCCTCTCCTTGAAATTGTCCATTTTCATGTGACTGAATAATTATACTTTTTTTGGCAGAACGGATCGGGACTAGGTTTTTCTCAAACCTTAGGATGTCCATGACAAGAATCCATAATTTTTTTTTTCTATCGCACATTTTTTTTTAAACAATATTTAAGCCAAAGCACATTTTTCATGCATTTTCGCTCAAATAGCTATTTACCGCGTAAACAATAATAACTTTTGGGCTTTAATAATTATTGATTCTAATTGAATAAACATTGAGGAGTATTCAGGAATTTTTTTAGATTTTTTAAGGCGTTTCTACCCGTTGAAAACTGCACGCGGACACAAACGACCCTGTGGGACTGCCGAGCCAGTCAAAATATAGTGGGACCGCGCAGGGTTAATTTCAGATAAGCCAAACAGCCGAAATCGTGGAGGAAGGCAACCAACTTTTTTTCACCATGAGTACATTTCGAGTAATGCAACGCGCATTGCTATTAACATTTTGGACTGCAAATAGTTACTGTTTAAATGTTAATAAACATATAGTAAAAAAAAAATCACACTCCTATATTTTTATTGTTCGTCAAAAAAGAAAACTCAAAAAAGCTGAAAAAACGGCCCGTTATGTGGGGTAGGTGTCTTAAACGAATCTCGTTTTTACCGCCAAATAACTGGAACCGAACATGTAGATCTTTGCATTGAAGATCACCGAATTTCATGACCCAATTTATTTCTGTACCTTATTTTGAACATTTTGTATGAAACAATATACCCTACTCAAAAAAAGTGAAGAATTGTTTTTCTCTAAATAAAATGAGTAATAGTTAATAGTTGGTATGGTCTGGGTTTGATACTGCAAAATTCTCCTATCAAATCTTTTAATCATTCTTTTTCTTATCAGTAAAAAACCAATTTATATAATTTATTATTTTATAATGAAAATGTAAAAGATGACCTATTATTTAAAATAATTTAATTACTTATATTATGTGGTTATTAACGTTCTGGGTGTCGCTATTATATATGTCGACTCATTGGGGTACGGCAATAGCACTGCAGAAAAAGAGAGAGATGGCACGTGTACCCTAACCTATACCCCGCATTAGAAAAAGCGAGACAAACAGCACAGAAAAGGAGAGAGAGACGGCATGTGTACCCCAGCCTATACCTCGCATTAGAAAAAGCGAGATAAACAGCACAGAAAAGGAGAGAGACGGCATGTGTACCCCAACCTATACCTCGCATTAGAAAAAGCGAGACAAACAGCACAGAAAAGGAGAGAGAGACGGCATGTGTACCCCAACCTATACCTCGCATTAGAAAAAGCGAGATAAACAGCACAGAAAAAGAGAGAGACGGCATGTGTACCCCAACCTATATCTCGGATTAGAAAAAGCGAGATAGACTGCAAGATGTGCTTTCTCGTACGTGATTGGTGAGAGAGGAGGCGGAGCTACGTCATGAGGTTGTGTGAGGTATACGAGAGCGTGCCCGTGTGACCTAACACATGCTTATAGCGACACTAGCGACGCCAGTCATTGGGGTGCACAAGCTCGTTGGGGTACACCATTTCCCGTTACAGATTAAGGATAGGCATATTCCTTCTGTAGTCGTCTGAATTCGTTGGTTGTAGTTTGATCGAGACGAGAGACAGACGTTAGAGTTGTACCTATAATAAAGTTTTCATTGTTCATTCTTTCTCATTAACCTCGTATATCATTTAAATATATTTCCACGTCACCCCGTTCTCTACACACCCATGGAGAACAAACAAAACATATTACTATAAATTGGGGGCTCGTCCGGGATGACGTGGATAATGTAACGACGGTGTGAGGAAGTTTCTACAAAAAAGACGAAAGACGCAGACGAAAGACTTAGACGAAAAGACGAAAAGACGAAAAACGTAGACGAAAAAACAAAGACGTTGACGAAAAGACAAAGGCGTTGACGAAAAGACGTAGAAGAAAAGACGAAAGACGTAGAAGAAAAGACGAAAGACGTAGAAGAAAGACGAAAGACGTAGAAGAAAGACGAAAGACGTAGAAGAAAAGACGAAAGACGTAGAAGAAAGACGAAAGACGTAGAAGAAAAGACGAAAGACGTAGACGAAAAGACGAAAGACGTAGACGAAAAGACAAAGACGTTGACGAAAAGACGTAGAAGGAAGGACAAAGACGAAAAGACGATCGACAAAACGCGGTCGAGCACGCACAACAAACGACTGCGCATCGAGGCGTACGAGGTGTACCGCCGAAGACAACGGAAAGACGCGCAGAGGTCGCTCGGCGCGCGAGCGTGTGTTCACTAGAGATTGCTCGAGAACCTTCGACGACATACGAAAAAGGATTATTCAGTGCAAGTGAGAGTGAGAAAACGAAATATGTTGGACCCAACGAAATATACGACAAAAGTGTTGAAGGAATTATTGTCGTCTTTAAATTTGTCAACAGTCGGCAATAAAGCCGAGTTATTATTAAGGCTGAGCGAAGCAGAGGGTTTCGATATGTCAACCATCCAAACATTCGAGAAGCATCCGGAAACAACGCAAGACGCAGACGAGGGAGCTGCATCGTCACAGTATATGATGGAACGGTACAAAAGACAAAAAGAGCTCGCCGAACGCGAAGTCGCGTTGCTACGACGGGAGCTCGAGACGGCGCGCATCGAGCGGAGGGATAACGACACTCGCAGCGAGGCAAGTGGGCAACAAGGGCCCGCCGTAACTGTCCACGGACCTCTCGTGCAAAACCCAATGCGCACAAGCTTATCGATGATTGCAGACCTGCTGAACTTTTTCGACGGGAACACCGAGTCTTACGAAGTATGGGAGAGGCAATTGCTCTTCCTAAGAGAAGTATATCATCTGGAAGATTCGACTAAAATACTAATCGGAATGAGACTTAAAGGGAAGGCATTAGAATGGTTCCACTCTAACGCAGAGCACATTCGCATGAAAACGGACCAAGTGCTGAACGAACTGCGGGGAATGTATTCTAAGCGCACCAATAAAATTGCTTTAAGGCGACGATTCGAAGAGCGTGTGTGGAGGAAATCGGAGACCTTCAATGACTACGTCCATGAAAAAACAGTATGGCCGAACAAGGTACAGTTGCCCGAAGACGAAGTATTGCCGTACATCATTGACGGTATTCCCGATGCCCAATTACGAGACGCACCGCGAATTCACGACTTTCGGACGAAAGAAGCGCTTCTTCGCGCCTTCGAAGAAATTTCACTACGCGATTGCAGCGACCCAACGAGAAGTGTGGGGAAAAATGACAACAAACACGGTATGACGAAAACAACGGCGAGAAGCGAGTCGACCCGAGCAAACGAATCGCGCGAAACAAAGTCGAGTGTCGATAAAAAGGATCGCGCTGTTCCTCAACGCTGCTTTAACTGCGGAGAGCGCGACCACGTGAGTACAAGATGTCCATCAAAAGAGCTTGGTCGGAAGTGTTTCAAGTGTGGAAAACATGGGCATATTGCGGCAGCTTGTACCGATTCAACCGAGATGAGAAAAACGCGCGTATTGGCGGACACTTCGGCGAAGAATCACAAGCAGGCGAAACGTGTTGTTTTGAACGGAATAAGTATAGACGCAATTATCAATACGGCGAGCGACATCACGATAATTCGAGAGGACCAGTATGCCGAATTGGGCAAACCTAAACTCGTAAACGAACCGACACCGTTCCGCGGTATCGGAAAAGAAGTGAATAAAACGGCTGGGTTTTTTGACGCAAAAATGGAAGTAGACGGTAACGAATATGAAATCCGATTGTGTGTAGTCGGGAAAGAGTTGTTAGACTACAAGCTATTGATTGGTACCGACTTTCTCGATCGCGTCAAACTTATCCGTTCTCGCGGAATTTGTAAAATCGAGCCGTTGGAAGATGATAATGACGAGAGTGGAAGGGTACCCGAAATCTTGCGGATTCAAGCGATTGAATCGAACGAGGTCGATAGTGTAGACTTGTCGGAAATCGGTGAGCCTGAATGCCGAGATATGATTGCAGATTTAATAAACGCATACGAACCGAAAGAATGTCGCAAGGTAGGAGTCAGTATGACGATTGTATTAAAGGACGATATACCGATATATCAGCGTGCGCGCAGATTGGGTGAAACCGAAAGACGCGAAGTAAATGAGCAGATAAAAGAGTGGTTGACGGAGGGAGTCGTTCGTGAATCACAGTCAGATTACACTAGTCCAATCGTACTAGTAAAGAAAAAAGACGGGTCTAGTTGTCTATGTGTAGATTATCGACTATTAAACCAAAAAATTGTCAAAGATCGCTACCCACTTCCCCTCATTGAAGATCAACTCGACTTATTGCAAGACGCGAAAGTTTTTTCTACCTTAGATTTGCGCAATGGTTTCTTTCACGTCCGAGTAGAAGAATCAAGTAGGAAGTTCACGTCGTTTATTGTACCAGATGGACAGTACGAATTTTGCAAAGTACCGTTCGGGCTTTGCAACTCACCGGCGGTCTTTCAAAAATTTATTAACGCTGTTTTTAGAGCATTAATTAAAGAACGCACAGTCTTAACATATATGGACGACTTAATAATACCGTCAAAAGATAATGTGAGCGGAATCGAGAACCTTGAGCGTGTGTTCGAAGTGGCAAGCAACGCTGGTCTCATTATCAAATGGTCAAAATGTAAGTTCTTGCAACGCGAAGTCGAATTCTTGGGTCATGTGATCGGGCACGGAAAAATACGACCCTCGGAGAGAAAAACAGAAACCGTACGAAAATTTCCCGAGTTAACAAACATTAAACAAGTTCAAGCATTTTTGGGACGGACGAATTACTTCCGTAAATTCATTCCCAAATATTCGCTGATTGCTCGTCCATTGCCAAATCTTTTGAGGACCGGTACGCAATTTCGTATTAAAGACGAAGAGAAAAATGCTTTTGAGAACTTAAAGATTGCTCTGACCACACGCCCCGTGCTGAATTTGTATAAGATTGGCGCGGAACCCGAACTTCACGCCGATGCAAAAAAACATGGCTATGGCGCGATGTTAATACAAAAAGCGCCGATGATAATATGTGGCATCCGGTATACTTTGCGAGTGGCAAGACAAGCGTAGCCGAAGAGAAGTACTTCAGCTACGAACTCGAAGTGTTAGCAATAGTAAAGTCTCTCAAGAAGTTCAGGGTGTATCTTTTAGATAGATAGATAGATAGCCATTTTATTATACCTCGCCTATTAGGCTTTGCGTATAAAAGGGTGAGTACAGTGTGTCCAGACTTTATAACAATATAAATAGACCAGACAAAATATACAATAATAATCATAATAATAATAATAGTATGCTAACTTCCAATACACTAGTAAACTAAGTACAGGTAACTAGGGTGAAATAAAATACAATAACAGAAGAACAGTAATAATGACATAATAATAATGACAGCGATGCAGTGTAGTGTAGTGCACCGTGAGCAACTCGACCGAGTTATTCACGAGACATTTTGTTCAAGAATATAACTGAACAGCGCAAGTCGAAAGGAGTCGGCAGAGGTTATATTCCGAATTCGGACAGGTAACGCTTTCCACGTGTGCGTTGCCGACACGAGTGTCGATTTCTGAAAGCACTCGGTCCTGACTGTAGGGACGACGAGGCTCGATGGGTCTGTGGCGCCACGGAGCGCAGCAGAGCGGCCGCTAACAGTGCAGCGCGTTACCAATGACCGAGCAAATGACGGCGGTGCCCCGGTCTGCAGTGCACGATAAGTAAATAGGCCGAGGAAGTAGTGTCTCCGCTGCGTGATTTTCAGCCATCTAAGTCGCGTATAGTGCGGCGTGATATGCTCGTATTTTCTGACCCCCAGCACAAAGCGGACGCAGGCGTTGAGCGCGCGTTGGAGGCGCAGTTCTTCAGTGGCCGTTATGTCACCAAGAATAATTGAGCAGTAGTCGAATAGTGGAAAGATGAGCGCAGTTACCAGATGACGTCGGAGGTCGGTGGGGAGAGCATGCCCGTTCGCTCTAAGCTGATACAGTGTCTTGTACACTCGGCTACATATCGACGTGACATGCTCACGCCAACACAGTGTGGGAGTGATGAGGCATCCAAGAATTTTGATGAGCGACGCGTACGGGACTGCGATGTTTCGAACGGTGACTGCGACTGGGTGAGAGGTCCCGATGGTATTCACATACCGAGCTGAGCCGAGGATCATAGCCTGGGTTTTGGCAGGGTTCAGTCGGAGAGCATTTCTGTTGGCCCAGTCGCAGATCCGAGCAATGTCCTCGTTGATACCCGCGACGCAGTCATCTAGTTGACCCGGATCACAGTGGGCGTAGATTTGTAGGTCATCGGCATACTTCACCACTGAGCAGTTCTGGATTACCGTCCCTAAGTCCTCGACATAGAGGGCGAAGAGTGCGGGACCAAGAACGGACCCCTGTGGCACTCCTGAGGTAACCGTAGCCCACGATGACACGCCGCCGGGTGTCCGGACGGCCTGGGTACGTCCGGAGAGATAAGATTGAAACCACAGAAGTGCTGAGCGCGAGAGGTTCAGGCGTGAGAGTTTGTGGAGCAGGATGTTGTGGTCCACTGTGTCGAAGGCCTTGGAGAAGTCAAAGAGAATAAGGACCGTGACTTGGCGTCGGTCAATGGCGTGCCTGACTGAGTCCAGGACTTTGACTAATGCCGCCTGCGTTGACCCGCCCTCGACGAATCCGAACTGGTCCGGGTCACATCTGGCCGTGCGACGGAGGTAACGAGTGAGGTCCTCGTGAACTATGCGCTCCAGAACCTTGGATATGACGCAGAGGAGCGAAATCGGCCTGTAGTCCGACGAAGCAGCAGGTTTAGCGATCTTAGGAATCGGCGTAATGACGGAGCGCTTCCAGGCAGACGGAAAGGTAGACGAGGTGAGCGAGCAGTTAAATAAGTCTAGCAAAATATGAAGTAGAGGTTCGACACAGAGTTTGATGAGGAAGCTGGGTAGGCCATCTGGTCCGGTGACGTAGGACGATTGTAATCGAAGTGAGCGGCGAAGGGATTCCGGAGTGACATGGGCGAAAAAGAATTGGGCGTCGTCGAAAACCGGTGGAAAGAGCAAGGACGCAGGGGGTCTGATCGTCGATTCGACGTAGACGGAGGAGAAGAAGGTGTTTAGCTCCTCAGGGCGTATTGAGATGGCGGGAGACGTCTTACACGGGACGATTCCAAGCCGCCTCAAGTCAGCCCAGAGTGTTCTAAGCCCAGTGTGACGGGAGAGACGTTCTGAGACGTATGAGGCACGTGCCTCACGCAGTACCATTCTTGCTCGTCGCCGCAAATTCTTATACTCCTGGTGGTCCGCTGAGCTACGCGTGCGCCTGTACCTCCTGTTGGCACGATTCCGTGTTTGAATTAATTCTCGTACCTCAGGCGTCATCCATGGTATGGGAGGTCGACGTGGTGCGTACAGATGGAACGGCGCAAATGTATCGAGCAACCCGGTGAGAGCGCAGTTGATGAGCTCCACTTTTTCGTTTGCATCAGCAGATGAGGCAGCAGAAGACCAGTCGATGGCTGTGAGACCCCTCAGGAAGTCAGGGTGTTCGAGGTTCCTCCACCGACGTTGACGTTGAGCAGCCGGAACGAGGGGCCTGACGGTATGTAGCCTATAGTGGATGGCTATTAGGTCGTGTCCCGGAGCGAAGGGCAGAGAATACTGTCCTCGCTCGGCGATCTTGTCCGACGAGTCAACCACGCATAAGTCAAGCCACGTAGCAGAGGTGGCAGTACGATACGTTGGCTGATATGGAACGACGTGAAGGCTATAGCTCTCGAAAATGCGTCGAAGGAATGTGCTGTCGGGATTGGCCGTGACGAAATTAGTGTTCCAGTCACCCATAATAATCTTTCCCGCGAAGTCTTGACAGACAGATGCAAGCAGGGATTCGGCAGTGTCGGCAAATGCTATTTTTGGTGGCCTATAGACCACGCCGACAAGTATGCTCGCAGCTCTGAGCCCCAGCACTGAGATGAGCAAATATTCCAGCCTTGGGGCGTAGGTAGCGGCCGTTGACGAGGTGACGATGCGAGTTCGTAGCGAGTCCCGCGCGTAGATACAGACTCCACCACCTCCTTTACCAACTCTATCACAGCGCATCAGGTGATACCCAGCCATGGCGACGTTGTCGTCCGAGATGTGCGGCTTAAGCCATGTTTCCGAGACCAGCACAAGATCGTATAAGCTTGTTGTGAAGAACTGCGAGAATTCTTGAAAGCGTGGGATCAGAGACTGCACGTTAGTGTGGCAGATGCGTAGCTCCGACGAGTGCGGTGCAACAGCGCCTAGCAGGGTGGGAGTTCGGCGATGGAGTTGACTCCAAGCTTGCTTTTCAGGCATGCACTATGGAACCCGTGTGTCGACCGCGCACAGACGTATAACATCGTCGGTTCCCACAAATTTGGAGCATATTCCGCAGTTAATCGCCGGCATTTTTAGTGTTAGGCAGCACGAATAGATAAATAAATAAATAAATAAATAAATAAATATACTTGCAGCAGCGCAGTTAGATGTACGAACAGAGATAAAGTAACATAGAATATAGTAAGATAATAATAATATTGTGATGATGGTCAATTTTCATCCACCTTTTTTTCTCTTTCCCACGCGTCTCTCGCATTCCCTTTTTGCCTACGTGACTTCCTGCAGCTACACCCTCGCTATCGCAGGGGCATCTGGCCTTCGAAATACAAATAATCTCTGTTTCCCGGTAAGGACCCAAAACTACATCTTTTCCATTTTCCACGATCCCGCCATAAAGTATCTATCTTTATGGCCTGACCCGCCTCAAGCCCGAAACAGCTGCCATTCCTACAATCTTCCAAGACATTTCGTCCTCCAGAATGTTCTAACTCCCAAATTCTCTCCCTACCAAACCGCGACTTTCCCATGAGTCGATGTTATAAAAACCACCCTCTCCTTAGGCTAGTGAGTTAGTAGTTTTCCGATCATCCAAGCAGCAACGTTACGCTGTCCGTTGTAACACTGAAAATAAAGTCTTGTGCTTCTCGATTAAGTGTCTACCGCGTTTTACTTCTCAACCACCGCGTTCCGTAGCCGAGTCGGCAGCCCCAATTACAATAAATAAATTAATAAATAACTCGCGACATCACATTGGTGCTAAGTGTGGGGTGTGCCAACTCTAAGTGCCAGGAACTTTGAGACGTTCAACAACACTCAGAAGTTGCACGAGACAAAAATACAACACTGGATTATCAGGAAAAATCGGTGAGTAAAAACGACTCATTTACTCAGTACCGCGACCCATTACCGTCAATCGCGACCGATTCCGAAAGTGACTGAACAATAACTAACTCGAACTCTATCGCGAATTTCGGTGAAACAAATAACAACAAAATGGACCTACAAAACGAACGCGTAAGCTTCAACCAGTGCGAAGAACGCGACAGTGAAATATCACAGCAAGATATGGAGGAAATAACGCCCAAAGAAGCAATAGACCTTATCAAAGAATTCGACGGAAAAAATATTGGTGTCGAGGCGTTCATCAGTTCCATTGAGGACACGAGGCCACAAGTCACGCGTCAAGATTATCTCCGTCGCCTAATTATCGCGAAAAGAATTATCGGTGACGCCGCGCGCGAACTTCAAGAATACGACGTCACGACATATGACAAATTCTACGAGGCCCTTCGGATTCTATTTGGCAATATGCAACCAGTGAGCGTATTCCGCGATAAACGTTCTCGTATATTTCAAGGAAAAATCGAAACTGTGTCTAAATTCACAAACAGATTTCTGGAAATCCAAAACCAAGTGTTGGCGGTGCTCGCAAACTCCACAACTGATAATCAAAAACGCAAATTCATTATTGAGTATGAAAGAGAGCAAGGACTCGAGCAGTACTTGTTAGGACTCCGGAAAGAAATATCCACCGAAGTGCGGGCGCAGCGACCAACGAATATCCGGGAAGCAATAGCCAAAGCGCAAACCTCAGAGGCTTATGACATAACGAGGGAGATGATGACGAGAAATCTCAGTGTCTCCGAAAAAAACGTAACAGCTGTCCCTCGACGCAGCACGCCGCCAGCCCCTCAACTACCTGCGGACCCGCTTACGACCCAACGATCACCAGTGCAGTGTCGCTACTGCAACCGCATGGGTCACATAGAGAAGGACTGCCACACAAAAAGAAGAGACACAGGACAACATGCTAACGCAGGCCTGCCCAGAGTCAACGCCATCGGATCGGACAAACGAGTGGTCAGATTACCGATGCGAGGAATCTGCGGAGCCGGAAGATTTCTATTAGATACAGGTTCCGCTATAAATTTATTAAAAAAGGGCATGTTAACGAAGGGAGCGCTGTTCAATAAAAACGTTCGTTCTAAGTTCACGATGGGAAATGAAGAACACGAGTCGCTATTCATCACGCAACACGAATTCGAAGGCCGAAAACAGATCTTTCATGTGATACCGGACGATTTCCCTCTTGTGGAAGACGGGCTCATCGGTATCCCATTTATGAAGCAATACCAAACACTCATTGGTATTGGGCCAGAAGAATTCCTCGAACTTGGTGGTCAGCGATACGCCTTCGATAATAATGAAGTAACGATTCCACCTAGATCGGTCTGTTGGATTCAAACGTTAACAAATATTAAAAATGGGCCAGCTATCACAGCCGAGGAAAATTCAGAATCGGTAGTACCTTGCGTTTTCGAAGCCAAGGACTATCAAGCCCGAGTGCCCGTAATAAACGACTCGAAAGAACCCAAGCGGGTTGTAATAAATCTGCTACGTGGGATAGCTCTGGACGAGCTCACCCCTCCACCGTCGGAGGCGCGCCAAGACGCACCGTCGGACGTTGCAAGAAACTATCACATCCAAAGCCAGAACACAGCTGCCGTCTCCAAAAATTACGGGAAAATGTGCGGCTAGAACACGTGTCGCCGGAACAATCGGAGCAGGTATGGGACATCGTCTCCTCCTTCATCGACGTGTTCGCCCTACCTGGAGACCCTTTACCGGGCACAAAGGCGGTTAAACACCGCATAATCACAAGTGACGATCTGCCGATCAACGTTAAACAGTACAGGTACCCACCAGTACACAAAGAAGAAATTGATCGTCAGGTAAACGACATGCTGCAACAAGAACTCATCGAGCCCAGCGACTCGCCGTACAACGCTCCGCTGTGGATCGTGCCCAAGAAATCGGATGCATCGGGAAAGAAGAAATGGAGGATCGTCATCGACTTTCGTAAACTTAACGAGAAGACTGCCCATGACGCATATCCTCTCCCGTGCATAGATGAAATATTAGATCAACTGGGACGCGCCAAATACTTCTCCGCTTTCGATCTCGCCTCCGGTTTCCATCAAATCGCCATGGACGAACGAGATAAACAAAAAACGGCGTTTTCTACACCATCGGGGCACTATCATTACAACAGAATGCCCTTTGGCCTGAAGAATACACCGGCAACGTTCCAGAGGATGATGAACAACGCTTTGCGAGGTCTCATCGGCAACGCATGCTTCGTATACCTCGATGACATAATTATTTATGGCAACACGCTCGAAGAACACAATAAAAAAATGATTGACGTTTTTAAACAATTACGTGCAGCAGATCTGAAACTTCAGCCAGATAAATGCGAATTTCTCCGCCCTGAATTAGAATTCCTGGGTCACGTAATATCTGAAAACGGTGTTCAACCAAACCCAGCAAAAATTAAAGCAGTACAAGAATTTCCTCGACCAAACGATCCCAAAGCGATCAAACGTTTCTTGGGACTCGCCGGGTACTACAGGAAGTTCATAAAAGACTTTAGTAAAGTAGCGAAGCCACTAACAGAGCTTCTAAAGACAACGGTTGCGTGGGACTGGACGGAGGAGCAGGAGCAAGCTTTTAACGTATTACGCACAGCACTCACGACTTCCCCTGTGCTACAATATCCTGACTTTTCAAAACCATTTCTATTGACCACCGACGCCAGTAATTTTGCCATCGGCGCCGTGCTATCGCAAGGGACGATCGGTAAGGACCGACCCGTAGCCTACGCCTCTAGAACGCTCAACAAAGCGGAGCAACGGTATTCGACAACAGAAAAAGAGATGCTTGCCATTACGTGGGCAACAAAACATTTCCGTCAATATCTGTACGGAAAACATTTCCAAATCGTGACCGACCATAAACCACTCATCTGGATACTGAAAGCGACGGATCCTCCTACAAATAGTCGGCTAATGAGACTCAGGTTAAAGCTTGAAGAGTACGAGTACGAGCCTATTTACAAAAAAGGTTCGCTCAACACCAACGCCGACGCTCTCTCTCGAATCCATGCTGTAACTACCCGACGACAGCAAGGGATGTTACAAGAGGAAGCCGCCACCGTAGAAGATACCAGTAACGATGATGGCGAAGCAGCACAAGCACCACGGGATGAAATTGTAGAGGAAGAACCACCACTCTACATGAATTTCGAATTGTGTGAAAACATCCCAGCAGTTGCGGAAATAAGTGAGGGTATCCCACCAAAGGATACCCCGGCACTCAAAATTACGGATTCACCGAGCGACGATTCAGATTGTCTGTACATCAATTTCGACGAAGACGAGATTGACTGGTACAATCGGATCGGCACCGCTCTTATGAAATTAAATAAACCAACGAAAATCTATTTGGGCTGTGAACATTTGTGCGCTCACCCGGGCACGAAACATCGAGTCAAACAGATGATAAATTTCATCTGGTCATCAAAAAACGAGCGATTCCCATTGTACCTGTACGACAGAGAATTGTACGAACCAGGTACCGAGGAGGACAGGCTACGCATCCTAAAAGAACACCACGGTACTAAGGCAACGGGACACTTCGGGATAGCGAAGACCCTCACCCGCATCAAGGCTGTTGCTACCTGGCCAAACATGCAAAAGGACATCGAGGATTTCATCCGAAAATGCGATACTTGCCAGAGGAGTAAGCTAGTTCGCATACGCCCACAAGCAGAGGTGATAATTACCGACACACCGGAGCGACCAAACGATAAAATTGCTTTAGATCTCGTAGGACCTATCCCGGAATCTGACGACGGATACAAATACATCCTCTCAGTACAGGATCAGCTAACAAAATACATCACTCTCATTCCGCTTAAGACGCAGGATGCCAAAGCAACAATCGACGCGCTCATACAGGACTTCATCTACATTCATGGAGCACCGAAGAAGATTCTCACCGACGGTGGACGAAATTTTATAAGCCAAACCTTTAAACACATGGAGAAACTTTTCAAGATTTCTCACATGACCACGACGACCTTCCACCCGCAGAGCAACGGAAGCCTAGAGAGAGCTCACGGACCGATAAAAGAGCAATTAAAATCTCTCATTCACGATCACCGTGAAGACTGGGACAAGAAATTAAAATTCGTCTCCTTGGCATACAACACCGCGAAACAAGAAGGGATCGGAATGACACCTTTCGAAATGCAGTTCGGACGAAAGCCAAACATCCCGAGCAGCATTCCAATTCATCGTACTAATACGACCATCGATGAATACTTCGAAGGACTTCGAGCAGACCACGACCGAATCCTGAAGAAAGGGCGTGACCATCTCATTGCAGCAAAAGAACGCTACAAGTCAACGCAGGATTCTAAGATTCATCGACCTGCGCCGATCTTCAATGTGGGTGACGAAGTTCTTGTCGCTCAAGAAAGAGATAAATCCCCACTCGCGCCTAAGTGGGAAGGACCAGCGATAATACTCAACCGAACATCCGAAGTCAATTACGAAATTCTCCTTCGAAACAGAAAGAAACTCATTCATGTAAATAAGTTAAAACCTTATTACAAGAATTAACAGCTCGTTTGTTTAGATTATGCCGACATCTCTGCTCCTCCTGATAACTTCAGCCGCAGCGACCAGAACCTTCATACCTTTTCAAGTGGAACCAGTAGCAGAAGCCATCTACCTGGAACATTTGGGCACCGTGGTGATGTTTCACAAGACCGGGACTGTCACGAAGCATGTAGACCTCACGGAAATCAACGTTCAGATAGAAAAAACTTTTATCTATTGCCAAAAGAAAAACTGCTCATTGTTTGTAATAACATGCAAAACTGGAAGAAATGTTTAGAATCGATAACAATAGAAATTGTCTCGGTCAAACAGACCACATTGTCATTAGATCCTGAATGGAAAAAATTGCACAGACGAACCAAAACATTACTGGTTAGAATTACGGGTTAGAATACTTCGGATATGCGTGTATCTGTGTGGTCACCTTGTTAATAGCCTGTAGAATAGGACTATGTGCTTGCCTAGGTAAGCTGTAAAGCAAACTTCTTTCTTGTACCTTCTCGCCCTGTATCAATGTTTATAATAATTGTTTTCACACCAACAACACCGATAATGCCAATTACGCTGTACAGTATCCACAAGAAGAACTACTCGCCTTGGCCGAGATAAGCCACCCTCGAGACGCACACCGAATTTCACCTTCTGTAAGACGTACCAGTAGAAGTAATGTCAGATACATTAAGGCCTAGAAAATCCATTTAACTTTGTAAGGATATTCTAAATTAAGGGGGGAGGTGTGATGATGGTCAATTTTCATCCACCTTTTTTTCTCTTTCCCACGCGTCTCTCGCATTCCCTTTTTGCCTACGTGACTTCCTGCAGCTACACCCTCGCTATCGCAGGGGCATCTGGCCTTCGAAATACAAATAATCTCTGTTTCCCGGTAAGGACCCAAAACTACATCTTTTCCATTTTCCACGATCCCGCCATAAAGTATCTATCTTTATGGCCTGACCCGCCTCAAGCCCGAAACAGCTGCCATTCCTACAATCTTCCAAGACATTTCGTCCTCCAGAATGTTCTAACTCCCAAATTCTCTCCCTACCAAACCGCGACTTTCCCATGAGTCGATGTTATAAAAACCACCCTCTCCTTAGGCTAGTGAGTTAGTAGTTTTCCGATCATCCAAGCAGCAACGTTACGCTGTCCGTTGTAACACTGAAAATAAAGTCTTGTGCTTCTCGATTAAGTGTCTACCGCGTTTTACTTCTCAACCACCGCGTTCCGTAGCCGAGTCGGCAGCCCCAATTACAATAAATAAATTAATAAATAACTCGCGACATCACAATATAATAATATAGCCCCACAGTTAGCGCAAGAAGCAGATGTCCCAGGATCGCAGACCGCAGTTCGCACAATAAATAAATAAAAGTGAGTGTGAATAGGTCAGGTTAAAATAAATAAATAAAGTAACAAATAGTGACCATCAGTCCAATAAATAAAATAAATTTTAGGTATACAGTTTAAGATAATTACTGATTGGAAAAAGGACATTTGTCTGAGCATAGCTCGATGGGCATTTTACCTAGAAGATTTCAATTACACAATCGAGCATCGTCCAGGACGAAGCATGGCGCACGTCGACGCGTTGAGTAGGAATCCGCTGCCTACCTGTCTGATGGTCGACGAACGAGAAGACGGCTTCATAGCATGATTGAAAAAGGCACAACGCGCGGATGAGGAGATACAGAGGGTTGTCAAAGACGTCGAAAAGGGAGTAAAGGTTGGATACATAATGCGGGGAGGACTCCTTTACAAGGAAGTTAATGACGACATTCGCTTGATGGTCCCTCGGTCATTGTGCTCGTACATTATCAAGCGAGCCCATGAAAAAGGACACTTCTCGGTGGCCAAAACCGAAGCTATATTGAATAAAGATTATTGGATGACAGAATTGCGTAGCAAAGTGGAGAAAGTTATCCGTAACTGTGTCGACTGTATCGTGGCAGAGCGAAAGCAGGAGGGCTACCTTAACACGATCGTAAAGGGAATCACGCCTCTTGATGCCTTCCATATCGACCACCTAGGTCCTCTACCATCCACGAAAAAGAGCTACAAACATATTCTGGTTATCATAGACGGGTTTACACAGTTTACCTGGCTCTACTCCACAAGGTCTACGGCGGCAGTGGAAGTCATAGACCGTCTCAAGAAACAGTCCGCAGTGTTTGGTAATCCTCGTCGAATAATATCAGATCGAGGCACTGCCTTTACGTCGAAAGAGTTCGCTGATTATTGTCAGCAAGAAGAAATCCAGCACGTACTAACGACTATGGGAATACCTAGGGCCAATGGCCAGGTCGAGCGGGTCAGCCGGACCCTAATTCCCCTAATAACCAAGCTGACGACGCCGAAAGTCGGAGAGTGGTTTAAACACTTAGGTGTTGCACAACAGTACCTTAACTCTTCACTCCATCGCAGCATTGGTACCACACCCTTTCGAGTGATGTTTGGGGTACAGCTGAATTTACGAGACGATTCATCGCTTCACGAGATGATAGAGAAGGAGTTCGTAACATCCTTCGAAGAAGAACGTGACGATATTCGAAAACAAGCGAAATATCGAGTGCAGCAGATTCAAGACGAGAATAGAAGAGGATACAATAAGATACGTAAAGAAGCACGAGTTTATAACGAAGGAGACTGGGTTGCGATCAAAAGAACCCAACAAGACCCAGGATTAAAATTCGCGTCCAAGTTCCTCGGACCGTACGAGATTACGCGAGTCTTACGCAACGATCGATATCTCGTACAGAAAGTCGGCGAACACGAAGGCCCGAAACAAACATCGACAGTAGCTGATCACGTTAAATCATGGGTTGAATATGCGGATTCCAAGGACGACTTGCAAGAAGAGGAGGACACACATCCGAGGACGGATGATTGTACTCAGGACGGCCGAGTGTAGAGACGAGAAAACGATGCAGGAAACACTCGTGCGTAAATTTAAACGAAAGCGTCTTCGCGCCAAAAAAGAAGACATGCGTGCGCGCGCTGAGTGGAGGGGAGGCGTACGCGAGAGGCCCAGAGGCCAGTAGTTGTAGTTTGATCGAGACGAGAGACAGACGTTAGAGTTGTACCTATAATAAAGTTTTCATTGTTCATTCTTTCTCATTAACCTCGTGTATCATTTAAATATATTTCTACGTCACCCCGTTCTCTACACATCCATGGAGAACAAACAAAAGATATTACTATATATATTATGTACGCTGCTATTAAGAATATTGCTATAGTGCTAATTGAATATCTGCCTATAGTATGATAGTAATGTGAATTTTGGATTTCTTCTGATTCTAACTCTTTCTGCATGGTGTGTAGTTTTACGCCTAAATCATTTAATTCTTTTGGATTATTTATTACATTTTTAAAGTTAATCTTTCTATTTTCGATTATCATTTTTCATTCGGTATTAAATTTGTCTCCCAGATGGGTTAGATTGAACGGTGGTAAATATGTTTCGTATTCTTTTTGGACAGTTTTCTTCTCTGTTTTGATCTTAAAATTAGTGGCGGTCACGACGCATTTCCCTATCAAAGCCAGTATACCTGTTCCTTTTAATATTTCATTTTCCCTAATTTTGTTGTTACAAGATATTGTTATTCTCTCGTCTGTTGGGGCTACAAAGATCCAACGACTTGGTTGGTATAATGGAATTATTAATGTGTTGTTTAGTGTTATTAATTTTTCGTGCATCCTGCTTCTTCAGGATTCGCTATCGCATAAGTTAATATTTCGCACGGTGCGGAATTTGTAATTGTAAGGGATGGGTGGGTGGGTTTACACATATACGTGTCACTTAAGGCATCTTCTCACTTTGGAAATTTAAAAAAATCGATTTTTTTTTTTTTAATTTTGAAAGTACATATCTTCAAAAATGTCATCTCGAAATTTCATAAAGATCGGACGAGTCTAACTACATTTTTTGGCGACCGTTAGGTGACTACCTGAGAGTACCCACAGCATACGTATTGTTCAGACTCATGGTGCAAGTACAAGAAAGCAGTGAAAAACAATCAGATAGAAACTTTTAAACATCCTCCTGCTCTAGCTGATGATGTTCAAGAGGTTTTGAAACCGATCTATGCAGAACTGACGAAGGACGAGTTACTGGAACGATGCCTCGGAGGAAATACCCAAAATAACAACGAGTGTTTCAACAGCTGTGTCTGGGCAATGGCGCCGAAACACGTTTTTACGGGAAGAAAAACCGTGGAAATTGCTTGCCAAACAGCGGCATGCATTTATAACGAAGGGCTACAACCTGTTTTAAAAATTTTGGAGGTGATGGGTGTCAAACTAGGCCCTATCGCCGTTCAATACGCCGAGAAACGCGACAGTGATCGCGTACGCGTAGGGAACCGCCGCAGCTCTAACGCTTCAAAAGAGACTAGGTCGAGACGAAGGGAAGCTATTTTGGACGAACACACCTTCTACGAAGAATCGGAAGGTCCATTGTATGGAGCAGGCATCGCTGATTAACCCGAGGTAAGGTTTTTTCATGATTTTTCTGCAACCAAAACTTTAAACGCAGTTATCTCAAAACAAGGTTTTTCGGTGCTTTGTTGATGAAATTTCGGAAACTATCCGGCCGATTGTCATGAAATTTGAATGACATATGCTTCATAGTTATGGCTATAGCGCATATCATCAGATTTTTGAAATTTTGATTTTAAGAATTTTTTTTTTACAAAAAACTGCAAAAAAACGTGGTTTTTTTTTACTTTTTCGAAAAACGTGCGCCATTTTGTTATTTTCGCGAATATCAAAAATCTGATGATATGCGCTATAGCCACTGACATACTGAATCTAAAACAGTTTTATTTTTTTGTTTCAGACGACCCGTCTCGGAGATACCATCAACAAGCCACGACCATAACATTTTTACACGGGTTTTTCGATGCTACTGATGTATTATAATAATTGTTTAAAAAAATTTTAAAAAAATTTTTTCATGTACTTGAAAGATGTGTTTATTACATAGGATCCGTTTTATCCCATAATTTTAAGCAAAAATCCTCGAAAAAAAATCGCAAAAACAGCCTATTTTTGAGGCGCATAAAGTGAGAAGATGCCTTAATTTTTTACATTTGTGTATGTCTGTGTTGCGAACATATGTACGGCGTTCCTTATCTACTATTATGTTTTCGTCCGTCGTTTCTAAGTATTGGTATGTGTCGTTGAATGCGTGAGTTGGTAGTGGATATACTTTGCTGAGAATGTATTCTTGTTCTCCGACGAGTGTTATTTCTACCACCACTACTATTGTATTTTCTTTGCTGTATGCTTTGATATCGGCCAGCTGTAATAGTTTGAATGCGTTCTGTCGTGCAATAGTGGTCGGTAGGCTGCGTTCTGTAGGTAGGTGTGGTAGTGCGTTTGTGAGGTACACTACCATCTTTTCGTCTGAGAGTACGCCAGGTGTAATAATACCCTGAGCGAGTCCTGATAAGAAGTTTTCTCATTCTTGTATGTCGTCGAGCAATGATTCAACGATTATGCTAAGGCTATTGATATTTTCGTCTAATGATTGTTGAATTATTAAGTACGAAATTTCATAATTGATGCATTGTTCGATGTTCCGTATAGTATTTTTTAGGTCGTTTCCGTTTTCTTCAATATTTAACCTTTAGGGACCTGCGTAAGGTCCCTAAAGGTTAAAGGCTTACGTTTTATCACGTAAGTGACGGGCGACATTCGGTCGGTAATGTAGTACGGTCCGATCCATTTAGGGGTTAGTTTCGTCGACCGTCTTCGTCGTACCGTCTGGTCGTATAACAATACTTTGTCACCGATTTGAAATTCGGGGGTTCGAGTGTTTTCGTCGAAGTATCGTTTAGATTTTTATTTGGCTGTCATTAAATTTTTTCTAGCAAGGCTCCATGCGGCTCGAAGTCTCTCGCGCACTTCTTACGCGAGGACGTCGGTGGTGTAGGTAAGCCGGGGCTCGGTTTTTATCGACGTCGGTAATACGGCTGGTGTTCCGTAGTCGAGCTCGTGAGGAGTATAGCCGGTGGCGGTGTGCGGTGTTGTGTTATACGTAAACATCGCATACCGCAACCACTCGTCCAAATTTTCCTGATCCTCTTCCATATAGCATTTTAAGTATTCGGCCAGTGTTCGATGCGATCGTTCGAGCGCTCCGTTCATTTCCGGGTGATACGCGGTTGTTTGGGTTTTTTGAATTTTCAGCAATTTACAAACTTCTTTGAAGGTGGTGCTAAGGAAGTTCGTTCCTTGATCGGAAAGTATTGTTTCCGATGCGCCAAAACGACAAATTATTTTGGTAACTAGCGCTTTCGCAACTTCCGCTGTTCCTTGATTTTCCAGAGCAATAGCTTTGCTGTATTTCGTCAATAAATCTTGGAAAGTCAAGATGTATTTATTTATTTTTGACGAGGTAATGGTGAGGGGCCCTAGTATGTCGACGGCGCATTTTTCGAACGCTTTCGTCGGAGTGTCGGTGATGACCATGAGCGCCTTCGTTATTCTTCTCAGTTTATTTTTTTGACATGTATCACAGGCAGATATGTATTCGTCAATTTGTTTTTTCATTCCGGGCCATTCGTATTTTTATTTTATTCTTTCTAGCATTCGCGTTGTTCCCTGGTGACCACCAAGGGGAGCATCATGGTATTCGCGAATTATTATTTTTCGTTCGTTGGGCTCGAGACAGCTTACACCTATGCGACCGGTATCTCTCTCATTCTCGTGGCGGAGGTGCTATGGCTTCGCGTCGCTCATACGGTCGTCCCCCTCCCGCGCCACGCTGCCCCTGGTCGCTGCGCACGAGTCCGCGGGGGCCTCGTCGCTTGAACCGTCGTCGTCGCTGTCCTCTGCATCGCTCTCTCTGTCCTTCTTCGCGCTCTCTCCTTCGTCGCGCGACGGTGTGGCTCGGGTTTCCCGTGCCTGTGCACGTGTCGTCGTGTATATACGGCTGAGCGCGTCTGTATTAGTATTTGTTTTACCGGCTTTATATTCTACGTTGATATCATGTTCCGGTAATTTTTATTTCCATCTCATAAGTCTTGAGCCTGGATCTTTTACTCTGAATAACCAATTTAAAGGTCGATGATCCGCGATCACTGTGAATTTAGTTCCGTAAACGTATGGTCGAAATTGTCCTACGGCCCAAACGATGCCAAGCCATTCTTTTTCGGTAGTCGAGTAATTTTGTTCCGCCTTATTTAAGGTTCGGCTAGCGTAACTTATTGGCAGCTCTTGGCCAATCTTTCCTTGTGATAGTATCGCGCCAATCGATTTATCGGATGCGTCAGTTGTTACTTAGAATGGTTTGGCGAAATCCGGACATTGTAAAATCGGAGCCGTTGTGAGCATTCTTTTTAACGTTTCGAATGCCTCATTTCGTTCCGCTGTCCATTCGAAGGGAATGTCCTTTTTTAATAGGGTCGTTAGGGGTTTCGTTATTTGGGAAAAGTTTTTTATAAACTTTCGATAATATCCTGCGAGACCCAGGAATGCCTGTATTGCTTTCACGTTTTTCGGTAATGGGAATTCTTTGACCGCTTTGATTTTTCCTTCGTCGGGTTTCACCCCTTCCTCGGTTATTACGTGTCCGAGGTAATGAGTTTCTTTTCAAAGAAAATGGCATTTTTTCGACTGAACTGCCAATTTCACTTCTCTCAGTCGCTGAAAAACATCTTGGAGTCGACCATTATGCTCTTTCAGCGATGAGCCATAGACGACTATGTCGTCGAGGTAAACGTAGCTTCGAGTACCTTGTATTCCTGCCAAAACCGTATTCATGAGCCTTTGGCACGCCGGCGGTGCGTTTTTCAGACCGAAGGGCATACGTGTATATTCAAAATGACCTTGCGGCGTTGAAAATGCCGTTTTCTCCTTGTTGAAAATGCCGTTTTCCTTATCCTCCGTTCTCTGCCATCGGGATTTGATGGAAACCCGAAGCAAGTTCGAGCGTGGAAAAATATTTACTTTTCCCAATTGGTCCAATCTCTCGGAGATATTAGGCAATGGGTAAGAGTCTCCTACGGTGGCTTCATTTAATTTGCGAAAGTCCACCACGACTCTCATTCGAGGCTTACCGTAGGTGTCGGGTTTTTTGGCGACCACTAGCAACGGTGCGTTCCATTGGCTCCTACTTGGCCTGATAATTCCGTCCTTTAACGTCTCAGCGGTTTGTCTCTCTACTTCTCTTTTGTGCGTTTCTGGCAGCCGGTACGGGTGTACTTTGATCGGTCGTATTCCCTCTTTCAGGGGAATTTCGCGTTCCACCAGGTCGGTGCATTTTAATTGGTCTCCGTCTAGATGAAAAATATCTTCAAAAGCTTCGCAGAGTTCTGTCAATTCAAATTTTTCCTCTGCGTCGAGATGAGTCGTGTCAATTTCTTTACGTATATTTCTTAAGCAAGCAACCTCACTTCCAGCAGTGACTATACTTATACCTCGTTCGGACTCGGCGTCGTCCGGTAGTTCAGCGAGCGTCAGCGATTTCAATGTTACGACGGATCGTTCCATCTCGACTTCTTCGTCGTTCATATTTATAACGCTCACGATGCAATTACTATTTTCCGCTTCTATTATGCATGCTCCAATGACGATTCCTTCGGCTAATTCGCATTTTTCCACGAGGCCAACGATATTCTCCAACGTTTTTGCTTGAACTATATTCTCGCTTCGCGGCGGGAGTTTAGTTTTTACGTGCGCGTTTACCAGACGCTTCGTATCTCCGTACATTTTTATGTATTTGCCTCCCAATATGTCGACGTCATGTTCTCGTATGAAATCCATTCCCAATAATCCGTCCGTGGTCATTGATACGGAGTCGCTCACGACAGAAAAGTCGTGCTCTATCGAAATGGCTCGGGTGTCAAGTATCACCGAGGCCTTGCCGAGAGCCTTGAACATGCTACCTTCGACTCCTCTGGGCGCTAGATAGTAGATAGGGACATTTTTTTATTTTTTTTTTATTTTATCCTCTTCCCGGTTGCAGCATAGGAGCACACGCTCATTACTGCCTTTTTCTTCATTTTTTTCAGTTGTATTCCTGACATGTAGTTGGTGGTTCCGTTGGAGGATAGGCCGCTTTGGAATTTATCCGTTGCTGTTTGCTTGTTTTAGGTCACTTTGCCGTCAGATTTATGACGTTTCCGTCCCTTCCACGAGGAGGCTGACCCCTACTATCTAGCATCCTATCTCCTTGCATCATAAATACCTTTCTCCATCTACACCTCATTTCCCAGTCGAGCTCTTCTTATTGCAGCTGCTTCTTTTGCAAATGTATTAAACTTGCTGTATTTTCCTTCTTCATTTATAAGCTCCATCCAGCTTTCTCGGTTAGCTCTCAAACCTTCAAATCGAATCTCATCGTACATATGACAATCAAACATCACGTGAGCAATTGTTTCCTCCTGATCTTGGCACGAAGGACATTCCGGGGAGCAGTCAGCTCCTCTTCTGTTTAACGAATAATTGAACGATCCATATCCCGTCAAGAGCTATACCGTCAATCGAGGTGGCTTAAACCACCTCTTTTTATTAGCAAAATTCACCTCTGGGATAAACTTATACGTGTCGCGCCCATGCACACTTTCGTCCCATCTCTTTTGCCATTCCGCTGTTGCTTCGCGCTTTATTGCAGCACGTTCAATTGTTACTTCTTTATTGTTAGCAATTTCCTCTCTAGCGTCGTATCGATAGTTCAGCCAGTTTACCGGTCTGTTGCGTTTTATCCGGCTTATCATACCCTTCATACGGATTTCCAGATCTAGCGGCAGCACCCCTCCAATGACCTGCATTGCGATTGTGGACGTCGTTCTGCACGCTCCCGTCAACGCCAACAATATTGTCCTCTGGGCAGCATCCAGGTTTCTCTTGATATGGCTGTTTTGGGTTTTGTCGTACCATACAATTGCTCCATGCGCCGCAATCGGTATGCATACCGAGCTATACAGTATATCCAAAATAGGCCTACGTATGCCCCATTCTTCGTGTGCATGTCTTTTGATGGCCATTATATATTTTACCAGTTTTTCCCGGAGTCTTTTCACGTGTGTACTGCCCACAGAGCCTCCATCCACGTATACGCCTAAATACTTGTAACATGTGGTGTACTCGATCCTAATCCCGTTAATTTCAATTTTCGGACATCCCTGCACATCAAACCTTCCCTTGACCATCATTGCCTTGGTCTTGGTCGCAGAGACCTTTAACTTACACAAGGTGCACCACTCATTTAGTCGCTCCGATACTATCGTAGCCGTCGCTTCCAGCTGCGTTCTGGAGTCCCCTTTTATGAGGAAAACTATATCATCCGCATACGCGGTAACTTCTACAGACTCCGTGTCGATTAAGTTCTCTAACAATGTCAGGAGTCCACCCATACACCAGTTCCATGCGTACGGCCCAATAACTGAGCCCTGCGGGCATCCCCTGCATACTTTCCGCGTGATCTTTTCAAATTTGTTGTGGACTTCGACCTTTCTCCTCCTGAAGTAGCTGCTGATCATTTTCAACATCACACTGCTGCACTCCGCTTCTACCAGACGCACCTTGATAGCGGGCCACCACAGGTTGTCGAAGGCACCCTCTATATCCGCAAACACTGCGACCACATACTTTTTCTCAGTTCTGCGAATATTTTCCTTAAAGTTAAGAAGCGCGTCGTCCACAGATACCCCGCTCTTAAATCCAAACTGACGTTTGCTATCAAGTTTAGCCTCAGAGTATTGTCGCTGTATCCTATTCCGCTGTATCCAATTGGCCTGTACGCCCCCATGGTCTCCCGGTCAGCGTCCGGGGATTTCGGAATTATCCTTAGGTCTGCGATTTTCCACTCATCCGGAACCTTACTGTTACTAAGGCATTTGTTGTATAACAGGAGTAAAGCCTCCCGTCTGTATTGCCAGATCGCTCTTATAATTTCAGGTCCCAAACCGTCCCGTCCTGGAGCTGTTTTGTCCTTCATACGCACCAGCGCACTTTTTATTTCAGCCGGTGAGATTTCAGGCTCAAGATTAAGATTGACGTATCTACGGACCCTGAGTCTAGCTTCCGCGTGCACCCCGTTCTCCGCCTCCCTAGAATCGCTTGGTGCGAATTTTTCCAGCAAGGTTTCCACAGACTCTCTCCAGGAACAAGTTCTTTCTCCAGTTGGGAGAATTAGTGCCCCTATAGTGCTCTTTTTCTGAGTTTTATCCCTTGCAATCTTATGCAGCAGTCCCCACGGATTCTCATTTCCTTTAACCCGCACAAATTCTTTCCACGTCGACTCTTTGCGCTGTCTGATAGCCTTGGTGTATGCATTTCTATTCCTCCTGTATTGCCGGATGAGGTGATTCAGGTCTTCAGTCCTATTTATTCGGCGAGCACGCGCTAGTTGCTTTCTCGAAGACGAAGCTTTGTTGCGTAGTACGCTCAACTCGTTGCACCACCATGGAGCTGTTCGATTATAGTGCTTCCTTACGGGCATAGAGTGTTCACACGCCTCCGTGACAACCCTCACAATGTGTCGGTTTATGACGTTAATCTCCCTATTCTTAAGATTCTCGAGTGCAGCATCACTGAGATTCTCGCGCAACGCCTGCCCGAATTTCACCCAATCAGCACGCTGCGTATTGTATGAGGCTCTTTCAGCGTATGATACTGTATACGGGATCTCTGTTGCTATCTTCATCACAATCAGGTTGTGATCACTGGAGAAACATAGGTTAGTCACCGCCCACCTGATACCTCGACTGCGCACCCCTCTACCTGCCAGGGTTACATCGATGTTTGATTCTCCTCTAGTGTTCGCAAAGGAGCTTATTTCGCATCGTTTATTTAGTATAAACAGGTCATGTTCTGTTATAAATTCTTCTAAGAGTCTACCTCGCTCATTGGTCTCCGAAGAAAACCAGACTACTGATCTCGCGTTAGCGTCCAAGCATACGATTAGTTCCGAGCTGCGCAGCACTAATAGAACCTTCCGCAACTCCTCCAGGGAATTCTCCATGGGTAATAAAAATTGACAATATAAATTTACAATGTAAAAGCGCTCCCGCCCAGTTTGCACTTCGAAGCACATAATGTGCTCAGAGTCACCAATGGGCATATTGAATACTTCGACCCTATCCCGAGCAATGATCGCTGCTACCCACGGCTTTCCCACGGTCGGCTGTAAAATACTTAAGTTTCGTCCGCTGAACCCCCGGACTTTATTCTTGTAAGAGTACGGCTCCTGCACACAGAGAATGTCGAGGTTTTCCTCAGCCATTATCCTGTTCAAGTCTGCTGCCACTGCAATTGACCTTTGCATATTAATCTGCCCTATTCTTAGTTCCATTTTATTTTCGATTTGTACAGGTCGACTTGCCTTAAGTATTCTGGACATTGATTGCTCTTGACGCTATGCGATGTATCTTTTCTCCTCGCTCGGGTGCAGTTGCTGCATTTTGGGGACTCCTTGCTTGGACAAGACTCGCGCAAATGTTCCTCACTTCCGCAGTATTCGCATTTCTGCTTTCCTACGCTGCACGATTTAGCAATGTGCCCGTAACCAAGGCATTTAAAACACCTCGTCACGTTTAGGTACTCTTTGAACCGGTACGTTCGCCAGCCCATGTATATACGATTGGAGTCCGCAATTTCCTTGTACTCTTTCGCCGGCATCTGGACTATCCAGTTTACCGAGTTGGAGCTTTCCTTGGTTCTGAATGAGTGCCGAAAGACAACATTCGCCTTCGCCTGCTCAATTTCTGCTTCCGTACTGGCCCTGAGGTTCTTACGGACAAAGTCATCTTTAAGCTCATCAGCAGAGTCCTCTTTTTCAACGTCGTATATGATCACACTAGGATTCAATCTTTTCGGCTCGGAAGTTACCAAACCAGCTTGCGCCATATCCGAGTTGCGGACGATGTCAGCGTCTATTCTACTGCTAAGTTCCATTACAATTCCCTTCGTGCGAAGTTGTCGCATACTGTGGACTTTCAGACTGCCTCGCTTGTCTTTCAGAACCTCAGTAACTTTTAACTTTATTTCGTCATTTGTCCTCGTGTCCGCCTCCGAAGAGGGTTTGATGAGAATGACTTCATACTTTTCTTTCTTTTTCGCAGGAGCAGCACGCGGCGGACTGAATATCACCTCAGGTGGAGGTTTCCCACCAGCAGTCGACGCTGCCGTCGCCTCAGCGTAACTGCGAGGAGCGCCAGAGCAGCCTTTGTGTTCCGAGGTTATCTTTTCTTTTTCCACAATCTGGTGGTGAAGTCTAGCCTCCATTGCCACCCACTTTGACAAGATAAATCTAATCGCTGGCCTAGTTATTTTGTTTGCCTCGTTGAAGAGGAAGGCTTCCAGGGAGGCCCTTTCAGCACTAACCTCGTCTACTATGCACTTACCGACAATAGAGTCTATGTCGAGATCCTCCATTTCTCTTCTTCTCTTCGAGCCAACTGCTATTCCTTCTGTCGATGAAATCGAACTTGCCTTGCTACGAAACCCCTCAGCCTGGATATCCGCTGAGACACTCTCCTCCATCTCCTCGACAAATCGAGAATTCTTCCCTTTAGTTTTGTTTTTGTGTTTTATTTTATCCTCCATTATTGATCCCACGAGTAGGTCGGAAGGGGGGGTCAACCCGGGCAAAGCCGCCTTACCCGGGCAAGCCTGATTACTCTGGGGGGTCGGCAGGTACCCCAGAGGGATCGTGTGAAACCGTCATATTTAACGTCCCACGGCCATTCACCCCTTGGCACGATGCCTTACACCGTGGGTTGGGACGTTGGCTACGCTCTTAGTCTGGTCCTTCACCTCGAACCACTCCAGCATGGTTAGACCTGCCAGGAGTTGGACTCCCGCTGGCACAGCTTCGAGGATCATCAGGACTCGCAAGCCCCCCCACCACAACAAGGTAGCGAGCCACGGGGGGGAGTAGATAGGGACAGAGGGAATCTCGTTAATCCATTCATGCGCGTCACTAATTAGATGACGAGGCATTTGGCTACTTGTTTCGATTAGTGCTGGTAGACTACGTGCATATATGCTCGAAGACCTTTAGAGCATTCTACCGATATCGCTAGGCGCTTTGATGTTATGGCGTTTGTCTCGCCTAGGAAATGTGCCTTAAAAGAGCTCAGAGAAGCTGGCTACAAAATGACAAACTCAGGCACTCACCATTCATACTACTGGCGCGTTTGGGTTGCGCGGTTCGCGGTGCCAAGTCACCGCCGCCCGTCGACCCGTATGTCTCGGATCATATCGCGATGTTATAGCGTTAAAACGCTTCCAATTCATCCATGAGCCCCACAATGCACCAGCCGTAAGAGGCCTTAGTTGCCTCGTTGTTAAGCCGAACCAGCGTAGCTCTGTTACGTCCTGGTTTCAGGGCTGCAACATAAAAGGGGGCCTCACTTTAGCCGGGAATGCGCTCAGCAGGGATGAAGCCCTTCCTGCCACTTGCCTATGGAGCTCGGTGCCTAAATGGATGGGGAACGTGGTATCGTACCGACGGAAGGTAGGTACGTGCAGTCGATAAGGTAGGATCAGGTGAGTACGTCTGAAGGTAGGTATTTATCGGCTGTAGGTAAGTATCTGATGATAGGTAAGGATGGGTGTTGACCGTGGGCAAGACCGACGATCGGTAAGGTAGGTATTAAGTAGTTATTGACTGATGATGACTTACCTTAGGAAGACTACGCAGTGAGCGGAAGAGCGTAGAGGGTGTTGATCTAATCGAGAGTGATGACCGGTATTGCAGGTCCCGCTGGAGCTGGTGGACCTGGAGGTGTAGCCGGTCTTGGAGGTGTCGTCGGCGTAGGCGGCGGCGACGGTGGAGGCGACGGATACTGGCCTCGGATTTTGTAGAGGTGCTCAGTCGAGATACTTTGATGAGCCCAGAGAATGACGATTAAGTCCGCGGAACGAAACAGACGCACGGACACTGTAATGTCTTCCCTTACGACTGGGAGAGCACGATAGAACGCGGCTGCGTTAATGGAGGATAGTTCGTGGTATAACTGACGCGGAACACTGGGTACGTTATGACCGATGGTTCCAGCCTTGCCTAGTTCGACGGCTATGGCTTTACGAATTGATCGTTTAATCCCTCCACGACGTCTACCCATTTAGGAAGAGAAATCCCAATAAATCATTAAATCAGGAATCCCCTAATGGATGGGTAGGTCGCAACGTGCAAGTGGTATGCACAATGAACGACAGGTAGGATGCGCAACGTGCACGTGGTATGCACCATAAACGCAGAGTTGAAAGGATGATTATGATTTTAGGTGTCTATGCCAGCAACGTGCAAGTGGTATGCACAATAAACCAGTCATAGATCGGAATGCTTGTTGGTTGATGGATTGGTCCAGCGTGCAAGTGGTATGCACAACAAAGACCCAAAATGGAAGGATGGAAATCCTGATATAATGAGATGTATGATTTTTACCCTTCTCCCGATTCCCTTTTGTTGCAGGTTGTTGCGCGGAGGAAGGTAAGTAAGGTTTGACACGATACGCGTTTTCAAACTCTAATATAAAATATATTGTTGCAATATTTTGGATTTACATAAATGGTTAACACGAATCCCGTTTTCGGTACGGTATGGCGCGGTGTAGGTCGAGAGACCGCGGATGTATGATGCACCCTCGTTTGGGGCGGTACAATAATCGCGTCGGTTCGCGTACACTTTAACTGCGGCTTACTGTCTACTCGTAAGTCCGATTTTTAGCGGTGATTCTATACAATATTAATTAGAAGCCTCGTTGTAATAAAACGTAGTACTTCGTGGTTCGACTTGACTCTAAGACTGTTCGGAGATTAATACTGCTGTGCACGTGAGGCGTGCTCTAATTTATATGATTCCCTCATGGGTGTTGTAGAGGGGGTATTCCTTTGTCTCGAGATGGTGAGTCATCGGTGCTCACCTAGCTTGCCCTTGCACTCTGTTTAGTCTGACTGCCCTTATCAGTGATATCGTCCATCCGGTACTCGGGTTACTCGGGGACCGATGAAGTGCGTCGCTTGTGCGAGCGTCGGAGTCTCTGCACAAGCGAGGCAATTCTAAGTTTTTGGTTTTTGGGTTATAACTCCCTTAATTTTGAAGATACGCGGTTGTCTTTCAAAGACATATTTTGTAGGCAATGATTTTCTTTATCGACCCACGTGGTTGGTTTTTAGTTTACTCAATTATTTTGGGCGTAAACAGTGTGCAAAGTCGAGCTCTAATAAATGCTATGTCTATATATGTGGATCCTCGCGTGTGTATGTCGACATAGACACGCGTGGGTCCCTAGTATAATGTAGTATTAGGTATAGTATAGTACTAGGTACAGTGTAGCGCTGAGTATAGTACAATGATAGGTATAGTGTAGTACTAAGTGTAGCGTTGAGTGTAGTTTTAGGTACAGTAATAATGTTAGGTATAGTGTTACGTCCCGACTTTCCCGAATTAATTTTAAAAAAGAAGGGTGAGTTAACCGAGGTAGCATCAGAGTGTCTTGGCGGAAATTGATCATCGATCGTTCCTGGCAATCATCATATGCTACTCACTGGTTCTTACTCCCCTGGGTTGATTGTTAGATAGTGAAGGGGAACCTGTCGTGAACAGAATCGAGAGTTTTAGGGGTTGACTTCTTTTAGGCGGGAATGTGCCCACCAGGGATGAAGTCGCCGTTGCGAGGTTGCATCACCGAGCCCAATGTATGGATGGAAGTTGTGGTCACTTACCCTTTTACGTAGTTACTGCGGGTTTTAGTCCAGGAAAATGACAGGTATGCCTGAACCTGCTGGTGCCGGGGTTGATGGCCTCGGCGGCGTCGGAGGTGGAGTATTAGGCGGGGTTGGTACTGGCCCGATGTCACCTGTCGACGTTGAGAATTGGAATGCAGGCTCCTGGAGTCGCAAGATGTAGCCCGGTGATCCGGAGATTTGCGTCGGTAGCACTGCTCCAGCGATGCGTACGTCGCTCACGATTTTTATACCCGCGGGGTTTTTGCTTTGCGCGAGTTTTATAAAGTCCGAGAGTTCGGAGATGTCGCGATACAATTTTGTTCAATAATCGATGGTTACAATGAGTTTACACGAGTTGATTCGCGCTGCACTTATACTACCGTTCTAAACGCGAAACAATTCTAACGTACTGTGTACTAGATTCTATGATCCGCCCGGTTACTCGACTCTGGGTCTATTCGGGATACGTGTAATGCTTCGGTTGTAAGATAGTGTGCGCGGTACGCGACGTGGGTTCGAGACTCGAGGTGTGAATCGTCGAACGCAAGAATGAAGACTGAAGACTCGTGGTAATACTGACTGACCCGTGGCCCGTCAGGGGTATTATATAATAAGTCCCAGTGTCGAGTAGTGGGGATGGCGAGCTGGCGTTCCCACCGAGGTAGGTTCCAGAGCCTGCTTATCTCTAGGTGCGTTATCGGTGAGTCATAGGTGACTCACCCGGTCGGCGGTGAACTCTGTCGGTGTTATCAGAGTATCGGGTTACTCGGGTCGCCGGTGAGCTCCGCCGTTCTTATCAAGGTATTGGTTACTCGGGTCGCCGGTGAACTCTGTCGGCGATGTCAAGGGTATCGGGTTACTCGAGAATTCCTTTTCGGCCTTATCGGAGTATTGGTTACTCGGGGCCAGTTGAAGTGCGTCGCCTGTCGAAGTCTCTGCACAAGCGAGACACCTCGAACAATCTAGTATGTTCTCGAATGTTCTAGAACGTTCTCCTTGATTCTTTGGGTCAGAGTTCAGCTGCGATTACATAGGTATAGTATGTGCTAAGTGTATATGCACTATATGGGTCGCATGTTATACGTGCTATATGTGTTGTTCGTGTATCATGCATCGTGTGCATATGTTCTATATGTATTACAGGTATATTATATGTACGTCATATGTATAGTACGTGTATATTATAGGTATGTTATATGTATGTTATATGTATAGTATATATAGGCTATATGTATAGTATGTGTGTGCGTAGATCCAGGACGTAACACGTCCCCCCTGGGAGTCGTAGGTCGTGCCAATGGCTCTACCTACGATTATGAGTCAGGCGGTCGGCCAAGTCCGGATCGACGTCAGTAAGTCGGGTTGTCCCTGTTGCTTCCCTTGGTGGTAATGTTGGGTATGTCGTTATTGGCATTGATGCTGATGTTGATGGCGTGACGTTATCCTCCTCGGAAGGGATGGTTTCCATTGGAGTAGGTTGACCCTTTTGGATGTTCCTTTTATGTGCGAGGGTGATGAGTAGTCCCGCAATGGAGCTCCATACGGCCCCTATTAGATATATGCTCCAACCATACAAGGAGTGGAGCGCATACCCATGGATGCAGGTGTCGATAGTCAGTTTTACGAGTCGAAGTATGAGGAAGATTCCAATGACTCCGGCGCTGGCATTGCCGAATTGAAGGAAACCCTTCCAGACTCGCTGTGCCGTTTTTTCTGCAATATTGTTCAAGGTTCCTTCGTCGATGAGGCCCTGAAGCGAGATGCTTCCTGTTGGTACGTGATATCCCGCGGATCCTCGCGCCAATTGATTCAGGAGAGCAGGTTTCTCGGCTGGGAACATTATCCGATCCCTAAGGTGTTCGATGTCGTCCTCTGAATAAATTCCACTTATTGCCAATTCCCCTGGTGACGTGTATTTCCAGGTGGGTTTGGTTAATGGTTGTAGTTGTTGCGGGGCTAGTACCTCGATTGGGTGAGGCGTAAGCCTGTACCAGGTGCCCTCGATGGAATATTGCGCAGGTAAAAGTGGGTTACACTCTACCTGGGTACCTGATTTTAGCAGCATCCTGGAAGTTGTTGACAGGAACATTGATGTATTCCTATAAGTCACCGGAAGTTCGTGGTAACAGGCGTCCGCTTTGCGTAGGTTGCATTCTACTGGTATGCATTTAACTATATGAGCAACTTCCCCAGCTATGACGCTCATGTATCCCGGACCCTTCATTACCGTATAGGCAAATTTCTCAGGTAGTATGGCTGCTGTAGATAGGGCATTCTGGAGTACTTGTTGCTCCAGGCGACATCGTTGGAGGAGGACGTCCTGGTAAAGCGTCCTCATTTGATTCCGCATATGCTTTTCCACGTATACGAATTTTGAATTTATATATGTGAAGATGTCGAGGTTATTTACCGATATGTGTTTTCTCACTATTGGAGATTCGTTTTTACTGGTCTCCAGGATAAATAATTTTGGATGCTCTGTCCGGATTAGATTATATCCACATACACCTATCGGTTGAAGGTGTTTCGCTAGTGCGAAAGTTGTGGACTGTGTATTAAGTGTATATATTTCCGGGGAGTTTATTTCGTTGTTTGGAGATTCCAGTTTTGTAGCGATACCTTCGTACAGCACGTCATATTTGGTGAATCCACAGGTGTCAGTGGGTATAGATGTCCAAAAGGCTGAATTACCGTGGATGTCGACACAGCTCTCGTCGGCAAGGGGACACTGGGTCCCTGATGATAGTATGATTCTGCCCCTGGTTAGGTCCACCGTGGCTCGATAATTGTAGATTGCGATTTTGACTATTGCTGTTACGAAGACCTTATTCCAATTCCCATAGGCGTCACTATACTGGGCTCCTTCGCAGATGCCGTCCGTGTCGACGGACCCGGCCATGGCGACGGATCGGTATTCCGTTGAATTTCGCCGTAGGCCCAGGAGTTCGGCAGTATAGCTCAATCGTATAGTTCCAGCTTCTTGCAGTCGTCGGCACGCTCGCTGGTCTAGGTCCTGTAAGTAAACTTGTCGTCCCCCGTGGACGGCTGACCCATGCGAGTACATGCCGCACCGAGTTATGGTTCGGTCGATTTGTACCTTGCACTGAATGACTTCAGCGCTCTCGAATTCGGATAGCTGGAGTAATTGTATGTATTTGCTGGTCGGCTTTGGTTCCGTTATTGGGATGTTGCAGTCACCTACACCGTTGAGTGAAAAGGTGGTGACATTTAGCGTTGACCCTCCACAGTCGTACCCGATGATGGCTGTGCTGACCCGGATGAGCAGACTAATTATCGTCGCTGCTATCACTGTCGGTTTCATTGTTCTGGAACACAGTGTTTTTAGGTTTTAGTTTAGTTAACCTCAACTTATTAGGGTGTACTACTTTGGGTTTGCCCTTGTAATCCACCACAACGTTCCCTCCCGGTAGCACATCCAACACCGTGAGAGGTTCAGTGTATTGGTTGGCGAACTTCCCTATGCGGGGTTCGCGGAGCATCAGTACGATGTCCCCTTTTCCAAAGTTTTGGGGGTTTAACGTCCTATCATAGTATTGTTTTGATCTTATTTTGGCTTTGTTAAGATTCTCGGATGCCAGTTCTTGTAGTCCGTGAATCCTGGTAAAAAGTTCTTCGAGATATTCAGCGTATGTGGGGTCGTCGTCGTCCTCCACATGTTGATGACCGGATGGTTGTCGTGCTGGTTTCCCGAAGACAAGTTCGTGTGGAGAGAATCCAGTTCCCTCGTGCACACTGGTATTATAGGAGAATGTGGCGAGCTCCAAGAACTCGTCCCAGTCATGGTTGCGGTCGACGTACTGTTTTATGTACTCGGCCAGTACGTGATGTGATCGTTCGATTGACCCATTAGATTGGGGTCGATAGGCCGTCGTTTTATATTGTTTAATCCGAAATTTCCTCGCAATATTTCTCATCAAGGAACCACAGAATGTTGACCCCTGATCGGTAAGGAGAGCCTTGGGTGCTCCGAATCGGGCGAAGAATTTTCTTGTTAAGGCGTCTGCTACATCCGTGGATCTTGTTCCTTTGAGAGGAAGGGCGAGTGAATATTTGGTCAGGAGATCCTGGATGGTTAGGATGTGGGTGTTCCCCTTGCGAGTTGCTGATAGAGGGCCCACGATGTCCATAGAGACCTTGTCGAAGGCCGTGCCTGGAGTGTCCGTGATGACCATCGGCTGTTTGGTCTTAACTCTAACTAATTTTTTTAGTTGGCAATTTTTGCATTTCTGAATATATTCTTGTATTTGCGTTTTCATATTTTTCCAAAAGTATTTATGCCGTATGCGTTTGAAGGTTTTAGTGACCCCCTTGTGGCCCCCGATTAATGAGTCGTGATTCTCAGCGATAATATTGTTACGGTCTTCCTCTTTCGGAATTTCGACTTCCTGCGTACAAATTACAAGATTGATCGGTAAGTCTATAAGATGTGATTTCATTCGGTTTAGAATCTCCTTCCAATTCATGGTATCGATATGATTGGTTTTTGCTATATGCAATGATTGCAGGTTTAGCTCTATAATGGCTTGTCTAAGAGACTGCAGGGTTTCGTGTAGGTCCCCGGTCGAGGCGTTTGCTCGAAGGTCTCCTTTTATTGGTAATGCGATTAATTTCTTTGTTTTATGGGTGGTTATTTGCGCCCGACATAACGTCAAATTTTTCAGGGTTGGCAACTGTTTATTATTTTGGAGGTCCTTTGCCCCCGCGTCGACCGGTTGACCTTTAGTTGTTACGAAAAAGGCGAGGTTGCCGGTTTGCATAGATAGCCGGTCGCGCGTCTCGCTAATTTCTATTCTATTTTGTTCATAAGGTACTGATATTGGGTCGAATATTATTTCCGAGTATTCGGATTCGTTGTCTGAATCCTTTTCAGATTTTTCGCTTTCAGAGAATGAAGCTTCGCTTTCTGTCGCATCGCCTTCTGTATTCTCATTTTTCGTTTTTTGTTTCAGGGTTCCTGATGGTCCCGGCCGAACCGGAGGTGTGGCATCAAATATGGGTTCGTCATCCGTGTCCTCTACCTCCCTGACTGGGGCTACCACCGGATCGGCAAGCCCTGGAGGATTGCGCGATAATGCGTCTGCGTTGTTGTTAAACCTTCCTGGTTTGTAAATGATTTTATATTGGTAATTTGCTAATTTTAACCTCCAGTGCATTAACCGATTCGCGGGGTCTTTTACTGAGTTAAGCCACACCAATGGCTTATGATCAGTGACCAACAGGAATTCTCGCCCGTAAACATATGGTCGGAATTGTGATACTGCGTATACTATCGCAAGCAGTTCTTTTTCTATGGTAGAATAATTTAGTTCGGGTTTTGATAACGTACGTGAAGCGTACGATATCGGTTTGTCTTTGCCGATTTCGCCCTGGCTTAACACAGCGCCGAGTGCGTAATTGGAAGCGTCTGTAGTAATAATGAATGGTTTTGTGAAGTCTGGATACTGTAAAACTGGGGATTGGCAAAGTGCCCTCCTCAGGGTTATAAAAGCTTTCTCTTGTGTGTCCGTCCATTTGAATGTGACGTGTTTTTGTAATAATTGTGTCATGGGTCGCGCTATTCCCGAAAAATTTTCTATAAATTTCCTGTAATAGCCTGCCAGTCCCAAGAATTGTTTAATTTTGGTGGGGCTGGTAGGTCGTGGGTAGTTACGAATTGACTCTATTTTGGAGGGATCGGGTCTGACCCCGTCCTCGCTGATTATGTGGCCCAAGTATGCGACCTCTTTCCTCAAGAACTCGCATTTATCGGGCTGTAATTTTAGATTGGCCTTTCTCAATCTTTCGGCAAGTTTACGGAATTTTATTTCGTGCTCCTGAAGGGAACGCGAATAGATGACAATATCGTCTAGGTACACAAACATTTCAATTCCTTGTAATCCGCACAAGACTCGATCCATTAACCTTTGAAAGGTAGCAGGAGCGTTTTTGAGTCCAAATGGCATTCGATTGAACTCGTAATGCCCAAATGGTGTTGAAAATGCGGTTTTGTGGGTATCCGCAGGGTGGACTCTTATTTGATGGAATCCACTAGCTAGGTCAAAAACAGAAAAATATTTTGCACTTCCTAGTTGATCTAGGATTTCAGTGATATTGGGGAGTGGGTAAGCATCCCCTATTGTTTTTTCGTTCAGATTACGGTAGTCAACAACCATACGCCACCGTTTATTGCCTTGGGAGTCCGGTTTTTTCGGAACTATCCACAAAGGCGAACTGTACGGTGAATCTGATGGTTTGATGACTTCATTTTTTAATAATTCATTGATGTTTTTAGTGATTTCGTCTCTGTGTGCTGGGGGAAATCGATATTGCCTAGTAAAGACTGGTTGATCATCCGTTGTGTTTATTTTATGTTCAATAACATTTGTTGCTGGTAAGGGAGTATCAGGTATATGGAATAGGTCCTTGTTCTGTTTCACCAGTTCTTCGATGTTTTGTCGTTCCTCTGTGTTTAAATGTTGCAGCCGGAGTAGGCCTATTAGGTCCATTTCCTCCTTTGGCTGAGGTTTTGCGGTGAGAGTAGAAGCGGGTTGTGTTTCGAAAAAGGGCTCTAGTTCTACTGTTGGAGCAATTATTTTTACCTCCTGTTCATTTGTATTATGAATTTTTATGTAGACGGTCCCGTTATTATTGGATACAACCGCTTCTCCCGCATAAATCCCATCACCTAATTCTAGGCGCTGGATATATCCCTCTTTTATTTCATTATTCTGGGGTTTTATCCCGAATACACAGCTAGAACGTCTGGGAAGTGTCAGATGGCGGGTATTTTTGAATTTTATTTCGGTGTCCCCCCAACTAATCACCTCATTTTCCCAGTCAATTTTGGCTTTATTTAGCCCGTGAAACTCTGAACCCAATATTGCAGATTCCCTAATAGGGAAGCTGTCTTCGACTATGTGAAACTCCGATATTGTTCCCATTATTTCAATTTGAGTTCTCCCAATTGTAAACACAGGATGATGTGAGATTCCCTGTAGTCGCAACAGAGCGAATGTGTCAAAAGGTGTGTCCGGTTTTAGGGCACTAAGTTTTATTAAGTTAGGGTCGGCTCCCGAATCTATTAGGAAGTCGATTGGCCCATTTAGTTGTGGTGCGTCTATTTCAACTATGGGAATAAACGATTGCCTGTTTATGCTGATGTTAGCGGGTTTGACGGAGCGCTCGCTGATTGTTGTGGCGATTGTTGCTCCTCCTGTACGGAGATCGGAATTGTTTTTACCGGGTGCACAGGTTTCTCCGGCCGTTTCGCACCCGTTGGCAACGGACCGGGATTCCCGTTTCCCGATTTGCGGTTTTCATCATTTTTCTTTTTGTAGCACTGTTGCTCAGTGTGTCCCAATTTATTGCAATAACTGCAAGTGTTGATATTGGCGTTGTCGCGTTTGTTTCGATCGTTGTTGCGATCGTTTTTGTGCTGTTCTCTGAGTTTAGGGTTTTTAAGCCAGCATTTCTCCACTGGATGACCCAATTTATGACAATGATCACAAGTTATTTTTACTGAATTTAAGGATTTTATATTGGAATTCAGCGAATTTATTTTAGGATCTGATTTTACGAAAAATTGAGCTCTATCACGCTCGATTTCTTTCTCAATTTTAATGGCGGATGCGAACGCATCCGTAAGGTTGTCGAAACCTTCTAATTTTAACCGAATTCTGAAGTCCGGGGGAAGGCCTGCCAGAAAACACGAGAGCGTTTCGTCCTCGAAATATTTTTTCTGCTGAGGGGGTAGGACTCCTTGTCCTTTGGTTTCCCCATCTAAGATAGCGCAATGTAAGTCTTTTATACGAGAGATGTAATCGATAATATGCTCCTGGCGTCCTTTTGCGATATTTCCCAATTCTCCACGATATTGATTAATTGATTTTGAGGCTCCAAAAATTGTTTTGAGCCTGTTAGTGAACTCCTCAATGGAGTTGAACGTATCGTCCTCAACAGCGGTATACGCTCGGTCTTTTAGTTTATTGCGGAGTAAGCGGGTTAAGGTTTTCTCGCTCTCAGGTGGGAACATCTCCCTTAATCTCGCACATGCTCGAGAAAATTTTAAAACTGATATATTGGTACCTGTGAAAATCGGTACTGACTCCAATGCGTCTTTGTAATTTAGGTAGGGTTGATTAAAATTTTGTGGGGTGGGTGTCCCCATATAGTTGCCGAAAGTGGCTGGGTATGATGTGGTATTTTGAGGTTGGGAATCCCGCAGGTTGGATATCTCCCTTTTTAGGACATTGAAGTCGTTTAGTAATGATTTGACTAGATCAGCTATTTGGGCGTTGCCCGTAGGCTGATTTTCCAATATTGTGTTATTATGCTCGGTAGCAAAGCTCGCGGCTTCTTGCTGTTCCTGAGCATGTTTAATTTCTAATTCACGCAATTGTTCGAGTTGACTTTGATTTTCGCGTTCGCGTTCCTGCAATATTTTCTCCTGTTCGCTCAACCGAGTTTGTTTAGCGAGGAGTTGGTCCTGGAATATAGCCAACTCATCCTCTGTGAGAGGCTTTGGATTTTTTGCAAGTTGAGACCGTGTCTCGGGCATTGTGACCTTATAAATTCAGAGTGCGGGTTCGGTAATATTTCACATGCAACGGTCGAATCCCACCGCTGCCACCAAAAATTTATGCTCTACTGTTACGTCCCGACTTTCCCGAATTAATTTTAAAAAAGAAGGGTGAGTTAACCGAGGTAGCATCAGAGTGTCTTGGCGGAAATTGATCATCGATCGTTCCTGGCAATCATCATATGCTACTCACTGGTTCTTACTCCCCTGGGTTGATTGTTAGATAGTGAAGGGGAACCTGTCGTGAACAGAATCGAGAGTTTTAGGGGTTGACTTCTTTTAGGCGGGAATGTGCCCACCAGGGATGAAGTCGCCGTTGCGAGGTTGCATCACCGAGCCCAATGTATGGATGGAAGTTGTGGTCACTTACCCTTTTACGTAGTTACTGCGGGTTTTAGTCCAGGAAAATGACAGGTATGCCTGAACCTGCTGGTGCCGGGGTTGATGGCCTCGGCGGCGTCGGAGGTGGAGTATTAGGCGGGGTTGGTACTGGCCCGATGTCACCTGTCGACGTTGAGAATTGGAATGCAGGCTCCTGGAGTCGCAAGATGTAGCCCGGTGATCCGGAGATTTGCGTCGGTAGCACTGCTCCAGCGATGCGTACGTCGCTCACGATTTTTATACCCGCGGGGTTTTTGCTTTGCGCGAGTTTTATAAAGTCCGAGAGTTCGGAGATGTCGCGATACAATTTTGTTCAATAATCGATGGTTACAATGAGTTTACACGAGTTGATTCGCGCTGCACTTATACTACCGTTCTAAACGCGAAACAATTCTAACGTACTGTGTACTAGATTCTATGATCCGCCCGGTTACTCGACTCTGGGTCTATTCGGGATACGTGTAATGCTTCGGTTGTAAGATAGTGTGCGCGGTACGCGACGTGGGTTCGAGACTCGAGGTGTGAATCGTTGAACGCAAGAATGAAGACTGAAGACTCGTGGTAATACTGACTGACCCGTGGCCCGTCAGGGGTATTATATAATAAGTCCCAGTGTCGAGTAGTGGGGATGGCGAGCTGGCGTTCCCACCGAGGTAGGTTCCAGAGCCTGCTTATCTCTAGGTGCGTTATCGGTGAGTCATAGGTGACTCACCCGGTCGGCGGTGAACTCTGTCGGTGTTATCAGAGTATCGGGTTACTCGGGTCGCCGGTGAGCTCCGCCGTTCTTATCAAGGTATTGGTTACTCGGGTCGCCGGTGAACTCTGTCGGCGATGTCAAGGGTATCGGGTTACTCGAGAATTCCTTTTCGGCCTTATCGGAGTATTGGTTACTCGGGGCCAGTTGAAGTGCGTCGCCTGTCGAAGTCTCTGCACAAGCGAGACACCTCGAACAATCTAGTATGTTCTCGAATGTTCTAGAACGTTCTCCTTGATTCTTTGGGTCAGAGTTCAGCTGCGATTACATAGGTATAGTATGTGCTAAGTGTATATGCACTATATGGGTCGCATGTTATACGTGCTATATGTGTTGTTCGTGTATCATGCATCGTGTGCATATGTTCTATATGTATTACAGGTATATTATATGTACGTCATATGTATAGTACGTGTATATTATAGGTATGTTATATGTATGTTATATGTATAGTATATATAGGCTATATGTATAGTATGTGTGTGCGTAGATCCAGGACGTAACAATAGTATGATACTAACTAGAGTATAGTGTTAGGTACGGTAATGTAGTTGTGTAGGTGTTGATCAAGGACCCAGGACGTGACAGCTCACGCTCGCTGTGGCTGCTCCAGACACCTCGCCATGAGATGGTAATGGCGGTAAAGATGACGTTCTCGCGGGGCACTTCCATATGCTCGGCCACCCGATCTACTAGATCCTCATTCGACTCATACTTGGTCACCTTTCTACAGTGTGCCTCATCCAGTGAACCTTCATTAGACACTATCTGTGCATCGATCACAGCAGCAATACCACCTTTGCTGATAGTGAGATCTGGCCTACGTACCCCGACTGATGTCGGGTACGCCTTTTCCGCTTCGACTCTCCACCCGTTCTGCCCGAGGAAGCCAGCGACTTGACGGCATACGTCGTTATGCCGTAGAATTTTTCCTCCGTGGGTACGGAAACACCTCTGGACGCAGTGCGCTGGGGTTTCCCGCTCCGGACAACCCGCTCGGCATGTTCCTTCGAGGTGACCTCGCCCCCGGGAAGTTCTCGCTCTGGACGGCAGACAGTTTGCACGCACGTGGTGGTAATGCACATAATCGGCTCCTGGGATCGCATCGGCGCTTTTTGACACCCAGTGGGTACTCAATTTACTCCTTGCGGATTCTTTGAGCCCCTTGCCGTCGTTCGAGTTGTGCAGTTGTGCGGCGCACTGTCTCCAGAGCTCGGCGACCTTTGTAACGCGCATTCCATCTACCCTCATTCGATCGTCACACCACGCTAGCTGCCTAGCCACATACGTGGTTGCAGCAGCCGCGCGTGCGACGGGTAGCGTGCTCGCACAAAGACGCTGCAGTCGCTGGTACTTCAAGATGGGAATAAAGACCCTTAGCATAGGATAGCCAAGACCTCCACACTGTGTCGGTGCATGGAAGTATCCAGTCGGAACATCATGGGGCATATGAAGCCAGGATCGGACAGCGGCCCTCACCTGCACGTCGAAACTTTTTAGAGTCTTGGTGTTTGTCTGCCCAACTACCCAACGGTGATAAAACCGTGGGAGGAGGCAGACGCGCAGTAACTTTAATCGCTGTTGCGGTTTAAGCGGCGCCTTGGTTAGTTTCACCAATGACTCACTGAAAGATATCGACGCATCTGCAACATCTTCCCTAGCCCCACAATATCTGCTACCCAGATAGCCCCAGACTTCAAGAGGGGATCGTTGAGGCAGAAAGCCGCCTTCGAGCCTGAACGTCGGTTCTGTAACGATCCTCACCTTCTTTTCTCGTCCCGAGGCTATCATAGATAGCACTCCAGATTTCTTCTGGTTCACCGTCAGCCCAACTTTCGTCAGGACTGACTCAAGTCGAGTCAAATTCTCCTGCAGACCCATGGTGGTCGAGGCAAGGAGTACGATATCATCAGCGTACGCTAATGCGTTAACACGTTCACTGTTTAGGTGGTAACCAACTTCCTCAGAGAGTGATCCCAGTGCTTTATCTACGACGAGATTAAACAACAGGGGCGATAGCGGGTCACCCTGTTTGACTCCGCGACCCAGATGGACTGGCGCGCTCACTAGTCCCGGTAGTTTCAGCTTGGTGAAAGCATTGGCATAGGTGTGATTAATATATGCTAGAAAACTGGTTGGCAACTCCAGTTCCTCTAATGCCGTTGATATGGCTTTGTGGGAGACGGTATCGAATGCCTTTGAGACATCGATAGTAGCAAGATGTAATGTCCGTCTCCTCCTTCTGGCATCTTTTAGAATCGAGGTGAGTATCGTGGTGTTCTCGAATACTCCATCTGCTGGCCTGAAGGCTCTTTGTCTTTCATCACCTATGTCAAGTCTCATCAGCCGAACCGCCAGGATCTTGTGGAATTGTCTCAGAGCCACGTTTCCTATGCTGAGGGGACGGTAGTCGGAGGGTTGTGGACTCTCCGGCATACCGCTCTTCTCAAGGAAGATGGTCCGAGACTCAGTCAAATCAGCTGGTGCCGCTCTTGCAAGAAGCAACAGATTGTAAAACAACGCTCGCAAGCACTCCTGGAACCGCATTCCACTGCCGAGGTGTTACACAATCTGGGCCAGGAGCTGTACCGGTCTTGACACCTATCTTCGTGACTTCCGCCACTGAGATAGGATACCACAGAAGCGACTTATCAGAACCCTGCCGGCCCGAACTTTGTTCAGAACCTGCCGTCTGTTCTGCGCGTGCGCCGACGCCTTCGAGATGAATCCCTCTGGCGAACGGCCCTCCGGTTATAGTCACTGGCATACGGGGGCGAAACCTCCCGCCTTCAATTCGTCCGTCTGCACTACTCCTGGTTTCCAAAAGAGGTCGCCAGTAGGCCTCGAACTCGCGAGGTGAAGGCCTTTTGGTCGGGTTATCGCCCTCGAGTATCTTTTTGAGACAGCTGCCTAAACTTTTCTTGTATAGCGCTTGTATCATCGCAAACTGTCTCTTGCGCTTTTGCTTCCTGGACTCTCTACGTTCAAATTGAGGTGGTCCCATTTTTCGATGTGATGTAGGCTGTCTGCGCGGCGGAAAAATTGCGCCTAGCCATGAACTAACATCGTCAGCGACTTCGGCTCCGCTGATCGCTGCTTGGGCAATGCCCCGCAGTCGATCCGCCTGGTACGACTGAACGCGTATCGACTCGTTCAAGAGCTGTCGAATTGCGTCAGCTATCCTCTCACGTTCGAGTAGAGGATAGTCCAGGGTGTGCCCAGACAGGGCTGTATTTCCATCAAGATTTTCGCCCGTGGAGCGGGGTGACTCCTCAGGTCGTAACGACCCCGCTTGTCCGTCATTGGTGTCTCTCCTTGGATAGTCAGAGAGACCCTGTTGGATGTACTCCTGGACCATCTCCCGGTAAGACGGCTCGCGCCGCTTGCCTTTGATGCCATCCAGTGTACGATTGGGGAAGAGGCCAGTGAGATATTGGTTCATGAACCTCATGTCCCCGGCTATCGTAGCGTTAGCCTCAGCACGGGCTACTAATCTTGTTTCCTCCGAAGACCACCTGGACTTAATTCGGGTCACATCAATGGCCCCGTTGGCTTCCTCCTGGTGGGCGCGTACCACATGTACGCCTAACCCGCCTTTGGTCTGGAAGACTCTATCGCAGAAGCTGCATGGATGAGTGGTTTGAACTCCGACGACGGCTGGATCAGCGGCACCGTTGTCACCGCCAACCGCGCCACCCGCGCCTCCAAACATACTACGATCACGCTGTGCCCGGGTTATCCGAACACCCGGGCGTGGGTTATTTTCATTACTTGACATTTCCATTTTTAACAGCGTGTTGGGGGACAGTGGGCTAACCTCCCAAAGCTCCCCGGAAGCCTTGCCCTTTCTTGGCCCTACTTCTCACCATGGGCATAGGCACTTGGCCGCCCCCTTGCGGGAGTGGCCTTTAGGGCGCACTCACATGCATAGCTGGCCGTTTCCGACCAGCCATGCGCCCCTCTTGGTCAGTAATCCGGGCCGGAGGCGCGTACCCGGTGACTTCATGTGCAGAGGCAACTCTCGGTTGACCGCCTCCAGAGTTTCCTCCTTTGGCTGGTCGCACTGGCGGGACCTACGAAGAGGGGGTTGCTTGCGACTATGATCTGTATGCCTGGTCACTAATACAATGACAAATTGGTCGGCCATACTCGATGCATAGCCACTATAACTCTTTGACCGGTCTTGTCAGACACCACATCGAGGATGCGGACCATCGAGGAGCGGACCAAGAGAGTCATAGTTACTCCCGCCGTTTACCCGCGCTTGCTTGAATTTCTTCACGTTGACATTCAGAGCACTGGTAAACGGCGGGAGTAACTATGACTCTCTTAAGATCGGCGTTTTCCGCGTAATAGGACTTCTTCCTCTCGTGAGCGTCATCCAAGGATGTTGCACCGCTGACAATCTGCGCGTCAATGACGCCAACGACACCATCCTTGACCGCGACGAGATCCGGCTTTCGCAGACCGGCCGCGGTCCGGAAGCGTGGCTCTTCGGAGACTGCCCACCCGGCATCACGTAGACCAGCTGCCACCACCTTACACACTGCGTTATGGCGCTTAATACGTCCGCCGTGTGTCCGGTGGCACGCCTGTATGACATGCGCCGCTGTTTCGGTTACCCGACAGCCGGCGTGGCACTGCAGCTCCCTCTCCTGTCTACGAATGCCACGCGACGTTCTAATTCGCGTGGGCAGACAGTTTATCCGGACGCGATTGTACTGGAGGAAATCACGACCCGGGATTCCGAAGCTCCCCCCGTCGATCCACCAGGTGGAAGGACCGGATTTCCCACACTCGCGCAGTTCCCGGCCGTCGACCGAAGAATAGAGGTGCTTGGCCCACCACCTACTCCGCTTGTCGCCAGTGTCCAGTCGGACCCCATCCCGGGTAAGCGCCCTCTCCGACCAGGTTATACGCTTGTTAACCCAGTCTGAGGTCGCAACGGCCTGAACGGCAGCGGAAGATGACTGTTGGAGGTGCCGGAGGCGCTTAAGTAGCAGCCCCGGCACCGTGGTGGCAAACGACGGGATGCCAAGCCCTCCATCTCGGGAACACGCGTGGAAATATCCGGTCGGTGAATCGTGTGGGAGGCGTAGCCACCTGCGAAGATTATCACGTACTTGCCGATCGAGAGCTCTTAGCTTCCCGAGAGTGGTCCCAGCGAGCACAAGTGCGCGATAAAAGCTAGGAATCAAAAAGCAGCGTAGGATCTTGAGCCGCTGCTGCGGCTTTAATGGGGCCCTCGTTAACCTGTCCATCTCCGCGGACAGTATTCCGCCGGCTCGCCTCGGTCCTATAGGCCTGAAGTCGACGCCCAGGTATCGCCACTCTTGCTAGGGCAATAACTGCCTAATGGCTGTGCCGTCGGCGAGATGGAATTGGGCGCCGCTCAGGACCTTATACTTCTTCAGCTTACCGGCAGGAACGATGGAAAGTGCCACACATTTGGCGGCGTTCAACGAGAGCCCGTAGCCCCCCGCCTGTTCCTCTACTCTTCGCAGTGCTTCCCGCATCCCCAAGTTGGAGGAGGACACGAGGAGGATATCGTCGGCGTATGCTAACGCGTTGACCCTATCACCTCCGATCTCGTACCCGACTTCCTGAGGTACCGATCGCAATACCTCATTGACCACGAGACAAAACAGCATGGAGGACAGCGGATCTCCTTGCCGAACCCCTCTGCCAACGCGCACGATTTCCGAGCGAGCCCCCTGAACCTCAAACATCGTCGAGCTATCCTCGTAGGTCCGACCTATGTAATTTACAAAGGCCGGGGGGAGACCGTGACGCCCCAAGGTTGCGCGGATTGCGTTATGACTGACGCTGTCGAAGGCCTTGGCAACATCCAGGGAGGCGACATGCAACTCCCTGAGTCGTCGTCTCGAGTCCTCCAACAGCGCTGCCAACACGGTGATATTTTCCGCGCACCCGTCATCGAAGCATCGCTGCCTATCATCCACAAGACCTGACTCCCGCAAACGTTGAGCCAGGATCTTATGGAGATGTCGGACTACAACCGATGCAATACTGATCGGCCGAAAATCCGACGGCAGTTCTGCCCCGACTTTCTTGGGGACGAACACGGTCCTTGCTACGAGGAGCTCTTTGGGAAATCCCCCCCTCTCGAGGACGATGTTGAAGAACAGGGCCTTAATACTCGCGGGGACGGCGTGCCATTGTCTCGCAGTCACCCCGTCAATCCCAGGTGCCGAGGAGATGGAAATTGCGACTGCGGTCGTTTCCTCGCAAGTCACCGGGTGCCACGTGCACTGAAGATCCGGCCTAGGCGGCCGAACAGGAGTTCTGGGGACCTCGATAGAGGGTTGGGACACGTACGGGCCCCAATGCGCAGTCATTGTCGCCACATCAGGAACCCGTTCCCCACCCGGCCCATCCAGAATCTCCTTGGCGGTTCTTCCCATGGTGGTCTTGAAGAGCCGCTGCACGCGAGCATACTCCCGGCGACGAAGTCGCTTCCTCGACACCCGGACAGGGGCGCGATCCATCGGCTGCGAGTAGAAGCGCGAGGCGAGTGCCGAGGGGGACTGTCACTCGAGGCCGAAAGCGGTCTCGTCGACTCCCTCTCGACTGAAGGGGAGGTCCTGGTGCTTTGACCACCGCTCTCGGGGGACGATGGGTTATCTTCCACGTCCTCCGGAGCGGCCCGAAGGTCCTGGAGCGCGGCTGCCACCATGGCTTTATATGCCGCGCCCCTCCGAACCCCTTTAATGGCTTCCAGGGTTCGGCCCCCGCGGAGAAGCTCATGGAGGTGTTGGTTCACGAAGCGAACGCCGCGGGTAACAGCCAGGGCCTCCTCTCTCGCTAGGAGTCGCAGCTCTTCTGGACCCCAGCGCTTCTTCGACTCAGCAAGCGGCACGTCCGCGCTGGCCTCGTCCGGATGGGTCGCGCGCCGATGTACTCCTAACCCGATCTTCGTTAGGAAAGACCGCGCACAGTTCGGACAATGGAAACCCGGACTGCGGCCTATGGGAGGTGGTAGAGTGGGGCCACCGCCCGGGTCTTGGGGCGGTGGTGGGTCCGATGGACGGGGCTGATTACGTTGGGCGGCGCGAGTTTGAGGGCGCGTGGGGGGCATGGTGCAGCGCCGATCTGGTGCAGGCCCTTGTTGGGGCCCATCTGGTGGGGGTTCAGGCGGTTACCTTTTCCTCTTGCACACTCTCCTGGAGGGGAGTATGGTCATCCAAGTCAGCTGACTTTCTGCTTGGGCTAGGGCTCTCGAAGAGGCTTTTGGCTGGGATAACCACCAGAGTTCTCCAAGGGAGCCACACAAACTGGGTTCGGTGGAACCAGATGGTTGGAGTAGTTGGGCGAAACCACCGGCGGGAGGGGCAACCGCGGGTGGGAGTGGGGTAGCGGACGTCGGGCGCACGCGCGCCCTATCTATAAGTTGGGAACCCGTCCCCATTTCACCATAAACGGGAAATTCTATACGGGCCCGCTGGAGCATCATCCAGCCCACAGCCCACGTGTGGAGGTTTTAGTGGGTAGTAGGATGGCGGTGATACTCATCGTCATCCTGAGTCCCACAGTACCCAACGTCATCGTGGTCTGCGTAAATGCATTTCCTCCACCGGGAAAAAAAAAAAAAAAAAAAAAATAGCCAAATGCCTCGTCATCTAATTAGTGACGCGCATGAATGGATTAACGAGATTCCCTCTGTCCCTATCTACTATCTCCATTAAGTGAGCGCCCGTGTCGGCCTTTAGGGTCAGCATACCCGCCGAAATATATGCCGAAGCGACAGTGAAGTCACTCATCGCTCCCTCGATCCAAGGCGAGCTCATGTTGCAAATTCTCAAAGATTTCCAAAGATCCCAGTATCTATCGGCTTATTTTCGTGATTTCTTGGCGAAAAATTATTTTGATTTTTCGGCCAAGCATTTGGGTTTCTTCGCCCATAATCGTTGTGCCACCTGTGTGAGGATTCTCATTCTTTCTTCGCCCCTTCGTCCCTGATCTTTTTCCGACATTCCGCGATCACGTGTCCTGGCGTGTTGCAGTAATGACACGTGACATCCACTTTCAGGATTCCTCTGCTTTGTCCTGGAGCAGACAGACTTATTCGAACTTGCGAGCTTCTGCAGTCGCGTGCTAGATGCCCGTGCATCTATGGCATGTAATTTGAGGAGTGTGAGTCGGGACGTGCGTTTGCTTGGCGATTGATTCGCCTCCTTGGACGGATTTCCTCCATTGCGCCTTTCATGGCGGAGCTGAGATCCGTGAAGTTACGAGCCTTCGCGATGACTTTGAATTCCTTTTTGAGTCCTCTCTCAAAGTTATGTAAGGCTAACTGTCTCACGTAGCCGGTGGGAGTGGCTACGACTCTCATAGTCATAGTTCAGCAAACAACCCCCTATCCGTGGGTCCCGCTATTGACACAGGCCAAATGGGTCCGTAAAGGACGGCTGTGGAGCCAAGAGTTGCCTCTGCGCTGGGAGCATTCATTTTGAACTGCGGGTGCTCCCACACTGAATGCACTGCACGAGTTTGAATCTGATCCGAAATCGAACGTGTTGGAACTAATTTGAATTCGTTTTCGAACGAGACTGGGAGCACTGAACGCCTCTAGGTGCTGCCGGTCCCACCCTTCCCCCCTACCCCCTGACCGCGAAATCCCGTCCATTCACCCTTTCCCTGGCGGCTCTAGTCGGATTCACTCGCCTCACGGGGTGATTGAGAACGACCACGGCTATCTAAGTATCCCCGCTGGGCCCGCATCGCTGTCGCCGCCCGGTCGTGGCGTATTCGGAACCGGGGGATGCGATTTTTTTTTCAGGAACCCGCAGGGACATCAGTCTCTCCGATGATGGGAAGCGACGCTCCTACGGCCCCGGTCAACCCCCAATGGCCAAGCTGAACCGTCGTGGTGAGGGCCTCGGGACAGGAAGGGATTTCGTTCCTGCTGCTAACGATGGGGACTGAAGCGACTGGCGATCCTTGCAGTCCTTAAGCAATAAACTGCCCGGGTGGGACAAGCGGCTCTGGACCACCGTGTGACTTTTATTTCCGTTTTTCTCGTGGGAACAACATGAACATTTATAAAACAATGACGATGGTGACGAGGAGGAGTGCGCGAATGGCAGCCCGGCCATCGAGAACATCCAGCGCGGGAGGATCGGGTCACCACGTAACCGGGTCTAGCACCTGCGGGGCCTCAAGGGTGCACGCGGCCCCAGCTCAGATTTCCCCCCCCCCCCCTCCCCGTCTGTCTCGCGATCAAAACGGTTGTTCTCCACAAGGCCCGCAGCGAGCTCCCCCGCGAGGTGGCCTGGACAGGCAGGTTCTCGGCCTTCGTGCCGTCCGAATTATTTTGAACAGGTGCGACATGGTAATAGGGTAACGTGCTGCAGCCGCAAACGTCGCGGCAGCGCACAAAATAGGAGCGAACAACGCGAGTAGAAATAGGCGCGACGAAACCGAAACTCAGCCACCGGTGGCTGCTCGCGACGAAGAGATAGAACCGACACGCCAAAACGCGATCGCGAACCCTCACCGTAACTTAGAAAGGGCCGACACGCCGGGCGACGGCAACGCCACGGAAGTTAGGGTGCTGCAGCTGAATATGAGGCGTTCAGCTGTGGTCACAGGAGAAGTTCGTGCGCTCACTAGGCAGAAGCGACTGGACGTCCTGTTATTACAGGAACCATACGTTCGGAAGCAGGGCCTGAGCCACACATTCTACGAATTAGGAACTGGAATCAGGGTGGACGCGGTCCGCTGCGAGAAACCTTGGGCGGCTGTTGCCATTTGCAGCCGCCGCGACATCGAGAATCACCTCAGACACCTCGCTATGGTGCTCCGTTGTCTAAGGGGGAAGAGAATATTAGTGGCGTTAGATGCGAATGCGCGCTCGTCCGAATGGGGACCCCAGAGGACCGACGAGCGCGGAAGCAGGCTCGAAAGACTCATCGAGGAGTTTGACCTGCGAATAGTATCGCTCTTCTTTGCGTCTGTACAGCAGGGAGGTGCGAAAGGCAAAACTCGACAGCTGGAGATCGTTCGTTACGTCGCACGGGAACTCGGAGGCTTGGGGCTTTGTCTATAAGCAACAGGCTAACAAACTCCGAATTGAGAAACTGCTCAGCACGATCCGGCATAACGGCACGACCACTATGAACATGAATGAAACTGCCAGCTTCTTCAAACGCACGTCCCAGACGACCAGGAAGCAGAGGACACCCCCGAACAAAGGGAAATCAGAGCTCGTGCAAGCATCGCACCGAACTCTCCCAACACTCTACCCTTCACAAAGGAGGAGATCGCGGCGGTTGTGCGATCCCTCAAATGTGACAAGGCTCCGGGACCTGACCTTATCGAGGTCGTGGTGCTGAGACATGCATTTGCTTCCGTTCCAGACCAAATAGTTAGGCTCTTCAACGGGTGCCTTCAATGGGGCGTCTTTCCCTCCGCCTGGAAGGTAGGCTCCCTGAGAACTCTTCTGAAGGGCGAGGATAAGGACGAGAAGGACCCGAAATCGTACAGGCCAATCTGCCTTCTATCCGCGATCGGGAAACTCTTCGAAAGAATCCTCAAGGGCCGAATCGCAATGACAGCGATGGCCCCCGAGAGCATCTCAGCGCGACAATACGGCTTCGTTTTCGGAAAGTCGACGGATGACGCGATCTTTGAGCTGCGGCGAATGGCAGACGCCTCCGAGGAGACTTACACCGTCGCCCTGCTCTTCGATATATCCGGAGCCTTCGACAACGTATGGTGGCCTCTGGTGCTAGATAGTCTTAGGGACAAGGAGTGCCCGCGAAATATATTCGAAGTAGTCCGCAGCTACTTCGACGATAGGAAAGTGCAGATTACGTGGGGGGACGAAGTGGTTTCCAAGCGCCCCACCCGGGGATGCCCGCAAGGTTCTGTCCTTGGCCCGGCATGCGGGAACCTCATGTTCGACGGACTCCTCAGAATCCTCGAGGATATAGTCCCGAACAATTTCGTTGCCTATGCGGACGATCTTCTTGTCCTGATTAAAGGCAACTCGCGTAAGGAACTCGAGGTACAGGGCCAAATGGTCTTCGACACCATCACACGATGGTGCCGGGCGGCCAAACTGGAACTGTCAGAGAAAAAGACAGAGGCGAGCCTCCTTAAAACGCGATCGGTACGCGGGGCTCCTGTAGGTAGGCGGAGTGGGAAAAGGCCAGACCGCCGTAGACGGGCCCAACGAAAACCTAGCTTAGGAAACAGATACCCGGTCATTAGGATCGGGAACAGTAGAATTGCGTTCAAGGATAGTGTTAGATATCTTGGCGTCCACTTTGATAAAGGCATGGGTGTTAGAACCCATTGCGAATACCTTAGAAGCAAGACCGCGACGCTATTCGGGAAATTAGGGAAGATGGCGGGAGCAGGATGGGGCCTTAGACATAAACCCCTAAAAACTATCTACAAAGGAGTCTTCGTGCCGATAGTTGCCTATGGCGCATCGGGGTGGGCAGACCTTTGTACGAGAAAGGATCTCAAAATCCTTAGAGCGGCACAAAGACACACTCTTATAGCGGTCGCCTCCGCGTATAGAACGGCCTCATGGCGATGGTTGTGCGTAGTGGCCGGGGCTATCCCCTGTGGCGAGGCAGTACTCTCCTCGCAATCGCGCTGCCGAGGAATATTCTAGACAAATATTAAAGCGAGAGAGTAACCTAGCAGAGTCGCGACGCCTCGCTCCCGTGGTGAAGAGAGAGAAACAAGAACAACACTGTCGGCGAGGATTTCGTTGGTTTCAGGGAGCGGTCCGCGAAACGTCGACGGTAACGAACGAACGAGAGAGAGCGACGCTGCCCGAGGAACGACGGAAAGAGAGTTGGCTGTGCCAGCGATACATGGACGATCGTCGCGAGAGCCCCCACCTTCGCCGATAGTGGAATAAGGGAGCGAGGAGAACGCGCGAGCCTGTGGCGAGCGCGAGGGAAATTAAGAGAGTTAGATAGAAATTGGATATCGACGAATAAGGAGTTAGAATTTGAATACGGAAGAGAAAAGTTAGAGTGTGAACGCGAGACAGAAAGCAGAGTTGAGATTTGAGAGAGCGTAGAGTCGAGATAGCGAGGTGTAGTGAGAGTGTGTGAGTGTGAGAGAGATGATGATGATGATGATGATGATTATGGTTTTTATTATGCCCTAGCGAGCTATGGGGCAAAATTAACAATTTCATAGCTTGCAAGAATTTTACAGCGTTAAGTCAGTACAAGCCATGCACCTTAGAACACGATTGTTCTTATATACAAAAAGTTTAATAACTAAACCTTACATTTAGACCTAACCCTACAAAATACAAAAAGTTTAATAACTAAGCCTTACATTAGACCTAACCCTACGAACTACCACTAAAGGCCCAACCAGCACTGCTGCCCATGATAGGCTCACAAAACCCGCGCTGCTTAACCGCCTCACCACACATGAGCTCTTAGAACAATTACTATAATAGTCGAGGTAATTCATTACCAGCTGACAATAGAATGAAAATAGACTAAAATAAAATAAGATAAAATAAAATGACATAAGATAACATAAAACCCTTCCCAATCAATTTCAGAGCAACCGTCTCCACGCATTCGCCTAAAGTTACTTAGTACTTAGTACTTAATCCCCCATGTCACTTAGCTTAAACCGAGCTATCCGATTCCAATAAGTGGGTATAAAGCCTGCCTTTAAATATGTCGATTGATGCCGACGTACGAATCTGTACAGGCAGCGAATGCCAGAGAAGAGGCCCAGAGATCTGGAAAGACCTATGGAACACCTCAGTACGGTGAATGGGAATGCGAAATGTCCGCTCAAGACTCCTCTCGGACCGCCGCACCCCTGGGTCTTCAGTGGATAGAAGTTCGCTCAAGTAAGGCGGTATATTGGCAAATACGGAACGATAGACCATAGTACCAAGGAAATATTGGCGCCTACCCTTGACCGAAAGCCACTTTAATCTCCTCCTGTACGGCGTAATCGACTCATCTCTCCGCAGGTCAAATATAAAACGGATGGAGTTATTCAGCACTACTTGAAGCTTGGAATTTAGGGATTCCGTCAGATCGTGATACACCAGACAGCAATAGTCGAAGTGCGGCAGAATGAGTGTCTTGACCAGCAAAGTTCGGACATCTTGGCTGAGCGAGGCTTTATGAAATTTAAGCTTATGCAGCACGCAGTGAATACGCTGAGCAATACTCGCGACATGCTTGCTCCGCGAGAGGTCAGCGGAAAGAACAACACCCAGATTTCTCGCTTCTGCCACGAACGGCAGAACGGTGGAGCCCACCGTAATCGGAAGAATGGTCGATAGATCTATCTCACTGACGTACGCTCTGCTACTAAGGATAAGCGCCTTAGACTTTTTTATGTTGAGCGACAGGCCATTTGCACCAGCAAATCTGGCGATGACATCGACATCATGCACGACCTTGGCAATCCCGTCATTCACTTCAGCCGGTGAACACTTCAGATAAATCTGAGTGTCATCCGCGAAGATCACATGATCACAGTACGCAAGGTTTGCGGCAATATCATTTATATATAAAGTGAATAACAAAGGACCCAGGACTGAGCCCTGCGGAACACCTGCAGATAACCTGACTGAGTCCGAACAGCCCCCCTCCCCATCCGTAACCACCTGTGATCTGCCTGCTAAATATGAGTAGAACCACCTCAAGGCATGGTCGGAGAAACCGAGCAGCCTTAATTTCCTGAGGAGGTTCAAATGCGGTACAGTATCAAAAGCCTTGCTAAAATAAAAAAAAAACAAGGATAGTAACCTTCCTCTCATCCACGGCTTGCCTAACATCATCCGTAACCCTTAGGAGAGCCGTTTGAGTGCTGTACGCTCGTCGGTAAGCAGATTGCCTCGGATCTAGAATGTTGTGAGATTCTAGATAGCGTGACAACTGCTCAAAAATGATTCTCTCGAATATCTTCGAGAACTCAGGTAGAATGGCAATAGGCCGTGTGTCAGAGGGCGATCTCGGCGTTCTTACTTTTCGATGCGGTCGAACAAACGCAAGTTTACATTGCTGAGGAAAATGGCCAAGCTCGATAGACCGATTAAATATGCAAGTCAAGTGAGTGATCAGGATTGGGAGCAATTTAGCTATAATAAAATTTGAGATGCCATCGGAGCCAGCATGGATCGAGGTAGACACAGAACGACTCATATAGCGCAAGACCGTCTCACCCCTGATAGTTTGTAGACAGAAAGGGTTTTCCACACAAGGGGTTTCAGATAACATAGCAAAAAATAGTTGATCTGCTATCGGCGGCGAGGAAGCTGAGACGGACCCATAGTGAGAGTTTAACTCATTCAGTGAGAAGAAATGGAGCGGAGAAGAGAGAGATGGCCTGACAAGACCACAATGTTTCAATGCCGCCCACATCGACTTTTGGTCTCGTGCCGAGTTAAGTTTGGACAGAAAAAAATCACTCCAAGCCCTCCTAATATCCATTGTGACACGATCACGAACTAGTCTGTACATAACAAAGCCCAGAACGTTGTTAGTCCTCTTGACGCGCTTGTGCAATCTGTTCTTTTCCCTTATGCTGTCTTTCAGCTCACTCGTCAGCCACGGCGTTGGTGGTTTTTTGGCTCGAAAGGTGGTAAGGGGCGCATGCATATCAAACGCAGTGCATAATGAGTGCGTGACATCGTCGGTGCGAGCGTCAAGCTGCGCGGCAGTATTGATCTCAACCACTCCACTAGTAGCCCTCGTTGAAAATATAGAATCGACAGTATCGAGAAAATCTCGTTCGCAGAAGTTTGTCAGATTCCTCTTCGTGATCAGACGAGAGGAATCAGAGGATAAGTTGACAGCATATTTGACAGACAGAATATCATGGCCAGCAATAAAGGGGGAAGACGATTTGTTATACGCAATTAATTTGCACTCATCATCCAGAATTACAACATCCAACCATGAGTCGGAATGCGCTGTATGATGCGTGGCGTCCGAAGGTACAAGAAACAAGGAATTAGCAAATATGAAGTTCTTGAGGTAGTTAGCGGTATAATCATTCAATAAAAGATTGCAGTTTAGGTCACCCATAATGATGATATTCCTGTAGAGGTGAGCTAAACGAGCGAAACTACTTTCGAATTTGTGAAAGAGCTGACCCTTCGGCCTTCTATACATAGTCGTGAGTAGAATAGACTCACCACGAGGGAGTGTTATCTGCAAAATGATGAATTCAGGGGCATTAGAATACATATTAGGCGATACATCCATTACCTTTGCAGTCAGAGAGTTGTGAATATAGCAAGCAACGCCCCCATCTCGCTTACCCTCACGATCATTACGTATAAGGAAATAATCCTTGATATTGACTAATGTATCATGAATGTAAGAGTGGAGCCACGTCTCAGCGACAGAGACAATGTGATAGGGGTTAAGTTCTAAGTGCAAACGAACGAGATCAATATGGCCCAGGAGCGAGTTAGCGTTAAAGTGCGCTACCCTTAGAAGAGATGAGAATCAGTGTCCCTCCCAGGTAGTGTGCGCAAAGGGGACTGCAAGGGAACAAGCTGAGGAGTGGGCAGTCAGACTATCTTGGCAAGATCATCAGCCGAACTAATAGTGACCACTGGTTGCCCGTTGTCTTTTCTGGCAAAGATTTTAGCATCTCTAACCCACACATACTTGTACGCCGCTCTAGCTGCATGCACTTTTGCTAGCCGAAGTAATTTATAGCACTCTGTCGACAGCATTTCGTTGACAAATATATTACCTCGCATATTGCTGCCAAAAACTTCTGAAATGCTAAAATCACGCTTAGCTTTTTTCGCATTTATGATGGCGTCTCGAACGTCCGTGGATGTAAGTCGTACTGCTATGGAAAATGATCGCCGCGAGTTTAGAGCATTCGACGGCCCTGGCGATTGACTATTTGACGATTGACCATATGTTGGCTGACCATTTGTCGGAGTATTGCGCACCATTACCCTAGCGCCCAGAACATGGCTCAAGAATTCACCCAGCCCAAGCGCGGCCAAGACCTGAGAAACTAAGATCCTCGGAGAATCCGTGAGTGTGGCTGGTATTCCCGCCACTACCATCTCACTTAGATTTATATTTGTGTTACGTCCTATGCTAGAAGAAGGACCCTGACTCGATTTCAATCTCTCGATTTCTTGAGACAGTTCCGCGATCTTTTCCGAATTAGCCGAGGTTACCTGTTGCAAGATCGGTATCTGCGCTACGACGGCATTCATCGTTGCCATAGATGCTCGCATCTCGTCAGCAAGCCGCGCAGCATTTGCGTTTGACTCACGCACGAGTGCAGTTAGATTTTCGATCGCTGCAACCTGATCCTGTAGCACATTTTGTCATAGATTAGATGAATCAGATGACGCAGATGAATCTGTCGGATTGATACTCATAGTGCTAAGATGATCTCCACAACATTCATTCACTGACCTCGAATTGAAATAATATTTGACGCAACCCGGGTGAAACGATCGATGACAGTGCGCGCAGACCTTCGGGTTATTCGCGATAGCTTTGTTACACCTATAGCACACACACACCATACGTACGGTAGTACTAGTATACCTGAGACAATCGAGATGCCTAACAATAACAGTCGACGGCAAGTGTACTATGACCCACGAGCGTCGAGATATCGATAATGTAAATAGCCACACTCATGACCGATAAACGCGGATTTCGATTGAAGATCCCTGACTAAGTCACGCTCGCTTCACCGGCAGTGTGGGGGACGTTCCACGAAGCAAGATGATGATGGCGATAATGCCGATATCTGCCTGTCCGTGCAAGACGAAGAAGCGATGGTCCAACGTAGATCGTGCTCACAGGTGGGCGCATGCGCTGTTAGTATGATCGAGAATCGAAAATTCTACGAAAAGCGTTTTGTGCTTGCTTTAGTACTAGAACGAAAAATGCCCGTGGGCAGCAACCCAACAGAAAATAGGCCTTTTGACAGAGCGATTTGGTACGTGCAACGAGTACGCACCAGGCCAGAGAGAGACAGAGAGTGAGACGGAGATTGGGATATTGCGAGAGCGAGAGCGAGAGGATCGACGCCGAGGAACGCTGCGCGACGTCGAGAACGAGCGGCAACGAAAAAGGTAGGCACACGTGGTGCAGTTTCTTTATTCCCCGAGCGACTCCTCCGCGGTCGTGTTTGAGGTGGCAGAGGGTGCCCACCACGCACCCCCCTCGCGTACCCGAGTAATAAGCTGTGCTTTCAGGCGTCACCGGAAAGCCGCTGTGTCTCCCTCGCAAATCAGATGAACGAGTAGTTAATAATTAGAATAAGAAAAACACGAAATTGTCTTGTCGTGATTGCCAAATGAAGAGCGCAATAAATAATTGTTGAATTAATTGTCAAATTAGACAAACGAGTTGCTCACCCGTTATTTTGTCCTAGTCGTAATAATTGTCAATGTTCGCCCGTCGAATTCCCCCCTTTCCTAGTGCTAGCTGTGCGAAAAGATAGTACATTGAGGACGGTAAAACCCTTGGTGTTAAGGGGTAGGTACAAACACCTGGCGCCTAACCGGTAGAATTAGAGAGAAGAAGAGGAAGTAAATTATTTTGGGCGTCATCAGTGATTTTTGACTGGTAGCTCATTGCCGGTTTTAGACGGAATTTTACAGGTCGGCGAGCTCGTCACACCCCATAGACTTAATTCTAGAGGAATACAGGGCGCGTTACGATATTAGGGCAGGCAGGGACGCCAGGATAAACAATGTTGTCATTCCGAACGGGGATGACAACGCAGTGCAGCGTATAAAAGGTGAGGTGATGAATAAGTGGCAGGCCAACTGGATATCCTCAGAAAGGGGCCGTACCACTTTCGCCTTCTTCAGGAGCGTTCAGGAGCGAATGGCTGCAAAATGGTTTTCGCTGAACCACTATAGCTCGCAGGTACTCACCGGACACGGGAACTTCCGAGCGCGGCTCGCGTCTCTGGGACTCGTGGAGGGTGAGGAATGCAGCTGTGGGCGGTCAGATACGCCAAGCCACTTCCTCCTCGAATGCCCTATCTTCGACCCGCAGAGAGTCGCTCTACAGGAATTCTTCGAGGGGCGGGATTGGCCAGAGGCGGCGCGCCAATTGGTGTCGTCGAGGGAGGCCTTTTCCGTCTTCTCGGACTATTGCCGGGAATTCCTTTGGCTGAAGGGTCTTGAAACAGAATAAGTGGTAGGTACGGGAGGGGATAGAGATAAGTATGCGCGAAGAGGCGGTGCCACGTAATTGCGCGCTGCCTACTCGGGAAGTTGTCGGACTTCCCGGCGAAAGACGGGTGGGCCCGTAATCTTCGCGGACCACCCTCCCGTCACGGTAGCCCAAGAGACCGCCGTATAGGAAACACACACACACACACACACACACACACACACACACACACACACACACACACACACACACGCGCGCACACGCGCACGCGCACGCACACGCACACGCACACGCACACGCACACGCACACGCACACGCACACGCACACGCACACACACACACACACACACACACACACACACAACGGAGTTAGGACATACACAAAATACACACGACACCTACAACACTGACCAATACAGATGAAGACAAGGAGATCCGAGACACCGCATAGACACAAACACTAAACCTAGCACCCAAATCCATCCTTCCTTCCTATAATATAAGCTGGGCTAGTGTTCGGGCGGAACACTTGAAGCAGGCCTTTCCGTAGTTCCCCGTGAGTGCACCGGCGTTCGAAGCTACACGCATCGTGGTCCTCGAGGTCCCGGTGGGGGTGGGTCAAGCGCCGGTGTAGCCAAACTGCTCCTCCACTACTCCCGCCAGTGGAAGCCAAAGGATTTTTCTATCGTCCGCTCCTGAGGTCGGTTCTCGCTACGTAGTGGATGGAAGACTGTAGCGCGTGCCTATAAAGGCGAGGTTGCAGAGGTCGAGTCTCCTCCGGGAGGCCGATCTTTACATGGCATATCTCACGTAGCCTTCTATTATCTTCTTGCGCGCGGCAGTGGTTTCGCTTGCGGTGCTTGCGTCGACTAATTCCATCATGACGGCCTCTAGTCGTTAGCCGTACGCTAACACGGTTTGGTTATATTTTTGTTTGCAGGTGTTAAATTCCACCTGTAACGCAGCTACGCTCCTGCGCGTGCCATACAACGCTAGCAATTCTACCTTTAATTTCGCGAAGGTGTCTATTTGTTTATACCTCAGGTCTCGTTTTGTTTTACCGATAATTTTAGTCGCTAAAATAGCTTTTAACAAGTTCGCACGGTCAACTACGGCTACGCTTTCATAGGTATACTCGAAAGCTTCGATTATATCGTAGACCATCTCGGGTCTTCCCCCGTCAAAGGGCGGAATTAGGTTTCTGCCTTCTTTCAGGGTCACCAGTGCTGACTGTGTGGGCATTGTTTCGGTATTACTGGAGAGTAGAGGGAAATCTGTAAGTGTGATATCTCGACCGCGTTCGGTTTCAACGGCGTCAGTGAAATCGTCGTCCGTGTCGCCCGAAGTATTAGGGGAGTTCCGCGCCTGCGTTGTTTCGTCGGCAAATCTTTGTTAAATGATTCTTTACGCCTATTTTCTAATACCCGGTCAAATATCGAATTTTCTGATCGCGATAAACAAGATTTTCCCGGTAATCTGAAGGATACTAGACGCTCTTCATTAGACATAAAATTTCCCTACCTGGCTTTGATTGAACAGTTATACAATTTTTGTGCCGCCACTTACATTAGGATGGTCTTGTACATAGTTGAATTCTGCTAGTTGCGATGTAGGTTGTAGGCTGGTTCTCCTCCGGATCCTCGGTCTTCCTTCCTTCTGTAGGATAGGCTCTGGTAAGTCCTTTTTCGTTAATCCGCGGAATGACGGACGTGATCCAGCGACCTTTCGTGGATCCTCCTCGTGACGTAGATACGTCGGTGAGTTAATTCAGAAATGCAATGTCTGCGTGCTGATTTCTCTTCGATTCCTTAACGCAATGCGTTTGATAGGAGATCGGATATTTTTTAGTTGTCACTGTCTCGGACAGCTCTTCTATACTCTTTGTGCACAACTGGTTGTTATTCATGTCGCAAACTTTGGCTATCCCACCGCTGCCACCAATGTTAAATCGGCAAAACGTGAGTAATGCGCGATATGACGTTATTTTGGGATTTTAGCCAATAAGGAGTAGAACTCGAGTTTAGGAAATAAAAGAAATAAAAGTTTATTTGTAAAGTTAAGACTTTAACAGATTACAAATGTCGCGAAAGTTATAGGATACGAGCTTTATTCAAGGATCAACTGATTAGATCCCCTCGTCAATTAAGACTGACTTGATTATCGTGGCGATCGTGGGTCGCTCCTGCAAGTTGCTATGCGAAAAGTGTCAATTCGACATTTTGGTCATTATGACGATATATGGTCATAGCGATGCGTTCGATGGCGTGATTGGCCTTTTCCTTTAAACTGATTATCGCGCAGTTTAGGTTCTTTGAACTTAGTTACCCTTCGAATTTTTGGCGGCGTGATTCTCACGCTTTATTTTTATAAATGCTATGTTCGCATTTTGTATTTCCCGTTCGATTAGTCTACTGGAATATTCCATTGGAATATTCCTTCGTTGTACTGTAGGGTACAACACCACGAACTAAAATAATTATTTACATGCTTCTCATCCGTCCGATTATCACCTACGCGGCACCGATATGGTGGAATTTAAACAACACCGCTATGGAGTCGATACGAATATTCGAAAGGAAATGTCTCCGCATATGCCTAAAGCTACACAGATCGGAACACTCGAACTTTACCAGACGCATTAGCAATAGAAGGATTTACCAAATAGCCAATATCCCCAGAATCGATAACTTTATCATCTACCTATCCCGAAACTACTTTAGCAACCTACCTAATATATCCAACGCGATCCTGAGACACCAATCTCAGATCGATCCTAGATCAACAGCTCACCAGGCGCGATCCGGATATATTTCCCCACAAGGCTTCATGTTCTTTGACAAAAAGGGCTGCATCCAAAACTCGCGAAACATACCCATAAATTATCATTGGAAAAGAAACAAGGCGGGCAAACGGATATCGTTCACTCATTCTGATTTCAAGAGTCACAGAAACCTGTTCAAATTTAGCACGGAAATTCCCAAGATTGACTATTACGATTTCCACAGAATGAAAACAAATAAATTCTACTGGCTTGCGGGCCACAACCCTATTGTAAGAACACTCAGCGCCAGAAAAGCGCGCATGAGAAATTAACAGAGCTTTCACCTACAACGCCAGCGCTGATGCCCGAGACAAAAAAATGACTGCGGAAGAATACAAGCAATCTATCTAACTGCTCTGAATTTTGCAAACCCAAATGTAACACCCTAATCTATGCTTTATCTACGGCTAGGGTGGGGGTGGGCGGCTTCAACGCTTCTCGGCGCGCTCTGATTTGACCGAGTTAAGGAGGGGGTTCGGTCTGTACAGCTAAAAAAAGACACTTTTTCGAGATTTTTTTTACGAGATACGCACAATCTTTATTAAACAAAAATATTACAATATCGTTGAATGATGTTTTAAGAATATTGCATGAAAATTTGAGCTACAAATATTAACAAATGGGCCGTTGGCAGCAAATCTCCCGAGACGAAAAAAAAAATATTGAAATGCGGTGGACATCGTAACTCGTGAACATATCATCTGAAACAAAAAAACCAAAAATATTCTGTTAGTGGAGATATTTCCCCAGGTAACGCTATCGAGTTTTGTTTCGAATTTGTTGTTATTTTTTTATTTTACAACAACAAATATGTGAGATTTTTGAGGCGAAAATCGCATTTTTGACTTCAGACGGTCACTAAAATTCGAAAGAAAAAAAAACTCGACAGCATTCAACAATATTGTAATATTTTTGTTTAATAAACATTGTCCGTATCTCGTAAAAAAATTCGAGAAAAAGTGTCTTTTTTTAGCCGTACAGACCGAACCCCCTCCTTAAAAAATTTATATCTCGTAAATTATTAACAATATTCCGAATGTTTATTTGCAACTTTTGTTTGTAATGGCCTCATCTACCTCAGAATTCGCTGTGCGACACATTATGTGATTCACCCTGTATATGTATATACGTAAAGTCTATTATGTAGTTTTAAGGCCTGTCCTGCTTTTTGCCTTTCCTTTAGTGCTTGTCGGAGCACTACCATACTTCTAGCGTCTAATTCCGTTACAACCAATTCTGTGTTATCATTTATCGTTCATATAGAAAGACAATGCGTCCTTTTAGCCAGAGGGCTAGCGCCTAGTATTTTTTGTTATCGTTTGGCTCTTTCTTTTTTAGACTGTTATTTTCGCCATTATTCGTAAGATACTGTATCACTCTGGAAATAAACATGTTCACGCAAAAAAAAGCATTCGAGCTCCGTAATCACTGGATCGCTGGTTCGAATCTCATTTATCGTTTTTTTTTGTATTTATTTTTTTGTACATCACTGCTCATATACTTTCGTATATATTACAATTCAAAGGTAATACAATGAAACAGAAAATACGTGTATTTGTATGAACATTTGTTGAATTGCCATTGTTATTTGGCTGTTTACTAATTTTCATTATTAAAACACATATTATATTTATAATTATTGATAAGTAAACGACCAAACGCATATAGTTTTTCTGAATATGAAAAAATTCTTCCAAGTCAGGCTTGGAAATGCACGTATTTTTTCATTATATTGCCTTTCAATTTGAATATATATGAAACAATATTACCAATGTTGAAAAAAAGATAAATTAAAAAAGTAATTCACACTAATAGAAGGGATGTATTATACGCGTAAGACGTCCCTTGCTATTTTTCGAAAACGCCTAACAATAAGTACACATTACTGCTTGCACATTATGTTGTCCTAAGCGACTTCTGAAAGGATAAAAAGTTTGAAGAACATCCGTGATGAGAATGGCTCCATAAACTTGGCCGACCGACTGGAACTTTTTTACCTTTTTTTACCAATTGTTTGATAGTAACTTTTTACTGGTAAAAGTTGAACACTTCCAATTGTTATATTTTTTAGCTTTGTCCATTTGCCATCGTTTGAGCCTCGTTTGATACTACTGTATGCCAAATTTCATCGTTTGATCGTTGACGGTTCCCGAAAAAAACGAGATTCAAAATTGAGCATAAAAAGTCGACGGCTATCTTTAGATTAAGTTCGATTAAGAATCGATAACTCTCGATCGAGTCTCGACTCGGCTAGTTGCAGTCGTGAAGCGACTCTCTTCAGGCAAATACACATGCATCAAAACATGTACATAATGATACGGTATGAATATTTGGGCCCACGTGGTGTGTCTAAGGCTAAGGCCGCACTACGGTTTTCTGCCGCTGACGGTTGTAGCGAATAACCGCGCAACCGCTTAGGGTGCACACACTGCGGTCTGCGTTTAAAATTGTGTCTATTTCATGTCAGTTCCAAGATGGACTTTAAGAGTGTAGTGTGTGTTGTTTCCTTAGAAATAAGGCGAAGGAAAAAAGAATGCCAATGGAAAAATCGCCAGTACTGGATACATCCATTATGTAAACTCCGATACTCAAAAGGGTTCTTTCATGAAAAATACTATCATTACCCAAACCCAAACCCAAAGCTTAGCCTTCTCTATTCTGTCACTGTACTGACACAGAATTGTATCGTACAGCACAGGCCTCTTTTCTACCTCGAAAATAATTTTTTGAGATATATTATCGAATGTCTCATTATCAATGGATTTAGCTTCAATTGATGACATCGTTGCAATGACAGCGACGAAGGTGAATGAACGGGACGATGAATATTAGAACCCAGTGCTCTGTAAAGCGGTATGTCAAACACTGAGAATGAGCAAAACTGCTCGTGGATAACCGTGACGTGCGTGCGGCGCTACGTAGTTTCATAAGTTACAAAGCTTTGCGCGATTTTTCGCCGCCCACCGATTTGTAACAAGTTGCGGTTTCAAAATCAGTCGCGGCAAAAAACCGCCAGTGCGGCCGCTTGTATTGATGCCTGTAAGTCACAAAACCGAGCGGTTGAAAACCGCCCGCGGTTAACCGTAGTGCGGCCTTAGCCTTAGTCGTACGCGATCGCTTTTTCCGACCATTTTTCTAACATTGCGTTCGTACTCCTGGTCTTTAGTCTCCCTGGTAGGGACCATGAAGTCTAGAGCAAAGGAGCTCACACGCTGTACTTTAGATGTAGACCCTAAAACCGACGAAAAATATTACAGGTTATGGTGACGCTGCTGTCGTTAGTATAGGATGACAGCGAAGGACTGAGAAAAGAGAGAGGAGCGTATTGCAGATAGTGCAGTTATATTGTTACGTCCCAGTGCCGCGATTCTGTAACTCGTTATGAAAATAATGATTCGGAACGCTATCTTAACGATAAAGAATTTCACTGCGTGTGGAAAAAATTATTTAACAAGTGTTTCTAAAATTAATTTATATAGGATAATTGTTAATTACTACAAAATCGAACTTACTTACTTATTTGTTATTTCAACCGTTCAAATTATTTGTCACTTTTTTTGGCACATATTAAAGGTTAATAATTTACGAGGTACTGTCACAATGGTCGTTAGCGCATAACGAGGGGGTTACCAAACCTCGTTATCCGTTATGCGATATACACCACTGTGACAGCGCCTCGTAACTTGTTAACCTTTAATATGTGCTCAAAAAAGTGACAAATAATTAGGACGTTCGAAATAACAAGTAAGTAAGTTCGATTTCGCAGTAATTAACTAATATGTGACGGCGTGTAAACACTAAAAGATATAAGTATCATTCTTACGTCAGCAATGACCGGGCCTCGATAACGAATACTCCTCGCCATGGATATAGGAATATAGGGATGGAGCACAAGTTCACGGGGGTGAAGCCATTGCGGGACGAAGAGACGAGGTATTATGTGCCTGAATCTGATTGGTTGAATGGTGCGCAAGTGCAGTAAGACTAAGCTTGCACAATCGCCAAATATTATCCTTCTGTTTTCAAAATAATTCTCATCAAAAGGGAAAAAGGAAGCATAATGGTGCAGTGTTATGTGCCACATTGTAACAATCGATCCGATTGCCAAAATTGGAAACAAATAAGTAGTGTAAATAAAAATCGGAAAATTACATTCATTTAATTCGAACTATCGTGCAGAAATATATCAAAATTCGTTTGCATTATGTTACTATGAATAGTATTGATAAAGAAAACTCCAAAAGTTAACGTCATTTTTTAAATAAACTTACATTATTCAAAGGTCAATAATCGTTTACTTGTATATCTATTCTGTTTTATGATTTAACTTTTACAACAATTCGAAATAAATTGTATTGTTTTGTAATATACATGTGTATTATCGTAATTATAACTTCTATATTATTATATCCATTTTTTTAAAATTAATGCCGCATACTTTATGAGTCATTTTTCTATAAACCTTTCTCTTGCAAACTTTAAATAAATATCATTGATATAAATTCTTTTACATTAAGTCTCTATTTTTTATTCTATTATGATTTTCTATCATTGTTCTTACTGTTCATAATTTTGTTTTTTTTACACGTACACACAAAGAGAGAGATGTGATTTTCCAATCAATTTACGTTCTAACTATTTGGCATGACTCGTGAAGTAAATAGAAGATTACAAAGAAGTATAATAAATATTGTTTTTTATATTAATGTAATACTCTTTTCTGTATTCCGATTGTATGCCCTTGCGGACTTTTACCTGCTCCTCTCTTAGACCGGAGTGGTTTTTTACTCAGATTCCTCGACACGGCTTCCGAGGCCTTTTTACGTATCTCTGCTATCACACCTTGCCTCGCATTTCACCGTTAACCACTCCGGTGGCCCTACAGTTTTAGGTGGGTTCCGAACCACCGAGAGCACAGAAAAATCACATAGAAAAATTCCATTGGTGCCGGCGGGATTCGAACCTGGGACCCCTGAGTTGGGAGTCGGGAACGTTACCCCTTATGCCACTGCCTCTCTAATTATTAATGTAATATTTTGTATATATTTATTATATTTTACAGTACAAACTAGAATCATTAGTACTTATTTTACAATTACCTATGCATTTTCAATTTTGTATTTTAACCTACAAATACATTGCGCGTCCTACAAATATAAATGTTTGTATTTCATTATATACATATATACAATAACAATATATAATACTTTTACCATTAACTTTTTCACGACCGAATATAGTTATTATCGTTTTACATTTAACCTGCCGGTGACGGTTGGCACGTAGCAGTATACTGAGCATGCGCACAATCGTAACCAATGAAAACCAGGCACATAAACCCCCCCGCATTTCGGCTTCACTCCCCTCATCTACCATCCGGGTTTATACTCCATCCCTAGATTCCTATATCCATGCTCCTCACTTCATGGAATCACCAATGTCATACTTCATGTCCTATACTGACAACACAAGCGCGCTCGTGGCTGAATTTTGAACTACAACCAACATATATTTTTTTCGTCGATTTCAGGGTCCAAATTTATCATGATTCTCTTATGCCGTTTGATCTCCTTCCCTCTAGGCTCCATGGTAGGGATCCTGTGATCGAGAGAGGAATGTTGTAGGCGGTCTACCACAAAATTCAAAGCTTTATTTTAATATTTTACAATGACAAGAATATTCTTAGTGAAATGGATGTTTAGGCGTCGGCTAGACTAGACTAGGCTAGGGCGAAAAACTACGCTCAGCTTGTGGCGGTCACCCTCTCGTTGGCGGGAAGCTTTGTGATTGGTCGGGGTAATGATGCTTGATTCTGGGATTTTTTTCTGTTACATTTATCCGATGTTCATAGCCAATGGTGCAACCGGGTTTATCCGAAAACAAACGTTCACTGTCCTTTATTAATAGCGCGAATGCCTCTCTCTGATCCCCATCTATTGACATGAATTTATCCGCGACCGCGCAGGAATCCGCGGGGACACCGATACTGCACGCATTTATGTCGAACTGTTCCTTTACCTCTTTATCTGTCAACTTCACATCATCCTCAGTGTTCTTTAGATCATTTACATTTATAATAAGCACATGAATTTCATTGTCATTCTGCGAGCACACCAGTGTCTCCGCCGAATCCCGCTCGAATATCACAGATGAAGACGAGAGACGCATTCCCGCTACCTCAATGATTCCCGTTTTATAATTAATAATTGCCTCATGTTTTATCATCCAATCATGGCCAAAAATGATATCTGACGTTAAATACGGAATAACTAAGAAAACACAGCCCACTATTTTTTTCTCTATCATTACATCTACGTATATTTGCCGCTTGACCAACGTCTTTGTTTTCTTTACGGCTGTTGACACTTGCACATTCGACACTGGCATTTCATCGATCTTTCCACGTGATTTTATGAGGTTATATAATTTCTCTGACATAACTGTAACTTGACTCCCGGTGTCAAATAATGCCGTTATTTCCTCATTTTCAATTTTTGTTTTGATATGCGGGCATCGATTAAATTTCTTGAGTTCACTTTCTGTTGCTATCTCTTCTCCTATCTCAAGATCCTTTTCAAGCTCCTCAACAAAATCTAAATTTCCCTGACACGCCTTCGGAGCCGTAAAAAGCACATCATTCTTTAGTTTAAATTATATCTATTTCCGTTACTATTGGTATAATTGGGATTATCTCGATAATTTCTTTGTGGATTTCTTTCCTTATATGGGGGAGGTGGAAAGCGTGTGTCGGGTATTTGGAAATTCTGTGCTCTGTTCTGATAATAGCATTCCCTTTGATTGTGATCCCGGTAATAATCTGGCCTATGTCTCTTTCGGTAATTCTCAGTATGTGCTCGCACGTTGTTTACCCTCGGGCCGCTATTCCGGTAACCGTTACTACTCGTTGCTTGTTTTTTTTCGTATCTTACCGCGTCGAGGTTGCCCAAGGTGTGTGTTATTAAGTTTGTGTCATCGAAATTTATCGTCGCTAATGTCTCTCTTACCCACATAGGATACTGCTGGACTATGTTATAGTTTATCTCAAAATTCGATAAATTAGGGATAAAATATCGCGCCTGTGATAATTGTTTATAATAATACGTCTGCAAGCCCTCTTGTTGTGCCTCGAATCTCTTTTCCATCCATCTGTTTTTAAATCGAACTCTTATTGGTATCGAATAAAATTCACTCAGAAATTGCGTTTAAAATTCGGCGAAGGTCGTACAATCCCGATTCAAATTAAACCATACCTGGGCTTTGCCCTCTAGTGCGTTTTCAAATATTAACATTTTATGCGCGTCCTTTATATTTTTCAATCTAAAATATTTCTCGATCTCTTCGATAAATATAGCCGGGTGTTGCTCCAGTTCGTTATCGAATTTCGGGACTTTGGCATCGATTTGAACATTATTTATATTACCTACAGCCGCCGCAAGATTCTCCACAACACCTGCCTCAATCGCTTGGACGTGATTTAATACAGTTGGTCGGTCTATTGATTCCGGTTGTTGTTCACTTCGATGTTCGAGCGTTCTTCTCAATTCTTCTAGTCGCTCTCTCTCTCTCTGTTTATTTCCTCCCATTCCTCTCGTACATCACTGTCTTAGCGACTCGCGCTTTCTCGCGGGGTCTCCTCGTCACGCATTAGACCCACTTTATTTCTTTTCTGTGAAAAATTATATGTATTATATTTTTGTTTCGTTTGTCTACCCGATTTTGTCACATATATTATTTTTTTATCATCTGACATGAACCACTTTTTGAATCTATCTCATTTTTGTCATGAGTTCATGCCTCTAGTTGGGCGCCAGTTGTAACTGTTGTAAATTTTTCTTTATATTACGATCCTCGCGTCATACATATTTCAGACACATACATATTTCAGACACATACACATTTCAGATACATACTGAAACGGTATTGCCTGAATCATTAAATTTTATGGTAAGTTCGAGACTCGAGGTAGAATAAATAGATTAATATCCTGTTGGTAAGGCAAAGAAATTTATTGAGAATTCATTTCGGGGTAATTACAGTTGCTCCTTATTATCGACGCCGGTGCTCTAATTAGTACCGCGCTACGCGTATCGATCTCGACTGATTGATATTGGCGCTAGCGATCATTCGGGGCAGGGGGGTGACACTCAATGCTAAACGGACCCACGTTATTTGTCTCGACGCTGATTGGTCGGGAGCACGAATGTTAGATTTTCTATACCAACCTCGAAGAACTAAACTCTGAAACGAATTTTGCTTTGCTCTGTTGGCTCCCTGCAATATTTAAATTTGGGCGGGAGAGGTTTTGCGTTGCAATGTGTTATATTACAAATATTTAATGACAAAAACAGAATATTTATTAAGAAAATAATATTTATTAACAAATGTATTATTAAAACATATAAATTATTATTTTATATAAAAGTATTTTAAAATGTTACCATTGAAGTTCTGCTGAATTCAATCCGACGAATGTTTCGGTTCAACCTCAGCCGTAGAAAATGGCACCGTGGAAATTTCCTGAAAAAGAAGACAAAAAATTACAATACAGACCAATTTTCGTTATTTTATTTTTAATTTCGCAAAATATGACGCGACCCGAGAAAAGGGAGTTACGAGGCAAAATAGTAGTTTTTCACAGCGAGCCATTAAAGAAATCAAAATAAATGCTCGCGCTCGAGTGATACAATTTTCAATAATTCATATTCTATAAAAATATTTAAATAACAAATTTCCGATTGCAGCATGTGAAAGATCGGTTTGAAAACTTATAACATAACACATAATGTAAAAATTGATTGTTTACCACGTAGATCCCTTTTCTCGGCTCGCGTCACATATGTAGTCGTGTACTCATCTTTTTTTCCGACGTCGGATCGTGCCCAAATGAAGGAAAAATCCTTCGAATTTCCGAGATGGCCGTACGATTGACTGGTTCGTCCTCGCCAGCCGGAGAAATATTGCCTGATCATCTGTAACAGAAATATAACCATTAACAGTAGAAAAATCCAATCTGAAAGTATATTATAGTTTATGTTAAACAAACGATATGAAAAACAAAAATACAAATTTCAATGTTTTTCCCATTGACATTTCCCAAGTGCGTACATGACAAATCATCATATTTTTACAACTATATGTTTTTGGATAAATAATTGAGATATAGAAAATACAATTTACTATTAAATCCAAAATCATATAGTCTAAAAAAATGATGACATATTAATCAAAGTAGATTGAAAAACTCACCCGATGAGCGATACCGCTTGGCAGAGGTAGACGGTTCTTGACATTCCAGTCTGTCGCTATCGACATTCGCTGAGGGCTGCGTCGCTACCTCTTGAAATATTACCCGATCATCTGTAACAGAAATATAACTATTAGCAATAGAAAAATCCAATCTGAAAGTATATTATAGTTTATGTTAAACAAACGATATGAAAAACAAAAATACAAATTTCAATGTCTTTCCCATTGACATTTCCCAAGTGCGTACATGACAAATCATCATATTTTTACAACTATATGTTTTTGGATAAATAATTGAGATATAGAAAATACAATTTACTATTGAATCCAAAATCATATAGTCTAAAAAAATGATGACATATTAATCAAAGTAGATTGAAAAACTCACCCGATGAGCGATACCGCTTGGCAGAGGTAGACGGTTCTTGACATTCCAGTCTGTCGCTATCGACATTCGCTGAGGGCTGCGTCGCTACCTCTTGAAATATTGCCCGATCATCTGTAACAGAAATATAACTATTAGCAATAGAAAAATCCAATCTGAAAGTATATTATAGTTTATGTTAAACAAACGATATGAAAAACAAAAATACAAATTTCAATGTCTTTCCCATTGACATTTCCCAAGTGCGTACATGACAAATCATCATATTTTTACAACTGTTAGGTCGAAAGTCCTTCTTTTATGAAGTTCCTTCGTCTTTTTGAAAATTTGGAGCGGATCAGCATGTGCTGATTTCCCCTTTGTCAATAAATAACTCTTCGGGTTGAGCCATAGAACACAAGAGTGCATTTTATTGGCTCGTGTGAGAAAAGCCTTGTCGGCATAAAAACCCACGTGAAAATGTGTCGATTACAAGATTTGTACACGATATATTAAGTTCGCGCTATCGTGATCGCAGGAGGTATTCGACATGATTTCGTAATTTATGAGTTTGGTTATTTTAATCAACAGGATCTTGGGCCGTGGCCGTCCTTTTGTACAAATAACGATTTTACGAGATCCGAGAATCACGGGCCGTTGCCGTTCTCGCGATCTATTTAATCACCCTTTGATAACCTCGTTGGTTATCAAAATTTCGTGCTTTCGTTTGGTCTGTCTAATGACAACTGACTCCTCTCTGCCTTTGTTTCGCGTACGCTTCCTAGTCGCCTCGTCAAGCGTTCCTCTTTTTCTATGAGCCCCACTCTCACTTGTTTTTTCATCTTTTTCCTGAACTTAATCACGATAGCGCGGTACAACAAGTTATATACCTATTCACCAAACATCCTCCCGCCGTTGGGAGTGTAAACGAGCAAAAGAATTTGAAGTAGCAATACATAACGTTGAACAATTTTACTACATGCGGGTTTGTTTCACCCGTCTTTAAATCAACCAATCTTGAAATCAAAATATAATAACAACATCTTAATATAATGGTATGCTTTATGAAGCTAACGTTGAAATTAATAATTAATTCAATATAACTAGACGACTTGTGAATTGCGTATTGGAATCATAAAAAACTCTTTCCTTCTTAAACATATTGAGTTTAGTAAGTCAACGGAAACGCTTTTAATTCTTGGTGGGTAATACGCATAACGATGTTGTATTTCTCTTGAAAGTTCCTTGTATTGTTTTTACGGTGACGACTCGGACCACGCCATCGCCGCCGGAATGTAATTCGACCACTCGTCCTAATCGCCACTGCAAACAGGGTTGACTTTTGTCGATCAGCAATACGACAGCATCTTGGGTAATGTTTTCATTGGGATGAATCCATTTCTGTCGTTTTTGTAGTTCACTCAAATATTCAAGCTGCCATCTACGCCAAAATTCGTGACGCATTTTAGTTATTCGTTGCCACGATGACAAGCGATTGTCTGCAACAGAAGAAAAATCATTTTCCGGCAGCATTGTGAGAGGTTTTCCGATAAGTAGATGCGCCGGTGTCAATGCAATTGGATCGTTTGGATCGTTAGACATAGAACACAATGGGCGCGAATTTAAAATCGCTTCGATCTCTATTGCTAGAGTACTGAGTTCCTCATATGTAAACAAAAGATCGCGCATGACACGTTTGAGGTGGTGTTTGCATGACTTTACCGCTGCCTCCCAGATCCCTCCAAAATGAGGTGAAAGAGGTGGATTAAAATGCCACTCTATCTTTTTGTTTGATGTGAATTCGTAAAGTTGTGTACGGAATTCCTCGGATTCTCTTAAAGCGTAAAATTCGCGAAAACGACTATTTGCTCCTACAAAATTTGTCCCGTTATCGGAGTAGACATGATTAGGCACACCGCGACGACCCACAAAGCGTCGCAAAGCTGCTAAAAACGCGTCTGTCGAAAGATCGCTCACGATTTCGATATGCATGGCCTTAGTTGACATGCAGATAAACACGCAACCGTAGACCTTGACTTTGTTATGGTTTCGATGTTTCTTTTCTTTGACAAACATGGGGCCAAAATAATCGACACCGGTATGATAAAACGCCGGTGCGTTGTCAACTCTTGACTTGGGCAAGTCAGCCATTTTATACGTGATGGGTGTGGGTCGAAAACGTATACATCTAACACAGCGTCGAACAATTTTTCGTACTTGGTTTCGACCATCTAATATCCAAAATCTTTGTCGAATATTATACAACGTTGATTGTATTCCAGTATGGTAGAATGCTTCGTGTGTGTGTCGAATTAAAAGATCAGTTACGTGATGACGAGATGGAAGAAGTATTGGATGTTTTTGATCTGGACCTATTTGAGCTTGATTTATCCGACCACCGACGCGGAGCAAACCCATTTCATCGATTATCGGATTCAAAGATCCGAGTTTCGCGCACTTTACTCTTCCCTTACTCGAAAGTTGATTGATTTCGTCGCGAAAATTCGATCGTTGTATTAGGCGAATCACGCATTGTTCTGCTCTGTCGATTTCTTTTATTGTTAACTCACCCTTTCCTTTATTTATGCGCGAAGAAAACCGCAAACAGTATGCTATGACGCGAAGCAATCTCGTGTATGACGAAAACCTTTTGACGATTTCGTCTGACTTTAATTGCGACACCATGCAAAATGCCTTTTTTATCCCGGATAACGTATCCGGACTCTTCTCGACAAATTGAGGCCACAAAGATTCAGGTTGAGCCAGCCACGAAGGACCTCGGAACCACGAATCATTTTTCAAAAATTCGTGGGGTAATTGTCCTCTTGACAATGCATCGGCTGGGTTATCTTTGGACCGGATATGTCGCCATTCGGCGTCTTTACCATTTTCCTGTATTTCCGCAATCCGATTTGCTTCAAATACCTTCAATATACTCGGATGTTTCTTCAACCATTGCAAGACGATTGTCGAGTCAGACCAAAAAATAGTTTTTGAAACGCGGAAAGTCAGTACTTTGCGAACTTCGCGATATAAACGCACGAGGATCAACGCCCCGCATAGTTCAAGTCGTGGAATTGTTTGTTCTTTGAGCGGCGCGACGCGACCCTTTGAGCATAATAATCGGACCCGAATTTCGCCTTTCTTGTCATAAGACCGGATGTATAAACAAGCCCCGTACCCTGTTTTGCTTGCATCACAAAATCCGTGTATTTGAATATCGATAGGATCATTTATCAAGATGTAACGATCAATTTTCAGATTGTCGACTAACGAAAGCTGTTCTGTAAATGACTTCCACGCAGAATATAATGTACTAGGTACAGATTCGTCCCAATTAGTTTTTGCCTTCCAACATTTTTGCATAAAACTCTTGGATACGAGAATAATTGGACCGAGTAGACCGAGGTGATCGAAAATTTTTGCGATCTCTGACAAAATATGGCGTTTGGTAACCCTTTCAGAGAGTGTGATCGGTTTGACGGTGTAGAGTAACTCGTCATTACGCGCGTTCCATGAAATGCCTAGCGTTTTATGTATGGGATTTTCGTCCGTGAGAAATTCTATATTCGCAGTCTTTTCCTTTAAGCCGTTCAACGTTTTCAGGTGATTTGAAGCCCATTGACGAATCTCGAAACCACCGCGTCTCAAGATTTCGATAACTTCATCTCGCATTTGAATAACTGCTTCAACAGTGTCTGCTCCCGAAAGCAGATCGTCCACGTATAGATCGCGTGTCAAGACTCTAGCACCGATCGGAAAGTCCACGCTCTCATCATTTGCTAGTCTGTGGATGGTGCGTATTGCAAGAAATGGCGCTGAGGATACACCGAATGTTACTGTATTCAATTCGAACGCTCGTATTTTATCTTTGTGATACCAAAATATACGTTGATATCGGCGATCGTCGGGATGAATCCAGACTTGACGATACATTTTTGCAATGTCTGCGGTAATCACGTATTTATAGCTACGAAATCGCAAAAGATGTTCGACCAACTTCAGTTGAATCGTTGGGCCGACCATCAGGGTGTCATTTAACGATACTCCCTTACTTGTTTTCGCAGATGCGTCGAAAACTACTCGAACTTTGGTTGTCGCGCTGGTTGATTTTATCACCGCGTGATGTGGAAGGTAATATCCACTTGGTGATTCGTCCGTGATTAATGACATGTGCCCTAAATTGATGTACTCATCTATGACGCGATGATACTCGTGCTTGAGGATCGGATTTGCATTCAATTTTCTTTGTAACGACGTGAATCGCCGCAAGGCCATTGATCGAGACTCACCGAGTTCGCGATCAGCGTTGCGAAACGGTAAACGCACAGTATATCGTCCCGATGATTCGCGAATAGTGTTTTCGTTGAAATGAACTTCACAATCCGTATTTTCTGAGACTTCAATTTGGCTCATATTTGCGTCGTCTAGTAACCAAAATTTCGCAATTTGTTCTTTTAATTCGGTTAATCGACACGATACGCGATTCCCGACCTGACCGTTCCTGGTTCCGCCTGCAGCAACCCAACCGAGTTGAGTTTTTTGCAAAATTAACTCACAATCGTCACGAGATATATCACATTGTCCGATTGATAGTAAAGACAATGTCACTCCCGACCCTAGGAGAACATCAACCCCTTGCGGTAAATGAAATTGCGGATCGGCTAATTTTATGTTTTTTGGTATATTCACCAATTCGCGAGGGAAAACTTCATTTGGTACGTTGTCAGCGATTTTTGGGATAATCAATAAAGTAAGCGTCTTGTTGAAGTTACTGTGGATTGAATAGAATGTACACTCGACTGCTCCATTTGAGATTGTGTTTGTGTCGTTTATCATTTCTACCGTGAGTGAACACGTGTGTATTGGTAATTTTAATTTTTTTACGAGATCTGCTGTTATAAAATGTGCCGTAGCACATGTATCCAATAAAGCGCGACATTTTCTGAATTGACCATTTGCATCCTTGATGCGTACCTGAGCACTCAGCATTAATTGAGATTGTAAAACTCGCGATGTAAGACCATGTACGACCCCATCTAGTTCTGTCATATTTACCTTTGATTTTGAATTGTTTGCATTGTCCGATTTTGTCGAATCTAAGTTTACGGTGGGAGAAGAGGTCTCATTATGCAAACTCGTATGGTGATATCTCGGACAATTTTTGCAGTGCGATGATTTACATTTGCCGCTGTGTGCGCGTAAACAGTTTTTACACAAGTTTGACTTTTTGACGAAGTTCCATCGTTGTTGTACAGTCATGGTTTGAAATTCACGACACTGATACACAAAATGTCTTTCCCTTTTGCAAATCGGACAATTAGCCGATGTACCAGTCATTAACGTACGCGCCCCGTCTTCCCCCTTTCGCGTCTTCGCACCGCCATGTTCTTTCCCGAAAAATGATCGCTTTCTACTGCCTTCTTGTTTTGAACGCGACGAGTCTTGTTCGATCGTGAAAAGTCGGAACGCAGTTTCCGATATAAACGTAAATATTTGATCGAGCGACGGAGAAACATCTAGACTGAGAGTTTCCTCCCATTTAGTCCGAATGTTATGAGGTAGTGCGCGTTCCAGTATTCGAACTAACAAATGTTCCTCCGGTTTCACTTTCATTGACGCCAACATGTTTATGTGTTGACGCGTGTCGTCGACGAGCCTCGTCAATCCTTGGTGTGTGGCCCTCGTTTGGACAGGTAACTCGAGAAGCGCATCGAGATGTTGTACGATCAGAATGCGAACTTTATCGTACGAGTTTAACAATAAACACCACGCTGTTTCGTAATTCTCGTCGCTTACGTTGTATATAAGGATTTTATTCAACGCGTCACCTTCGAGACAATTCTTTAAATAAAGGAATTTTTGTAAATTCGTAATATCTGCGCGAGAGTCGATCATCGTGAGAAATGTATTTTTAAATGACAACCATTTATCGAGACTACCGTTGAACCTTGGAAGATCCGCCACGGGCAGTTTGAGCCGACGCGTGCCATCGATTGGCAACGACGTTATATTCAAGGCACTATTTGATTCTGATGTTCTTGGTGAAACGATTGTTTCGATTTTTGTTACGATCGCATAAAATCGATCTTGTAACATATCAAATTCGGCGAGTTGTTCGTCATCGAGTTCAACCAACAACGCAAGTTCATCGTGTAACTCTTCGTATGCCCGGAATTGTTCTTTTACGCGATCTAAACGCACTTTCACATTCGCGGGTTCTAAATTAGAGTCTTCCACAATTTTTTCGAGTTTGGTCAATTGGGTTTTCAGCGTTACGCGTTTTTGATGAATATATTTCACGCGTTCCCCCATTTTGACCAATGGTGATGATATGAAAGTCACAAATTATTTCACCAAATATTTCAATGAACACCAAGATTAATGTGTTTAATAATACTTTGAAATGCGAGTAAATGCGTAATCGGATATTATTGCAAAATGAATTGGCAAAAATAACAAACTTTGTAATTGATGTGATCTTTACGGAGTCCAGATCAAGTCTGCCGATTCAACGAAAAACTCAATGTTACTAACCGTCGCATATGCAACGCTTACAATTTGTTTTAAACAAACCAGTCGTTTATTTTATCGATCGGCAAATAAATGATGATAACTTAATGTGAATTTCAATTTTTTTTTAATTCAGCGGGAACTACACGGCTATGATATAAAAATCTCGCACCCCGACCTCGCAGCTTTCAACTTTCGTCAATTTCTACATATATGACTATGGTTCTGTATGTATGCTATAGTAGTATACGCACGGCGCGATATCATACCAAGACCGTAAAGAATAGAGATAATGTTATGCACAACCAAGCAGTCTTATAACGTGACTAAGCAGCTAATATATATAAGTTATGATAAGTTGAATACTTAAATTTTTTAAGAAGATGAACATCTCCTGCAGATGACGACGTGGCCGTGAGGAGTCCGGAGACGATGGCGAGCGGTCATAGAGTCGTTCTTCCGAGCGTCGCACTATTATTGTAAAAAATGTATTTTTTCTGGTTCTATTCTGAGGGCGTGGGTTCGAATCCCACTTCTGACACCATTTTGTTAGGTCGAAAGTCCTTCTTTTATGAAGTTCCTTCGTCTTTTTGAAAATTTGGAGCGGATCAGCATGTGCTGATTTCCCCTTTGTCAATAAATAACTCTTCGGGTTGAGCCATAGAACACAAGAGTGCATTTTATTGGCTCGTGTGGGAAAAGCCTTGTCGGCATAAAAACCCACGTGAAAATGTGTCGATTACAAGATTTGTACACGATATATTAAGTTCGCGCTATCGTGATCGCAGGAGGTATTCGACATGATTTCGTAATTTATGAGTTTGGTTATTTTAAACAACAGGATCTTGGGCCGTGGCCGTCCTTTTGTACAAATAACGATTTTACGAGATCCGAGAATCACGGGCCGTTGCCGTTCTCGCGATCTATTTAATCACCCTTTGATAACCTCGTTGGTTATCAAAATTTCGTGCTTTCGTTTGGTCTGTCTAATGACAACTGACTCCTCTCTGCCTTTGTTTCGCGTACGCTTCCTAGTCGCCTCGTCAAGCGTTCCTCTTTTTCTATGAGCCCCACTCTCACTTGTTTTTTCATCTTTTTCCTGAACTTAATCACGATAGCGCGGTACAACAAGTTATATACCTATTCACCAAACAACAACTATATGTTTTTGGATAAATAATTAATTAATAAATAATCCAAAATCATATAGTGTAAAAAAATGATGACATATTAATCAAAATAAATTGAAAAACTCACCTGATGGAGGATGATTCATTTTGGACGTCGACGGTTGGTGTTCAAGACTTTCCTCGCGATCTGTAACAGACGAATGATTATGAGAAAGTGCAGATATCCATTTCGAATGTCGATTACCGGATTCCTTGGTGTTGTTCGAAATGTTGGTCCGAGGTGGGCAAAGCGTCTTCGGCTCATGGTCTGCAACTGAAATATAACAATGAATAATTGAAAAGGTCATTTGCATAAAGATAAAATTTACATATGGAACTCTAATGCTGAATTTTACAAACCTGGAAGGCTGATGTTCTGCGACAGACCATTATCCAAATCCCTTCACCAAGGTAATTTTGTTTCCCCAATGCAATTTCAAGAACGTATTTACGTACGGCCATTGTTAAAAAACAATGATAGTCCGTAAATACGTTCTCGAATATTTGCTGTAATCGGCTACCGAATATTTAATTTGAACACACACAAATCACAGCACAAAACTTACTTTGTTTTATGAAAATACGTCACTCATAAAACACGTACCTGTTGCTTTAAACGCGCGCGACACCATATTGGATTTTATGGCTACGCACTGTTACCACATGTCCGGCGCTGACTGTCCAGAAAATTTAGTGTTCGCAAGTTGGCTGTGATTTCTAACATTCGCAAATAACAAGGAGTGGGGGAGCCGGAGTGTCACCCCCCTGATTCGGGGTGCGTCGTCTAGTGTATATACGAGTTTTGCCAATATGGCTGCGGCCTCTCTTGTCACGCGTGTGCGTGTGACTCGTTTATATTTTGTTTTAGTTATAAATAATCATTTTGCTCGAATCGCGGCGTGTCTAGTGCGGTGTATCTGTGTTGTTGGAATTCTCCGTAGACTGGTGAGTTGTTTCGATTTTTCTTTAGATCAAGCGTCCCGATATGAATTTTCTTTCCTCCTTCCAGCTGATGCCTCGGGTCGTTAACCCTTCGCCGAATTTGTGGACCGTTGTTGAGTAACTTCGTCGTTGGTGCCGGCTGCTTCTCAGGTGAGTCGCGAATTTCGATACGTAATTAATTGTGTCTCTGTCTTTTCAGATCTGTACCGTTCCGAGAGTCAAACGAGACTCGTTGTCTCTACCGTGGTAGAGACGTCAAGCGTCGTAAGGCAACAGTCGGGTAAGGCCTGGTCGGACTCCACGGGTAAGAGACCAAGGTGACTAAGGTGAGTTCGAGAGGGTGTTTGCCCCTATTTATTCTCATTGCTGTTTGCTTTCGTTTACGAGAAATATCGCCCCCTGGTGGTACTAATTTATTTCTATGTTTCAGGTGGACCCGTTTCATTGTCCCCCGGATTTTCCTGAGTGACACAGCATGCCTCCTTCGTCGCTGGGTGGAGAAGGAAAATCCCTCCCTTGGATTTATCTTTGCTTCAGCGCTCCCCCCCATTTTTTTATTTTTTTTTATTTACAGGTAAGAGTACTTTCATTTGAGTTTCTTTCTATCGCTGTATTCGTATTCCTCTATGTCTACATTTATGTGTCACAAAAAAAAAAGATTTGCTTAAATTATTGAAGCTATATAAAAAAAAATCTGGTTCTGGGATTCATGCCTCACTGTGAGCAAAAAAAAACTTCTTAGTTTGGTTGAATTTATATCCAAACAAAATTTGTATTAACTTATTCTATTCATAATTCACTAGAAAACAAAACTTCTTCCATTTATTGAAAAAAAAAGACTTCCTATCATGCTTACTTTATGTACAAAAATTCATTAAAAAAAACTTCTTAAATTTGTTCACTTTCTGTACAAAAAAAAAGTTTGTTTCATATTCCACTATGAAAAACTAGTGATTTTAATTGTCTTGGCAAAACTTAACTTCTTTCGTTGTTCCTCGCACAATGGTTCGTTTTGAACAACGAAATAAAAAAAATATCTAACAAAAACTTTTTCACTTTTGTCTCATTCTTCTCAACAGTCGTCGGCGTGCGGCCACAGCCACTGGAAACGGCTCTCGGTGGTCGGTTCCTCGTCCGATTCGTCCTCAAGGATGAGGGTCTCGAGGTCCTCCCACCACTCCGAATCGTCGATGTCGTTGCCGGGGAAAGCTGGTGTCGTCGGTGCGACCGTTGGGGCGATCGTTATCGGATCATATGGCATGTTGCATTTGATTTTCCGCATGCCGTACACGGGATCGCACATAAGAGGTCCGGGGGTGCTCCAGATGAATGGAACCGGTTTTTTTGTTCTCTTCGCCGCTCGGAATATTTCGGCAATTTCCTCAAATGACGTTCCGTCCTCTTGGCGCAGATGTCCCCATAACGCCTGTCCTTCGGGTCGGTCGTTTTCGAACGTAGCCTGCCATGTTCGCTGTTGTACGTAGTTTAATAATTGTTCGCAATTTTCGTCGTCGTATTCGTCTTCGTCATATGGTTCGAGACCATGGATGGCGTACGTCACAGTGGCGAGTGGGTTTTCTTTCGCCCATTGCGTTGGAGTGAAGCACCTCTCAATTTCTGTGTCGATGTCGTCACCGTGGTCCCCCAGCCACAACCATGCCTGACCGTATTCGTATTCCATCACCGTTGCTCGATGGAAGTTTTGGCCGTCGTGGTAACAGATCGCCTTTCCTGGGTATAACTCCTCCTCCATACAGTGCATCACTTCGGCGGTCCTTTTTGAAACGCATCTCATGCGCGTGATTATTCGCCGCGGATCGTTGTTTGGTGTTCTAATGTGTAGGTAGAGGTGGTTTGGAGATCCCATCGCCGATATCCGGACGTTGTACGTCTTCCCTCTCATCTCGTTTGTGTCGATGGTTTGGTACTCCATTTTCACGTTTTGACTTGCTCGTGTCTCTCGGTGAACTAATTGTACCGGCCGATCTGATGCTCCCCTCTCTTACAGTCCGAGTGATTTCCCCGGATACCAACTTCTGATATTGGTATCCGTTATTAGTGTTAATTGGAAGATATTTTCTATGATGTTTTTATTTTGTTTTTCTTGCCGGTGCTTTCTTTGTTTCTCGGCCTTCCGTAATTTTTTTCTTAATAATTTTTCACTTTTTTGCTGGTTTGCGTGAGTTTCGTTTGCCGCCTTTTCCTTTTCGTCACGTTTACCGGTTTTCTTCTCCATTTCGGTTGTTACACTGATTTGACTTTACTCGTGGCTGTTCGCAACGGTTTTCGCGGTGCGAGAGACAAATTTTTTTTTTTTTTTTTTTTTTTTTTTTTTTGATCCACTTACGGCTCGCTCACCGAATATTGGATTATATGCGAGTTCCTTTGTCTGCTTAAATTAAATCCTTAATACCTTGTAAACTTAAATTCTTAATTTCTCGCTTTCTTTTAAATTTTAAATTCTCAGTAGTTTTAAATCGTACCCTTTTTGATCTCTTGATCATGGAAGAACCATTTTAGATACTTAATTTTTTTATCATAGCTTCTTATCGTTATTTTTATTCGTAGCTCTTTGTCATCCGTGTTTTTTTTCTTTTTTTTTTTTTAATCCTTTTTCCTAATGCTTTTTCTTTTGCTCTGTAGGTTTTTCCGGTTGGACGTACTGCTTCAGGAGACACGCGTGGAACTTTCCTCTCTCCTTTTTCGTCGAGGGATCCTCGAGGAGATACGTCGCCAGTGCTACGCATCTTTTTATTCGATATGGCCCTTCGTACAAGGGCATAAATTTCGCGGCCCTTTTATTTTTCGGGTCCGAGACGTTTAGCGCTCTTACTAGCACCAGGTCTCCTTCATTAAACGTGGTCGTTTTGTGCGTTTCATCGAATCTTTGTGCTCTTGCTATTCCTTTCTTGCGGATTCTCTCCTTGATTAGGGCTATTTTCTTTTCGTAGTCGTTTTCATTCAGTTGTTTTGGGTCTTCTGATAAGAACCATTTCTCCCATGCTCGTTCCGGTCTTTTTCTGGTGTGGATCTCCGATGGCACTTCCTCAGTGGTATCGTGATAGACGTCGTTAATGCATGTTTCGATTGTGGGAAGCCATTTCGCCCATGCCGCGTGGTTATCATCTAACAAAGTACGAAAAAACCTTGCTAGTTCTCTGTTCACCCGTTTCACAATATTTCCTTGTGGATGCCGAATCGATGAAAAGACTTTCTGGATTTTCTCCTTTTCCAATTTCTCCAGCCATATTTTGGATGTGAATTGCGTGCCGTGATCGAACTGTATGCGTTTTGGTTTTCCATATTTAGGAATGTAGTCGAGGAAGATTTTTCGGATTGTTGCCGCCGCATTGGCTTTCTGTAGCGGGTATAGCTTGACAAATTTTGTAAATGCATCGATGGTCACCAATATGTGTTTTACGCCTCCTTGGGCGGGGGGAAGTGGACCAAAAAAATCGATAGATAATAAGTCTCCCGGCGCTTCTGGTATGATTGTTTGCATCTTTGCGTGACTCGTGAAGTTCGGATTTTTATTCCGTTGGCAGGTGTCGCATCTTGCTATCACCTGTCGTGTTCTTTTGGCGAGGTGCGGGCATGTGAATTCTTCGTCCAGTACTTTATGTAATTTTCTGGCTCCGACGTGTCCATACATCTCGTGACTTTCCTGAATCAGTCGTTCGATGATCTCCGATGGAACTAGGGTCTTCCAAATTCACATGCGAGTTTTTACCTGCAGGTGCTTGTCTTGGATTCGGTATTTAGTTTTTTCGTTTTCATTTTCGGCAAGTTTCCATGCCTCCTTTGTTGCCGGATCCGTTCTTTGTATTTCACCGAGTCGTTCAAAGTCACTTTTCATTTTGTTGCTAAAGTCCGTTGCCCATGTTGTTGCTATTGTTACTCTCTTTCCGCCTTGCGTATTTATGCCTTCGTCGTATGGTCGGCTCAACCAGTCGGCTACGACGTTTTCTTTTCCTGGGCAGTGTTCGATCGTCAGGTTATAATCCTGTATTGCCAGCGCCCATCTTAACAGTCTGTCCCCAGCGAATCGGCATGTTTGGAGGAAGGTGACTGCCTTGTGGTCCGTTCTTACATGTACCTTTGCACCTAAAAGATACGTTCTGAATTTTTGCAGTGCCCATACGACGGCTAACAGCTCTTTCTCCGTCGTCATGTAACGGATTTCTGGACCTTTTAACGTTCTGCTGGCGAATGCTATTACTGCCCTCTTTCTATCGTTGTCTTCTTGTTCGAGTACTGCACCGAGAGCGTAATCACTGGCGTCCGTGGTTAGCCAGTATGGTTTTGTTACATCCGGGTGTTTTAGTACGACGCTTTCTGTGAATAATGTTTTCACTTTTTGGAATGCCTTCTCATGTTTCTCGGCCCATTGCCAAGTTGCACCCTTCTTTATAAGTTCGAGCAATGGTATTGTCTCTTCGGCATGTTTGCTTGTGAACCTTGAATAAAAGTTGATAAGACCGAGGAACCCACGTAATGTTCTTGGATTTGTCGGTCTTGGGAATTCTCGTATTGCCGCAATTTTCTCAGCTTCTGGTTGTATTCCCTCGGTTGTAAGTACGTGCCCAAGAAATTTTATTTCTTGTCGGAAGAATACTGATTTTTTTAAGTTGAGCGTCATCCCATTCTGCTCGATTCTTCTCAGGAGTTCCTCGAGGTGATTAAGGTGCTCTTCAGTGCTTGCTGACATGCATAAGATGTCATCTACGAAACTTATGACCGATGGTCCTATGTCTTTTAAGACTATTTCGAGGCCTTTGATGAGACTTGCCGTGCTCGTTTTCAGTCCGAAAGGTGTCACCGTGAATTGGTAGCACCGTCCTTCATGTAAGAAGGCGGTGTACGGTCTTGAGTCCTCATGAAGTGGGATCTGCCAAAAACTACTGGTCATATCCAAGCTGGACATGGTGCGCATTCCTTTACATTGCTGGAATATTTCTTCGATGGATGGTGCCGAATCGTGGTCCTCTTTCAGATTTTTGTTCAGCTGCCGGGCGTCTAGACACAGCCGAACCGTGCCATCTTTTTTCACTACTGTTACCATCGGATTGATGTATTGGCTGTCTGCTCTTTCTATTACCCCGTGCCGGAGCATGCGTGCTATTTCTTCTCTCACACTTTCGCGATATTTCATTGGTATCGGGTATGATCGATTTATATACGGCTTTGGATCTTTCAAGTGTAATTTGTGGATGTATGCCGTCATCCTCCCTGGTCGTCGTGTGAATATGTGGTGGTATTTCCAAATGAGATCTACGAACTTGCTGCGTATGGCCTCCGAAACTCCTTTTATCTCCCTGCTTTTCCCTTCAATTTCTCCTCTCGTTAATACCTCCTCTCTCATCTCCGTCACCGCCCTTATTTGGCCAAGTTCGTCTATTTCCCTCCTCTTCGGTTCACTCCACCTTTCTTCTTCTAATACTAGCACTACTTTCCCGTCGACACACACTTGATCCTTTGCAACATCAATCGTCATTCTCATTGCTCGCATGCCATCTATTCCTAAGATAGCCTCTCGTTTCAGTTTTGGAATTATCATGAGTTGTAATATAGCTTTTGCTTCACCAATAGCGATCTCTGCAAACAAACTCTTCTGTATCCTGCTCACCTGTCCGCTGAACGCTCCCTGTACCTCTCCGCCGGTTACTGGTAACATCGGACATTCCTGTACGTCCTTTTGTACTCTATTATAGCATTCTTCCGACAATCCTGATACTTCACTCCCGCTATCGATGAGCATTTTGAGGCTTGTCTTGTTTTCAAGCTTTACTTCGATTTCTGGGCTCTTCGTAACTCTTATCTAATAATTGTTTTTCCCTTCTTCCATCAAATATTCATTTGGTTGTTCATAGCTTTCGTACTCCTTTTGTTCTTTTTTCCTTACTTGACGCTTGTTCTCGTTTTGTACGTCCTCGGTTATATTTGATATTTTCGTTGCGTCTCGATTCGTTCTACTTTCTTTCTTTCTCTTCTCTCTCTCTCTCTCTCTCTTCTGTACGTTCCTTTTTTGTCTTCTCCTGGCTTGTTCTAATTCGTGTTTCGTGAGTTCGTCATCCGTTACGCCACCTTCTTGTTGTTCCAGGACGTGAATCTCGGGCGTAACGGCTATTCGTTTCCCTGGTTCTGCTCTTTCGGTGTCGATTCCGCCGTACTTTGCGATTGTGCTGGTGGCGTCCATGCTGATGCCGTTGGGTCCATTCGTTGTTCCCGAGATTGCGATGTCCTCTCCCATGCGCGGTTATCGCGAATTTGCTGGTTATTATATGTCCACTGCGGACGTGAATGTGGAGGATTTTGTCTCTGCTGCCACTGATCTCTCGTGTTTTCGTTTCCTCTGGGGCGTTGTCCCCCGTTACATGATTCGTGATATGATCGAAATCTTTCTCTCTCGTTTTCTCCGTGTCGATTTCGTCGTCTTTGGGAGTTAAGAGGTCCTGATGCATCTAGTCGCTCTAGTAAGGCGAGGAAATCGTCAAAGGTTTTTACGGTGCCTAGTTGGACCGCGGACCGAACCGTCTCGTTGAAGTGGTTGCTGAGGTATCTGATGACTTCTTCATTTGAGAGCTTCTTTGTGAGGTTCTTCGCGTTGCTGAAGATTCTCGTTGCGTATTCAGCGCGGGTTGCCTTCTGTTCGTCGATTTCGTATGCCCCGAATTCTAAGTTCCGGCTGATTTTGTCCTGAATTTGTTGACTCCAGTATCTAGCTTTGAATTTCTTCGCGAAATCCTCGATGGTATAGACGTCGTCCTCGACTACACGCCACCAGTCTTTCGCTGCCTCGCGGAGTGACTGATTTATTAGGTAATGCAAATTTGTGTTGCCGGTGAGCTCCCAAAATTGCTCAAATTCTCTGAGATATCTCATTGGTCTCTCTTTACCATCTCCGCTGAATGTCGGGGGTCTCTGTTTTACCGCGAAGGCTTGACTTATGTTTAAGCCACCCTGGGTCATATTTACCGTCTGCGATAGTCGATTTCGTATTTCTTCTTCCACTTCTTCTATTCTCGTTCTGTTATTTTTGGCCATTTCTACGGTGGTTTTTGTTAGCTCGTTTTGCTGGTGTAAGCTACTTCTCGTGATCTGTAGCTTTTTCTCGAGGTCGTTGAAGTCTGTCTTTCGGGCGCGGTCGATTTCTTCCATATCGGCCTTCATTAGATCCTGCGATATCGTCAGCTTCCGATCGTTCTGTGCGACCACTCTATCGATTTCTTCTCGGAATTCCTGCCGCACGATCTCCTGTGTTTGCCTGCACCTCAGGACGCATTTTTCGTCTAGGTCATTTACCTGTTCATTCGTGGCAAGGCGTTCCCGAGTTTGTTCATTTTTTATTTCTTTGAGCTCTCGCAGCATTACGCGTATGCTTTCATCAATTTCATGTTGTAACGCTTCCGAGCTCGCTCTTACCCGCTCCCTCTCTGTCATCGTGCTGTGCCCTACTTGGGGCGAGGTTGTTGGCGTGATACCGAGTGCGCTTTCCTCGGCGGGAGTTTCGTCGATGATGTCTGGTGTCGGTTCCGCCATCCTGTTGACACGACTTGCCGATTTACCCAGGTTTTTATTTATTCTTTAAAACCTCGAGTCCCTGTTCGGGCGCCAAATGAAACGGTATTGCCTGAATCATTAAATTTTATGGTAAGTTCGAGACTCGAGGTAGAATAAATAGATTAATATCCTGTTGGTAAGGCAAAGAAATTTATTGAGAATTCATTTCGGGGTAATTACAGTTGCTCCTTATTATCGACGCCGGTGCTCTAATTAGTACCGCGTTACGCGTATCGATCTCGACTGATTGATATTGGCGCTAGCGATCATTCGGGGTGCGTCGTCTAGTGTATATACGAGTTTTGCCAATATGGCTGCGGCCTCTCTTGTCACGCGTGTGCGTGTGACTCGTTTATATTTTGTTTTAGTTATAAATAATCATTTTGCTCGAATCGCGGCGTGTCTAGTGCGGTGTATCTGTGTTGTTGGAATTCTCCGTAGACTGGTGAGTTGTTTCGATTTTTCTTTAGATCAAGCGTCCCGATATGAATTTTCTTTCCTCCTTCCAGCTGATGCCTCGGGTCGTTAACCCTTCGCCGAATTTGTGGACCGTTGTTGAGTAACTTCGTCGTTGGTGCCGGCTGCTTCTCAGGTGAGTCGCGAATTTCGATACGAAATTAATTGTGTCTCTGTCTTTTCAGATCTGTACCGTTCCGAGAGTCAAACGAGACTCGTTGTCTCTACCGTGGTAGAGACGTCAAGCGTCGTAAGGCAACAGTCGGGTAAGGCCTGGTCGGACTACACGGGTAAGAGACCAAGGTGACTAAGGTGAGTTCGAGAGGGTGTTTGCCCCTATTTATACTCATTGCTGTTTGCTTTCGTTTACGAGAAATATCGCCCCCTGGTGGTACTAATTTATTTCTATGTTTCAGGTGGACCCGTTTCAATACATATTTCTCTATCTTTATCAATTCGGTCTAACTTATCTTCTCTAATTCGGCGAGTTGTGTCGTACACGTAGGATTGCTGACGAATCCGCCTTCGTCAGTTTTCAGGAATGTGAAGCTCGGCGATTCGATCCCTCCTTCTGATCTTCCACGAAAGTCGTAGATCGAAGATCAGCGTCTCGGACCTCTTGCTGGCCAGGCAAGAGAAACGACTGATTATTGATCCGTGCGTTGTGGCGAGTTGGATGAGAACAAGCGGGAGCGATTGTCGAGTTGTTCTCTCGTTGACGATCCCAGGAAGAAGAGAGAGTGAGAATCTCTCATTAGGAGTGAGGTGCCGGCACTCCCCACTACCTAAATCTAATGTCCCCACCTGAACGGCTTGGAATTTGGGGGTATTCCGCAAATCGCTCGTTACAACCGCAGTAGGCAAAAAAAAAACTGTTATCAAATCTTTCTGAAGATATCGGATTGAGATTTTTCAAAGAAGCATAATCTTTATTTTTAACTACATTTGTTGATTTTACAATTCGGAATATATTGCTTTCTTTCCCAAAAATCTCAGGATACTCGCCAGAAATTCGGAAAAACAAATTTAGACTATAAATGACATCTCGTAAAGGTTTTACATCTTCTCAATATACTAATAATAATTAAAGATAAATTGTTCAAATATGATATTCACCTTGTATAAGACGACTGGTACGTACGGCTGTGTGCCGGTAATATAATACCAGCTTCCGTGTATGTGGGTATGAGCCATCCATTGCATACCAACACTATCGTACGATGTGTTGAAACTTGCCACAGCGCTATGTGTATCAAAGTTTTATCACCACTGGTTATACAAGCAGTAACGATTTTCGCGCCAAGCGATCTATCGGACGGAGATCCAAAAAACGATATGGATGGAGATCCCGAGTTTGAAATTTGTTGGCCATTATACTCCTCTGCGATGAGAATTAATGATGTTTGATGTTTCCAATGTGTTTCATCTGCGATTTAAATATGAATGCGAACTTTACAAAAGCTGGGTACAAATATGTCTATGCATTTATTGGAGTAAACTCACCCAGATAGAAAAGCGTGTTGTGAATTCGGCGAGGGGCGGCACAAGGATTACATGATGGCGCCATGCTTCGGTTCGCCATGTTGCCACTGTGTCTTCATGTACAGCCGGATGTAATGCCACGGTGACAGTACGCCGTGCCTCGAAACATTGTGGTTACACAGTAGTACCGTGCAGACAACATACCAGGCTATTCACTTTCACCATAAATATGGGACGGCGAGTCCTCCTTTAACGATACGAAGCATGAAACGATACGAAGATGATACACTGTGTAGCTCCGAGACTGACTGCGCAACCTATAGCCACTGTGCAATTCCAGTATCGCCACAGAATGCTTGCAGTGTACCATCACAGTTATGTTACATGCGGCCGGACGTGACTGCACGGTGTCGACACATGCCACTAATTGCTTCGTTCAAACATGTACAAACGATTTTTCAAATGGGAAACAGATAATTTCGTCATGGACAAATGAACTTTTTTTTTAACACTGACCTATGATAGATTGTGAAAAACAGCTATAGCAGTCCGTATACTATGAGAAACGGTAGAATCTTGTATTTCCCATACAGATAACCAATACACCGATGTCCCATTATATACTGTGACGCGCTCGCTACCCTGAAAATTTCGCTAAACAAGTCGCGAGCTGCCCGTCCGAAATCTATAATGACGCCCGTGTTTCTCTTAATTGTCTTTTCTCTTATTCGCTCTCACCTTTAGGCGCCAGGTATTTCTTTCGCCCGAAATACCAAGGGCACAGTCTCTTGACTTTTTTTTTCTTCTCACGACTGCACGGCTAAACTCAGGAATGGGGGTGGGGGATTCGTAGGACAAACATGTATTATTAAAGCGATCCCGAAATCACGGGTGAGCACCACTGTTCAATTTTTAACATAACATTTAATTCCCCTTTTCTTGGGCAACAACAATAATTTCATACAGTTGGAGAAAATTTTACTCGACATTCATCGTACGCATTCAGTTACTCGTTACGCTATTTGACCTTTGTATTGCCTAAGAGAGACACAGCTGCTTCCCGGAGACGCCGGAAAGCACAGCTAACGACTTGGGCCTACGAGGGGGTGCGGGACGGACACCCTCTACCACCCCGCGTACAACCACGGAGCGTCCGTACGTCGAATAAAGGAATTGCACCACGTGCGCCTACCTTCTCTATTCGCCGTCTCTCTCGTCCTGCGCGTCGCACCGCGGAACTTGGGCGTCGTCCCTCTCTCTCGCTCTCGCTCCTTCGTCGCTCCCTGGGGCTCGTTCTCTCTCCCTCGCACACACTCCGCCTCGCGTAATCCTTTCCTTTGCGTTCTCTCTCTCACTCTCTTCACTCGTCTCACTCACTCTCCGCACTCTGTTCCTATTCTCTATACTTTTTACAACCACACTTCCCAGCTCTCACTCTTTTCTTACTCTCAACTATTCACGACCTTTACTTCTCGACTAATTCTTTCTATCACCGCAACCTGCTCTATTACTCGCCAAATTCTAACTAACTTAATCTAATTCTTCTTGCCGGCCGGCTCCGTCGCTCTCCCGGTCACGTGGTCGGGGCCGAGTCCGTCCGACGATCGACGATCGCTCCTTCGGCACAGCCATCTCTCTCGCTCTGCCGTCGGCCGTCGTCTCTCTCCGTCGTTAGCCGACGCCGTCGGTCGTCGTCTCTCTGAAACTTATGAAGATTTCGACGACAGTGCCCGTTCGACCGTGCCTGGTTTCCACCACGGGTGCGAGACGGCGCGACGCTGCTGTTTATACTCGACGTGCCTGCGAGGCCTATAATGCCTCGTCACATCCCCCCACTAGGCTATTGTCTACCTCGCTAAGAGGTAGGCACACGCCGATACAACTCCTATCGCGCGACAGCAGAGTCGGAGTCCGTCTCGCCCCCGATCAGTCCCATCACCAATCCCATTGCATGGTTATCTTAATCTTATTGCCTACTACTTATTGGATACTCTTACGTTACTTAGCAAATCGTTATTAAATCAAAAACCCAAATCTTTTTCAAACCATTTTTTTATTAACTCTTACTGCCCTTGTATGCCAAAAGTTTTTTTTTTGTTTTTTTTTTTTTTTTGTTTTCAAGGGCTTCTACCGAGAGGTTCCCCTGCTTAACTTAACAAAAAAATAATTTTCCCGGGGTTCCCCTCCCTACTTCCGGCCGGCGCCGCCTCTTCTTCTCACCACCGCGAACGGCGGGGTGAGCATTCCGGGCACGTTGCCCTGGTGTACCCCACGCGGTAGCAGGAGATGCAATACGGACGCGAGGGGTCCCAGGGCAGCGTGCATTCTTGTGGCCCATGGCCGTCCTGCAGGCACCGCGGGCAGGCCATATCAAATGGGTAGCGGTCCGCTGGCCTCTGACTTCGGCGGAGCTTCGCCCTCTCGGCCCGATTGTGCGCCGCTCGCTCCAGGCCATGAGGACCCGGGCACGCGGCGGTGGTGACCCCGTCGCGGTGGCACAGCCTGCAAAAGCCCACTCGCAGGCGTAGGGTGCACCGCTTCCACGAGTGCCCCGGTGACCTGCAGTTGAGGCATCCCTTGGGTGCTGCGGCCCGGGCCTCCTCGATGGCGCGGCCCTCCTCTGCGTCCCGTCGCGCCTCTTGCGCGGCTCGGCTCATGCGCGCTTCTTGCGCGGCCCGGTCCTCCTCGGCCTCTCTGCACGCCTCCAGCGCGGCTCTGACCTCCCTCGCCTCTCGGCGCGCCTCGCGCGCGGCGTCCTGCGCGGCGGACCATCCTGCCGGCGGCAACCCGCGGGCCTCCTCTTGCGGGGCTGGTCGTCGGGGGGTGTCCTCCTCGTCGATCGTCAGGCCGGCAATCACATTCTCGACCACCTCCCTCCAGTCGTCGTGCTTCTCTTCCCTTGGCATGGTCCATCGCGGTCTCGGTGCTGGGGTGAGTCGCCTAGCGGTCGAGGGCCCTGGCCTCGGTTCCGTAGCCTCGGTCTCCGCCCTGCTGGGTGGCCGCTTTGGGATGGCCCCTCTTGCCGGTGGCTCAGCCGTGGTCCCGGCCACTTCCATCGTTGGCGCAGCCCTTTCGACGGTCGCCCCCTCGGCGGCCCTCGCTTCGGCGTACCGTTGCGCCGCTCTCTGCCGCGCTGCGGCGATCTGGTCCTCCGCGGACGGCGCTGGCTCCCTCGCGGGGGGTTCCGGCACAGCCTCTTCCCCGTAGAATCGTCGGCGAGCCTCCTCGCGGATTCTCTTTAGTTGCTCCTCGCTCGACATTTCGCACAGCGCTCTTTTATGTATTCTGGCCAGACACAATCAAGAGGAATTATCACCGCGGTCCCTACATTATTACACAGAGGGTCTCACCGAGCTCTCCGCGGCTCGCTTAATTACAGAAATTTTCAGGTCCTTGACATGCCAAGTCCCCGCAGGTCGACCAGCATCATCAGACAACTCGACTACATTCGGCGATCTCATTTTCGCGACTACGAACGGTCCGGCGTATTTCTTCGCGAATTTCGAGGTTAAGTTGTTCGCGGCATTCGATAACACGCGGTATTTGCGGTATACACGGTCTCCGACATGCAGCGGAACATCCTTTCTACCTCGATTGTAATACTCGGCCTGTTTGGCCGACGCTTCGCGGATTTTACGCGTCACGAGGTCTCTCAACTCGACCAATTTGTTCATTCGTTCGACCCATTTTTCGCGATCTGGTACGTTCGGAACGTCTTCCTGCGCGATTCGCGTCCAGTATTGGGCCGGTCTGGGTTCTCTACCGAGATTCAAGAACGCTGGGCTTACTCCCAAAGACGAGTGCACAGCGGTATTATACGCGAACTGAAATTCTGCTACGCGCATGTCCCATTCGCGGTGATCGGCGGAAATGTAACTCGAGATCATCGTCTTGAGATTCCGGTTGACTCGCTCTACGGGATTAGCTTGGGCGTGATACGGTGGTGTCGTCATTCGTTCAATACCGTACTCGTCCGTCACTTTCTGTACTGTCTGGTTCACGTACTCAGTCCCGTTATCTGTCAAAAGTCTACGCGGTGTTCCCCAACGGCAGAGTACTCTCGCGCGGAATGCGTCCATGATTGTTTTCCCGGTGGCCGCCGCCGCGGGCACGCACTCAATCCAGCGGGTGAACATGTCCTCGAATACAATTAAGTATCGGTTTCCCGCCTTCGATCTGGGGTACGGTCCCATTACGTCGGATGCAACCGTATCCCACGGCTGAGCAACAACCCGTGGTCCCATCATTCCCATGGGCCTAGCTTGATTCGCTTTATGCAATGCACAGGTAACACACTTCCCTACGTAACGCTTCACGTCCCTGTACATCCCTGGCCAATAATAATCGTTAGCGAGTCGACGGTACGTTCGGTCTACTCCTGGGTGACCCGATTGCTCCGCGTCATGTGCCTGTTTCAACAAAGCTTCGTGATCTTCCGACGGTATTACTAGTTTCCACGCGTCCACATCCTCACCTACCGCGTCTTTGATTGCGTTCGGCCGATAGAAATAAATGTCCCGGCCTTCCACTCGCCAATCCGGAAATTCGCGAGGATTTCGCCGAATCGCGTTCAGCCTTTCCTGATACCACCCGATTTCGAAACAATCTCCCAGTGAGTCTACTTGAGCATCACCGTTTACTTCCCCGTCCGCGAACATTCGCGATAGGGCGTCCGCCGCTTCGTTCTCGGTACCTTTTCTATATTCGATTTTCATATTGTATCCGGACAATTCAAACGACCAACGCGCGAGCCTACCAATCGGGTCCGCGAGATTATACAACCATCTCAAGCTGCTATGGTCGGTCACTACGGTGAACTCGTACCCTTCCAAGTATGGTCTAAATTTCCGCACGGCCCAAATTACTGCGAGACACTCTTTCTCTGTGACCGTGTACCGCGTTTCCGGTCCTAACATCGCTCGACTCGCGCATTCGATCAACCGTTCCGAATCACCGTCTTTTTGTGTTAGCACAGCTCCGATCCCACGATCGCTCGCGTCCGTGTACACAATAAATGGTAATTCGTAATTCGGATAGGTTAATATGGCAGCGTTCACAATTTCGTCCTTGACCGCTCGGAACGCAGCCTCTTCGACGTCTGTCCAGTCCCAAGTCACAGTCTTACTCGTCAGTCTGTTCAACGGTCCGGCGACTCGCGAAATATTCTTCAGATGGCGATGGTACCAATTTACCATCCCATTGAATCGTCGTAACTCGGTTGCGTTTCGCGGTCGCGGATATTCGATTATAGGCCGAATTTTCTCAGGGTCTGGGCGCAGCCCTTCGCTGTTAACCAAAAACCCCAGATAGCGTACCTCGTTCCTACAAAATTCGCTTTTCTCATAGTTGATTATGAGGCCGGCCTCTCGAATTATCCCGAGTATTTTGTTGATCCACTCGAGGTGTTTCCGGAATGACCTATTCACGATAATTATATCATCTAGGTACGCGAACGCATGCGGTTCCAGCGCTGGACCTATCAACCGATCCATCAGCCTTTGAAACGTAGCTGGCGCGTTGCACAATCCATACGGCATTCTACGGAATTCGAACAACCCTTTCCCCTCTACGACAAACGCGGTGAAATGTTTGCTAGTCTCCGCCATCATGATTTGGTGGTAGGCCGCACTCATATCTAACGTCGTGATGTACACGGCTTCCTGAAGCTTACTCAGTATCGTGTCCATTCGCGGTAGGGGATACGCGTCTTTTCGCGTTACTTTATTCAATTCGCGATAGTCTACGCAAAATCTCCACGTACCGTTCGGTTTCGCGACCATCACCGGCGGACTTGCCCATTCGCTTTGCGACGGCTCGACGATGTTACCGGTTAACATCCGATCTACCTCGGCATGCAATGCTTCGATTACAACCGGCGAGCGTCGGTACATCCGTTGTTTCACGGCCCTATCGGTCGTAACCTCTATCACGTGTTGCGTGAGCGACACAGCAACATTGAAATCTTTCGGCATCGTCGGGATCACCCCCGAGAGCATCTGTTCTAAGTTTTTCTGTTCGTCATGTCCTAGTTCTTGAAGTCCGCAACATAACCCGATTGCTGCAAGCTCATCGTTTGGCTTCATTATCGGGTGTTCTATACCGACCTCGTCTAACGACCAGACTCCGCGCCCGGCACAAACATTTACTCCGAACGCGTGCATGAAGTCCATGCCTAATAAACAGTCTGATTTCAGGTTACGCACGATTATGGTGGGGAACCACTTTTGGACCCCGTCCAAGGAAATCGGGAACAACGCTTCCCCGACTACTCGTTCTACTGTACCGTTTGCCATCGTCACGCAGTCGAGTCGTGTCGTCGGGTATTGTCTGTACGGTATCCCGAGCTCATTTACAATGTGGCTGCCGATGCGCCCGAACACGGAAGTTGTCGCACCGCTATCCACCAACGCCTCGAGACACCTTCCACCGATCTCTAACGACACAAAAACCCTCTGTCGTCCCGGCTCGCGCTTCCACTCCCTCGGGGGAGCGGGAAATGCAAAAGAGAACCTCGTGTTTATCTCGACCGGTACTTCTTGTTCGAACGGTTGGTCTCGCGTCCCGTTTTCGCGATTTTCGTTTTCCTTTTTTCCGTTCGCATCGCGGTCGGCCTCATTAGTCTCGCCGATTACGCGAGTGTCTGGCACTTCTTCGTCCGATTCTTCCGAATCGTCGAGTGTCCAGATGCCAATCGGACCGTAGGGGGACTCACCTGTGTCGATTTTCTCTATGCTTGCCGATGTTTTGGCGTGCGGAGAGCTCGCTGCACCTGTAAGTACATGGTTCCCTAACTCGGTGCTCACCCGCTCTACCTTATTAACGCTCGGCTTGTTGGGACTAGGGGAAGGGGAAGGAGGATTTAGCTCTGACCCTTCGCCTCCCGTTGGCGGGGTATTTACGCGGAGCGCTGGCTGTCCCGCCGTAGCCAGGCTCGGTTCTCGTTTTTTGAGAAGGCACAGCCACAGTTCTCGGCAGTTACTTCTTTCCTGCCGCAGCCTATGCACAGCTGTACCTTCGGTTTTTCGCACTCGCGGCTGAAGTGACCCGCGTCACCGCAGTTGAAACAAAATAGGGGAGTTCTTCTCATTGAACTCCCTGAGGCACGGGCAGCAGCGTTTCCAGGCGTGCGATTCTCTGGATTTTGCCTGCTGCTTCCGTTGTTCCCCCCACCAGACTGCCGTTGCGTCTGGTGATTGTTGGCGGAATTAGCTGGGGGCCTCGCTGCAGCGTTGGCATACGACGTCGACGGCGTCGGTGCCTCCGTCGCTGCAACCTGTGCTCCGCTGCCTTCACTCTTCCTCCTCCGGCGCCTCTTCGGCGCAGCCTCCTGCTCGGCACTTCCCCTCTTCGCTCCGCTGTTCGTCACAGCGTTCACTTCGTACGTGCGATACCGTTGGTTCGACGGCCTCTTCGGCTCTGCTGACGTCGTCGCCGTTTTATTTTTGCCGACCCACGCAAACTCCTTTACGTGGCACTCACTCCTTGGTGGTGGCGGTCGGCGTGCCTTTGCCCGTGCCCACTGTCGTTCGACCAGGGATGCTCGCTCGACCAGCTGAGCATACGTCCGCACTTCGCCTCGGTCCAGTTTGTCCCAGTACTCGGGTCTCAATCCCGCGTATACTCGATCCAATTGACTCTTTAGACTTTTCTTCCGTCGCAGCCGATTGTAAAGTCCCTGAATGCAGATTAGGTAATCCTTTGCTGATTCCTCCGAGCCTTGCGTCCTGGCTCGGATGTCGTCCTTCAGGCCTTGCTGATCGTAGTCGGCTCCGAACCAGGCACGGAAGTCATGCAGAAAGTCGCGCCATTCTTCCCACTCGCAGCGGTTTGATCGGTACCACCGGACGGCACGGCCTTTCAGCACTTCCGGCAACACCTGGAGACGCTCATCGTACCGGATATCCGACGCACTGATTTTCTCGTAGAGTTGCTCGATGAACTCTTCGCATCCGAAATCGTCGTCCCCGGTGAATCTCAGTTGCCATTTCCGCGCCACTTCACCAATGTCACGGGTTGGTCTTCGGGATCTCGGTCGTTCCCAACTGTCGTCGTCGGAGCTTCTTCGAAGGTCGCGTCTCCTTCGCGGTCCTTCACCGCCGCTCCTCGCGTAAGGTCGGTTGTTTCTGGGTACAACCACTGACTCGAGCGACGAAGACGACGAGTCACTCGAGTACTCCTCAGGATCTCTCGAGTTTCGGACTTGTTTGGCGGAGCCTTTCCTCGCTCCGTTCCTCGGTTGGATCGCGCGGCGTTTTGAAATTGGCTCTGTATCGGTCGATTCCTCCGTGGATGTCTTTCGACGGGTTTTCCTCCTTTTTGGCAGTTCCCATCTGCCTTGTTCGCTGACGTCGCTGTCGGTCTGCACGCCGATCTCGCGGTATTTTGGCGCAGGTGCCGTCCTCGGCTTTGACGTGGTGCGACTCTCGCCAACCACTTGCATCCCCCCTGGCACGTCCCCATGGACTCTTCTCGGGGCCTTGCTCGGTTGACGAGAGCTGCTCGCATCTTGTCCTGTCGCCCACAGGTCCTCTACCATGCGCTGATCCTCCGCGCTCGGTGCAACCGATCTCCTCACGCGAGTTCCTCTCGTCGTCACAGTCGATCTCTCATCAGCGGGCATCTCAAGTCCCCGTCCTATCTTCGGCTCCGTATTTCGCGCTCCCTCCGCGGGGCTCACTAGCCTCGAGCCGCCATCTTGACTCGTTGCTCGCGACGCGCTCGACACCCACTCTCGCAATCGGTTGCGAGTCACCGCTGACACTCCAGTGGGGTCGATGACTAGCGCACGAAGAATCTCGCCAATGTTCTCCGTATCGAGATTATCTATTTGCGTTATTTCCTTCTCGAGGCCATCATCGGGAATTTGATCGCACGATCCCCACGTGATGCTCGAGTATCCCTTCTCGCGGAGCGTACACCGTCGGAGTCTATCGCGAAGCGCAGCACTCGTCCCTTCGACACTCGCCCCCGCCGCGCGTAATAAGTGCCGAACAGCGTCTTCCGGTATCAAGTCTATCCATTGCAAGACGTCCGGCACACGCGGTCTGCGCTCACGCGTGTTCACGTTCCCTAGGTCGATGTTGACAGACGCGGCCGGACTCAAGCTGTCTTCCCCCGCTTGCGGGGGACAGGTTTCACTCTGAGTCTGATTCACCGCCATTGTCCAAAACGTCGTTTACGAGAATTAATGACTTCGCGAATTACTTGAGTGATTTAATTTTCGCGAATTGTTACACTAATTATTCGCGAATCGATTCTCGTCTCTGTCCGATTTTATTTCAAAGTTTTCCCGAAATTATTGGTCGGAAACTTCGACAATTATTTAAATCCGATGTCTTTTATTTATTGTAACACCGAAAATTATTTCTTTACGACGCGAATTATTTATTGTCGTCCGCCAACAATTTTTTTTATCTATTCGTTTAACGGGTCGATTATTTTTCGCGGATTGCAAAAATAATTTAACCACTGCGCGAATTGTTTTCGTTGTGTCGAGTACTCTCACTCAACCGAACGCGCACTGTATCCTCCAGTCAACGTTCGCACGTGGTTGAGTACCTCGACACCACACTGAAAATCCACGAATTTAATTTTCGCACCACGGTATCCGAATAGTCGAGATAATATTTCGTACAACGCTTCTCGAATATTCGAAATAATATTTCGTACAACGCTTCTCGAATATTCGAAATAATATTTCGTACAACGCTTTTCGAATATTCGAAATAATATTTCGTACAACGCTTTGACAGGTCTTCGCCGTCGTCCGCGCAGCGTATCTTCGAAATATTATTCCCACTGTTTATCTCGATGTCCGTTCGACCGTGAGAGCGAGCGTCGTGTTTACATCGCGCGCGACACTCTCGCTCGGCTCTCGTTGCTCACTCGAAATTTCGTTTTCGCTCTCGGCACAGCCGTTCGAGTACACGTGCACTCGCTATACGAAATTTTATTCTGCCACTGCCCCACGTTGGGCGCCAGAAAATTGTGACGCGCTCGCTACCCTGAAAATTTCGCTAAACAAGTCGCGAGCTGCCCGTCCGAAATCTATAATGACGCCCGTGTTTCTCTTAATTGTCTTTTCTCTTATTCGCTCTCACCTTTAGGCGCCAGGTATTTCTTTCGCCCGAAATACCAAGGGCACAGTCTCTTGACTTTTTTTTTTCTTCTCACGACTGCACGGCTAAACTCAGGAATGGGGGTGGGGGATTCGTAGGACAAACATGTATTATTAAAGCGATCCCGAAATCACGGGTGAGCACCACTGTTCAATTTTTAACATAACATTTAATTCCCCTTTTCTTGGGCAACAACAATAATTTCATACAGTTGGAGAAAATTTTACTCGACATTCATCGTACGCATTCAGTTACTCGTTACGCTATTTGACCTTTGTATTGCCTAAGAGAGACACAGCTGCTTCCCGGAGACGCCGGAAAGCACAGCTAACGACTTGGGCCTACGAGGGGGTGCGGGACGGACACCCTCTACCACCCCGCGTACAACCACGGAGCGTCCGTACGTCGAATAAAGGAATTGCACCACGTGCGCCTACCTTCTCTATTCGCCGTCTCTCTCGTCCTGCGCGTCGCACCGCGGAACTTGGGCGTCGTCCCTCTCTCTCGCTCTCGCTCCTTCGTCGCTCCCTGGGGCTCGTTCTCTCTCCCTCGCACACACTCCGCCTCGCGTAATCCTTTCCTTTGCGTTCTCTCTCTCACTCTCTTCACTCGTCTCACTCACTCTCCGCACTCTGTTCCTATTCTCTATACTTTTTACAACCACACTTCCCAGCTCTCACTCTTTTCTTACTCTCAACTATTCACGACCTTTACTTCTCGACTAATTCTTTCTATCACCGCAACCTGCTCTATTACTCGCCAAATTCTAACTAACTTAATCTAATTCTTCTTGCCGGCCGGCTCCGTCGCTCTCCCGGTCACGTGGTCGGGGCCGAGTCCGTCCGACGATCGACGATCGCTCCTTCGGCACAGCCATCTCTCTCGCTCTGCCGTCGGCCGTCGTCTCTCTCCGTCGTTAGCCGACGCCGTCGGTCGTCGTCTCTCTGAAACTTATGAAGATTTCGACGACAGTGCCCGTTCGACCGTGCCTGGTTTCCACCACGGGTGCGAGACGGCGCGACGCTGCTGTTTATACTCGACGTGCCTGCGAGGCCTATAATGCCTCGTCACAATACCAATAATTCAAGAATCTCTTGGCACCATTGGCAGGCTCAAAGATTATGTTGTCGATGTGCCGATAAGACTGAAGTTTCAACATCATAGCCTTAGACTGACTGAAAAACGTTAAGATTTGATAAAATGTTTAATTTAAAAAAAATGCACAAAACGCTTTCACTCGCAGAATTTGCATATCTTGCTAATATTATTGATGCAATTAATTTAATCACTAAATTAGTACATTGCAGTTTCACAAAAATTGATTAACCGGGTGAAATTTAATAACGTACAATGATCTGTCACGATATGAACGTCAAAAATATTATGTGTCCATAAGTGTACTCAACAGCATATGGTTTAATTGAATTATGAAACCTTGCCGATTGTAAATTTGCAAATTGCTTCCATCTCTTGATCCACAGTTCACAAAGCTTCTGTTGTGCCCTGATAATCGAGAGGTACTACATTCTTGTAAGTAGTACGTATAACCGAGTAGGCCAACAATCCGCTGAATCAGCATTGCGCAATTAAAGCCGACTTCGATATTAGGCTATGCGAACGCCGACTCATTGTGAGTAAAGAAATACAAGTAATCGTACGCTCGAAGAATTATCCAAGCTTGCATGAGTCAGTGGTGAGGGCCATAGAGGTGGAAAAACTCATGGGTCCTGCAGGTAGGTCATTTGCGGAGAAAAAGGAACTGCGACGCTCCCTACCAGCCGCTGACGCAGCCTCTCCGAAATGTTTTTCATGCGGAAGAAGAGGACATCTGCAGAAAGATTGCAGACAGCTGTCACGTGGAAAATCGGCGAGCGGATGTAGTATTTACCTTAGTAGCTGGTCAGGATCGCCTCCTTGTCTAGGATCTTCTCGTAGGCACGATATTTAGTATTTGCTACTTGTCGATGGGAGCTGTATCTCCGAAGATATGGTGACGTACTTTCCACTGATACTTCTAAGGAGATGGTGTTGTTGCGCGATGAAAGAGGATGTCGATTGGGACTTCGATTGAATAATCAATAAAATAATTATACTAAATAATTATTGAATATATTTTGAAAGTATGATCGTCATAGCACAATGATTACAGCATGAGCGTCAGCTCTTACGGAATAATACAAAAAGGACGGTTACGTCGAGTTTATATTTGCGGGAACCTATTAATTGGCGGGAAGCTGTATCGAGCTGTGTCCACGTCCAATGAATTTACTTAACTGACTCGACTGTTCGCTGCAGCTCATGCCGAGTGTGACATGCTCCTGCTTATCATTTCTCCCTCCGTAGGCTTAAGGTGTCTTTCTGCCGTGAGAACAGAGAGAGTTCTCACTGTTCTCAGGTGAGAAAAATGATGCGATAGGGCTCGGATCGAAATTAGCGACTGACACAGCAGCGCGCTATCATATTCGACTCGCGGTTGAGCTTGCGAGTTTACACCGTCAGCCAGATTTGGTGAAACGGTGATTTTCCATCACACACTCCATGGGACGACGCAGCTTTTCAACTCAGGCTCCGGACAAGGTTAACCAACTGAACTCAACCTGCTCATACTGTAAAATGACGGGACATGAGTTCAAGGACTGCCAAAAAAGGTTATATGTAACTTCGCGGGAAGACAGGGACCCACAAGGGCGGGCTCCCTATCAACCGAAGCATGAGCATCATACGATTGACACGTACGGTGCGAACATGATCACGGCGAACGCAAAGAAATGCGTAATAAATCAGCAGAAAATCCGAGGAGGCGCTGCCAGCGATTTCCATGTCAAATCGCCGGAGAGTCGGTCGGGAATACTGAGCCTGAAGGCTGACACCGGAGCGCAAATCTGCCTCATCAACCGAAGCGCCGTCAAACCTGGAACTAGGGCTGAGGACACGAACGTGTCAATAACCGGTGTGGGAGGCCAGGAAATAAAAGCTTTGTGCGCCGTAAAATTGCATCTCGTCACCCCTAGAGGAAAAATCGCGCATTGGTTCCAAGTGATACCGGACAAGGTATCCCTAGGGGATGATGGTTTCCTCGGAATGGACTTCATGCGAAAACACGCCGTTCACATCTTAGGAGGCAAGGAAATTGTCCTGAACGAGCACCGCATGCCCTTAATCGAAGGAAACCAGAAAGTTAAACTCCCACCCCGCAGCCAAAATATCACCTACGCGGCCACCGACTGCAAATTTGTCGGAATGACCGAAAAAAGAATGCTGACCAAGAGAGTAGTGATTGGGGCATGCATTACAAAGCCGCAGGGAAACAGCTGCGTAATAAGCGTTGTAAATACAACGACTGAAGAAGTGGAGATCGAACGTCCTATAGTGAAACTCGAGCCGCTGCCGTCAGCAAAAAAGCTAGCCGGCCGTCTGGTGTGCCCGAATTCGACACACGACTTAAGCGCGGTCAGCTTCAGCGAGTGGTATAAGCGTCTCGTAAAATTAAAAGAGATGGTGGACACTACGCATCCCAATCGCAAGGAGTTACGATCGCTTTGGGAGATTTGCAAGGAATATGCCGACATCTTCCGCCTAGAAGGAGATAAGCTATCTTGCACCCATATGGCGGAACACACCATACCATTAAAAGACGGAGTTCCACCCCTACCGCCTGCCCGAGACGCACAAATAGGAGGTGCAGAGGCAGACCGAAGAGAGGTTGCGTGATCAAATCATTCAACACAGCAAGAGTCAATGGAATCCACCGTTACTCGTCGTTGCAAAGAAGCCTGACGCAGCAGGTCGAATAAAAAAGCGAATCGTCGATTTCAGAAAGCTGAATGACGCCACCGGAGGCGATTCATATCCATTGCCCAATATTACCGACATTTTGGATCAATTAGGCAGGGCATGCTACTTCACAACCCTCGACCTCGCGTCAGGGTTTCAACAAATCCCGATGGTCAAAGAGGATCGGGAGAAGACTGCTTTTTCCACCCCCAAAGGATATTTCGAATTTCTTTGAATGCTGTTCGGACTAAAGAATTGCAGGGGATAAAATGTTACGTATATCTCGATGATATCGTAATATTTGGTACGACCTTGTCGGAACACAACAAACGGCTCCGGGAAGTTTTCCAGCGGCTAAGAGAAGCCAAGCTATGCCTTCAGCCCGAAAAATGTCGATTCATGCGTAAGAAGTCGCAGTACCTGGGCCACATTATCTCCGAAAGAGGAGTACTCCCCGATCCGGGAAAAATTCACGCCGTACAGAATTTCCCGACGCCGAGAAATGATAAAGGCGTTCAATTATTCCTAGGGCTAGCGGGATATTATCGGAAATTTATACGAGACTTCTCCCGAATAGCTAAGCCCTTAACACACTTAATTAAAAAGAACACGGCATTCGAATGGACGCCGCAACAAGAACAATCGTTCCACGAGTTGAAGGCCGCCCTGACCACGGCGCCGATACTACAATATCCGGCCTTTAAAAGGCCGTTTATCGTGATACGGACGCTTCAGATAAAGCTATCGGAGCAATCCTGTCGCAAGGCAACGTAGGCGAAGACTTGCCCATCTGTTATGCAAGTAGGACGCTAAACAAAGCCGAACAAATCTATTCGACAACGGAAAAGGAATTGCTGGCCATCGTATGGGCGATAGGACAATTCCGTCCATACGTTATGGTGCACGTTTTATGGCGGTAACGGAGCACAAGCCTTTAACTTGGTTGTTTGGGGTCAAAGACCCCGGCTCGAGACTCATGCGTTGGAAATTAAAATTGTCCGAACATGAGGTCGTCATCGTGTATAAAGCGGGTAAAGGAAACACAAATACTGGCGCGTTAAGTCGCGTATGTGCGACCACGCGCTCACAAGTAAGCAAAAATCAGCTGGCGGCACTCATAGGCCGAGCGAAGAAGAAGAAGAAAAAATACTTCATGAGCATCACGGCACTTCCCTCGGCGGACATCAAGGAGCCGAGGGAGCCGAGGGAAACCCGAATGTTGAATAGAATTCGGTCGAATTACGACTGGCCGGGAATACGCAAGGAGGTCGAAAATTACGTAAGGAAATGCGATAAATGTCAGCGGAACAAAATTCTCCCCATAATCAAAGCTCCGATGGTCATTACGGATACGCCAACGAAGGTGTTCCAGAAGTGCGCAATGGATATCGTTGGACCATTGCCTGAGACGGAAAGGGGGAATAAGTATATCCTTACCTTCCAAGACCTCTTGACTAAATTCAGTGTCTCCATCGCCTTACCCAATCAACAAGCCAACGAAGTCGCCAGAGCATTCGCGGAGAAAATTATTTGTCAATACGGTACACCGGAGACCGTACTCACCGATCAAGGTACAAATTTTCTCAGTGCGACTTTCACGGGAATCTGCAAACTGCTGCAGATAGAAAAAATAATAACGATCGCTTATCATCCTGAGTCCAATGGCTGCCATACGCCATGTTTACATATAATACGACTCCTCATACTGCAACCGGTCACACCCTATATAGTCTTATCTATGGGAGCGAAGCGGAGCTGCCAACAGTCCTGCAAAGAGAGCCGAGGATAACCTACTCATATGACGACTACGCTCAGGAACTTCGCGAGCGTCTACGAGCTGCTTGGTCATCCGCGAGAGAAAACTTACAAAACACAAAGCAGCAGGCTAAAGTGCAGTATGATCGGAAAAGCAAGCAACAAGACTTCAAGGTTGGAGACAAAGTCCTCCTATACGATGAGACGGTACGACGCGGAAGATCAGCCAAACTAACGCCGAAATGGACAGGCCCATACGTCATAGAGCAAGCACTTCCGCCAGCCAATTACATGAACCGAAGGGGTCGACGTCACGTGCGAATACACGTGAACCGCCTAAAAACCTACGTGGAGCACTAGGGCGAAGAAGAAGAATAAAATTACACACACATATATAAAAAAAAATTAACCCCTTCCCGTACTTTAGCGAGTCAGACTCGCGATGATGATTTTTGCCCAAACATGAATATCGCGAGTCTGACTCGCGAACAGTTACTTGGGCCAAACATAAACATCGCGAGTCTGACTCGCGATGAGATACTTGGGCCAAACATAAATATCGCGAGTCAGACTCGCGAACACATACTTTGCAATTTGCAAATTTTGCAAATTGTTGAATTACCAGACTACAAAATGCGTGGAAAACCATCAGGTGAAACGCCCCTTCGACTCCAAGCCCAATATTGGGCTCATTTCCCAAAAAGTATAGATCCGACACCTCGAAATAAGCATCCAACCAGAATGTGCAAAGTGTGTTATAAACGTAAAATACGAAGCGCAACGAAGTGGGAATGCTCGAAATGCCAAGTGGCTTTACATCTGCCGGAATGTTTTAAGACATATCATACTGTGGAGGATTTGTAGAGTTGTATGTATTTTTTTTTAGATATTTAGTTTCCTGATTACATTTTTTTTAAATAATATGCTATTTCCTTTTAAGCGCTGTGTTACTACATATTTGAGAGCACCAAACTAGATTCGAAAACTGCTATACATTTTCTACAATAATATATAAACAGCTATTATATACTACATTATTATATACAAAATATAATAAATTTATAATATCTATAAACGTAAAAGCATTAGAGTTTACTTCCTCAACTCCAGTATCGCGTAAAATTGACTATATCACAGGTATTGCGGGCATCTATATTTCGGATCGTATTGGGACTGTTTACAAGCATCAGTCTGGTTTGTTTAGCGCGCGTCAATGCCTACCACTTGGGCCCGAGTTTCGTCGAGCTAAATGGCACGGGAAGGGGTTAATAAAATGATTTTGTTTTGTTACGTGTTATGTAATTTGTATAGGGTAACGATGATGAGCCAGCTGTCCCTGGCCATTGAATCGAGTATGCCATACGAGGTAAGAAAATTCAAGGACGCGCCGGGAATCTACTATGATGAAATCGGGACGCTGAATCTCTGCACGGACGTGTAGACGCTCGCGGTAAAGATGGATTTAACGCATCTGGTCGATCTAGAAGTTCGGGTCTTTCATTTCCTCACTGAATTTCGAAGGAAATGTAAAATGGCCACAGGGCCGGATAGCCACTATGGAGAGATGCTGGATAATCTCGCTCGTCTTTCCGAAACCGTTCAAGAAAAAGTCGGCGTAGTCCACGAACTCTGTAGGAGCTGATCATCCCCGGAAACGACGCGGGCTCATCGATGGTCTAGGATCGGTTTTAAAATCGATTACCGGAAACTTGCATGCCGCAGATGGAGAAAGCCTCGATGCCGAGATCGCCGCCATTCATGGATCAGAAGAGTCTCTTAAAGAAGGGATGAAAAACCAACTCGAGGTCGTGGAAACAACGCTTTATACATTCAATCGGTCGTCTCACGCAGCCAACCGAAAGTTTGGCAAGCTATATAGCATGGTGCGTTCGGTAGATAAATACCTGACGAAGAAAACTGGTATACTACGAAGCAGGCAGCAATTCGACGAAAGCTTGGCCCTGGACAACTACGTGGAGACACTTCTCAGGGAAATAAAAGACGTAGCTGACTTATTCGCCAGCGTCACATCAGAGACCGTAAGTCCTGCCATCATCACGCCACAACGCTTGACGCAATATCTGAGAGAAGCCATGCATCACCTGCCAAGAGGATACAGTTTTCCGAGACTCGTGACGCGAGAAAACGGAGCGGAAATATTACGTCTGGCAACCACGAAAACCTTCAGACAAGGCGAAAATGTAACGTTATTAATCGAGATACCCCTAATAGAGCAGACGGAATTCGGAATACACCGCATGTCCAGCCAGAGGAGTGAATGGCACATTTGTCTACTTGGAGACGACCGAAAATCCCATAATAGTGGATAAAGAAAATAAAAACTTCTTGCAGTTAACGTGGATGGACCTGAAAATCTGCACAGTCGAAGGAAATCGATATCTTTGCCGTAACAGGCACCCCACCAGGGATGTCACGGAAAACGCGCCTTGTGGCCTACTAATATTCACCGAAAGAACATCGCCCTCGAGACTCCGGTGCCCAAAACAAGTCGTCACCCTAAAGAACATACTTATCATGAGCCTACAGCAACCTGGACAATGGTTGTACACCCCACCGCATGAGGAAGTTCTAAGTACCGCGTGTGATGACGCGCCCTCGATAAAGACACTTCTCCAGGGAACCGGAATGCTCACACTCGCAATTAGTGGGCAATGCATTGCCAGCACGAGAAAGTTCAAAATCAAGGCGTCACGGAGCAGCCTGCAACTAATACGCGATAATAGCTACTTGCCGGCACATAATTTAACTCTAACGGCAGATGAAGAATCCGCGATAACGCAAGTGATAGACTCCTGCGAGGGAATCACTCTAGAAAAAGTCATGAACAACCCCGATGAGCTGAATAAACTCGGGACACGGATAAAAATCATAACTAAGTAATTGGATCACCGTCAGCCTGCACCGCAGCACCTGTATCACACAATCGGCCAATACTGCTTAGAGACTATATCTCTATTCGTTCTGGCCGGTTACGCTATTTACACCTGTCTAAGGCGGCAACCACAAGCGAACACTTAATGAGGACCCGATCCTATTCTTTGTATTTAATATACTTATGACATAAACATAGCTCGCCGGAGACGAGCGAAAAGACTCCCCCTTCTTTTAGGGGGGAGGGATGTTATGCCCAGATAATCGAGAGTTACTACATTCTTGTAAGTAGTACGTATAACCGAGTAGGCCAACAATCCGTTGAATCGGCATTGCGCAGTTAAAGCCGACTTCGATTTTCGGCTATACGAACGCCGACCCAAACAAATTCTACGTAAAGGTTGCTACCCTAATGTAAGTAGTACATACAGCCGAGTAGGCCAACAATTCGCTGAATCGGCATGGCGCGACTGAAGCCGACTTCGATATTAGGCTATGCGAACGCCGACTCAGACAAATTCTACGAAAATTTAACTTCCAAATCTGGGAAATAATGTAAACCAGATTTGGAGCACAAAATAATAAAACAATGCTGGTTAAGCTGTTCCACTTATAACTGTATAAAAGGCCCAGCAAGCCAACATTTAAACAGTCTGAAATTAATCTTTAACCTGTACGTGCGGCACGACGGATTCGCGCAAGGAATCCGTCTTTCCTTTCTCTTATTTAAAGTGTTAATAAACTATTTATATTTTACTTTTGTCTTTCATTTGGGTTCTAACCCTTTACTAGTAGATCCCTAAATATTAAAGTGCAGTGCAAAAACGTGCGGCACAACACTTCCTTTGTGAGACAGCCTTCATTTTTTTCGTACCATCTCATAAAAACAGCTTTGTAAAATATAGATGAAGATAGGAGAGTATACACATTTACAATTTGCAAGGATTATAAATTTTTTTTTTTTTCAAATTAATTACGGTACTTACGTCGTCGAAATGAAAGTACGCCTCTATTTCTTCACGAAGTAACGGATCGACTGGTGTCGATTGACTCAAAGCTTTCAACTATTGTACAACATTCGAATCGCTCTTTAATTCTTCCATCCCAAGGGCCTCCTCCTCTTCCTCCCTATTGCCAATTTGAACAGCTGTTACCACGAGTCCGCTCTCTTGGCTGAGAGGATCCTGCACCATGAGGTCACTAACCTTGTTCGCAACGACATCCATCAATCCCAAACATGGCCATGTTCGCAGTCGCTGCATGCAAAATGAGCGCATTCGCCTTAGGAATCTAAGATATCATATTAGTTGATTCTAAAATATAAACCTAATTCTAAGTACTTTTTATCGCTGAAATAACTTTTAATCATAACTTATAATGTATGCCTTAAACATTTATAATCGTCTGTACGCATCGATCCTCTTTGTAACAGGCGCAAGCCTCCGTACAAATAAATGATATTACTACTAATTCAATTACCAATTTCTTGGTAACGTGTAATGAATGCTCAAAAAATAACAAAAATTCGGATTGCGACAAATTCCCTGAATCGGAAAAGCGTCAACACAAAATCTGTGAGCAATTGAGGTATGAGGTGCGAGATTTTTTTTCTTTTTTTTATCACTCACCAATGACCTCGACTCTCTGACCATCGATAATCTGAATTTTCTTTCGTAGGCCCATTTTGAGGGCTTGCTGTTTCTTCCTTAACGACCATTCAGGACCGCGCACTGCCATATGACGTGTGACATTTCCCTTATGCACTCGCACTTGGGCCACCGATGTGTCTTCTTCTGTGGAGATGGTGGTACGTAGGTTGGATTCTGATAGAGATTGCAATGCCTTTTCGACAATTGTTTCTGTCTGAAAGGCTGATAACAGTGATCGCACTGATATGACTCTTGATCTGTGTGTTCGAGTGTGTGATTCTCGAGATGGCGCGCCGATATCGAAGCGTATGGGCAAAGATCGCAATTGGCAGTCGATTGGCTAAGTTCATACAGGTGCGCATTAGCCGTTACGCGTGCATAATTCGCAAAATTGTTTTTTGGATTTGCAAGGATATGGTTGACTACCTAACGTTTTAATTAGTATATTCATGACCACCTAACGATTACGCATCATTTCAGCATCTTGAAAAGATAAATAAAGGAAAAAAAAGATTCGGCCAACTTCACATACATTTTTAATTATTGTTTTTTTTTAAGAGGCAGTGTAACTGGCGACGAGCTACTTGCACTTCGAAAACGGGATTCGTAAATTGTCCGGTACTGAGCAACCGATCGCCTTAAAATTTGGAGGGTACATAGAGAATTATGGCATAAAGTGCATGACAGTCTTATTTTTCCAAAAATTTAATTAGACTACCTAACACTACCTAACAACCACCTAACGATATAAAAAAAGTCAATTAATAAAGTGCTAACTGTCCGGCCAACTTCACGGGGGTTATTTCGTGTTCTCTTTAACATGTTCAGTAAATAATCACGGGGTTCTTCATTCAAAAGTTCGCACATTAAGTTTTAACCCATCAAAATAAGACCTTGAAAAAAAATATTTCTTTCAATACCGCAAATCTTTCGCACAAATTCGGTTCCCAGCACGTTTTTCGATCATCAATTTTTTTTTTAAAGCCATGGATCTATTTTCATTTTGTACCATTATTTCCTGTGTTAAATATAATCCTATTATTAAACGTAAATTTTTCATCAAATGTATACCATTTTACGTAAAGTGGTATCATATATTCTTCGACAGAACCAAAAAATCTTTGGTTCTTTGTTCGCTATAAATTGAAGTTTGATAGGTTAATTTGGTTTTATTGTTGATCTCTGCGTTTCCATTTTTTCAAATGAATTGTTATCCTATATAAATTCCAAAGATTTATTCTGTATCCCATAAAAAATAACCAGAACTAAGCTGATTTTGTTAGGCCCCACAATCAAGGGCGTCGCCAGCCAATGGGGCCAGGGGGGGGGGGGGGGGGGCAAGATGATAGATAGATAGAGGATATGAATTGTGGGTAAGATGAACACAATTTGCAAAATTTTAATAGTTGAATATAATTCAAATAGTTTTGTTATAGTTTTACTATAGTTTAAATAGTTTTATAAGAAAAAGCATTTTAAATAAAAGATAACCTTCTCGGGTTTTTCGTAAATACCTCGACCACTTTATTATTAAAATCTTCGACGTTCTCAATGATCGTGTTTCGATGAACGCTCATCATTGCAAGCCCATTAAGGCGACTTTCGACCATGGTACTTCTTAGCCACGTTTTAATCCTTCTCAGACTGCTAAACGATCGTTCTACAGTACACGTTGTGCACGGTAGAGCGATCAAAATTTTAAAGCTTTACCCGTTTCGGAAAAGAAGTCTTTCGCTTTTTTTTAAGACGTCAACAACGGACAGCTCAATTACGTTGGGTTTGTCCTTCCATAATTGTTGCCAAAGTTCTAATTCATTTTTAATGACGAATGTCGCGCATAAAATGTTCGTGGCAAGCGAGACCTGGAGCGAAGCACCGCGACAAAGACAATGTAAGGCCGGTGTCATACTATGTCAGAACCGATCCGGCAAAAACGTATAGTGTGGCACCGGTCTAATATACCGCGAGCGGGCCGGCGCAGCATCTATGTATAACTCTGGCCTTAGCGTACGGTCTGAGCGCAAGCGGGCAGCGTTCGTATCAAACGCAACAAACGCTCGGCCGGCATAAAGGTCACTCGTATTTGTTTGCATTTTTTTGCGGACCGCGGTAACGGTTCCTGGTACCTCCGGCCGTACCCTTAGTCACTCGCTTCGTTAGAGTATACCTACACACACACATACTACTTTAACAGCGCGTAAAATACATCGAATGGTATTCTCATTTGACATGAACACGTAAAGGTATGCGTTCCAGAACGCATTGCGCGGGAATTGTAAATCGGACAAGAACTAACTTGGCTTTTGCTTACATTTTTTCGAGTCGCGGGGGGGGGGGGGCTGCCCCCCTGCCACCCTTTGGCGACGCCCTTGCCCACAATGTTTACTTCTTCAATCATTGAAGTGAAAAAATGGCTTTATAAGATTTGTTCACTGTGCTCTTACGAACTCATTATCAATGTGTCGATGGTACAAAAATATATTACTTTCGGATTATCTTAAATTTTTTTTTTTTTTTTTTTTTTTTCGTTTAATAAAGATATAGTGCAGTATGATTTGCATACCGTTTTAAGTGCTAACATCGATAGCTAACAACTTTTTATCTATACCTGTGGATGAGTAAAAAGATGCCAAGAATGTGCAAATATTATGGGAAAGTATGGAGATTCTTATAAGAAAGCGATAGAATGTATATGAAAGCTATATATATGCATAATATTTTTTCAGAAAAATGTTGGATATAATGCCGCGTCCTCTGTCTGTTTCGGTAACAGAAGCTGTAACTGCGATCAAGACATATATGCAATACTTTGTTACGAACGATCTACCACCTTACATCTCTCAGCTAGGGCGAGATATAAGTGTGGGGCTAAAAGGGAAATAGAGTGCACATAACGTATATACATATGTACTGGAAGATCGTCGCTCGATTCTGTCGATTGCTCGAGAAGACATGGGGGTAGAAATCGGTGCGCCCGAAATGCCTTCGTATGACTTGAGCTTAGACGAAGATTTCTCAATAAACAATTCAGTCGCCTCCCATGAATCACTGACAAATTCGCGTTTCGAAGATCCGATCGATAAAGGAAATATAGAGACATTCGACTTGCTCATAACTCAAGACGATTGGGACAAGATCAAGCCAAGAAGTAAGATTAGATGCAAAGACCGCGAAAAACTGATATTGACACCAATAGTCTGGACACATGTCGTGTACGAGGCGTTTTGGAAACAGTATCGCTTGCCATGCGCGATCATGTTCAAACGGGCTGATGTAACTCTGACACCGGATAACACGTATAACTTGAAAATTCAAGGAATCTGTTCTGACAAGGAGTGCTTAAACCCTTTTATTGGCACGGCCGAAGTACACTAGGACAATCAGGGATTTACTATGAAAGTTAAAACACGAGACACTCGATATACTACGCATAACCAAGTAAAGCGGCCACTTAATGGAGGGTGACGAAATAAAAAGTGCGAGACGAAATGATAGGAGACGGTTGTGCTGTTTGGAAAAAACGCAAAGCTCGTGACATTATGAAACCTGGAGACATATCGAGCCTGCTTGTACTCCGAACGACGACGCATGTCGCCAGGCAAAAATTGGTGTGAAGCGAGAGGACGCACGAGATAGAATCAAAGCGATCGAGCAGTTATCACAAACGAAAGAGTTTAATGGCATAATCCGGCAGGTTAGTTCCATACCGTTTCTTACAATTTATTGTTCTGCTGCTCAAATGAATGCGTATAACGAGTATTATCGCTTGCCAAATAACTTTGCAACCGTTACTTTGCGACTGGGAACCTTGTAAACAAATTGGACCATCCAGATGGCCTAAAAGGCGGACATATTTTCCTCTAATCGATTGTTATTAACTTCGAAAAAAAACCTTGGCTGTGCATCAAATGCTTTCGGCGATGCTGGAGACGGAGTTCGTCGTACTATGGCTGTGGCAATGGCTACGAATGGGAGCTACAAGACCAAAATCGGCCGTATGTGATTATTCACGTACCCTACTACTGGCTTTGTGTACCGTGTTGAACAGTCAATCAATAAAACAGTATGTTAACATATGTTTTGCTATCCCAATGGCTCGGTGTAACGAATTACAAAAGCCTGCAACGTTCGTCAGAATAGATGTAGCACATCTTATTCACCTCGTTACGCGATGGAAATGCTTCGAGAAATCAAATTATGGCTGTATTAGAGATTTTTTCATCCGATGTGTATCCTTGATGGTGGAATGTCAAACACACACCCAGCTCGAAGAGATTTTCCTTCTTGTTTCTGTGGTGGCACTGTAGACTTACGACGATGCCGAAATAGTTGGTCTTCCAGTACGAACGGCAAAAGACGCCAGGGAGTTATTGGAAGATCACATTGCTTTATAAGAAAAAGAAGAGCAGGAAAAGCTTGAAATCAAAATTGAAAAAAAGAAAAAAAAATATCAAGCGAAATTTGAAACAACGCGAAACAACGTTTACTCTGAAAATCCGTTCGATTCGGAAGCTATAACTTTGAAAAATTCCAAGATTGTGCTGGATTGGGGAAAAGACCCGAAGACTGGTGAACCGATAGTTCGATGGGTTCGGCAGCAATTGCGGAAGGCCAAAGAGTAAAGATCTACTGGGAAAAATCTGAATCCTTTCTATTTTCCAGATTTTATTCAATCTCTATCACAATTGATGAAAGAATATCCATTATAGACTGCTGTTGCTTTGCCGGACAATACTTCTCACGCAACGTCCGCCTACGTCGAAGGATATTTTAACGACGTTAAAACAAACATGCTGCGAAAATTCCCACCACCATTGCGCACCGATAAATTTTTAAGAATCCACGCCCTGGCTTTGAACGGAGAAACGTTGCTCTTCTCCTCGAAGATTATTAGCGCCGCAACCACAGGGCACGTGACTAATATGACGACAACAATATCAAAGAGAATAAAAATTGTGGTTGATAAAGCTTCTTCGGATTTCGGTGTTGTACCTACGCTGTTCGATACTCAAGTGATTAATAACGATTCAGATATGTGGACTCAAGAAAACTGGAAAAACAAAGCTGAAAAAATGTTTTTGCAAGAAGATATTTCAAGTGAAGATGAATCGGTTGTGAAGAATTTTAATAACATTAAAAACGTTCAAGCGAACCTGCTATTGTCCAACAACGATTTCGCGATAAATACGGAAAAGATGAGTCTCGTAGTTGAACATTCCCCTTCATCATTGGACGATATGGTTCCGTTGGCAGCTGATATGAAAACTTCTTGTGAAGAAAATACAGAATCATTTTCCGAAGCACAAAACTTATTCGATCATACATACGAGTACACCTAGATTTCAAACACGTCGCCGGGTGTGCCGATCGATACAATGCCTGTGAAAACGGATTGTTTGACATACTCAAACGGAGGACAAATGAAAAATTCAAGGAAATATCGAAGTAAATACTTTAGGTCGTTTTCGGAAATTCGGCAACAAAATCTTATCTCAAAAAAAAACGGAATTTCGTACTCCCAAATGGGAATCTGTATCAAAAGGCGTTGACGATCGACGGCGATACATATTTTGTAAGAAATACATGTGGATTTGACTCAATTGTTCAGATCTTGATGACGGCAGCAACAGATTATCAACATTATGGTTTGAACCTTCGAGTATCGAACAATCACACAGCAAAACTGGTTTTGAAAATATTGAATAAAAAGGAGTAGACTCCGAAGTATTTCGCGAAAGAGCTGCTATTTTAAAAACTTGATGTCCTGTGACTCCTGATTTAGAGACGGCACATCGAAGTTTATCATATACAATTGATGCGATGCCTAGTATCGGAAATGTCGTTGAAAATGTATTCCAATCCGCCCCTAGTGTTTATAAACAAGAAAATTTTTCACGGTGTATCGGTAGAGAATATAAATATGCGTTGATGGCACCAAACCATAGAATCATTCAAAAAGAAGGTTTTGGTTCATTGGAAAATGCGTTGGATATCCACGAATGCATTTTCAATATAACATGTCGCAATCAAAATTGCAGTGGCGTATATACTTTGCATAGCATTGCTTCATTCCCTCTATTTATCGAGTTAGATATTCGATCAACTACTCCGACTGGGATTGCATTCAATGGATTGAAATGCAAACTGACGAAATTACCAATGAAACTTTGACTCCGTCAAAGTGATAAAATGTATATCGAATACTGGTGAGTTTATTAAAATCAATGATATGAATAGTTGAGTAAAATAAATAATATATAATATCTTCGTATAATCTTAATTTTTAACTTTTTACGAATATTGCGTTTTCAGTCTTGCTGGAGTAGTAGTGGCTTTCGAAAACGAACACTTCACCGCACACTGCCGACGATCTCTAATGGTGCTTGGGAATGGTACAACGATTTATGGAGGAAAAAAGAGAAGTGGCCTTTGGAACACGGTATCGAACCTCATCTTGTTATATATGTTCGTGCAATAGAATAAGACGCTCACGAAATTAAGAAAACTGGTGCATAGTTATTTTTAACGTTAATTGAAAAACGAAAATGATATTCTTGATAAGCGATAAAAATATTAGGCTGAAGCTCATTACATACTTTCGTGCAATAGAACAAGATGTTGACGATTAAAACGTTAATAGTTTAAGCGAAGCATATGTTATTTTATGTTAATTTAAAATTGAAAATGATATTCTTGTTAACTTGTTCCATATCTATATTTTCAAGCGATATTGTACGTGTCATTTTTTGTATTACCTGATCACTACTCAGATTAATCAGGAAACAAAAATTCATCTATGTCAAAAAAGCGGTATTTTAAATGGCCATGTTACATTCGTATGACTTGAGTTTACGTGAATGAAACGTCGAATCTTTTTTTATGAGCTTGGAGAAAAAACAACAAAAAAAAGAGGTGCCACTTTTTTTATATCATTCACGATTGACACGAACGATTTTATCACTGTATTATGCAGGATTAATAATATATGAAACAATAATTTATACACAATGACAAACCCTTTAAGGGAGCTTTCCAGAGTGAAATTTTCAAAAAAATTTTTTTTTTTTTTATGCTTTATCGAATAGTATACACTCTTTTCGAAGAAGCAGAAGGGGTATTGTATGGACCTGGCATCGCTGATGACCGTAAGTAAACGATTTACCTAAAATTTCCTCACTTGAAACTTTGAACGCGTTTTTCTCGAAACAGCATTTTTCAAAACGGTGTCCAACTTGGAGGGCAGAGTTTTAAAGCTATCGAGTTGAATTTTTTACACAATATTCTTAACGTCATTGTTTATCGTGCTATGGAAGCTTTTTTTTTTGACATCTTCCTATTTTTTTGTAAAAAAAACTGCCAAAAAAAAATGCTAAAATCGATACTTTTTGTTCAAACCGGCGCCATTTTTGCAAAAAAAAAAAAAAGCCTCCATAGCACGAAAGCCAATTATATACCGATCAATAATCTTTTTGTGTTTTTTGTTTCAGATCAAAATTGTGACCCCCAACGTGGACACCACATCCAAGTGCATTTTCTGCAACAATTGTTTCATCATTTTTATAGATATTAATTAATAAATAAATCGATCTTTAAAAAATTGTTTTGTATTCTTCAATACCCAATTAATATACAAAAAAAAAACTAGACCGATTAGATTATTTTTTCTTTAAAAAAAAATATCGCGAAAAACAGCGATTTTTCGGGCTGTCACACTGGAAAGCTCCCTTCATTTATCGTTCAGTGTAACGCCTAATATCCTAAGACGCTAAGATACATTGAGGTTGTCGTGGAACGATGTTGAAATCTGCATGGTTGAAATGCAACGAAAATATATTTTTTTTAATAATTATTTTGGGTTAGAATAAGCTTGCGAAGAAAAAATAATCGTAATACGTTTTTTGGGACCTCCGGTTAGAATCTGGGCCAAAAATATTGAAAAAAGTATGAATAAAACTATAAATAAGAGAACAAAAGTATTATTTCCGTTACGTGCCAACGATGCAAACTTCAGCATCATGTCGTTGAAGTGTCTACCGGAAATGAAATGCTCGACTTGATTCAAAGTATTCTGCAGGGGCCCAGTGACGGCTTGTTTCTGGCTGCTCAATGAAATAAGAGTTATTCCTAAACCCCAGCTTGACTTGAACATTTTTCCCATTCGTATTCCAAAATCAGCGATGCATCAAAACTTGATCTCGTTGCATATCAATTCCTTCAGAGGTGTAACATCACCTCAAAATTTCAACACTATGGGTGCAGAACTGACGGTGGACAGTTTCACAATTTTTGCGAATTTGCTGACGCAACTTTAATATGTAAGAATGTTTGCAGCGATTTAAGTTTTTACATGATGAACTTAAGAAGTCTTAATGTCAACATAATTTCAAAGTTTTTTTGACACATTTTTCTCGAAGAAGCCTTTATGGAATAAAAAAATAACCGCGAGTGTACAATGTGTACATGTGGCCCCACTATTCTTTTTCATTCCATTAAGTCGTATTCGGGAAATATGTGTGAAGAGTTTTATCCCAATTAATATCACAAATATTCACAATACAACGGAAAGTTGGTTATTATTCACCGCACATGAGAATGTGGAACCCATCTTGATTCTTGTTTGCACCTGACAAGTCGGGCATCAAGCGTTTACGCATGCGTCGCCCATCAGGCGTTTACGCATGCGTCGCGCATCAGGCGTTTACGCATGCGTCGCGCATGTATGTTTCTCAAAATTGTTTTTTGGCTTTTGCAAGGATTTAGTTGTCTACCTAATGTTTTGATTAGTATATTCATGACTACCTAACGATTACACATCATTTGACCATCTTGAAAAAATAAATAAAGGAAAAACAAAACTTTTCGTCCAACTTCACATACATTTTTAATTATTTTTTTTTGAAAAAACTATTGACTACCTAACGTTTTAATTACACTACCTAACGCTACCTAACGAGCATCTAACGATACTAAAAAAGTCAATTCATAAAGTGCAAGTTGTCCGGCCAACTTCACGGGGGTACCTGAGTGCACCTGAGCATTACAAAGTGCGGTCTCTTTATACAGACACCATAGTCAATATGGAGCTATTAAATCCACTTTCGAGTATACCGCGCTCTGTTAAATAATTGACTGCCGAGAATTGTAAAATACGGGATATTGTCATTCATAAGCAACTAACCACTTTCGGGAGCTTCGCCGTCTGCGGTAATACGTATGATATAATCAGGTTAATCATCTCCAACGAATGCAACAAAGAGACAGAAGTGGTCTTCGGAAGGTTCAAATGATTACAGTAATGGAGCAATAATTCTCTATTTTAGATAATGGATAGCTTACATCGTTGTTATTACTATTAATTTATTCTTTAGGTGGCTTACCAATGGATCGTTACACAAACCTGCATAAAAAATACACACGATGACAATTATTATGAGAAGCTGTTCATATAAATAAATAGAGAGCTCAATTCCGAAAATACGTGGATAAGAATAACATTACGATGAATACCGAAAAGGTGGCGGATCCATCGATAACAGGGATTGTGGGAACAGCAGCGGGACCCGGACCTCTTGCTATCAAACGCACATGGCAGCCACTGAGATTGACGTACACAAAACCATCATTTACAAACCAGGATGCGATGCTTGCTGCTCGTCCTGACCTTTGGCACAAGTTTATAATATATGGGATTAGAAATTACAAAAAAACAGATGTTCTCGATGCGTGTATGGCAGCATGCGATCGTGACATTCTTTTGCCGATACTGTATGTGCTCGAAAATGCAGACAAAGCAACTTTTCTTGCCAGAGGCAAGGTCTCTATGTTGGAAAATCTCGTCAAGCAAGGACTAAGGATAACAATGGAGGATGGTCATACATTGGGACTGGACATAGTACTTGGTTATGTCGATGGTCACGAGCTTCAAAGAGAAGCTCTGCGAATAAATCCGCAGAGGGCAATAAATCAAGCACTACAAAGCCGCTATGATACTACTAAAAGAATCCTAAATCTTGAGGATTTTCAAAATGACAAAAACCTTCATCATATCTATTGTTTGTTATCGTCCCTGCAGATATTTCATTTTGTTATGCGTTGCTGTGGCAATGTCGCAGAACGACTTACCGGTAAAATGAGTGAGGCCAAATTGTCGATACGCGAATTAAATTTACGCTCCAATGGCATAAGCAATCTCGTGCCACTCAATAAATATGTCAATTTTCATCTGACAAAAGTTGATCTTGGCAAGAATTTAATAAGCGACGTCAAGAATTTACGTTATCTGACGGATTTCAAAATAACAGAATTGTGGCTTGATGGTAATCCATTGTGTTCCCGATATTCAACAGTCGAGGATTATGTAAGAGAAGTCAAAACTGTATTTCCGCACGTACAAAAATTGGATGGTGTTATGATAGGTACAAAGACAAAATTTGTACCAATAGTGCAGATGAATTATCTGGGCGACTGGTCTAGGATAAAGCTTGTGAAACAATTTGTGAGACACTTTTTCACGTACTACGATCAGGATGACCGAAATGTATTGAGCGGCCTTTATGATCACGACTCGTTGTTCTCAATGACGCTGGGTCCGATGACAAATTCAACCCACCATCAGATGACAAAGGCATTCGCGAATAACAGAAATTTATTGAAGTTTGTTGATTATGCAAAGTGTCAAGAATTTCTATTACGCGGACCTGAGAAGATAATAGCCACTCTTCGCCGCCAACCACCAACTTATCATGATTATAAACGATTCAACATCGATATACTGCATTGCAGGCACGATCGCATAATGATGACCATTCAAGGACATTTTTCCTACAAGGAATACCCATACGCACCATTGTTTTTTAATCGAACATTCGTACTTATCAGAGGTGACGACAACGAGTATTGTATATCAAACGATCAGTATCATATACAGAGTGAAACATCGAACATCGGTGATGAACCGAAAGTCGGACCCATCCTCGTGCCCAACATCAAACCTACAATATTTAGCCCAGCAGAGAAGGAACAACTTTTGTCGTTTTTGGTTGAACGAACCACCATGAACGAGGAGTACTGTCGAATTTATTTGGAAAAATCGAATTGGGATATTCGTGCAGCGATTGGTACATTTATGAAAGCTTACACAGTCAACGATGTACCACCCGAGGCCTTCCAGGGATTTTATTCGCGTTAATCAACAAGCATCAGACGATATATTTGCCAAGATTGGCAACATATCTTTTCCATCCCATGTTCGTGAGACATTTGGCGTACATGATTATTTCTTATAACATAACTTTCATTTTCATTTCGCAGAGTGAAATAATTGAATGATAATAATTAAAAGATGCAACTCATTTCGGAATTGTCACCATAAAAAGCCCACATGACTTGACAAATGCATTCTGATTTTCACTTTTGGTCTCTAAAACTTACTTCTCATATTGTACATTATACATCTGTTTCACAGGTTCAACTAAATTAATGTGATTGGACAATCAAAAGTAGAAGTAAAAACGATAAGTAAAAACACTATGGCAATACATCAACGAAGATTACTTCCACACAACACCTTCTATGCTCCGTCCGTCATCCTAAAAGAAAAAACTACCATTATAAAGCGAATTCGATAACCATAACGTAAGTAATCATTTTTAAGTTCATAAAAACTCATAAATCTTCATAAGAACTCGAGCTCTCTTTGTATATACGGATTTAAACTAAAAATAATCATTAAGAATGTTTGTATATTTGTATGAAAGTACTATATTTTCTAGTATCTCGACTCTTATTTAGGTTTACATGTGTTTTGTTCGAAAGTCAGTGGACACGGATAAGGATCCATTGGTGGAGGAGTTACCGTTGCAAACCTATTGCATACGATATCAATGATCGGCGTGCGCGACAGTAAGAAGACACTGTCTGTGCTGCATCGTTCTTAGGACGACCGGATCGACATCCCATTATTTCACCGAACAATTTGGGTTTCGACATCCGCATTGGCGCATTACGCTCTTTAAACGAGGTCCTGCTTTAGAAGGTAAAATAAAATCGATTTGTTTAGTCGCTAAATCTATCCCAAATGTATCCAAGAATATATTCCTGTAATGTTAGAGATCAATTCAAACTATTGCTGAAGATACACAAAATGGAAGCGGTGCAGCGCACGCAGAATCCGAACGAGTCATTCGATGCTACAGTCGGACACATAAACCCCAAACATCTGCATTCTGGCCAAGAAATAGTGGAAATAGTAAAACTATACAATCGACTGAAACGAATGAAAGTTTTTTGTGTACAGAATTAAATTCTCTTCTAGCTGAACCTCAAAAATCATCTAAAAAGTTTGTTTAAACAATTTATCACGATAACACGTTTCAGTGATTTTTCTTCTTCTAAAAGCATGTTTTTTTTCAAACTTGCTAAAAAGCAAGTTTGAAATGAAACTCGAAAAAATTGCAAAATTTTATACTTTTGTATAAAATTTTGCGATTTTTTCGAGTTTTTATAGGTAAGCCTAGAAGGAAAACATGAAAATAAATATTTTTGTTCAATTTCTGTTTCAGACAAGCATTGCGAGCTGTTACTGATTGTGAGAATCTTCAATAATGAGACTTTGTGCAAATATACACATAAACATGTATGTATTAAGATGTTCGCATAAAACAAAATGATTTTATACTTTAGAAATATACCTAAAACTACACCAAAAAGTTCGTTATAGGAAATTATTTCTTTCTATTCTAAAAAAATCACAGAAAACCAGCGTCTTTCGGTCATGTAAAGCAAGACACTCGCCTTAACACGTTGAGTGCTACGTCAATCATCGGTGGTTGACACTCGCGCATGGCCTGACGGGGATTTCTTTAGAATTCACGTAGCCCTTAAGGGAGCTTTCCAGTGTGAAATTTTCAAAATTTTTTTTTTTTTTTTTTTTTGCTTTATCGAATAGTATACACTCTTTTCGAAGAAGCAGAAGGGATATTGTATGGGCCTGGCATCGCTGATGACCGTAAGTAAACGATTTACCTAAAATTTCCTCACTTGAAAGTTTGAACGCGTTTTTCTCGAAACAGCATTTTTCAAAACGGTGTCCAACTTGGAGGGCAGAGTTTTAAAGCTATCGAGTTGAATTTTTTACACAATATTCTTAACGTCATTGTTTATCGTGCTATGGAAGCTTTTTTTTTTTTTTGACATCTTCCTATTTTTTTTGTAAAAAAACTGCCAAAAAAAAATGCTAAAATCGATACTTTTTGTTCAAATCGGCGCCATTTTTGCAAAAAAAAAAAGCCTCCATAGCACGAAAGCCAATTATATACCGATCAATAATCTTTTTGTGTTTTTTGTTCAGATCAAAATCAAATGACCCCAACGTGGACACCACATCCAAGTGCATTTTCTGCAACAATTGTTTCATCATTTTTATAGATATTAATTAATAAATAAATCGATCTTTAAAAAATTGTTTTGTATTCTTCAATACCCAATTAATATACAAAAAAAAACCAGACCGATTAGATTATTTTTTCTTTAAAAAAAAAAATCGCGAAAAACAGCGATTTTTCGGGCTGTCACACTGGAAAGCTCCCTTAACGTGGTAAAAGAATCAGTGTTACAGGCGACGAGCGATGCGAAAACGCCATTCGCAATTTCTCTGGCACTAAGCCGGAGTCGATCGGATTGAAATTTGGTGAGTACATAGAGAATTATGGTACGATGTACCTGACTGGCTTTTTTTCTAAAAGTTTAAAAATAGTGTTGCAGGCGACGAGCGATTCAAAAACATCATCCGTACTTTTTCCTTCTCTGAGCGTTAACATTTTTGAGGGTATCTAGAGAATTATGGCAAATATTTTGGAAAAAAAAATACATATCAAGAGCCACTTTTGCCATAATGCTCTTTGTACCTGCCAATTTGTAACCTGTGATCGGTTGTTTAGTGCTCATATGTTTACTCATCAAATTTTCAAACTTGGAGCCTTCACTAATTGTTGTTTCCATAAATTAATATTAAAGCGCATAGTCAGTATAAACGTAAACTAACGGATTGTAATTCCAAGTATTGCAATACGTGAAATACATGAATTTCATTGAAGATTTCAAAATGAAGTTTATATGTTCATGTAGAAAAACGAATGGACACGCGCGACTACGAAAATAAAGTTAATTAAAAAAACAATAAAAAATCTCGCCAAAATAAGGAAATCGATACGAAGACAAATCTGAGAGACGAGGTTGTTCAGTAAGAGAGGAGAGTTAATGTAAGTCGCACAAGGGGAGACTTACATTCACAGATATCGTGAACAATCTCATTTTTTAGCCTCGTTTGTTAATTCATCAATGTTTATAAATCAATGGAATACAAATAGGCAGGCTAATGCGCTCATAAACGCATATTCCGTTAAATACCAACGACAAAAAAGCATTGGCTTTAACTAGTTAGAAGTTTATTTTAATCACTTTTTTACACACAGAAAGAGGTACAGAGAACAACACCGAATGCATTCTGAGCATGTACATTACAACATCGTGAACGGTACTAGGAATCGAATACAATTTCTAACTTGCAATAACGCATAAATGGTAATTTGACATATCGTCGCAAAATGGATCGACGTAACGTAATAAATGTCTCCCGCTGCAATAGACTTGTTAAACAAATCGTTTTTTTAGTAAATGAACACTAAAATTGTTCATATAGTCCGCAACATATCTCCGACAAAATCGTGGAGTTTGGATTGAAGTGGTATCACACGAGATATCGTCAAATTGTAAAGCTATACCGTTGCAGGTTATAAATCACAAAATCATAGTAAAACGAAACTTTACATGCCCAATGGCTGGAATGACGAATGGATTATCAATGAATGTTAATGGCATAATGAGTGGATCAATTAGTATCCTTATGCAGTTATCGAGATAATTTCTTTTTCTTCTAAAAGAACGATTCATCATGGAAATCAGATGATTTTCTGTTTATGTAAATAATAGTCGAACATTGACGCGCGTTTAATCCATAATCGACACTACATGCGTGGAGTGTGTATGTAGAGTCATGACTACTCGGTACGTACAGTCAATTGCCGAGTAACTTAAGCTTCTTCAATAATAACATAGATATATAAACATAGTTTTGTCTTCATTTAGAGTATTGTAGCGCGAGAAAAACGTAAGATAAAAAATAATATACAAAACTGCAGATATATTCGATTTGCATAACAATAATCTGACATTAGCTAACGGCACATCCGGATTAATATTGCACTTCTTAGGCACCGAAAGTTTAATAAAGATACGGCGAAGTATTCGATTTATAAATCACGTTTCTTCGAGTGATATTCGTCCATTTTTGTTTTATACTTCGTGATATTTGTAATAAAATAGTGGATGCTCTGCTAACAAATCTCGCAAACATTCTTTTTGTTCCATAAGTTTGACTAAGATCGAGAACTTGTATAGTTTATTGACCTTACCACTCGCCTACTGAGATTTTCAATAAGGGTTGCAAATCTGTAATCAGTTGTATGATTCATCGATGGATTATTTCAATAGGATATCTCCCTGCTTCATCATGAATTTTGTTTAGCTCATCGTTGCTTTTCATAATATTAGAATTTTTTCAAACTCCTCGATTTGAATATGAAAAATGATCACTTTTTTTTACCAGATGCTAATTAAGATTGCGGTAACTTAGGTTATTGTGACATGAACATGTAAATTGAACGAATATTAAATATTCTGTATTGATTTATCAGCTACAATTGGAAACACAACAATTTTTAGTGCCCTACATGCCTTGTACCAACGTAATCTTTAAACATTGTCCAGCAACTGTTCTCTAATCCAATTTAATATCATCACGTTGTATTAACAGGAGCATTTCTAGCCATAAAACGCACCGACATCCCTGCTAACCCAATGAGATTGTACCAGATCTCGTGAAAAAGCGCCGAATTGAGAGCTGTGTACCTTACACTCCCAAGTAATCCGTCGGTATTTATCCTGATCTCAAAAGACAAAAAGATAGTCGATATGATAGCTTATATGATTGAAATAAATCAATGATGAAAAATTCAAAGTCATAATTATAGATTCGCAGCGCCGTTTCCATTACAAGCGTTTTACGGGCATCAACTTGTCTCTACTCGATCGAATGTACACGAGATTTTTGACAATAACCATTTTTGTTTCTTTTATGGTGCTCTAATGTGACTACGGAGATCGCGGTTTAATTCACCTTCGCGGTGTATTGGCTATATAAATATACTACATAAATTAATTACAATTAATTGTACAATTTTCGTTAATTGCGTCGCTCTTATTCAAGACCACCTTCCTCCTCGAGCTTCGAAAGGAACTTGGGTACTCGATAGCTTGGTTCCACTTGCCGCGCCATATCAATGAGGCACAATAGTTTCTTGATTCCGATAAATACCCTGATGACAAAAACAATTCGGTGTATTAGAATTAATTATATATTATTCAAATATTTACCGAATTGGTTGCCTACGGTGGCGTTCACGCTTCATCCATGATACAATCCTGTTACTGTTCGGATTGCTATATTATAAAATAGCTTGGATCACTTTACGGAAAGTTAGTCCGTATGGTTGAATCAAAAGTTTCGTTCATTCAAAATTTGGAGAAACTAGTGAATTTAGAAACATCTTCAACGGCAGACTCGAAATAGAAAATCACCGACCAGGCAGTTTTACAAATATATCTTCCACGAATAATTAAGACAATGTTTTTGAGGTAATTTGTGTAGTACATGGCTTCCATGATAAAGATAGTAAATTTGGCAAAACAAATCTTTAATGGTATATTCAAGATTTGACCGAAGAATAAACAACATTATTAATTGTTTAATAATGGTCATTGAGCGGAATTGTATATTAAAAAAAAGTTACTACATTATACGAAAAAAAATCTACTTAACGACCCGACAATTTATTTCACGATTGCATGAAAAAACGTTTTGCTTTTTGTTTCCTTTTATTATTGACCTTTCATTAAATAAGCTCTATGAAGAACTGAGAACCGATAGTATCTGTAAATTCCCAATTTGGCAATTTTGTTGGTGCTTCATGCGAGTTTGATCATTCGTATCAAAATGGCGAGTACTTTACCGAAACTTTCTACAAGTCAATACCAGTTTTATTGAATGATAATTTATTAATGCTTCACTATATTTTATAACCCGTCGTCGAAAATATAAAAGCTTATAATGTTGCAATCGGCCGTTCACGTGTCTCACAAATTACAATCTCTAAATATTTGGCAAACGACTCTTTCTCCTCATCTTTCTTGATCCCATTGTCTGTTATATTATTATCGTTTAAGTTCAACGTTCTCAATGTCTTTAATATTATAGCCCGATTCAATAAATCCAATAGATAATTAATATCGTAAAAATGTGATCGACATTGGTTTTCAGCAAACCGCGACTATAATATAGAGGAATGTTAATAATATCAATGCAACTCACCGTTTTCCTTGAAGCCGAGCGTGAAGAGATACCAATTCCTCTTTCGTGAACAAATCAACTTCCTCCAGCACAGCTAGAAGATTGTCCGGCGTCGAAAGATTGGGAACGTGAAGAATTGTACTGAACGCCGACAAAAGTTCCATATCATCCAAAACTTGGCTAAAAAAAGAGGGTAATGAGGATTATTAAAAATTGCATTTTTAATGATACTGGGATGAGACGTCAATTTCAATTTATCTGTGCTTCGTTGCTTACCGTCGACTCGTTGTACAGAGAATCAATAGCTTACGACCCCGTGGTGGTTGTTTCTTCAAGAGTACTAGCAAAGCTTGTAGAGTCAGATTGGAATAACGTGGACCAATTGGACCATAATCCAATAGACGCTCGATATTGTCGACAAGAATACAACTGAGTTGAGAGCGATAAGCGTCATCGAAGACCTAAAAATGAGATGTTACTTTCACAAAACTAAAAATTAAAAATGCCCCCATTTCTATTCCATGATCTATCTTTATGTTCAGAACTTGTCGCATGACACGGCGCCTTCTTCAATCTAATCTCCTAATAGGTTAACGGTCTATAAATCGTGGAAATTGAAGAACATGTTGTTTCATGAGGAACATACGTCAAATGAATGAACAATCAATCAAGTATATATATATATATATTGGTTGCTAAAGAACAAATTCTTACTTTTCGTATTGAAAGGCATTTCGCGAATTCCGTGAATCCGACCATATCCTCGGGAGTGCAAACCTTGATGAACGGAAAGTCGGAATTTTTGGCAATTTGTGCTGCGAGGGCGGTTTTTCCGCTGTTTGGTGGTCCCTCCAAAAGAACAGAGACGAGACCTGAGCTTTCCGCCGCTCGAGCCTCCTGAATGTACAAGTTTCCATCGGCGAGAATCTCCGCAACTGGTCTACCCCAATTGAGGATACCACGGGTCAGCAGATGCTCGAGAGCGTCGGCACTCGTACCGAAGGCCTGCAAAACGTGCGAGTATGAGATTCAGTCTCTATTCTTTCGCAACTACCAATAAAGGACGGTATACAAATCAAAATTGGCATGCCCAACTCACGGGTTTCACGTCGTTCTCCAAAGCGTGCAAAAAGTCAGTTCTAGAAACCATGAGTTTCTCCATTGCTGATGGATCAACTTCAACCTTGCTCGAGGCTTTAATTAATTTGTTCATGGCCGTACTCTGTGCGGCCCTTACAAGACCCTCCAGTTCGGCCCCGCTGAAATTTTTCGTAAGCGCAGCGAGTTCCTTGAGATCGACATCTGGTGCGATTTTTTTGTGATCGCGCATACGTGAGGTATGAATGTTCAGAATCTGAAATCTGCCGAATTCGTCGGGAAGACTAATCTCCATTTGGACCTATATGCAAGAAGACAAAGTTATATTATGCTGTTATAATTACAAATAGCTTTGCAAATGAAAAACGATAAATATAATTATTTTTAAACTGCCAAGGCGATTTAGTCGATGTAAATACGAAGCTATAACTGAATATTTAAAGCTGTAATTTCATTTATAATTTCATCAATGATTTAGGGCTTAGGACTAATTGGCATGGACTTTAGTGAAACATTATTTAGAAAAAAGACAAGATTGTGTGACTGGTAATATTATTTTGGATGTACAATCATGTAAATAAAACTTTATCAAATTTTTCCAGTTGTATCGAGGACAAGTGCATCAGTGGATGAACGATTGAACACTGTGGCTTCATTATCATCGATTTTCATATAAATAAATAATACTTTATTGCCCACGAAAATTGTATCTGATTTATAAAATTATAATGTATGTGGTGGACCATTTGAAAAATTTTCGTATGTTTGTCGAAAGATGTATAACCCGAGGAATTGAGCCTGACAGCAATCCAAAAGCTCTATTGAGTAAACCGATCTGCGTATCGTACACTTATTACCCAACAAATGGCTTGATATTAAGCAAAGCATAGTAGATAAAAGGAAAATCAATTAGAATAATGAATGGATTTGAACAAGCTTATGAGAGTTGGTTATATTCTGTAAAAGAAAACCCGCTGTTCAATTATCATTTTGACTTCACCCTGCATCCATATATTTGAATTTGTATGAATTAGAAAAACTTGACGAACAAGAAATTGACTCATTGCTTTTCGACTTTCCTTCCACTTTTGTGCAACGTATTTGATGATAAAGCCAAATAAGTTTTACGAAACCACTTTCTCATAACTTTCGTGGCTGCTCAAATGTGTTGAGGAAGCAATGTCTATACATAACATGGAGGGTGGGTCCTCCTTTGTTTAGCCAGCAAGTTAAGGTCCATGAAACAAACACACCTCTAATCTACCTGGTCGCAATAATGCCTCGTCGATCATGTCTCTTCTGTTGGTCATACCAATAACAAGAATGTTGTTAAGCTGTTCGACACCGTCGATTTTTGCCAATAGCTGATTGACGACTGTGTCGTGTACGCCGGTATTGCCAGCAACGCTGCCACGTGATTTGCATATAGCGTCAATTTCGTCAAATATTATTATGTGCAAACCACTGTTAGGACCAAGCTTTTTCTCTTCCTCTTCAGCATCCGCGAATAATCGTCGTACATTGGCTTCACTTTCGCCCACGTACTTATCGAGAATTTGGGGGCCATTGACGATCTTTGGCTCGCGAGCATTTAACATCGTGCCGATCTGTCGGGCCATCAGTGTTTTTCCTGTACCCGGTGGTCCATATAGTAAGATACCCTTGACATGCTTGCAGCCCAGCTGCAGCACCACCTCCGTCGGAAAGACTCGCGATGCGAAAGCACGTCGGAAAATGGCACTGAACTCTTTGTCCAAACCACCGATTCCCATTTTTGCAAAGTCCCAATCAGGATTTATGATAGATTGGCGCACGACTTTGCCCTTGGCTTTTCCGATAAGATTCAGACTCGAATTGTCGGCTTTCTCAAATTGTATGGTAGTATCGCCGAGACAACGCCCCATTCGTGTTTTCTTGGGTTTTGTATTATCGTGACCGGCTTTTATCGCTGATATGTCAGCAGCCTCGAGACTTTTGACGACAAGACCGAGCATCTTCTTGTCACCAAATTGAAATGCCAATTGCTGACCTACGGTAAATGCTTGACCGGAGAATTGAAGCAGGAATTCTTTTGCCATCTGCTCCGTGTCATAAGGATCGAGAGTTGTTCTGTAATATTACGATTACTATTAGTAATGAATATTGACAAGTGTATAATATCGAAAAACATAGACCCGACATAAAAAGATAGTTGTTTTCATTACGAAAAAGTAATGAACATGTTACATGCCACATGAGGCATATACGACCCCAGCTGCCCTTTCCGTTCAGGCTGAATGAATTCTTATACACAAGAAGACCATAAGAGTGTGGGTCGTATCATTGCGTGTATCATTTTGCCAATGTTGTAACCTTGTTGAGGTTACAACATTGTTGTAACCTTGTTGAGGTTACAACATTGTTTCTCTTATTTTCTAGCAGATTTAATTTTTCTTCACATTACGATTTAATATCTCATATTTGTTTCTGTAAAATTCTACAGTGTTTTACTATGCAATCAATCATACTGGTGCACCAAGCTATGGCATGGTAACTTTGAGTCACAAATTGATTCATTCCAGACAATATAACAAACCAACCTGTCTATAAGTGTATGACATATATATATATATATATATATATACCATATGCTCATGAAAAAGTGAGAATGAACAATATAGGCCATGCTGCGGATCACTTTACGATCATATGAAATCCATATATAAGCTATTATGATTGTAATGGCTACATCTGGACTTTTCAGTCTGGTTTCAATGATGAAACCAGAAAGAGGATAGCGATGGAATCATTGGTCATCACATCTATGGATCATCGTAACAACGATTTTACTGTATTTTTTATTAATAGCCGAGATGAAATACAAAATTCTGTATTAACACATTGTTGAATAGTCACAAGTAAAGTCAACTTCTCAAGCCTGAACCCAGATGTACATAATAGGCCAATAATCAGTGAAGAATTTATTACCATAAAATATAAATAGGTTTGTATCAAGAATTTATTAATAAAGTGGAACTATCTATGAGACAGTAATAGAGATCAACGTTGTAACTCAAGGATGTGCATTTGGCAAACGAAAATAATACTCTATACGAATGACAAAGCAAGAGATTTTTCACGATGTTATCAATGATGCTTGACAATGAACAAACTTATTTTTTCTATCAATAAAAGAAAGTGATTAACTTGGTCTTACTTGGTCTTCTGGAGAAAATCAGCTTCAAGAGAGATTGTGCAGAGAAATTCGGAACTTGAAGTAGGATCAAAGTGGTATGGCCTAACATCGATGTCCTGATTGAGCGAAAGGGTGGCCCATTTTCTCTGTGGTAAACTGAAACCGATCGCTCCTCGAGGTACATCATGATGTGTTCTCACAGTAAATACAAAGTGTTGGTTTGGTCCTGTGGTGACCTCGACATGCCTTGAAAGAACAAAAATGCAAAAATTAGTTTTCTCATGCAATATGGATAAAGGAAGAAAGAAAAATCTATAAACCAAATATTGACATATACTTGACATTATCTGGAAAGTCATCAGGGTTGATGACAGCACAGTTGGAGATGCTAAGCTCATCGGTTGGGCACCGGGTCGCCTTCATTCGCTTTTAACATAAGTAGTATCGCCGAAGCATTAATAATTAATAACAAAGAAGAAAAAAAAATGAAATAATATTGTGGAGCACGAAAAATGACCAGGGGGATCGTGAGAGTATTGATGTTGTGCGACCTATGTATAGTCGGGTGACGAGTGGGGGCTCGCGTACGGAAATTTGTTGGGTCAGATGCGAACAAAACCTCAATGGAATTAATGCGATTCGTGAAAAATTCTAAACGCCGTTTTGTGTAGATCGCAATGACAATGAATCGCAATAAACTTACCAGCGCTGCCATTTTTCGATGACAAGTTAATCGCGAACGAACACTGTGCGATCTACTGCAATGCAGAACGTTGAGTGGCGCAGCTGACACGAACTAAAATAATGATTCACGTCGCGAATTTCGCGAGTTATAGAGGCTGCACCTGAACTGATCGAATTGCGCCTGTGTTCCACGTAACCAACGTTAGCTATTCAATTGTGCCTAGGCGGGTAACTGTCACCGCTTTTACAACCAATCACGTTCCCGGAAGTTCAGCAGTGCCGTTATTACGTTGGCCACCCTGCCCAGAGGGTGGACACAATCGACGTAGAAAATGTCTCCCCCGTGAAGTTAGCCGGACTACTTTATTAATTGATTTTTTTTTATATCGTTAGGTGGTCGTTAGGTAGTGTTAGGTAGTCTAATTAAAACTTTAAGTAGTGAATAGTTAAAAAAAAAAAAAAAAGAAATAATTAAAAATGCATGTGAAGTTGGGTGAAAATTTTTTTATCCTTTATTTATATTTTCAAGATGGTCAAATGATGTGTAATCGTTAGGTGGTCATCATGGACGTATAAATATATGGACGGAGCCTAAAGTGCCTTATGGATGCGGGGGTTGAAGCCACAGGGGTGAAGAGAAAACACGTGTCGGCCATCTTGGTTCATCAGTTTTTGATCTATATATATATATATAATAGATATATGTTAAGACGCGTCTATTTCCACGGCACGCGGCGTTGGTGTAACAAAACTATGCCGTGGTCGAAGATACTTCGCGCTCGACTTGTCATAACCGTCACAACTTTTTGCAATGAAATAGCTAATAATGTATTAAGCATGCGACCCACATATAACAAATTGTTGTTATTTAAAGGACAATAATAAACAATTATGAACGGCCACAATGGTAACTTTTTATATACATAAAAATAAATTGCATATATATTTCCAAAAAGGCATTCCACTGTGATTACCTCCAAATTATTTCTCGGCTTCGCGGGGCTACTCTTGACACGTTTCCCTCGTCGCACCCCCGTGATCTATCCCCTCCACCTTACTACTTTGGCATCGCACCATGAAAATAGATATCGCCGCCGCCATCTTGGTTCATCATATCCGTTGCAGCAGGTTTTTATTCCCCTCCCCCTTGTGGCTTTACCTCCACGGAGAAAGGCTCCGACCATATATTTATAAGTCCATGGTGGTCATGAATATACTAATTAATACGTTAGGTAGTCAATTAAATCCTTGCAAAAGCCAAGAAACAATTTTGAGAAACTTGCATGCGCGACACATGCGTAACGGGCAAAGATCGCAATTGTTAGTCGACTGGCTAAGTTCGCACAAAAGCGCATTAGCCGTTGCGCATGCATAATTCGCAAAATTGTTTTTTGGATTTGCAAGGATATGGTTGACTACCTAACGTTTTAACTAGTATATTCATGACCACCTAACGATTACGCATCATTTCAGCATCTTGAAAAGATAAATAAAGGAAAAAAAAAAATTTTCAGCCAACTTCACATACATTTCTAACTATTTTTTTTTTGAAAAAACTATTGACTACTTAAAGTTTTAATTAGTCTACTTAACACTACCTAATGACCACCTAACGATATAAAAAAAGTCAATTAATAAAGGGCAAGTTGTCCGGCCAACTTCACGGGGGTCTGGACGGAGCCTTTGTGCCGGAAATTGAAGCCTCAAGGGCGAGGGGAAGGAAAGTCTGCTGCATGGAGACTAGAGTAAAGGAGCTCGAATGCATATGGCGGAATCGTCCAAACTTTGACCCGCCAATTTTGACTTTTTCGCTTTTGACGCAAACTCCAAATCTTTATAAACGTGCGAGTGCGCACAAATGTGTGAACGCGTCGCAAGCGCTTGCGGCAAATGTCCTTTGATTTGTGACAAAAAATCGACACTCGCGGATCAGCTACAAGCGCTTGCAAACCCACGCAAACCGAGTCAAACACTTTATTCACTCGTCCGAGCTTCAAGTTTTAGCACGGTGGTCTGAAACCTCACCAACCTAACATTCGGCTGCATGGTATAAATAAAGAGTGGGGGAACTTCAGTGTCCCTAGTGTCACCCTCTGCTGCGCTCTGCTCTGGTATATTTGAAAGAAGAAGATTAATGTTAGTTGCCGCGTGATCGTCGTTGCGGTGTGTCTTAATTGGTTTTCTTTTCTTATTTATCTTGTAGTTGTATTTTATGTGTCATGTGTTCAATGCTGTGTCTGCAGTACGATAATGCTCACGTTCACATTTGGAGGTTAAGCTAGTAGGTAAACACAACGCTCACTGTCCACTATTTAGTTCAGTACTGGAATTGGATTTAATATGATTTTTTTATTCTTCCGACTCGACGACATTTAGATACCGGTATTTGCCCGAAGAAATAAAATAACAATGGATCGAGGCAAGGCCGGGATAGGTAGAGGTGGCAAAAGCAAGATCGCTCAACATCCACCGGATTTGTTTGCACTTGGTGCAAAAAGTTCGCGCAGCGAAAGCTCCGAATCGAAGAGACCCGGTGTTATTCATAGCAAACCAGCGAGCACGTCTGCTTCGTCCTCGGGTAAGAATTTATTTCCAAATAATGGATAAACAGAAATGATTTATATTAACCATAAAGTTTTATATGAGTTCGAGTAGAACAACTGTTATTCGTAGACCAAAATTCATTCTACGTAATCAAGGATAGGTCAAGCGAGACACGAGTACAGTTAATTCTATAATTGGTAGGCAAACTTCGTGTTTATCTACATTTCGATGTAAGATTTACCGTCTTTGAAGATATTAAATGTGTGACTTACTCGATAATAAACGCTATGATCTAATCTTTTCCAAGATGGTTAATCTTCTACACAAATACAAGAATAGCTCACTTGGAAGTAGAATTATGCATTTCACCATGCAAACTCTTTCCTGAAAAAATAAGCATTCAGAAAAAATTTAGTTCGTGAAATTGCAGTTATATCTGTGGCCAAGTTCCATTGACAATATTCCAAGTAATTTTCAGGCATTGCATATAACAGATTAAGTTTTAAGCTAGAATTGTAATGAAATTTTTTTAACGAGTGTTAATCTTTTCGAGAAAATAATGGATCGGCAATTCTCTATTCATTAAATAATTCACTTTTTCTTTGAAAGCAGGGACAAACATGTGGTCGTTTTAGTTGCATTTGTAGTAGATCCATCGATAATACACCTTATATTAAATCTTAATCATGATATAATGTTAAGAACGTATTTTTAGGCCTCTATTTGTTGCAGCCATTTTGTATCTACATTCCATGTCATATCCAATTTTATTTGATTATTCATCTGTTCTTGTTAAAATGCTGGTATCTTAAAGGGATCATAAGTTATTTTTCAAAAAGTAATAACCATAACTATGTAAATATGTGCTTAGTACTTTGCTTCAGTATTTATATACAGGCGGTGACGAAATTGAGTGGCCACCTGACTAATTTACAAAGATGGCACTCATTTATGCAATTTCTTCTATATTATCGTTAGTTATTTATTTTATTATTAAAGATCATACTTTCATATGTACAGTAAAGTCCCGTTTATCCGAAATGATCGGGCGGCGGTCGGTTCGGGTAACGAAAATTTCGGATAAGCCGTGAAACACCCCGAATTGCATCAATACCGCGAAATATGATGGTTAAACGTGCCTACGTAGAATGCTATTGATATGATTGTGAATAAGCCTGCATGATTTTGACTGAGAAATTTGTGTTGACGTGTTAAAAAGGCGCTAAAGTATGATTGAAAACTCAAAGTTTTTAAATGCTGAATAACAAAGCTCGTTTATTTTGTGTTCTTACAGAAAAAATCCGCCTTATTTGGCAGCCGGAAAAAAACAGGACTGTTAATTTTATTACTTGCTCTTTTGAATGAAAAAATTAACTACAAAATTATGAAACAAAATTAGAGATTTCTCGAAGGAAACTTTAAAGTAAAAAAACAAAAAACTTTTAACTTATGGACATTGAAGTTCTAGGACGTTTCATTAGAATTTATTTTTTGGTAAAAAAGTCTCTAATGTTTTTTTGTTTTTGGACTTCATAAACTTACGTTGCGGCAATATTTTTAAAGTTATGAACGATGAAAAAAAATCGTAAAAATTTGTTCGATTAAAGCGGATTTCGGATTAACGGGAGTTTACTGTACATATGAAAGTATTATATGATCTTTAATAATAAAATGAATAACTAACGATAATGTAGAAGAAATTGCATAAAGGAGAGCTGCCATCTTTATAAATTAGTAAGGTGGCCACTCAATTTTGTCATCGACTGTAGATGGGAAACCAATTTCGAAAAAAAATCTGAAAATATTCTTGCGAACTCAGCAAGAAGGAATACAACTTTTTATCGTCTTCAGGTTTTGTTGTAAACCTCATCGTTTTCGTCCTGCGGAGCAATTTTTAAATCGTCTATTTTTTCTCAAAAAAATGAAATACTTTGGAAATAAAAATCCTAGAATGTTTTCTACAAAAAGAAATTGAAGCTTGGACTTCTGTCTTTACGATCGCGGTTAAAGAAATGTGTTAAAAGTTTTTTTACTACGAACGGTGTTCACTCAAAGAAGAACAAAAAAATGACAAAAAAAATTTATTTTCAAGACTGGGTGCCAATTGTAAAAAAAATCGTAAAATTTTTTTTAAATTGCCAAAATGAAGGTAAATGGCTCCTCTTTAAAATGGCATGGGTTAAATTGGCCTAGGCGAACTACCGGCGAAATGGCATAAAAAACCGTTCCGGCATTCTATACTAGAGGGTGTCCACTCAATTTCGTCACCAACTGTACTTGTCAAATTCAAACAATATTCTCAATTTAACTTGGGGGAAAGATAAATTAGATCTCCGTTTTAAATGTTGAGAATTGAAAATATTTAGCACGTACATTCATTTATAAAAAAAAAAATCAAGAACGATCTCCAATTACTTTTTGCAAAGTACAATATTTCCGTGTATTTTACAAGCACGTTTATTTAAGAATTCGTCTTGAAATTTCGAACAAGCCTTATTTTACTGACAAGTTGCATTCCATGAGAATCAATAAACACGTTGTTCCCATTTTATGAAATTGTTATTTTGTTAAAACTGGATATACATCTACTTGATAAAATTCCTTATCAGAATTGCACGTTTTTAGGACCATCATCTATTTTTAATGTCAAGTTTCATGGAAGATATCAAACTTGTAAATAATTTTTTTTATTAAGACGAAAGAATGGTACCTTACCCTGAAAAAAAATGTGTTTCTCCATTTATCGCGAGTACTACAATGATTAACAATGAATATTCTATGAATTATAGTAAATTTTTATTTATATCGCGGGTATTCGAAAACGTCGATGATGATTCTTGGTAACTAAACAAAAGTTATTTACAAATAGGTGGTTAACATTTTTTTTCAGGTATTATTATTCCAGCTTTTTACGATTATGCGAAAGGAGGTATTTGATAAATGTTTGAAAAAATGGTCACGATAAAAAATTGTACCAAACAGATAACGGGTAACAAACAGATGCAGCTACATAGGAGGCCAGAAGACGAAAAAAGTAGCGCGATGATACGATGATATGATCGCATACGTGATTTGATTGCAGTATCCGATCGCAAGAAAGAAGCACCCCCAGGATCTTTGCAGTCCATGATACCACAGAAGAAGCCCAAACTCGCGACTCATACGCCACATCAACGTCCTCCAACGTCTAGTGCCGAAGCATGGGAAGTCGTAGCGCTTGATTGCGATCCCTCCGATTTAGTGCCAATGGTACTTGATGCGAGCGATGCCGACGAGGGTGATAAAGTTATCGGTGTCATATGCGGTGCAATAAGAACGCTCAAGAACCAGCGATGGAAGCCCGATACACTGATTTATATGGGACTCATGTATCTTGCGAAAATACGTTCATCGATATTCTCCAATGACTGTATATTGCACGCCCTCTCATCGTTGCTGAAACGTGATCAAACGCACAATTTTAAGAGCAAAGGCAACCCACTCGTACCGGTACTCGCTGCAAACTTGCTGATGCGAGGTTATCATGAAAAGAAGAATTGGCCCGAAATTTTCGTCAAGGTGATTATGATCGATTCCCTATGATTTCGACCACTTTTGAACCCGGCCATTTTTTATTTTCTTGCAAATTTTATATTTTATACTACCCCACGAAAAACAATTTTTTCTGATTCTTTTCAAATTTTTTTACCCGATCGCAAAAAAGGTATAAATTTTGAAAAAAAAAAACGTCTTTCTGTTTTTCAATCATTTTTAAACGTTCATAAATTTTTAAAAAATTGATCAATTGTGATGTTTTCTTTTCGTATCTGTCATTTTTAATAGCGCTTTTCAGATAAAAATATTCAAGTCATACTATATGAAATTTTTCATTTGTTTTTTTAGAGAGAAATCTTAAGGGTTAATTCGTGTTAAAAAAGGCACATTTTTATGATTTTTTTTTGAAGAAACGGTTAAAATCTATTAATTTAAACCAATCGTACATTAAAGGTTGACATTTGAAGAATATTGTGTCCAATTTTCACGAGGAAATGTTAAAAAAATACGGCGATGGCAGCAATTTTTGTCAAGCGTCTCGAAAAAAAGTTGAATTGCGGTGCCCATCATAATCACCCATTCTCCGTGCTGGATCATTTGAAATAAAAAAATCAAAGTTATATCATTAGATAAGGACTTTCCCCAGGTAACGCTGGGGGGAGGGGGGGGGGGGGGGTTGAAATTTAAAAATTTCAATTTTTGGGAACACGTTAAAGGGAAAAACACGATTTTGAGTGAAAATATCGGTTAATTTGTTGTGATAAAATGAAAAATATAAACAAATTTGAAAAAAAACTCTCCGGCGTTACGTCGTAAATTATGTACAGAAATAGTGTGCAAAATTTCAAAAGGATCGGTGCAGTAGTTTTGAAGTTATGATGGGCACCGACTTTGAAAATGTGAGTTGTGGGAAAAATGCTTTAAAGTTTTGAATACTAAAAAATTTGAGATGTAACGTTCGTAAATGAGTTTTATCGGCTTACCTCACACTGAATCATCGATGCCAGATCCATAAAGGATGTTGCTGTCATCCAGGATGTCTAAAGCATCTTTTTGCTCTTGTCTACGACGAATCCTGCATTCTTTCGTCTGTTTTTCGGCTTCCTAATCTGCTCAGCCTATGCGCATATAGTCAGATGGTCGCGCCCACTCATGAGCGTAAAAATACTCGTAACGTCGTCAATTTTGCTCCGATCGACTTGAAATTGAGACAATATTCTTGAGATATTATGCTTTCAGTTAAAATTTTTTAAAAAACGAAAAAAAAAAATTTTAAAACCCTACCCTGCCGTCAATTTCTCAAAAACTCCATTTTTGATTTTTGATTTTCAATTTTGTTTTTAAACTTCGATTTAATTTAAGTTCAATGCCACAAGATTCATAGTGGACAGACAATTGATATTGTTCTCAGAAAAACACAAGCAATATTTTCTATAATCGAAAAAGAAAAATAGACAAAAAAATTTGCCCAGTATGATTCTTACGGCATTAAACGGAGAATAAATCAAAGTTAAAACAAAATTGAAAATAAAATAAAAAATAATGGAGTTTTTAAGCAATTAAGATTTCTCCCTAAAAAATGAAAAATTTCATATAGTATAACTTGGAATATATGTTTTTTTTTGTATTTAAAAGCGCGTTTAAAAACGAGGAATTAAAAAGAACGTCTTCATTAACCAATGTTTGAAAAAGTTATGAGCATTTGAAAATGAAAACGTTTATTTTCTAAATTCTTTTCGGTTGGGTAAACAATATTAAAAAATTCATAAAACTGTTTTCAGCGGGTTCGGTATAACATATACAATTTTCGGCATCATAAAAAATGGTCGGGTTCAGAAGTCGTCGAAATCATATGGAATCAGTCTTATGTATTAAATCGTCTTCAATTAAATCATTGACAAAATGTGATAAACATTATAATTTGAAAGAAAGAATAGCTTAATTATAAGCATTTTGCTGTTACATCTTCATCATATTCCATAAAGAGAGAAGAGAACATTGATTTCAAATGTAATAAATATTACACATTACATAAGAACGAGTAAAACGCTAAAATAAACTTGCTAATGCTTTTTAGATCGATTGATGTTAATGTTTCTCTATAAACTTGTAATTGATCTATTCAGTCAATGCGGTCTAACTTTTTAAATACTTATGAAACAATTGGATTTTGTAAGATTATTATATACAGGGTATATCGATACAGGGTATATCCTGGATATCGATATTAGTCTTTGATAATTTTGTAAAGTTAGGATCCCTTCCACTCTTAGGATCTTTAGAATAAATGTACATAGGATCTTTATTATTTGCACTTTCGTTTGTCGAATGATTGAAAATAAATCTTCACATGGTTATATTTACATTTGGTTGCAGAAATATTAGAATCTAGACACTTCCGTCATTCTTCACCAAATGTTATAGCAAACATCATTTAAACTTCTCAGGAGTTCAAGCTTATAGGTAGTCCATTGAAATGTTACAAAAATAAGGCCTAACCTTGCATTTATCAAAGTCAGCAATTTTTTTTATGCATAGGGGATGGTATAGGAAGCTTAAGTCCAAGTTTGTGGGGTTGTAACCCTTGAGGAAAACCCGCCATCTTGTAGGAAATCACATTTTCTACGAATTTACTCTCTTGACTTTTTGTCGTAAAATCCAAAATACCAAAGTTATTAACAAACAACGACAAATAGTGAACGAGTAATTTCTTTTAAGTCGCTCTAACGTTTTGTTTTTGCATTTTTCAGAAAAATATGTTTCGAGCTTTTTGATAGAGGATTTTTAGACGAACAAAACTCACCCCTCATTTTTTAAATTTCATTTATTTTTAAAGATTTTACAGCCATTCAAAGGTAAAAATATGCCTCAACACATAATATTTTGGGTTTTGGTTTAAAATCGTTGTATTAATATAACAGAAAGACTATCCACCGGGCAAGGAAATTGTCCAGTTATTTTTTGTAGGAAATTAAATTCTCTACAAATTTGCTTTCTTGACTTTTTGTCGTACCATCAAAAATATCAAAGTTATTAACAAACAACGACAAAAAATGAAGGAGTGATTTCCTTTAAGTCGCTCTAACTTTTTTTCTTTTCTTTTTGCAGAAAAATACGTTCAATGTATTTCGATAGAACACATTCTGACGAATAAATTTCAATATAAATGTGTCAACTTTTGTTTATTTATAAACATTTTACAGTGCTGCAAAGGTAAGTGTCGGAGTACTCGAAAATAGACATAAAAATGAACGATTATGCGTCGTTTCTTTGCAAATTACATTAATTGCGGCGGACAAATTTTATTTATTGTTTTTGCAATATTTATAATAATTAGCTATGAACTCCTCGTAGGTGGCGCGGAAAAGAGTTCATAACTAATTATTATGAACATTGCGATAGCAACAAATTTAATTTGTCCGTCGCAATTAATGAAATTTACAAAGAAACGACGCATAATCGTTCATTTTTATGCCTATTTTCGACTACTCCGACACTTACATTTGCAGCACTGTAAAATGTTTATAAATAAACAAAACTTGACACATTTATATTGAAACTTATTCGTCAGAAGGTGTTCTATCGAAATGCATCGAGCATATTTTTCTGTAAAATGAAAGGAAAAAAAGTTAGAACGACTTAAAGGAAATTACTCCTTAATTTTTTGTCGTTGTTTATTAATAACTTTGGTATTTTTGATTTTACGACAAAAAATCAAGAGAGCAAATTTGTAGAGAATTTCATTTCCTACAAAAAACGGCGGCATAGTTTTCTTGTGCGGTGGATAGTTTCATAGTTATTTTGCAAAAACTATTTCACCCCTTTTTTCAAGATGGCGGATTTTCCTCAAGGGTTACAACCCCACAAACTTGGACTTAAGCTTTTTATACCTCCCCCTATGCACCACAAAAAAATTGCTGACTTTGATAAATGCAAGGTCAATGTAACATTTCAATGGACTAAGAGTTTAATCTCATCAGCCAAATTTCTGTTATTGGCGATTAACACGTTGAGCGCCATGAGAATTCTTAAAGAAATCCCCGTCAAGTCACGCGCATTGCTTAAAAGCAGCGGTATATTTGCACTGTCAGCCACCGGTGGTTGACACGGTGTAAACGGAAAGTTCGGTGATAGCTACCGATGGCTGACGTGGCACTCAATGTGTTAATCAGTTGGTAAATGTTTAGCTTTTTCAATATAAATAATAACGGATGTTCTCTGACATTTCATTATCGCAAATTTAGATTTGACTTTTTTTACATTGTTACAACTCGATGTCCTCTCAATTGTCAAAACTTTTCTTTTTATAGCTGTACATCGAAGATGCTTTGGGCGAGCGTGTCTGGGTCGATCACGAGGAGTGTAAAGGTTTCACGGACAATATACTGACGGCTTTTAATACAAGGCACCCACCCAAAAGCGTGATACAGCCGGAAATGTCGGTATTGACACCGCGCGATTGTCACAGTCCCTCTGTAATGGAGGACGAAGATTCTGGCACTTTGACGATACAATGTACAAGCGACAAGGACAAATCCGAATGCTCCGTGAGCCCTCGTTACACGCATTGTCAAGAAAATATCGAGCACACGATTCTCGAAGCCATAAAGGAACAGCTGAATCGTCGCCAACCCGAATCGATAACGAGAAATTTTTTGCGCTTACTCTCGTTCGCCTGTGGTTTCGTGGAGATACGGAACATCGCCGTACCACGACTCGAAATGTGGTTACATAATCCAAAATTAATGAAACCAGCCCAGGAATTATTGTGCTACATATGCTACAATTGCACTTCCCACACTCAACGGGACGTTGAAGTTATAAGCCAATTGGTAAAGATAAGACTGAAGACGAAGGCCGTTATAAATCTGTATCTGCACGGCGTGAAGGAGCTCATTGGTTTGCATCCGGAAAATTTGTCGACGATATTGAAACACACGATATACAATGAATTGTCAAACGCGAGAAATCCCAATAATATGGCAATGTTAACCGTAATGTTTCAAAATTCGTCGGAACTAGCTGCTAAACTTCTCGCCGAGATATTTCAAGATTTGCTGATGAACCGCGAAGACTATCTGCGCCCATTACGAGTACTATTGCGCGAGATTGTTCGTGTCTGCCGACACGACATTAGCCTCGTTACGATGGCTCGAACTTTGATGTCGGAGCGCCAAGAGATCGCGCAACAGTTGATCGGCTACGAGTTCAAAGAGCGCGTTTTCATGTCGGTTGTCGACCTTCTTTGCCTATGTATGTTTCTGGGCATAAGTCCTCAGGTAAAAGAGGCCGCTTTGCTCATACAACGGGGCGACAAAAAGGATGCTGCAATATTACATCAATTTCAAAATTTGGTCTCGACCATACAATACGAGGCTATTTCATGGCTTCAGACATCCTCGCTACAGGTTTACGGCGTTGGACGTAACGAGTTGCTTCATGCGCTCCATAAAATCATGCTTCTAGAATCACCCGATCATTATTGCAAGTTAGATAATTGGCCGGCTGAGTCCGACCGCGCTTTTTACATGCGTCAAGTTTCTGAAGTTCCTCTCCTGCAAACAACGCTGTTGCGTTTGCTACTCATCGGTTTCTCGAAGGTAAATTCTCTCTTAATACCTTATGCCTTGATTATATCAAGTTAATACATCGAGATTTAACAAATTTAACGAGTAATTCTTATCGTTCATCACAATTGTCATTTTGATTTATCCGAAGGAAAATGGTATAACCCATTCTGAAACTCTCGACGTCGTCGATCAACTCGTGAGGAGAGCAGCTGCTAATTCCAGCGAGTCTTTTCCAACTCTTCAGGCTGATAAAATGGATCTGATTGAATTGATATTCAATCTTTGTGTTTATCAGCCTCCGGGCTCAATTAATATACCAACCGGCTACGTTCCCCCGACGTTGGCGATATCGAATCTGTATTGGAAAGGATGGATCATGTTACTCATTCTCGCGGCTCATAATCCCTCGACGATCGGCGCACATACATGGGCAAGATATCCAATTTTACGGACGCTTATGGAAATGTGTATTACGAAGTATGTACGGTAGAAAAGTTTCTGTGAAGAAAAATAATGGTTAACTAGTGAAATCACTATATTTATTATTTTGATGAGGATCCTTTCACAACTTGGTCGGTGAACGTTTTTTATGGAATAATTTGGATTTCTAACATATAATTATAACAATTTTTATTTCTAATCGTGATCTTGGCCAACGTTAATCCGTATTTCTATATATTTGCCTCTGCTTAAACATTTCGTAAAAACTGAATTTTTCTTTTTATTTGAAGTTGAACAAAAAATCGTACAATTAAATTAAATGGTAGGATAGAGTAGTAATTATTTGATATAAGAAGCATTTGAAGGACGGGCGGACGTAAATGAAATTCTAGATGAAACATTGCTGGAATAATGAAATATGAATGAATTTCAAATTAATGAGTCACCAATCACGTTTTACTTACCAATATCGATGCCAAACACACAATCATGTTTTACTTGTTAATATCGACGTAGTGTAGTACATATTCTGTTTATAAATGTGTTTGATTGTGGATTTTGTCACAGAGATTGGGAACACTGAATGAATATCGAGTGATTGCCATTTTTAAACGCCATTATTATTCCTTCACAATTTCTTTTGAAAACTGCAGCAATGATAGCTGCTATCATGATTCTTCGACATATGAATTTTTCATTTCGCTTTTATTATATTAGAACAAATTATCTTGCTCAAGAATAATTTTTGCTAACATTATTTATCCATATTCTCGATTGAATAATAAAATCGATAATAAGAAAGCTGGGTTATTAGCACATACAATCCGACATAAAGCCAAAATTAAATACTCCAGCACGAAAATGGAGACGTTTCTCCTTAAAGAGTGAATCCAAGTTGGCAGCCCTATCTTCAGATTAATGAATTTTTAATTGCTTATATCTCGTCTCTCTCTCTCTCTATATATATATATATATATATTCTCCGTTCTTTACATACTGAAAGATTGATTTTATTACAGTCATTTCTCCTACCCGCCACCGACGATGGCATTGCCGGAAGTGATAGACCAAGAACGGGCGAAAGAATTACAAGTCGAATCACTGGAGAAACAAGAAATATTGGAATACGAGTCTCATTTAGCTGCAGCGTCGACAAGAATGCAAATATCCGAGCAGAACAGCCTATTGCTCTCTCAATTAATAACAATGGACCCTACCGGTATAGCACGGAGACCACCGCCCGCTGTTCTTGAACAACTACAATCCTTGAATTCATCTCTTCGACTCGGACATTTGTTATGCCGTTCGAGAAAACCCGATTTTTTACTCGACATAATTCAACGACAACAACAAAGTTCATCACAAAGTATGCCGTGGCTCGCAGATCTCGTTCAGAATAGCGAAAGTTCTCTGAGCCAACTGCCAGTTCAATGTCTGTGCGAATTTTTACTCTCCACGACTGTACCAGCTGCTGAGAAACAACCGAGACAGCAACAATTGCTTGCACATCTTCAGACTTTGCTGACCGATTCGGACGAGGATCAGCAACACGCCTATGAGGTCTTGGAGTATTTTTTGAGAAGATTGAGCAGTCAACAGAGTGGGAGCCGATTGCAGGCCATTACTGGTTTGAAGCTCGTTCTCGGGTCAATTCTTCCCGATGACGATAGCATGGAGGTTGATGGTGAAAGTGAGAAGTAAGCCAACTTCCGAGAGCATTTTTTAACTCTTTCATGTCGAAGACCCTTTTCTATCGAATGGCGGCTATCTTAGACTGCTCGATTATTTTCTATACAAATGCATTTGCGCATGTATGATCATAATTTTTAACGTATACTACTAATATGTGATAACCTTTGAATACATTTATGCGATTATTCTCTCTTGCTGACAGTTTTAGAACGTTTCAATCGAAATGAAGACAATTTTATTTAAAAAAAATCAGGATTGCCATGCTGCTATAATCGGCTGCGCCAAGTGCGAAAGTATCGACACGATAAATTTTGAAAAGAGTTTTAACTTAAGAAAATGCAATCCATACGAATGTAACGGTATTTGGGCTATTTGTTAACAATATGCTCAAACTGCATTTTGACATTATATCAGAAGTTTAGCCTCTTTGCAAAGTTTAAAAATATTAAGTCGCTCTTTATTGGAAAATATCAAGAGAAATAGTTTAATTTGGAACTTTTGTAGAGGGTGTCATCTTTCATTATAACAGAATATTATTTACATAACAATTTTCCCTTAAAATATCTTCTTTCGATCACAAGTTCTCAAAATTGATAAAATATTAGGCAATTGGGGACGGTATGTCAAATACATAAAACTTATACTATGTAATACCAATGCATTCTGCCAAGGCTATTTTTAAAAACGAAAATACAGTAAACTATATGAAGTTTATTTTAAATCAAACACATAATAAACGGTATTACGGTATATTTTTCTAAAAAAGTGAACGAAAATATAGTCCGTATTGATAAAAAATACGAAATTGCAGTTGTCTCGTGAAAAGAACCGCACGAATTCCAAGAACGATAGTGTTTCCTATTAATTAATAATCCTACTTTTTGTTACAGGGAATCATGGTTACTTAAAAAATTGTCGTCGATACCGCATTTTCTGGCCGTGCGTTCGCTGGTATCAACAGCACTTCGTGCAGCCTGTCAAGTTGAGAACAGTCCGGATCTCGTACGTGGTTATATAACATTTCTTGCCGAGCATACGCAGGACGATGAATTGCCCGAACTTACGGATCTCGCCAACGAAATATCGCAATTGGTCGTCGAACGTAGCACAATAACGGCAGCTATATTGCCCGAGTCTGATCACGATTGTCAACAGGCACGTCAAACTTTGAACGCTTTTAAAACGATATTTTGCAACTATCTTGAGAAAGCACGAGCTCCCCGCGGCGAGGGTTATACATGGTCCGAGAGTCAGGATCAAATTCTTGTGCAATGGAGCACTGGAGAAGAATGTACGATGCACATACTTGTTGTACACGCGATGATAATACTTCTAACATATGACGTATCGGACGATCAAGGATTGTTTAATGAATTATTAGAAACGTGGTTTCCCGAAAATGCTGAACCACCAAAGGCTTTTCTCGTTGACACGAGCGAGGAAGCATTATTGATACCTGACTGGTTGAAGCTTCGTATGATAAGAAGCAACGTACCACGTCTCGTCGACGCTGCGCTAAAGGACCTCGAGCCTCAACAATTAGTCCTATTTATTCAGAGTTTCGGCATACCCGTATTGTCGATGAGCAAATTATTGCATACTCTCGACATAGCTGTGCAGATCGACCCTGGTTCAGTCGGTGGCGCCGTGTTGGATAAAATATATATGGCTCAATTGGTCAAAGTACAACACAGACGGGGTGCAACCGGTGGCCTGGTGTTCGTCGACATCCTTCAATTGCTCGAGCCTCAGTTACCCGATGAAAATATACCGGAGACACAGAATCTGCAAGAATCGTTACCAGCCAGTGCGATGGTACAAAAGCAATCGGTAATACAGTGTTCAGTGAAAACGGACGTGCCCCATCTTATAAATCGTTTGTTCATCGAGACCATCGGCGTTAGTCTCAAGATCGACGCTTACAGGCGTTTACACAAAACACTTGCGAGAGATTTGCAAAAATCAACAAAAGAGAGCGGAGCCGTTGTACTCGCTATACAGCATATATGTAGCGTTCTCAGTTCGATGCAAGTAAAACAATTTCTTGCCTCGCTGGTTCACATGCCACAGTTTTCTTGCACTCTTATGCGAGTGATATTGCTGCCTTTGAAGAAACCCTCGACGTCGAAGCAGGTGGTGGAATTGGGACGAAGCATGTGCTTAAATCTAATATCGCTGATCGGTGATGTCGAGGCTCCAATACTTTCGATACTTCGCGATTTTGCCAATGTTCATTTGACGAAAGCTCCGAGACGTAAGGAACTTGTCATGTTTGCTCAAAATCGCGAACCAGGCACGATCCTTGAGAATACGGATCCACTTAATCTCGAGGCTGTGGGTAGAATGTTACTCGACATATGTCTAAAACAACAGAAAAATGACGCGCTCGTCGAGGCAATGGCGAATCTTCTCGTTTACGACAGTAACGAGGGCGTCGTTAAACCTCGCACCGGTCTGCTGATCGATTGGTTAGCATCCGTAGAGCCCGAGCTGATTGGTATACGTCCGAACCTGCAGATGAAATTGCTATTTGGGAAGACCAAAGTTCACACAAAAATTGACGATAGTATCGTTAATTCTCACGCCTGCAGGCCATACTTGCTGACATTACTGACACACAGAGCGAGCTGGGCAACATTGCACAAGTGTGTGGGACATTTATTGGACCAATGCGATGATGGGTATGAGCAATAAAACAAATATTTTTATATTTCTCATTGGACAAATATCAATATTGCACATGTTGCACAAGAATTGGTTTGAAACTTGATCTACTTACAATCTATCTTTTGAAATTGTCGACCGGTTCGACTAATGTTACTTGCACGCATAGAGACTATTATAACACACTTTACACTATCCTCGGGCTTGGAGATAACCTTGGGCAAGTCAGGTCTATAGTCAAAGTTCAAACACTTAAAAGTCGGGTGTTTAAACGCCCGTGGTATGTTCGAACTATTCGACGTAAACTAACATAATTTTAAATATCAAGAAATATCAAAAACTTGTGTATCAATTCCTTATCGTTGTATCTCGCTCAACAAGCTTTCTTCCTGAGAAAATCGTAATAAACAACCTTTACTCAGCGAGAAAGTATTGTGAGCTAAATAAAATAATGAGGAAGCAAGTTTCTAATTTCAAATATCTTTATTACATTATCTGAACACGATCATCTAAACGTACTACCGACTGAAGGGGTTCGCAAATTTTAGATACGAGCCATTATAATTATAACAAAAAGATCAGTGAATTTATTCTGAATTAGTTTATTAAACTGTAGCCAAACTATTTTTCAATGTTAATGGACAAATGGACAGGGTCCCAAGGGGGCTCGTATACAAGAAATGAAATAGAAAATGGTTTTGCCGTAGCAAAGCTATTGCAGTAATTTCTTTTAAATAAACGTGATACAAAGGTGCACTCCGTAGCAACAATTTTATATACCGAGTAACTAGAGGAAGTAACTAGTGGGAACGTGTAATAGTTTTATCATAACACATATGAACCTCTTTTTTATTCTCACCAAGAGTCATACCTACCATCACACCTAACTATTTATTATAAAGAATATATAAATTTTTATGAAAATCACCTTTTGTTAAATAACGATTAAACTATTCTATTCACAATTAGTTTAGTTTTCGTACGGTTATATGTACAAACGTATGACTGATTCCATATGATTTCGACCACTTTTGAATCCGACCATTTTTTATTTTGCCGAAAATTTTATATGTTATACTACCACATTAAAAACATTTTTGTGAACATTTTAAAATATTTTTACCCAACCGAAAAAAGTTATGAATTTTGAAAATACGTCTTCTCGTTGTTCAAACATTTTCAAACGCTTATAACATTTTCGAAAATTGGTTAATCGAGACGCTTTTTTTTCAAATGCTTCATTTTTCAGCGCGCTTTTCAGAAAAGAAATTCAAGTCAGAAATTCAAGTCAATTCAAGTCTATGAAATTTTTCACCTTTTCAGAGGAAAAAACTCTATTTCCCAACAACTTCATTTTTTATTTCTGATTTTGAATTTCTTTTTAATGTCGATTTATTCCGAGTTTAATGCCGCAAGATTCATAGTGGGCAAATATGTTTTTGTATTTATTTTTTCGATTGAAGAAAAAATTGCTTCAGTGTTTCTGAGAAAGATATTAATTTTCCGAAAAACCCTAAATATAGAAATAGAAAATCATCAATAAGATAAACGTAATATCTGAATTTCGTGTGACAATAAAATTCGAACCAGTAGTGAACGCCCATTATGTTTTTATAAATAAGCTTTATATTACGCTTGAGCAAATTAAGGTAATGAGGTGATCTCAGTTGCTATCCAATTTTTTCTTAAAAATTCTTTGAAACGTTTCTTTCAGAAAGTTCGTTTTTCACGCCGCTTAAAATGTATAACATTATACGGGAATTAAAAATATTGCAAATCTACTCAATGAAAATATTGTTCCCGAATTCTAAAAAAACATTTGGAAACTCGAAAAAGTTTAACGATTTACCAAACACATTACATTGAAAAACCGAACATAATGTTAGGTTCTTGAAAAGGCTCTTATGCGTTGCGAGGTCGATCTCACCGATTCGGATGAAATTTCGCATGCTCATTGAATGGACGAAAATAGACTACACGTATTTTTCTTACGTGCCAAGTCATTTTTTTAAGGAGTAAAAAACACCCTCGGGAATAGGGTTTTTTTTCGTTCTTCGTCGATAACTTTTGAACGGTACGGGATATAAAAAAGTTACAAATTGAAACAACATTTATTTTTTCGCGTACTATACACTGGAACTGAGTGGGATGAAAATTTGCATACGCGTAGACGATGGAAAAATAGCCGACACGTGTTTTTTGTTTTTCCGATATTTCATAATTAAGGGGTCGAAATTATCCTTCCATTTTTTAGCCGAGTGCACCGTATGATCAGCTAGTCTTTTACACGTTCCGGGTTAAATTGACGTTAATATGGTATAGTATTTATTTCCACCTGTATGTCCTTTCGAGCTTTTACACACTCCTCTCTTACTCTTTCCCATATTTACATTTTACATTTCCTTATATCACTCCATTTCTATTTCTGCTTGTTACTTTACTATTTTTCTCGTTCCCTCTCTTCCTCTCTTCTATTGGCTATTTTTTCGAACTGTCTCACCACCTCACCCATTTCCTCAATTAATTCCTTCCCTTCCAGTACCTTGGCCCATCCCGTTGGTTCCGGGTCCTGTTGTTGTTCCTTCCACTGTTGATATCTCTTGAACGTTTCCTTCTCCATCTGTCTTCCCGCCTCCTCACATTCCCATATGTGCTTCAGTGGCTCTTCCTCTTTCTTACACACTCTACATCTGCTATTGCGGAATCCTTTTACCTTTTCCCTTCCTATATTTCCACATTTCATTTTTGCCCATATTTCTTTGAGTTCTTTCCTCGTCGTTTCTTTCGAATTGACGTTAATATAAATTAATTTCAATAAGCGAGTGCATATTTATAAATTACACCCCCTCACCCTTCCATCCCTTAAGTATCCCTCTTTGGAACGTGCAAAGTTCTTACCGCGCTGCATGGACGAAAACTTGCAGAGAGAAAAATGGGTTGCAATGAAAGTATAATATAATCAGTGGAACTAGTCGGCACATTTTGTTTTCGTTTTGGCGCAATATCATTCTTAAGGGATAACTCACCGCCTCTTAAGTGCACACTTAACAAAAATTGTTCTTTCGTGAACGAGCCGATAACAAAAAAAGGATCAAAGAAACAAAATGTTGTATCCTTCAATTACTAGACCTTTATAATGACAATGATGAATACAACAACGAATTGCGTATTGTTTTTGCAATAATTCACGAATAACTGGTGAAAATTACTCTCCAATTTTGTGCTTATATCCGCACAGAATTTCTCTTCTCTTTTCGGCACGTACTGTTTTTGGAGGATTTAGGTACAATATGATTGGAAAACTGTACTAACCATTTTAACAGTAAATTTGTTTATGGATTAGACATATTACAATAATGATAATCGTGATAAAAATGTTTGAAATACAGACGTGTATTACACCACACACAAGTAACAATAGCTGTTTCGCCGCATATGTCACATGTTATTGCATGTTGCGAAAGGCAAAATTCTACCGGATTTTCGAACCGTGGTGGTCTCTTTTCTACATTACCGCTTTTGTACCACGCATATTTAAAAAGGTTTGTAAACCGTGGAGAAGAAAACTGGTTGTGTGCAAGAAATTGTAATTTAACAATATTGTCTTCCAAGTGCAAGTTGACGCCGTATTTGTATAATGTTACTATGTCAAAAAAGTGTTTGACAACGTTTTTCCATACACGGAAACCATAAAGATCAAGGGGCTGTATCATTCCCGCTGTACCTGCAAGAATAACTAATTGTAATGTGAACTAGTTGTGTACAGAACTAATGAAACTAGTGCAATATATTTACCTGCTAGAATGGTTAGAACTGTAATATCTTTCCCTTGCATATCTATTTTTTTCAATGCAGTTGGACATTTACCGCTCCAAGAATGGAGAAGTATTACCGATTTTCGACCAGTATTGGGAATATATACTTCTTGGAAGCGACACTTGAAACACGGAAAATTTTAGAGTGATTTTCACCAGTTATTCGCGAATTATTGCAATAAACACTACGCCATTTGTTGTTGTATTCATCAATGTCATTATGAACGTCTAATAGTTGAAGGACACAACATTTTGCCTCTTTGATCCTTTTTTTTTATCTCAGCCATGTTCACGAAAGAACAATTTTTTTTTAAGCGCGCCCTTAAGAAGGGGTGAGTTACTTATTAAGAATGTCATTCCGCCAAAACGAATAGATTTGTATGGACTAGTTCCACTGATTATACTTTCATTGCAACCCATTTTTATTTCTACAAGCTTCTTTCGACCATGCAGCGCGGTAATTACTTCGCACGTTCCAGAGGGGGATGCTTAAGGGATGGAAGGGTGAGGGGATGTAATTTACAAATATGCACTCGTGCATTGAAATTAATTTATATCAACGTCAATTTAACCCAGAATGTGCAAAAGACTAGCTCATCACACGATGCACTCGGCTAAAATATGGAAGGGCGGTTTCGTCCCCTTAATTATGAGATATCGGAAAAACAAAAAACCCGTATCTGCTATTTTTCCATCGTCTACGTGTATGCAAATTTTCACCCCAATCAGCTAAAAACTCTCGGAGATCCGTATGAAAAAATTGCATTTTTGCAAGAAACAGTATGAAATTTGTTGTTACCTGCATCATTGTCATTTTCAGTATATTGTACGCGAAAAAATCAATGTTGTTGCAATGTATAACTTTTGATATCTTGAATCGTTCAAAAGTTATCGACGAACAACGAAAAACCCCCTATTATTGAGGGTGCTTTTGCCCCCCTTAAAAAATAACTTGACACGTAAAAAAATACGTGTCACTAATTTTTGTTCATTCCATCAGAATGCCAAATTTCATCCAAATCGGTAAGATCGACCTGGCAACATTCCCTTGTTAGTTGTATTTTTTTTTAAATTCGAGGTAACGAACGATTGCCACTTTACTTCCATAAATTCAATATTTTTTATATTTTCGAAACAGTTGATCTCCTTTACATTTTTATTTGTATTTTACCGCTTTGGACAATAATTCATGTCCATTCGAATGGTTGGATATAATTCTCCACGCTAAACATTCTCATATATGACTCAGCTTTTGCTTGTTGTCGAATTAGGAACGATATGACATGCCAATGAATTAATATGCACGCTTCATCTCTATTGTTATCGCCAAGATGATGCTGTCAGTACAATTTAGTGACAAAAATGCAAAGTTTAAAATAAAAATGGGTAGACGAAGCTTCGAAATAACTACCAACTTACGGGAGAGTTGGAATAGAAAATCTAACTTGATTATTTTTATTTTCGATACACATTAAAAATCATCCACTATTGAAATTCGGCGATGATATTATAAATGTATAATGACAATAATACGACTCATATTATCATTTACCATTAGATACGATCCGACTGCTGTACTGGATTTTCTCTGGGCATTAACGTGCAATCCAAAACTCTGGCAGGGCCGTGATAAATTCACTCCAAAACACTACGTACCTGAAAATATATTGCTCTTGTCCGAAGAGCAACTTCTTACGCTTGTCGCTTACGTGGTAGCCGAGGCAGTAATCGTCAACGAACGACAATGCAGAAATTCCGCACTTACACAGATGGAAACGAGATTGGATTTATTGTTACACTGCGTTTCTACCGAAGAACATCGAACGGCTAGGGTTGTCGAACATTTGGTGCAACGAATGATGAGCAATGACAATAGGTATTGTTTATTCTCACTAAATAATTTGTTACTCTCTTATCCATTAACAATGCTAACATTGTTTTCGCGAAGTGTGTTTAAATCTTTGTTCAACTGCCTTTAAACATATGTATGTGCCTCTATACGGGGTATCACTTGATTGATGAAAAAGTCTTGTCAGGACTGTACGGCCGGTGAATGCACCGGTATAATAAGGGACCCAACGTATACCACGTAGAGATCGTACGGTCGCAATTTGTCTCTGTAGCCGTATTTAAGGACTTCTGTTTAAGCCCTAGTCCATTACCGATTAAGTAATGTTAAAGCAGTTAGAGAGTTTTGACTGGAACATTTTTTGGATACGAGCGTGAATTTTTAAGTCTGATCCTCGCCAAAGGACGTGGTCGTGCCCTTGCGCCATTGAAAAAATTCAAACTACCATAACTCTGTTGTCATGCGGCTAAAAATATTTCTTTATCTTTTATTATTGTACGTATTCATCATCATCCGCTTACAACGTGGCAGAGGAAAAATTAACGAAACTTTCTTGAAAAACTTTTTTTGTGCGGCTTCATTTTCTCGACTTACGTCCATCGATAAATATACATGCGACGCCGGATATAAAAAAAAGTATTATCATATGTTTTACGATGGAGGTATGGATGATTATTGTTATAATTTGTATATCGTGTACAATATGTATGAATAAGCATGCGCGCGTTTCTATTTGCAGTCCACAATCTGATATGTCTCATCAGTTTCTGCTGCATCTCTATATGAAGATACCGAAAGTGATTTGTTATCTCGATCAATCGGAAATGAAAAAATTTGTCGGGGATGCGAAGATTACCAACTGGACAGGATCAACTCTCGACTGTATGAGTCATTCACTCCTAACGGCTTTGGCAGGGACACCGCGCCAAAAATCGTGGATAAGCAAATCTCAAGATTTTGAGCTTTGCGCTCGTAAAATGGCCGCTGTACACCCGATACTGGTGTTGCGACAGCTTCCCATGCTCGCCTCATCCCTGACAGGACGCTCGTACTTGGATTTTTCCGATTTTCGATCGGGTCATCACTTGAATCTCTTTATTCAGGTGATGGGACTGTTGGAACTTTTACAGCCTTATTTGTTCAACGAGGAGCATAGAATGGCTCTCGAAGACACATTAGCCAATTACTTTCAATGCTTCCAGGTAAAGATTTTTTGGTTATATAGAATATTGCATCCACGCAACTGTGTGATCCATTGTTATTTTCAATTTACAAAATTATCTCTCCACTTACAGAATTATTCACCAGGAAAAGACTTGACACCATTGTTAAACAGATTTGTTACTTTGTTGCAAGCCTATGTTTCTCACGACGTTCAGCCAGCATTGAAATATTTGCACAAACACGTTCATGTTCTCCGGTACGTATTTTTTTTTTAGTAGAATGAATATTAGGTATACAACTTTGCTTCGACCGTATTCCTATAGATGGCGTCAGCACGAAGTAGTCGTTGAAATAAATACATTATAGACGGCATGTAGGACCTTTGGGTATCTTGTAAATATAATCTTATAGCACCAGTAGTCGGTTCGCATTCATATCATAAATTTTATTCGCGATTAAAAATATTAGTTTATGAACAAAATTCTTATCATTTGCGGGAGCTGTTAATTTATTTCTTTAATACGAAGAAATCCGTGGCTAAGCGTCACCGAATACTCTCAGGCACTTATGGTGAGGCTGCTATGAATGAAAGAAATTTTCGTGAGTGGTTACAACGCTTCAAGAACGATGATTGTTACGTCGAACGCTAACATAGCAGTGGAATAGCAAAAGTTGCTGAAGATGAAGAATTAGGGCTATTGCTTAATGAAGACTCGTGTCAAACTGAGGAAGAGTTGGCAACACCTGGAAATGATCTAGAAGCAAAGATACTGCGTGCCATACGAGTTGAAACCAACAGATGTCGAAGGGCGTTTTTTGCTTGTGAACAGTTTCTTGAAAAGCAAAAGGGATTTGTGCATCGCATTGTGACTGGGGACGAAAAATGGGTTCACTACGATAATCTCAAGCGTCAAAAATCATAGGAACATCCCAGCCACGTTTCGACGGCCAAACTGACTATTCATGGGTCCAAGGCCATCCTTTGTATTTAGTGGGATCAGTTTGGTTTAGTATATTATGAGGTTTTAAAACTGTCTGAAACAATCAGAGAGGTCTGTTATCGAACGCAATTAATGCGTTTGAACCGAGCATTGGAAGAGAAATGGCCACGGTACATCGAAAGGCGCGATAAAATGTTTTTGTAGTATGACAAGGCTCGGTCCCATGTTACGAAAGTAGTCAAAACATACTTGGAAACGTTAGAATGGGAAAATCTACCTCACCCACCGTATTCTCCAGACATCGCTTCCGTCAACTATGATCTGTTTCGATTGATGACACACGGTCTGGCTGACAACTTCCGGTTTTATGAAGGAGTAAAAAATTTGATCAATTCATGGATTGGTTCAAAATATAACTATTGTTTTTCAGAGTGGGATTCGAATATTGCCTGAAAGATGGGAAAAAGTAGTGGTCAACGATGGACGATACTGGGGTTGGGTGAAATCATATTTGACATAGGCTTCGCAAATTATACAACAATCATCTGACACTGAGCGAAATGGCTCGGGCTTAGAAGTCGATAAGACCTTTGGTTTAGTCACGCGAAACGTTCATATCGAAGAATTTAGCGATACTTCTAGCTGAGAATTCGCTAAAGTAAACTTTTTTTAAATTTGAACTTCCATGAGAGGGGTGTAACGAAAAGTCATTAAACCTCGCATGAACTAATCGTGTGAATATTTGTTTAGAGTAGAGATACAAGAATTTAAAAAAATCCCTTCTTATACTACCCGAATATCTGGCACGTTGGTTTATAGAAGTACCTGTTTGTCATTATGTTTTTATTATAAAAATCCCCCAAACATTTCGGTAATGGGAATAAATATAAACTTTTAGCGAGATACAATGCCTGTATCCTGGCTTACCGAGTTTGCGAGCCCTCGTCGCAGGTATACCGGGACCAAGAGAGGGAAATAATGGTGAAGAGATATTCGTTACTGGGGCTCTTCCTACACCTTCCGAACCAGGCTTTCCAGCACATTGGCCATCTTTGATTACCACTCTTGGGAAAATTCATGGCGATGGTATGCTTCTTGGAAATTCTACTTTCCGCTATTATTACCGTTTCTTACCAAAAATAAAAACGTTGGTTTCAGATGTTTACATAGCCCTACAAGAGATCGAACATTTGTCTTCGCGAAAACCATCGGTGCTAGAATTCGTGATCGATAGTATAGCGGAACTGCTGGTGTCACCGCAGGGCAACATAAGAAGCCTTGCTCACAGTCTTGCCGCAAGAGCTCTTAAACATAGACCTGCACCAAACTTGAACATACTTTCCGCATTTCAGAGATGTCTTGATAGTGCGAGATCAGACGTTCTGATGTCTGCATTGGATCGGTTACCAGAGATTCTGCTTTGTATGCAAGGTAATTTAGCTTTCTTGTAAAAGAGCACGCTACATGGATTAACCTCGGACTAGCCAATGTAAGAGGTGATATTACCGGCCGAATTCGATGCGTCAATTTAAGCGCGATAGCGATTGCAGTCATACGTGATTCAAGAATTTTCCGGTAACGCCCAATCGATTGCGAGATGTAACTTAACCATTTCTGGTCACAACTACGCATTGGTGACAACAAATTTGTACTCTCTGTCGATTGTGTCGTGGTCGAGAATTTATAAATCATGTCATGGCAGTAGTAGGCCATGTTGCCTCTTAACGACTGTAAAAGAACGATATCGAGATATCAGGGGGCTTATTACGTTTCTCGAGCGAGTTTACTCACTTCTCGCATTTTCATCTCACGTGAGTTTACTCACCCTATTACGGATCTCTCGAGTGAAAATGTGAAATAACTAGGCGCTTCCGGTATAGGGATCTCACATTTTCACGAAAGTTGGCGCCATATTTACAAAGTACATTTAACCGTTGTGTAATGCGTGATACAAATTTTGTAAAATGAATGTTGCTGAAGAGCAAAAAAAAAGATATTATTAAAATATATGAAAGAACATGAAGATTTTGGACGGGGAAGGTTAAGGTACAATAGTGGAAAGAAAAAAAAATTGGTGAGCACTATATTCACACATTAAATTTAGTATTAATATACATCAAAGTTATTGAATACTAGTTTAATTTGTACATACCATTTTATTTGTTTTCTATTCTAAACGTAAACTATTGATAAATATAACCTCTATAGGCATAAAGGGATTAACCTGTAAAATCGACGAAATTCGTTCTCCGTTATGTTAAATTGACGGATATCGGTAACTTTTATTCTTCGATCAACAAAAATGGAGTCATGTTTGTTTTTCGAATTTTTCGATGGGACTTTCACGCAAATGTAGGCAAATCACGCTCACGAGCATGCACACGGCGGTTCTCGACACAGAAGTTCGTGTCGAGTAAACTCACACGGATAATCTCGTCTTTTCACCTAGTGAGATTCACCGTAATAGGGTGAGGCGCTCACTTTCGTCATTTTCACTCATTTCGAGAACCGTAATAGCCCCCCAGCTGTAAGTAGATTATTTATGGGTGTTATACTATTGTCTTTATTCTATTGGTTCAAATTAGTGACACTGTCACTTGGGCATAAAAAGTGTCAGTGTCAATTTTCTAACGAATGAAAATGTGTAGAGAATAAATAAAACTTGACTAAAAGAGCTGATACCTCACTGGCGCTATATATGTTCGCAAGACCGCGGTCTCACGTCGATTAATTATATAGCATATTTATGAAATTACACCAATATTGGGAATTAAAAAAAATACTATCTTTGTTTCAGAACATGCGTTGCCCCTGATGCAAAGAGTTTTCGAATTGGGTGTAAATTCGAACGTCAACACGACCCCTTATATAAACAAAAGCATTGCACTATTAAATATGCAGCAGGGTTGTTAAACAATCATGACCAACCTCACTTATATATTATTCCGAACTTATGTATGTTTTGTATAAAATAACTTTGGACGAGATAAGAAAACTGTGGCGCTAGCATATAAATAGTGTTTTAACAAATAAAAAGTCATTTATTATGCTATATTGAAGTGAAATGGGTTTTTCTTACAGATGCATTATGAAACAATTTATTATCGATGCTAACATAACATAACATAATTTTTTAGCAACAACCCAAAATAATAGGAAATGAAATCGAGTGTACGTGATATCCCGAAGGTGACATGAACAAACAAGGTAGCCCAGTCATAGACATTAAAACGAGTCTGCTTTATAGTACTTATTGCAATAAGAGTTGCAATATGAGACAGCATTTTGATCCTTAGATATTATGAGAGAGAGATTTTACAATAGCGACGCGAAGGCAAAGATGCTGGAACGAACGACGAATTCAGACAATTATAAAAGGAATAGGAATATACTTTGGTGAAAGCGAGGAATTGGGTACCCCATTACTGGCGATCCTGGCGTCGTTACAATGTATTAGGTCGCACGGACACATTCACGTATATATATAAATAAATACAGAACTTGAATTGGTAAGAAAATAAAGTGAATTCAATGTACTAGGTGCGCAAATAAGATTCCGGGTTTTTTTTAATAAAAAAAAATAAAAAATTTGAAGAAATACAAAAAATGGTTTATTCGAAGTATTGTCCTCCGTTGTTTAGACATTATTTCCATCCCTGGGGCAACACATAAATTCCGCGGCGATAAAAGGACGTGTCTTTTGACTGAAACCATTCCGACAACCAATTTTGAACTGCGTCATAATTGGCTAAGTGCAGCCCAACCAAGTCATGCGCCATCGACCGGAACAGGTGAAGTCCGAAGGAGTCAGGTCTGAGGAATACGTCGGGTGTGGTAGCAGATTCCATTTAAGCGTTTTCATGGTCTTCTGAACCATGCAATTCCGATTGCACGGAGCATTGTCCTGCTACAATGTGACACGCTCGCGTCTCTCATCCCGTTTTGGGCGCTTTTAGAGCCGTGAGTGGTTTAAATTAATCAGCGGTACACAACTCTTTTCTGGTCCCATCAAACGCAAAGCATTGTTTTTTTCCGAAGCGATTTGGCCGTGCCGTCGACGTTGATGCATCGCCAAGTGAAAGCCACGGTTTTTTGTGTTTGGAGTTCTCTAAATATATCCATTTTTTGTTACCACTAATAATTCGATGCAAGAAACTTTTTTTGTGGGGCCGCAAAAGCAACATTTCGGAAGTGGCTTTTCGATTTTCCATCTGTTCCTCAGTCAACGCATGCAGAACCCACATTCATTCCTTATAAATCTTTTCCATGGCGTGCAAATGTTTGGAAATGCATTGTCGAGTCAGATTTCATCTCTCGACAAGTTGATCTTCCGTGTGTGTATCATCTTCGTCCAATAACGTTTGCAAATCGGCGTCCTCAAACGTTTGTGGTCTTGCCGAGCGCTCCTTATCGCCGGTATCAAAATCGCCACTTTTGAACCGCTTGTACCAATCTTCATGTATTGTTTTCGACGGTGCATGGTAACCGTAGACCTCCTTAAGTAATCGACGTGCTTCAGTTGCAATTTTTGTAGAGGTTAGAAAAAAGGTCGTTGTGTTACGATATGTGTTGATATCATGACTGGGTATTCACAACAGATGTCTAAGCTATAAACACAGCTAATTTCAGACCTGTGTTACGTCCCAAGGTGGAGAGAATTTGAAGCTCCGTCGATAATTCGATGTGCGCGCGATATTTGAATTAGATTGCGCTATTCGGCTGGACGTAAGCTCGCCGCCTGGGACTTACTTGTGCTCACTGTACCAACTCAACGATTTATGATTAATCGTCGAGGATGATTCCTCTTCGAAGACGTATTGTTGATGAATGATATTTTCCAGAGTTCTCGATTGAACCGAGAAGATGTATTTTATCTTGGGAAGATTGTTATTAATTGCAACACCAACACTTCTCATACAATTAACAATAACAACTGTACTTTATTCAAGTTTAAAATTGTACTTTGAAATTACAACACAAATTAGACTTAGAATGATTTTACACAATGTCGGAGATTTGTTAGCTTAAGATGTTTTCGATTTCGAGGTTGAGTCGATTCTGATTCTCTTGTCGAAGTTGGTTGACGATTTCGCCTCGGTTCGGGCGGAGTTACAAAATTATACATAATTGATTGGTCGGATTCTTTAGCGAGATTTTGAGTTTTCCCTATCAGAGGGGTTGTTTCAAAGATATGGGGGTGTCTTGAGAGCGTCGCTTTTTGGACGGCGATCGTGGGAAAAAAAGTTTGTTTTCTGATTATGGTTCTCAGAAATACCGAGTTTGGTTTTCGTCAGTTTTTACGAGCGGTGATATCGAACGAGGCGCTCGTAAAAATGTGAACATAAATAAGGAGATCAAGGAAAAGTTTTTCCGTGCCTGACAATTATCAATTCGTTTATGGTTCGTTCTTAAAACTAGGAGTCGAGCTACGAAATCGCGCAAGGGGTTCGTGGAAAAGACATTAAAAAAGATGTTTGCCAGAGAGGGCGTTTATGACTGGATGGACTGTTTTGGTTATGATTCTGAGTTGCTTGGTGCATGTATGTAATCTTAGCTGGGATCTTTCCCCTAATCTGTTTAGTTTCTACGGACAAATGATATAGTTTATAAATGCAATAGTAAGATAGCAATAAGAGAGAAAAAAGTTGTACATACTGTTTAAATTTTACCGGCAGGCTGCATTGGTTTACAGGTAGGTGAGGTAGTAGTCTAATTTATTGACTGGAGGTGCGCGTCGCCCATGCTGGGACGTAACACCTGTATGCAGAGTACTGTGGGGTTTCGGGGTCCTCAGATAGACGAGATCGTATAAATAACTAACACGAAGAATATTTTTGTTTTACGTATAATTCAACAAGATAAATATATAGTTTTCGACAAATACTGTTTGAACTCTCGTGTCGACGCCGAGACGCTACGCCAGGTAATCGCGGGTCTTTTTTTTGGCCACGCCGCGCTGCTCGTCCCTGCGCGGGAAGTTAAAAACTCCCTATATCTCACCATAGACTACCAAGCGAGGTAGGTAAGAACTTATGTTTAGAATTGGCTTACTTCGCCACAATACCCCCTCCTAAACAACGGAGTGGTATGAAATGAAAAAGGAACATTCGAACATGAAAACTCTGAACAATATAAAATTGAAATAACAAATAATAATAGTAATATCACATGGTTCCTAGGCATCTATCATCACCTTCTCTTTGGTCCTGCGTATGTCCGGAGCGCTTGTCCTGGTTCACCGGTGATTTTCAAAATTGACCGCGGAGATACCTCTGTGATCTCCTCTGTGGCCAAATGTGCCGGCTTCAGTTGCTCGATATTAATATTTACGGCCCTGCCGTTTATATCGATTTTCACCACTTTACTGTCGATTCGTTCCAGCACTTTGTGTGGTCCGGAGTAGGGCTGGTTGAGTCCTACTTTGACCTTGTCCTGCCGCAGGAATACGTGACTACAGGTATGTATTTCCTTGTGATAGAAAATCTTTTTATTGCAGTGATGCGATGCTGGCGTTGGCTTCAAGCTTCTCATCTGGATACGGAACTCCTCGAGGAAGATATTCGGATCTGACGGCGGATCCTCGTGCGTGAAAAATTCCCTCGGGATGCGGAGTGTGGTGTCGTACATGTATTCTGCCGCTGACGCTTTGATGTCCACCTTGTAGCAAGTCCTCAGCCCCAGGAGTACGGTAGGTAAAACTGATGTCCAGTCGTTCGTCTCGTGGCAGCGAATGGCGGCTTTTAGCGCTCGGTGCTATCTTTCCACCAGGCGATTCCCGGCAGGATGGTAAGGCGTCGTACGCACCCGTTTAGAACCGATCAGTCGAGTCATGGCCATGAATAAGATTGACTCAAATTGTGCTCTCTGATCGGTTGTTATCGTTTTCGGACACCCGAACCGAGCAATCCAGTTTGCGAAGAACTCCCTGGCGATGGTGTTTGCGTTTATGTCCTTTATGGGGACTGCCTCCGGCCATCGTGAAAAACGATCGACTATTGGAAGGCAGTAGCAGTATCCTCGCGATGCTGGCATCGGTCCCACGATGCCAACATGCGCGTGATCGAAGCGTTGGTCCGGTTCGTTGAACGCTTTCGGTTCTGTGTGTACGTGTCGGTTTACCTTAGATCGTTGGCACTGAATGCAACCGCGGGCCATCTGCGCTATGTCGCTGTTCATTCGTGGCCAAACACGTATCGCTGACAGACGAGCTTTCCGGTTGCTCTACCCCCGGGACGAGACAAATTGCGAAACGCCTCGAAGACTTCTTTCCTGAAAGCCTTAGGGACGAAAGGCCTAATGTCATTTTGTGAGGGATCGCAATATATCTCCTGCCACTGTGGTCCGAAGGTTAATCGCTGCAGTTTCAGCGAACTCGTGTTCTCCCGTAATACTTGTTGAAGTTCGACGTCGTTTGACTGTGCCTCGGCTAGCGCTGGCAGTTCAATCGTGGTGGCAAGGCGTAACGCATATGCTGGCTCGTTGGCGTCGACTCTCGATAGCGTGTCAGCCACGATATTTTCAGATCCTTTGACTAGCGTGATCCTCGTCGAATACTGGCTAATATAGTTTAGGTGGCGGATTTGGCGTGTTGATGTCTTTTCGGACCGTTGTTCGAAGGCATGGATGAGCGGTCTATGATCCGTGCGGATCGAGAAATCGTAACCTTCGACCCAAGGTCTGAAAAACCTGATTGCATAGTATATTGCGGCCAGCTCTCTGTCGTAGGTGCTGTATTTTATTTCTGCTGGTGACAGCTTTTTCGAGAAGAACCCGATCGGCTCCCAGCTGTCGATGGATCCTTTTCGATTCCGTTGCTCTAAGACGGCGCCCATTGCCGATCCCGAGGCATCGGTGGTTACTTGTAACTCTGCCTGGGGTGCTGGATGTGCGAGCAATGTTGCGTTGGCGAGATCCTCCTTGCACTTGCCAAATGCTGCCAGCGCTTCGTTGGTCCATTCGACGGGCCTTTGATCTTTTTTTTTCGGCAGTCCTTTAACAGCGCGTGTAAAGGAGCTTGCGTCGGTTGTTTAAAACTGATTATTGCCTCTACTCGTTCTGGAATCGGCTTTGAGCCTTCGGCACTCACGAGATGCCTCAGATACTCCAAGCTGTCGGCCCCGAAAACACATTTTTTTAGGTTAATAGCAAGGCCGTACTTACGGAGACGTGCGAATACGGTCTGCAAATGTCTCTTGTGTTCCGCTTCGCCAGTCGATGCGATCAGCAAGTCATCCAGGTACGCGTGCGTGAAGTCCAAACCTTCCAAGACCTTCCTTATGAACCTTTGGAAGGTTTGGGCGGCGTTGCACAAACCGAACGGAATCACCACGAACTCGTACAGTCCAAACGGGGTGATCACGGCCGTCTTAGCTACGTCCCCTGGGTTAACCGGAATTTGATGGTACGCCCGTACTAGGTCGATTTTTGAAAATATAGTCCTCTTGTGTAGGATGGATGTATAGTCCAAAATGTGCGCGACGGGATACCTGTCCGGAACTGTTCGCGAGTTCAGGCGTCGGTAATCCCCGCACGGGCGCCATTCCCCCGTTTTTTTAGGTACCATGTGCAGCGGACTGGCCCAGCTACTATTCGAAGGCCGGCAATAGCCTTGTTTGACCATGTGCTTGAATTCGTTTTTTGCGTTTTTGTACAGGTGGTCAGCATTGAGGCGGCGTGCCCTCTCAAAAACCGGGGGTCCCGTCGTTTTGATGTGGTGCACAACGTCGTGCTTGGCCGGAGTTTGCTTTCTCGCTGCGTCGAGGATCTCCGGAAATTCCTGTAGTATAGTGGCGTATACCGGTGCTCTGTCGATTCGTGAAATTCCTGTGATGGCGGCGTTATTTAGGACTCCCTTCACTCGGAGACCCGTCTGCTGATCTATAGCACATCCGAGCTTGATGTCTACCACCAGGTGATACTTATTTAGTATATCGGCACCAATAATGCCATATGGTACATCGCCAATGGAGAAGGATGCTCGAACTGGTCGCCGAAATCCGTGCTGGATGCTGAGCTCTTTTCCCCGTACGTGTCAATAATTGACTGGTTTGCTGCTAAAAGTTTTTGGTCTGAGACTGACCGTCGTTCGCTCTTGCTCGGTGGGACCACGGATGCCTCTGCTCCGGTGTCCATCAGGTAAATCATGCCAGTTGCCTTGTCGGCCAGAAATACTCGGCAGGATGATCGTCAACCACCAGCAACGGCCGGGAGTACTAGTGGTGCGATTAGTTTCCGTGGTTCTTTGGAAACTTGCAGAAACCTCTCTTGCACCGCTTCGCCTCTGCCCCGAACCTATTATGAAAGTAACAAACTCACCAGCTCATGGTAGCGATTTTCCCCGTGAACGAGAGCGACGGCGTTGTCGATCTGAGTCGTTTAATCGCTTCAGTAGCTGACCCATTTGCGTGATCAATGCATCTATCCTCTTTTCGAGGCTATTCTCCGTTTTCTGCGGAGCGGTAATCGCTGTCACACTGTGCCCTGAGTTCTGGCGTATATTCCATACCCTGTCGGCGAACTGTGCGATGGCTGCGTTGTCCAATACCTCGGCAGTGGTAAGTACGAGTTGTACCTCCTGCGGTAAGTGGTCGATCCATAATATACGGACCGCACGGGGGTCCAGCTGACCATTGTTTAATGACTCCATCTCGGCGAGTAGAAATGAGGGTTTCTTACTGCCCAGATGGAGGCCCGAGATAAGGGTGCGAAATTTCTGCTCCTGCGACACAGAAAAACGATTTAACAGCGCCTGTTTGATCGTATCGTACTTGCCGTTTGCCGGTGGCCGAAGAATAATATCCTCCACGAGCCCGAGTGTCTCCGAATCCAGTTTGCAGGCTACAGCGGTGAATTTGGAGTTATCGGCGGTGATACGGTGAAACTGAAATGCCAGTTCAACCGTGGCGAACCATAATTCGGGTTTCTGCGCCCAAAACGCAGGAATTGTTAATTTCTCCATGCTGGAGACCGGCGGCTGCGCTGCGTCGTCGACGCGGCCAGCTCCCGGTGTGGGATTGAGGTTAGCAGCTCCTCGGTTTTGTGCTCGAACGGCGTGAGCCCCGCTGGGCTGTTCGTCTTCGTCGCGCGATAAAACCATTTTTTGTTCGTGGTCTCACAGTCACTTCGTTTATTGACACTCACTAAAGTTTATTGTGACCACGCTGGGGTGTGTGCGTGGGAGTGCGTGTCTTACGATTTTCAGTCGTCGGGGTCACCAATTATGTGGGGTTTCGGGGTCCTCACATAGACGAGATCGTATAAATAACTAGCACGAACAATATTTTTGTTTTACGTATAATTCAACAAGATAAATATATAGTTTTCGACAAATACTGTTTGGACTAGGGAATGCAATCTTGGACCAAGATTGACTATTCAAGATCTTGGCGTCTTTTTTCTGAATCAAGATTGGTCAGTTCGAGATCTTGTTGAGATTCGGGTCGAGATCTTGGTCGCGAAACAAGATTTTCGGGATTTTCGAGATTGAGCAGAATAATTGAAAAAAATGCGTTTTTTTTGTATCAAATACTGCAAATTGGTAGTAACCAGTATTTTAATATTATGTAATATAATTAAGTATATTTTTCAAATTAAACAACATTGTATGAACACAATAATCAACGGTTATTTTAAAAATGAACAAGAAACAATCAACATTTTAGTGAATTAAATGAAATAAATGCAATAATGCAATGAGATCACAAATTATAACCTATAATTTACGTAATTTAATGAAGAACAAAAAGTTTAAACCTATTGAAAATCCTTTTGAAAATGACTTCTCAAGAAACACAGTACGCTTAAAGTGTCATCACCTAATCGGCACCGTATATCAGTGGCTAAATAGCCCGCGGCTGAACATGCCCTTTCTGCCTCCACACTAGTAGGAACGAAAGTTAAAAGGCTGTTAAAAGCGAATTTCAGGTATTGCCCTCTTTCTCCTCCGTACTCATAAAGATTCATTTCTTTTTTTAAAATTGCGTCAATTTTATCAGAAATCAGCGCTTTGGGTTACTGCAGTTGATTACATGCTTTCAAGGCCTGTTCGAGTTCCAGCTGCAGAGAAGTTTCAGTGCAAGCCTGTTGCATTCTTGAAATTGGCTGGTCTTCATCATCATCTTCACTAGCATTTTCGGATAAAATTTGATTTTGTTTGTTCATTTGCAATCGTTTCACCAAGTTTTTTATGTTCATTCTGATCGAGCTTTTTGCCGGTAATTGAAATGTTGTATCAGTGGCGTATTTTTCTAAATCCTCTTGATACTGAGCTGGATTTTTAAGATATAATAATGTTGCAGTTGATTCAAGTCGACGTTCAGAAATACGCTTTTTCATGGCAATAGCCAAATTCTCTGACAATGGTGTCTTTAATTCTTCCAACTTACGAACCATGAATCGCAAAGTGTATTCTGCACTGATTAAATCGGTATCACGGCGGCACAAAACTTCCACTGCGAGTTTAGCGGGCTCAAAAGCATTTTGCATACTGAGGAGAACAGCATGTTCTTCATCATTAAAAAAGAACTCAGAAGCAGAACCATACCCCAAATCAATAAGTGTTTTGCTTACACATTGTTTGACTCTGTTGTATGTAGAGATCATGTTGGCAAGACTTGACCAGCGAGTTTTGCAGTCTAGTACCAGTTGAAGTGTATTGTAATTCTTTATTGCTTCCCCTTAGGGTTACAAGCCACCCGTTTCTCGCTCTTGACACTTTCTCTATTTACATTTCCTTACGCTATGATCTTATTCTACCTTATCTACTACTTATTGTCTACCTTATTCTATTTACATTTTCTTTATTCTATGTCTTATTTTCTACTCCGCTTTTTCTTTTCCTCGCCTCTCGCTCGCACGCTCGCTCGCCTTTACATTTTCCTCGCCGCCTTTCTTTCTCTCCTTTGTACATTTCGCTTTCCTATTCTCTAGTTATCTAATGCCCTTCTCTCCTCTCCTTCCCTCCTTCTCCCGACTTCCGTTTCCTCTCCATTCATTCCATTCCTTCTTTCACTCCCTTCTTTCCTCTTCCCCCTTCCCGTTTCCCTGTTCCTCCTTTTTCTTGCGTTCTCTTGCTTCATTCATTTCTTTCATCCACTCTTCTCCTCCCCCCTCCTCACTCAATATTTCTCTTATCCTCTCCCCTATCCCCTTACTCTCTTCTGTTTCCCCCTTGCACCTATCCAACACGTGTTCCCACGTCTCTTCTTCTCTTCCGCACATTCTACATGTCCTTTCCTCCTCCTCCTCCCAGTATTTCCCTTCCCTCATTTCGTTCCCCAACCTATACCTTGCTATTCTGCTATACCTTTCCTCTGCCCAGCCTGCCCTTAGGTATTTTGGTATCCCCCCCGTCCTTACCTCTCTGTACCACCTATTGTACCTTGACTCCCTAATCCTCTCCTCTCTTTCTTCCTCCTGCTCCCTCCTGTCCTCCTTTTCTACTTTCTCATATCCTGCCACCTCCGTCCCATTTTCCTCTCTCCCTTTTCTTCCTTTCTCTTTCATGTCTTTTCTCTCCTTCTCCCATTTCGACAATCGCTCTTCCCCCTCCCTCTCCCTTTTTTCTATTTCCTCTAAGCATTCTCTCGCTATCTCACTTCCTTCTCCTCTTTTCAGCTTTTCTTCATACCTCCACGCCCTCCTTCCTGCCCTTGTTCTTATTTTCCACCTTTTCGCTTCTTCCCTGACCATATATCCTGGCGTCCTCCAGTCCAACCCTAACGTCCATCTTATATATCGTTCCTGCATGCTCTCTATTCCCTTTCATTCCTCCCATCCCCAAATTTCTACCCCGTATCCCATCACCGTCCACACCAACGAATCAAACAGCCACATCCTTCTTTCCCAATTTCTCTCGAATTTCCTTTTCCCTATACCCCACACCTGTTTCATCACCGCCCCCGCCTTCCTTATCCTATCCCTTAATTGTCCCTCCTGTCTCCCGTTTTTTTTAAACACATATCCTAGATATTTGAATTCCTTTACCTCCTCTATCCTCCTTCCTCTCCACTTCCATTTTATTTCCATGCTCCTCCCGCTCCCTTCCTAAACCTCATTACCTTCGTTTTCCCTACGTTTACCTCCAATCTCTTTTTCTCAAAATACCCTTCCAGTCTCCTTATCATACTCTCCATTTCCTCCTCTCTCTCCGCCAACACCACCACATCATCCGCATAAGCTAACGAGCATATTCTCCTCCCTCCCACTCTCACCCCTCCCCAACTTCCCTTACCTAACTCCTCTTCCAAATCTGCCGTCAATATATTAAATAAAATCGGACTCATTGGGCATCCCTGTCTAACCCCCCTTCCCGTCCAAAAACCTTCCCCTATCTCGCCCTCCGCTTTCACCCTGCTTATCGTTTCTCTATATACCTCCTCTACTCTCTCTCTTACCAGTTGAAGTGTTTTTCCGAATTCTTCCTTAATATAAATTTGAAGTACGTCATTTTTAGTTGGGGAGTTCTTAAAAAGTTTCACTAGTTTTCTAAGTTTTTATATTATTAATCGGTATTCTGGAGTCAAATCAACTTGCCTAAACGGCAATGAAAAACGAAATCCAATATCATCATCATCTTCGTCGTTTTCAGTGGCTCCATCAGAATCTGCATTATACTCTTCTTCTCGAAATGAATCTTCATCTTGGTTACTTTTCTTATAGATGACATCTGTTATTCCCAACTGGGTGCCATGAGCATAACATAGTTGATGAAGTGGTTTTATTGGTTTTCCAACTTTAACCATCACACTAGCTGCATCCGTGGTTATACCAACAACATCTTCCTCTAGAAAAATTTCATATTCCGATAACTTTTCACTCAAGAGCTCAATACATGACTCTGAAGGCATGCTTTCAAAAATTCTTACTAAGCCTAAATTCCAGAAAACGGGTTGGTTGTTGGTGTACGAGTGAATATTTATATTTAAAAAGCGGCGGTTCCTTCCCGAAGTCCATTCATCAAAAGTGAGGGTGAATCGTTGACCGTGCTCTTTAAGCTTCATGATCATGAGATCTTGTTTGACTTTCATTTTAAGTGTAGTGCCATAAGCCATTACCATCATTTTAATAGAATTAGGTGAAGTAGGCAGTTTGTGTCCCTTTGCTGCAAAAAGACTGCGTAGGTCATCAGAAGTGCAGAACACTCTAAAGGGTGGTCCATCCTTAACTACCATTCGTGACACCATTTTTTCTTTCGAGTTTTCAACCAGTTTTGGGAAATAATCGACGATTTTCGTTTTTTTTTGGTGGCGTTGGATTGAAATCAAGCTCTGCAGACGCAGGATCATTTTGATTTTGAATTGGCAAGTTAGGCACGGATGCAGACGAGGTCGGGCTTAAAGTTGATATGACACTAGAACCACTGCCACTGCCACTTGTTCCTTCCTCCGCACTCGTTAAACATTTCGTGTCAATTTTGTGAATAGACTTCATGTGAACATGCAGGCCCTTTGGTGAACCATTTGAGAGTTTGCGAATAGCGTTGCACAATTTGCACTTAGCATACAAACCATCCACGGACTTGTTGAAGTATTTCCATACCGGCAAATTACTTTTAGTAACGTCCATAAATACTTGATTTGAACTGTCCTTAGACATCTTCACTTCTTTGAACAGTGAAATAAGGAATATTTTACGTAATTATTGTATAATTATATCGGAATAAGTGTATTCGTTCCACCGGAGATAGTAACTAAAACAATAGACGCATGCAACACGCAACGTCGATTATAGAACGTGATTGATCGCTTCTTTCCCCGTCCCGAGTTGCTAGTCGCCGGTCGGCCGAGCGCGGCACGCGAGACGACAGTTCGCGCTTTGCTGCGCAGACATCAACACGTACGGTATGACACTACGCGCGCTCAGTCTGAAAATCTCGAAATCTTGTTACAATCTTGGACTGTTTTGTCAAGATCGCGAACAGTATTTCGAAATTCAAGATTGATGGCTTTCAAGATTGAATCTTGGAAAATCACTCAAGATCTTGGTGGAATCTTGATCTTGCAAGATCAAGATTGCATTCCCTAGTTTGGACTCTCGTGTCGACGCCGAAACGCTACGCCAGGTAATCGCGGGTTTTTTTTTTGGCGACGCCACGCTGCTCGTCCCTGCGCGGGAAGTTAGAAACTCCCTATATCTCGCCATAGACTACCAAGCGAGGTAGGTAAGGACTTATGTTTAGAATTGGCTTGTGTCGCTACAGTACTGAGGCGACTGGAAATAGCAGCCTTCACGGAGGTAGCCAACCGCCGTGGTGAACGCAGGCACAGCGCGACACAGAGTACATCGGACAACTCCGTAGCCAAGAACAGAGTCGACGGACTACTAGAAAGAGTGAGCACCAACAGCAGTGCAACGATACCGCTAAAACTTGACTTTTGTTATAAAACTAGTATGTGTTAAAATAAATATAATTGTTTACGTTCTACGAATTTAACGGCGTAGCTTGCTTTCCCGTAACCGATAAGTTAATGTGGGGAAGTATACCCCTACAGTACAAACGTCGCTAGCGACATCCATGTGCTTAACCCGAGAACTTAGTTGGGCACTTTTTGTTAACTTTTTTTTTTATAATACTATATCTGTTTATTTCGGACCAAAGAGTACAGCGAAGGAGATGAGATATATATCTATATATATACAGAAGATTCGTTAAACAGACCGAAAAACAATAATAATTACTTAATATCTAGCGGCTTTATTGAGCACTCGTAGATGTGAAAAATGTGTCGTATTTGTGTTGTGTGTGCTGAGTGCGTCGGTTTTTGTGTGTGTGAGGCTGCACGCCTGTGTGCTGTGAGTATCTTGTAATGCCTTCAAGGAGAGGTTCAATAATTGCTATTTATCATTTTTTGTATGTGGGGTTAGAAGTATAAGAGTGAACTAAACAAAGCAGATACGAAAAAGATATATAGAGAGATAGAGAGATTATGAAGAATGGTAGTGCGGAAGAAGATGGCAGATGAATATAATACAGATGAACCTGACGATAAGCGTGAATGTATGTGTTGATTTTATACCGTGGCAGAGGAGTTATACGATTGGCCGCCGAGCCACCAGTATTTTTTAGTATTTAGTTGCGCACTTTCAATAGTATATACGAATGTGCATACGTATACCTAGTTATATGCAAAGACATATCCATAATAAAAGAATGTTTTTATTTCCGAAATCATATTATTTTGTGAACATTTGTTTGTTTGTCACGAGTAAGCTCCTATACCATTCATCTGATTGCGTTGAAAATTTGGTGAATTATAGTTCGCACTCCCGAGAAGGTTATTGCGATAGTAGAATAATTGTATTTGCCAAAATAAACGCGTATGGGACAAAAAAAAACATTGATGTATATTTATTGTCACGCCGTTCGGGAGAGGGTATGGGGAATTTGGGGGAAAGAAAAAGAAATAATTAATAACTCAAATAATACGTTTAATTTTACAATATGATTAACGGCGGACTATCTCCGGGGCAAATAATAATAATAATAATACAATCTCTCAAAATCTTGGGCGCCAGTTAATTTTTACAATAAAAAAAAATTAACAAAAAAAATATTAACAAAAATCATAACAAAAAGAAAGAAAACTCAATGACTGGGCTGAGGGAAAGGGCTAGCGGGAAGGTAAGGGAGAAGGTCAATCGGAAGGGTTCTCAGGGTGAGGTTCGCCGACTCAACGGCCTCTTAATAATTACCACTGGCTTATTTTAATTCTTAGATACGTGTTCGCTATCTTGGCTTATATTGAAGAGTAACTCGGCCTGTCGTAGGGAGAGGGGCAGGCGGGGAAATGGGAGTTGTTTTGGTTTGGGAGTCGGCTGTGCCGAGGAAGGTCGGTCGTGAGGTGCTTGGTCGCGCGATCGAGTGTTCTCGATCTTCTATAGTACGGTGTAAGGACGGGAGGGGGAGTCAGGCGGGAAATGACCGTTACTCGTACTTATGATCTTCGCTACTCTATATTCGATAATTTATACAGCCGTCCCACACGACTTTTTAATACTAAACTGAGGCCAAAATGCAAGGGGTGGACGCACGCAATAAGAAGGGGGGGGGGGGGATACTCTATACAAGTCAACGCAAAAAGGGGAGATGGATTTTTATAAGTGTGCCGGTAATGATGGTCTGTGCAAACACTTACTTTCCGGTGGTGGATTTTCCTTCTCGTCGTCCTCTCCTTTCTTGTCTCTGTCCTTTGCCTTCGCTTTTTCTCCCTTTTGTCTTCTCTTCTCGCTCTCACACACACTTCACACTCTTTAATGTCCTTTTCTCTACACTGTAACTTTCTCTCGCTAAATTTCTCTAATTTCTGTTGCTAATATTTTCTCCCGCTAATCGTCCTATTCGGTGGCTCGTCGCAAAGTGACGATCTCTTGTCCTTTGCTCGTCCTCGGGGTCGATCATTGGCCAGCAGCGTCACGGATTGATAGGGGAAGGGTCAAGCGTATGATCGATCTTAGATCATCGCGGCGGGATCTATCGGGACGGGCAGGTAAGTAGGTCGGTCGGTGTACTAGGAATAAATTTGGACAGGATTTGGTAATTGCGGGTAATCGTTATTATTGGGATTGCCGTGCGCTGCTGCCATCGTCGCTTCTTCGTCGCCGCTCAGCCGATGGATAGCTGTGGTGCGGGGACAGACGGATGAACTTCCTCGATAGATGACGGAGGCTTGAGTGTGGTGCGTGCGAGTATGACGAGGTGGACGGGCTTGACGGTGGCGATGCAATGGAGATTTCTTCGGGCCTGGCGGGCCTGTCCTTTTGACGTGTTGCACAGGCCTTACAATAACTGGGGAAATGGAGGGGAAAATAGAATAATATTTGTTACTTGCCTTGTTTTGGGTCTGTCCGTGGGGACGGTTGCCTTTGGGACGAGCCGGGTGCAGGGGAGATATTGTACAACGTTACATTATATATGAAGATTATTTGACATCTGTCAAAATATGGAACTGAAATGACAAGCGAAATAAAAGACACACATTTGTTTTAACGACTCGATCGACTCAATATTATATATTAGTTGCATAATTCATTTGACAGCGAATGTCACATTAATCGCGACTCTAAATCGGGAAGCGATTGAAAGATCTACGTCTCAATCAAAAAGAAAACATACATTACGAGTTTCAGAAACGGACGAGCACCGAGAAGAAAAACTAAAAACCATTAGAGTATGAATTGATGAATCGATTCGCAAAGTTTTTGAAAATATTGTACATAACTGCAAAAAACATAAGAGGTTAAGGAAACGTGCTATATTAGCAGTGAAAACACCAATGTCAATTATATAAATTTCATGACTTAAAAGAGAATATCATTAGAAGCTCGAACGTACAAGTCGATTGATGCTTTTATTAATCAAGAACAAGTTGTTAATTATCTAACTGAATTTCCGAATTCGTTTCATTTGCCAGGCATAGTACCGCATGTTGTAATATTGAAAATGGGCGTGCCTATCATACTTTTACAAAACATCAACCCACCACGACTTTGTAACGGTACTGGACTTCCAGGGAAAATATGATGAACAATATCAACGAAACTACAATTTTAAAGAAAAAATTTGAAGGAAAAGACGATGTACTGTTGTCACGTATTCCAATGATACGAAAATATATGCCATTCGATTTCAAAAGTTTGCAGTTTTCAGTGCGACTCACATTTGCAATGTCCATCAACGAAGCACGGGGACAATCGCTGAAAATGTGTATAGAAGAGATTATATTTGGAAAGTTCATGCTTCGCACATGGAGAGAAAGACAAAAAATATTATGTGTCAAATGAGTTATGACGCAAAAACAGCATTGCAACGCATGCCGGGTGTACCGCTAGTTTTTAAATAAATAAAGACACATTATAAATTATCTGTCTGATAAAGTTATCGAAATAACCGGCCCCATGGAGGTTAATTGTATAATTTTATTTGAAAGTAATATTACGTTTAATTATACCTACCGTTCTTCAATTTCTCGTGTATTTTTAATGAATCAACTGTGACAGATGGTAAGGGGTGATGAATACAATGCGTGTATATTTATGCGACTGAATAAGTTTATTAATTCCGATGGAGCGGTATAACGTCTCGACGGTTTAGGTGTTGCAGGAGGACTGATTTGAGATGATGGAAGAGGCTGGAAGAAAGGGTTTGAAAGAAAGAGTTTAGGAGCTGAGGGGATATCGCGTGAGGGTGATAAGGGACCGTGGGATTGTGGAGTCAGCAGAACGGGAAGAGAGATTAGGAGCAGGTGAGACAGTGGGAATTGAATGTGGGACCGTTACAGTCCCCTTCTTACAAAAAGAGCGGATGCTCCTGCATCCAATTTACAAAAATTTGATTGGTTATCTGATTCTATATAAAACAAAAAAAATTGTTTACTGTAACGGTCCCACATTCCATTCTCACCACTCTCGTCTACGTCTAATCTCTTTTCCAGCTAATCCCCAACTTTGCTGACTCCACAATCCCACGGTCCCTTATCACCCTCACATGACATCTCCACGCCTAAACTCTTTCTTTCAAACCCTTTCTTCAAGCCTCTTCCATCGACCCAAATAAGTTCTCCTCCGACTTCCTAACAGTCTAAACCTTTTCTCTATTAAATAAAAAACAAATCTTCATCACCGCAAACGCGCATATAATCATTCATATCATCTACCGCTTACCATCCGTCACATGATGTCAGAAGTCGCATTCGACCAACGCGAATAATCTCAAAAAAATTTTTATAATAACAAAAAACAAATTACCCGAATGACACAGTGAAGACATAAAACATAATAATAATAATAATAATAATTTAATACAAAGTGAAAAAAAAGAAAGAACCAACGACCGCCGAGGCACACTTACACAACGCCACCAACATTCCAGCCGCTACGCGGGCATCACCAATGCAGCGCACAAAGGCAGCAAGCACCAGCTGATGTATACGCACACCATCATCGTCGTGCTGGCACTGTAAGTACACTCCACTCAAAAAATCTTTTGCACTTAAAAAAAAAATCGCATATTCGTTCATGGTGGCAGTAAATAACACCTTGTAATATCCTTTCCTTCCCACTGTCTTTCCCTTCACCACATGACATCGAAATAATTAATAATATGGCACAAAAGGTAAACAATTTTTCTCTCACTTGACCGTGTTTAAACAAATTTTTGTTTTCTCTCACAAATATAACTTTCCACAATATAAAATTGCAAAATATAAAATTTCAATCAACCTTTCAAACATAATTTTCGAGAATATAATTTTTGAAAAAAAAAAATTTGTATTTAGCCACCAGAACAAAATGTGCATTTACATACTCCCATGTCATTTTATCGCGCCGTAATCTCCGATCCACCGACCAAACCACCCCGTAGAACAAATAGACGAAATTCAATACCCTTATATCTCCGCCTAAACACTGAACACCAAATCATTACAATGGCCGAAAACAATAACACATTCACGTTTAGAGACGCGTTCAAAGTCTTCCCCATATTCTACGGAATAAAAATAAAATCGAAGATTATGCCAAAACACTCAAACGAGTCAACACGAATGCTTTTCAAATGGTGAACAATCAAAATTATTAAAAATTATTCCGCTCAAACTGAATGGTATCGCACATTCAGTCGTTGACGCAAACCCCGCAAATTCTCTCGAATCTCTTTTAAAAACATTGAAAAAAGCATTTAGTAAGAATAAAGACCTAGCCGACTTAGAAAACGAAATCGAATCATCCCCACAAAATTACGACGAAACCGTCATAGAATATGCAGCGAGAACGCGCGACATACTTAATAATATCATCGATAAATTGTCAGATTGTATACAACACAGCCGCACAGAAAGCATTCTTAGACACACGAATTGACGAAGTAACAGGAAGAGCAAAAAGAGCTTAACATATGTCAGAGGTCTAATCCCTTCGATAGGTTCTCACTTAATTCTTCATAACACATAGACATTTGATAATATCATAGATCGAGCTCAAACAATAGAATACGAAATTGAAAAACAAAAGCGAATGCGCGGAATACTTGATATCAGAAACACCGCAAAAGTCCATTTCACAGAGGACAAAAACCCAGGAAAATTTTGCGAACTTCACCAATCACATACACACGACAGAAAAGACTGTTTCGCAATAAAAAATATGCGCGAAGGCAAAAACTCTTGGCGCTCACAAGAAACATCCGCAGATACCAAAATAATTCACGAGACAGATACGCTCAAAATAAAACGAGAAACTCAAGAAACCAATACAGAGATTATTCAAACAACAGATACAGAAGTCGTTCAACCGACAGATACTCCAACGACAGATATTCAAACGACAAATACTCGAACGACAGATACAGAAATCGTTCCAACGATAGATACCCAAACAACAAATACAGAGATAACTCGAACGATAGACACGGAAGTTATTCAAACAACAGATACAAGAATCACTCAAATGACAGATATCGAAATAACTCTCGAAATAATTCACCTGAAAAACTCCAAAACGAACATCGAGACCAACCCAACACAAACTCAAACCCCGAACAACGGAACTCTCGAGGTAATTCATCCGGCAGAAACACGTCGACTAAATCAATAATAAATAGCACAGAAAATATTGAGACACTTTTCGAAAAAGTAGACCTAAAAAACTAAGACAACGTCTCGCGGAAAAATGCGACACGAGACTCATCACCAGAGCGCTAAAAACATTCAATCGCGACCAATTAAAAGAAATTGGTATTAAATTCAAAGAAGCAACGCTTAAATGGGAAATTTCGAAAAATTATAAATCTCCTTCAATAATATTGACCTCATCTCATTTTGCACATAAAGAAACGAAATTATTAATCGACACGGGTTCACAAATAAACTTGATAAAAAGAAGTGCACTCAAACGCACAACAGAAATCGATACACGAGAATTCTACGAATTAACAGGCATAACTGACGGTAAAACATACACTGGAGTTAAATGTCTAATCCAAATTAAAACAGTAAAAGCAGAATTTCATATCGTCGTGGACGCATTCCCAATTCAGGAAAACGCGATACTTGGCGACGCATTTTTCAAACAAATTCCAGCCGATATCTTATACACATAAAGATGCATAACTTTCCATGGTCACACTATACCATTTTTCGGAAGCGAATATATCACAATTCCACCAAAATCAAAAACCATAATGCATATCAGAATTAAAAATAATGAAATTTCAGAAGGATATGTCCCAATATACAAAAACCAAAGAAGGCATACACTACGGTGGCGCATTAGTAAAAAACAACAACGGAACAACAATAACACAACATAAAATTCCCACGACAGACATTAAACCTATTGACACAAAACAATACCGATTTCCACCTGTACACAAAAAAGAGATACAAACGCAAGTCAATAATTTATTGGAGAAAAACTCTCACCCTATAACCCACCAGTTTGGGTCGTACCCAAAAAGGCAGACTCACAGGCCAAAACGAGATGGCGAATGGTTATCGATTTTCGCAAATTAAACGCGGAAACAATATCTGACGCTTATCCATTACCGAGTATCGTAGATATTCTGAACCAATTGGGCAAAGCGCAATATTTCTCCATTTTTTATTTAGCGTCCGGCTTCCATCAAATCGAAATGGATCCCGACCACAAACAAAACACCGCATTTTCAACGGCAAACGGACATTTCGAGTTCAACCGTATGCCATTTGGGTTGAAAAATGCACCCGCAACATTTCAAAGATTGATGGAAATCGTATTATCAGGACTCCAGGGTAATGACCTGTTCGTATACCTGGACGACATTGTTATTTACGCTAATACTCTCGAGGAACATGCGACAAAATTTCGGGGATTAGCGAAACGCCTGACCGAAGCAGGTCTAACCTTGCAAACCGATAAATGTCAATTCTTGCGAACAGAAGTCACATATTTAGGACACACAATTACGGTAGAAGGCGTAAAACCCAACAACAAAATCCATAACAGAATTCACACCTCCAACTGATAAAAAAAAAAGCATAAAACAATTTACAGCACTTGCACGTTATTATAGACGATTCATTAGAGACTTCACAGAAATCGCAGCACCACTAACAAAACAATTGAAAAAAGATGTGAAATTTCAATGGACAGACGAATGCCAAAAAGCATTCGAATTACTCAAAAACAAAATTATAGAACGCCCAATTTTGCGTTATCCCGATTTCGAAAAACCATTCACTCTCACCACGGATGCTTCAGACTACGCAATAGGCGCACTCTCAAGTCAGGAATATAATAAATTCAACCCGTAGAATTCTATTCAAAAACACTCTCGAGACCACAACAAGCATACGACACAATGAGAAAAGAATTGTTAGCAGTAGTCTTCGCAGTAGAACATTTTCGCCCGTACCTATACGGTAGACAATTTACATTGATCACAGATAATAGAGCTTTAACATATTTAAATAACAAATTCAATTTACCACAGCAGCTTCAGCGCTGGAAAATAACCCTCAACGATTACGATTTTAAAATACAACACCAACCCGGAAAATTAAACCACGTCGCAGATGCACTATCCAGAAACCCCATTGTCGTTATGCATATCAGACAAAGAGACAGTTCTTCAAAAGAACAAAACACCTCAAAAAGACCGAAATACTCACACCAGCCAAACACACGACAAGGCTCTGATTCAGGCGAAGAATCAGGCAACCCAACACCCAAAAAGAAACAACAAGACGGACAGAAAACAGAAAGTGAAAACGAACACGAAAACAACACACATCATAAGACAGATCCAAAAATCGACGATGAATCTCCACAAACAGAAGAAGAAACAAGTATAGGAAAAGATAGTACAGACGTCATCACAGAAACAGAAGGAACGGAGGAGGAACTCACACAAAATATAACGACCCGGAAACGCGTAAGGAACAGTATAGCAAAGGAAGCAAATACGAAAAACAGGCGCAATCGACCAAGGACACGAGATGAAGCAACAACGGAAAAATATAACAAAAACAAGGAAAAGATTAATGAATCAAATGAAGAAAATGAAGAACGAAATGCACAGCGACAAATGCAGCCGAACTCTAACGAGGAAAAAATTAATCAATCGAATGAAGAAAATGAAGAACGAAATGCACAAGCGCGGATGCATCCGAACTTTAACAAGAAAAAGATTAACGAATCAAATGAAGAAAATAAGGAACGAAATGCACAACCGCAAGCATAGCCGAACTTCACTAGGGAAAAAATTAACGAATCAAAGGAAGAGAATCAACAGCGAAATGGACAGCCGCAAGTGCAGCCGAATTTTAGATCACCATCACCATCACGAATGTCCATGAAGAAGCCACGACGTATCACGAACATAGGCCCATACTCACCGGAAATGACACCCGAATACTTCGATTCGTTAGCAGAGTCACCTTCAAATAACAACGACAAAGTAAATCTATCTCCCGAAGGAAATATTGGAAATAACATCAGCCTTCCAGTAGAAGTACCACAGTTGCACAACACACAAGCAACAATCGAGCCAACATTTCGATCACCACCCGAAAATGTTGAACGAGTGACGAGACAAACCACTACACAAGCAGAGCCAAACAGCAATTCATCGAAATCAACATCAGACGAAAATGCCTCAAGTGGAGACAACCTAACAAAGACAGACAGTGATACTCCATTTGTACCATCACAGTATTACAGAAAGAAAATGATACACAAAGAATCTCGCCCCGCAACTAGAAGGACAGAAATAACGGAAGATGTAACAAACAAAAACAAAAATATCACCACACAGAAAAATATCCTAGTACAAAAAGACAATATAGCATACTTCCTATCAGCAGACTGCACAATGAATACGACAATATCAGAAATTCTACAGGAAAAAGGCAGAATCAATCAACAATCACTTCTGAACTGCAAACCCCAAGTTGGTGACATTCTAATTACTCGTCGAGGAATCATCTGCTATTTCGCAATAATCTGCAAACAAAAATCAACAGATTCCCTAACCATCACAGAAGTATGAAACTGCTTAAAAACACTATTCGAGGTATTCGACAAACTACAGCTAAGAACTTACACAATCCCAAAGGACCCAAAAATTCTGAATCCGTTCATTTGGGCAGACATCAAATCATTCGTACGAGCAAAGTCAACGAACGCCCAGACAATCATTACACTTTGCCACGGTTTATTATCAGTACTACCACAACGAAACAGGAAAGACATCATCCAAGAGTTTCACAATTCAGCGATCGGCGGACATAACGGAATCTCAAAAACATACAATCGTATCCTGTCACAATATTACTGGAAAGGACTAAAAGACGACATTCGAGAGTTTATCAAATACTGTCTCGATTGTCAAAAGAACAAATTGGTGCGAACGAAAAATAAAGCACCCATGATCATCACTGACTCTCCAGCAGAACCATTCGACAAGGTCGCAATAGATATCGTAGGACCCTTATCAAAAACAACACAGGGACACGAATATATCTTGACCATTTTAGACCTCTTCAGTAAATTCGCCATAGCAGTTCCATTAAAGCAACAAACTTCAATGGATATCGCTAAACCAATAACTACAGCCTTAATAACCACATTTGGTGCTCCCCGAGCAATACTATAGGACCAAAGAAGAAACTTCATGTCAGACACGTTCAAACAATTCGCCGAACTCTTTCAGATCCGACAATACAAAACAACAGCGTACCATCCTCAATCAAATGGTGCATTAGAACGATATCATCACAGCCTCACTGAATTCCTAAAACATTTCTCTGACGACAATCGCAATTGGGGCGAACTCCTTACACTCGCAACATTCTCCCACAACACAAGCACACACGAAAGCAGCGGATTCACACCATACGAACTCGTCTTCGGAAGAACAGCCCGTGCACCTTCAGAACTTCCACCACCAGAAACAACAATATCATATGACGACTACATGACAAACCTAACGAACAACCTGAAAAAGGCATGACAAACAGCATGGGAAAAACAAACCAAATTTAAAGAACGAACAATGCGTTACTACGATAAAAGAACAACAGAAACGGTATTCGAAAAAGGTCAACTGGTATTCCTCATCAAGGAACCAAGGAACAATAGAAATATTAAATAAGCATAATGTTAAGCTAAAAATTAAAGACGATAAAACGAAAATAGTACACATAGATAAAATAAAAATGGCACATGTTACAGATGCCACTCACACGCCTCAAGCGGCAACCCCTTAACAAAAATTACACAACTCGCACAAAATTCAGGACTATATTCCGAAGAATACAGCATACTACGCTCCTACCACACAACATGGACCCTCATTACCGGTGTCAACGCAGATGGACTCACAACAAGACGCGAACAACTCTCCCGGAACGTATTCGCAATTCAAAGATATTGCGACATGATCACCCCACATTGCCTGGTCAGTGCCCAACTGCAAATAATGGAATCCCGATTGAAAACAATTTACAAAACAGAAATAATCTTGCAAGAACGTATACCATATACTCGAAACGATAGTAGTAATCATAGAGAAAAAAGGGGACTTCTAAATTTCGCAGGAAAAATACGGAAAATACTATATGGCACTCTAGACTCAGAAGACGGTGAAAGAATTTACGGCGAACTCAACATGCTAGCAAATAACTCACTAGAATTAGCAGAAATCGTTAAAAACCAAACATGTTTTAAAATCAAAATTCGATCTCGACCAAAAATGCATAAAAAAACCTCGCAACAATGGTCGCAATCGACATGGAACAAATTAACCACGTAATAATAACTCTGAAAAACGAAACAGACGTCCTTAAATATAATCAAGTAGCCATAAAATATATCACCCAAACGGAGGAAGATCTAATAGAATTGGAACTCGATACAGACACATTTATGAACGCAATTCTTTTCGCAAAAACAGGTCAAATTTACCCTCAAATACTTACTATGAGACAAATCCTAACAAGCGCACAAGCAATACAAAAAACAATATCAAACACCGAATTTCCCGTACCATTAGATATGTTATTAAGTACATGCCGAACCTCATCTCCATATCAGATATCACAATATCTTATGTACAAGGAAACTAATTTATGTATGCAAAGTTCCATTGTTAGATCTACCACAGTATAACTTATACCGACACTTCTTAATCCCCATCCGCCAACCAATGCTAACCAATAATTCAGGTTTTGCCTTCATCAAACCAGCATTCAGTTATATAGCAATCTCAGAAAACTACGAAAAATATTTTAACCTTGAAACTTTAACAAATTGTAAAATCACAATGTCGTACTATGCGTGCAACCAGGTCAACCCCGTCCAACAAGTAGACAAAAACATCCAATGCGAGACTCAACTCCTGTCAAACCCTCAATTTAAAAATCTAGGAGAATGCGACATTCGGCTAAAAACACTCCGCCACACCTATTGGTCCAGGATCCCAGATACAAACACATGGCTCTTTGCAGCACTAGAATCAGAAAACCTCTATGTCAACTGCGATAACCATCAGTCATCCATTTACACAATAAAAAATACTAGCATCTTAAATATTAGCCCGCTATGCTAAGCGAAAACCCGTACGACTCAACTAACACCTTCCATCGACATAATATCCTGAACCCAGACAAATTTCTCTACAACCCTAATACTCAATTCGACAAAAATAATAGAAAATTCAATCCAGAACGACGAGCATCTACTAAATATCACCGCAATTCTCCTAGAAACGGGAAAATTTATATAGCCCTTGGAATCAAACACAATAAACAATGATCTAACAAAAAAAAGCAAAAAAACACGAAATAGCATAAAAAACAGTTATGAACATAACCAAACTACACACCTAACCATATATACTTAACCACGTATATCTAATCATATAATCATATATACTTAATGATACATATATACCTATAATTTCTTTACTTTATCTTTCTTTTTACAATAAAACTTTTAATTATATCTAAAACGTATCCATTTAACCCACAAACAAAACACCCACATAAACCAACCAACCAATCCTAGATAACATACCTTTTCTACTAACCAACAAGCTTATAAAAGATTTAGAATGTTCTAGCAGCCTCACCACGACGACCAATAGAATAACAAAAAGGAAACAAATAATAATCAAGACCAAACATAAAATACACAAGCTAGACCAAATACAAGCCAATAACCAGGTCGAATAATCAAGGCCATATTCAAAAGAAAACACATAACCAAGGTAAAGCATAAAACATACCATTCAACAAAATTCAAAGGAAACAAGGGATCAATCAACCAAACGGCAAATAACCACTTCATACATTTATAAACATGCGTCACACACATAACCACACAACCCTACCCTCTCACCGTAATACACCACCACCCACTAACCCAAAGAATAATGCATCTTTATAAGTTACAGGTCAAAAATAGCAACTTCTACAGAAACCTTGACGGAAATCATCAGAACGACCAATATAAAAACAAGGAGATACAACCACACACGCGAACACCACAAACTATTTAAACTCAAATTATATAAAATCGCACACTCAAATCAAAATTCTTGTTGTAAACAAACTACTCAAAATTATATAGAAACACATAACACAAACAAAATTTTATAAAACGGATGCAGGGGCATCCATTCGTTTCCCAAGAAGGGGAGTGTCACGGTTCCACATTCCATTCTCACCACTCTCATCTACGCCTAATTTCCTTTCCAGCTAATCCCCAACTTTGCTGACTCCACAATCCCACGGTCCCTTATCACCCTCACATGACATCCCCTCCACGCCTAAACTCTTTCTTTCAAACCCTTTCTTCAAGCCTCTTCCATCATCCCAAATCAGTTCTCCTCCGACTTCCTAACAGTCTAAACCTTTTCTCTATTAAATAAAAAACAAATCTTCATCACCGCAAACACGCATATAATGATTCATATCATCTACCGCTTACCATCCGTCACATTACAATTAAAAAAATTTAGTTTGTGTGTGATTCTATATAGTAAAAAAAAATGTTTTGACTGGTTTGTGTGTGTGTGTGTAGGTGTGTTTTCCTTCGTTTTTCCGTTTTTTTTTATTGGTGGTTTCTGTTGATTCTCGTGGATGTTTCCTTAGCGGTTATTGTTTTGTCCTGTAATTATAACAATGGATTAATCTTAGTGTTAGTGGATGGTGGTATGTTATGATGAGGGAGGTAAGGTTACATGGTTGTGTATAAATGTGTATAAATTGGTGGTTGTTTCTTGTTTTCCTTTTGTTTTATCTTCTTGGTTATTTGGTCCGAATTATATATTTGTGTTTGGCCCAAGTTATATTTTGTGTTTTGGTCCTGGTTATGTATAAATTATTTGTCCTGGTTATATGTTCATGTTTGGTCCAAGTTATATCGTGTATTTAGTTCTGGTTATGTATTGAGACGAATAAACCTGAAACAGAAAATTATAACATTAGTTAAATAAACAATCGTAACAGGGCGACGCTTCTCGTAAACAAATAGTTAGCAATAATAATATAAATAAGCGACCCAGCTACCAACCGAATACCTTCAAACACTCACAGTTAGCAAGGGGACAACCGATATTCTTCGACGCCCAAATTACTGCCACAAGCAGCAAGGAGGGAATCTCGACCGATAAACGGTAAACCCACGATACGTCTAACCTGTAACTTACGAAGTAAAGATTAGTTCCAAAGTTCGAGGAGTATTAAAATTTACCTCGTGTACGGTCGAAATCAGTCGATACAAGGATCCCGTGATCGACCAGGTGTGAAAAGAGTCCGACAGCAAGCACCGACTCGAAGGTGAACAGTAGTCGTAGTAAAAATTATAGAATTATCAGGGACCCAAAAGAAAAAGATATAAATCTTCTTGCGGCGTGATAGAAAAAGAAGTACAATAATCTCGATACCTACCGAACCCTTGGAAGTCACAAATCACTTCACACACAGAGAAAATAAGCGAGAAACTTGGCGAGAAACAAACGCCAAGAAATAAAAACACACGAATCGCGACTGTCAAACAGCACGGGCGGCGCCATATTGGTTGTGTACGATATCAGACACGCATGAAATTCATAACAAATCGAGCGTGACACATAGCGCCAATATCTCAATGCTGACGATAATAATAAACGGGGTACTAACGAAGACTCACGCATCAATCACTTGATAAGGTTAGAGATCAATATTATCCACTACACTGAAAGTTGTAACGAAGAAGCGAAGAATAAACTGATTTTACCTAAGGTTCCAATTTTATTTTATTTCCTTCTCGAGAACCAAACCAATATTTTAATGAAAAGGGGTAATACCCGTTTCAGTATGTATTGTTTCTTATTTTGCTGAGGCTGCTGTAACATTTGTGACGAATTATGTTTCCGACAACCTGGGGAAACACCTTCCACAATCGTCACCTTCGTCCGTCGGTGCCGCGCTCGCGCGTCCGCAAGTGCCGACTTGGGCGCCAGTCGAGTTTTGTTTCGCCGGTCTCGACAACTGGCGCAGAACCGGCGATCGCGGGGGGAACTCGCCGCGATCGCACCAACTGGTCATCGGCCAACATGCAACAACAATAACGACAACAACAGGAGACGGGAACGATCTCACCGCAGGCGACAGCACAACAAAACTGGCCGATGACCGAAGGGGCTGCTTTTTGTTTCGCCGGAAGCAACGAAACCGGGCTGACCTGGACGCGTTGGCGGGCACACGACGGTGTCGGAATTGCCCGGCCGCTCAGTCTGCTAGGTTTGGCGGAGCGGGTTGGGGTCGGCGGACAATGGATGCGAGAACGTCAACTCGCGCGAGCCATCGGCTCAAGCGCGTTACAGAACACAAGAATCGGAATCACAACTAAATCTTGATTTTATTATTGTTCGAGAACGGCACGAGATCGAAAGCACTCTGAATTTGAGCGATATTATTCTCCGGGAACATCACGTGAAGGCAACTTGGCGTCGGACAAGTAAATATCGAACGACTTACCGAGTTGCCGAAGACCTTGGCTGACCTTCATCGCAGATCCCTCCGACGCAGCTTACCTCGCTCGGACAGAGCGTTGCCGGGGGTACCCGATCAGGCCGAGACACGAAAAAACGAAGGCAGCGCGATCGCTGGCACGACACTCGAGAATACACGGTACGGAAATTATTTTATTTCCTGTCATATAGTACGAGAACACCGGCATCGTCTTGGGAGACGAGTGCGAACGTAAACAATGCGTGCGAGTACTCGACGCGAGCACGCGTCGTACCCTCAGCGAGTGCGAGCAAGAACGAGCTATTCGCACAGTACCGAGAGAGCGCGAGTTACGCGAAGCTCGGCCTCGATCACAAGACACTCGCGAATATTCGTCGGCGAGAACTATGAATTCGGAAACGCGCGACCGAAAGGGGATCGGCGGCGTACCAACTCCACAAGACACCGGAGCCACTGAAGATCTTTCCAGATCGCGAGAACACTGAACGGCGTATCGAAAAACAGCGATACTCCCTCGGAAACCTGCACTACGCGTAATTCGAACGGGAAAACTCTCACGCGAACGATCACAGTACGCAACGAGATCGGACCTCTCACTCTAGAGAAAGACGAGAGACCGAGAGACAAGAGACAACACTAGAGCTCGCGTACGGAAAGAAAGAACGACTCAACTCCGACGCGTAACGCGAGAGCAAGTGAGACACCGAGTGTCCGACACCGAGCGTACGCGAGGACTTATTATTGTCTCGATCGCGACGCTCCGACGACTCGCGGTAGACTGATTGATTCCCAATCTTCGAAATCGCAAACACCCATCAATATGCGGCCAAATTTTCATTGCCGGTAACTACTGCCCTCTCCCTTCGGTCGAGAGAGAGACTAACTATAACGACAGCAATACCTTGTGACCGTGATTTACCAGGTCTCAGAAAATCACGTCACACATTCTAATTACTTTATTAGTTTACCGGTTAGTAGGACAGGTGTGTTATTTAGGATATGTTGATTGGTCCATATGGGTCATTCTGGTTCATGGGTTGAGTGAATAAAGTTTTAGGTATAACTAAAAGTTTTATTGTAAAAAGAAGGATAAGGCAAAGAAATTATAGCTATGTATGTATGATTAAGTATATATAAAAAAATGAAAATAGATAGGTGTATATGAATATAATTAAACAAAATGGATATAGTCTATTGGTTATAAATGTGTGTAAAAAAATGTGATTAAAAATAGGTGCGTTTATCTGATTAGGTATATTTGATTAAGTATGTATGATTACATGATTAGATATATGTGGTTAAGTATATATGATTAAGTGTGTAGTTTGGTTATGTTCATAACTGTTTTTAATGCTATTTGGTTTTTTTTTGTTAGATCTTGTTTATTCTGTCTGCCAAGGGGTATATAAATTTTACCGTTTCTAGGAGAATTGCGGTGATATTTAGTAGGTGTTCGTCGTTCTGGATTGAATTTTCTATTATTTTTGTCATATTGAGTATTAGAGTTGTAGAGAAATTTGCCTGGGTTGTATATACATAAGCCAGTTTTATTTGCATAGCTTTTTACATAAGTTTTTTACAAACACCCATCACCCTTCTTATCTCTAGCCGTCCCTTCCATCGCATTCTCTCTTCTCCCTCTTACTCTTCTTGCATTCCTCTTCTTTTTCTCTAAAATGTGTACATAGGTCCTCTTTTATTCTTCCCCCTAACATATTTATTGTTTTCCCTCTTATCGCCAAGCTATCCACTCCTTCCAACCGCCCGTCTGCTGCCTTCCTCGCCTTTTCCGTCACCCTCCCCAGCCTTTCCTGCAGGTTATTAGGTGGTCCAACGTTTCATTTTTCTCACCACATATTCGGCATATCCACTCCTTTTCCCCTTTCTTTCCTGCTCTTCCGATATTTCCACATTTCATTCTCGCCCACACCTCCTTCTTCCTTCCCTTCACCCCCTCCTCCGACCAATACCTCCACGGTGCCTCCTCATTCCCGCAAATATGCTTATAGTTGCTATTGTATGACGATCGATTTATCTTCTCCTCCTCCTTTCTTAATCCTTTCTGTTTCAATCTTTCCAGTCCTTCCTTTATTTTTTCGTCTATCCTTGCCCCATCCTTTCTCTCCCATATTAACTGTATTACCTTTTCTATCCCCGTCTCCTGCACCACTTTCATTAAACCCCTCTCCCAGTGTGACGGGCTCCCATTTTTGGGAGCCCGTCCACCGCCACCTTGCCCCATCCATCCTAGCCACCTCCTTTACGTATCTCAAGGCCCCTTCCCTCATTCTATACTCGAAAGTAACCACCCCAAGCTCCCTTCTCCATATATAATTTGGCGTATTTCTGTCGACCCCCAACGCTAACTTGCAGTACCTGCTTTGTATTCCTTCAAATATCCCAATTTCCCCCGGTCCCCATACTTCTACTCCATATATCGCCCCTGCTCCTACCAATGTGTCTAAGAGGTATAGTCTTTCTTCCATAATGTTCCCTCCTGCCCTCTTCCATACTCCCCACACCTTATTCATCGCTTTTTGCGCCCTCCCTGTCATTTTCTTCCCATGCAGCCATATTGAATTTTTACATGTGAACCAGTACCCCAGATATTTGAACTGGTTCACTACCTCCACCTTTTTCCCCTCAATTATCCATTCCTCTCCCTTTTTTCTTTTCCCTCCATTACTAAAGATCATGACCTTCGTTTTTTTTTCACATTTATCTCTATTCTGTTTTCCCTTGCCCAATCCTCCAGGTCTCTTACTATGCTCCTCAGACCCTCCGCCGAATCCGCTACCGCCGCCACATCATCCGCGTATTTTATCGCGAATATTTTCTCCCTTCCCATGACTACCCCACCCTCATTCTTTTTTACCCACTTATCCTCAAGGTCGTCTACATACTGGTCGAAAAGGACCGCGCTTAATGCACACCCCTGTCTCACTCCCAGCTTCGTCCAGAATCCTTCTGTCACTTTTCCCCCAGTCTGCACCTCTGCCCTTGTTTCTCCATAAATTTCCTTAATTGTCTCTAACATTCTTCCCTCTATCCCTTTCTTTTCTAGTTTTGTCATTAGTATTTTTCTACATGCCCTGTCAAACGCCGCCTTAAAATCAATAAACATTACGTACAACTTCCCCCCTTTCGACTTTAACCTCTTATTAACTATGGCGTTTAGCGTAAAAATTTGATCCCTCGTACCTCTACTTTTCTGAAACCCGCTTGACTCTCTTTCAGTTTTTTGTTCCTCTCAATCCATCTGCTCAGTCTATCCGTCATGACTTTTGTTAGCACCTTATACCCTACATCTAATAATGATACCCCTCTATAATTCTAATAATTCCTCTTATGAACGGCACTATCCTAGCAGATTCCCATCCTCTTGCTAATCCTCCCCCCCCCCCCCCCTCCATACTTCGTTCAGTGCCCTTCTCAATTCCTCCCTCTCTACCTCCGGTAGCGCCTTCAAAAACTCTACACTTATCCCATCCTCCCCTGCCGCCTTCCCATTTTTCATTCCCTTCAGCGCCTTTTCCAACTCTTTCTTCCTGAATTCCTCATAAAATTTCCTTTTCCCTATTTCGGCTTCCCCCATTTTCCCCTTTCCTTCTCTTCCACCCTTTTCCGTTTCCTCTTCCCCCCCCCCCCCCCCCATTCAGCAACCCGTCAAAATGCTCCTTCCATCCTTTGCTCGTTATTGCACTATATATCTGCCTCCGCCTTTTACTTCTGAATCGCGCTCCACCACCCCGTCATATCTTTTGCCTTCCCCACCTCCTTCCATATGTTATACATCCACTCGGCCTTTGCTTCCTTACAAACTCTCCTTAGCTTTCTCCTTTCTTCCACCAGTTCTCGCTTATCACTTACCCTTCTTTCTCTTACAAATATTTTTAACTTCTCCCATACTAATCGCCTCTGTTTTTTACATCTATCGCTGAACCACCTAGGCAGTTCTCTCCGCCTCTTTCTTCTATTACCTCTTTTCTTCATCCCTGCGTTCCCTGCCGCCATCAGTATTTTTTCTTTAACCCCCTCCCACCCTTGCCACCCTTTTCCTTTCGCACTTTCCTTTCGTATTTCTTCCGCAAACTTCTCTGAATTCTCTTCATTCCAGATCAGTCTTATTCCTTCCTGCCCCCCCCCCCCCTCAAAAGTTATCTCACCTTCTCTGTCCCCTTTAGTTCTCCCGTTCATCACCTTCAATCCCATATCTTCGCATAGGTGCAACAATCTTCTTCCCTCTGCATTTATCACTTCATCCCATGACCTTCTTCTTTCTTTTTCGTCTTCCTCTCCCCCTCCCTCATTCACTGCCTGCTCCCCTCCTATCATTGCATTAAAAGCCCCAGTAATCAAAACTCTCTCTTTCTTTCTCGCCTCCTCCATTATTCTCCCTGCCAACCCTTTCTCTATTTTTCTCATTCCGACATTATTATACACTGTAATAACTGCAGTTCTTTTCCTCATATTGTCGTTACTCACTGTTAGCCTAAATTCCCGCTCCTTTATTTTCCACTCTTTCTCATGCTCCAGTCTTATTCCCACCGCCTGTCCTCCCTTTACTCTTCCCTTCTTTACTTGTTTATCCTCAACTGCTGCTTTAAAACCCCACCTGAATTTCTTAGTCATATATTCCTCCGCTTTTCCCTCATCCTTTTTCTCTACCCACGTCTCCTGCAAGATAAACATGTCCGCCTCTTCCAAAAACTCCCACGCATCTCCAATTTTGTATATTCCCGCAACGTTCCGCACTATTATTTTAAATTCAGAGTTCCCTCTCCTTTCCCCGGGCTGGTCACATTCTTCTGTTCTGCGCCACTCTGCGTCGTTTTTCTTCTCTCTTCCTTCGTCCCAATTTCGGTCCTCAGCCTGTACGCCAACCACTTCTCTCCGTCCGAAAGGGCTGCAGCCATTTCTGCTCCGTCCTCAGTCTTTCTATGTCCCCTCTCCTCTCACTCCATCCCCGCCATTTTTCTTCTAGCCATATCTTCATATAGCTTGTCTCGGCCTGCCTGCCGTATCTCCTTTCATGCTCCGCCACGGCCCATAGCCACCTCTGTACCTCGACCTGCCTTCTTGTTAGATCGTCGTCGATCCACAACCCTGTGCCCCTTAAGTCCCTTCTTTTCTTCAATGTCTCCATTATCTCACTCCAGTTTTTGAATTTTAGGACCACTACCTCTCCTCTCTCATGCCTTGGTGTTGCCTGCTTTCGTATTTCCTGCCTTAATCTTTCTTCTATCAACCTCACGGCTCCACCCTTCTTCATCCCCTCCCACTCCTTTGCCTTAATTTGGATATTATTCCGACGGTTCTCGCTTCTGCTTCTTTCCTCTCTCCACTCTTGCTCATTCAGCGCCATCGGCTTTCCCTTCAGAATTTTCCATTGATTCTCCGACTTATCGTCCTTCGTTCTGTTATTGTTCCCATCTATTTCCTCTGTCCTTCCTCTCTCTCCTCTTGCTATTCTCCAGTCAGATTTTTCCTTGCCTCGCCCTCCGTTCTCCTCCTCGTATCTTGCACCTTCTGCGCCACGTCCCGATGGCGCTCCATTTCCGTGTCTTCCCTGCTTTTCTGCTAGTGGCCTTGACACCACCAGCGCTCTCTCCTCTCGCCTGCTTGCCTTCAATTTCAATCTGCTCCTCTTCTCATCCACCCTTTCTTTTTCCTCCCTCCTCAGCTCCATCCTAACGATTGTGTCTACGAGCCGCAGTCTCTCCTCCCTCCACTCCCTCCTCTCCTTTTCTGCGCTTTCTCTCATTTCCTTTATTGTGCTTTTATACTCCTCAATTTCCTTCCATCTTTTTCTGCACTATTCGCACTTGTCTACCCCCTCTGCTTCACATTCCTCTTTTATTTGGTTTATTTCTCCCCACCACTAGTCTTTCAGTCGCCTTTCCGATCCTTCCAAACTATTCTTCATCACCCTTCTCATCCTTATCTCAGCTTCGTGTATTCCTCTCGTCCACGTGTATAATTCCCCTGGATTATCCTGGTGCTCCGCCTTCAGCATCCCTTCCCCCTCCACTCCGCTTTCATCCTCCTTGGCCCCTTCTTCTTTCTCATCTTTTTTCTCGCTATTCGTCTCTTCGATCCTTTCGTCTTTATTTCCTTCTTCATTCCTACTCTTTTTTTCCGGTGGCGACTGCGTTACGCTTCCCCCGCCCGGTGATTCGATCACGCCAAAAAACTCTCTCATGTCCCTGTTCATTTCCTTTTTCTTCGGACGCCCTCTCTTTCTTATCGTCATCTCTCTGTCTTCGCGTTCTTCCTTATCGGTCACCCCGTCCACCTGCCCTTCCTTACCCTCCGATTCACCTACGCAGTTCCACCTTATGCCGCGGCGCTTGTGTGCTGCTTTGCTCGTCCGGCTTCCGTGCTCCCCGCCTCCTCGCCTTATCTCATCACCGTCGCTCCTAACCCCCTTTGCACCGGCTCTAACTTTATCACCTTCCACCTCACTCATCTCACCTCCTTTCACAATTCCTATTATCACCACTGCTTCCTCTTCTCTTCCTCTTTCCTTCTTCCGCACCTTTTGCTTTCTTTGATTCTTTTTTTCACCAAAATCTGCTATGCAGAGTCGCAGTTTACACAGCACGTGCTGTCCTTCTCAACTTCCCAACGAGACTCCTGTCTGGGTTGTACAGAGTGGGCCATCTATTGGTACGTTTTTAAAAATGCGATCAAAAGAGTATGCATTGATATTTTTTATTAATTTTGTTGTTGTTGTAAAGCTAAAAGTATCCCCGTCAAGAATGAAAAACGATTTCGTTCATGTGGCTCCCTCTACTGGCCTTTCAGTATGCCATTCGGTCACCCCAATTAGTGATGACATTTTGAACTACCTCGGCGCCAATTTCACTCAAAACAGTCGTAATTTAAAGCTGGTTGTTTTTCAAAGCTGGAATTGTCTCTGGATTATCCGCATAACATCGGTCTTTAACGGCACCCCACAGCAAGAAGTCCAGCGGTGTCAAATCGCAGCTACGCGCAGGACAATTGACATCTCCTGAACGGCTGATTATGCGGTTGTTAAACTTGGTGCGCAGAAGGTCGATCGTAAGTCGGCTTGTATGGCATATGGCGCCATCTTGTTGAAACCAAAGGTCGTCCACATTCATAGCGTCGATTTTAGGCCATAAAAAGTTGGTCAACATGGCTCTGTAGCGTTCGCCATTGACGGTAACGACGTTGCCAGCATCATTTTCGAAGAAAAATGGGCCAATTATGCCACCACTCCAAAATCCACACCAAACTGTGACTCTTGGAGGATGCATTGGTCTCTCTACGATTGCGTGTGGCTGTTCCGAACCCCAAATCCGGCAGTTTTGCTTGTTCACATATCCGCCGAGATGGAAATGCACTTCGTCCGAAAAGATGATTTTTCGACCAAAATCGACGTCATTATTGAGCTGGTCTATGGCCCACACAGCGAACTGATATCGAAGCGGATGGTCATTTGCTTTCAACTCCTGAGTCATCTGGATCTTGTAGGCGAATAATCCGAGATTTTTGTGCAGTATTCTCCTCAGGCTGGTGCGACTAATGCTCAGTTGCTGCGATCGGCGTCGAGTTGAGGTCCTCGGATTCTGTCTCACACTTTGGGCCACAGCCTCAATATTCTCGGGTGTGCGCACTGTCCGAGCTCAGGGACCACTTCTGTCATCCACTAACATCCCTTTCTCACGAACTTTCTTCACCAATTTGCGTATAGCGCCTTCGGTGGGTGCTTTATCACGACCCATATTTCTTTTCAAAATTCGCACAGTTTCGGCGACACAGCACTGACTTTGAAAATAAGTTTTTAAAATTTCAAAACGCTCTTCAAGAGAAAACATGTTGTTTCGTGCCGCGGACAGTATGGCTAATGAACTGTAAAAATTTCGGGTCTGTAGCTCGTTTGCCGTTGTCATACGACGAAATTCAAAAACGTACCAACAGATGGCCCACCCTGTATATGTCGATGGACGGTGTCTGTTGTGTCGTACGAGTTTTTGCTTGGCATGACAGGCTGATATTCAAGATGCCAGTATTTTTGATTGCGTAAATGGATGACTGATGGTTATCGCAGTTGACGTAGAGGTTTTCTGATTCTGGTGCTGCAAAGAGCCATGTGTTTATATCTGGGATCCTGGACCAATAGGTGTGGCGGAGTGTTTTTAGCCGAATGTTGCATACTGCTAGATTTTTAAATTGAGGGTTTGACAAGAGTTGAATCTCGCATTGGGTATTTTCATCTATCTGTTGGACGGGGTTGACCTGGTTGCACACGTAATACGACATTGTGATTTTACAAGTTGCTAAGGTTTCAAGATTAAAATATTTTTTGGGGTTTTCCAAGATTGCTTTTGAGAAGTGTCGGTATAATTTATACTATGATAAATCTAACAATGAAACTTTGCACACATAAATTACTTTTCCTTGTACATAAAATATTGTGATATCTGATATGGAGATGAGGTTCGGCATGTACTTAATATCTAATGGTACAGGAAATTCGGTGTCTGATATAATACTGGGTTTTGTGCAAGTTGTGTGACTCTTATTAAGGGGTTGCTGCTTGAGGCGTGTGCGTGGCATCTGTAACTTGTGCCATTTTTATTTTGTCTATGTGTACGACTTTCGTGTTATCGTCTTTAATTTTTAGCTTAACATTATGTTTATCTAATATTTCTAAAATTTTTAATGGTCCTACGTATTGGGAGTCGAGTTTTCCTTTCTTTGGTTCCTTTATGAGGAATACCAATTGACCTTTTCCGAATACCGTTTCTGTTGCTCTTTTATCGTAGTATCGCTTTGTTTGTTCTTTAAATTTGGTTTGTTTTTCCCAAGCTGTTTGTCGTGCCTTTTTCAGGTTGTTCGTTAGGTTTGTCATGTAGTCGTCATATGTTATTGCTGTTTCTGGTTGTGGAAATTCTGAAGGGGTACGGGCTGTTCTTCCGAAGACGAGTTCGTATGGTGTAAATGCGCTGCTTTCAGGTGTGCTTGTGTTGTGGGAGAATGTTGCGAGTGTAAGGAGTTCAACCCAATTGCGGTTGTCGTCAGTGAAGTGTTTTAGAAATTCAATGAGGCTGTGATGATATCATTCTAATGCGCCATTTGATTGAGGATGGTATGCTGTTGTTTTGTATTGTCGGATCTGAAAGAGTTCGACGAATTGTTTGAACGTGTCTGACATGAAGTTGCTTCCTTGGTCGGATAATATTGCTCGGGGAGCACCAAATGTGGTTATTAAGGCTGTAGTTATTGGCTTAGCGATATCCATTGAAGTTTGTTGTTTTAATGGAACTGCTATGGCGAATGTGCTGAAAAGGTCTAAAATGGTCAAGATATATTCGTGTCCCTGTGTGGTTTTTGGTAAGGGTCCTACGATATCGATTGCGACCTTGTCGAACGGTTCTGCTGGAGAGTCGGTGATGATCATGGGTGCTTTATTTTTCGTTCGCACCAATTTGTTCTTTGGAGAATCGAAACAATATTTGATAAACTCTCGAATGTCGTATTTTAGTCCTTTCCAGTAATATTGTGACAGGATACGATTGTATGTTTTCGAGATTCCGTTATGTCCACCGATCGCTGAATTGTGGAACTCTTGGATGATGTCTTTCTTGTTTCGTTGTGACAGTACTGATAATAAACCGTGGCAAAGTCTAATAATTGTCTGGGCGTTCGTTGACTTCGTTCGTACGAATGATTTGATGTCTGCCCAAATGAACGGATTCAGAATTTTTGGTTCCTTTGGGATTGTGCAAGTTCTTAGCTGTAATTTGTTGAATACCTCGAATAGTGTTTTTAAGTAGTTTCGTACTTCTGTGATGGTTAGTGAATCTGTTGATTTTTGTTTGCAGATTATTGCGAAATAGCAGATGATTCCTCGGCAAGTAATTGGAATGTCGCCAACTTGGGGTTTGCAGTCCAGAAGTGATTGTAGATTGATTCTGCGTTTTTCCTGTAGAATTTCTGATATCATCGTATTCATTGTACAGTTTGCTGATAGAAAGTATGCCACATTGTCTTTTTGTGCTAGGATACTTTTCTGTGCGGTGATAATTTTGTTTTTGTTTGTTACATCTTTCGTCATTTCTGTCCTTCTAGTTGCGGGGCGAGATTCTTTGTGTATCATTTTCTTTCTGTAATACTGTGATGGTACAAATGGAGTATCACTGTCTGCCTTTGTTAGGTTGTCTCCACTTGAGGCATTTTCGTCTGATGTTGATTTCGATGAATTACTGTTTGGCTCTGCTTGTGTAGTGGTTTGCCTCGTGACTCGTTCAACATTTTCGGGTCGTGATCGAAATGTTGGCTCGATTGTAGCTTGTGTGTTGTGCAACTGTGGTACTTCTACTGGAAGGTTGATGTTATTTCCGATATTTCCTTCAGGAGATAGATTTGCTTCGTCGTTGCTATTTGAAGGTGACTCTGCTAACGAATCGAAGTATTCAGGTATCATTTCCGGTGAGTATGGGCCTATGTTCGTGATACGTTTTGGCTTCTTTATGAACATTCGTGGTGGTGATGGTAATCTAAAGTTCGGCTGCACTTGCGGCTGCGCATTTTGTTGTTGATTCTCTTCCTTTGATTCGTTAATTTTTTCTTTGATGAAGTTCGGCTGCGCTTGCGGCTGTGTATTTCGTTCTTTATTCTCTTCATTTGATTCGTTAATCTTTTTCTTGTTAAAGTTCGGTTGCATCTGCGCTTGTGCATTTCGTTCTTCATTTTCTTCATTTAATTGGTCGATTGCGCCTGTTTTTCGTATTTGCTTCCTTTGCTATATTGTTCCTTACGCGTTTCCGGGTCGTTATATTTTGTGTGAGTTCCTCCTCCGTTCCTTCTGTTTCTGTGATGACGTCTGTATTATCTTTTCCTATACTTGTTTCTTCTTCTGTTTGTGGAGATTCATCGTCCATTTTTGGATCTGACTTATGGTGTGTGTTGTTTTCGTGTTCGTTTTCACTTTCTGTTTTCTGTCCGTCTTGTTATTTCTTTTTGGGTGTTGGGTTGCCTGCTTCTTCGTCTGAATCAGAGCGTTGTCGTGTGTTTGGCTGGTGTGAGTATTTCGGTCTTTTTGAGGTGCTTTCTTCTTTTGAAGAACTGTCTCTTTGTCTGATATGCATAACGGCAATGGGGTTTCTGGATAGTGCATCTGCGACGTGGTTTAACTTTCCGGGTTGTTGTTGTATTTTAAAATCGTAATCGTTGAGGGTTATTTGCCAGCGCTGAAGCTGCTGTGGCAAATCGGATTTGTTATTTAAATATGTTAAAGCTCTATTATCTGTGATCAATGTAAATTGTCTACCGTATAGGTACGGGCGAAAATGTTCTACTGCGAAGACTACTGCTAACAATTCTTTTCTCATTGTGTCGTATGCTTGTTGTGGTCTCGAGAGTGTTTTTGAATAGAATTCTACGGGGTGGTTGAATTTATTATATTCCCGACTTGAGAGTGCGCCTATTGCGTAGTCTGAAGCATCCGTGGTGAGAGTGAATGGTTTTTCGAAATCGGGATAACGCAAAATTGGGCGTTCTATAATTTTGTTTTTGAGTAATTCGAATGCTTTTTGGCATTCGTCTGTCCATTGAAATTTCACATCTTTTTTCAATTATTTTGTTAGTGGTGCTGCGATTTTTGCGAAGTCTCTAATGAATCGTCTATAATAACCTGCGAGTGCTGTAAATTGTTTTATGCTTTTTTATCAATTGGAGGTGTGAATTCTGTTATGGATTTTACTATTGTGTTGTTGGGTTTTACGCCTTCTTTTGTAATTATGTGTCCTAAATATGTGACTTCTGTTCGCAATAATTGACATTTATCGGTTTGCAAAGTTAGACCTGCTTCGGTTAGGTGTTTCGCTAATCGCCGAAATTTTGTCGCATGTTCCTCGAGAGTATTAGCGTAAATAACAATGTCGTCCAGGTATACGAACAGGTCATTACCCTGGAGTCCTGATAATACGACGTCCGTCAATCTTTGGAATGTTGCAGGTACATTTTTCAACCCAAATGGCATACGGTTGAACTCAAAATGTCCGTTTGCCGATGAAAATGCAGTTTTTTGTTTGTGGTCGGGATCCATTTCGATTTGATGGAAGCCGGACGCTAAGTAAAAAATTTAGAAGTATCGCGCTTTGCCAAATTGGTCCAGAAATCTACGATACTCGGTAATGGTTAAGCGTCGGATGTTGTTTCCGCGTTTAATTTGCGAAAATCGATAACCATTCACCATCTCTTTTTGCCCTGTGAGTTTGCCTTTTTGGGTACGACCCAAACTGGTGAGTTATAGGGTGAGAGGGAAGGTTGGATAATGTTTTTCTCCAATAAATTATTGACTTGCGTTTGGATCTTTTTTTTTGTGTACAGGTGGAAATCGGTATTGTTTTATGTTAATAGGTTTGTTGTCTGTCGTGAGAATTTTATGGTGTGTTATTGTTGTGTGACCAAGTCCGTCGTTTGGTAGTAAAAAGAGTTTTGGATATTCAGAGACTAATTGTAAAATGTGTTCTTTTTCTTTGTTATTCAGGTGGTCTAAATGGAGCAATGATTTGAGACTTTGTAGTCGTTGTTCGTTATTTTCGGATACGTTTGTTGTATAAATTGAGTCGTTATTGTTTTGCGAGTTTTTATAAAGATCGATTTCGAGTTTGAATGATATTTCTGAAATGATCTCGATTGGTTGCAAGTCTATAGATGGAATTTCCAATTCTATTGATTTTGGTTGGCGGTTGATTACTTGTAAGTATGCAATTCCGTTGTTGTTTTTTACTACTATTGTTACGTCCCGAGAGAGGGAGACACCATACGGAGACGGAGCGCGATCAGAGATAGAGCGCGAACTTTGAGTGTACTTACGTTCTGTGCGAGCGAGTCCTTTGGTGATCGGCTGCGACTGCCAACACAACTAAATATTTAATGGTACAGATTCTTCTGAATCTGTGAGATATTGGTTAAGGTTGCGTAGACTCTCTATACGAGAGAATAACACTGTCACACACGGTTATTTTTGTTAATAACCTACAACGTAGACTTTATTTAAACTGTTAGTTGATAACGAACCTTGCTCGTTCGAGTTAACGGTTTTACAGTTTTTATCGGATTTTTAGTCTAAGTCTCGTGACTGTTCGTGAATTCTCTTACAGAGTTTTTAAGATGTGAACTCGATGAGTGCGGAGTATGATCTGATTCAAGTTTTTTTCAGAGCATTGACTGTTCTGCCTCGCAGAGGCAGATTACAAAGAAGGTCAGTCGATTTTTGATTGGTCGGATTTATGTGAGCCTTTGTTTTATTTGGCGGAGGGGATTATCTCGATCACGCGGAGGTGACTCAAGTTAGTCGCCTCGTGGGAAAGGAAGTAGGGTTTCGAATTATAATTTCGGTGAATGATATAGAGTTTGTTTATGACTGTGTTATCGAGCGGCGGTGTCGCATGAGACGTTCGTGGAAAAAATATAAAAGAAAATGTTCGCCGGACAGGGTGTTGAAAAATTGATGGAGTGCCTATATTTGATTACAGTTTGAATTCTCTGGTATGTGTATGTGTAATAAGAGCGTGGTACTCTACTAATCTTAGTTGGTATCTTTCGCTTAGTCTATTTAGTTTTCTAAGGATAAATGATATTATTAAATAATTGGGAGTTTATGATCGACGAGTAACGGTGACTGTGCTGGTATATTATCGACTGTCGAGAATTTGAGATACCGGCCGAACACCCTGTGTCGATTCCGGTATTACCGACTAGGACGTAACACTATAATGCGCCACCGTAGCGTATGCCTTCTTTGGTTTTGTATGTTGGGACATATCCTTCTGAAATTTCATTATTTTTAATTCTGATATGCATTACTGTTTTTGATTTTGGTGGAATTGTGATATATTCGCTTCCGAAAAATGGTATAGTATGCCCATGGAAAGTTATGCATCTTTGTGTGTATAAGATGTCGGCTGGAATTTGTTTGAAAAATGCGTTGCCAAATATCCCGTTTTCCTGAATTGGGAATGCGTCCGCGACGATATGAAATTCTGCTTTTACTGTTTTAATTTGGATTAAACATTTACCTCCAGTGTATGTTTTACCGACAATTATGACTGTTAATTCATAGAATTCTCGTGTATCGATTTCTGTTATGTGCCTGAGTGCACTTCTATTTATCAAGTTTATTTGTGAACCCGTGTCGATTAATAATTTCGTTTCTTTATGTGCAAAATGAAGTGAGTTCAATATTATTGAAGGAGATTTATGATTTTTTGAAATTCCCAATTTAAGCGTTGCTTCTTTGAATTTAATACCAATTTCTTTTAATTGGTCATGATTGAATGTTTTTAGCGCTCTGGTGATGCACGTGAGTCTCGTGTCGCACTTTTCCGTGAGACGTTGTCTTAGTTTTTTAGGTCCACTTTCTCGAAAAGTGTCTCAATATTTTCTGTGCTATTTATTTTTGGTTTAGTCGACGTGTTTCTGCCGGATGAATTACCTCGAGAGTTCCGTTGTTCGGGGTTTGAGTCTGTGTTAGGTTGGTCTCGATGTTCCTTTTGGTATTTTTCAGGTGAATTATTTCGGGAGTTATTTCGATATCTGTCATTTGAATGATTTTTGTATCTGTCATTCGAGTGATCTCTGTATTTGTTGTTTGAATAACTTCTGTGTCTATCGTTCGAGTTATCCCTGTATTTGTCGTTTGGATATCTATCGTTGGAACGATTTCTGTCGTTTGAATGATTTCTGTATCTGTCGTTTGAATATCTATTATTGGAACGATTTCTGTATCTGTCGTTTGAGTATCTATCGTTGAAACGATTTCTGTTTTTAAAAGAGATTCGAGAGAATTTGAAGGGTTTGCGTCAACGACTGAATGTGCGATACCATTCAGTTTGAGCGGAATCATTTTTAATAATTTTGATCGTTCGCCATCTGAAAGGCATTCGTTGACTCGTTTGAGTGTTTTGGCATAATCTTCAATTTTTATGTTTTTTCCGTCGAATATGGGGACGATTTTAAACGCGTCTCTAAACGTGAATGTGTTATTATTCTGTCATTGTAATAATTTGGTGTTCAGTGTTTAGATATAAGGGTATGGAATTTCGTCTATTTGTTCTACGGGGTGGTTTGGTCGGTGGATCGGAGATTACGGCGCGATAAAATGACATGGGAATATGTAAATGCACATTTTGTTCTGGTGGTTAAATAATAATGGTTTTTTTTCAAAATTATATTGTCGAAAATTATATTTGAAAGGTTGATTGAAATTATAAATTAAATTGTATTTGAGTAAATAAAGTTGTTTTTTTTAAATAAGGTTTTTGGAAAGTATTTTCAGAAAATTGGCAATTTATATTTTGCAAGATTATATTATGGAAAATTATATTTGTGAGAAGAAAAAATTGTTTAAAAAACGGTCAAGTGAGAGAAAAAATAGTTTACATTTTGTGCTATATTATTAATGATTTTCGATGTCGTGCGGTGAAGGGAACTACGGTGGGGAGGGAAGGATATTGCCACGTGTGTGTGTTATTTACTGCCACCATGAACGAATGTGCGATTTTTTTTTAAAATGTCATGCAAAAGATTTTTTAGGTGGAGTGTACTTACAGTGCCAGCGCGAAGATCAGGGAGACTAGAGTAAGTCTCCCTGGCGAAGATGATGGTCTGCGTATGCATCAGCTGGTTGCCTGTTGCCTTTGTGCGCTGTGGTGGTGATTCACGCGTAGCGGCTGAGATGCTGGTGATCGTTGGTGTGCGTACGCGTTGTTCTTTCTTCGTTGCTCGTTGTGAATGTATAGTATGGGTGGCTCGGCGAGCGTTGGCGTGTGTCCGTCCTTCCCTTTTTGTTTGTACGTGTTGCGTTGTGTAGTGTGTGTTGGATTCCGTTCAGTTGTGTAATTTTTGTTCACTTTATGTTTGTCGTTTTGTGTAAAAAAAATTTTTTTTTTTTGGTATTTATCGCGTGGATACAAGTGTCCAACTTCTGACACCATGTGACGGATGGTAAGCGGTGATGAATAAAATTCGTGTATATTTATGCGACTGAACAAGTTTATTAATTCCGATGGAGCGGTATAACGTCTCGACAGTTTAGGTGTTGGAGGAGGACTGATTTGAGATGATGGAAGAGGCTGGAAAAAAGGGTTTGAAAGAAAGAGTTTAGGAGTAGAGGGGATATCGCGTGAGGGTGATAAGGGACCGTGGGATTGTGAAGTCAGCAGAACGGGAAGAGAGATTAGGAGTAGGTGAGACGGTGGGAATTAAATGTGGAACCGTTACACAACAATATTATAAGTTAATGCTTTATATAATATGTACATGCTTTCATAAAGGTCCATTGCGGTTCCACTTTAATATCATACGATCCATCACCACTAATGTCACCGTAAGATGACAGCGATATAGTATATCTCGCAACAGTTGTGCCGATGTAGCGGAACAATGTTTGCTAGAAAAAATGGCGTTCGCTACCGTAACATGTTGTGGGAGCGCTTCGGATCATAGAGCATTCAGCGGATAAACCCACAAATGTTCCGCGCGCTGAATGCGCCCGATGATATCTCGTCCTCTGAGATGACAGTGCATACGAAATATGAAAAAAGTTATCATTATAAAAATATATTAGAGAAAATAAAATAGTAATCATAACTTCGGCATGATAAATTATCATAATATGTTTGGTCAGTGATTAGAAAACGGTAGCCAAATTGGGCGTTTGATATTTTTTCCGAAAATTTCGAAAATCAAATCCCCCTTTTCGTGACTATCGTTGAAAAAAAATTACAGGGTGGTCCATTTATCCTGAGACAGTGAATTATTACGAAAACCATCAGGAATATGAAAAAAGTAGTTTATATATAATATTCTATATAAAGGGGTGCATTTAAAGGCACCATGCACATTTTTTCTATAATGGCCCTTTAAGGGGCAGATGGCGGGTAACTTCATTTTTTCAAATGGAAACCTATATTTTTTATTATATATTCTCATTCTATATCGAAAAGTAATAATATTTCGTATAAAACATTTTTTTCGTGAACTTACCATTTTTAACTATACCGTGATAAATGTTGCAAAGTTTGCACGAAGGCATACGACATGTATTGTGAATCTTCACCTAGTAGGCGGCAATAAGAAGTGCGTTCTTTGTCAAGTAATTAATGTAGTAAATGTTCAAACTGATGCCCTTCTATATCAACACATTTTTCAATTTTTCTTATAAACGAGTTATGTGCGCGCTCAAGCATTTACGAGTACTTGCTTGGAGATCATATTTTACTGTGGCTATAATATTGATTTCATTTTCTTCTTCAGCATAGGTGACAGTTCTTCGACAATTTTTCTTATTTTCTTGAACGTTTCCACTTCGCATGAATTGTTGCACAACACGGTGGAACGAACATTTCGACGGAACTCTTTCTCCTGGATGTCGTTCGACGTAGAGGCGAACAGCTTATGCGACATTTTTTCTTGCTTCCCCATAGAGAATAATTATTTCAACTTTTTCTTGAAGAGACAAAATATCCATCTTGGGGATAACGAAAATGTTGAAAAGACATTAGAGCAACGTCACCTACGATACTCGATGCTACACACTTACTAGATTTTTATAACTTCGGATCGAACTCAGTATTGTCTGGCAATATAACAATTTTGATATTCGGCATAATTTATTTAATAAAACCGTGCATGCTAGAAAAAATGCTTTAAACAAAATGTAATTATTATTCGATGTAGAATAAGAATATAAAATAAAAATGATGGGTTTCCATTTGAAAAACTACTATACCCCTAATGTATATTTGCAATTTTTGTTTGTAATAATCCCATCTACCTTAAAATAAAGTTTCAGATACCTTCTGTAACTCACCCTGTATATTGAAACGGAGCAGCGGACACGCTCTCGCTATTCCGGTGTAACACTATGGTGCCGCGGAAACCCTCTAATTCACTCGCTGCCACACAGATGGACACCGGCGTTCTCGCAAGTAGTCATCAGGGGAGAGCAGCATAAGTAGGCGGTGAAAGTGTCACAAAGCGGCGAAAGCCGAGGATAAATTTCAGTCAAGTCCAATACGAAGAAAAGGATTTCTTAGACTGCTGGTACATTGTAAGCTTAAATGGGTGCAAGGTAGTAATGGTGATATTGGATGAACGTATCGATATTTGGTTTCGATACGTATTGGTGGTCAGAGTATCGATAATGCTGTATCGATATTACCGATATCGGTAAATGATAAAGGTAAATGTACCAGTGGTCGCGTACCTAAGCCGAAGTTCAGATTTCGAGGCCAAATTTAGTACGCACAGTCCCACACAAGGTTGTATTTAATCACTATAACCATCTTGAAGATTATGATTTTTAGTTTCTAAAACACATCTAATAACTATTATAATAATGCGTAATTTTGTATTAATGTCGCGAGAATGCTGTAAAATGGGAATGTCCCAGTGTGTCTGTACACCACTTATTCGCTACGTTATACCCGTATTCGGACCCAAGAAGACCCAGTGCCCGCACACCGCGAAATTCAAACACTAGAAGCCTGAGTTGACGAGCAGATTTCGATGCAATTAGACTGGTGCATAGGTAGATTGACAGATTGATAGATAGGCCGATATTAAAAATCTTGCAGTCCGCATCCGACAAATCGTAGGAGTTCTAGTTCTCAATATTTTCGATTTGAAAAAAATTGAAACTATTCCTACAACTTTTATAATCGGACTCAAGGATTTTTTCGACACGATTGGAATACTCTTACTAACAATCAAACAAAGAGGATTACGAAAAAAATAAAACGCAGCTTTTTCCCCAACATTGGAGCCGCTGCCCCAAGAATGCATTCAGAAATTTTTGCTGTAAATGTTGATGCAAGACAATGAGAAAAATATTAATCCTATTTTGAATCTCTGTGACTCAGTTGGGTAAACGCAATTGTTCACCACAATGAAATGGATATCGATTAATTCGAAGCTTTATAGAATAGTCATACCAATCAACATTAATAGTTTGAAGCAGATGAATGTTATGAGTGACCGTGTGGATGTCAGTTATTGGTGGATTTTCGGCTATGTCTCGGTCGGTTCTTAACCATTTGCGAAATTAATATATCCGGCACTGCTCCAGTATACAAAGAGGCCTCGAATGTCCCTCGGCATTAGTACGTTCGCAGATTTGAAACTGTATCATTGATCGAGATCGTTCTCACATCTTAACGGAAAAATTATTCTCGTACGTGAAATTGAGAGTTGTAACATATCCACGGAAACGTTACTGGTAATTAATTAGCCATTTTTCATTAATATAGATGAAGAGAAATTTACTTATTATTTGCTCGTTTTAACAATTCACAGAGAATTTCTATCAGAATAATACCTGGCTAGATTTCCAGTATACTCGTGCCTTCACACACGAAATGGATGAATCAACCAATTCTCCATACATTTGACTTTTTAACCGGCACTCTCTTCTATCATGAATAATTCTTCAACCGTTACCGGTATTAAAAAAATAAAAAAGAATACATCTCGAAAACGATAACTAATTAACTACTAAGATATGTCCACTCTTACAACATTTAACATGTATAAATTGTCCATACTGCTGATCATCAATAGGATCGATTAGGAAAATGTACTAATTAACGTTACACAAAATACTCATTATAATGACTTGAATATGATTATTTCAGCCTTAATAAAATATATTTCTGAAGAGGATCCAGACCAGGATCGAAACGTAAACATTGTTTTTTTCACTATCTCCTGACATCATCGACCGAGACATAGCCGAAAATCCACCAATAATTAATAGTTTGATCCGGGGCAAAATTTTTATTTGGTAAGGGAAGGCAGGGTTTTTTGTTGCTTCCATGAAGGGATAGGATAGTAAAAGATGAAAAACCCGGTAAACATAATATAGCAGTTGAATGATATAAACATTTATTACAAAATATACGACCTCTTTTAACAATAATAAGCGTGATTATGTACTTTTTTTTGTCTCTATATCGTTCTCTTATACTGTTATATATGTCGAATCCTTTCGGATAATATCTCACCCTCGTTTTCTTTGCCTGCGTTCAGTAAATTTTTCTGCTTTTTTTTCTTTTCGGTTAGATGATTTTTGTTCTCTTCTAGCTGCTTTTTTTCTCTTGTTGCTTCTTCTTCTTTTGTTGCTTCTTCTTCTCTTCTTGTTGCTTCTTTTTCTCTTCTTGTAATTTTTGTTTTTATAACTGTGCAACTTTTTTTTACCTTTGCATTTCTTCCCGTTTGATGCGTCTCTGTTGTTTCTCCTGCAAAATCTTCAGCTTTTGTTCCTCTTTTTGCAAAGCTAACGCACGCCATTGATCGCTGGTAGCGACAGAAGGAAGTATATCGATCCTTTTTTTGTATTTTTTTTCTGTCGTCCGGCCAAAAAAGCGTATCCTTGAATACTGATGGCAGGTCCTTGATCCTCTTTGTCGTGTTATCAACAATTTATATTGAAGATTTATGGAAGACAGCCTCGGCTTTTTTGCTACATTCTTCGGTATTTTCATATATCCAATTGACATCGGTAGATTTGAAAATAGTCGCGCTGTCGTTTTCAAAGCTATCTTCTATAATTGCCGTGTCTTCGTCGACGACTTTGATCGTTCTATTGACATTGTCCTCGGTGCTGTTCACGATTCCATCGGTTCTGTGTTTGAATTCATCGATTTCCTCAAAGACTTCCCAGATGTTGCCCGTTACGGTTCTTCCAATTGTTTCGAAATCCGTGGTCCCTCTGATATCCGCGCCGGTATTTTCGTCAATCACTGTACACATATTTATACTTAATTACAGAATACGATACTCACAGTGCGATTTAAATTATTAACCTGTAGCTGCTGAGCTTGTTCCTACGCTGGTATTATCGGTATCCAAGGGCAATATAATTGTGTCGTCTTGTTGAATCACGGAATTGACCGCGGCTCCGAATCCAGTCTCGAGATCAGCAGCAATATTTGAGGTATCGTTGACTTTCAGTGTGTGTTCCTCCAATGCATTCGATTGAATATCATCATACTCATTATTAGCTGAATATATAACAGAACAAACGAATTGCTAAGTTACAAATACCGAAAATATACCATATTGTGACATAAAAAAATCTCTGTATATAAATTGTCCCAGAACATTTTATTCTCCGTATCATATACCAGCGAGTCTTTTAATTTTTTGCCAATACTGATAGAGGCCTTCATTGATTGTTTCACCAATCCAAACACCGCAACGATCCGATTCCTCAAAAGCACTAATCACGTGAGGTGGCAATTGCTGCTGCATTAAATTCAAGAGTTCGACAAATTTCTATTCAAGCTGAAGCGTGCTCGAAGTATCACAGTTCTCATCACGATTATCATAGCTAGATCTCAGTCTTTTCTGAGGAATGTTTAAATCGACGGCATCTGGTGAAAATGGGGCTAAGCCGCACGATCGAAATCCATTTTTTATCGTTTCTGTGAGAACTAGAGAGTCAAGTGCGACCTTTAATAAAGGTGCAAATTGTTCTTTTTTCAACCAAGACCCATTGTTTTGAAATCTCCACTGATTTACAGTCTTTCTCCACGCATTTTTCAGCGGATGGAAAACGGCAACATCCAATGGTTGTAATATATGTGTAGCATTCGGATATAAAGCGATCATTTCGATTTTAACCTATCTGTAGAAATTGCTAAGAGGCAAAGTGCAGTGCGACGAATGCCCATCAACGAAAAGTACGACTGGGAATTCAATCTTGTTTCGCTGCAACCACGGGTAGAAAACATTCGATATATATTCGAAACATGTTTCGACGGTCATCCACCCTTTGTCGGAAGTACCGATACTCGAACCCGGTGAAATATTTTCAGCCACAGCTCTCGGTATGCGCTGGTGTTACGTCCCAGCATGGGCGACGCGCACCTCCAGTCAATAAATTAGACTACTACCTTACCTACCTGTAAACCAATGCAGCCTGCCGGTAAAATTTAAACAGTATGTACAACTTTTTTCTCTCTTATTGCTATCTTACTATTGCATTTATAAACTATATCATTTATCCGTCGAAACTAAACAGATTAGGGGAAAGATCCCAATTAAGATTACACACATGCACGAAGCAACTCGGAATCATAACCAAAATACTCCACCCAGTCATAAACATCCCCTCTGGCAAACATCTTTTTTAATGTCTTTTCCACGAACCTCTTGCGCGATTTCGTAGCTAGACTCCTAGTTTTAAGAACGAACCATAATAATTGTCAGGCACGGAAAAACTTTTCCCTGCTCTCCTTATTTATGTTCACATTTTTACGAGCGCCTCGTTCAATATCTCCGCTCGTAAAAACTGACGAAAACCAAACTCGGTATTTCTCAGAACCATAATCAGAAAATACACTTTTCTCTCCCACGATCGCCGTCCAAAAGCGACGCTCTCAACACTCCCATATCTTTGAAACAACCCCTCTGATAGGGAAAACTCGAAATCTCGCTAAATAATCCGACCAATCAATTATGTATAATTTTGTAACTCCGCCCGAACCGAGGCGAAATCGTCAACCAACTTCGACTAGAGAAAGAGAATCGACTCAACTACGAAATCGAAAACACCTTAAGCTAACAAATCTCCGACATTTGTAAAATCACTCTAAGTCCAACTTGTGTTGTAATTTCACGGTACAATCCCAAACTTGAATAAAGTACAGTTGTTATTGTTAATTGTATGAGAAGTGTTGGTGTTGCAATTAATAACAACCTTCCCAAGATAAAATACTTCTTCTCGGTTCAATCGAGAACTCTGGGAAACATCATTTACTAACAATACGTCTTCGAAGAGGAATCATCCTCGACGATTAATCATAAATCGTTGAGTTGGTATATTGAGCACAAGTAAGTCCCAGGCGGCGAGCTCACGTCCAGCCGAATAGCGCAACTTAATTCAAATATCGCGCGCACACCGAATTATCGACGAAGCTTCCAATTCTCTCCACCTTGGGACGTAACAGCTTTATAAACCAATAAAACTGGTGGCAGCGGTGGGATGAATCTCTTGCGCCTGGACCATCTCCACGTCGAAGAGCGTAATGCGACTCAAGAGCTTATCGAGGAGTACGTAGACCTCTTTCACATACCGGGTGAGCCCCTTAGATCCACGAACGTGTGCACGCACCGCATACCTACGACCGACGATCAACCCATACACACCAGACAATACCGACACCCACCGCACCAAAAACCTGAGATAGACAGACAAATAAACGACTTACTGACACTGGACATAATCCAACCATCCGTATCTCCATATAATTCTCCCGTTTGGATTGTTCCCAAACGCGAAGACTCAAAGGGAAATAAACGTTGGCGACTTGTCATCGACTTTCGGAAATTGAACGACAAAACAATTGGCGATGCGTATCCTCTGCCCCTCATAACTGACATCCTAGACCAACTCGGCGGAGCGAAATATTTTTCCATCTTCGACTTAGCGTCCGGATTCCACCAAATTTGCATGGATCCCGCAGACAAACACAAGACAGCTTTCACGACACCTCATGGCCATTACGAATTTAACCGAATGCCCTTCGGATTAAAGAATGCACCGGCCACTTTCCAGCGCTTAATGGATGTCGTGTTAAAAGGTCTACAGGGAAACGAATTATTCGTGTATTTGGATGACATAGTGATTTACGCACGATCAATCGACGAACACAAAACGAAATTTAAAAAACTCGCGGAAAGACTTAGAAAAGCCAACATAACGTTACAAACTGACAAATGTGAATTTTTGCGAACAGAAGTGAGATATTTGAGACACCTTATATCTTCTGACGGACTTAAACCCGATCCAAAAAATATCGAGGCAATAGAACACTTTCACACACCAAAAACCCCGAAAAACGTTCGAGAATTCCTTGGATTAGCAGGATATTATCGACGATTCATTAAAGATTTCGCAAAAATCGCTAAACCATTAAACGAACTCACGAGCAAAAACGTAACGTTCCATTGGACTGACCAACACCAAACTGCATTCACAACTTTCCGCGAAAAGCTTTGTTCAGCGTCAATACTTCAATACCCGGATTTCAGTAAACCTTTTATCGTAACGACCGACGCGTCAAATTACGCAGTCGGAGCAATTCTCTCACAAGGCAAGATCGGGGAAGACCACATAATTTCCGCAGCATCAAGGGTACTAAACAAAGCTGAACAAAATTACTCAACTTTGGAAAAAGAAATGGTCGCAGTAGTCTTCGGTTTAAAAACCTTCAGGGCTTACCTTTATGGCCGAGAATTCACTTTGCTCACAGATCATAGACCCTTAGTGTGGGTAAATTCAATGAACGATCCTACCTCTCGAGTGCTCAGGTGGAGGGAGCGGTTAAAGGAGTTCGAATTCACGATACAATACAAACCCGGCAAAATAAATACCAATGCCGACGCTCTCTCTCGAAACCCCGTCGTACTCCCCATAAAACTCAAGTGGAGAGTCGAAAAAACGCCCAGCGGCGAAACATACGTAAACCCCGTGCCCGGAGTGGCAAGGACGTTTACGTCATCCGAAGGCGACACACGCCAAATCTCACGGAGACCCAAGTTAGCTCGAACTGGCTCCGATGAATCTTCTAGCTCAAATTCAAAATCAATTCAGTCTTCGAATCCCTCCAGATCGGAAATTCCGAGAGAAACGATCCAGGGATCCGTTGATTTGAATCCAGAACCTCAAGTGTCGGTCAATCTAAATCAAAATTCAATAACTCGGCTTGATCACCCGAGTCAAGAAAGCGACACATCTAATTCCTCTATAAATTCAAAATTCTTTCTTCACAAGAAGAAAACAAGCAGAAAATCTCGAGCGAAAAGGGACCGAAACGTCTCTGAATCAATAAATAACCAATCCGGTTCAACGCCATCTCCAGGCGAAAAACAATCTCATATCGAAGCACGGGTAATAATTCTCGAACCCGAACCAAATTCTTACGACAGTGACGCAGACGACGAGGAAGTCCCAGAAGAGGACGATGAATCCAAACCAAGCGTCCAACCCGCGAATCATTCGTTATTTCAAACGCCTACGCGAGTGCGAGGAAAAAATAATTTTCAACGCCAACTCTTGAGGGAAATTCATAAAAAGAGAAATAAAACTCTAGCGCTCTTCACCCCCTCACCCGCCAGGCGGTTACGAAAGAAAACGCTTGTAGGAAATGATACCGAAATCTCTAAACAAAAACGGCCAACTATTCTAAACACGGAACGGGACATGACGCTGGACGAGATCGTAGTCGACGAATCAAACATGTCTTATAACCAAAATACAATAGCCACAAGCGAAAGTCTCACAGAGGAAATGAATATTTCCGAAAATCCGAAAGAAACAATGGACGATCTACCCGAGACTGTGACAGGAGACGAACATTCACCGCAGACCCAAATTCAAAACTTCGCCGTAAATTTACAACCAAACGTTTTGACAAAGACAGGACCGACACTAAGACGCTCATCCCGAGAGACGAGACGAAAGAAATGCTTTTGCTGTACAGACGACGAAACTCACGAAAAGAAAAGGAAAAATCACCGAAAAACAGACCAGCAGGGTAAAATTGACAAATTATCAAACCCTGTATCAAAAAGGAGAAGGGGTGAAGCAACAATTCGACGATCCGTGTCCCAAACAACAAACCGACTCTCAACAATCCAAAATCTCTCAGATCATACCGTATTAACCCCGACGATAAAAATTCCCGACGACCAAATACTTGTTCAAACGCCTAACACACCCAGCCCAGTCACACCCATACACGACGTGACCCCGACAACCGAAGACATACGACCACTTGACGCGACCCAAGTTACAAATGAACCAAACACTCCGGGTAATGCTCCCTGGGGAGCACCCGCACCACAGCCCCACGTACCGGGTGTTCAAAATTCATCGGACGGGAACGAAAACGAAAACCTCGAAAATACGACAAATGTAATAGAAACGAGAGACAACATCGAAACGTCACGAAATCATTACATTTGCCTCATCTCAGCCGACGGCACCGTATCCAATGAGTTCGGGAAACGGATGATTGAAATCGGCCTTTTAAAAAATTTGACACCCGATCAAAAATACGAAATCGGCAAAACCATCGTTTTCGGAACCCCGCAAAAGAAAATTTTTGCGCTAGTCGTCCAAGAACACGAGTCTGACCGCTTGACCCAAGAAAATTTCGTGCTTGCCATAAAAAGTCTGAAAAGGGAAATGGTAGAATCAAATACCAAATCAGCAGCCATCTCCAAAAAACGAAGCGGTTTAAAAAACGCATCTTGGCCGAAGATAAAACAAATCCTCCAAGAAATCTTAGAAGGAACAGACATAACCATCCAAGTCTGTAGAGACGAAATCTTAACTCCTCCACCAGAACTAAGACCGCGAATTATCCGCGAAAACCACGAATCCCCAATCGCAGGTCATAAAGGTGTGACCAAGACGTACAATAGAATCCGACAAAAATATTTCTGGGGAAACATGAAAAAACAGGTTGCCGACTACATCCGACAATGCGAAAGTTGCCAAAGGAGAAAGCTAGTAAGGGTCAAAACAAAACAACCCATGGTCATCACAGACACCCCCCTCGACGTATTTGACAAAATCTCCATGGACATCGTCGGACCTATTAATCCACAATCTGAACTTGGTCATAGATTCATTCTCACCATTCAAGATAACCTATCAAAATTCTCACTTGCGATCCCATTATTTCACGCCACAGCTAAAGAAATCGCAGAAGCTTTAGTCACCGAATTTATTTGTTTTTTTGGCTGCCCGAAGGCTATTTTGACTGACCAGGGCGCTGCTTTTATCGGTAAAGTAATGAAACACCTCACGAAAGCGTTAAAAATCGAACAAGTAAAAACTACAGCTTTTCATCCTCAATCAAACGGCTCTCTTGAACGAAGTCACCAAGTTCTGACAGATTATTTAAAACACTACACTAATAGAAAAGACTGGTATAAATTCTTACGTTCAGCAACGTTCGCGTACAATACGAGCGTACACGAGGGAACGAAATTCACCCCCTACCAAGTAGTCTACGGAAGGATAGCCCGTGTACCCTCAGAGTTCTCATATCTCGATGAATTAATAACATACGATGAGCACGTACAAAATATAGCAAAAGAAATGAAAGGAGTCCGCGAACAAGCCAGAAAAAACCTAGAACAGGCCAAACAAAAATCGAAAGAGCATTACGATAAGAGAATAAATCCAATCAAATTTCAACCAGGCGAAAAAATATACCTCATAAAAAATCAAAAAACGGGAAAATTCGACGACAATTACAAAGGACCTTATCTTATCACCGAAGTCTTCCCAGATAAAAACGATATCGAAATCGAATTGCAAAATAAAAAGCGTAAAATTATCCACTGCGATCGTGCAAAAATAGCCCACTAATAAAAAATCAAAATAAATTCCAGGTGTCAAACAATCATGAAACTTTTCCTCGCGGTGGTTCTCTCTCTCTTGCATTTGGGGAATTCACTCATTGCATTCGATTGCGGAGCACCAGCAACAAACATCACGACGCTCTCCCTACTCGAGATCACCGAATGCGCCATACCCATACAACAACCGGAGATCATCCACACGCGAGTACAATTATTGCAAAGAGTAGAATTTAAGTACACACAGGTTATCCAATGTCAAATCGAAATAAGTAGAACCATCAAACACTGCGGCATGCATTCCCACACCTCAGAAGTGAAAAACGGGCATGAAGAATTCATAAAAACCATATCAGAAGAATCGTGCAGAAGAATTCACGAAACAGGCAATCTCGAATTATTCAACGTAATATTTAACGATATCAAACCGAACTCCACAAATCCGCGCAGCATAATGTTGGCAGGATCTCTCGATAACGACGGTTCATGCGTAGGCGCCGTCTACTCAGACCCTTATGGTACTTGAGTAAACGTCATCGTGTTCGGGAAAGTATCAATAGCAATATCTGACCACCTAGGCCAGGTACGCCTCGACCAAAACATAGTAATTTTAAAATCCGGCTACCATTGTAAACTCACCCAAGGAGAATGTATAGACCCTTACAGCGGTTACACATTCTGGAAACCTATTCCGCGTGAGCAATGCAAGTTCAATAATTATGAAGTCCTTTATGAAGGAAGAGCTGATAGAATCATCAGTTCCGCCCCAAACATGCCCCAAAACGAAATTTATTCAATAACTTCAGCGGAGATAACATTTGCATTAAGCGTAAAGAAACAAACGCACTTGTGCGGGTATAAACTAATCGAAACAGAACATCCGAAACTTTTTATAGTGGATAGCGCCAACGGCGATTTCTTTACCAAGACCCGGATTCAGACGATGAACATGGATATTTTTGCCTACGTAAATTCCAAACTAATCTACATGACCAAATACTTCGCAAACCAAATCACTCACCTCTATAACGATGTCATGAGACAAGAGTGTGAATTAGAAAAGAGAGTGTTAAGACACACATTATCATTCGCAGCTTACGCCCCGGCAGAATTCGCATATTCTTATATGAACGGACCCGGTTATATAGCACATGTCGCAGGCGAAGTAATTCGCCTCGCAAAATGTGTTCCAGTAAACGTTAATACCAGGAAAACTCAAGAGTGTTATCAAGAAATCCCAATAAAAAGAGGTAACGAATCATTATTCATAACTCCTCGAACGCACATCCTCACAGAAACAGCTCACGAAATAGAGTGTAACTCTTTCCTCTCTCCCATGTACTACCTAGACAATGCGTGGTTTCAAGCCCTTCCACAACTAGCTCCCGCAATAACGCCCGAAAAAATAGGGCCGAACGCCAAAAGCTCATGGCAATTCATCACACCTGCACATCTTGCAGATAGCGGCATATACACAAGCGAGGACCTCGATAGTCTTCGAACAAGCATAATGTTCCCGGTAGAGAGAACAGCCGTATTGCACACGCTAGCGCGAGGAGCATCGGGTAAAACGATGGTTGACCAAGGGATAACTATTTCTCACTGGATAGATGAAAATGTAATTCAGCAAGCATTGGAAAAAACCTGGGGAAAGGTATACTCCTTCTTTAATACGGTAGGCACATTTAGCGCCACCCTGCTCGGAGCATGGGTAACCATTAAAATCGTCAAACTCCTGGTCGATACCGTCGTGCATGGTTATGCCCTTCACTCGGTATACGGGTGGAGCATTTGGCTAATAGGAGCCATATGGGACTCCGTAACCCATCTACTAGTCCTCTTAGGGAAAAAGAAGCAAGAAAATGCAACTCGTACCAACAGAGACGTCGAATTAGGGACGATCTCTACTAACCCAATGAACGCTAATCCTACACAACCTGAAGTTACCAACTCGACCAAAATGGACACCACCCTACCGACTGAACACACGTCGACCCCTATTATACCAACTGAACAGACGACAACCCCCACTATACCGACGGCCGTAACAACAACCAATGGACGGATACTAATACCTGGCACGTACCCAATATTACGCCAAATCTAAAGAGGAAAAGAAGTCCATTTCGAGAAATTTCCATACAACAAAGATGAAAAGTCTTGATCATAAACAGAATACAATTTTTGCACTGCCCCCCCCCCCCCCCCCCCCATGAATAAGTGTAAAAGAAACACATATATATGATCAACCCAGATAGGATGTAAAAGGACTTATAAAAAGTGTAGGAAACGAATCTTAGACTACAAAAAACACACACCAAACACAGGAGTACACAAAAAATACAATTTTATTCGGAGCTTCCTCAGCCCCCCTCTTTCCTTCTACACCAGAATTACAAAAATTTAAAACGAAAGTGAAATATCTCCCTACAAAATTCATATCTCCTCTTGCGACACGAAATCAATCCTCGTCATAGGCCGCGAGGATCCCTCGAGGATTTTCCCAAGCAGGGTGATCCCAGTCGGCTTCGGGATGTACGGTACCGAAGCGTCCTTCGAACAGCCATCGAATCTGCAATATGTCGAAGCCGTCGGCCTCCAAAGAAAACGCGTCCTCATACATACGGGCCCACATTCTGAGGACCGCCCTCTCCTCGCGAACCTCCTTCCAGGCTAGGAATTGAGACTCCACACACTATATAAACATAAAGAAATACATCACATTAATTGACTGTGTAAAAAAAAAAATAATATAAAAAAAAAAAAAAAAAAAAAAAAAGGGTAAAAACTTAAAGAAAGAACATGATACTTACGCGACAACGCCGTTTAGGGTGCGGTTCCCGTCCACGACGCGCTGCAGCCTCGTTGTTGGAAGGCAAGACGTAACCCATATCTTCTTTTTTTATTTTTTTTTTCCTTTTTATATAAAAATACTTTATACACTCCTTTAGGAGCTCCGACAATAGAAAAATTCACAAAGATGCGATCGTCACCACGGTCGAAGACACAATGAATATCGCAAGAACACTCAGACAACCCTCTGCCTTCCTGGCCGAACCCCCTCCTTTTACCAATAGCAAAAAATTTTTTTTATGAAATTAGCCGCTCGAAAAACAAAATGCCACATGCATGCCTCACACTCTGCCCATCCACCAACTTTCGCGACATCCCTAGAACCTCAAATTTTTTTTCCTCCCTCTGTTTCCGCTCTTTCCTTAGTTTCTCTTGACCGTTCGAAGAAAATACTAAGATAGATACAAAACTTACAAGTTAAGAATTCGTGCTGACTTGCGTCTCGCTTTTCTTGCAAATATTCAAGACAAGAATAATAAGACAAATAACGTTAAAATGATACAAATACCCAAAGGAAAACATCGCGACAAACGAATGTCAAGATGATATGATACAAATATTCAATTAGTACATAATACGATAATCCAATATTAAGACGATATGATACAAATATTCAGAAAACATATAACATAATAAACAATGTTAAGACGATACAAATACATTACGATAAAATAATATTAACAACAATATAATAAAAATAAAAAAAAAAAAAAAAAAAAAAAACCAACGATAAAATAATATTATTAATAATGTGTTACAAATAAAATAAAAGAGGCGGGCGATAATGAATATAAAGAGAGGATAAATTAGTAAATACGTTAGTCATAACTACAATAGCGTACAATTCGTTAAGACAATATCATATATTTCTTTTATCAAATTCATGTTAACCGGCACGCCGCATTCGCTATCTCTTTTCTTCAAAATTGAGCGGGTCGCTCAATCTTTTACGCGGGGAGGTGTTACGTCCCAGCATGGGCGACGCGCACCTCCAGTCAATAAATTAGACTACTACCTTACCTACCTGTAAACCAATGCAGCCTGCCGGTAAAATGTAAACAGTATGTACAACTTTTTTTCTCTCTTATTGCTATCTTACTATGGCATTTATAAACTATATCATTTATCTGTAGAAACTAAACAGATTAGGGGAAAGATCCCAATTAAGATTACACACATGCACCAAGCAACTCAGAGTCACAACCAAAACACTCCACCCAGTCATAAACACCCCCTCTGGCAAACATCTGGCAAACATCTTTTTTTTAATGTCTTTTCCACGAACCTCTTGCGCGATTTCGTAGCTAGACTCCTAGTTTTAAGAACAAACCATAATAATTGTCAGGCACGGAAAAACTTTTCCCTGCTCTCCTTATTTATGTTCACATTTTTACGAGCGCCTTGTTCGACATCACCGCTCGTAAAAACTGACGAAAACTAAACTCGGTGTTTCTCAGAACCATAACCAGAAAACACACTTTCCTTTCCCACGATAGCCGTCCAAAAAGCGACGCTCTCAAGACACCCCCATATCTTTGAAACAACCCCTCTGATAGGGAAAACTCAAAATCTCGCTAAAGAATCCGACCAATCAATTATGTACAATTTTGTAACTCCGCCCGAACCGAGGCGAAATCGTCAACCAACTTCGACTAGAGAATCAGAATCTACTCAACTACGAAATCGAAAACATCTTAAGCTAACAAATCTCCGACTTTTTGTAAAATCACTCTAAGTCCAACTTGTGTTGTAATTTCACGGTACAATCTCAAACTTGAATAAAGTACAGTTGTTATTGTTAATTGTATGAGAAGTGTGGGTGTTGCAATTAATAACAATATTCCCAAGACAAAATACTTCTTCTCGGTTCAATCGAGAACTCTGGGAAACATCATTCATCAACAACACGTCTTCGAAGAGGAATCATCCTCGACGATTAATCATAAATCGTTGAGTTGGTATATTGAGCACAAGTAAGTCCCAGGCGGCGAGCTCACGTCCAGCCGAATAGCGCAACTTAATTCAAATATCGCGCGCACATCGAATTATCGACGAAGCTTCCAATTCTCTCCACCTTGGGACGTAACACATGTGTGCGGCTACTGGGCCTATCGTACTACGGATGTCAGTACCAGTCGACGAACAGCGTCTTCACAGTGGTACAGCTTATGATTCACTTGTCCCAATAACAAAACACGAATATTGCAATAATAAAATGAGTTCTGCGGAAAATTGAACCGCTGCATTGGAAACCTTATTTTATCCTGAACAAAATGCGCTACAGTTTATCTCGAAAACACGTAAAAGCTTAATAATAAGCGTTACAAAAGTTGTACTATTTCTTAGCATATTCGATAAGAAACCCGTTGATACTACCTGCATACTACCTGGGCTTGAATAAACGGATTAGATTAATTTATATTCTATACTTAATGGTATACCAATTGTTTGTATACATAAATGAGATATGGTCGAGGCGCTCAGAATTGTTAGATTTGCAATATTAAATATCAAAAGCTTAATAAATGTAAAAGTTTGCGGTAATATGCGACGACTGAGACGTGTGCGACCACTGGTACGCGTACCTTACTTAAATAAAAATGCAAACAATTTTTTGTTAATAATTCTTTATTTTTTGTATTTACGAATAAAAAAAACATATATCGTACATTACGAAGAATAACACAAATAAACGAAAATAGTAGTAGGTCAAGGGGGCCACTAGTGTGACCACATAAAAAAAGGTGATTCTTGGGAATTTTTTTTAAAGAAAACTACTGCATGGAATGTTTTAATATTTCAAGGATATGTTTATGGATATACAGGGTGTCCAGATTTAATCTTACTGTATAATAAATATATCATACAATTTTTGGACGAACAAATTGAAAATTCAGCGAATTATTTACAATCTCCCATAGTACATTTTTCAAATTTGCTGCAACTACAACTCGAAGACAAACCTCTTTGATGGTTTCTAGCTCCGATGCAGTCAACATCGGTGGAGCCGTCGTACATTTTAAAAGTATCGAACCTACGTGATCCGATAATAGTATAAACCTCGCAAGCATGTCGGGTGTAGAGTTCCAACGTGTATCTATACAATGGCTGAGTTTCAGATTCGAAACAGTTCGCAATTTATCAGCGGCAGTTACAACCTTCTTGAAATACGGGACATCGTTTTAACTTTTTTGCATATTGCGCTTATGACATCGTCGGATTCTATAATCTTCGAACAGACCAAATTTAAGGCAAGTGCGAAGCATGATAAATGTTTGTCAGCACCGAATCCATCTCGGACGGCTTTTTTTATATTGGGTCCACTATCAGAAACGACCACTATTATGCTCTCTTTTCTTATTTTTCAATCGTCAACCTTATTACATAAAAACAGTACATAATGTGACGAATTTCCGGAAACGTTCCGCCATCGTCACCTTCGGTCGCCTCTCCCGCTTTTGCACCCGCAATTTGCCGGCAGGGCACCAGTCGGTTTTTACTTCGCCGGTATCGACAACCGGCACAACCCGGGGGTCGGCAGGGAACAGCCTGGCCCTTCTATCTTCACGGATTGTGATATGGACGGATCGGGTTAAGGAAGGCGGGAACTACTTACCTTAATTCACCGACCTCGCATTCCCGTCGTGGTCAATATCACTTTTTGTTTCTCCAGAGGTGACGATCTGGTTAACCTGTGTGCATCCGCGGGATCGGCAGATCCGGAAACGCTCGGCCGCTCAGGTTGCTGAGTATGGTAGTGAGGGTCGGGGTAAGTCATCTCGGGATGGCCGAAAATATCGTAAATTCTCCGTCAAACGAAATCTCAACTCGGAGAATGAGAGTCGGAATTTCCACGTCACCATGCACCTCATATAGTTGCAAGAATTCACTTTCGGAAACCCCTGAGACCGAACACACGTTCAACACAAAATCACGAAACCAAAACTGTCGTCCGAAATCGATGCAGTAATTATTACATCGCGAGAACACTCTGAAACTAAAATATCCACAGGGAGCCGGGTGTTCACGGAAATCCCTATGGCGCGTACTCGGACCTCTCACTCTAGAGAGCAATCGTCTGATACTACGAGAGTGTGTACGTAGAGAGAGATCACAAGCATGTTACGTACTGGCCGACATTAAAGGCCCAGTCAATTTTCAAAACTCAGTAATGACCAAACGTCGGTGGCATATGTCCTCTAGTCGGTAAAAGGGCGCTCCGCGTAGTCACCCCTAGTATCGACATAGCAGATAGTTCCGTCTAGCAAGTAAATAGTACGACTTAACCTAGTACGAAGAGATGGCAGGGAAAAACCAGCCTATCACAGGAATTTTCGGACCCTCCCCGAAGGGAAAACCGAAACTCCACCCTAAATCAAATCCCTTCCACCCAAAACTAGAGCACCTATAGAAAGGACGCTCTGACCCAAATTCAGCATATAATTACTGTCTGCAATAATATAAGAACACTGAACTATAGCTGGAAAATAAAGGATCGTGCACAAGGTGGAAAAGTCAGTTGAAGAAGACGCGATGAATGAGTGCGGGATTCGCTTGTCAATTTATTGCACTGAGTCACAATTAAGGTTACAAAATTAATGCGTGTGAACGAGCGGTATTACAGTAACGGTGTACAGGTATTACGATAGCGGTGTACACAAAGTCGGGGATCGCACACTGATTTTATTAATCTGGTTGAACTACTTCACGACTGAAGAAGATGGCCGCGATTGTGGAAATTTGACAACACACGCGGTCTTGGCCAGGCCACGCGGTGAGATTATAATTAAAGAAAAGCGATGTAGACTTGGCGGTTAACGATTGCGTCTAATGCGCCAATCGCGCGGGTGATGAGTGCAGATTGCACGTGTTGAATCACATAGAACTCGAGAGATGCAGTGCGGGTTTCACAGAGCGGGGAATTACAACGTAATCGATCATGATCAACGGCGAGGTGCGTAGCACGGTAGCAAATTTAACGAACTGTGTGCAATTATGGCCGCTCTCGTACGCCGGTCGGCACGAGTGCCGTTGAGCATGCGCGGTACGGTGAGCCGAGAGCGCCCACGAGGTGCTGCCTCGACGCGAGCCCTTCGGAAAGCTCGACCCGCTGGTAAGGCGAGGCGAAATCCCGAACTCGAGTTCTCTTATGTATCAGATACGACACTCTCTGTAAAACGTCTCGTCCGACGTTCAGTTCGTTTAAACCAACCGAAACTAAGAGTTATTCTCTATCATTTATTCAGTACAAATAAACTCAATCATGAACTACGAGTATTATCCATCGTGCTGTTCTCTTCAACTGCGCATAACAGGGGTCGAATTTCATAAAGAACCTCAGAACCTCCGAACTTCCGAATCTTCGAATTTCCGAATCTCAGCTCGATCAGAATACCCATTCACTCTGATCAAACTAAGCGTACTTCTCGAATTTCGCGCCGACAACGCATATTGGCGGTGTCAACGGAACTGCGTTACCAACCAGTTCCAAATCACCATCGAGGACGTAACAGCTCAGTTTATAAATAAATTTGGTGGCAGCGAACGGGATTCGACCGGAAGACATCACTTACAACACGAAAATCTGGAAAATTTTGTTTGCCCTACTTCTTCCTGACCCATCAAAAGTCAGAACAACAACGCGATAACCAAATCGCATAAAACGACAATCAATCAACTACTGTGGACGACGACAAATTGAGGGACATTACCATTAACCACCGCAGCAGGTACAGCCGCAACCACGAAGGACTTCAAAAACCCATCGACGCATCGTAAGAGACCCATCGTCACCGGCGCAACGCAACAATACACCTGCCAACGCTCAGCAACGCCATAAATCTCGTCAGTGACACCGGAGTTCGACGACCAGACAACTGCATCCAGCCCGCATATATCTTCTTAAGTAGTAAGCGTTTCTTTTTTTTCTTGCATAAATAGTTGCTATCGCAAACGCAAATGTATCGAGGAATGGGCATGTCGATAGACCAACTATTTGTATATAGGACAGAACAAAATTTCAGAGAATTTTTTTAATTAATCCCAAATTTCGGTAATGGCACAGACGGGTATCCAATAGACTAATTTTTACGCTATTGCAAACTAGCCAAAGAACTGGCACAGGGAGTAAACGAATCTCTCGTCGTAAGAACGTTAATAAACAAATGCAAGGGTGAACCTTTGAGGCGGGCAGGTCAAATTTCAATCACCGAAATTTTTCCAGAGAAAAACGACATAGAAATCGAACTAGAAAATAAAAAGCGTAAAATTATCCACTGCGATCGTGCAAAATAGCCCACTAATAAAATCAAAATAAATTTCAGGTGTCAAACAAACATGAAACTTTTCCTCGCAGTGGCTCTCTCTCTCTCTCTTACGCATGGGGAGCTCGCTCATTGCATTCAGTTGCGGAGCGCCAGCGACGAACATCACGACGCTCTCCCTACTTGAGATCACTGAGTGCGTCATACCCATACAACAACCGGAGATCACCCACACGCGAGTACAATTATTGCAGAGAGTAGAATTAAAATACACACATGTTGTCCAATGTCGAATCGAAATAAGTAGAACCATTAAACCCTGTGGCATGCATTCCCATACTTCGGAAGTGAAAAACGGGCATGAAGAATTCATAAAAACTATACCAGAAAAATCGTGCAGAAGAATCCACGAAACAGGCAACCTCGAATTATTTAACGTAATATTTAATGATATCAAACCGAACTCTACAAATCCGCGCAGCGGAATGTTCGCAGGATCTATCAATAACGATGGTTCATGCTTAGGCACCGTCTACTCAGACCCTTATGGTACATGGAAAAACGTCATCGTGCTCGGTACAGTATCAATAGCAATTTCTGATTACCTAGCCCAAGTGCGCCTCGACCAAAACACAGTAGACACTGTGACGAATTATTTTTCCGACAACCTGGGGAAACGCCTTCCACAATCGTCACCTTCGTCCGTCGGTGCCGCGCTCGCGCGTCCGCAAGTGCCGGCTTGGGCGCCAGTCGAGTTTTGTTTCGCCGGTCTCGACAACCGGCGCAGAACCGGCGATCGCGGGGGGAACTCGCCGCGATCGCACCAACTGGTCATCGGCCAACACGCAACAACAATAACGACAGCGACGGGAGACGGGAACGATCTCACCGAAAGTGACAACACAACAAAATTGGCCGATGACCGAAGGGGCTGCTTTTTGTTTCGCCGGAAGCAACGAAACCGGGCTGACCTGGGCGCGTTGGCGGACACACGACAGTGACGGAATTGCTCGGCCGCTCAGTCTGCAGGGTTTGGCAGAGAGGGTCGGGGTCGGCGGACAATGGATGCGAGAACTTCAACTCGCGCGATCCATCGGCTCAAGCGCGTCACAGAACACGAGAAACGGAACTACAACTATCCTGATTTTATTATTATTCGAGAACGACACGAGATCGAAAGCACTCTGAATTAGTACGATATTATTTTCCGGGAACATCACGTGAACGCAACTTGGCGTCGGACAAGTAAATATGGAACGACTTACCGAGTTGCCGAAGACCTTGGCTCCCCTTCATCGCAGATCCCTCCGACGTAGCTTACCTTGCTCAGACAGAGCGTTGCCGGGGGTATCCGATCAGGCCGAGACACGAAAACTCGAAGGCAGCGCGATCGCTGGCATGACACTCGAGAATCCACGGTACGAAATTTATATTATTCCGTCGTATAGTACGAGAACACAGGCATCGTCTTGGGAGACGAGTGCGAACGTAAACAATGCATGCGAGTACTCGACGCGAGGACGCGTCGTGCCCTCAGCGAGTGCGAGCGAGAACGAGCTATCCGCACAGTACCGATAGAGCGCGAGTTACGCGAGGCTCGGCCTCGACCACAAGGCACTCGCGAATATTCATCGGCGAGAACTATGAATTCGGTAACGCGCGACCGAAAGAGGATCGGCGGCGTACCAACTCCACAAGATACCGGAGGCACTGAAGATCTTTACGGATCGCGAGAACACTTAAGGGTGTATCAAAAAAAAAACAGCGAATCTCCCGCGGAAACCTGCACTACGCGTAATTCGAACGAGAAAAACTCTCACGCGAACAATCACAGTACGCGACGAAATCGGACCTCTCACTCTAGAGAAAGACGAGAGACCGAGAGACAACACTAGAGCTCGCGTACGGAGAGATAGAACGACTCAACTCCGACGCGTAACGCGAGAGCGAGTGAGACACCGAGTGTCCGACACCGAGCGTACGCGAGGACTTATTATTCTCTCGATCGCGACGCTTCGACGACTCGCGGTAGACTCTTGATTCCCAATCTTCGAAATCGCAAACACCCATCAATATGATGCCAAATTTTCATTGCCGGTAACTACTGCCTTCTCCCTTCGGTCGAGAGAGAGGCTAACTATAGCGAGAGCGATACCTTGTGACCGTCACTTGCCGAGACTCAGAAAATCACGTCACAACACACATTATCATTCGCAGCTTACGTCCCGGCAGAATTCGCATATTCTTATATTAACGAGCCCGATTATATAGCACATGTCGCAGGCGAAGTTATTCGCCTCGCAAGGTGTGTTCCAGTAAACGTTAATACCAGGAAAACTCAAGAGTGTTATCAAGAAATCCCAGTAAAAAGAGGTAACGAATCACTATTTATAACTCCTCGAACACACGTCCTCACAGAAACAGCTCACGAAATAGAGTGTAACTCTTTCCTCTCGCCCATGTACTACCTAGACAATGCGTGGTACTGTTACGTCCTAGTAACATAATAGTTGCCCTATTTTTGACCTTAGCAAAGCTAATGAGTCTTGGGAAACGGGCTAATGGAGTTTGACCAGATAAATGAATTTAAGACAAACAAAATTAACTGATAGAATTGATTCTGTTTATTGAGTTGCAACTTTGTTACATGTTTCTAATCTCTGTTCGTATATTCTCCTTCGAGGATGTTTTTCAGAGATCCAAGATGGGTGTAAGAAATTAATTGTACATTCCAATTTGTGTAACAAATACTGGTTCTTGATGGGTTTCTGAGAGAACGTATGCCTCAGGAATTCCTCGGTGTAGTAACCGTGAGTTTTATCCCGTGAATACCCGTAATATTGAGCGGCAATTTTCCGCAGCTGGTTTTTGCGTCCCCCTGATCGGCGTTTCTTTCCCACTAGAATTTCAAATGAATTTTTGACTATGGAGTCCCCAGAAGTTAGAAGGAATTTGGATTAATGTGTAAGGAAGGCATCCTCTGAGTTCGAGGTGGTCCTCGCAACTCGACGGATGATGGAAGGAATGAGCTCGCTGTTGTCCTCGCAACTCATTTATTCTTTGGGGAATCTATCGAACTCGGGGTGGACCTTGCAGTTCAGTGGGTTGTGTAGGAGGATGATCGAACTCGAGGTGGGCCTCGCAGTTCAATATGGAGTATTGAAGGATGGTCGAACTCGGGGTGGTCCACGCAATTCGACTTGTTGTTGAGAAGGAATTTTGAACTCAAGGTGGTTCTCGCAATTCAATAATTTGTGGGAGTAATTAGTAACTTACTTTTTTCTATTTTTCTTGGTTGGATGAGTTGAGATTGGTAGAGCAGTACAGGGTTTTTGCTCTATCCAGGAGTTTTACAATTTTGAAGACTTAAGAGAAGCTTACAAGTTTGAATGTTGATGAAGAACTCATTTTTATGCTAAAATTCGGGCCTTATATACTAGTCTATCAACTATCTTTGTCTATTGCCTAGGGGTTGGAGAGGGTAGTTTACAATTTTCTTATTGGCCCAAAGTCTCCACCGTCTCCCTTACTTTTCCAATTCGGAGGAAAATTTATCCTTATCGCGTGTCCCCACTTTTGGGCCTGAGCATCTCTCCCCGCCGTGTTCATCCTCGAGTTAGGGTTGCGTCGTGCGTTGGCGTAAGGAGGGATGCTCGTCTTTAAGGCGCGATGGTGGTTACGTTATGGGGGGATGTAACAGTACCAAGCCCTTACACAACTAGCTCCCGCAATAAGGCCTGAAAAAATAGGACGGAATGCCAAAAGCTCATGGAAATTCATCACACCTGCACATCTTGCAGATAGCGGCATATACACGAGCGAAGACCTCGACAGTCTTCGGACAAGCATAATGTTCCCGGTAGAGAGGACAGCCGTATTGCACACGCTAGCGAGAGGAGCATCGGGTAAAACGGTAGTCGACCAAGGGATAACTATTTCTTATTGGATAGATAAAAATGTAATTCAACAAGCATTGGAAAAAACTTGGGGAAATATATACTCATTCTTTAATACTATAGGCACATTTAGCGACACCCTGCTCGGAGCATGGGTAATCATTAAAATTATCAAACTGTTGGTCGACACCATCGTGCATGGTTATGGCCTTCACTCGGTATACGGGTGGAGCATCTGGCTAATAGTAGCCATATGGGATTCCGTAACCCAGCTATTAGTCCTCTTAGGGAAAAGGAAGCAAGAAAATGCAAACCCGTACCAACAGAGACGTTAAATTAGGGACGATCTCTACTAATCCGATGAACGCTAAGCCTACACAACCTGAGGTTACCAACTCGACCAAAACAGACACCGCCCGACCGACTGAACAGATGTCGACCCCTATTATACCAACTGAACAGACGACGACCCCCACTATACCGACGGTCGTAACAACAACCAATGGACGAATACTAATACCAGGTACGTATCCAATACTACGTTAAATGTGAAAACAACAAAGAAGTCCATTCCGATAAAATTTCTCTACAACGAGAATGGACAGTGTCCATCATAAGCGGAATACAATTTTAATATCGTCTTCCCCCACGAATAAACGTAAAAGAAATATATACATATGATTAACCCAGTTAGGGGCGATAGGGTGCAATAGGATATATAGGAAAAGGTGAAGGAAAGGAATTCTAAACTACGAATAACACACACTAAACACAGGAGTACGTTAAGAAAATACAATTTTATTTCGAGCCTCCCCGGCTCCCCTCTTTCCTTCTACACAAGAATTATGGTGAGAAAAAAATTGCAATCGAGATAAAATGTTGAAGCTCGAGGGCTTGCCCATGTGGGGTGATCCCAATCCGCTTCGGGATGGACAGAGCCGAAGCGTCCCTCGAACAACCATCGAATCTGCAGGATATCGAAGTCGTCGGCCCCCGAGGAAAACGCGTCCTCGTGCATGCGAACCCACCGTCGCAGGATCGCCCGTTCCTCACGAACCTCCTTCCAAGCCAGGAATAAAGATCCCCACACTACATTAACACAAAGCAACACATCAGATTAATTAAAACGCACATTAAAAAGAAAAGACAGTAAAAGTTAAAAGAAAGAACACTGCACTTACGTAACAACGCCGTTTAGGATGCGGTTCTTGATCCCGACGCGCTGCAATCTCGTTGTTAGACAGGAAAGTAAAACCCATGTTTGCTTTTATTTTCTTATAAAAGGGGAAGGCAATCCTTTCCCTACTTCCTCAGAAATTCCAACAATAAGAAAATTTGCTAAAGATACGATCGTCACCACGGCTGAAGACACAATGAATATCGCAGGAACACTCAGATAACCCTCTGCCCTTTTTGGCCGAACCCCCTCCTTTTACCAATTACATAAATGGTAAAACCGGCCGCCCGAAAGACAAAAGTGCCACATATGCCTCGTACTTTTTCCACCCACAAACTTTCACGAAATTTCTAGAACCTTTATTTCTTTTCTCTCTTTCTTCTGTTTCCTTTCTTTTTTTGACCGTTCAACGAAAATACTAAGATAGGTACAAAACTTACAAGTTAAGAATTCGTGCTGACCTGCGTCTCGCTTTTCTCGCAAATATTCAAAAGAAGAATAATAAGACAAATAATGTTAAAATGAGACAAATACCCAAAGAAAAACACCACGACGAACTAATATTAAGATGAGACGATACAAATATTCAATAAGTATATAATACGATAATCCAATATTAAGACGTTATGATACATATATTCAGAAAACATATAACACAACAATGTTAAGACGATACAAATACATTACGATAAAATAATATTAACAACAATATAATACAAATCCAAAAAATACTAACGATAAAAATAATATTAATAATAATGTGTTACAAATAAAAAAAATGGGGGGGGGGGCGATAATGAATATAAAGGCAGGATAAATTAGTAAATACGATAGTCATAACTACAATAGCGTACAATTCGTTAAGACAATATCATATATTTCTTTTGTCAAACTCATGTTAACCGGCACGCCGCATTCGCTGTCTCTTTTCTTAAAATTGAGTGGGTTGCTCAATCTTTTACGCGGGGAGGTGTTACGTCCCAGTGTTACGTCCCAGCATGGGCGACCCTCACCTTCAATCAATAAAGTAGAATACCGCCTTACTTACCACTAAATCAATGCAGCCTACCGGTAAAATTTAAACAGTCTGTACAATTTTTTCTCTCATTACCATTTTATTATTACATTTATAAAACTATGCCTAAGAAATAACCAATACTTCCACTCCAGATACGAAACTACGATTTCCTAGAACACCTATAAAACACTTCTCTGAGAAAAAACTGAGAACAGATCCAACTCCGCTCTCATCGAGTCCACATCTAAAAAAACTCTAATTCTGTAAAAGAATCCACGGACAGTCACAAGACGTCTGCAAAAATCCGATAAGCTGTAAAACTCTTAACTCGAACGAGTAATGTTCGCTATCAATTAACAGTTTGAATAAAGTTAACGTTATAGGTTATTATAAAAAATAACAGAGTGTAACAGTGTTATTCTCTCGTACTGAGTGTGTTCGCAACCTCAACCAACATCTCACAGATTCAAGGGAATCTGTACTATTAAATATTTAGGTGTGTCAGGTAGTCGCAGCCGATCATCAAAGGACTCGCTCGCGCAGAACGTAAGTACGTTCAAGGTTCGCGCTTTTTCTCCGATCGCGCTGTGTCTCCATACAGTGTCTCCCTCTTGGGACGTAACACTATCGCACACGAAACGGCAACGAAGCCAGATTGCCCGGATACACCCTCGGAAACACCCGAGATAACCGAGGTCGTAAAATCTGCCACATGTGGAAATAACGAATTTAGGAATATCGACATGGATATCAAACAAGAATCGAGTGACAAAGAGGCTGAAAATGTACAAGCACTCGAAAAAAATCCCGGGCCCATAAATTTAGAAGAGGATAAGCCTCGAGAAAATATAAACGCTCAAGAGCCCTCCCAATCGCTCCGACGATCGAAAAGGGTCACCGAGAAACCCTCTTGCTCATGCTGTGTAGGTGTTACGTACTGGCCGATATTAGAGGCGCAGTCAATTTTCAAAATTCAGTTATGACCAAACGTCGGTTGCATATGTCCTCCAGTCGGTAAAAGGGCGCTCTGCGTAGTTACCCCTAGTACCGACATACCAGATAGTTCTGTCTGATAAGTAAATAATACGACTTATCTCAATACTAGAGACGGTAGGGAAAACCCAGCCTATCACAAGAACTTTCCGACCCTCTCCTAAAGGAAAACCCAAACTCCACCCTAAACCAAACTCCACCCTAAACAAAAATCCCTTCCACCCAAAGCCAGAGCACATATAAAAAGACACGCTCTGACCAAAAAAACGACACTCTTAAATTTCCTCTTTTGACACTCATAGATTTCGTCTTTTTAGACTTATAGACTTCGTCTTTTTAGACTCATAGACAATTATTACACAACTCGAGTTCTCTCAGTCCTCAGTTAGAACAGTTTCTGTAAAACGTCTTGCACGACGTTCAGTTAAATTAAACCGACACAAACTAAGAGTTACACAATAATCTTGAATCAACTTGAATAAACATAATTGTTAACTGTTATTCATCGTGTTGTTCTCTTCAACTGCGCATAGCAGGGGTCGAATTTCATAAAGAACCTTCGAATCTCCGAATCTCCGAATTTCCGAATTTCCGCTCGATCAGAATATCTCATTCATTCTGATCAAACTGAGCGTACTCTTCGTAGTTCGCGCCGATAAAACTATATCGGCGGAGTCAACAGAACGGCGTGACCGTGCTGTTCCGAATCATCATCGAGGACGTAACAGCTCAGTTTATAAATAAATTTGGTGGCAGCGAACGGGATTCGACCAGAAGACATCACCTACAACACGAAAATCTGGAAATTTTTTTTCCTACTTTGTCCTGACTCATCAGAAGTCAGAACAACAACGCGATAACCAAATCGCACAAGTCGGCAATCAACCAACTACTGTGGACGACAACAACTCGAGGGACATCACCATTCATCACCGCAACAGGTACAACCGCACCGTAAAGGACCCATCGTCACCGGCGCAACACAACAAGACACCTGCCAACGACCAGCAACGCAATAAATCTCGCCAGCGACACCGGAATTCAACGACCAAACAGCTACATCGGGACAACACAGATCTTCTTAAGTAGTAAGCGTTTCTTTCTTTTTTCTTGCATAAAAAATGGCTACCGCAAACACAACTACTTCAGGAATGGACATGTCGATAGACCCCCCACCCGTATATAGAGCAGAACAAAATTTTAGAGAATTTTTGAAAACTATTCCAAATTTCGATAACGGGACCGACGGGTACCCAATAGATTCATTTTTACGTGATTGCAAATTAGCGAAAGAACTGGCACAGGGAGTTAACGAATCTCTCGTCGTAAGAACTTTGATAAGCAAATGCAAAGGCGAACCTTTGAGGCGGGCAAGTCAAGCGGATGTAGCCACAGTAGACGATCTCATAGAATTTTTTTCAAAACACTATAGGCCAAAGAAAGATGTCGAAGAGTGGTTTATGGAATTTGCAAAGCTCAAACAACAACCGAACGAAAAGGTTTTAGATTTCGGCTACCGAGTTTCACTACATTTAAAAAAGACATTGGAAGAAATAGAATTGAAAAGAAAAACGATAATAGAAAGGGTATTGATAGCAGAACAACTAGCAATCTGGGTTTTCAAAAGGGGAGTTTCACAAAGAATAGCCGCATTCTTAGAATCAGAATTCGCAACCCTTGCCGATGCCACAACAATGGCAGAAAAGATCGAAGAAAGATTTAGATCAGATAAAGAAACAGAGTGTTTCACAGTCCAATCTAACATTCAGAGAAATAACGATAGAACGGGCCAATCGAGTCAAAATACACACAGAAGTAACAACCAATCACATCTATCAGGCAAATTCTGCACATACTGTAAAAAGTCAAACCATACTATCGAAGATTGCAGGGCGTTAAAAAGTAAAAATCAGATGAACAAGTCAGCGACAATGAACTCCCACGCGAACATAACGTGTCATTATTGTAAAAAACAGGGCCATTTGATCGGAGTCTGTAGAAAAAGAATCTATAACGAAAACGCGGCCCGAGCAGGTACTCAAAACAACCAGTCGGGAAACGGGCAGGCAGCCCCCGGCCACGGCGCACCGATGGGGCACGCGCCGGCCCAGCGTCAACAGAACTCCCAACAAAATTAGGGAGGATAAATGTCTTGCAGGCAGTCTATAAATCAACATGCGTCTCTCCATTCGTCAACTCCCCAGCAATAGTAGTAACATCAAAAGATATTCTTCCCGATCGCGCGACATTTTTGGTAGACACAGGATCTCAATTAAATCTCATCAAATATAGTTCACTACAAAACCCAAATCTCATAAATAATTACATTCAGTATGAACTAACGGGAATATCAAAGAAAGACAAACCTTGCACAATAGGACAAATCAGAATAGACATGAACGGAACGCAAACGATTTTTCATGTAATCTCAGACGATTTTCCGTTAAATTATTCGGGCATCATAGGGTCCGAATTATTATCCGCGGGAGGAAGCATAATCGATTATGAACAGGGACAGATAACACTAAGCGGAACGCGAATCCCTTTCATAGAGAGAGAGAGAATAGTCTTGCCAGCAAGAACAAAGACAGGTATATTTGTCAGAGTCGTAAACGCGCTCGAAGAAGGCTACCTGCCACGGCTTGACCTACCCGAAGGTATATACGCAGGAGAGGGTATCGTCAAGAATAATAAAGGAGTAGCCTACTTATACGCAATAAATACCCGGGAGAATGACATTAAGATCGATATTCCCGTAATACCTCTGTATCCTTTCGATACAAGTATGGACGAGGACGAAAATTTCGACAAAGATAGCAACTCTAAGTACATCCCTAGAGCTCAGGGAACTCGTACCGAAGAAGTTATCAAACTGTTGAAACTCGATCATCTTAATGAAGAAGAGCGTAAAGCGATAAACACCCTAGTGGATGAATACGTTGACCTCTTTCATATCCCCGGAGAACAATTGCGAGCAACGGGCACGCTCACCCATCGCATACTGACCACAGACAATATACCCGTTAATACCCGACAATACAGACACACACCATCACAAAAAATAGAAGTACAGAAACAGATAGATGACCTGTTACAATCGAACATCATACGACCTTCAAGTTCACCGTACAATTCACCTCTGTGGATTGTACCCAAAAAGCCAGACGCATCGGAGAAACCACGTTGGCGCCTCGTAATCGACTTTAGAAAAGTAAACGAGAAGACTATAGGCGACGCATATCCATTGCCATTGATAACGGATATTCTAGACCAACTAGGGGGAGCCAAGTATTTCTCGATATTCGATCTAGCTTCGGGATTCCATCAAATCGAAATGGACCCAGAAGATAGACAAAAAACGGCTTTCACGACCCCCCACGGTCACTACGAATTCAACAGAATGCCCTTCGGCTTAAAGAACGCACCGGCAACGTTCCAACGGCTAATGGATATGGTCCTACGTGGATTACAGGGGAATGAACTGTTCGTATATCTCGACGATATCGTCATTTACTCGAAATCATTAGAAGAACACGATGTAAAATTTAGACAGCTTGCTGACAGACTGAGAAAAGCCAACTTAACGCTACAGACCAATAAATGCGAATTTCTCAGGACAGAAGTAAAATACCTAGGTCACCTGATATCGGCAGACGGCGTAAAACCGGACCCGAAGAAAATCGAAGCGGTAAAATTTTTTCCGACACCAAAAACGCAAAAGAATATAAAGGAATTTTTAGGTCTCGCGGGGTATTACCGGCGTTTCATTAAGGATTTCGCGAAAATTGCAAGACCATTATCGGACCTCACTAGCAAAAATAGAAAATTCGAATGGACATCGAGAGAACAAATATCCTTCGAAACTCTACGCGATATGCTATGTGAAGAACCGATACTGCAATACCCAGATTTCACGAAACCATTTATTGTCACGACGGACGCATCAGGTTTCGCGATAGGCGCAGTTTTGTCTCAGGGCAAAATCGGTGAGGATCTCCCGGTTGCATACGTATCGAGAGTACTCAATGGCGCAGAAACCCGATACCATACCACGGAGCGCGAGATGGTAGCAGTAGTATTTGCGTTACAAACCTTCAGGCCTTACCTCTACGGTAGACCATTCACACTAGTTACAGATCATAGACCGCTAGTATGGGTAAACACAGTAAGCGACCCAACGTCACGAGTAATGAGATGGAGAGAACGATTGAGAGAATTTGAATATACAGTTCAATATAAAGCCGGTCGAGTAAACACCAATGCAGACGCACTGTCCAGGAACCCCATCATAAAAAAAGGGACAGTGTATGTAGTCGAACTTAAGTGGCGGAAAAGGGCCCGCCGCGAAGGAGAAAAAACACGACCAGCAATAGCCGAGCCGCGCTCACCCCCGGGTAGCGACGGCATAGAAGAAAAAAGGCTAAAGCTGACCGTTCAAAAACACGAAAAGAGCGAGAAAGAAGTAAAACCAGATGGCAAGACCAAGAATCTCCCAAGCCCTCCGAAAGGGAACGATACTGAAAAAGAAGAGATTAAAATGGAAACAGAATCATCAGGCTCAGACTTTTTAGGATTCCCCACGAAAGACGAAAGGGTTAGAAACAGAGAAAAGGAATCAGAAATCAATGTGGAAACGAAAACTCCGACAGACGATAGGGTGCACGACAAATCCGAATTTTCGAAATTAAGTGAATTATTAGAAGAAATTTGCGAGAGCGATGAAGAAGATAAATCAACAAAACCCCAAGAATCAATAAAATCTCCAAGGAGTGAATCAAATACATCCGAAGAGATTGTAGAATCGGGAAATTTTTTCAGAAATTCTGTATCAAAAGTATCACGGGATACTGAGAGATTGAAAAAATCACAAGAAGAGTCCGAATTTTCGAAATTAAGTGAATTATTAGAAGAAATTTGCGAGAGCGACGAAGAAGATAAATCAACAAAATCCCGAGAATCAATAAAATCTCCAAGGAGTGAATCAAATACATCCGAAGAGATTGTAGAATCGGGAAATTTTTTCAGAAATTCTGTATCAAAAGTATCACCGGATACTGAGAAATTAGAAAAATCACAAGAAGAAAGTGATAAAGTTTCGGAACCAAGAGTAGAAGAGACAATCAAAATACTAAATTCGGTTGAGAAGTCTAAGAAACCATCGGATGAAAAAAGACCAATAAAAGAAAAAGATAGCGAAAGCAAGGTACTTAAACAAAAGCGTAGCCCAGTAGAACGGTGTGCAACTAGCGACCACGGGGGGCCTGATCAACCCGCCGAACGCCAAAGCACACGCAGGGAAATAATCGTACCAGAACAGGACGCGAGTAAGGAGAGTAAAATATTGGTCTCAAACGAATCATCCGATGAGGAAGAAAAAATTATGAAATTGAACAGAAATACAGAAATACTAAAATCGCAAATTAAAGAAAAGATAAAACGGAAAAAGCACCTATCCAGGAGAAACAAGTCAGAAAAGTCAGTATCGTCAGGCAACAAGAGCGACACAACCCAGTCATCACAAAGTTCGATAATTTTACCCGATTACGTAGAAACACCACAACCACACAGCCAAGAATCGTTCTTACAAAAACTAAGGGAAGACAACAATATAAAACCAGTACACCTAAAATTCGTGGACCGAGACGAAGAAATAGCATCAGATGTGAAAAACGCCGTAGCGGCAATAAAAACAAATTCTTCGCAGGGAGATAGAACCCCACCACTGAAAAATCCGTTAGCATTCTGCCAGAGAGAAAATGCAGCAATAAATTCGTCACCTCAAGAGATTTCAAGATTTCCCATAGAACAAAAAATAAAACACTCAAACCCAAATAATTTCCAACGCGAGTTAGCTAGAGAATTAACCAAGAGGTCCACGTGCGCAGCAGCATTCACTCCGTCCCCAGCGACAAGAACGAGAAGGAAAATTGGCAATATAACGCTCAACAGGGATATACCACCCGTAGACCCTTCAACAGATCACGAAGTAGAGATAAAAAAATTAAACAAAAATCAGGAGAAAACACAAGACGGCACAATTTACAACACTCCACACACCAGCAGTCTCTCGAAATACATAGAAACCAAAGAAAAAGGAACAGCATCAGATAACAATTTAGAGAAAGCGCAGACGGGAATAAGAAACTTCACATCAGGCACGAACCGTACTATCGCACACGAAGCGGCAACGAAGCCAGATTGCCAGGATACACCCTTGGAGATACCCGAGATGACCGAAGTCGTAAAATCTGCCACAGGCGGAAATAACCAATTTAAGAATATCGACATAGATGGCGAGCAGGAATCGAGTGACAAAGAGGCTGAAAATGTGCAAGCACTTGAAAAAAATTCGGAGCCCATAAATTTAGAAGAGGATAAGCCTCGAGAAAATATAAACGCTCAAGAGCCTTCCCATCCGCTCCGACGATCGAAGAGGGTTGCAAAGAAACCCTCTTGCTCATGCTGTTTAGGAACACACGGGACATCACATAAATCAATAACTAAACATCCACAAGTCGCGAAGGAAAAAGATGAAGAAACCAGGGTATATAGCACACTTAGCGGACGAGGTAATTAGGATTGCAAAGTGCATACCAACGGAAGTAACCTCGCGAGAAACAAAGACTTGTTATCAGGAATTACCGATTAGCAGAGCGAACGAGTCACTTTTCATGTTACCACGAACCCACGTAATAGTAAAAACCGGAAATCAGATAGACTGTCATTCCTTACTAGCCCCGATGTTCCGCATTAATAACGATTGGTATCAAACTCTACCCACCCTGGCGCGAGCGGCCGAACCCACAGAACTCTCAGCCCAAACGAAAGCATCGTGGAAATATATCTCCCCTACCAATTTAGCAACAGGAGGTATCTACTCGGGGAAAGATATAGATAGACTCAGGGAAAGTATTATGTTTCCCGTAGAAAGACCTGCTATCTTAAACACAATAGCACGAGGAGCAACAGGTCAGGTACTCGACGACCAAAAAATATCAGTCAACCCGCTCATTGACGAAACAGCTATCAGGAAAACCTTAGAAAAGGCATGGGGAAAGGTGTATAATTTCTTCAACACCGTAGGAACGTTCAGCGTGACCCTGGTAGGTGTATGGGTTACGGCAAAGGCACTGAAATTTTTAATAGATACCGTAGTACACGGTTACACTCTACATAGAGTGTACGGTTGGAGCGTCTGCCTGGTAGGAGCCGTGTGGGACTCGGTAACTAATCTACTATTGCACCTAAAAAATAGCCTACCCGACGAAACCCCGACCGACGAACAAGATCCGAGTCCACTACTAGAAAAACAAGACGTGGCAAGTGCACCGACTTACCCGACGGAACAATTAAAGATAGAGGTAGAAGCATCGAATCTAAGTAACCAACAGCCTATATTAAATCGTAGGATAGCCTTTTAGAGGAGAAGACAAAAACCCCTCGAAGGTGACCGTAATTTTTTTTTTCCTCTCTTTATAAAAAATGACAACAATAAGAGAATTACATTACTCCTGTGCCAGAGGTTTCTCTATTGCGTAATTTAAGACCTTCGGTAATTCAACATCGCAACATAATTAAGAATTAAACAATACGAAATATCGACAAGATCTCCTTCTTTCCTTTTTTAGGTTTAGCCATTCTCGAATAACTTTTTTATATATACATATACATGCATGTCTAGCGAGCCTCTATGCAAGAAAAAAAAAGAAAGAAAGTAAAGGAAACGGAAAGAATAGTAAAAGAAAAATTATAATAAGAAAGACAAATAGATATAGAAATAAACTAAGAATACAGGGGCCAACGGAAGCCTCCCCCTACTCGCTCGTAAATATTTCCTCAACGGGTCATCCAGCCGTTGAGAGACTATAAAAAAAAAGAAAGAAAGTAAAGGAAACGGAAAGAATAGTAAAAGAAAAATTATAATAAGAAAGACAAATAGATATAGAAATAAACTAAGAATACAGGGGCCAACGGAAGCCTCCCCCTACTCGCTCGTAAATATTTCCTCAACGGGTCATCCAGCCGTTGAGAGACTATGAAAAAAAGGAAGAAGATAAAAGAAACGGAGAAGGTAGTAAAAGAAAATTATAAAGAACAATAGACATGGACATAAACTAAAAATACCATAGCCCTACTCGACTACGTGAGCCACTTGGTTTGCCTGGGCCAACGGAAGCCTCCCCCTATTCGCTCGCAAGCATTTCCTCAACAGGTCACCCGACCGTTGAGAGATTAATAGGCGACCAGAATCGCCCCGACGAAAAAAAAAGGGAAAAGGCGCCCATCGCCTGACCCCGATGGCAGCAATACGAGGCGCAGAAACCTCCGAACGACCCACCGACCAAACCAACCAAGTCGCAGGAACGCTTAAAAATCTAGGGAAGGGTAAAATCTCTTATGAGAGAAAACAAGTACACAAAGAATTATAACAATTTTTTCATTTTTATTTCCTTCCCCACTCCCTCCCTCTCCCTCCTCTTACAGTGGATATTTTTATTTTTTTTTCTCTTCCTTCCGTTTCACATATACTGGTTCCGTTCAATCGGCCGAGTATGCCGCATATATCCCACGCGGATCCATCCAAGCTGGGTGATCCCAGTCTTCCTCTGGGTGCACAGTCCCCCAGCGACCCTCAAACATCCAGCGGATACACCAGAAGTCGAAGTCGTATGAAGCCTCCTGTCGAGATAACTCCTGACGCGCTTCCCTCCGCGCCTCCCGAACTGAGGTCCAGGCCCGGAATAATTCGGACAAGCCCTATATATATATAAAAAAGGGAGAAACACACAATAAATTAGAAACGATTTAACAAAATACGTACTAAATCGTTTCGCGCTACTCACATAACAACGCCGCTTCACAGGCGACTCGTTGCCGAACCGAACTTCAACGTCGAAATTCAAACACCTTTTCGCCATTTTAGAAAATGTCAAGGAGGAAGTAGTAGAATGTTGAGAACTGTTCTCCAAGAGGATTCACAGAATAATGACTGCTCAGAAACTACCCGAGCAGCTTCGCACCTCTCGAAACCCAAATTTCACTACCCCCCTCCACTTCCACGCAAAAACAATGTGCACAACGGTAAACCCCACTGTTGGCAGCGCCAAATACAGGACATCCAAACACCTCGAACCCCTTCCACCCTTAGAATTTTAAGGACACCCAAATTTTTAGCTTACCTTTAGTTAAAGTACAGCGCGTAATTTAGTACGATCCAATATTCAGAACAAAATTTCGTTTTTTTAGAATAAGTACAATTGTAATCAAAGTTCGTATAAGAAGTATAAGGAACATTAATTAAAAAATACACGACAATCATACTTACGATGCTACACTTGGAATAAAGACTTAAGATAATTCATATATACCAATAATTAGCCTCTAAAGAAACATTCATGTATCAATATCATATAATTCAACTAGACTCTAAGATTATAAGGGGACACATGCAACCAAAATATGCTTGATTTCATATCAGAGCGAGGACGCTCCCTCTTCTTCCAAGGGGGGAAGTGTTACGTACTGGCCGATATTAGAGGCCCAGTCAATTTTCAAAATTCAGTTATGACCAAACGTCGGTTGCATATGTCCTCCAGTCGGTAAAAGGGCGCTCTGCGTAGTTACCCCTAGTACCGACATACCAGATAGTTCTGTCTGATAAGTAAATAATACGACTTATCTCAATACTAGAGACGGTAGGGAAAACCCAGCCTATCACAAGAACTTTCCGACCCTCTCCTAAAGGAAAACCCAAACTCCACCCTAAACCAAACTCCACCCTAAACAAAAATCCCTTCCACCCAAAGCCAGAGCACATATAAAAAGACACGCTCTGACCAAAAAAACGACACTTATAGACTACGTTTACACGGCGCTCTTATTCCGGTTTTGTTATACTGGGTATAATAAAACCAGTTTCAACGCGACTGTTTACACGAATGGGAATAATCTAGTACTTCGGCATTATTATTCCCGATGAGAGTACGTTCATGAGTTCGAAGGTTTACCAACAAAAAAAATTGAAATTTACTAAATAAGTGTTACTCTCATTGCATAACGTTTCTTTTGTAGCACAAAGTGAAAAACGAGAAAATAAAAAGTGAGGTTAAAACAGTGAAAGTGGTAAAATAAAATCTGAAAACAGCGAAAAAGCAGAAAGTTACAGAATGGCAGAACTCCAGTTATTGCTACGCAGTTTTATGGAAATGGTAGAAAAATCATCGGTACAACTTTTGGAATATTACCACCAATCAGTATCTAAAAGCCGAAGACGCACACTAGAACACATGCTCCGATATTTATTAGCAACAACACCAGAAGCGAAATTATTGGATATTGGACCTATTCTACGTTTGAAAAGACACAGAAAATTGTGGATGAAGAAAAAAGATACTGAATGGTGGGAAACAATAGTTAATGTTCATTATCAAGAAGAAGATTGCATTGAAACATTTCGCATGACAAAAGAGACGTTCCAGTGGATCTGTGAACAGCTAAGACAAGACCTTGCTCCAGATGACAATTATGTTAGAACACGAGAACCTCTTTCTGTTGAAAAACAAGTTGCAATTGCCATTTGTTTTCTATCAAGCTGCTGCGAATATCGCATGGTGGGCTACAGTTTTGGTGTTCATAAATCTACAGTTTGGAAATGCGTCCACAGAGTTGTTGATAGTATTAACAAAATACTACTGCGAGACCATCTTTGCATGCCAGATGAAGCTGAATGTGATTACATTGCAGCACAGTTTGAATTGAAATCAAATATCCCGCAAATAATTGGAGCCATCGATGGAACGCACATTCCCATTCTTCCACCATCTGATGGATACCGAGACTTTATCAACAGGAAAGGATGGCCTTCAATGGTTCTTCAAACGGTTGTGGACAATTCATACAGGTAATTGAAATACAACAACTTAGTACATTGATTCTTAATTGGTGGAATTCATTTTTGTTTCTTTTGTTTTTTCTAGATTTCGAAATGTGAATTGTCAGGCTCCAGGTGCTTGTCATGATGCATCGGTATTAAGAAGATCGGGAGTATTCCAACATAGTGATACGCTCATTCCTAAAGTATGTGTAAACACTTTAAATGTATCCGCAATTCAAACTAATTTATAAAATATCTGTAAAATTCAAAAAGAAAATGCATTTTTTTACAGAAAAAAAAGACAGTAAATGGTATAATGATACCATATATGATTATCGGAGATCCTGCCTATCCCCTTTTGTCATGGTTGATGAAAGGATACACGAATTGTAGCAGACTCAGCCCTGAGGAAGAATCGTTCAATGTATATCTCAATTCTGCGAGAGTTTGCGTCGAAATTGCTTTTGGTCGGCTTAAGGCACGTTGGAGATGTCTCGTGAAGAGACTTGATATGCATTTTTCATTTGTACCAAATGTGGTATTGGCATGTTGTATTCTTCATAACATTGTAGAAACTGGGAAAGACGCATTTGTACTTGCTTGGGAAAATGCCGTAAGAGAAGCTCACTCACAATTGTCTCAACCACAACGAAGGCTTAGTGTGGCTCTTGAAAATATGGAAGCTATTGAGATAAGGCGTGTTCTCAAAAACTATTTAGCAGAAAAATTTCCATTAAGAATGACGTTACAAAGGTAGTTACTTTCGAATGCAAAATTTCTAAAATTCTATGATTTAAGAGAAACAAATGGTCTTCGAAAATAAGTAATATTCGGAAGAAATATTCAAGCATAAGTACCACTAAAAAAAATTAATCTTATTATGTCCGAGCTTGAGCTCTCGCACTGTGCGGGACACTGTAATTTGTATACTTTTTTGTACAGATTTATGTAAATAGATACTTATAACATTCCACGTTATTTTCGCTTATAATGTACTTGTAGAAATTGGGAGTTTTTAAATATATGAATGACCAAAATGTATGAATATAAAATTTGTCGTTATTTGCATTTTAGGAAAATCTGTTTTTACATATAAAATCATTGAGGATAATGTTTAAATATAAAATACTGCACTTTACTTTGAGAATCTTAATAAACTGCATCAAGACTATAACAATACTGTAATCTTAAACTGAAAATAATGAGATCCTTGGAGGTCGCCATTAATGAATACTTATATCATAAAATATATAGATTGTCACGCCGTTGGGAGGGGGGTATGGGGAATTTTGGGGGTTAACAGAAAGAACCACAAAAAAAAAGAAAGAGATAATTAAAAACTCAAATTAACTTTTATTACACCAATACTTTGAACGGCGGACGGTCTCCGGGATATAATACACCAAAAAGAATATATCTAAATATGGTACTCTATAAGTTTGGGCGCCAGTTAATCTTATTTTAAATACAAAAAAGAATTAACAAAATTAATACTGTCAGAACTCTTACTGGTGAGGGTGGTGGTAGGCAAGCGTGCCAGGAGGGGGAGGGTGTCAAGCGGGAAGAGGGGTCTCAGGGTACAGGTTCGCCGACGCGATGGCCTCTTATTAATTACCACTGGCTGTGTGGTTTTCGTTTCGTAAATATCACACTCGGCTTACTCGAACTTATAATATTACTGGTGATACGGTCAATCGCACGGAGAGAGGGCAGGTGGGGGGGAAAGGCGTTGTCGTCCGTGAGGACTTTGGATGATTGAAGGGTGAAGGGAGGGGAGGGTTGAAAGTGATCGCGCGACTCGCGCGATCGGAAGTTCTCGACGGCGGTCGAGGTAGTAGGTAGAGGAGGGGGGGGGGGGGGGGGGGGTAGGAATGACCGTTACTAAAATTTTCGCGAAACCTCAATTTCTAAGTTTAATGGCCGTCCCACACGGCAATCACAGGGGGAAAGAAACAGCGAAAACCATAGACTTTTTTTTTCGATAATCGCGGCAAAGAAAAGGAACAACAAAAAAAAAGGGGAAGAATTATCGCGGATCTTTCTTTTTCTTCTCACAAATGAGTCGGGTGTTAAGTCGGGGGGGGGGGGGGGGGGGTGACCTGTGCAGGTACTCACCGGTGACGATTTCCTTTCTTCTCGTTCTCTCGCGTATCCTGTGCTTGCCTGGTCGTCGTTGTACTCCTTTTATCTCAGTATCCCCTTTCTCCGTATAAGTAATCGTAGTCCTTATTCGTTCCCAATTGTCGTCGTACTTTTGATCTATTTCTCCACTCTCTCACTACACTCGCTCCAATACTCTCACTCTATCTCACTCTCTTATCTCGCTCTTAACTCGCTCTATACTTTCTCTATCCTCTCTATACGCCGGCTCGTCACAAAGTGACGGCCGCATGGCCGGCCGGAAGCTCGCGAGATTTTCTCGCGCGCTGATTGGCTACCGGCCGGCAGCGATCATCGAGGCAGTAGCGACACGGATCGATGGGAGAAGGATCAAACGCGTGATTGATTTAGGACTGTCGCGAGCGGGATCTATTGGGGAAAGGTAGGTAATTAGGTCGGTCGGTAAGTATCGGAATAATTGCGGACGGGAATTTATAAGTGTGGGTAAGAAGGATGGTATGGTGATCGCCGTGCGCTACTGCCCTCTCGTCACTCTGTCGCCGCACGGCCGATGGATGGCCGGTGTGCAGGGACGGACGGGTGCTGAGTTTTTGACAGGTGCTGACTTTACGAGTGTCGTGCGAGTGATTTTTGTGAGTTGTGTTAATTGTCGGGCGACAATTATTAAATTGTGGTCTTCGGGATGAGTTGACGGGTGAGTGGCGATGGGGATGGTCCTCGGGTCGGTCCAGGTGAGTACTTCTTCATTTATTTCTTGATACTTTCCTCCTGATTAGTTTCCTCGTTTCTCTTTGCAGGTTAGGGCCGGTCCCGGACGACGTCGACGACGACGACGAAGAAGGCGACGACGACGACGACGACGACGACGATGATTACTCGGAACTGAAAAAGACTAAAGAGATAAAAGCCACGACGACGACGGTGGCGACGACAAGGTTATCCGATGTCTTGCGGGTCAGTCCGGTAAGTAGTTTTCCAATGTTTTCTTGTCTATGTTCCTGTTGCTTCTTCTTCTTCCCTTGTTGCAGGGCCTGACGATGCTGGTGGGGATGGTGCTGACGAGGATGACGATGACTTGACGGTGATGGTGATACTGGTGGTCGGGCGGGGTCAGTCGCACTGACTGACTCTCGGCGCGGTGAGTTTTTGCACAGGGTTTTAATTCTAATACATTATTCTTATAGTTACTATTTCTTTCCTGTTGCAGGTGTGGGACGGCGACTTCGTGCTTGAGCCGACGGCAGGGGAGGATGTGACGCTCAACGTCACAAAATATATTAATTTATCATACTAATTATACTGTAAAGAATCGAAAATAATATAAACAACGGAAGGAGGTTATGGCTTATGTATACTCGATATGCGCGATTAAAAAACAAAAGTGCAATTGTTGAATATGAAAACAGAGATATTATACCGATGGCACTATCAGTGTTTCTTCATGTGTCAGTGCTGTGAGCTTTGGAACTTGGGTTAGGCGATGGATTTTCTTCAGTGGCTATTGACACCTCTGGCTTCAGAATAATTGTTGGTTGGTTGTTAATTTGATGTATATTAGAGAAAGATGAAGGATCTGCTGGATCTTGTCTTGTTTCGGAAGCTGGTATACTTAATTGTCGGCAATTGGGAGCGGATACAGGAATGCATGTACTAACGAAACGAAAGGACGGCGGAGGTGGGGGCGAAAAGGTGGTACGATATTGTTCGACTGGTAAGGACGGTGCACTGAGTGGTCGTAGAATCAAACGAACAGGTCGTGATTTCATTGGGTGACAACCAGAGCGTACCAGTGGAGACGTACTGTTTTGCACTGATGGCGATGGGCTTGGGGACAAAGAACTATATAATGAATCACTAGAAGACATCGGAGATGGAATTTGGATAAAACCTGGAGGTGACTGTGAAATGGTTCTAAACCCATTTAGCAGTTGGTTTGTCAAATCACCAAGGATCTGTTTATGGCTGTCCAGCAGCTGTTGTAGCAGTTGCGTTTCAAATTGTCGCTGTTCTTTCATTATTTTGCTTAGAAATGTTTGTTGTGTCTGCAAAACTTCATTCTGTAATTCTTTGGCATTTTCTTTGGCAATGTTTGCATAGTTATACATGACATTTTGAAACGATTGTCCTCTCTTTTTTTCCCAACATTTCTTAAATTCGCAGCTCTGCCCTGTTGACTGTTCGTCTCTGTTATTTCTCCACTGAATGTCCTAGGCGAACAGGGTCTGCTTTCATTTTCTTCAAAAATAACGTTATCGCACTCTTCCTGAGATCGCGAAGGCTGTTCAGGATCCTTTGAGCACCCGGGCATAGCTCCATCCCTTACATCCGGCAAATTGTCGTACATGCTATTGTCTACAACCATAATGCCAAAATATTCATAGTCTACATAATAACGTAAAAATACAAATGCTTTAATTATCGTAATTACAGTGCTGAAATTTTTATCACATGAACATACCAAGTGCGTCACTTCCTTCTGCATCATACACTTCTGTTGAATCTATTCCTTCTTGACTGGATATCGGACGGTCCCCAAGAAGTTCCTCCATTTCATCGAAGTATAGGAATGGGATACGGCAGTTACCAGCACCGCTCTTTCTCAATGTTTGTTTGCACTGATTGTATTGCACTAATTTAAAATTAGATAAGTAATTCGATGATGTAACAATATCGAATAGTTTTTCTAGCAAAAATGTTACATTTAACGTACTTCTTAAGGTTTTAAATCTCATTTGTATCTGTTTGCTTGTTTTGACATAACCTCTTTTTTCCATCAATGGTTGTAGGTGGGAGAAAATTTCTTCCGAGCGTAAGCGTTTCCCATCCAAGTTTTTCATCACTTTTCTATCACGCACTAATTCTAAAAAATATTTAGTCTCCTCAATATCCCACGAATCTCTTTTTCTCGTTGATTTTCCATTTTCGTTTGTGTCGTTGTTGAAATATAAGCGTGATCTTAAAACTGTAGAATGCTCGCGCCTTAGTAAATTTCATAGGAACTTTTTTGTTTTTAACGTTGCCGCTGCGGGTGTACTTAACCCGTACCGTTTACACGGACTTTTATTCCTCTCTTATTCCAGTTTACTAATTCTACACCCGTTGGCCGAGAGGAATAGGATAACTAGACCGGTCTAGTTATTCCGGGTGTTAAGTACCGTTTACACGCATTTTAAGACCGGTTTTTACTACATCGGGTGTTACTAACCCGGAATAAAAGCGCCGTGTAAACGTAGTCATAGACTTCGTCTTTTTAGACTCATAAACAATCATTACACAACTCGAGTTCTTTCAATCCTCAGTTTAAACAGACTCTGTAAAACGTCTTGCTCGACGTTCAGTTCAGTTAAACCGACACAATCTAAGAGTTACTCTACAACATTAAATCAACTTAAATAAACTCAATTGTTAACTGTTATTCATCGTGTTGGTCTCTTCAACTGCGCATAGCAGGGGTCGAATTTCATAAAGAACCTTCGAATCTCCGAATCTCCGAATTTCCGAATTTCCGCTCGATCAGACTATCTCATTTGCTCTGACCAAACTGAGCGTACTCTTCGTAGTTCGCGCCCATAAAACTATATCGGCGGAGTCAACAGAACGGCGTGACCGTCCTGTTCCGAATCACCATCGAGGACGTAACAAGTTCTTTCAATTTTTCGTCATCTCGAACGTTCCTGTGTTGGTCTTTCTTTTCTCTACAGGTGGTGAATGGGGTCGTTGACGGCTTGTCAAGCCCAGGAATCGCCGTTGGTGTGTTTTGACGTCGGTGCCGTTTATCTTCCAGGTGAGTGACTTAATTTAACGCGAGACTGATATTGTTTGGTCTTCACAGATCTTCACCTTTCCATATACCAGACAATACTCATAGTTTCCACCGGAGTGGAAGCGTCGAGCATCGGAAGGGAACAGTCAGGTAAGGCCTGTTATAACCACACACGTAAGGAGAGAGTGATTTGTCTATTTGATTCGACTCTATTTATACCTGTTGGATGATTGTATCGTTTATGCGAAACGTCGCCCTCTATCGAGCATAATTTATTTGTTTGTTTCAGGTGGACCGTTACATTATACCCAGACATCTTTTCCAAGAATCATATTATTTTGTGAACAGTTTTTATAAACAGCAATTCTCATAATATGCATGACCAAAGCTGCGAAATTAGTTCGCGCGACTCGATTGTTTTCGCTCCGTCTCATTCCCTCCGTGGGGCTGTGCGGGGGAAACGCGGGCGGTTGGATATCGCTACGAGGCCTCGGCGCTTGGCCTGTCTTGTCAAGTGTCATACTGGGGTTTCGTAGCATACGCGCGCCATGCCACCTAGCGGTAGGCGGGGCCGCGCTTAGCAAAATGTTACGAGCTCTGCACTACCGAAGCCGTCTGAAATTTCCGCTGACTTACACTGCCTCTTTCAGAGGCAGTGTCAGTCGCCGAGAAATTTCGAAGGCTTCGCCTTCCCAGCAGTAGTGCAGAGCTCGCAGCATTTGGTTACAAGCCGCTGAGAACTACCGCTAGATGTTACGGCGCGTGTTCAGAAACGTGCGTAGTATCGGGAGTCCATGCGAGAGGTTAGCAGGTCTGGGCCTTTGACTCTCGTGTGGATTCGGCCGTACTTGCGCGTAACGACATCTCCCCCCACTTATCAATCGATGAGCGAGATCGATTTCCGGCATCTTCACTTCTAGTTCGGCTTCTACTGAAAACGGATCTTCGACATGCGCTTCAACCAAGTTTATTCTTACATATAATTCGACTTCGGCTATTGTTTCTATTCAGTTCTGTGCAATTCTGTGGACTATTTTCGAACCGGCTTTCCTTCGTGGACATTCTTCTTGATTTATTGTAGTGAAATTCTATATACACTCTCTTACAACGACAACGGCTTTCTATAAGGACTAACTCTAACGGCCACGCGGTCGCAAGTGACGCTGCCGCCATTACTCGGCTCGTACGTCAGTCCGTAAACCTTGTGAATAGTGTATCGTATTCTAATAAACGTTGTTATTTTATTTTGTTAACGTTCCGGTCTCTTCATCCATTTATTTCGCAAGTTCACCTATTTCACTGTGTTTTTCCGTTCCCTCACTTCCTCTAAACCAGATCCTGGGTCTGCTCCCACCTTTGCAGACAGCGCGCGTCTGCTACGAAGCCACGGCACAACGAGGCGGGCCGAAGGCCGAGGTGTCGTAGCAAGGCCCGCCGTGATCCGCCCCGACCAAAAATCTAATACTAAGGCTCGGCCACGTATGTGTAGCGTACACTCGTGTACGTACACTGCGAGACTTTATTTCCCGCTACAATATGAAGCCGAGCATGCCAAACATTCAAGTTTGATTTTGCTGCAATAACAGCAATAAACAACAGAATTATAATAATTCTGAATATGTTAATTAATAACATCTCCGCCCATTTTAGTAGACGGAGGTGAATAACGGCAAACACCGTTGGCATCTCGCACTTTGGCAGAGAGGCTTCATTAATTAACAAATTTGTTAATAAACATTTCCAAACAATAACAATTTTCTTCGTCCATTTGAGCGGACGAACATTATAAACGACAAAAGTCGTTGGCAACTTGCTCTTCAACAGACCGAATTTATTAATCAACCTATTTGTTAATTAAAAGTTCTTGATAATTAGAATTATCCTCGTCCATTTTGCGGACGGACTTACAGCGATGAACATCGCTGGCATCTCGCTCTTAAACAGAACGAGTTTTTTAATTAACATATTTGTTAATTCATTATTGCCAACAACTAAAATTATCTCCGTCTATTGTGCAGACGGACTTACAACGACGAACGTCGTTGGCATCACCCTGTTTCACAGGCCGGTGTATATTAATGAACATATTTATTAATGAAAAATTGTTATGAATTAAAATATACTCCGTCCATTTGCGCGGACGAAGGCGAACAAATTCTGAACGAATTCTGAAAATAAAATATTCGTAAAAATTAGTATATGGCAAGATGCCATATATTTTGGGTCGCGTGGACGACCCGAGCATCGTGCCGCGCGAACAATACACCACTAACTCGCATTTCCCCCGCACACCGCTCTCCGTAGAGAGGAGCTGTTACGTCCTAGCCGGTAATACCGGAGTCGACACAGGGTGTTTTGCCGGTATCTCAAATTCTCGACAGTCGATAATATACCAGCACAGTCACCGTTACTCGTCGATCAAAAACTCTTAGTTAACCAACAATATCATTTATTCTTAAGTAACAAATAGACTAACAGATACACGCGCAAGAACTCAAAGCCCTAATCGCATATAAACATCCCGTCAACTTATAAACATCCTGTCCGGCAATCTTTTTAAAATCTTTTATTCATATTTCACTTCAACAAACGTCTTGTGCGACACCGCCGCTCGATAACCCAGTTACAAACAAACTCTATACTATTCTCCGAAATTATAATTTGAAACCTTACTTCCTTTCCCACGAGGCGACTATCTCGAGTCACCTCCGCGTGATCGAGATAATCCCCTCCGCCAGTTAAAAGAAAGGGTCACGCAAATCTGACCAATCAGAAATCGACCGCCCTTTTTGTAATCTGCCTCTGCGAGGCAGAACGGGCAACGCTCTGAAAAAAACTTAGAACAGATCATACTCCGCACTCATCGAGTTCACATCTTAAAAACTCTGTAAAAGAATTCACGAACAGTCACAAGACTTAGACTAAAAATCCGATAAACTGTAAAACCCTTAACTCGAACGAGCAAGGTTCGTTATCAACTAACAGTTTGAATAAAGTCTACGTTGTAGGTTATTACCAAAAAATAACCGAGTGTGACAGTGTTATTCTCTCGTATAGAGAGTCTACGCAACCTTAACCAATATTTCACAGATTCAAAGAAATCTGTACCATTAAATATTTAGTTGTGTTGGGAGTCGCAGCCGATCACCAAAGGACTCGCTCGCGCAGAACGTAAGTACACTCAAAGTTCGCGCTCTATCTCCGATCGCGCTGCGTCTCCGTGCGGTGTCTTCCTCTCTCGGGACGCAACAATAACAATGACCGTTACCGGTGAGCCTGGAAAAAAGATTAATATTTATTTTCATTATAGATAACTAAAATATGGAAATTGAAAAATCGAACAAAAATAGATCCCATCGTTATCCCATTATCTACCTAGGGTTAAACGTTGTGAAATGAATGACAGTTTTTTAGAAAAAAATTTCAAGAAAATCGATCAGTACCTGTTTTTTGTAAATCAACAATTTATATTAAAAACTTGAAAATGTTATAGAAATATGGTTTGAAAATTTGATTTCATATTTTCTTATCAAAAGAGTGTTTAAAAAGAAAAATTTAAAAAAAAACGTCCCCTTTAGCTTATTTCTCGGAAAGTTATGGACGTATGAAAAAAAAAATCATTTTTGAAAGATTGATATCTTAAAATCGGGTCGACAAAAAAACTTGAAAAAAATCGCGGAGACCTCTTTCAACCAATACTAGAACATACAAAATTTGCCAAAAAATCGGAGATGCAAGAGGTAATAGCTGTCCGATTTGGCATGGAATGCCCCATATGTATTGTCACGCCGTTGGGAGGGGAAGTATGGGCAGTTCTGAATTAAAAGAAGAGAAATAAAACAGAATGTCAATAAACTTTTATTATTTCAAAGATATGACGGCGGACTATCTCTGGGGCAATTAACATTTATTAACCGAAAAAAAAACAAATTACTTATGGGCGCCAGTTAATTTTAATAACAAAAATTAACAAAAACAACAAAAAAATATATACAATAAATGAAGTATGCTTTGAAAGGCGAGGATGGCTAGCGTGTAGGGAACGGGGGGGGGGGGGTCGAGCGGGAAGAACTCTCAGGGTACAGGTTCACCGACGCGATGGCCTCTTAATAATTACCACTGGCTGATTTTAAATCTAATATCACAAGTTTATTGTACACGTTTATCTTAAGCACTACGTTACCGCTAACACGGTCAATCGCTGGGAAGGGACGGGCGGGGAGAAAGGCGTTGCTGTCCGTGAGGAGTTCGGATGATTGACGGACGGGGGTGGGGGGTTGATCGCGCGATCGAAGGTTCTCGACTGTGATCGAGGTAGTTGGTAGAGGAGGGGAGGGAGGTCAGGCGGGTAGGAATGACCGTTACGCGCAATGGTACTAACTTTATAAATTTTTACCGCCGTCCCACACGGCACGCAAGAAGAAAGAAAACTCAAGTACTGATTTCGCACACTCGGAAAGATAATGAAACTCAAACGAAAAATGATACTACAAGAATATTGCAACACGCGCGGTTCTCTCAAAAATGAGCCGGCCAGAATTCGGGGGGGGGGGGGGGAGGTAATCGTGCAAACACTCACCGTTGCCGATTTCCTTGGTCCTTCTTCCGTGTCGTTGCTTGATCGTTTCCCGTGGTTTTCGTATCCTTTTCCTTTCCGTATGCTCTTATCCGTAATCGTTCCAATCGTCTCCGTTATCTCGTTATTATCCTTCGTCCGTATAATCGTATTCCTTATTCGTGGCTAATTGTCGTCGTACTTTTCTTTTTATCTCTATCTCCTCTCTCTCACTACACTCGCTCGTACTCCTCTCACTCTATCTCACTCTCTCAACTCACTCTCTACTCTCAATTGTACCTCTCTACACGCCGGCTCGTCACAAAGTGACGACCGCATGGCGGGCCGGAAGCTCGCGAAATTTTCGCGCTCGGTGATTGGCTACCGGCCGGCATCGATCATCGAGGCAGCAGCGACACGGATCGATGGGAGAAGGGTCAAACGTGTGATTGATTCGGGACTGTCGCGAGCGGGATCTATTGGGGACAGGAAGGTAATTAGGTCGGTCGGTAAGTATGGGAATTATTGCGGACGGGATTTTATAATTGTGGGTAATAAGGAGGGTAGGGTAATAAGGAGGGTATTGTGGGTAATAAGGAGGGTAGGGTAATCGCTGTGCGCTGCTGCCATCTTCGTCACTCTGTCGCCGCACGGCCGATGGATGGTCGGTGTGCGGGGATGGACGGGTGCTGTGATTTTGACAGTTGTTGAGTTTTCGAGTGTAGTGCGAGTGGTGAGGTGCGGTTTTGTTGATTTAATATTGTTTGTTGGGGTGGTGAACGGCGACGGAGGTGTCTGGCAGGATGGCGATGGTCGTCGGGTCGGTCCAGGTACGTGATTTTCTATTTGCTTCTTGTTGATTTCATGTTGTTTAACTTCTTCCTTTTCTTTACAGGTTATGCTGGTCAGACTGGATACGGCGACGACGACGACGGCGACGACGACTACGACGACGACGACGACGATGACGACGACGACTCGATGGTGATGACGGTGATGTGATTGTTGCTGCGCGAGGTCTGTCGGGGTCAGTCGTAATGACTGACTTCTTGCGCAGGTGAGTGTTGCACGGTTTTTATAATTTAATTCATAGAATTTACATACTTAGCTTTCTTTTCTCTGTTGCAGGTGTGGGACGGCTCCCCTGTGCGAGCCGGCTGCAGGGGAGGCTGTGACCCTTGTGGCGCATGGCGTCACAGTATATATAAAATTTACCAATCTGCCAATTGATCAAAAGCTGGAACATATAATTGGTAAATTTGAATTAATAGAATATATATATATTGTCACGCCGTTGGGAGGGGGGTATGGGAAGTTTGAAAAAAAAATTTTTTGATAAAGCAAACAAAAATTTCAATACGGTTTATTATTATAATTCTTACGGCGGACGATCTCCGGGATATAATGAAAAAATGTATCTTACAAACTTTTTTTTTTTATAAAAAAAAACTCAATAATTTGGGCGCCAGTTAATTATTTTTCAACAAAAAAAAAATATTTAACAATTTTTGTTTTAACTCGTTACTTGGACGGGTGAGGGGTGTTTGGCTAGCGTTAGGGAAGGGGGAGAGGTCGGGCGGGGAGAGGAATCTCAGGGGACAGGTTCGCCGACTCAACGGCCTCTTAATTATTACCACTGGCTGTGATTTATTACTACTTAGTTTAATTCGCACTTGATATATTCGGTCGATACGGTCGGTCGCGAGGAAGTATGGCAGGCGGGGAAAGGGGAGTGTTGTTGTGTCCGTGACACGGGGGATATTTGAAGGTCGGTGGGTATTGGGTGATCACGCGACTCGCGCGATCGAATATTCTCGATTGGTTATACTGGAGGAGGGGGGTCAGGCGGGAAGGAAGACCGTTACGACAAATTTTCACTCGCGATATTTCTTAAATTTAATTGCCGTCCCACACGGCTACAACCGGAAGAGAGGATGAAAGAAAAGTTATTTTTACGAATTTTAATACTCGCGGACAAGGCATGAAGTGTAGTTTTAATATTCGCGTATCTCGGTACTAAGGAGCCGGCAGTACGGGGGGGGGGGGGGTAACCTGTGAAGGCACTCACCGGTTGCCGATCGCCTTGCTTTCTCGTCCGTTCCTTTCCTTGTTCTCTACATCCTTTGTCGTGCCGGTTCGTCCTCGTAGTTTCGTAGTCTTTTCCCTTTTCCGTTTCTCGTTGGCCTATTTTGTCCCAAAGTCGTCGTTATTAATCCGGTTCGCAATCCTTTTTCTTCACTCTCTCCGTCTCTCTCTCACGCATTCTACATACCTTTCTTCTCTCTCTCACTCACTTTATACTCGATACTATTCCTCTCTAATCGCTCCTTACTATCCGCCAGCTCGTCACAAAGTGACGGCCGCATGGCCGGCCGGAAGCTCGCGAATTTTTCTCGCGCGCTGATTGGCTACCGGCCGGCATCGATCAACGAGGCAGTAGCGACACGGATCGATGGGAGAAGGGTCAAACGCGTGATTTATTCGGGACTGTCGCGAGCGGGATCTATCGGGAGAAGGTAAATAATTAGGCCGGTCGATAAGTATGGGAATAATTGCGGACGGGAATTTATTATGTCGGGTAAGAAGGAAGGTAGGGTAATCGCCGTGCGCTCGTCACTTTGTCGCCGCACGGCCGATGGATGGCCGGTGTGCGGGGACGGACGGGTGCATGAGTTTTGACAGGTGGAGAGTTTTGTGTGTCGTGCGGGTGATTTTTGCTGCGTTTTCTTTAATTGTCGGGCGACAATTAATAACATGTGGTCTTCTGGATGGGTGACGGGTGAGTGGCGATGGGGATGGTCCTCGGGTCGGTCCAGGTGAGTGAATTTTCCTTTCTCTCTTGATAATTTTCTTCTTTGCTAATTCACTCTTTTTCTCCCTTTAGGTTAGGGCCGGTCCTGGGCGACGTCGACGACGACGACGACGACGACGACGACGACGACGACGACGACGACGACGACGACGACGACGACGACGACGACGACGACGACGACGACGACGACGACGACGACGACGACGACGACGACGACGACGACGACGATGCTGTGGCTGGCGGGTCAGTCCGGTGAGTGAATTTTCGGTTATGTCTCGTTCATTTCTCGGTGTACTTCTTCTTCTTTTCCTTTTTCCAGGGCCAGACGATGATGACGGTGATGGTGAAGACTCCGACGGTGACGATGTCTTGACGGGGATGGCGATGGTGATGGCGATGATGATGGTCTGGCGGGGTCAGTCGCACTGACTGACTCTCGGCGCGGTGAGTTTGCACAGGGTTTTAATTCTAATACGTTATTCTTATAGTTACTATTTCTTTCCTGTTGCAGGTGTGGGACGGCGACTTCGTGGTTGAGCCGACGGCAGGGGAGGATGAGACGCGCAACGTCACAATATATATATATATATTGTGACGTAGTTCGTGTGGGGGCGCGAGGAAAGTCAAGTAGTCGAGACGAAGGAAGGTGTTGGTAAGTGAGATTTTATTACTTCTGATCGATACACGAAATATGTCGCGTGAGCCGTAGCGTGTACTCTCGCTAAGTACCCACGGTTCACTTAATTATCCGCGGTATGTACATCGGCGCTGTGATCTCAGCGAGTTCCCGGTCAATGCTGATACGTTAATCGATGGCGTATCCGAAATCAATATGGCCGCGGCCGTGACACGTGCGCGCGAGTGTGATTATTGTTTTTGTACGAGTTTTTGGTTTTTAGTGCGCTCAAAAGTGTTATTTCTCGTCCTTTCGGGATAACTAAAATTGGTAAGTGTTACTCTGGTGCGCGCGTTCGCTTTGATCGTTTATTTTATCGACTTTTTTATCTTTTCAGGTGTTGAAAAGCAGTCTTGTTTGTCGACGGCCTTTCTTCTTCTTGATTGTATTGGAGATGACCGTCCTCTCGCCTTTGGACCAGAAGTAAGTTGTTTTCTGATGTGCGTTGCGAGTTTTTCTTTTTTATTGATCGCGTTGCCGTTTTCAGGTGATTGTCGAGGATACTGCGCTGCGTGACTGCGCTTTACTGATCCTGCGCTCCAGCTTAAGTCTGCGCCTCCTGGTTCTTCCCCCGCCTGCTAGTGGTTGGTGTGTCTCTTGATCCTTGCTGCGCCTCCACAGTCTCCCTCGACCCCGGTAAGTTAATCTGATTCGAGCTTGCCCTGAAGGTTGCTCACCCGCTGACTCCGCTGTCACAGTACCGAGGTATTGTGCTGCTCCGCCAGGGTTATTGCTTCCTTCTAGTGGTTCGCTCTTATCAGAACCGATTTCAGAGGTAATGTTCACATTTCTTAGTTGGCAATTTATGTTCTCGCAAACATTACTTTGTTTGCGAGATTTGTTTTTGTTGTTCGCCATCTGACGGTTGTTTATTTAACTTACCGGTGTGTCTTTTGTTTACAGGTCACCTAGCCGGTTATCATTTGGACCGTTACAATATATATATTGAAACGGTATTACCCGAATCATTAAATTTTATTGTAAGTTCGAGACTCGATGTAGAATAAATAGATTAATATCCTGTTGGTAAAGCAAAGAAATTTATTGAGAATTCGTTTCGGGGTAATTACAGTTGCTCCTTATTATCGACGCCGGTGCTCTAATTAGTACCGCGCTAAGCGTATCGATCTCGATTGATTGATATTGGCGCTGGCGATCATTCGGAGTGCGTCGTCTATTGTATATACGAGTTTTGCCAATATGGCTGCGGCCTCTTTTGTCACGCGTGTGTGTGTGACTCGTTTATGTTTTGCTTTAGTAATAAATAATCATTTTTCTCGAATCGCGGCGTGTCTAGTGCGGTGTAACTGTGTCGTTTGGAATTCTCCGTAGACTGGTAAGTTGTTTCGATTTTTCTTTATATCAAGCGTCCCGATATGAATTTCCTCTCCTCCTTCCAGCTGATGCCTAGGGTCGTTGACCCTTCGCCGAATTTGTGGACCGTTGGTGATTAACTTCGTCGTCGGTGCCGGCTGCTTCTCAGGTGAGTCGCGAATTTTAATACGAAACTAACTGTGTCATTGTCTTTTCAGATCTGTACCGTTCCGAGAGTCAAACGAGACTCGTTGTCTCTACCGTGGTAGAAACGTCAAGCGTCGTAAGGCAACAGTCGGGTAAGGCCTGGTCGGACTACACAGGTAAGAGACCAAGATGACTAAGGTAAGTTCGAGAGGGTGTTTGCCCCTATTTATACTTATTGCTGTTTGCTTTCGTTTACGAGAAATATCGCCCCCTGGTGGTACTAATTTATTTCCATGTTTCAGGTGGACCCGTTTCAATATATATATATATTGAAATGTTCTTTATGGACTCGAAAGAAATTGAGGGGTAGACGTAAAAAAAATTTTAATTATTCTTTATTTTATCCTTATGCTTCTAAGTTCACACCGTTCCTTATCCTAATTGTCCACTTTCGCTCTTCGACTTTGATTGGCGCGTATCACCGGCCGTTGCTGCGTGGTGATTGGCGCGTTCCGTACTGATAATTTTCTCCTGCCCGGTCTGATTAGCTGCGTCGTAATCGATGGGAATCGATTCTTGCTGGTTGATAGTTAAGATGGCGGTGCCGCAGTGAATCGCATAAGTGTATTCGTGTTGTACGACTTGTTTCAAGGATTAATTCGGCACGGTAAGTCCCTTTTTAATTCTTAAGCTTGTCGTGGGTGCTTTTGCTGTTTTTTTTGTTTTCTTTTAGAGCCGCCGTGTGGCCTCGTCGTTAATTGCGGCGGTGTGCCCAGATTTGTTTTCTCTATGGGTGAGTCCGCGCCTTGTTATTTCTTGATTATTCGTTGCTTTAGTATTCTGCTGCTCCCTTTTCTTTTTATTGCAGGACTTGAGTCAGCTTGCTTAAGGTATACGATGCTTCTTGATTTTGGAAGGACTATGCTCTTGCTTTTGGAAGGACTATGCCTTTTTATGCTGCTGGATTTTGGTCGTACCACTGCTAGTGATTTATTTACCAGGATTTAGATATTGGTAAGTTTTTTTAGAATTTCTTTCTCTGTTTTCCTCCTCTCTCCACTGTCCTGCGTCTTGTTGTGAGTCTTTTGCTGAGGGACCGCTCTGCTGTTCTCGCCTTGCGTGTCGTTTCTTTGGTGAAACTCCGCAAGTATTGATTCTCCTTCCGCTGTGCCTTTGCGTACCTTTCTTATTTCTTACTATTAGAACACTTTAAGATTCTCCGCTGTTGCGCCTTTGCGCAATCTGATCTCCTCTTAATGATTTTGAATTTCCTTACTACTTCTCCGCTCCGTGATATAATGTTATTCCCAAAATTCAATATGGTCTTTCCTTTTCTTTACCCGCGAGTCGTTCTAGAGTCAGCCACCCTCGCTGTCCTTTCGGAGAGTAATGTTCCAGCCTTCTCACGAATTTCTCACTTTGAAGTTAATGGATGTCGGTACAATTTTGGTCCAAAATTTCTATATTTTAACCCGTCTATTCCCTTTTTCCTCTCCAGCGAGTCGGTCTCGAGTTAGCCACCCTCACTTTCCTTTCGGAGAGCAATGTACCAGCTTTCTCAAAACTTTCTCGCTGTCAAAGTCTGTGAATTTTCGGTGTCATCTCCTTATTTTTCCTCGCTTATATATTTTCTTTTCTTTCCTTCTACCTTGGAGAAACTCTTCCCTCTATCTCATTTTCCATGAATTAATCTTTATTCTGTCCTTTTCTAATTCTAATTTCATTTTCAGGTGCGGTGACAGGTGGCGGCACTTGGCCTGGGCAGGACGACGTCTCATTGTCCCCCCTGATTTTTCCACGCGGAGTCATGCTGAGCTGCGGATGGTCTACTGTCTTTCGCAGCTTAAGTATCGCAGCGAGGGAAAATCATGTCTTTTCATCTTCTGCTTTATTTCCTTTATTTCTAATCTGTTCTATTTTCTTTTTATTTGTTTCTTTACTCTGTTTACAAATTCTTTTGTTTTATTAAAGTTTGTTTTTATTTCCTTGCTTTTTGCTTGTTTGCTTTTTTTAATAAAATTTCTTTTGCTTTGTCTTTGTTTGGTTTCGTTGACTTATTTTTCAGCTTAATTTGCCTTTTGTTTCTAGTTGCTTTTGGTTTGTTCTCTTTTTGCTTTTTGTATTGGGTAAGTTGCTTTCTTTTGCTTCTATTTGCTTTTTGCTTATTATTTTGCTTGTTCGTGCTGGGTAAGTTTATTTTTTTTCTTTTGAATATTTTATTTCGTTTTGGGAAGGGTAGAAAAATTAAAAGTCGTATGTTGTAATGATCAAATTTTATCCTAGATTGATATGTCTGAGGCTGTGTCAGATTGTTCTTCCTCTGACGATTGGATTTCTGCTTAATACTGGGGCCATATCCTATTCCAGTCGTGTTGCGGCTCTTCCTCCTCGTCGTCGCTCGGGATGTATGTTGAGGCATCTTCATAGTACACGCTGTCCTCGTCGTTGTCACTTTGTGTTCTTGGGTGTGGCCTTGGTGGGTACGTTATCCCTGCCGTTCCTTGTATTTCGGCTCTTGTCAGGGGCCTACCGGCGTATTTTTGCCACAATCGTAGCTCGTCGATTCTTGACGAGAGATTCGGTCCCTCGCTATGCCAGTGAAATGTTGGGTAATTTTTTGTTGTGGTTGCCGCATGTAACCTGATGGCCATGTTAACGTAGCTCTCGTCGTCTCTTGTATCCTTCAATTGGGCATATATTGCCTCGGTTCCCGTGAGTCGTTTTTCTACCGTAATGTTCCACGTTGTTTTTCTCACCTCTTCCCTTAAAATATCTGTCGTTTCCCAATCGTACAGTTGGCCTCCGGTTGGTTTTAGTCCACTGATCGCACATGGGATCGCCATCCAGGGGTACCCGTACGTCCATGTTGGCGGTTCGTAGCAGTCTTCTTTCTCGTAATATAGTTCGCGTCCGTAATCCCCCAACCAAACTTTTATCTCGTCCTCTTCGTTGTCTATTTCAATCACATTGGCTCTTGAAAATGTAGTGCCGTCTTTGACGAGGATGCCTCTTCCTTTATATATCTCTTCTTCTAAGCTGGGATCGGCGTTTTTTATATTTTGGATTTTTTTTAATATTTCGGGGATTTCGTATCCCCCCCGGGGTATGTAGCTAAATAGTTGCTCTGGTGATATCACGCCGCTCACTTCTACGTCGAGATATTCTCCTCTGATTCCCTCAATAGGGCAATTTCTATATGTTTTTGCCATGGTTGTTGCTTCTCTCACTATTATCGGTTGAATGATCTTCCAAGGATATTCCTGGGTACCACGCCCGAATATTCTCGTCCGTGACTGTGAATAATTCAAAGTCGTTGACATACTCTATTGTTATTAATTTTTTTTCTTCCTTTGCTTTGCGTTGTATTTGTCGCCTCTTCGCGTTCTTTTTTTTTCTATTAATTTTTATTTCGGAAGTTTTTTTGTTTCTTTCTCGTTTTCCATCTTTCTCTGTTCACTTTTTGTTTCGAACTGACTTTGGGGGTGTGTTCTTTTTCCTTCGTTTCCGTTAGCCTTTGATTATTTTGGCCTTAAGGGTTTCGATCTACTTTCGAATTTCACCTCCTTTTGGCTTATCTGCCCTCTATTGATTTGATCGCGTTATCTTTTCGATCGTTTCACCGTTGTGATGTTAGTCGCGGTGGTTTTGATTATCTTTTCTTTTATCTTTTCTCGCTTGTTCTTGTAGTATTCTTTCTTTTATTGTTTTATTTTTGGTTTTGGTCCTTTGTCTTCTTCATCTTCTTGTGACATTTCTTTTTTGTATTTTTTTAATAGGCATCCGTGGAATTTTCCTCTTTCCCGGCCTGTTGCGGGGTCCCGAAGGAGATACGTTGCGATCCCTACACATTTAGTTATCTCATACGGGCCTTCGTATAGTGGCATGAATTTTGCAGTTTTCTTCTTACTCGGGTCTGAGACATTCAGGGCTCGTACTAACACCTTTTCTCCTTTTTCAAAGGTGGTTGTTATGTTTCTCGTTGAATCTTTGTGCTCCTTTTTCTCCCTTTTTCCTGATTCTTTCTTTAACGAGCGCGATTTTCTCTTCTTGCGTTAATTGGTCGACCTCCTCGTCGTTGAGTGCTAATATCCACTTCTTCCATATCCGAAATGGTTTCTTCTTTGTGTGTAATTCCGTTGGTGTTATTTCCGTAGTTTCGTGGTGGGTATCATTTATGCGCGTCTCGATAACTGGTAACCATCGCACCCATGCGACGTGGTTCTCTTCTAAAAATGTCCTGAAGAATCTTGCCAATTCCCGATTTACTCGTTCAACTATGTTCCCTTGTGGGTGTCGTATTGACGAAAAGATACCCTTTATTCCTTCTTTTTCTAGTTTCTCGAGCCAGGTTTTTGAAGTGAACTGCGTGCCGTGGTCGAATTGTATTCTTTTTGGTTTCCCGTATTTTGGGATGTAGTCCTGGAATACTTTTCTTATTGTGGCTTCTGCGTTTGCTCGTCTGAGTGGATATAGTTTTACTAGTTTTGAGAAGGCCTCTATTGTTACGAGTATGTGCTTTACACCGCCGCTGGCTGTTGGTAGTGGTCCAAAAAATCAATTGATAATAGATCGCCTGGCCCTTCCGGCAGGATTGGATGCATTTTTGCATAGTTTGTTTGGTTTGGTACTTTATTTCTCTGGCACGTATCACATCCTGCCAGGATTTTTCGGACTCGTTCCGCCATATGTGGGTGTGTGAAGTCTTCATCTAGGACATGGTATGTTTTCTTAGCCCCGACGTGTCCATAGAGAGTGTGACATTCCTTAACAATCTGTTCCAGTAAGTGTTTTGGAATTACCACCTTCCAAGCACCTTTCTTGTCAGTCTTCTGGAGGCATTCTTCCTTAATTCTGTATCCCTTTCTTCCTTGTTTCGTCAGGATTTCTTCCCATATGGCCGCCAACGTGGGGTCCTTTTTCTGTTCTGTTCCGAAAGTGCGGAAGTATTCTTCTATTTCTGTTTTTATTTCATGTGCTAGTACGGTTGCGATAATGAGGCATTTTTTTCGTTTTTCTCGTTGATTTCTGGTCGACTTAGCCAGTCTGCTACCGGGTTCTCGCGGCCGGCGCAATGCTTTACTTCTAAGTCGTATTCCTGGATTAGGAGGGCCCATCGTAGTAGCCTGTCCCCCCCAAATCGGCAGGTCTTGAGGAATGTCAAGGCCTTGTGGTCTGTGATGATCTGGATTTTTGCTCCTCGTAGATATGATCTGAACTTTTGGAGGCTCCAGACTATTGCTAGCAATTTTTTCCGTCGTGGTATATCGCAGCTCGGCTCCCTTCAATGTCCGGCTTGCGAATGCTATCACGCCTGTTTCTCCTTTTTCGTCCTTTTGTCCGAGTACTGCCCCTAAGGCGTATCCGCTAGCATCGGTGGTGAGGATGTACCCTCTTTTGGGGTCTGGGTATCTCAAGATGATGTCCTCTATGAATAATCTGTTCGTGTTTTCGAATGCCTCTTGTCTTCGTGCGTCCCAATTCCATCTTTCTCCCTTTCTCAGGAGTTCAATGAGGGGCACTGTTGCTGCCGCGTGTTGGCTGGTGAACTTCGTGTAGAAGTTAATGAGTCCCAAGAAGCCCCGTAGCTGTTTGAGGTTTTGCGGTTGTGGGAATTCCCGAATTGCCTGTATCTTTTCTGGTTGGGGTTTTATGCCGGTGGTTGTAAGGATGTGACCGAGGAACTCCACCTGTTCCTTGAAAAATGATGACTTTGAGAAGTTTAGCGTTAGGCCGTATTGCCTGAGCCTCTGGAAAAGTATTTCCATATGTTCTATGTGTTCTTCATACGTTGCTGATATACACAAGATGTCATCCACGAAGTTTAGTACGAAGCTTTCCAAACCTGTAAGCGCTATGTCCAGGGCTTTTATTAGGCTTGCCGTGCTTGTTTTTAATCCAAATGGGGTTACCGTAAATTGATAGCATTTTCCTTCGTGCAGAAACGCTGTGTACTGCCGGGACTCCTCGCTTAATGGGATTTGCCAGAAACTACTGGTCATATTCAGGCTTGACATGACCCGTGCGTTGCCACATCTTCTTAGTATGTCGTCCGTCGGTGGTGCGGAATCATGGTCTTGTACTAGATATTTATTTAGTTGTCTGGCGTCTAAACACAAGCGAACTGATCCGTCCTTTTTGATGACCGTCACCATTGGGTTAATGTATTGGCTGGTTGTTCTTTCTATTACTCAATATTCCACCATCTTCGTGATTTCTTCTGCCACCTTCTCCCTGTATTGCAGCGGGATCGGGTATGACCGGTGGAGATATGGCGTGGGATCCTTCAGGACCAATTTGTGGACGTATGCCGTCATTCTTCCTGGTTTTCTGGAAAATAATTCCCTTTGTTCCGATAGGACCGTCTTGAAAGCTTCTTTTATGTGCATCGGTAGTGCCCCAGCTTCGTCTAGTTTTTGATCCACTTGTTGTTCTGTCAAATCGTCTTTTTCTTGTTCATGATGTTTGATTTCCATTGTTGTAGTTGGCTGTGTTCTTGCTGTTTTCCATCTATTTCCTTCTAGGTACATGATGGGTGTTTCATCAATTCTTACTGTTCCCGTTTGGAGATCGAGGTTTATTTTGAATTTCTGCATCCCGTCTATTCCGAGCAATGCTTGTCTTCTTAGCCTGGGTACGATCATGATTGGCAGATTCGTTGCTACGTGATTGATCTTTGTCTCCACGAGGATCTGCTTCTTGATCTTACTTTTGTTGCCGCCGAATGCTCCTTGGACTTCCCCTCCGACGACCGGTAGGACCGGGCATCCCTCTAGTTCGTTTGTGAGTCCTTCGTAGCATTCTTCAGATATGCAGGTGACTTCACTGCCACTGTCGATCAGCATGGGGATTTCTTTTTCCCCAATATTGGCGATTACGACTGGGCATGGTGGGTTGCTGTCTATTTCTTGCACTAGTGTCGGTCCTTCCTCGGCTAGATATTCTCCGGGATTCTCCAACGTATCCTCTATTGTTGGTGTTTTCTTAATTGTCAGAATACCTGTTATTTTGTTTTGTTGTTTATTTCGTCTTCTTCGTTCTCTGGTTTTCTCGTTTCGTTTCTGTCTTTTTCTTACTTCTTCTAATTCTTCTAGTTGTTCGTCTTCGTCCGTTGCACCTCGCTCATGTGGTGTTTCTAGATTCATGATTACGGGTGCAACGTCTACTCGTTTCCCTGGTCCTTCGTTTCAGAAACGGCTGGGGTGTCCTTTTTAAGGGCCTCTTGACTCTCTTCCTGTCTTTGTGGTTGCCAATTTTTTTGTTCAGGGATTTGATTCCTTGTCCATGATCTCTCTCCCCAGTTTTGTTGTCTTTGGTACCTCTCTTGTCCTGGGCTTTGGGACCATCGAGGTGGTGGTGGGTTCTGGTAACCCCATTGTCGTTGCCATCTGTTCTCTTGTCTCTCCTTTTGGTGGCTTTCGTCGGCTCCTGGGTTTGTTCGGTTGCGACGTTTCTGAGCGTTCAGTAATCCTGCCCCGTCCATTCCTTCGAGGAGCATGAGGAATTCGTCAACGGTTTTTACCGTTCCTATTTGGACGGCTGCCCTTACGGTTTCATCAAAATGGTTTCCGAGATGCCTGATAATTTCCTCGTTTGATAGGCTTTTGCCTAGATCTTTTGCGTTACCGAAAATTCTGGTTGCGTATTCTGCTCGAGTAGCTTTGTGTTCGTCGAGTTCATATGCCCCAAATTCTAGGTTTCGGCTTACCTTGGCTTGTATCTCTCGATTCCAGTATCTTGATTTGAATTTTTCGGCGAATTCCTCGATGGTGTGGATATCGTCCTCTACCACTCTCCACCAATCCTTGGCGGCTCCTTTTAATGACGTGCCGATCAAATAGTGGAGGTCTGTGTTCCCCGTTACCCTCCAGAACTGTTGGAGGTCTCTTAAGTATCTGATCGGTCTCTCTTTTCCGTCGCCGGAGAAAGTTGGAGGGTGTTGTTTGGCTACGTACAGCTGGCTGACGTTCATGCCTCCTCCTGTTAGATTCATTGTTTGTGACATCCTAGCTCGGAATTCTTCTTCCCAATGTCCGAGTTTGTCACGATTTTCTTTGGCCATTGTAGCTGTTGTTTTCATGTTTTCGTGTACTTAATTCATATTTGTCATCGTCCTCTGGAGTTTCGTTTTCAAAACGTCGAAGTCGGCTCTTCTCTCCCTATCGACTTCGTCGATGCTTGCCGCTACGGTGTCTTGGGCGATGGTGATTTTTCGGTCGGTTTGTGCGACCACTCTGTCGAGTTCTTCTTGAAACTCTAGTCTTGCAAACTCCTGCGTTTGTTTGCATCTTAGTACACATTTTTCGTCTTGTTCTTTAAAGTTTTCATTTCGGAGAATCCTCTCCCTGTTTTGTTCGTTTTTTACTTCTTTAAGTTCTCTCATTAATAAATGGATTGATTCCTCTAATTCGACTTGCATTTCTTCGGACAAAACGGTCCCTTCTTCTATTGGGCTATCGTTTAATTGTCCCTCTTCCGGTCTTTCCGGGGTTGCGGCGTTTGGATCGATGTTTTTTTTTTTTTTTTTTTACTGCCTCAAATTTTTTCGAGTCCCTGTTCGGGCGCCAAATGAAATATTCTGTAGGTACTCGAAGAAATTTGAGGGGTAGACGTAAAAAGAAATTTTGTATTATTCTTTATTTTATCTTTCTACTGCTAAGTTCACACAGTTCCTTATCCTAATTGTCCACTCTCGTTCTTCGACTTTAATTGGCGCGTATCACCGGCCGTTGGTGCGTGGTGATTGGCGCGTTCCGTAGTGATAATTTAGTCCTGCCCGGTCTGATTAGCTGCGTCGTAATCGATGGGAATCGATTCTCGCTGGTTGACAGCTAAGATGGCGGTGCCCGAGTGAATCGACAGCGTGCTTCTTGTGTTGTGTGCCGTAATTAAGGATTAATATGCGACGGTAAGTCCTTTTTCAGTTAATTTAAGCTTTGTGTGCTTGTTTTTCGGCTTTGGTTTTCTTTTAGGTTCGTTGTGCGTTTCCTGATGTCAATTCTGCGCTAGTACGGGACTTGTTTCGGATCTGGTGAGTCGACGCCGTGTGAAAGAATTTTTTTTTCGTTTCTCTGTTTTACTGTTGCCTTTTTGTTTTATTGCAGGGCTTTGCTGTGGATCCCGACTGTTTCGATATGACGACAATTGATCGATTTTCTGCAAGACGATACGTTGCGTTCGGGATTTTGACTTCCAAAACTTTGGTGAGTAATTTCTTTATTTTCGATATTTTCCTCCCTTTCCTTTTTGTAGTTGTGAATGTTATTTTATTCCTTGCTCTTTATTGGT